>CM070076.1:19220431-20604289 GCA_036250285.1 Pyrocoelia pectoralis | reverse complement strand
TTTAGCAGGAAGTAAATTTAGAACAGCCTTTTCAGTAATTGCTGCTGGATTTTCATTTATTTTCACCTGTTTACGATGTGTTTACGTGTTTATCTGTTGCTGCCATAACAACTATGTCAAACCTTATGATGTTTACAACTGTTCCGTACGCACCAAAATAAATTTTTATGAAATTAATTTGATAAGTTAGAGAATTCATGCAAAAAAATGTATGCATCACGTACGCAAAATGCTCTAGCGGATTCGTCCAAGTTTTCGGACTCGGCTAACGCCTCGTCCGACAAACAGTGCTCGATATGGAATTATTGTGCGAACCGGAACGCAAACTTTTCGACATTTCACCATATACAGGGTCCTACACCTCACCTCCCGTCTTCTGTAGCTCAGTTATTAATTAAGTTAGGTTTTTGATATTTTGCAGACGTTTCCTGTACCTCAGATTATATTTCAGGAAAATATTTTTGATTATACAGGGTGTCCCAACAAAGTGTGACGCCATAATGATATATTTTTTTAAATTACATGCTTTACTTTTTTTTACTTATTTGGTCGTCTTTTATGCTTGCCTACATATTCCTAAAATTCTATTGAAATCGGTTGGATAAAACCAGCGAAAAAAAATAAAAACGAAAAAATGTCGGTTTTGCATCACTGGTTTTAAAAATTAATAAAAAACGCAAATAGTACCTGGTTAATGAAATTTTACGACACACTCTTTAAACAAAGTCTAATAGTCTCGTTTACCAAGTTTCATTGATCCAAATTATACAGGGTGATCAAAATCTAGTGTCAAACTTCTCAAACTTTAAAGCACTTTATCTTTCTTATTTTAAATTGCAACCCCTACATATTTTGATGTCATTCGATGCGGAATTGAAAAACAAACTTTTTTTCTAATACAACTCTATGGCAATTCCTAATAATGTATATAGTTATTCAAGAAATAGTCATTTTATCAATTATTGCAATAGCCATTTTAATTGATAAAAATCGAAGGCGCCTTTGAAAGACAATTTATTAACATAACATGTTTTGTGATCACAATTATCTCTAAAGTTTTAAGGTTACCTACTAGAATTTACGTTCGATATGTCTTCCTTTTCCTTCAAGGCACAAACGAAGACGAGTATGAAATGATGTTGCCAATCTTTTTAATAGGTCGGGTGTAATACTTTGAAATTCGTTCGATTCTTTGCTGCATGTTTTCTGGTGTGATGGGAGGTTTTTGATAAACGATTTCCTTAACGTAACCCCGCAAAAAGAAATCTAATTTAATTAAGTCGGGTGATCGAGGAGGTCAAGCAATTGATCCTCCTCTTGTAATCCACTGATTAGGGAAGGCTGTGTTAAGATGATCCCTAATGACTTCTAATGAATAGTGTGCTGGAGCTCCATCGTGTTGCAGCCACATTCCATTTCTCACAGCTATTGGTAAATTTTGAAATAAATTTGGCAATTGAGTTTGAAAAAAATCCAGATACATATTGGTCCATTCAAATGTCCGTTAAAAAAGTGAGGACCATTAACATGTTCACCAATAACCCCCCCCCCCCCCCTCCCCACAAATTGTTTTTCAAAGGCGCCTTCGATTTTTATCAATTAAAATGGCTATTGCAATAATTAATTGATAAAATGACTTTTTCTTGAATAACTTTTACATTATTAGGAATTGCCATAGAGATGTAATAGAAAAAAATTTTGTTTTTCAATTCCGCATCGAATGACATCAAAATATGTAGGGGTTGCAATTTAAAATAAGAAAGATAAAGTGCTTTAAAGTTTGAGAAGTTTGACACTAGATTTTGATCATCCTGTATAATTTGGATCAATGAAACTTGGTAAACTAGACTTTATTTAATGAGTGTGTCGTAAAATTTCATTAACCAGGTACTATTTGCGTTTTTTATTAATTTTTAAAACCAGTGATGCAAAACCGACATTTTTTCGTTTTTATTTTTTTTCGCTTTTTAGTCGTCGAGACAAAAATAAAACATGAAAATGTGCGGAATTTTGTCAACTACAACTTTCCTAACGTTTTTGTTTTTGATAAAATTGATACTTTTTCAGTTATTTACGAAAACCTGCTCTTTGCCCCCCCCCCCCCCCCCCATTTCTCTAGGAGGGGGTACGGGTGGGGACTTTTGAACACTCCAAAGGGAGCACAAAACAAGCTTGTACCCAAATTTTCAAAGCTGTAACCATTATTTCATCCAAATTTTCCCCTTTTACTGGGCTATACTACGTGCGAGTGGCAAAAATATGCCTCCCCATGCCATAACTGATCCTCCACCAATTGGAAGTCGCTCGGCAATACACGCTTGAGTATATCTCTCGCCTTGTCGTCGCCACACTCTTAACACGTCTATCTGAGCACGTAAGACAGAGAATCACGATTCATCGGAAAACAATACGCGACTGCAATCCCCTATTGTCCAAGCCAAGTGTTCTCGTGCAAAATTTAACCTGCCAATGTGGGTGTTCACGGGAAAGCGGCGGTCCTGTAGCTCTAGTTCGAGAAGATAATCCAGCAGCATAAAGTCGTCTCCTAACTGTACAGTCACTTATGTTTACATTTCTCACTTCTTGCAGATGATATCGAAGGGAAACTGCCGTGACCCTTCGATTTCTCAAAGCACTAGAAATCATCTCTAGCTGTGGTAGTCTTGCCTCGCCCTGAACCAGGTTTTCGAGTGAGTAGACCAGTCTCTTCGTACCGTCGCCATACTTGTTGCACACTCGAGAAAAACTTACACCAACGTTTCTCGCAGTTTCGCGCTGACCGCCGCCATCTTCTAAAGCCGCCACAATTCGTGGCGTAACAACAGGATTTATGCTCATTGCAAAACACTAACAATGACAACACCTCACAAACAATTTGCAACAGACAGATGAAACCACAGGAACATAAACTGTGCTGTCCTTAAACTTTGTATCAATGGAAAGCATATCAAATTTTAAAATTGTTCATTTACAGTACGTTCAATAAAGTTTGAACAACAAAAACCTTTTTTTTATTCAAGCAATCAGTTGGTAAACTGCTACAACCCAAAAAACTCATAAAAAACTAAAAATTTGTAAAATAACTTCAAATTACGGGGTGACCTTATGTTCGGCGGTATATAAACATGACAGTTCCTCCTAAGTAAATAAGCGCATTTGTTCAACTTATTGTTTAATATGACAAAAACAACTACAATATTGGTTTAAGTATAAACAACTTTAGGGTACATTGTTCTTTAACGGGAAAGGAACAAGATCTTTCTTTACGAACAGAAACGGAACAACAACAAAAATTTACGAACCGGAACGGAATAACATTTTTTTTCACGAACCGGAACGGTGTTCCGGTGCGTTCCGGTCCATTTCGAGCAGTGCCGACAAACATCCAGACTCATCCGCTAAAACACCATTTTACATACTTGATACATATTCATGCGCTTTATATAATAGAACATTTTTTTGGTCCCTTTGTTATAAATACCTAGTTTGCATATTTCAAATTAATGCTCATACTTGGATTGCTATGAGAAATAACACAGGGAACTAAATATTTAGCGTCATGTTTTAGTTAGTTACAATGTAAATGTAATGTGCACAGGTTCAGTATATAACTTGTTATTTAGTCCTCGTCTTTGTGAAATTTACAAGATATAAGTATTTTTAAAAATTTGTTTACTCTAAATCCTAAAAAATATTTATAGAGCGTGTAGAATGATCAGAACCTTTTTTGATTTAATATTTAAAAGCTCTTTAACGTTAGAAATGCGCCGCCGTATATCATTTACAGCTTTTAAAAGTAGTACTCGTTCCCTAAGGGACCATTGAATTGCACAATATGCTCAGTTAACGGTAAAATTTCAACGGAGAAAAGAAAATGTGATATAATAAGCCAAGTGGTCATAAATTTCATGATCCAATTCACGTCGATACCGCGAAACCTTTTGGGCATGCAGCCTGTTCAAAAAGGAAATTAGGTTTATAAACTATTGAAGAATTTAAAGATAATGGGATACTGAATAGCAATTTAAATTGGAAACAATAAGATTTTATCTGAAACTCAATTTACATTTTACAGTAATATAAATTTAAAATTCCCTTAATTTGCTGAAAACTGAAATTTTTAGAACGCAGCTGTTCGAGACTACTTTCGCGTTTAAAATTTTTGTATTGTTTTCTCAACGTTTATTATTAGAATTTTAAAGCAGCTTGAATTTAGCTTACGGTGTTTATTTGAAGAGAAACTGAAAATTAAATGCATATTTTATGAAATAAATATTTGAATTTGAGTTGTATTGTGCTATTATGTGTAGTGCTAGTGTTCGCAATTGTATGATCTTCAGAGCAAAAATGTTTTCATAAACTACGTGTAGACATGTTCATATGTGGAGTGATAAAATATTCACTATATAAATTTGAAGAGTGAAAGGGAAATGAAAAAAGTATTTTCAAATACGTGAAGTCATGACTCATGAGGTGAAAGTAATATTGTCTAATGGCCCTGATAATGTACCCTAAAGAAATCGATACACGATCGACAGCATTTAAATTTATGCATTCCTTCTAAAACCTTTAATTGAGCAAGTAAGGGTTGCAATTAAATAACATTGATTAACAAGATTAATTAATAAAACAAAAATTGGAAAAAGTTGACGGCTCCAAATTGAAGAACTAAATTGAAAATTGAAATTTTAGTTCTTCAATTTGTTATAATGCGTTATTCGTAATTTTTCCCCTTCAGCCCTCATTACTTCATAATTTGGTTAGTTTAAGTACAGATAAATATCTGTAGTTTAAGCTTGATAATGGAACCAGTAAGGATTCCGAAACATGTCGCTTTACCTTAAATTTATGTCAATCTATTAATTGCTACGGTGGTTGATTTCTTCGCCACGACGGTAGTGATAACCAAGGTTCAACAATATCCCTACTATTTTGCATCGATAGTAAAAACATAACTCTTCATATTTCATCATTCAATAAAGATTGGCTAAGGGGAGGTTGTGTGTTATTTAATTGCTTTCTAATAACCCCCTTTGAGAGAACGAACCCGCTACATTATGTCATGCAAGACTTTTGAGTATATTTAATTACTACACAGGCTGTAGGTAGGTTGGTCGGCCACAGGAGGGTAGACTGGTTCTGGAATGCAGGCTCACTGATCGATGTAGACGGACTGGTTGGTGTTGGCTGCTTTCGTTGGCGGCTATGACTTCTGACTGACTTCTGTGGGTAACATCGTTCGCTTATAAAGGATTCTGGCCGGTGATGACGGGTTGTCATTGGTCGGCCAATGGGAATCAATCGTTGCTCTTCAATACGTAAGCGACTGTCTACCGGGATCATGTGGTCGCCACATCACTCCTCCTCCAGCGTAGCGGTGTTGAAGTCAGCGAACCTTACGGGCAATTTTATGGGTCGTCTGCGTCTCGTTTGTCGATGTGGATCTTTCTCGACGGGAGCTGGAGGTTGCAGTGCTGTTGGAGTGGGCTGTGGGGTTACGTGACTTGCAGTAAATGCAGACCGTTGAGGTGTATGTCAAAGTGTTTATCGTGCCTGTCTATTACTTGGAATGGACCTTCGTGCGGGTGTTGGAACGACTTCTTCAGGCCTTCTACTCGTACGAAAACGTGTAAGCAATTGTGTAGCTCGGGGTGGACAAAAACTTTGGTTGTTCCATGCCTCCTTGGGGGGTGCTGTCGGAAATCTTGGAGTGACGTCCTGAGTTCTTGCGCGAACAGGGTTTTGTCTGTGGGCTGTGTGCTGCTGACGAACATTTCGCCGGGTAGTCGAAGTCCTGTGCCGTAGACCAAGGATGCGGGTGCGAAATCGGAGTCATCTGAGCGAAGACCGATCGGTTCTGTCCGTTCAGGAATTTCGAACCGTGCGATCCATTCGCTTAGGAACTTCTTGGCCACTGATTCGGCAGAGATATCTGTGAGGGGAACTACCTCGGGCCATGCTGTGAAGCGGTCGATGATGGTTAGGGCGTCGGTGAACCCAAGGTTTGTACGCAGAGGTACAACCAGGCTCATGTGCACGTTGTTGAACCTTTGGTGCTCCACTTGAAACTCGCCGGGGGACGATATTGTGTGGCGGTGAATCTTTGATGGCTGGCAATCGAGGCATTGTCTGCACCACAGTTTGATATCGGACTTCAATTATACCCTAAAATGAAGTTGGGCGTTGAAGGCGTTGACATTGGTCGGCCAATGGGAATCAATCGTTGCTCTTCAGTACGTAAGCGACTGTCTACCGGGATCATGTAGTCGCCACACTAACATTCGTCATCTTAGTGACAATATTTACTTACAAGCTTACTATAATTATTTAACTAACTAGTATTAATAGTAGTGTGAACATTAAAATTATACGAGGGATAAGATATTATTATTGAGAATGAAGAAATTAGGTGGGCCATGGAAAACAAAAATTGTGTCCCACTAAGTGCTACTCTTTTCTTAACATTTGCGGCTTCATTTGGTAATTTATCTTAAATAGGTAACATTTGAAAAAGATAGTTTTAAGTTTCGCAAGTGTAGTGAAGAAAGGGAATTAACCCGAGAACATTTTTTCATAATGAATAACTTAGTTTTAAAGAAAGGCTTAAGTGCGTATGACTGCAAAGAAAGTTCGAAATAAATTTGGCGATCATCAGGACTTCGAACGTGGACGAACTACAGTTGGTCACCACGTCCCCAGAAAGGCGCAGGCCCTCCCATTACCGCTGTGACAGAGGACTGTGAAGTAGATTATGGAAGCAGATAACAGAACTAGTTACGCCGTAATAGAGGCTCAAATGGGGATTGGATCCTCATCTGTGAAAACAATAATACACGACCACCTCCATCTGAAAAAGTCATATGTATGTAGTTTTGTACCCCCTCATCTTACAGACTCTCAAAAATAAGAACGAGTACGAATTTGTAACGAAAACATTGACTAAAATTGGTGGACACTAAATTTGGTTAAAAAGTGTAACAGGCGATGAAACTTACAAGTTACATATGTAGTTGACATGCCAACCTGAAAAGAGAGCCGCGTATGGATTCATAAAAAGGATGCTACTCAGACGACAAGACGGTGCAACACATACTTTGTGAGAGTCCAGTGCTTGCCGCATTAAGACGATCCATGTTGGGGGAATCCTGGTCGGACATTGCTAAGATTAGAGCCGCTTCCCCGTCCATCATCCTCAGATTTATCTCACGTGTGGGTGGCGTTGCGGGGTCGGACGACTCTAATCAGGAAGGTAGCCCGAATAGGTGGCCTATGTGTGCGTGGACTTCTGACCACCCTCCCATCGCAATCCAAAATGCAGATCCATAAAAACGAGGCCCCACCAACAATACTCAGAAAACAGCGAGCAATGCGAAAGTAATGTACGCTGTATTTTTTAGAAATCCAGTGAGCGCTGTTAAGCTAGAGGAGCAGAAGACTGTCATACCTAGATGGTACATCGAACACTGTTTGCCGGAAGTTCCATAGAAGGGAATTATGCTTCGGAGTTACTGACATTTCTGGCATTGTTGGAGTAGTTTAGTGTGAATGTCCCAAACGAACTGGAAGTTCTTCTGACTTCAAAATAGAGAGAGAGACTTTAAAGGATTGTATGTATACAGGGTGTCCAGAAATGAAGGTGCCAAACGAAAATTCCAGTTAGTAGACATTATTTTATGTCGATTTAACCCAAATTACCTTAGTCCAAAAATGCTTCTTAAGCGAGCTGGAGCTCCTTATAGATGGTGACATGAAGTACTTTTTTTTTGTAATACCTATGTATTGAAACAGGCGGCCGTCATGTAGAGCACTTACTGTAAAATTTGTTGTTTTTGATATAACTTGATATAAGAGTAATTTAGTTAAATAAATTAATAAATTAGTAATTTATTTAAATTTATTTTCTCGAGAAGGGTGCATCCTAACGATTTGAAACAAGAGCACCTTATTTTTAGAAAAGACCCTAGAGAATTCGAATTTGACACAAAAAATGTCAAAAAAATACAATCCAAAATGTCTGCGGCCCCTCCTGCATGGGACGATAATAGCCGCAGCAGGGAAGTATTATTTACAGCGACCGATGTGTGATCCGAAGGTAAGTCATTGTGCAAAGTTTGGACATTTTCGATCGAAACGTTTTTGAGATATTACAAAAAAAAGTACTTCATGGCACCATCTATAAGGAGCTCCAGCTCGCTTAAGAAGCATTTTTGGACTGTAATTTGGGTTAAATAGACATAAAATTATGTCCACTAACTGGGATTTTCGTTTGGCACCCTCATTTCTGGACACCCTGTATATAATTTTGTAACAACAGGAAACTCTCGTATGCTAACACTTTAATAGCCTGGGTAATAATAAATTTTCTGTTTTGTTTCAAACCCCAATGCCTCGGAAAATAATGTTACATGGAATTTGTTTACTTTTAATAAAAATATTGATGTTCTCATGTGCACACAATGTGAACTGCAAATCATGTTTAGAGTATGGTAAGTACAAAAAAATCAATAAACTTTGTATGGTTAAATATACCTACCCACCTATCTCAAACATGCAAACAAATTAATAACGTTTAAATAAACGAATTCTCTGAAAGCATTTGTAAATAATGATCGAATAAAACGTTTTACCTTTTAAAATCGACATTTGTTACCAAAAAGTATTGGCCCACTTTAGTTAATTAAATAAAACGGAAGGCACGAGTTAGCAATTATCCTTTCTTCTGGATAGACATTGAAAGGATTTAATTTCTGATAACGTCAATACAAAGCAATTTAGGGTTTCCAACTTAACATGCGGAATTGTTGGCAAATGATTTAATGTAAAAGAGAATATGTAAATGGATAAAAAGTTTAGGGGAAATTCAATGTACAGTAAACAAATAACCGTCAGGACATGTATTCGTAGTGACAATTATATTTTTAGTTTGTTTTTTTGTTGTTTCATCATTCTATAAGTGAAAACATGTATGTATCTACTCTACATAAATTATAAAGATAGCCACGGCTAATTAATATGAGCAAGCATAACGCATAAGTGCAGATACAGGGTGTCCCAGGAAAAACAAAATCTTTGTAAATAAATTTCCTTGCCGAAAACGGTGGGACATATCAAATTTGATATTAAAGAGGACATTTTATGCCATACATTGCGTTTCTCTTACTTCATCTTCATATCCTTCAGAGCCACCCCATAAATTTTTTTACATCGGAAGAGAGGTCGAGTGATTGAAAGGTAACTATTAGTGCGGCTTCACACACACCGATATTATCGTTGTCGGTGTCGGTATCGGTATCGTGCTGCATCAATAATGTATTGTTTTAAATGGTACTGCTTCACACAGCCAACGATCCGGTGAAAATGTCGGTTGTCGTATCCGACATTATGTGTATGTCGGATGGTTCTGTTGATATCGGTCAGTAAATTATCGTTCAGTTTTAGTACGCAATGCAAATCAAATACACTGATTCACACAACACACCAGTCCCAACACATCGGTATCGTTGTGCTGGCTTTTGCATTTCGTCTCATTTTACTGGGCTATTTGCAGTCATCGTTTATTGGAGCTCACCATGATTTCAAAGCGACTTTTTATACAGGGTGTCCCACTGCTCCGTAATCGGTCGATAACTCAATATGGGTTGAAGATACAGAAAAAAGTTTCAAGTAAAGGTTGCTTTGATTTGAATTGCGCATTTTTTAAAAATATTCTTATATCTACAGTATGTTACATTTTCACGTGGCAGGAAAATGTCACTTTTTTTTAAATGGCACACCCTGTATTTTTTTCTCTTAATGTATCGACCAACCATATTTACATCACGCCTGAAATTTTTTTTTGATATTAGATGTGCGGTTGCCAAGTTATTAATTATTTTGTCAAAATTTGGTACAATTCAAGGTCGGACTATAATATTCATAAAATCATAACTAAGTTATTCTTCAAAAAAGGAAAAATTTATTTGACGAATAATATTACCCTAATGTCGTGTTACTCTACAAAAAAAAACTGAATGATTAATTTTATACCGAGTGTTTAAAATGAGAATTCAAACTTTGTGAACTTTAAACAGAATTTATACGAATATTTTAAATGGAACACCCTGTATTTTTATTTACCATCAAATTCTCGACAAAAAACCCTATTCAACGGTGTATTATTTCCTGGTATTATTTTTTGTACTTTTGTTAATATTTACGATTTTTAAAATTTCACGTAAAAAAAATTGTTAAAAGTAATTTTTATTTAATTATTATTACAAAATACCATTTAAATAGTTGGTATCAACGCAAAAGAACAAAACTCAAGTCAGAGGTGCGCGCGAGAATTGGATTTACTGTTAGTACCCTAATAAAGTAGAAGAGGCCCTGTTCCTTGGCCGCCAAGGTCACCGGACCTTACCTTTATGGATTACTATCTTTGGGGAACTGTTAAATCTCAAATATATCAACAGC
Source organism: Pyrocoelia pectoralis (assembly GCA_036250285.1). Classification (NCBI taxonomy): domain Eukaryota; kingdom Metazoa; phylum Arthropoda; class Insecta; order Coleoptera; family Lampyridae; genus Pyrocoelia; species Pyrocoelia pectoralis. Next base: position 20,593,837 of record CM070076.1, on the reverse strand, counting down.
TGCCACAACACGAGATGACATGAAAATTTGAATTCGAGAGGCGTTTCAACCGATTACTACTATGACTAAATAATGCGAGATTATTTAGGGTTAGGCTTCACAAGTGCATTGATCAAAGTGGAAAACATTTTGAACATTACTTACATTACTTTAATGTTAATGAGAGATACTGTACTTATTTTCTATTTTAAATTTCGAGAAACACCGTTTATTAAAAATTCGAGAAATACCGTTTACTAAAAATTTTGTTTTAATTATTTAGAAATTAAGAGAAAAAAATACAGTGTGGGCCATTAAAAAAAAAGTGACATTTTCCTGCCACGTAAAAATGCAACATACTGTAGATATAAGAATATTTTTAAAAGATGCGCAATTCAAATCAAAGCAACATTTAATTGAAACTTTTTTCTGTATCTTCAACCCACATTGAGTTATCGACCGATTACGGAGCAGTGGGACACCCTGTATACAGATGAAATTACAGGCACATTTCGTAATTAAGAGTTTTGTTTAAGCTGCAATTAATGTGATCATAAATGTTTAAATATCCAAAAGGTTTAACTTAGCGTTCCATAATCCACATAAATTGTTTTTCTGGTAAATATTTCTGGTATAAGTGATAATAAAACACTCAACATTTAAAGTATTTAAAGTATTATCAAAGAACGTAATATATACTACGTTCTTTGGTATTATCATTAAAGCGCTGAAAGATTCACTTTTGTTTTTGTAAACGATATTAATATTTCGTAACAGTGAGGACTTCAGTATTTTCTTCCCGAAAGGACAATTTGGGTATACCAAACCGCAAATGGCTAATACATAGTTTTGTATGATTACAAAGGAGAATTTTCCTATTATTATTTCCAACCAATCATGCTACTACATCTAAATTTTTTGTTTTTAACAAATATAGGTCCGTTCACGTACAAAATTCCCAACCCTTGTTTAAGCAAAGAGTAATTTGGATAATAATAATAAATTTATTAATCCCGTAAACAATGCTACATTGTATGCATGGGAACTCTTTACTACTGGGATACTCTTCGGTTTAAATAATATTACACATCTTGCAAGAATTAGAATTCAGGAAAAAATGTTTTCTGAAATTTGACTATTATTAACGTAAATTCTGAGGTTAGGTTAAGAATTTCCTTAGGCATACTGAGTTGTACGCATTTATACATCGCTCGAAAAAGGTGGTTGAATTACAAGAAATTTGTAACATTGCAGAATAACGGGTTTGTACTGCAAGGCCCTTATAAAGGTTAGAATTTTTTTTATAAAGATGTCAAAATTACGCCTAGTAAATTTAAGCAAATTCTAAAGACACTGAGCTCATATATTCCAACTCCTAGGATTTTCTCTACTGCCTTCTTGGGAAACAAAGGCACATACAACATGGATCGAAACCCTAAAATAAGAGGCCACAACTTAACAATGGCTGGATAGAAGAGATACAATTTGTCTTTATGGTTTTAAGATTGACAGAATTTCGAATTATACCGGGAGTTCGTTCTCAAAAGTCGAACATAGGAATCTAATATGGTATTGAACGTTTTTGCTAATTGTTGTTGCCTATTTAACTTAAAGAAAAGGCAATAGTATCAACAGAAAGAGAAAATTATTGCGGCTCAAATAATACCTACCAAAGAGTTTAATACTCTTTGGTAATACGACATATGCGTGAAAATGAAAAATTTTCAATTTCACCTTGTATCTACGAAACGAGATATTTGTTTACATATTATTTTTTTCATAGGAGGGTAACTACTTTTCGCGCAATATTACATAGTTTCAGCTTGACAATGAGCAAGGCACTCCGCAGGCAGTTACATCGAAAGTGGGACACCCTACACAGGTCGGGCATTAACGCTGGATATATGTTACGATAAGTTACTAAAAAATGCAACCAAATTTAGTGTTTAACCTCGTCCGTTGCCCCAATAGAAATGTAAACCGTGATGGCAAGTTACGTGTCCAATACTAAAATAGTGTAATTATACATCTTGCAAGAAGTAGAATTCAGGAAAAAATATTTTCTGAAATCTAACGATTGGGAGTTTATCGACGTAAATTTTGAGATTCGGTTAAGAATTTCCATATAGCCCAGGAATAATAGGACAATTCCCATAGGGAACCTCAAACAAATTAGATCACAAGGTTTTATTTTTTTATCTTGTAGAGGTCATTGCCCTATGCAAAATTACAAAAGTCCCCTCCCGTACCTCTTTTGCGTCACCCGGAAATGACGTCACAACATGGCGGTTAAGTGCATTCAAATAAATGCCAATATCTCTGGATCCACTAAACCAATTTTTATTTTCTTGGTCTCGTTTGAAAGGTATCTAAACGCCCTTTATTTTTTATTCTCAGAACTATATCGCTAAATTTAATATTTTCCACGTTATAATCAATTTTATGTAAAAATTGTCTTAATTTTTTACATTTTTTGCTTGTAGCTCAAAAAATATTAGGAATTCAGTATACACTATATTGACTTAAATTATAGATATATTCAATACCTTTCTAATGAACTTTAGTTCAATAGTTTATTACCAATAGTTTTTGAAAAATTTCAAATTTTGTAATAGCCCAACTATCGGGGGAAAATACAATTTATTGTATACGTTAATACTAGTAAAAGCAAACATTAGAATTTATGCATGTTCAACATCATCTTGAATGTCCGGTGGTTACGCATTAGTGCAATCTGTGCCTTGGCATTCCGAACATAATCGTGAGCAGACGAGATTGGCTCGTCTGCATGCGCATCGAGATGATCTGCATCCTTTCTTGCACCCGCAGCTGATCAGGTTTAATAGACGCTCAGGTACAATTGGAACCTCCATAGCGTTTGGTTCCAAAGAATTACAATTCTGTTTCCGTCCCCACTGAGTTGCACGTAAGTTCTTGCCCATCCATATCTGTACCTACATGTATATTGTAAAATTTTTACCAGTAGGCTAATCATCATGTAATATTCGATATAATGGAAAAAATTAGTCAATACTTGCCTGATTATAAACTTGCTATGAATGCTGCCTTTATGCATGACTGGTTGGAGGCAGGGCTACCAGCTTCCGCAACCATTTGATGAAATAAATGCAATCTCATCTAACGATGTGAGCGACGAAGACTTACTACATCACTACATAGTTTAATCAGCATAATCTCTCCAGCTCTTGCTTTCTCATCAGAATTATTAGCCTGTGGATTGTAGAAGATCTTCATTTCAGTTCGTAGCTTTTGATCAGACTCTAAGAGCTTGAAGACTTTTCTTTTGCGGAAGTTGTATCACATGCAGAGATAGCGTGCACGAAGAGAAATAAGCTTGTCATGTCTTTCAAAGATTTCTGCATCTTAGCAATATTGTATACTTGAATTGACTTGGATCCACGTGGCCTTACATTGAAAAAGTTATCTGAAGCTGTAGTGTAGACGGTGCTGTGGCAGTTAAAAGTATCAGAATATCTGTGCCATTTGCAACTACTGTAACTGGATTTTTTATGGCGTAGTTAATTGCAGTTGTTGCAATTAGTAAGTCAGCATCGTTTTCTGCCTGAATCACTGATATTCCCTTTTCTAGAAGCTTGATTGTAAGAAGTGCAATAATTTTTTCTTTATTTCTACTATTTCCTAAGAATTCAGGGGAAGAAGTATACATTAGTACAGAAATCTCTGAAAGACATGCGACAAGCCTACTTCTCTTCGTGCGCGCTATGTCTGGATGTGATACACAACTTCTACTCTTCAAAAGGCAAAAGAAAAGTCTTCAAGCTCTTAGAGTCTGATCAAAAGCTACGAACTGAAATGAAGATCTTCTACAATCCACAGGCTAATAATTCTGATGACATAACAAAAGCTGGAGAGATTATGCTGATTAAACTATGTAGTGATGATGTAGTAAGTCTTCGTCGCTCACATCGTTAGATGATCTGAAATTGCATTTATTTCATCAAATGGTTGCGTACCAAGCTTTAAGCGACGAATTCAAGCTGGTGCCCTGCCTCCAACCAGTCATGCATCAAGGCAGCATTCACACCCAGTTTATCATCAGGCATATATTGAGTAATTTTTTCCATTATATCGAATATTACATTATGATTACACATGTAGGTACAGATATGGATGGGCAATAACTTACGTGCAACACATTGGGGATGGAAACAGAATGGCAATTCTTTGGAACCAAACGCTATGGAGGTTCCAATTGCACCTGAGCGTCTATTATACCTGATCAGCTGCGGGTGCAAGAAAGGATGCAGCTCATCTCGATGCGCATGCAGACGAGCCAATCTCGTCTGCTCCCGATTATGTTCGGAATGCCAAGGCACAGATTGCACTAATGCGCAACCACCGGACTTTCAAAGATGATATTGAACATGCATAAATTCTAATGTTTGCTTTTACTAGTATTAACGTATACAATAAATTGTTTATTCTCCCGGTAGTTGGGCTATTACAAAATTTGGGATTTTTCAAAAACTATTGGTAATAAACTATTGAACTAAAGTTGATTAGAAAGGTATTGAATATATCTATAATTTAAGTCGATATAGTGTATACTGAATTCCTAATATTTTTTGAGCTACAAACAAAAAATGTAAAAAATTAAGACAATTTTTACATAAAATTGATTATAACGTGGAAAATATTAAATTTAGCGATATAGTTCTGAGAATAAAAAATAAAGAGCGTTTAGATACCTTTCAAACGAGACTAAGAAAATAAAAATTGGTTTAGTGGATCCGGAGATATTGGCATTTATTTGAATGCACTTAACCGCCATCTTGTGACGTCATTTCCGGGTAACGCAAAAGAGGTACGGGAGGGGACTTTTGTAATTTTGCATAGGGCAATGACCTCTACAAGATAAAAAAATAAAACCTTGTGATCTAATTTGTTTTAGGTTCCACCCCTATTATTCCTGGGCTAATAGGCATTCTGAGTTGTACGCATTTGTATATCGCTCGAAAAAGGTCGTTGAATTACAAGGAATTTGCAACATGACAGCAAAACGGATTTTTACGGCAAGGCCCTAATAATGGTTAGAATATTTTTATAAGGGTGTCAAAATTACGCTTATTAAACATAGCCGAGTTCTATTCGTATATTCCAACTCCTAGTGTATATGATTTATACAATAATGAATTAAATTTGTGTGGTTCATATGAATAGATCATGAATAGATTTTAATTGTGAACTTTTATATTGAAAAAATTCGATAGATACTATAACAAACGTTCTTATGTTTTTAAGAATAATTGATCTTGTCTATAAACAAAATGAGTTGATAAAATGCATAATAGATAGCGCAAAATAATAAACATAATTATTAAACATTATATGAACATAACTCTTTAACATACTCCCCGACTTGGAAGTTGTACTTTCAACACTCTGTCGCTACATTATGAGTCCATAATTGGCAGTGGTGACAGTTTTGAGGTTGGTCTCTTGATGATTCCACTAATCGTCTTTAGTTTTACAACTCTTACGAGATTGTCTGGCCCATGTATTAATTGAATAATCCGATCCAACTTCCAAAATGCAGGTGGAAGCTTATCGTCCTTTACCAGAACCAACGAATCGACCTGTAGCAATTGTTGGCAATTCTTGCTCCATTTCTGCCGCAATTGCAACTGATTTAAATAGTCTTTAGCCCACCGTTTCCAATACTGTTGGGAGAGGCTTTGTATATATTGAAACCTATTAAGCTTGTTTGATGCTATTTCTGAGACATCAGGATCGGCTACAGTTGTTGTTGGTCGTCCAATGAGAAAATGTGCTGGAGTTAGCGCTTGCAAATCGTTAGGATCAGAACTAAGAGGGGAGAGAGGTCTTGAATTTAATACAGCTTCAATTTGAATAACTGTTGTATTGAATTCTTCGTAAGTTAAAGATGTATTATTCAGTATTCTCTTCAAGTGAAATTTTGCCGATTTGACGCCTGCTTCCCATAATCCTCCAAAGTTAGGAGAATATGGTGGAATAAATTTCCAATTTATTTCTAAATTGTTTGCAATTTCTTTGATTTCCGTTTGATTACATTTTAAAAATGAACCAAGTTCGTGCAGTTCCGAATTGGCCGCAATAAATGTTTTTCCATTATCAGACATGATGTGTTTAGGAAGACCTCTGCGCGCAACAAATCTTCGCAAGCAAGCAATGAATGAATCGCAAGTTAAACTAGTTAAAATTTCTAAATGTATGGCTTTTACCGCTAAACAAACGAAAACACACATATAACATTTCAATTTTAGTGTACCGCGACCACGTCGTTCATTAATGAGGAACGGACCTGCAAAATCCACTCCTGTTGCAAAAAATGGGTAAGCAGCTGTTACACGTAGCTTTGGCAAAATGCCCATTCTAGGATTTTGAAATGATGCGCAATAACGGTGGCATTTGACGCAGGCTCTCACAACCCTTTTAGCTAAATTTCTTCCCGACGTGACCCAATACTTCTCTCTTGTTGAGAAAAGAAGTTGTTGTGGGGCTGCATGTAAAAGGCGAACATGTTCCCTTTCGAAAATGAGGGTGGAGAATTTGTGTTTGTGGGAAAGTAAGATTGGATGTCGTTTATTCATATGAAATGAAGATAGCTGTGAACGACCCCCAACACGCATAATGCCTTCTTCATCGATAAATGGTGTCAAAGGCAATAAGTTGCTCTTTGGTGGAAGTGAAGAATTGAGTTTTAACGAATTAATTTCGTCACTAAATGAATCAGATTGCGCTATAATGATGAGCGCCTTTGAAGCTTCTTTGAGTTCATCATATGTTAGACTGCCAGTGGCACGTTCATTTCTGGTTTTTCGAGAATTATTTTTAAATCTGAAAATGTATGCCATGACATGAAGCAAAGTATGGTATTTAGAAAAGCGCGAAAATATGAAACAATTTGATGCTGCATTTGTGCTCACATTAACAATGACTTTGTCACGCATTTCTGATGTTTCCATTTTTGCATCTAATCTAGAACATGAAATTATAGGTAAATTTGAGTTATTCTTCAACCATGGTGGCCCTGACCACCACAGATCAGAGGTTATGATGGATTTAACAGGCATGCCGCGCGAGATCAAATCTGCTGGATTATCTTTGGTATTCACGTAATACCATTGCTCACTAGAGGACAGTTCTTGAATTTTATGGATTCGATTTGCAACAAACGGTTTGAAGCGACGAGGATCTTGTGCGATCCAGTGTAGAACCACTTGAGAATCGCTCCAGTAATGTATTGATGAAAATTGCAATGTCACTGAACTACAAACCTTTGTCATAAGTTGTGTTAACAGAAGAGCCGCATTCAACTCTAACCTTGGGATCGTGCATGGTTTGAGAGGGGCTACTCTTGATTTTGCACACAAAAGTGACGAATTGCATAACTCCAATTTATTGAAACTTCTTATGTATATGCAAGCACCGTATCCCTTTTGCGATGAATCGCAAAACCCATGCAGTTCGATACGTGTTGGATTTGAGCAAATGACGTGACGTGAAACACGCAAATTGTTTAATAAATTAAAATCTTTTGAAATGGATTTCCATTTGTTGAACAAGTTATCAGGAATAATGTCATCCCAATCAACATTGCAAGACCACAAGTCTTGAAGTAGGAATTTTGAACATATTGTTACAGGGGCTAATAGACCCAGTGGATCGTATTGTTTTGCTATACTTGATAAAAGTGTGCGTTTAGTAAGGCTTGATTGAATACCACATTGATTGGTTTTAAAAAACAATTTGTCTTCTTCGACAGACCAGAAGACTCCTAAGGTTTTTGATGATTCATGTGACCCTAAAGCGAATGTATTATTGCCAAGAATGTTAATTGATACAGCCTTAGATATTGCTTTGTGGTTTGAAGTGAACTTTCTCAGAACAAAGCATGCACTTTGAAGAATCTTATTGATGTCGTGCCCTAACTGAATCAGAGTATCTGCGTCGTCAGAACCTGTCAGCAAGTCATCAACGTAGAAATCATGTAATATTACTTGACTAGCTTCGGGATACTGAGTTTGATATTGTAGTGCTATTTCATGTAGACACCGAATTGCTAAATATGGCGCAGAAGTGGTGCCATAAGTAACCGTATTCAATTGATATGTTTTGAGAGGTTCATTTGGACTGTTACGCCACAATATTGTTTGATATTTCCTGTGTTCAGGATGTATTAATACCTGCCGATACATTTGTTTTATATCCGCGGTCAATACGAACGTATGCTGTCTGAAGCGCAACAATATTGCAAATAAATCGTCTTGGATGGTGGGACCAACATGTTGACAATCATTCAATGATTCAATGTGAACCATCAAAGACTACCCTTAACTTGGTAGTACTGCTATCCTTTCGCAATACTCCATGATGGGTAACGTGAAGTGTGAATCTAAATGTAACTCATTTTCGATTAATGTCATATGACCTTGACTTAGATAATCTTCTATGAATTCTCTGTACATTGATGCAAATTGACGGTTAATATGAAAACGTCTTTCCATACTTTGGAATCTGCGAAATGCTTGTTCCCTCGTGGATGTAAGTGTATGTATATTATCATTGAAGGGAAACTTGACAATGAATCTGCCCGATTGGTCACGTGAGAAATTATTCTTAAAGTGAGTTTCACAAAATGAATATTGATCAAATGTTTGAGGGTGTGAATAATTTTCCTCCAACATCCAGAATTTTTCTAGTTGATCATGAATTTCTGATAAACCTAAATTACAATGTACTGCTTGTGTATTGATTGGAATTGAACCTGAAATGATCCAACCTAATTTTGTATTTTTCGCAATTGGTTTATTTTTTCCTAAATTAATATGACCATCGATCAAAAGATTCCAAAACAATTCTGCTCCGATCAGTAAATCAACCTGTGCGGAGTGATTAAATTGTGGATCTGCCAACCTTAAATTATGCGGTATGTTGAGCAATTGTGTATCAAAGCTCTGAGTAGGAAGTCTATCAGCTATTGAGTTGATGACTAAACAATGAATGTTTGAGTGAAAATTAGTGCATCGAGATTTAATTTCTGCCGAGCATTCCTTAGAGATTGTTGAATGTGCAGAATTGATGCCTATCAAGGACAACCTTTTGTCTGTTAAAGGAAGATTTAATCTTTTTACTAATGAAGTTGTGATAAAATTGGACTGTGAACCTGCGTCCAACAACACTCTTACATGATGCCAGCTATCGTCTGCCCCCTTTATTGCAACAGAGGCGGTTGATAGTAGGATTTGGGAGTGTGACTTGCTTGTCACATGATTTGAAATTGTTACAGTTTCAATTTCATCAGAAATCGAACTGTTTGAAGTTGATAAGCTGTTTGCAGCTTGTGGAAAATGCAAAATTGAATTATGATTAGACTTGCAAAATTTGCAACTGCCACTTTTGCAGTCTTTTGCTATATGATTTGTCTTTAAACAATTTAAGCATAATTTATTTTCTTTTACCCATTCCACACGTTTTTGTGGTTTTAGTTCAAGAAAATTAGGACATTTAAATATTCCATGGTTTGATTTACAATAGTAACAACTGTAATTGGTCGTTAACCCAATGAATTGTTTAGACTTGGAAGATTTGAATGTATTTTTATGTGTTTCATTTCTACCTTCAAGTGATTCCAACAAATTTGCCTTTGATTGCAAAAATTCAATTAAGTTTTCTACATCATTTTGTTTTGTATTTAGTTTATGCATCTCCCACTCCTTTAAATGTAATTTGTTCAATTTATCTGTTATAGCAACTAACAAAATAGTATTCCAATCCTTTACGGGTTGTTTTAAAGAATTTAAGGCCCTAATGTGCTTTAGTATTGAATCTACAAATTGTCTAATATCTTTACTGTTATCATTTGTCAGATTATGCAAGTTTAATAGTGCCTTTATATGAAATCTAATTAATACTTCAGAATTGTTATAACGATTGCATAAAAGTTCCCAAGCTGTCAGAAAATTTTCGCTTGTCATTTCTAATGCCTGTATGTTTTCTAAAGCGGTTAATTCTAAGCATGATTTCAAATAATATAACTTCTGAACTGCTGTCAATGTGACATTTTCGTAAATTAATGAATAAAATGTATCTCTAAAATCAAGCCACGATTCTAGATCACCTTTGAATTTTGGTAATGAAATTGTTGGTAATCGTACATTTACATTAGAATGCGATTGTTCATTTACCTGCTGCGATACAGTGGTTGTGTGCGTTTGAACTGGTGGAATAACTTCCTTCAGTCCCGTGTCCAAATGCAGTTGTTCTGCTGAATTCGAAGAAATTTGTACATTTGATTTGTTTTCAATGAGATATTGTGAGAGTGCGAGTGCTTCGAAGTACGCCGTTTCAAACAACTCCCTTTCTTCATATTGTTCTGTCAAATTTTCATCATTGCTGATTAATTCCAGTTGAATTTGAACTTGCTCAAATTCTGCGTGTGTTTCTAACATGATATCATGTCTGCGCTTCATTTCGAGAAATTGCCGTTGTGATAATGCAGCCTCTTCACGAAATTGGCTTAAAAATGTTTTAAAAGATGTAACTTTATGTTTAATGTTACCCCTTTTCCGTGTTAAAATTGTAATATCTTGATCAGTTGCCATTTCTTGTTGAAAATTCAATTGCGTTGAGTTAATATCTCCTGCGTACAATCGATGTATTCTTTGATAAATAATTTTATGTTGATTATTGCTTCATGCGGCGTCGAAGGACCAATAATTTATGTATATGATTTATACAATAATGAATTAAATTTGTGTGGTTCATATGAATAGATCATGAATAGATTTTAATTGTGAACTTTTATATTGAAAAAATTCGATAGATACTATAACAAACGTTCTTATGTTTTTAAGAATAATTGATCTTGTCTATAAACAAAATGAGTTGATAAAATGCATAATAGATAGCGCAAAATAATAAACATAATTATTAAACATTATATGAACATAACTCTTTAACACCTAGCACCATCTTAACTGTCGTCTTTTGGGAAGTAATGGCGCATACAGCACGGATTTAGGGGCCCTAAAATACCTACTAAAATAAGAGGCCATGATTTAACAATGGCTGGATGTAACAGAAATAATTTATCTTTATGGTTTTATGATTGACTAAAATTCTCATGTTTCAAATTATATATAACATGTCTGAATGTCTGATTTAGTTTCGTGAGTAAAATAAGTATCTCTGCGTTACTGCAAGTTGCATTCGACACTATATGGGAAGTGTCATCTGCAAAAAGAGCAGATCCATTACCTAGTGTCAGCGGAAGATAGTTTACTACAACACTATAGTACGAATAAAAAGAGCCCCCATACAGCACCCCGGGGAACGCCTTGAACCAGTGATTGCCAACTAGAGTCATAGATTCACCGTAAACTTTTTCAGTGATACGAACGCGTTGCCTGCGATTTTTAAAGTAGTCTGCATAGAAATTCAGTGCTTTGCTCCTAACCCCATAGCACAATATGCCATTCTTTACAAGCTAGGCACATGGGCGCCGCTACTAAAGGGCAAGGGGGGGGGGCGGGCCCCTCCCTGGAATTTCATAAATTGTGTAAATGCATTTTAGAAAATGTTAAAAGCTCACAATATAATCACGTTTGGAGTATAATGTTTTATTCCATCGGTGACTCTGCATAGCCTATTGATTTATACTAATTTAAAAATAGGTAAAATTTTTCAAGTATTCTAATTTCTACTTGTAATGTAAGCCCCCCCCCAACAAATTTTCTTCCGGCGCCCCTGGCTAGGCATATAATATTTTATACGCTATCCTATCAAAGATTTTGACAAAGACCGACATCAGCGTAATAGGACGATAGTTATGCATATCGTCTCATTTCCATTTTCTGAAAACAGGAACTACAACTATATGTTTTAACTGATTGAAAATAGTAACCTTTGCAAAGTACATAGTAACTCTTCTGGCTATGGGTGATGATATGTTTTTAGTGATGTTATTGGATTTGAATGCACTTGGTATCAAATTTTATATATTGTAATAACGTTTTTGCGCTCGTACGATGAAAGTGTAGGCGTATTAAGAAAGGTTCAGTTTACAACTAACATTTCATACGATTTGATAGAGCGGTATTGTTTATACATATGTAGCACTAAACGTAGGTGTGGTGGGGCAAACCGCAAACGTGCGTCTAATCATTATTTTTAAGGAAAATTTCGACTATCATGCCCGAATCTGACCAATGGAGTCGTAACTACTTCCATCCCTGTTTTTAAAAAAAACCTACAATAAACAAAAATGGGGGAGCTTTGGTGAATTTATTATATTTCTTTCTACGTCATATCGTTAACTCCATTTGGGAATTCGACCAAACACTAATGGATTCCGCCGAGGTGAAAAATGAAAAACGTACAGTTCGTCGTTCGACCTTCTCTCGTAGCTCAAATGATAATGAGACGTTCCAATAAACATTTATATCCAACATTCAGCAATTCTTTAGAGTTTAGACAAAAATTTATTATTCTTAACAGTTGCACAAGTGCCTACTAATAGTACATACATATCTATTATCTATCGATTATTGTTTATTTATACATTAGCCGTACCCATTTTTAAAATATAAAGCAATAGGAAGTATTGAAAAATTACACGATTGAAAAAAAGTAAGAGTACACAGAAAGAACAAGAATGTAATAACTTAAGCGGCTGCTAAACTTATTTCAAGTGGTGGTATACATTTGATGAGGTTACTATCAGAATCCAACTGTGGTAAGGTACCATCTAGGCAATACTCACGAAATATACAGACGGGTTCATCCTTTTGAACACTGCAGTACTGATCCCAAGGACATATTACACCTCGACAGGGATCTCGACATCTGCATGTTTTACATCCTCCGCAATCAGTTTCGTAACCGTAAAGACATCTTATATTACAGACACCTGAAAAGTGAAAAAACATATGTTTAAAAAATTTATGACCTACATGATATCATTTAGTAATTACATCTAGGCCTCAATCCGCATGGAGGGTTAGTGCACGTCAGTTCCTCAGCTAGACAGACTTCGCCGAATGGGCATGTATAGTTGGAGCACGGATTGCGGCAAGTACAAGTCGAGCATCCCATTGAATCAAATTCATATCCGTATGGACAATACGCAGGCTTATTAAAACAGTATATCGAACATATCGGTCTAATAATCTTTTTTTCAGAATCCTGTGAAAAACATCTGAAAAATAGTGCTCATAAAGCAGATTCTTACAATTAAAGTAATATAAAATTACCCGTCGAAACTAAAGATTTGAATGACGAAAAACTGAAAATATAAATACCTTCATCAGCACAATATTTATATGCAATTTTAATATAGGTACTTACTACGTATAGAACCTTTGCAGTCATCGTCTATTATTTAGAAGTTAGAACTCACCAGGATTTGATCAAAGTGACTCTTTATATACAGATGAAATTACACGTACATTTCGTAATTAAGAGTTTTATTTAAGCTGTAATTAATGTGGTGATCATAAATGTTTAAATACCCCAAAGGTTTAACTAGCGTTCCGTAATCCACATAAATTGTTTTTCTGTTAAATATTGCTGTTATTAAGTGATAATAAAACACTCATCATTTAAAGTGTTTAAAATACACTAGCGAGCAAAAAATTTAGGTCACATTAAAATTATTATGTTGTTTTTTGGATTTTTTTAGGTTGTATTTTCCAATTGTAAATTATTTTACTGTATTTTGTAGCGCAAATTAAGAGATTCATTATTACATTACAACGTATACGTTTTTGTTTTAAGATTTATTTAAAAAAATTCACAAATCAAACCTTTTGTTTTTAAAATTAAAACGAATGAAAATAAAATGAAGAAATGCATCACTAATATCGTGTATTACTCCCTCTTGAGTTTATGACTTCTTGAAATCGGCGATTAAGTTACGGATAACATTTTGGTCAATGTTAGTCCACTCCTGCAACAGCAATTTTCTAAGCTCGTGGGCAGTTCTTGGATTCGCCGTCGTCCCAACTCATCCCAAACATGTTCTATCGGATTCATATCCGGACTAAAAGCTGGCGAATCAAACCTCCTACCGCCCACTTCATCTAGATATACTCTGAACTCTGACAGCTTTGGCTGCGTGAGGCATTATCTTACATAAAGATGCCATCGTCTCCAATAGTGACCATAAACGCCATTACATGATCTGGTAAAATTTTCGTAATGAGCTATCAGAGAACCATTTTGTACAAAGACGAGCTCTGTGTGCGCACTTCTGACGAGATTCCTGCCCAAATCATTACGGACCCACCGCCAAATGGAAGTCGTTCGTCAATGCAAGCTTGAGCGTATCTCTCTCCAGGTCTTCTTCATACTCTTCGGCGTCCGTCTGACGCATTGAGGCAGAAATGCGACTCATCTGAGAGAACCCTGCTCGGGTGAATCCTGATCTTCTGGTTAACAATCCAGTCTCCTCCTACCTCCGGTATACATTCTGGACAGCACTCTTACCAACAATTCTATAGTTTTAAGATGACCTCGTCCCTCTTGTATGAACGCTACAATTCTTGCTACAACAATAGAATCTAAAGGCATTCTGACCAAAGTACTGCAGACACTATGTTTTGCGACCGATTGATTTTGCAGACAAAAATCAACCCTTTACTAAGAAAATTAAACACCGACAGTTGAATGTTTAATTATAACGAATGGAGACTGCTTCGTAAACGTTGAAAACACGACAATAATACGAGATAGATGACAGATACTATTCTTAAGAAAACAAATCATTAAACGCCTACTGCGGTTTGCACTTAGCAAATGTTTTTTAAAAAAAGAAAATTCAAAAAAACATAATAATATTAATGTGACCGGCATTTTTTGCTCATTAAAGCGCTGAAGGATTCAATTTTCGTTTTCATAAACGATTATTATTATTTTGTAACAGTGAGGACTAGTATGTTCTATCCGATAGGAAAATTTGGCTATACCAAGCAGCAAAGATGTGCGCGCTATTTCGTTAATACGTATTTTTGTATGATTTTGTTTTTTTCTGTTATTATTTTTTACGTCAAAAACTGCATAAATAAAACTACGTGTTTTTTTGATACGTAATAAGAGGTATGCGTGAAAATGATGGTGATGAAGGTAACTTTTAGCATAACACTGCATACTTTCAACTTTGCAATGAGTAAGGAACTCCGCAGTTATAACGAAAATGGGATACTCGCATAAGTCAGGCATTAACACGCGCAATTAACCATTTAAAAAATTGATGATTGTTATATGTTACAAAAAGATACTTAAAAAGGCCTTTCAACATAATTTTTATAATTATTTAGTGAATTTATTATATTTCTTCCTTCGTCATATCGTTAACTCCATTTGGGAATTCTACCAAACACTAATGATTCCACCAAGGTGGCTGTATTACAATCAAAAACGGTTCGACCTTTTCTCGTAGCTCAAATGATAATGCAGAGAAGATATGATTGTTTATGCCGTTCCAATAGACATTTATAACCAATTTACAGTAAACAAAAATGTATTATTCATGACAGTTACATAAGTGCCTACTAATACTACATTGATTATTGTATATTTTTTAAAAATAAAGTAATAGTAAGTATTGAAAAATTACACATTTGATGAACAGGAAGAGGACACACAAAGAACAAGAATTTAATAACTGAAGCGGCTGGTAAACCTTATTCAAGTGAGTGGCAGTGGCAGTGGTCTTGGCAGTCTACATCTGATGAGCTTCGTATCAGAATTCAACTCTGGTAAGGTACCATCTAGGCAATAGCTACGGGATATACAGACGGGTTTTCCCATTTGAACAAAGCAGTACTGACCCAAAGGACATAATACAGTTTGACAAGGATTTCGACATCTGCAACCAGTTTCGTAACCGTAAAGACATTTTCTATTACAGACACCTGAAAAGTGAAACATTTGTTTCAAAAATGTTTACATGATATCATTTAGTAATTACATGTAGGCCTCATTCCGCATGGGGGGTTAGTGCATGCCAGTTCCTCAACTACACAGACTTCACCAATTGGGCATGTATAGTTGGAGCACGAATTGCGGCAAGTACAAGTCGGGCATCCCATTGAATCAAGTTCATATCCATATGGACACCACGTATGCTCCAGACAGTATACCGCACATACCGGTCTAATAATGTTTTTTTCAGGATCCTGTGAAAAACATCTGAAAAATAGTGTTGATAAAGCAGATTCTTACAATTAACATAATAAAATATTACCCCTCGAAACTGAAGATTTTAATAAGGAAAAACTGAAAATACCTTTATCAGCACAATATTGATATGCAATTTAATATACTTACTGCGTATAGAACCTTTGCAGTCATCGTCTATTAGAACTCACCATGATTTGATCAAAGCGACTCTTTATATTATATACAGACGAAAGTACAGGTACATTTCATAATTAAGAGTTCTTTAAGCTGCAATTACTCTGTTATTACGGTGAATATCATTTAGTAATGTTTGAATACCTAAAAGGTTTAACTTATTGTTCTATAATTAATCTAAGTAAACTACTTTTTCAGTAAATATTGCTGGTGTAAGTGATAATAAAACCACAGATAAAACTCTTAGAAGATGAAATATAGACGGATAATCGTTACATCGCCTAAGTGGCGATTATATTTAATCTTTGCTTGTGCATTAATTTGCGTAGTACCTACACATTTTTGCATACCTAATCTAAATAAGAAGTTTTAGAAACGAAACAAAAATTTCAAAAAAATATAGAATAGTAGAAAAAAAAATAGAATAATAAACATTAAAAAAGATCCATTTTTATATTATTATAGAGCATCTAAATACAATGTTTTTGAAATACGAAAAGTTTATTCAAATTTTGATGATATTGATGAGTTAAAAATCATTTTATTCTTATTAACCCACTAATCGACATATCAGAATTGACACTCGAAGTTAGTAGGATTATCGTGCAAAGTCTGGAGAAACGTTGCAAGATTTGATAAGGACTTTATTTTAATGCCGCTGTATCTACAAAAATAATAAAAGCGTTATGTATAGATTTTGCAAAGATTTGATTTAAAATATCGTAAATCAAAAGCAACTCGTTTTTGTAAAACTGAACAAAACCGACTGCCTTGTAGGTTTATCTAGGGACTGGGCCAAATCAATCACAAGAATGTTTTTAACGTAGCAAGACATGTTTCTGAAACGTTCCAAAATTTGGCTTTAAATTATATATTCCGACTGTCTTATCTTATAAATTATTGTGGTACAACGCATTAAAGCCTTAGCACATCGAAGAATGATCCTATGTTTGTAAACAACCTCATTTTTCATGTGAGACAGTTGCATTACAACTTTCCCATCTTAGGTTTTATAATTTTTGGATATCGATGAAAAAACCACAACAAAAGATGGTGTTGCGTTAGATTGATTACTCGAAGGACCATAGATTTGTTCAGCGTTTTGAATTAAATAAGAACACAATTCTTCAATTTATCAATAATTTATACCCAAAAATTTTGATTCAATCGAATTTCAGCATCATCGATTCTAACCTTGCAACCGGTTTTGAAATTACACTGGCTTCCTGCGAATCATCAAACCCTGTGATCAAATCATCTACATCATAATTGCTTATTTTGGTTGGCCTGCTCACATTGCAGTCATGTATTTGATCTTAACCATGTGTTATTCTAACGTATTATGTACCTAATATGTAATGTTACCTAAAAATCTTCCTTTGCTGTTTGATAAGGTTTTGGGTGCAATTCTTGAGTTAAAAATTCAAAGGTTCCTTTTAGAATTCATAAATTGAATGGTGTTGTTCCCATTTTAGTAATTCCCATTTTTGTTTATGCTCTTGCAAGTAATTTCAATAGCTTAGTCTCCATTTAACTAGTTTGGCTTCAAAAGCAGTCACAGTAGGCTTCGCTGTAATCGCCGATAATTTTGTAACATCATACGTTCTTCTTTTAATGGAGGTTTTTCTCGTGTAATTTCATAGTTTGACTAAAGTGCGCCACAAATTATTATCAATAATTACAACAATAATAATATTTTATAAAGACGAAGGTTATTGCTTGATAAATATTTGCCCACTTAACTTAATTACGATTTTAGCAGCCATGTGAAATGGTTGATAAAATTTGCTTCAACGTTCGGTAGGTAAGATTATACAGATAATTCTGCAACAAAATTTGATCCATTCCGAGAAACCTAATAAATGTACAAATTCTAAATTCCCAGAAAGAGCATTACGGTATTAAACGTTCTCTTATCTTTATTGGAATGATGCTCGCAGATAATTGTTTTCTAAAACCTTCATAAATGGATAACAAAGCCTGAATTTCCTGGAAAATTATTGCAGAAATGCAGAAAGTTGTTAGTATCTAATTAAAATGTTAGATAAGTTCGTTTAATATGAGGGACACTATGGTAAATGTAATCGTTGATTATATTATCAGTAATGGTGATTAATTTCTCTACCTCTACTTAAAGGGCAACCCTTGGTGGAAGTTTTTATTAAAATTCATTCTCCTTTTTCTTGTGTTTTAATTGTATTTGTATTTTTGTATTTGGCTTTAAATAAAAGCATATTTTTACAAATGATAGAGGTCGTCTATTAGCGGTTGGCGAGACTACCCGGCTGTTGGGACCCTAAATACTCATTCTTAAGCTTCTTACGATTGGTGTAATCACTTTGACGCCACTGGATTTACCCAATTTGCACTTTTACGTTAATGTCAATTGTCCTAAGAAGCTTAAGAATGAGTATTTGGGGTCCCAATAGCCAGGTAGTCTCGCCAACCGCTAGTAGACGACCTCTATCTTATTCGAATCCCACAAAATCAAAAACAAACTAACTAAAACTAAAGCAACAAATCAAACAATTCGTCATTCATCATTCCTATCTTTCTTATTATTTCCTTGATTCTAATTCTTCATTCCTCTACCTCCTCCATCCACACTCACCTTTCTCTACCCTCATTTAGGATTTCGTTCCAGCTCCTTCGTTACTCTCTAGTAGTCTAGTCCTACACACTTTCCCAACATAAATGCCCAATATTTTCCCTACCTTCCCCACATAATCTACATCTTCTTTTCTCATCCTCCCACCAGTAATTATTGTCCCGCTCCTCATTTCCGTACCTATACCTACCAATCAGATTGTTTTTTCTTTATGGTCAATCCACTCGGAACTCTTTCTGTCATTGCTTCTTCATATCTACAATTATTGTCCTACCATCCCTTATTTTTCCTCGTCTTTCTTGTATCTGCGCATTCCTGTCCCTCGCTATTATCTCTTCCCTCGTGGCGTCCTCCAAGCCCCCCTCTCGTCTCCACTGCATCTCTCTTCTCGCGTATCCCCCCCTTTCGTAGTATTTCAACCTGACCATGCTTTATACGTTTCCCCGTCACTTCTCCGCAACAGAATTATAGTAAGCCCCCCCCCCTCCCTCCTCAGAACGTAGAGTCCACTTGTCACGTTTGTAGTCGACGATCAACTAGGGAGTACAAATAAGTTTTGAGGTTTAGGCAGCATACAGATTCTGCGTTGAAAAAATGTCTCATCTTTTGAGGCGATCCAAGAGTCGGCCCAATTTTGGCTTCTTCGTAAGGAGTGAAGTGCTACTCGGCCAGACCATGAGTCATCGACCGGAACAAGTGGTACTCGGGAGGAGCAATATTTGGTGATTAGCGTCGGTTGGGTGGGACATCCCATTGAAACGCAAGTGTCCGAGGATTATCGCGCTTATCGGGGCGTTTCAGCTTCAATGCTCGGCTCAATTGCATCAATTGTTGTTGGTAACGTTCCCCAGTGATGGATACGTATAGACTGGAGTCGCTCCAAACTGATCCCACCAGATGCACAGCATTAGTTTCTTGCCATGAATATTCGGTTTTGCTGTTAAAGTTGGTGCATGGCTGGGCTTAGCACAAGATTTTCTGTGCTTTGGGTTGTCGTAGTGGATCCACTTTTCGTCTCCCGTCACGATGCAAAAATTCCTTCCGATTTTGCCTTTGGACCAGTTGTTCGCATGCGAAAACGGCGTTCGACATTTCTTGGATTGAGTTCATACGGAACCCAATTTCCTTTTTTTTGCCACCATACCCATGGCATTGGGCGGTTTGAAATCGCTTTTTATGAGTCAGTTCCAAGGCTGCAGTGAGCTCTTCTAGAGTTTGGCATGAATCTTGGTCCAATAACACCTCCACTCAGCGTCTTCAAACTTTACTGGCCTCCCTTTGCGTTGTTTGACGTTGGTATCAAAATCGCCACTTTTCAAACGCCGGAACCAGTACTCACATGTTTTTATTGATGGAGCATGTTCCCCATATGCTTCACACAGCAATCGATGTCCATCAGCTGAACTTTGTTTCAAATTAAAACAAAAAAGCAGCGGTTCCCGCAAATTGTGTTTCGTTGGGGCAAAGGTTGACATGGTTAGAGTACACAGAAAGTATGTTGTTTACACTTCAGCAACATGACACATATTAATTTTTAGAGGGAAATGATGACAACATGAATATACATACAAGTAAACGCCAAACAAAATCCGTTGCACGTCAGCAATCAGCTGATAATTGACGTCCCTGCCGTAAATGTAACGGCATAAAAATCGTGAAAATTCGACCTGTAAAAATTAATTTCATCAGAATTGTATGATCGCCACGTTGGTAACAATGGATTGTTTTCAGCAACGTTGCCAATGCCAATTCCATAAGGTATCAATTTTGTAATGTTTTGTTGTGGTTATGTTTTGGCTGTCACAATTTTGAAGTTTTGATTTTGTTTTTTATTTATTATAACTAAAGTTACGAGTGAACTCAGAAGTTTTATTTGCGTTACCTTCTTTCAATTACAATCTGGCAACATTGCCCCCAATCTACGTCACTCACATTATATGACGTGCAACGGATTTTGTTTGGCGTTCACTTTTAGTTATAAAATAGTTCGTACAATTTAATGCTAGTTACGCCATCTTTTGTAAATCCCTTAAAACTTATTTGTACTCCGTATAAAAAAGTTAAGATTTTAGTTTAGTGATACAGATTTCGAAAATATGGTTACGTAAAGGTAAATTTTTGGCTAAAATAAATAAAATACTTTCAATAGTGGCTTAAAAATTGACGAAGATTTAGTAAAATGGGTGCGATCGTAGAAGATTATCAAACATGAATGCGTAAATGAGTACAAAGTTTGAGGTGATGCAATATTGGTCCGACTTTCTTTTGAAAAATTGTCATTTCAAATTATGGAAAGCACCGAAAAGTATTTCTCGCGTTAGTCAATTGCCTTATTTCAACATAAAAAGACTCAATTAATTTCTTGAATTTTGATAACGTCAATTTATTCGCCATTTACAGAATTTCTTTGGCTTAATAGATGCTGTCTTGAAAGTTGATCATAATTTCTTTGCTCCTTAAATTAACAGGTGGTTACAAGTTTCAATTCTTTACACGCAGTTTGTTTTATTTATAAACGGTCAAGTAGGTACTTAGTGTCTAAGAAATTTTGACTGTGTTCTCATAGTATAAGCTCTTCAAGAACTATTTTATATAAAATAATCTGAATTTATTTATCGAACCACAAAATAAATATAAATCTCTCTGTTATTTGGGAAAGGCAACTAACGCGTTAACTTAGAAAGAACTCACAATATCTTATTGATGATGATGAAGTTTTCAAGCCTAACAAACTTTTTATAATTAGGTTTCATGTTAAATGAAATTGGAACATAATAACTCATTGCCAATTTAATTAAAACGTGAGATTATCCCTGCTGTATTTTCGCACCTTTTCGTTCCAAATTTTTTTCACGGTTATGAGCAAACTAGCAAACGTGTTTGTACTCAGAAAATTACGTTTTGTCAAATTTAACGATTTGATAGCGCTTTCCGTTTCGAAGCTTTAAATGTTCATAGAATCAGAATCGCATACCTTTAAACGTTTACTTTCCTCAGGAGTCTAATACCGTAACACGTATTCCTTTAACGCCTTTATTGGTTTTATGTTATACTAGAGCTTTACACTGATTTTCTAACACGCAGAAATTGCAATATCAACCTTAATGACACGGTTCGCTTTAACTTTTAGTAGCTTACATGCGTAGGTGTTTATGAGGCAATATACGATGAATAGCACACAATTTATTTTGGGTTTGTTTTCTGTTTGCTTTTGCTCTTACGCATACCTTTTTGATTTTTATTTATATAAGCTCATGAAAAAATATACGTTTTGTGCAAAAACACAATAACAGGAGCAACGTAACGTTAGATTAATTGAAATTCTTTCGATTCTGAGAGAATCCCCTTATTCGTTAGAAGAGCATATTTCTAAAGAAAAATACTTCAACTTGTAATTTATTACAAACGGTCAAGCAGAACAAATACGGTTCACTATTGGGTTGGGGAAAGCTATATATTTCAGTTCGTAGATTTCCCGTGTGTCAAATAACCTACACACGGTTAACGCACACCTGGGGATTTGAAACGATGTAAATTAACGTTACTAGTAATAAAAACAAACACAGTTTATTAACTTACCGCGTAGAAATAAATTTCTGGCGATCAAATCGAATTTAAAAGTTTCGTTGTCAACTGCGAATTGACAATATTGTACACGGGGGAGTTTTATGGACTATTAACACAGTGGGATTTTAAGCTTAATTATGAGTTATAAGGGTAAAGTGGGAAGATTTTTAATTAAATTTCCATGTAAAAAATGTCAAACGTGAACGTGAGTTAAACGCTAAACATAGTAAACATTTGAATATGTGGGTGTTAAGCTCCACTACTTACCATCATATTAATGATTTTTGAATTTGAATTTATTTTACTAAGTCAGCGCAATCAAGGGTAATACTTTTCTACTTTATAATGGTTTATTATTTCAGAAGTACAACATTTTGGCATAGGGTTCAGTATAATATTGTATCATAATTGAAGGTTCTACCCAGATTTAAAACGGAATGGTAAATACAAAATCCAAAATTTTGTTAAAATATGTTCATTACTCATACCGATACTAAAGCTGCATTTATAGTGTCGGTATCGGTATGCAATAAGAAATAAGAAATAAGCGGTAAGGAAATGAACTTATGGATAACCTGTATATCATTTATAGTAGAAATAAGAAATAAGCAATAAGCAATAAGAAATAAGGAATTGGTTCAATTTTATTTCTTACCGTTACCGTTACCGAATCGGCAACAGTCGTATACGATGTGAGCTTACGAGTTAAGAAAAGACAGATGACATCAATATAAATCAG
Organism: Pyrocoelia pectoralis; assembly: GCA_036250285.1. NCBI lineage: Eukaryota > Metazoa > Arthropoda > Insecta > Coleoptera > Lampyridae > Pyrocoelia > Pyrocoelia pectoralis. Next base: position 20,570,564 of record CM070076.1, on the reverse strand, counting down.
GTGTTAAAGAAATATTCGAGTGAAATATATCTCTTATTCAAGAATCGATGGGAAAATATTATGTCAAGTTGATTTTAATTTTACAATCGTACATTAGGTAACCTAAGAATCGTACCATAAACACAGTAATAATTTAAATTAAATCCGCAATGCGCATGCCTACTCTGTTACCGTTAAAGAACTATAAATGCGTTTTTATTTCTTATTGCTTATTGCTTATTTCTTATTTCATATTGCATACCGATACCGACACTATAAATCCAGCTTAAAAGTGAGAGGTGGTAAGGAACCTAGTAAATTTAGATCGATAAACTTGCTAACAACCACAGAAAACATAATTGAGAGAGTAGTCTGTAGTACAGATAGAAAGTATTTAGATGATAAGAATATTCTTTCTCATTGTCAGTTGGGCTTTAGTTTTTCAACTAAGGCAGCGGTTCAGTGGGTAATTTAAGAATACGCACAGCTACACCTTTTCTTGATCTCGAACGTGCCTTTGAAACGGTTACTAGAAATTTCCTGGTAACAATTTTAAAGAGTCATGGTTTTAAGGGAGTTTTTCTTAAGTGGTTTGCCAGTTGCCTTTTGAAAAGACGTCAAAAAGTTAGATAGATAACTGGCTTTCTAGCAGTCTAAGCACGGAGTGGCCCAGGGGAGTATCCTTGGCCCTATATTGTTTATTTTGTACATACCAAAGATAATGTTGCACTGTAACATTATTTGCAGATGACGCTCTTATTTATTGTGTAATGATAAAGATATTAATGTGGGAACGTTCAATATTGTTTAGAAAATATATATGCATGGCTATGTAAAATGAAATTAAAGTTAAATAAATGTAAGGGTATGATAATTGGAGTTATCTGTGATACTAATGTTAGGGTAAACAACTGTGACATAGCATAAAACATATATAACATAAAAATAGGGAAAAAACTAGGTTATTTATGTAGAGTTAGTAGAAACTTAACTAAGGAGGCAAGGCTAAAAGTTTTTAACACCACAGTGTTGTCACATTTCATTTATTGTCCTACCATTCTGTATTTAGAATTTAAGATGGATTTAGATAGGTTACAAACACTACAAAATAAGGCAAAAGGTACTTGGCTCTGATAAATTTACTAGAATTAGGCGAGTCCCAATGATCTGGTTGTTGATTTAAAAAAATCTTAATGAGAGATTATTGTAGTCAACAAAGGGAACCAGCACAATACCAAATTGGGGTTTCTTTAAACGGAACATCCTCTATATTTTTATATACAATTCTGTGTTAAATGCTCAGTAAAATGATAAAAAGTACTGTGGGTCTACGACTAATGGTTCCATAGTTATTGACATTACTTTGTAAACAAATTAGTCAATTGAGTGGGCTTCTGGTCGACAATCCTGAAAGACGTGACAGTAAGGTCATCCGCATATACTATTATCTTGACACGTCTCGGTTAATCGGGAGTAATTTGCCATGTTCCACGTGGAACCGATTCCTGTGGTGTGCCTCCGTTCACTTCAATTAAATGCTGTTGGCCTACCTAGCCTATCTCTCTGTACGATCACTGTAGTTCTTTTTTGGATATGATTATATCGGGTTCGTTCCCAGTACACTCCGCTATAGGAAGTTGAGGATTAAGTTTAGCGTCTTGAATTATTAGCTTTGGGGTGATCCCGTCAAGGGCAGGCCCTTTTCTCTTAGGTGGGGATTTCATCCATGCTGATGGGAATATGGCTTTCTGGTCCTTCCACCTTTAGGCTATCCTCTTCCAGTTTCTCATGTAGTGGGAAGAGCTCGTCAATTGCGTCGGTGATTTCTTCGCGTGTTCTTACTACGACCTCCCTCTTCCACAGTTTGCACACGACAATCTCTCTCCAGCCTCTTCTTAATGCGTTTCGTTTTCCGCTTTTCTGCCCAGGTTCATTTATCCTGCGTCCTTCCACAGATCGTGCTCTACGTGCCGTCATTTCCTCGTTAGACTGTAATGTTTTGCTTCCTAATGTCTTTTGGTATACTTTCATTATCAACCGCCTCCACAAATATATTCAGGTCTTCTGAGGGCACTTATAGTGGTTTCCAAATTTTCCACCATATTCTCTTTGCGGTTTAAATTTAATTTGCTAACGTTCCATCTTCTGCCTTATTTGCATACCCGATCTGTATTGATGTTGTTAGCGAGACGTTTTGTTATTTACTACAAAGGGAAAATATTCAAAAATTGCCCAGATAGTAATCTAATTATGCTAATAGACCGAAAAATTCTTCTTGAAAAAAAATTTGATTACAGTACCTATCTAGTATCTGGCTTTTGACATTCCAGTTGTCACATGAACATCAATGCTATCCTACAATACTGTCTCCATATTAAAGTTTAGATTTCAAATATGTTTTAAAATTAATCTCATATTTACTGAAACGTTAGAACATAAATCGAATTGCCCAGGCAAGGAAAGGTTTTGACAACTATGCAAGATTTGTTACTGAAACATTTCTGCTTTCTTCTACTTAACGAGTATGCTTACAAGTCTCTACAAATACTCAGAATCTTCTGTGCGAGATTAAGTGAGTCATTTCTGTTTTGTACACCAAAAGAAAAAAAAATGTTCTTTGAGTTGAAGTAGATTATAACGAGTGACTATTTGGCTAAAAAATGTGTAGGTCTTTCCTTATGACTTAAATCAGTGGTGCCCAACCTTTAACCTGGCTTGATCCACTTAAGTATTTAAATATTTTTGGGGAGCCACATAGATTAAAATTCATATTAGAGTTCATCTCGTGTGATTTAATTTTTAAAATTCTACGTTTCGGAAGTTATACGGCACTTCCTTTATCAAGATATCATTTTTGAGTTTATATACCTAACCAGATTTAGAAATTTGTCATTCGTTTCGTTTCTTACTTCGAGTCATGGGAGATATTGGTGAATTCCAGTGGCGTATTATTATTATTTATTCATTCACACTTACTTAGTGGTACAATAATTAAATTTATGGGGGATAAGATCTAACCATAAATTTATTTTTTAGGAATCTTAAGATTAAAACAAAATTATATTATCTAATATTTATGATTATGAATGAAATTAAATTAATTTAGATTAAAGAACACAACCCCTGCATGTTGGGCTTTCAGTTAATGCCATGTTGTGCAGGTGTTTGTTCATGCGACAGTGGCCCGTGACCATTTCTGTCGCAAGTGTTATCTTCGTCCTGCTTAGCTTTAAGATGGACGTAGCTAGGTCCCCGTTTGGGGTTTCCAGGAAGATTTTGGAATGACTCTGTCCTGGAATTTTCGACCAATGTCTGCAATGCTCTTTCGTGATTGCTTGAATCTCCTTTTTGGCTGTGTTATAAGTAATCCCACAAGCCGGTTCGGGTCCTATGAAGGGTTTTGCGCTTGCCATTCTCGCAAGCTCGTCAGTAACCTGGTTACTTGCGATTCCCGCATGCCCAGGTGCCCACACTTGTGTGACTGAATTGCACTCCAGTGGCGTAAATAAGGGGGGTGATCAATCGCCCGCAGAGACTAATAAATAATAATTCGAATAAAAAATTAAATTTTACGGGGGAGGGACCCTGATCCTCCCCTCCTCTTCAAGATTTGCAGAGGTGGTATTCCATACCCTATAGTGGCGTCAGATTCATCACACCCCAAATTCAAATCCTATTTACGCCACTGGTGAATTCACAGTATCATTAAATGCAGTATTTGTTGTTATGGGTTTTATTTATTTACCTTATAACCATATTCCATATAGCTGGAATTTTGACTGCATCATTTCTCTTATTTAACGAATCTGGTTGTTTCTCGATCTCACTGGTCTCTCGTATTACTCTCCCTTGGTAAAGTATATGCTGGAGCTAATAAGTGAATTTGTCTTGTGTCAATATCAGATCAGTGTCCATCCGATGCGTTGTCAATGAGGAGGAGGAGGTGTTATATTGTTTTATCGCTTGATGATGTTCTTATTATTATAATGCCTCCCCCTCTTTGGTTCCTTGGCTAAAGAATTGTTTGAACAACTATGGATGGCCATTAACAGCGCTATTGTTCATATTTTATAGAGCAATAATTTCATACCGGAGAACCACATCAATATTTGTCACGACCCACGTGTGGCTCGCGAGCTACGGGTTGGGCATCCCTGACTTAAATAATTATATGCTTATTTATAAAAAGCCTTACATACCGGCATTCGTGTGACTTGCGATCATTTTTCAAAAGTATTATCATAAATTGATTTAATATAATTTATTTAATTAACGCGGATTACTATTTTATGAGTAGTGCTTAATTTATGTATTAAGTATAAGAAGTTTGAATTTTATTAATTTACAATCTGAATTCTAGGAATGCTGCTTATTGTGATTAACGTTTATGTAAATACTGTTTGTACGCATAACTGAAAGTCTTAATCAATTATTTAGTAATTGCGAAAATGTACAGGAAAGTTTTCTTACGCTAAACATTTATCATATTATCAATTATCTTAATTAACACCGTTAAACTAGAACCGTTACATAAGCGTCCGAACAACTGATTACTTAATTGTTTTTAACCCTTTCAAAGTCTTAACGTTCAAAGTTAGTGAGCAACTCCTTTACATGCAAATGCTTGAAATTTTCAAGAAATACTTCAGATAACTTACTTTACAAATTTCCATTAATTTTCTAGTATCGCAGTCATCGTTAATCAATACCAAGCTCTTAAATCGTTAAGTATCTCCTATTTAAATAATGTCTTTGTTAAATCAATTCAACAACACGGAGAGGTGCGATTTCCCCAACTTCATTGAGGGATTCTATTAAATATGTCAATTATACTTATAACTCTGATTAGCAGTCACTTTAGCTAATTTAAATTTATATATAAAGCAAGAACAGACTTAAAGTTTGTGGAGTCAAGTAGATGGGATGGGACATTTGAACACTTTCATCGCATCAAAATTCCATCAATCATTCCTTTGTCTTTAAAGCTTAAATTTCCTTTTCGTCATATTAAATAAGGAGACTCAAACATTCATCTTCACTTCTTTTGAAAATAGGGATTATCTACATCACTCAAAATTCAGAATGAAAGGAAATAGATTCGCTAATGTACCAATTTTTTTAAAAGCAAGTTTCTAGTTAGTTGTAGTTTGAGTACATAAGAAAGTACGATCTTCATTCAAATCCATTCTTGTAACTTTAATTAATGTTAACTCAACTTTGTTTCGGCTGTAAGATAAATATAATTCTGAACCTATTTCATTATGAGATAATAATGAGGCATCCCCATTTTCTATAACTAAAAGCTGTAGCGAAGTATTTCGCAAGTTCATTGATGTTTATTCAATATCAATATGTCCCTTGAACTACAAATATATACACAGTTATGTGATCGCAATTCTGCCCCAAAATTTGAATTTAATTTGTAAACGCACACAACGATCTTAATTAATAATAGTAGTATTCACAATATTCTATATACCTGAACACAGGTTAAGCAAAATTTGTAATCACGTTGCACTAAGTTCACCTACTCACATACGAGCTGCATATATTTCTATGTCAATATTCAAAAATATCAAATCACGTCTTATCCATTACATAAAACTGGATGGGTTTCGAATACTTGAATATCATCAATAAATTGGATTTATGTTCAAATGTCCTTTCCTAAAGTAATTCAGACAAATTCTAAATCCTGTAAAATTTCCTGATTGTGTCCCTGGTCCACATACCCAACGTTCTTTTAGTCACGTCTCGTCCGCTACTTGAAATTCAAATCTAGTTCCGTCAGCCGCATTTACTGTAAAGGTGCCAACATACGAATGCTTAAAATGGATTATAATAAAAACGAAGTTTTATTTTACTGCAAACGTATCAAAATTGTATCCTTAATCGAAATTTATTGTTCAGAATGGTAGCCAAGGGTTTTACAGATTCCTAAATTTAGATGTGTAACCCTTTTAACTGTAAAACTGGTCACCTAAATGGTGTTAGCGTGTTTGATTCAACTGTGCGAATAAAAATCGTTAAAAGGTATAAAACGTAAAAAAAAAACTGATTTCAAATAGGTATATGAGAAAAACAACTGGAAGAATTAATTATTTTCCTTGATCAGTTGGACTGAGGAGGAAGAGAAAGCAGCTGACTTCAATAAGACAAATTCATCCCCAATTGTGGCTCGCAGAGATTACAATAAATTACAATTAAATACGTGTTTTGTGGTCAGTGGCGTGACACCCGGGGCGGATGCGAAAACTATCAACCAAGATCGTAAACATGTTATTGTATGTGTATTACATACAGGGTGTCTCACGGTGACCGTCGGTTAGAAGTATGTATATCAAGAACTGTAAAAGTTAGAAATTTGAAATTTTGCACATGCGACATGGAGTGTTTAATCTATTAAATAAAAATATTTTCCAAATGGCAGCACTTCCGGAAATACCGGAAGTGAGCATCAACTTCTTTATTTTAAATACAAACTGGGCAATTTTTTCACAATCTGATGTGTCATAAAATGTTTAGTAAGTATGCTTAAAATAATCGGCGTATCAATTTTGATTGTTGAGAAAAAAAAATTTGTCACTGAAAAATGTCAAAATCTTGTTTAGGAATTAAAATTGAAAGTCGAAAGTGGTAAAAGTTAGGGAAATGGGATTTTAGGTTTTCAATGTCAAAAGATTGATATGACATATACAGAACCTACCACCACAGACAGTATCATCCCATTCACGCCCCCAAATAAAAACAGCCGCATTTAATTTTTTATTTAATAGACTACTCACTACTCACTACACCTCTCTCCATAATAAACTTTAACAAAGAACTAAACATTATTATACAAAACGGTAAAAACAATAACTACCCCCTTAAATACCTATTAAACATTTTCTAAAAACAGGAAACTCTGAAACACATCTATTCACACCATAAAACAAACAAAAAATACATAACAATTCCATTCTACCCTCACACATACGATGATATTACACGCACCCTCAAAGCCCATAATATAAACACCACAACCAAATCACACCATACACTAGCCCACTTTTTAACGAATAACAAACCCCCACAACTAACGATTAATAAATCAGGTATCTATGAAATCCCTTGCAACGATATCATATATAGGACTCACCACACGTAATTTAAAAACTCGCTTCAAAGAACACAGTAAAAACAATTTTAGATCAGCTATCGACACACATACCTTAGAAAATAACCACCACATCTCACCAGAAAACAAACTAACAATTTCAAGAAACCTTCAATCTTTGAACACTATGAAATCGACAAGGCCATATGAAACACTAACAAATACCTCATCAACGACATCACATATTTCCAAGCACAACACATTTACAAACTACCACCCCCGTTTAATACACCTCACCATCTTACACCACCATCCGACCCAGACTAAGTCTTACGCCACTGACAAACAGCACGCCCACGACCTTACAAATATCCGCTAAAAATAATTATTAACCTCAACAATCCTAACTTGACCATAACCTCCATAAACCACATGCTCAATCACAGCTCCACCCTTCAGGAAAATTCAAAACACCCGCCTTAACTAACCACCCTTTAGTTATGTTCATCTTATTCACACCGAAATGAGAAAGTTTACCAACTAGATTTATACATCAAATTTAAGATAACATGTTCTTTTACAGATTCTATCAAATTTCATCACCATTCGCTCACAAAATCTTCATCAAATAACATCAACGACGGTATAACACTAACATAAATAATAATTCACCCCACTAATAGATTTTTTTAGCTAAGCCTGATTTTGATGACCGAATTCGATCGTTGAAAGAAAACGTTTAATAAAATTTTTTAGCTTACATTCGTTTTTAATTCTAATAATTTAACAAGCTAAACAATGGAGCAATTTATTCAAACTGTGAAAAAAATTATTTAAACCAAATATGCTCCATTATATGGACAATGTTTCGCTATTTTTCGGGTAGAGCCATGATACCATGTGGTTTCTGGTTAAAATACTGAAGCAAGTGGTTTTGACAGGCTTCTTTTAAAACCAACTTAATTCCATATTGGGAGAGTTCTGCAGAGATCGGAATAAGTGATAGTCAGAGGAGGGTGCTATGTCTGACTATACGGTGGATGCCTCAAAACTTCCCAACCAGACTCTCCCAATTTTTGACGGGTCATCAAAGAAGTGTGTGGACGGGCGTTGTCATGATGGCAGACAACACCTTTCCTATTATTCAATTCGGGCCGTTTTCTTTCAATTACCTGGCGTAATCCACTTAGCTGTCAAAATTAGAGTTGAGAATCAATCGTCTGCCTAACTGGAAGTAGCTCATGGTGGACGACTCCCACCACACACCCAGCATCACCTTATTCGGTGTCAGTCGTGGCTTCGCGGACGCTAATGACGGCTCACTATCCATTGTCCATGATCTTTGATGCTTCCGATTGCCGTACGTGACTCTTTTTTCGGTTATGACACGTTTCAGAAATGGCTCGATTTCATTGCGTTTCAGCAGTACCTACATAGCAGATCTTAATTCGGTCTACCATGTTTCTCGAGCCTAACTTATGAGGAATCCGTACATTGAGCTTATTTTTGTAGTCAGCTTTGTGTAAATGGTTCAAAACAGTTTTGTGGTCAATGCCTCTAGCTCCATTCCAATATAGACACTGCTTATCTTGCTGGACCTTGTCCAGAAGTTCATCAGCTTTTTCAGTGATTGGACGACGAGAGCGTAGCTCATCTTCCACATCGAAATGACCAGCATGTATAGCATCAATATTAATTCTCTATAATTTTCTAGTGCAACCCATTCCGCAGCAGAGATGCTTATAGTAGTCATTACCTTAAGATTAAATTTCCCTTTTTCCGTTAAGCTTTGTATCACATTTTAGGTAATTAGGTATGCAATAATACTTCAGTTGATTTCTAAATAAAGACAATTAATAGACTAAACTTGAGATCCCGTCTCCTTCCGATGACCATTCGGACTCGGTAACCGCGATTCAAACCATGCTTCAAGCTCACCGTAATCCTACTGTATTCATCTATTCGCATTAATTAGACCGAACGAAAAGTGGAAACTCTGACCAATTTGTATATGAATTAACTTCATTCATCATTACACTAACCAGACCTAGCTAGCAATGACAAAGTTCGTGAAGTAATTCATTATCAATATAAACCGTGTTGATATTTATCTATCTCCGATTGAGACGTTCAAATAACAGTCAAAAAACGTAATTGGAAACAATCCTTACTTGCATAATATTTGCATTTAAAACCATTTTAATCACCTTCATTATACGGAATCTAAATTCGCCTATTATTTACATAATTTCAAAATTAGTTTCACAAATTAAATTTTGGCATTCTAAATATAAAAAATTATGTCAGATTGTAATTTTAACCAAATCGAATCATCATTACCAACAAGCTGATCCTGCGCGACGTGAAAATTCAATTATTGTAGTCATCTTTAAAGTAAAGTAATCTTGTAATCTGCCTAGTATTTAACCCCGATTAATACTCCTGATCACAGAAAGCTTGCTAATAGCTAATTAGTCATTCCTTACTGAGGATAACAAGCCTGCCGTACAAATATGTTTGATATTGAACACACTAACGATCTAATTACAGCTCTAATAGCGCAGCCAGTCCTAACCCTAACCCGTCTCAATCAAGTATCTATGTATTGCAAATATAATAATACAAAATATTCTCACAAAAAAACTCATTTTGAACTTCATACTGTATTCTCTCTCCGATCACTTTGTGCAAAGTAGCTGCTTACTCTTGGAACCGTCCATTTTGTATTTTTACAACGATGCGTTATTTTATTTGCTATTTCAAATGATGGGAAATATATTTAATTTTTAAGTCTGACTTTAGATGTGTTATTTACACATTGTCAATAAATACCAAGAATCTATGCTTTCGCACAGCTTTCGTCAAAGGCACGGGTCACAAGAATCTCTACCGCATTTTTTTGTACCTATCTACAGCTTTTGATTTTAAATTTATTTTCTGTATATTTTTCAAGTACGGTCTTTTTACTCATTAATAATTAAAAATTATCCCAGAGAAAATACCCAGGTACACACTTTTGGAAGGCCGAGTCGGCCACCAAGAGTAAATGTTTCCAAAGATTTTCTGGCGGTGTCGCGACTCGAACCCGCCCCAACGGTGTCTTAGTCTAACCTACAATTAATTGGTTCTCAAGTAATCTATTTACTGAATTAAGTTAATATATATAGGTAAAAGTTCCATCTGGATGTTTACAGTGAATGAACTAGATCCCGTTTTATTCACAATAACGAACTGAAAATGAGAGATAGCAACACAATGTAACTTAAAACGTTTTATTTTCGCTTTTTAGAATAATATTGTGTTCATTGCTATGTTAAGAGAATAATTATGAGAAATCCCAAATGACCTGACTTCGTTGTTTCAACGTTATATTATTTTCTCTTACTTTTGTGCCTCTTTCATCTGGGAATACTTCAGTAAGTATAGCTACGGCGAAAGGTGAAACAGAAATATGAGTTTTTCCATTAAATGTAAACGCGAGTGCAATTAGTTCCGCACGTGGGCGGTGAAAATAAAACAGTAAATTCATATTTTAAGCTATCCCTTACGTAAATTTTTGTATCTCCTCACCTTTACGCGGAATTTAATTCCCTATGAATAAAAGGTTTTTAACTTTCAGTCTTAAAAAGCGCATTGAAAATACCATTTGAGTTATGTAAACTGCTGAGTATAAATCGGTGTCAAAAGAAGATTTAGAAGTTGAGATTAAGGTAGCGTCGTTTAAAAGATTCTTAAGAATTGAAGAAGTATTTTAAGATGTATTTAATCTAACTTATTTTATGGGTAATGTTTCAATCCAAAAATTCCATTTACCTATCGCAAAAAAGTAAATTTTCTTTAGAAAGCGGGCATACTTCACGTTTTACAACAGCGGTAGAATGAGATATAATATTTTACACTGTATGTACCTATAAAAGAAACAGTGTTTGCAAAAGAATGTGAAATATCCTATCAAACGCGGTAACGTTATTGTTTCATAGCGGGAGAGTAAGTTTTACGGTCTTATTTTTGGAATTTTCAAAGTTTGGCAAATAATAATCCCCTTATTCTACAAGAAAACCTATATACATTTAAGGAAGATTGGAAAAGTTAAGGTAAAGTTTTTATCGTATTTCTCCAAAACTCGTTTACAATAGATTAAGTGATAATTGCTACGTATGTGGAGGTTCTTTCTCGCGGGTAGAAGCATTTTCGTCTATAAGAAATCGTTTTAGTAGTTTTTACCTTACCTACAGTATCTCAATGACAAGTACCGTGCTTGTAAGTACCTATATGAAATAGAAAGAAATGTTTGATATGGTGGAGTAATTGGAATAGGTACGTATGTGTCAGAAAGACATTAACAGTAAATTTTCATTTTCGGCTTCAAGTAAAAGGTTTATAATTTATTAATAAAATGAGGGGATTTAAAACAAACCCTGAACGTTCTCAAAGACATGTCGGCTGATTATTTAATAAAATTAGATTAATGTTGTAAGGAAAACAGAAGAATATGGATGAGAATTGACAGCAAGTGGATCATGCGCGAATGGTACAACTGAAATTGAAAAGAAGTATCGATAATTAAGGGGAAGTAAGTATTGTTATGGGATATGGCGGTGGAACGTTAGGAAATGATACTGAAGTAGATGTTGCAAAGGTTCTGAATGTCATTTCTGTAATTAAAGGATTTGCTGTTACGTTTTATTGCAACGATTTCAAGGAAGAGTCGCTGTCAATTCTCATCCATATTCTACTGTTTTCCTTACAACATTAATCTAATTTTATTAAATAATAAACGGGGGTACGATTCTCGCGTTTTGTGTGCTTTGGGGGGGGGGGGGGGTATCTGTGATTGTAGGTTGTAATAGCTTTTGTTTTAAAATATCACACCTTGTTGAGCTGGCTTAGTTGCTTGAAAAAAGAAAAAAATTTACATTTTTGTACCTTTTCAGATTTTTGACCCTGCAGGTATCTGTAATTTAGCAAGTTATTAAAGTAACTAAAACAAAGGATTACATTTACTTACATTTGACGTAACAATCACAAAAATTCGAATTCGTTCCTACCTATAGTAAATTTTTACCAATTATTAAAAAAAAATGTAAAATGCAAACTTTTTGGAATAGATTTGAGACCAAAAATACATAATGGCCCTTTCACAATGTTAATTACGTCTTTGCACATAGTCTGCCCAAAAATTAACGAAAATATAACAAATTCCGTGTGAACTTGATAAGGATAGTTTAGATTGAATTTTGAATGTAAAAGAACTCAATTTGGACACTGGCAGCTTTTTGGGAATACGAATGGCCTTAGGGAGAACGTTTTAACATTCATCTTTAACTATAGTAAAACTAAAAATATCATAAAACATAAAATGTACAAATAGCAGCTGGTCTAACGTTGCATAACATCTGTTTTATAGAAAGACCTCCTCTACCTTAAACAGTTTCAAATTTTTGTTTATTTCACTAACTAAAGGCATCATTTACACGTATATGTACAGCAGTAAATATGGATTTTACTTCCTCTTAATCACAATATAAGTTGTACATTTAGAAGTATAGTCAAAGCATAGGTATTCTCTTTGGTATAGTGTAACGTAACAATACACTTGCCACCTACTTTCATCAATAGATATTAAGTTAAATATGTAGACAAAAACATTTTTTTCGCTGAAAACATTCGACTATATATGTTACCTACAACATCGTCCATCGTTCCAAATATCTAAATTCGAAATAAACACACAAACATGTACATTTCGAAAGTTACCGAAAGAAGGTATCGGGACACATAAATTAGTCTATGATGAATGCTGTTACTACTTTTTACATCATTTTAACCATGAAAATGTTAACGCGAGGCAAAATAGAATCATTTTTCATCATTTGAATAACTTTTCAACTTGAAATAATTAAATTTCCATGTTACCGAGAAAAAGTTTCCGATACTTGTCATTTTGAAAATTTTCGGGAAAATACTTTCTGCCATTGTTTTAATGTTCGAAATGGGTTAAGGACCTCGGACAGACAAACTTTGCATGTTTACACAAAATTTTCACCCAAAAATAGGCACAAATAGTGAATTCTATTTTACACGTAATCTCCATAAGGAAACTTTGAACGTATTTTCTAAGTAAAGAAAATATATTTAGACACAAATACCGCTTGAATAAGATGACGGACTTTTATACTAAAATGGTTAAAACTTACTTTGGAAAAAATTAGTGCAGATATTTACGTGGTTTGCGGGGGTATCTATAATTGTAGCATTAATTTGTAGGTTATAAATTTATAATAGCTTTGGTTTTAAAATATCACATCCGCATTCGTCAGGATTCGGCGACTGTCGGGAAAGTGCACAGCAACACACATATACACACATCTTTCGGTTATTATATAGTGATCAGCCCACATGTTTTTGAGAACGTTTGGAGTTTATTTTAAATCCCTCCATTTTATTAAATAATATTCAATAATTTAACATGTTACTTCACTAAATAATTTTTGCTAAGTAATTTCCAAGTATTAACCTAAGTTGTCCATTTTGACACTAATCAGCTATATCACCACGCATAAATTTTCATAAATGTTACTGTACCATTTACTTTTAACTAGATGTAGAAAACATACATGTTATACAATTCCTCATTTCAGATGTTATGAATAACCTAAAACAACTACATAAACACTAATTAATTTGATATAAATTAATCAATAATATATTACTTACAACTGATCATTAAGATTCGGGCAACTTTTAGATTCCTTCTTCGTAAAAATTTCGTGGTATGGATCTGAAGAAGTTTGTAGAACACCTTCATTATTGAAGGAGATCCCTTGACTATTAATGGAAAGAGAATGAGGAAAGTAAAAATTTGAAGGGGTACTATTAGGGGAATAGGGTGGTTGAGTAATAACCTCCCAAATGAGCTTTTGAATGTTAGAAATACGAAAATGGAGATTATCGTGCGGTAAAATCAGATGTAAAAGTCTGTGCGGTCGTTTCTCCAGAATTGCGAGGTGAAGATGTTCGTGATAAATCCCAGCAGTGATTTTTAGATTCCTTGGAAGCAATTCATAGTAGATCAGAACAGATGACTTTGTGCGGAAATGCACCAGATATCGACACCGGAAGATGCGTCTTTATCAGGGCGCATCCATTTCTCTTCGTAACTTAACGAACCACCATCACCTAAATATAACGAGCAAGACAAAAATCGGGAATGAAAACGAGTTGATTTTGTTGCTTTCGCCACATTCGATGCCCATGCTCGCATGGGAGTCACAGTTTTCTTTACTTATGTGCTCATGACTGCCATGGGAGTCACCAACTATCGTTATTTAAATCGTTAGTATGAACTTAGCACTGAAAGTAACCGCTCGTGCTTTGGTTAGCGTCTCGTAAGAATTTTTTAATTCGCCGCTCCTGGGGTAGGTATAACTAGTCGTAAAAAATCGCAGCGAATGTGTTAAAGTGACTTTTAGATGTAAGCGCTGTACGATAGCTGATTGGTCAGACCTCGCAGTGTTAGCCAACTCCCAAAGTGGTTTGACACGCATCGCCGTCAAGTAAAATGTTGAAATTGTTCGAGATCTAGACCTCAACCTCAACCTACCCATATTTAAAACCTGTTGAAATCCGCGGGATTACAGAACGAACTTCGAATACCGCATGTGTGCGAGTGCGAAAAGTTAACAAATAACAGAAAACAATACAATTTCCATTATTTATACATATTTTTGGGCACATTTATTGATTGTGTTTGAATCGAGTCAAAAATCAAACGTTTAAATAAAATTAAGACGTAATATTGAAATAATAGCGTGCTTTTGAAATTAAGGCGTTGTTTCGAAATTAAAGGAAATGAAATTATTATTGCAAATTATTAACAAATACAAATAATAAATTTATATGCAAAATTGAAAAAAAAAGTTTTAATATAGGTACATTATACAGGGTAGACCATTTTAAGAGATCCAAATGAAAGTTGTAGCTGGCAATGAGACGAATACAACAGTTTTTTGTTTTTTTTCATCGGATCATTTTTCAGTGAGTTACGTGTTCCAAAATGTATAAATTAAGTAAAGTTTCCACCCCCATAGTGTTGTGTTGCTTCAAGATGGAAGAAGTGAGCGATATGTTGCCCAACAGTATCATGTATCCAATAGCACTGTGCACCGTATTTTTACACGCTTTTTGGAAACTTGAGCTTACACTAGACGACCTGGAACTGGTCCCGAACGCAGACCTAGCGCTCGTGATGATCGTTTTATCATCTTACAAAGTCTGCGAAATCGTCATGCTACAGCTGTTGAAATCAGAAATCGACTTCAGCACGTCCTCCGGCAAACCAACGGCAATGTAAGCGAACGGACAATTAGACGAAAATTCCGAGAAGCCAATCTTACCAATGGTAGACCTGCCACAGGCCCAGAACTTCTTAGGCGTCATCGTATTGCGCGACTTCATGAACATGAGAGTGAAAATGATTGGGAGCGCGTTTTATTTACCGATTAGTCCAAATTTAGCCTGCGTTTTCCAGATGGTCGTGAGAATGGTGAAGACCACACGAGCGTTTTGCAGAATGTAGCTTCAGCTCTCGGGCTCAGTTATGGTGTGGACCGGCATTTCTCTGGAGGCACACGCAGAATTGTACATCCTTCCGAGAGGCTGCCAGGTACATTGAGGACATTCTCCAAGATTTTGTTGTTCCTTGTTGGCTTTATTGGAAATGACTTTCCTCTGATGCATGATAATGCCCGACCTCACGCCGCGAGAATAACTCACATCCCAGGGGCGGGGACTTTTAGTATGTTTACCTACTAACTACTCCTAACAAAGTCCTCAAGCCAAAAAGTCTCACATATTCCATACACTCTACTATATATTCATTGACCGGACTACTGGTTGACGATAAAGTAGCAAGAGTTACATCAAATTAAAGGAAATTTAATGCTCTATCATTTAGATTTAGATGACAGGAATCAAGCCATTTACAGAGTATAATAATAACAATTAATTACACTAAAATCGTTATTTTATGGTAACTCAACGCGTTTTAACACTATCGGAGTAAAAATGCAAGGCCTCTGACTTTAAGTGGTCATAACGAAAAAACTGAGGGGTGAAATTTCTTCATTTTTGGGCAGTACATGAGTCATTTATATATGTTTAACATGTGTAAAAATCAAATTGGTAGAATCAGTTGTTTAACTTTTATTTTAATTAACAGCAATAAAAACGCTGTATTTAGTATTTTCCTGGCTGACGGTCAGTTTTAACTTATCATAAAATTGTTATTGTTTCATAGATTGTTACCAAATTTACAAATGTTGTAGCACACATACTTCTCAAAAGTCGACAGTCAATAAATATTGATTATTCATATAATTAACTGGTTTTATAAGCCCTAACCGAAGATTTGATTATTTTGCAATATACGGTAACTAAAGAAAAATTCTTGTTTTAAATGCTAAATTTGTATTACTCAAATCGGGCTGCATTATTGCTTTATTGAAAACAAAATTTGTTTTCTTGTAAACCAAAGTAAATTATAAAAAAAATTATCGCGAAAGAAAGACGCACATATTCCTGCGAGAGGTAATCTACAACATCGTAAATCGTGAGCGGCAAACCACAACAATGTGATTATTCTTTAGCATTGTACAAAACCATGCGCTTCATAGCAATAGTGTACGACACCATCGTCCAGCTCGTACCGCACTTCGCCCCGCAAATCCAATCATCCATCCTTTTTTCCAAATTTCTTTTAAACAAAACATGTATACATGGCATTATTTTTGTGAATCGTGTTAGACCACAATATAATTGCTTTAACCTTGTTATGTTACTATCAATATTATTAATATCGAACTATCAGGTACTCAGTTACACAAGATGTTGTTTTTTCATTATAGCTTTAAGACTAATAAACCAATTGGCCTCAAAAGCATTTCACATTGACAAAAAAGTATACATTTTTCAAATATATAAGTATCTACCACTCAGTTTCAATAATATAGCCGTAATTAATTTTTAAAGTGGAGCGCTTGTGCGATTTGAGTCATAATTAGCGCTTTTTCGCACATAAATTAATACAGAAAATTAACGATGTGTTGCAAAAATCTAAAACTGTACACCTTTTTGTAGGAATAAATGATCTTTTAAATGCACTTTATTTCATTAAATTATGATTGCTAATTACTGAGATAGAAGCTTCTAAAGTCAGAGGCCTTGCATTTTTACTCCGATAGTATGTGTAATTATCATGGGTTATAAATAATAACTCATATGCCACTGAATTGAATTGTTTATAAAAAATAACTTTATTATGTTGTGTTTGGCCACTAAATTAATCTGCTATTTGATTTATTTATACAGCGTATTTGTGAATTAGTTAATCTTTCGAAAAACAGTTTATTTAGAGAACTTACATTAGTACAGTTTATAATTTAACCGTTTTTCAAAAGTTTAATTAATTTATAAATACACTGTTTAAATTAATCAAATAGAAAATTAATTAAACTTTGTAACTGATTGCAAGACAATTGTTTTACCGAACTTTATCAGCGTATAATTTTGTTTCAAAGCTAATTATTATTTATTTGGTAAACATTAATTATATTGATTTGTAATTTACTTATACTTAGTTAATATTTGATTTAGTTTACTATTTTAATTTAAAGTTTAATTTATTTTGATTTGATTTGATTTCATTAATACAAAGTTTCCATCTTTAATAGAAATTGTTGTATGACATGAAGCGCAGGTTTAATTT
Source organism: Pyrocoelia pectoralis (assembly GCA_036250285.1). Lineage (NCBI taxonomy): Eukaryota > Metazoa > Arthropoda > Insecta > Coleoptera > Lampyridae > Pyrocoelia > Pyrocoelia pectoralis. The sequence goes on along the minus strand of CM070076.1, from coordinate 20,552,721 downwards.
AATGGTTATTTTCAATTTATTTTAGTCCACTACTCACGTAACACCTTAACTGTTTTACAATTAAATAATATTATCACGAAACCACGATTATACTTTTTAAAATTTCAAAACTCTACTTGCGATAATCGCAAATTTAATAATTTTTTGCAAACATTTTAAATGGCGAATATCTATTTCTGACAATGAAACCTTTTTTAGTTGAAAGTAAAACAAATTTTTGTTCCTTTTATTGTTTAATGTTAAACTGTTTAAAAGCAATTATGATAAATAAATAAGGGTAACATCCCTATTTAAATTGTTACCAAATTGGACGCGTTTCGACAGCAAAACTGTCATCGTCAACGACTTACAGAGTTAAAATTGCAAGTTACTTGATAAAATTTAGAAAAACTCCGAATTTGCGACAGTCTTTCAGAAATTCAATGCCAGTTTTTCAATTTCGTTTTAAGTTGAGAATACCACCTGTTCCGCAAAGTTGACGTAGAAGACATCGCGTAACTGGAAAAACTGGAACCCTTGACCGTTGAACACAACATTGCAAATATCAAAAACCACAATAAAAAGCGTTTCGACGGCAAAGTTGACATCCTCAGCGAAGAATTAAAGATTAATCCTGAAACTGTGATTGTATGATAAAAATGACATGTATCATTTCAATTGGAAGGATGCTTTATGAAATTGTAGTGGACAACTCAGGATGAAAAGTTTATGCAGAAAGTACCCTTAAACAGTTTTCGTTATAACTCGCGATAAATTATAAGAATTACTTGAATTTTGCTGTCGTTTAATTGTTTATAAGCAGCTACAAGAAATTTATTTCTGTTTTTTATAATAGCTAAGGAAGGGATAATAATAACGAACGTGAGGTACAACGAAAATGCGACTAAATTTAGGATTATTTACAGCTTAGTCGCTAAGTAGATCACGCAACTTATTTTATTATAAGGGATAACAAATAAAAAAATTAAAGAATAAAACAATGGCTCATATTAATAGTATTTTGATGAAAGGATAACAATAATTTCCTTGTATATTTAGTAGAAAATGCATCGTATTGTTACCAAAAACGTTTTTTATGTCACGAAGGTGGGCATAAGTTTATAGTTCATCTTCATGAAAAGGATAAAGAATAATGTTACTGGATATGCCTGTTAATTTATGGTGCGCCACCATCTTTGAATTTTATGTGCAAATCTTTAGGAGCAGTAAACCTGAAACGTCGTTTTCAGGAACATAGTTTAGCTTTCACGTCTTTTACATTTATAAAAGTTAGATATTCGACCTTTTTTAGTGTGTTGCTCTGAAAACTTTTTCTTCGTAATTCTCGCAAATGCATACATTAAGCTCTAAGTAGGTAAGTGATAGGAGTAATAAGTTTTGGTATGAAGTTTTGTTTATCTGCGGAAAGCCGGTTTGTGTAAAAAATTTGTTATCATTAAATTTTCTTCACATTTCTGCATTCTCTATTTTTCATGTTAAACATGATTTTTTTAGCTCAATGTGTAGGGAACACGTGCGATTTCTGTGCAATTTTCGAAATGGTATATTTGAGAAGAAATCGATATGATTGTCGGCAACAGTTAAGTAACAGCGTAAGGGCTGTGGAGGGTGTGGTTGCAGCAATCCAATTTTTTAATTATCTATTGTAAAGCACGTGACCAGCTTCACGCTGGAATGGAAGGGGACTACAAATTCATTTTATTCGATACTTCTTTTTACTTTCCTGTTATTTTCAATTTTTCTTTTTAATTATGTCTTATATTACAAAAAATAATTCTTTTTATATTATAAATTTAATTCTTTTTAAAGTTTCTTCATATTTCAAATTAATTGTTTGATATGTAAATATACTCTCAATGTACATACTTGTAAAGTTATGTAAATCTTTAGTAATGTTTTACATCGAATGGGTTGACATCTCGATAAATGTATTTATTGTATTTTGTACATGTGTATCTGAACATGGACATAATTCTCCAAGATTCCCTTCTCCATACTCTTTAATTACAACGTCTACCTATTCATGTTTCCTGCATAGTTCACTATTTCGCCAAGCAATGCGATAGGTAGGTACCTACTATCACATGCGAAGCGAAGAATTTCATAGAGATAGGTAATAGGTATGTTACTGCAGCAATATCTGGGCCAAATATAACGTCGACTTTGATTAATTAATGAGCAGGTGCCTATAAACAACTTCTACTGTCCAAATGACAGTGGATGGATTATGAATAATTAATATGCTGTTGTAGGTATAAATTATGCTATACAAGGTGAGTCAAAAAGGAACACAAATATCTTAGGAGGTTATAGAAATTTAAAAATTAATGTCTGTTTGTTATAGAAACTTCTTCTTCTTCTTCCGTCTTCAAAATAGGCACCGTGCCTGTTCTTTCTTCGTCACCTATGCCTCTCTCTCGTTTACGTTGAGATTATCACTTTATCTCATTCGAGGTCTTCGTATACTTCTTCTGTCTACTCACTGGTGATTTGTCTCTTGCCACTTTGACGATTCGTTGTTCATCCATCCGGTTAATGTACCTATTCGTGTTTTCTGTGTACTACCCATTCATTATTATTTTCCACCTTACACATCCTTCTTATATCTTCACTCCTTTCTCTGTCCCATAATGTCATAATTATAGAAACTAGTGTCCGAAATTCTTAAATAAGGAAAATATAGGTACCTATTCAAAAAGGAAAGGGAAAACCTCGTCTTTCTGTCCTAAATTTTCAACGCAGCAAACTGTCAACTCCAAATTTTCAGGAGAACTTAACAGTATTAATTGTATACCATTTGATTTAACAGTAAAGCAAAAGAAACAATTTTTGGAAGGGTAGTACGAGGGGCTGGTTGTACATTACGACCCCTAAATGTTTTATTTTTATTCTCTATCATTTTCTATTCTTAACAATAAATTTTTCGCATTAAGCGTTAAATACGAGAGACAAGCCATTATTATTGAAAATAAAAGAACCAGTGTAACTGTTTCAAAATTTTATTTTAGACATGTTCCAAGTAGACATCGATGCTGCTGTTCGGTGTTATTTTAATAGTATTCCTAAAGCTGGTTAGCTTGGAGCATTTTTATTTTTAATAACTTTTACCTTTTTTCTTTTCCCAAAGGTGGGGGGAGGGGGGGCGATTTCTCCCCCTCGCACCCCCTTGACGGCGCCCTTGCAGCTTATTATACAGCTTAACAGAATGAAATATGTACGATCTATGGTATATTCTACAGGGTAGACCATTTTAAGTGATACACGCGAATATCTCGAAAAGGAGAATTTTTTTCAAAAAGTGTTTCAGACGAAAGTTTTGTGGCTTTGAGGGGGAAAGATGATGACATTATCAATTTAATTGTAGATGGCGCCACTTTAGAGATTTCATCATGGCGGCCATTTTTTTAAATGGGAGTTGATTTTTCTTTCCAAATGAAAGTTGTAGCTGGCAATAAGACGAATACAGCAGTTTTTTGTTTTTTTTCATCGGATCATTTTTCAGTGAGGTGCGGTGTTCCAAAATGTATAAATTAAGTAAAGTTTCCACCCCCATAGTGTACGTATTTTGTAATTTTGCACCTCTCGCATTAATCAAGTACTCCGAATAGTAAGAGGCAAGTGAACTCACGCTAATCAAGCACCCCAAAGGGATGAAAACTACGTCATGTCCACGTCGTTCATCCTGGGTAATACTAAGCAGAGGAAAATGCATGTCAATCAGCCTGAACTTGGTTGACTATCAAACAGAATCGGTCCAGATAACGGATAGGAACAACACAGAGAGGGGAGAGACATGCAGAGTGGTGTGGAGTTACAAAATACGTACACTATGGGAGGTGGAATTGTGGAAACTTTTACTTAGTTTATAAACTTTGGAACACCGTAACTCAGTGGAGAATGATCCGATTACAAAAACCAAAAACCATTGTATTCGACTTATTGCCAGCCACAACTTTCATTTGGAAAGAAAAATCAACTTCCATTTAAAAAAATGGCCGCCATGATGAAATCTCATCTAAAGTGGCGCCATCTACAATTAAATTGATAATGTGATCATCTTTCCCCCTCAAAGTCACAAAACTTTCGTCTGAAACATTTTTTGAAAAAAATTCTGCTTTTCGAGATATTCGCGTGTATCACTTAAAATGGTCTACCCTGTATATAAATTATTTCTAGTATTGTATGAGTGGAAATCAGAGGTTTTAGGGTAACTGCTTTTATTACTAGACATAAATAGGCAGCGTTCATAGATTAGTAGATTGTAAACTGTGATAATATTGTCTTTAAAGAAAAATGGCCGACAACTATCCCGTTCAGTTGGGCCAAACAAAATTCTTATCGCTCTTTTTTGAATTTTTAAAACATTCAGTAAGGAACTGCTTTATTTAATTTATTTACAATTAATTCGATCTGAACAGCCCATTGAAATTGATTGTCAAGGGCCTTGTTGACACAACATAATTTATTTTCATACTGTTTGTAAAATTTTTTACAAATTCTGCATGCTGTATATTATTTAGAAATGAAATAAGATTAGATTTATTTAGATTCAAAACTAAACCGTTTGCAGAAAACCAATTTTGCAATTTGAGTTTTGTTTGTTCGGTGTTGAGTGCTAATTCTGAAACAGAATCAGCGATTATATCGATGCTAATCATCGGCATACATTGTAGTAGGGTAGTATATATGATGTTGGGAAGATCATTCATAAAAATTACAAATAGTAGTGGGCCAAGTATAGAACCCTGGGGTACTCCACGACTGATTGTAATTTCTTTAGATTGACAACATCCAATTTCATTATTGTTTGAGTAATCAACAACTTGTTTACGGTCTGCCAAATAAGACCTGAAAAGTGCCAAAGTGTTTGAGCAAATGCCATAATATTCCATACTCGCAGAGCCGTTTTTAGTGACTGACGAAATTATAGTTTTGATTTCACTGATATGACATCGATAGGCCTCAAATACATCGCCTTATCGTATTGAACAACATTCACATTGTTTAGATAAATATCAATAAAACTTCTAATTTTTTGTACAGAACTTAAGAATGTCTCATTTAAGTTTTTGCAGCTACTTGGTAATAGGTAATGCGATAGTCTTCATAAAATATAGAAGAATATACAATCGTTTTCTTTAAATTTGGTTTTTTTGTTATTATTTTCCAAACACCCAAATTTTCAATATTTTTGGGGAATAATGCAACTGACCCAAATCTACAATGGAAAAAGAGGAAAAATTTTGTACTCTTAACAGGGTGGCAGGAGAGTGATTAAATACATATATCGCTCTCCAGTAATTTTATGGTGAAAACAAAACGAGGAGAATGATCCATTCATTTCGCTAGAAAGTGGTTCATTTTACGGGAAAAAAATTGTCCATAAATATATGAATCGGTAACTTATTTGTGTTTTTCTTTTTTACTCTTAATAGACGTCAAATTATTTTTAGTTCATTTAAAGGTAGGTACAGCATGTGTAGGTATTTTATATTTCATTTTGTACCATAAGTAAAAAAGCTCTCACATCTATATGCTCGTTAACTTACTTATGTACGCACGATATGGGTATGATGTACACTTACACCATCCAAAACGTTCGTGGAAGGAATATTAAGCAAAAACGAAAACGTGTTTTTAAGATAAAATATTTCAAAGGCTAGATAATACCCTAAAATTTACTCGAGAACATTTCGTACATTCGCGTGCGTAAGAAAGGAGCATAAATAAAGGTTAAAGAATAAACAACAAGCCTTTTCGGGAACTTGTCAAGCCACAACAAATTCGATCTAAGACAGGTATAAGCTACACCCGAAAGTCTCTAAAAGTTTTATGTAAAAATGTAGAATAACAATGTGGAAACTTTTCAAATTTTTTATCTGATACGTTCACGGAAGGTGTATTCGTATTACACTGAAAACGTGGGAAAGATAATGAATTCCATTTTAAAATACGGTATACATTTCTTCCAATTACTTGCGCATCTTTCGAAATCTGACAAGGAAATATCTGTGTTGTGGTTGCTAGGTAGGATCTAAGGGTTAATTGTCCAGTTAATGAGTACATACAATAACATAAGAGCGAATATTCATGAAGGAAAATGCTGAAACATAAATTTTTAAGGTATTCTAGCTTATGCAGATACAGGGTCATTCAGAAATACTTTTACAAACTTGAGGACAGGTTCCTTATACCAAAACAAGAAAAATACTTCATACAAACATATGCTCAAAAATCCTTAGCTTTTCCGTTATTAATGTAACTTTATGTTCAATTTATTAGTTACACAATGCCGGGCTTAGAATGTCATCAATTGAGAAGCTCATAGAACATATTCAATGTCTTCCTCTTGCTTCCACACATGCATGCAATCGTCGAATAATGTGGATAAAGAGTTTTTGCATCCCCAAGAGATAAAAATTCAAAAGACAAACCTGTGCATTTCAAACATGAGACTAAATTGCCGAAAATGCACAATAGCATAAACCATCGTTTCATTAGTCTCGGAGAGTGTGCTGAATAATGTTTATGTAGGCAACAAGACGTATTGGAAGAAATGGACCTACCTGACAGTTATATATAATTTCATGCCACACATTAACTTTAAACTAATGCTAATGTTTAGCCATTATAAAATATCTGACCACAACAATATAATGATGGAATCAACAGCGTATGTATTGATTAGTATATCTACAAATAAACTCGTAAAGTGAAAAGCTTATTGGTATTTACGTCTGATGTTGACAGGTATTGAGAACGTTCTTGTTTATGACATGTCATATAAATACGGAAGTGAAAATTGATGGTACATTTACAGCAGACATTAAAAATGAAATTGCATATTTCAAAAGGCGAATTCAGTTACATTTAGGCACTTTGAAGCGAATTTCAACATATAATTTAGGTTTATTGCAAAATATCGCAGGTGATACTAAAAGCATTGCATTTCCTCTCGCTAACCCTTTTAACCTTGTTTATCTTCGTAACTGAAAATCCCATTTGTAGGTGTAAAGTAATCCGTTTCAAACAGGGTTCGAAAAAATCCGATTTTTATAATACATATCAAAAATCCGATTTTTTGATATATATCCGATATATATCGGATATATATATCCAGGCTAAGAAAAAAGCGAATTTCATTCTGTAAGGGGATTAAACACTTAAAAATGTGAAAGGAATTTGTAAAATAATATAAGTGTCAAATTCTTTTAAAAAAGTAACAAAAGAATTAGTGTTTATTTGAGAAAGAATTTTTTAACTTTAACTTTAACTTTAACTGGTAAGTTAAAGGGGATTTCCTCAACTTTAAATGAGGTTGCCATTTTGGGAAACAATCTAAATTATTTTGAATTGTAGTTTTTCACTACGTGTGTTGCGAGCGTAAACATTAATCTCCAAAATTTTTAGTTCAGAAGACAGAAAAAAATCAATTGATATATATCAAGATAAAAATCAATTGATATATATCGTGATATATATCATGATATATATCCGCTGATATATATCGGCGAACCCTGGTTTCAAATAATCAACACATTTTACTATGGAAATGACATGCACGTGTAAACATGGAGTGGGCACATTACATAGGAAAATCTCGAATTAAACTGGCTTTCCTTGGTTCGAGCAGCAGTACTTGACTTCAAATCAAGTTATAGGTGACTGATATTAAACTATACCAATTACTCCTGTTTCACATACATAATTTCATGTCAAGGAATCACTATACAATAACCGAAAGATGTGTATATGTGTGTGTTGCTGTGCACTTTTCCGACAGTCGCCGAATCCTGACGAATGCGGATGTGATATTTTAAAACCAAAGCTATTATAAATTTATAACCTACAAATTAATGCTACAATTATAGATACCCCCGCAAACCACGTAAATATCTGCACTAATTTTTTTTAAAGTAAGTTTTTAACATTTAGTATAAAAGTCCGTCATCTTATTCAAGCGGTATTTGTGTCTAAATATATTTTCTTTATTTAGAAAATACGTTCAAAGTTTCCTTATGGAGATTACGTGTAAAATAGAATTCGCTATTTGTGCTTATTTTTGGGTGAAAATTTTGTGTAAACATGCAAAGTTTGACTGTCCGAGGTCCTTAACCTATTTCGAACATTAAAACAATAGCAGAAAGTATTTTCGCGAAAATGTTCAAAATGACAAGTATCGGAAACTTTTTCTCGGTAACATGGAAATTTAATTATTTCAAGTTGAAAAGTTATTCAAATGATGAAAAATGATTCTATTATGCCTCGCGTTAACATTTTCATGGTTAAAATGATGTAAAAAGTAGTAACAGCATTCATCGTAGACTAATTTATGTGTCCTGATACCTTCTTTCGGTAACTTTCGAAATGTACACGTTTGTGTGCTTATTTCGAATTTAGAGATTTTGAACGATGAACGATGTCGTAGGTAACATATATAGTCGAATGTTTTCACCGAGAAAAATGTTTTTGTCTACATATTTAACTTAATATCTATTGATGAAAGTAGGTGGCAAGTGTATTGTTACGTTACACTATCTATACCAAAGAGAATACCTATACTTTGACTATACCTACTTCTAAATATACAACTTATATTGTAATTAAGAGGAAGTAAAATCCATATTTACTGCTGTACATATACGTGTAAATGATACCTTTAGTTAGTGAAATAAACAAAAATTTGAAACTGTTTAAGGTAGAGAAGGTTTTCTATAAAACAGATGTTATGCAACGTTAGACCAGCTTCTATTTGTACATTTTATGTTTTATGGTATTTTTAGTTTTACTATAGTTAAAGATGAATGTTAAAACGTTCTCCCTAAGGCCATTCGTATTCCCAAAAAGCTGCCAGTGTCCAAATTGATTTCTTTTACATTCAAAATTCATTCTAAACTATCCTTATGAAGTTCACACGGAATTTGTTATATTTTCGTTAATTTTTGGGCAAAGACTATGTGCAAAGACGTAATTAACATTGTGAAAGGGCCATTATGTATTTTTGGTCTCAAATCTATTCCAAAAAGTTTGCATTTTACATTTTTTTAAATAATTATTGGTAAAAATTTACTATAGGTAGGAACGAATTCGTATATCTTCACCAAATATCAACCCATTTTTGTGATTTTTACGTCAGTCAAATGTAAGTAAATGTAATCCTTTATTTTAGTTACTTTAATAACTTGCTAAATTGCAGATACCTACAGGGTCAAAAATCTGAAAAGGTACAAAAATGTAAATTTTTTTTCTTTTTTCAAGCAACTAAGCCAGCTCAACAAGGTGTGATATTTTAAAACAAAAGCTATTACAATCTACAATCACAGATACCGCCCCCCCCCCCCAAAGCACGCAAAACGTGAGAATCGCATGTACCCCCGTTTATAAATAAATATTAATAAATCAGTCCCAAATCAACTGAAACAAATTTGTAAAGTTACAGCTGTAGGGCATCCTCTATTGTAGGAGGTCTTTCACCGAACAAATTTGTTCGGTATCTGAAGGTAAATAATAGAGAAAAACTCAAAGCCTCCCCTTGAAAACAGTATATTGAGGTGAAGATGATGTTTATGAAAGATGGTTATTTTTTATTTTTTTTTTTTATATAAAAGTACCGAGGTACTGAAACTGACGCCGATGCAAAACGTCAGGGTTAAAATGTTTAAATAAGTGGACGCTGACACAGCTTATCCAATGATGGCCTATTGTGACTAGCCGTCTCGATCAAATAGTAATGGTAAGTGAAAAAAAGTAAAGGTTATATAACAGTATGGAGGGTAATGGCAACATGTTTCGACGCCTTACTGGCATCATTATCATGCCAACTATCGCATACAATGTTAAAAGGGCTAAAAAGAATGAATTAATATCAAATACTTAACACTAGGTAACTCACCATGAGTAAAGTATAAACTAAGTATAGATGAATGAATACATTTAAATTTTGTGAAAGTGAAAATACATATTATTGTGTTCTGAAAAAATAATAATTTAGGTTATAAAACGTGCTAATCTTTGTCGACTTACCTGAAGGGGAAAAAACAAAGAAATATCAAAAACGAATAATTAAATAGTTAATCCCTTAAAGGGAAATAACAAAATTTTGAAAACACATAATTAATGGACCTGGATAAAACCAGATAAAGAAGTAATAAAATTACACAAGACCAAATAATTGTCACACAAAGAATTAACAGGTTATAAAACCTAAAGTGTAAACTAGATGGCGCTTAGATTTAATAAAAATCAGAGTCAGTTGGTAATCTACTGACTCTGATAAAAATACGAGGTAAATTTGAAAATTTTTACAAACAAATTGAAAATATGTAGTGCTGACGAAAGTCAATAATTTCGTTAAGTAAATTGGGGTCATTTTTTGATTTGGAGATTTCGAAATTTTCTAAAACATTAAGTAAAATTCCTTTTTCTCCCATATGAATAGTTTTAAAGTTGATGGAAGGATCAAAGGAGTGACCAGTGTTAAGGATGTGTTCCGCAAAAGTGGATTTGTGGGTAAGGTTGTTATTTTTTACGGCTCGAAAATGTTCATTGAAACGAGTTTGGAAAGATCTCCCAGTTTGGCCCAGATAAAATCCAGGGCAAGACCGACAGAAAAGTTTATAAATACCTACCTATTATTTTTCATATATTCAGAGTAAGCGACTTATTTTTTTTTAGCCACACTATGGGTGTTCAAAATATTTGGCAGCAATATGTTTCAGGTACATTCTCTACACGATGGTGATACCAGATTTTTAAATGAACGAATTATTTCAAAATGGCGACTTTCAATTATTTTTAAATGGAATGCCATAATTTTTTTTTTTATTATTGGGATCCTAAAAACATTCGCTTTACAATAGTATTTCGTTTTTCTTAAAAATTCATTTCTTTCCCTATCAAGAACAGAGAAATGTTATACCGTAGTAGGGATAACATTTCTCTGATCAAGAAGCAATAACTAACGTTTGAATCTAGTAGCGCATGAATGTTTCCACTTGATGTTATTTTGGCCTAAATATCTTGTCACATCTTTAATCTACAATCACAACGTATGAGAAGGTAGCTTTAAAATCTTCAAACAAAGGGGAAAATTATTTTTTAGGATGAAATGAACGCGAGGAGAAATGCGGACTTAATAGTTTATATGTCTTATGAGTTTATATGTCTGAATCTTTGAACAGGATAGAGACGAACAACGTAACAACGTAGTAGAACAACGATGATTTTTAATCCATTACTATTAAAAATTGAAATGAATCCTCCATCTTTTTACAACGAACAATAGCGCTAAATGTTTGCGGGTTATGAGTACATCAATTTACAGTTTATTCTTGCAATTTACTCCCGTTATGCTTTAAATTAAATTGAGTTAATTTGAGGGATATTCAAAGACGCCAAGTTATTAGCATACACACTCTACGAATGGAAAAAGCAGATAACGGTAAATATTTTGTTTTGTACGACTAGCTATGTTTCTTCTATATTCAATAAATTCAGTTTGAATAAAAAAAACAATAATATCTATAAAACTAGGCCCGCTTGAAAGAATTATTAACTCACGAAAAGGAAATGGTTTGCTCTAATAATGAACGCAATAGGTGCAGGTAATTTGTGTGTTGGCAATTATTCTAAAAGAGCTTTAATGCTAAAAGCGTTCTGTGAAATATTAACGGTAATGCATTCCTTTTTCCAAGCTATCCAACTTCAGTAGATTTCAGTCGACCTTTTTTTTGCTGCGCCGCGTAAAAGATTCCATTTCAAATTCTCTATTAGCATTAGAAAATATCTGCATAGGCGTGGGCATGAATATGAATATATTTGGTAATGTTACACTTTCATATACCCGTGTATTACTTGAGGGCGAAATATAAATGCCAGTCGGGAAGAGTTTTTAGTCGAGGAAATAAAGCACTAAAATAAGCCAAACCTACCAAATTTTTGTAGTAAGACGGATTGAGATGGGGTTTTTTGCATTCGCTTCCTAAATTTAATAGGAAACTTTGTACCTACTTTTCATCATGTTTTTTTCGAAATTGCACAGTCGAAAATGCATCCTGAAAAATGCAATTTTATAGAAAAAATTCATAACTTCGTTATAAACTTCTTGAATCGACTCAATTCGGGTTCAAGGGGGTTTTCGAGGTCACTGATCCCGAATATGACCTCCAAATTGCCTCACTCTCAAATGATCCTAGACATCTCATACGAAGTTTGTTTGGGTTTCTGATTCCAAAGCAGGCATCGGCAACCGTCCCCCGCGTACCTGTTGCCCCACATCCGGGCATCAACGTCATCCTCTGAAGTTTCACTGAAGTTTCAAGATTATAGGGAACCGAAAATTGTTTCCGGGTTTTTTTTGGTAGCTTAGGTCGAATGTGGCACCAGATACCTACTTGCTAAGGGACACCTGGTGCATCAAACCGCGGCGACATCAACGTCATCCTCTGGAGTTTCACTAAAATTTCAAGCCTAGTGAACCGAAAATAATTTGTAATTGCTAGGACGGGGTTCTTCCAGGACCTCTATCCGGACCTGACCAGCCGTGCATGGTACATAGCCCGCCTGCAGAGGCGGATTCCGAAGATATCCACGAGATTTTGAAACTACTCTAACTACCAACCTTATATTAGGAGTTTTACATACAAATTTAATCTGTAATAAAAGGAACAAATGAAATTAAATTAAATATTTTATAATATTAACTTCATATATTTGGATGATAATGTTATTAAACAAAACTTACATTTTTATATACAGGGTGTGACTGAAATGCGTGGACATCGCTTAACCACAGATTCCTGGTTCGAAAATAAGACGATATAACTAAACTTACCTATATACAATTACGTTTCGTTTAGCTAGTATTCAACTTCAAAGTTCTTTAAAAAAAAAGTTATTTTATCCATAACGACAGAACGCTTGGATCGATTTGGATAATATTCGGTATTGTACTCCTTACAGATGTAGGTCATCTTTTAAGGTGATATTAGTTATTATCAGTGAACCATTAGTGTACGAAACACGGGTAACACGGCATAAACCAGTCAAAAACTTTTTAATGTTAAGGCCAATAACTTTCAAAAAATTAGTTTCAGAAAGAGACATTCCATAGTAATTTTTTTTGTTACTTGTTAATTGATGATATCTGTTAAGGTTTAGACACAAAAAAATAAAATCTGAGGGACGGCGCACTGCATTTCTTAACAAATGTAACCTAATAGTCTGGTATTCTATGAAATAAATGACGATGATATTTTTATTAATGGCAAGTATAGTGTATGCAGTGCGCCGTCCCTCAGATTTTATTTTTTTGTGTCTAAACCTTAACAGATATCATCAATTAACAAGTAACAAAAAAAATTACTATGGAATGTCTCTTTCTGAAACTATTTTTTTGAAAGTTATTGGCCTTAACATTAAAAAGTTTTTGACTGGTTTATGCCGTGTTACCCGTGTTTTGTACACTAATGGTTCACTGATAATAACTAATATCACCTTAAAAGATGACCTACATCTGTAAGGAGTACAATACCGAATATTATCCAAATCGATCAAAGCGTTCTGTCGTTATGGATAAAATAACTTTTTTTTTAAAGAACTTTGAAGCTGAATACTAGCTAAACGAAACGTAATTGTATATAGGTAAGTTTAGTTATATCGTCTTATTTTAGAACCAGGAATCTGTGGTTAAGCGATGTCCACGCATTTCAGGGACACCCTGTATATGTATATCTCAATTTTATTTCACTAAATGAAAATTTCCACATCTATTCAAATGTTCCTCATGATTTCCTGATATGATGAAACAAGCATTAGAATGAAAGCATTAGAGCGAAAATTTCAAGCGAAACTCCAGAAAATGACGTTGATGCCGCCGCGGTGTGGTGCACCAGGTATCCGTTAGAAAGTATCCGGGACCAGATTCGATCTGAGCGACCCAAAAAAACCCGGAAACAATTTTCGGTTCCCTATAGACTTGAAACTTCAGTGAAACTCAAGAGGATGACATTGATGCCCGGATGCGGGGCACCAGATACGCGGGGGACGGTTTCCAATGCCTGATTTGGAATCAGAAACCTTAAAAACCCTCGGATCAGATCTCTAGAATCATTTGAGAGTGAATTTCAGAAAAAGCTTCGGAGATGACGTTGCTCAGTCATCCTGAGCTCCAGGTAGGCGGTGAGGCAATTTGGAGGTCATATTCGGGATCAGCGACCTCGAAAACCTCCTTAAACCCGAATTGAGTCGATTCTAGAAGTTTATAACGAAGTTATGAATTTTTTCTATGAAAATGCATTTTTCAGGATGCATTTTCGACTGCACAAATGCAATTTCGAAAAAAAACATGATGAAAAGTAGGTACAAAGTTTCCTATTAAATTTAGGAAGCGAATGCAAAAAACCTCATCTCAATCCGTCTTACTACAAAAATTTGGTAGGCTCAGTGCTTTATTTTTAGTTAAAACTTTGATAATATTTTATATTTTACTTCTACATCCTCAAAAGTACTTTAAACATACATACACAGTATAATTGCTCGATTTGATACTTTTGCTCAAACCCTTAGCTATCTCTAATTATAATCCAGAATGGAAGAATTCTCAAAAAAGACATTATTTAATCTTGTTAATCTTTGTAAATACAGAAATTCTAAGATAATTTGATAAGATAATTAATAAACTTTTATTAGCACTGCATAATATATTTATAAAGCAAAGCAACTCACAGCATATGTATAAGACAATATTCCCCGGTGAAATTTAAAATCTTTGCGAAATGAAAACGTTTTTCTGTAATAATTGTAAGATTACGTTGCTTTGCAGAAATTATTAACGATATTTCATAAACGAGAAGTTGTACCTGACAAAAATAAGGAAGTAGGTACCTCAACTGTATATGATTCGAGTAGAAATTCAGCAGGGTATAATTTATCTTCACTAAGCACCAACGGAACGTTTAAAAACTTATTGTCGTAATGACAATTTTGATGTCAGCTATATTAAATATGATTAAATTTTTGTTTGCACTTCTCAGCAATTTCCACTTTCATTATCTATACTTACAATTGTATTATGTATGTATTATCTATTTGTCATCATAAATACCCCCCCCCCCCCCCGCCTCCCACAATTATCTATTTACAATTCACCCTCCCTCATCGACAACTTCCCGCCTGTACTTGCATCCTTTCCAGCACTTCACGCTCCTTCCACTCCTATATCTCCATCCCCATAAATCACAACACTTTTCACTAGCTTTTCGAGCAGCCACCCTCTTGTCATCAAACCATTTCCAAATGTTCTTTCCTCAATGCCCTAATATTTTGCAGCCCCTTTTTTCACATGTAGACACCTTGTCCTTATTCTCATATGTCATTTTATACTCCAAATACTTCACTTCCCCCATACTTTTACAATTTTATCACTAGCCCATTTCCATTCCTCTTTTCCCTTTCTCCTCCGCCCTTCTTGAACACTACTATCTTGGTCTTTTCCACATTCACTTTCACTTCTCATTTTTCTAGAAAGTCCTTAACAGTCACCATTATTTCCCTCATTAGCCCCCCCCCCTCGGTTCATGCCCCACAACATCGCTCATCGTCGCAGGCACCTTATACTCACTATAACCATCCCTGGGGCTCAGCGGACAACCCTGTCTCAGGTCTGAAATGCGTCGCTGGATTTCCCCTCCACTTTTATCCTACACCTCGTTTCTTTATTAATCTCTTTCTACCAATTCCTCACTTATCTCTTTTCTTCTCAGTTTCTCTCATATTACACCATAATTGAAAAGTTTAAGAGGTCAAATCTCTACATGGCGCCAAAGGTTTATAATTTTCTGCCTGATAATATAATAGACTGCAAAGCATGCATAGAAAGGAAAAGGCTGATCGATCAATGGCTTCTTATCACTGATGAACATGAAATCTACTTTGACAATATTGTACACTCATATTCTACCAATATATTTACAATAAAACGCCAATATTGAACCAATATTAAACCAATATTAAATGGGTAAGAGGGTAGAAATCATTTTCTGCAAGCTGAGAAAGCAGTAAGTAAGAAAATACAGCAAGAAGTAAGAACACAAGGTATCACTTAATTCTAATGAAGCTCCAGATAAAGCTTTGTTTTTTTTAATTGAGAATTTTTACTTTTTTCCAGGATTAAAATGTTTGTTGTTTAATTCTACCACCATGCCCATTTGAGAAATTCCGCTATCCCCGTCATTAGCCCAGAACTCGAAGACCCCATTTAAAGACGAGCCATTTAAAAGCACAAAGGGGTGGTAAAACAAAAGAAGGGGTAAGTATAAACCTCGCACATGAACACACCCTAACCGTAGCTGATGTAAGTTATGAACTAAATAACAAGCAGAGATAGCATTGATTTTACTCATATCTTCATAATTTGATTGGATGTTGATTATTTCTATTCGTATTTGTACTAAAGTTGACAGTTTTAATATTGTGGCTATAAAAATTAATTAACTCCGTGTTATTTGAGGTGGTAGGTTTGGGAAGTGGTTGTTACTGCGCTGGCATCTTGGGGGTACGTTGGTAATTCCAAGTGAACTCAATGTTTAAGATTTTGCAGGTGGTGTCTTTGACTTGACTGTGCGAGTTAATATAAATATGCCCTCTTCTCACTGCAGATTACTAGTACAGTAAAATTCTGTAATGATTTATAGTATTACCAGTTATGGGTTACTGGTTTTTCGAAATTTACGTTTCCCTTTATCCCTTAGAGACTAGGCATTTTATGTCTTCAATAAGCCAAAACCGGCCTGTATACCCGAACTTGAGCTGATATTTTTTTTCGGAGGAAATCTTCAGGTTATACTATAGTAAGGTCGTTTATGATTTTGTCTGAATTATCGAACACAAATGAATGACGGCAGTCTTCACTTTTTTATGCCCTTTTTTACGCTGAAAAGGATCTTTCAACGTCACACGACGTGATTGGAGCACGTTTAAAAGGTGCCAATGCAACTGGAGTCAATTCTTTGATTCAGTTTTCTTGCTCTGTGCCTTGTGGTGTACCACCAGCCAGTATTTCGCTAATGATTTCCAACGTTTTTAAACCACGCTTCTGGTTGTGAACGAAATCGAATTTCTGCAGGAATTCTGTACGTTTCCGAATAGCTTAGATATTAGCGCGGATGGACTTAAAGGTCTGGATTGCATCAATGAGCAGCATACCTTTGCCTTCCTTCTTCGCGATGACGATTGGATTGCAAGCGAAGTAATGAAGTATAACAAATTTAAGATTATCAATTTGTTTTATTTGTCATCAGTTCACCACTCATCACTCAATATCACTTATAAGTTGTTATAAATTTAGAACTTGAAATTTATAAGGAATAAACAAATATTGATATTGAAAAATATGGATGAAACTCTAAATCTACCCGAAGTATTTTATATGTAAATCAATATTTTTGTCAGCCCTACTCATAAACATACTCTTTGGATTAGAAACATTTAGCTCAGTTCGTGTTGGATTTTAACAGTGTGTACGGCTTAATAGTTTTTATTTAATGGATATTACTTCATTAGTTTAACTAACATACAACTAAAAACGCACCCATTTCTCTCAAATTTCAATTATGTCAAGAAGTCGTTTTATTACGTTACCTAATGTAAAGGTGTATCAGTAACATTGCTTTCGTGCTGTTCTAGTATGTCACACAATGTACGTTGTTCCTCGACGTTATATAATTATAGTAACTACATCAAAGATGAGACAAAGTCAGTATGTTCGTCAAGTCATTTTAAACTTCAAAGGATAGAGGTTGGAGGTTGGGTCTCATCCTATTAAGTTGAAGCTTTTGAGGCGTCAAACGTAAATGCATCCGCTTTCAAGTAATGACAGCAAAGAAGATTGCTTTATACATATAGAAAGCCATCATTTAGATAGAAAAATGTAAGTGATCAAAGATCTTTCATTCTGCCATCGATTTTAAGGTGATTAAACACTACTAAACTAAAATTGAATTTTTACATTCAATAAACCAGTAAGTAATTATCACTAAATAACTTCGTAAATTCGACTAGTAAATCAAAGGTAAGTTCGATGATGTGGCATCGTACGACACGCTTGCAGGTGAAATTATAATGAACCTGTGCTGTCGATTCCTAAGATTCCGTTGGTTTAGTACTATGAAGCTGTTGAACTGCTTAAGACAAAGAGAATTAATTGGGTTTGGAAGTTTTACAAAAGATAAAGGAAAGCAGCATGTAAGATATTCAGTCCTCAATTCCGAATTATGGTTTAAATTAAAATTTTATGAAGACAAAGTTCCCTGCGAGTTGATAATTTATTTAAATATATTCTATCGTATGTAAAATGCTGCGAGATTTGGCAAAATACGAGAAATCCCTGTGTCAATGAGTGTAACTTTCGCTAGCGATAATGGCATTTCTCTCGATCATTTTCTCTTTTTACTGCAGAAACTTCACTTTAAAATCCATCGATGTACTTACCCCAATTAAATATATGTTAGGTGAAGGTTTCGTGTCCAATACATTTGCACTACATAAAAAGTAATAAAAGGTTACGAACTAGGTTAATGGTACAATGCCGTGAGTTCGTGACTATTAAACCTTGACAGTGGCGTTCTCTTCGATTTTCTTTTAATAGAAAAATCTGGTTAAATATTTGCGGTTCGTGGGGAAGTCGTAGCAGGATAAGATTTAAAGTTGATAAAGCTTAGTTGAAACGTGTTGAAAAACGTAGCGGAACTATACAGCAGTGACTAAAGTTGAGGAGGTGGGGGGATTGGCTATAATTTTCCTCTAGATGTTTGGAATCTAGGTCGTGTGACGAGAGGTTTTGATGTAATTTATTTACGTCCTGCGTTAAAGGAAATCCGAAAACGAGGATTAATTTTATATATCACTTCGTGTCCTCTGTTGAAAAAGGCTGTTAGAGGTGTCAACGGGATTTGCTCTGAGGAAATCTGGAATATTGAGGATTTATCTATATGAGTTCTAAGTTTTGACGCAAGTTATAGCGGGGTTCCTAAGACGCTCGTAATGGATCGTTGGTTGGGGACCGAACCAATTGTTTCACTTTATTTATAAAAGTTGGGTTTGCGTTTATGGTGTTTATGGTTTAAGCTTTAATTTTTTATAGCAACCAGTTTTGTCATACAGGTCTTGGACTTGGTTTTAAGACGGTTTTTTGCGTTCTACATCGTTAAGAACCCGTTTGATAACCCGCTTCGACCCTTTGGCCCCTAACGGGGTTAATATGGTTATAATTTCTATTTCTAAAATTTATCTGTTGCATGTATTAAAACCCATTTTTTATGATTAACTTTCATGGAAGCTTTTAATAACTGAAACAGAATGTACTGCTTGAAATCCATCCGTCTGTCCGCCAGAACACATTTTTTTGATTTTAAATTAATCTTCAGAGAATTTTCCTATAGAGATGAAGCTTTGTATTTGTACTACAGAAGCCTTCCGAGGCTGAGACTGATGTTTCAACTATTGAAACCAGGTTTTAAGCGAGTAATACTTTAGCCTTTAGCATATCCCAACCTTCAAAAAGGAATACACAAGCAGAGACGACTAAAGAAACAAAAACAGAAACAGTAATTCAATATATGACAAACCAGTAACAGAAGTGGAGCAATGGGCTCATTTACGATTTTTTTTTTATTGGCCCAATCGAAAGATTGTACAATTTTATGAGTCCCTGCAAAAAACAAAAATTTTTCAGGACGTACAAATAACTTTAAAATAATAAAAACCTGAACGCTCGAGCTTCGCGCGAAATTGCACTGTGACGTCACTACATGGAAATTCATAGTTCGGCAGCATACGATACGTGAGGTTCTTTATACCCTTGTTAATAAACGTCGACTGTTTCTTATCGAAATTAATTTTTTTGTTATAAAGATTATCTAGGTATTTATTGAATATTGCCATGGCAGATACAGGAAAGAAGAAAATAGTTATAAATACTGTATTCATCAAATCCAAAACTCGTAATAACTTCAACTTAGCGCCTAGTACATTTTAAATTTTCTCCTACGTAAAATGACTACCTGCCCATTATAAAAATCTAAACAACTTTGTACCCTACCGTTTGCGAGGTTTGCAATTTGTTTAGTACTTATTTACATGTTAAAGAAAAATTGTCTAAGGTCTAAATAACTCTGGGTGGTTACTGGTTAGATTATACTATTCTGCAAGGATTTGTTTCAATACAGTTTTTAGTTTACTACTAAGCTTTGTTTCTTAATAATGAGTGTATTTTACCGACAAATACGTTCTCATGTCAAAATTTAACTACCTACGTTGATGTAGCCCTAGAGTAGATAGCGTAGGTTTATTAGCGTAGACATCCAAAAATGTACCAGATTGTGTGTAATGTTAACTCCTATGCAGCTATGAATATTTTTTAAAGATTATATACAACTTTGCAAGGTTGAGGTGCCGTGGAGTCATTATTTACTACGGGGCAAGAAATCTAATTTTCAGCTTTAACTGTGACATAATAATATGTAAAATATTAACTTAGTTTTACATTTTAACTCCTCTCATTTCTGTACTTATAAAATCGTGACTTTTATTAAAATATTCCATGACCATAAATAAGTCTACTTCCGGTAGATTTGAAGAGTCACCTTTAATAAAATTTGCTTCACACATGTTTCTTAAAACAAACAATTTATTATAAAATACAAAACCGCTTCGAAATGGCACAAAAACGATGTAGTGGAGCGAAATTCGAGCAAAAAGTCGTTCCGTTCTCGAGAAAAAAAAATCGGCGTACAACTAAAAGAGACCCCCTAGATATTGTAAAGGAAACAATTTCACACATGAAATGGCAAATTACGACATTTTTCTGTGGTCGAGGACCTTTTTATTACAAAAAAACATCAAAAATTTGGAATTTCTAAATTCCATGAATCTTTAACTATACACTTTCATATCTCGAAATCCACTCGACCGATTTCCATAATTTTTTTTTGTAATTATTCTACAAAAATGAGCGCCCGCATCAGTGTAAAAATTGTTTACAAAAAGTTTCCCTTAATTTGTTTAAATAAACGCTAAACCTTGAACTGACCATTTTATGTATGCAAATTTTCAGCATGCGGAAAACTTTTTTATTATTAAAAATTTTGGTATACATGCAGCGAGACACATGAAGCCAAAACATCAGAAAAGTTTTTAGAAAAAAAATTTCGTTAATCCGAGCCAGTGGCGGTGTTTGCTGAAAAACTAGGTGGTGCTCTAGATGTTGAATTTTTGTTTAAATTTTTTTATATATTTGGTGTAGGTCTTCCAAGACGTTTAATTTCCACCTTTTGCTCCAATGGCATTGTAATTGTAGCAAAAGGATTTTTCAAAATAAATTGCATCGAATTCATTTTAATATTCACACTGTATTGCCCTTACGTTGGAATGACTCCGTTACAATCAAAAATAAACAGATTATAGTTGCGAAGGTGCGATGTAAATTAGCGCACCGTCGCCGGCTTAAAAACGCATTTGAACTCTAGCCCGAATCTGCCCGAGTAGGTAATTTGCAGCCGATAGCGAAAGAATCCCGTGCTCCGACTGCTAGAGCACGTTGCGCGATACTTCAATACTTATCTGTGCATATTTAAAGGATTTGCTTACTATGCGCTATAATAAAGCAATTAGCAATATAATGCCTACGTAAAAAATAAATATCTGTGAATTAATATTCTTATTTCTTAATCGTTAGTCAGCTTAACTCTATGCAGTCTGCAGGAATATATTTTATATTTTAATTTATTCATTTCATTCAGGTGGTGCGCGAGCACCGGAGCACTTTAGTAGCAACCGCCCCTGATCCGAGCGTTAGTTTTCGAAATACGAATTTATTATCTTGCGCAATTACACTTCGCCGTTATCGAAATTGTGCTGAGCCGGTTGAACTCGTGCAATCATGTTAACAAGAAGGGACGGCTCTATTTAATTCTTACGTGAAGGCGTGTTGTTGATTGCTGTTTGTTGTTGTTATTACTTCTCAGTACAATGGAGTGTATTACAGGTTGCCCTCCTACAACACGGTAGATAGGTTCCTACAAAACGGCGTGTTGTAAGAAATCGTGTTATACGAGACCCAAAGCTGAGTTAAGTTCCTAAAATTGCTTAAATTCAATACATACGTACATAATTGTAAAAATCACAATGAGCATTTATGTAAATATGTATGTATTTACCTCATAATATACGTAACTGTCAACAGTTCTAATTATTCCACATAGAATGTCTGTTATGACTATGAGATACCTACTATGTATAGATTGCACAAAAGTAAACACAAGAATAAGCAAAACGTTGATGAATAAGGCGTAGGGTTAGTGTCCGCATGACGCATGAAATATTATATTACATATGTACATACAATGTATGTATTTATGCTGCTGTTCGTCTTACAGCGGTACCGTGTTATAGACGAGTTTAGCGCCAATTTCTAATTGTGTTAGAGCGAATCCGTGCTAGCAGATACCGTGTTGTATGAGGGCAACCTGTATATGCGAAAAACAAGTAAACAATGCGGATAAATCTGTCGTGCATAAACCTAGACCCCAAGGTTTAATTTCGTTATTATCATATGCTGAAAAAAGACAAGACAATGCTGGAAAACGAATTTTACAGCAAAAAGACGGTATTTTAAGTGGAAACGAAATGGCACCAGAAAAGTGTATAAATTTCGTACTTTTCTGAAGTCCTCTAAAAACAAAAAATCGCTCTTGATATTCCTCACGGAGTACATTGCTCAATACAGTCCAGATTTGTTGAAAGATGGCGAAATATTAATCCTTGCGGGAGGCTTCGAAAATTCGGAAAAAGTTGTATTGTATTCTAAAAATGAGCCTCCACAAACTTTAAACAATCTTTACAGTAATCAAGAAGAAGCAGACACCCGTATTATTTTACATTTATTACACGAATCCAGATCTACTCAACAAATATTAGTGAAATTTGTAGATACCGATGTACTACTTTTATTAATTCACTTCTGTTCGACTATTCCTCATTTAGAAACTATTACTGTATATATGCAACTTGGACGTAGTACGAATAGACGATTTTTATGTATAGGTAAAATTATTCAACAGTTGGGGGCCTTACTGTGCTCTTGCCTGATGTCCATGCATTGTTTGACTGGATGTGATACAACGAGTGCTTTATATAAAATAGGGAAAAAATCTGCATTTGACGTTCTAAAAAGAAATATTGCTATACTTGAAAATTTGTCAAAATTACCTACATTACCAGAAGATAAGGCTTTAGAAGTAGCTACTCAATATATGCTTCTATTGTATAAAAATGAAAACCCTACTGTACGGACTCTTAATGATTTGCGCTTAAAATTAGCTACGACTTCTAATAAACCGGCACCTGAGCTTCCACCAACAGATGCAGCTTTTTATCAACACTTTTTAAGGTGAGTAAACTATGAAATATAAATAAAAGTACGTAACGATTACAAAGAATTTTTTGGCTAACACAGCAACTGTTTGATTTTAGATGTATTCGTCAACTAAAGATTTGGTACAATAGTCCGTCAGCCAAACATAACACGGAATGTTCTGGATGGGTTTTTGAAAATGAATGTTGGAGTCCCGTTTTGTCTGATCAGTCGCCAGTACCAGACGTAGTACGAGAATGTTTAAATATTTATTGTGCTGATAAAAACTGTAACTGCAGAAAATGTTCTTGCGTAAAAGAAGGCTTAAAATGTTGGGAACAGTGTAAATGTCGATATTGTGAAAATCAACAACTTGATGAATGTGACGACGACAACGAAACTATTTTTTAAGTGTACCGACTGTATATCCCTGTTTAAAAAATATAATTGGTATAAATCTATTGGGCAATAGACGCTATTTTTTTTGGTAATTTGTGAACCTTTTTGGTTATTTGCCGTTTTTTTTCTTATTGCTCACTGTCTCATTTCCGTCTTATATCTGGTTGTAAATATTTGCTAAATGTAAGAAACTTATGACCTGTGTTAATGTAGATTTGTTTATTTGTAGGGCGAAATTATATTTATAACTCCGAAACGAAAACTCCTTTCAAACAATTTTTTTTTATGTTTTGGTTTCATGTGCCCCGCTGCATGTATAAACAAATTTTTACCAGTAAAAAAGGTTGCCGCATGCTGGAAATTTGCATACATAAATGGTAAGTTCCAGGTTTAGCGTTTATTTAAACAAATTAAGCAAAACTTTTTGTAAACAATTTTCACACTGATGCGGGCGCTCATCTCTGTACAATAATTTAAAAAAAAAATTATGACAATCCGTCAAGTAAGTAGCAATCAACAACACGCCTTCACGTATAGTAAGAATTAAATTATCGTCCCGTCTTGTTCACATGATTGCACGAGTTCAAACGGCTCAGCACAATAAAAAATTCGTATTTCGAAAACTAACGCTCGGATTAACGAAATTTTTTTTCTAAAAACTTTTCTGATGTTTTGGCTTCATGTGTCTCGCTGCATGTATACCAAAATTTTTAATAATAAAAAAGTTTTCCGCATGCTGAAAATTTGCATACATAAAATGGTCAGTTCAAGGTTTAGCGTTTATTTAAACAAATTAAGGGAAACTTTTTGTAAACAATTTTTACACTGATGCGGGCGCTCATTTTTATAGAATAATTACAAAAAAAATGATGGAAATCGGTCGAGTGGATTTCGAGATATGAAAGTGTATAGTTAAAGATTCATGGAATTTAGAAATTCCAAATTTTTGATGTTTTTTTGTAATAAAAAGGTCCTCGACCACAGAAAAATGTCGTAATATGCCATTTCATGTGTGAAATTGTTTCCTTTACAATATCTAGGGGGTCTCATTTAGTTGTACGCTCAGAAAAAAAATGACACATTTTTGGTCGAATTTCGCTCCACTAATGGCTTGTGATAATGAAAATGCGTTAAAATGTACAGTTGCAATACCGACGATTCACGGTCAAACATTTTGTGACGTCACAACTCTCGGCGTCTGTACCGAGAAGCGCTCGTATTTAAAATGTAATAACTTGTGAACGGCTTATCGGATTGATTTGAAATTTTCAGGATTATTTAGTGTTTAAGGACTTTATATGTAAAACAATTTTGAGCCACATCCACGCTTCGTTAAATGAGCCCATTACCTACGCGTTCAGTAAGAAGCCCTACAACAATCCAAAGGACAAGGACTACGTCAAGATCGAATAACGGTGTCGTATAACCCGAACGACATTTCTTAAAATTGGTACTGGCCTTGGCCTAAACCAGGAACGGCAAACGCAATTTCCAAAAGTTTCAAAACTTTGTGGAACTTCAATAGTAGTAATAAAAACAACTTAAAGTAACTTATTTTTATTATTACAATTGCTTACTATCGGAGTAAAAATGCAAGGCCCCTGACTTTAGAAGCTTGTATCTCAGTAATTAGCAATCATAATTTAATGAAATAAAGTGCATTTAAAAGATCATTTATTCCTACAAAAAGGTCTACAGTTTTAGATTTTTGAAATACATCGTTAATTTTCTGTATCAGTGTATATGCAAAAAAGCGCTAATTATGACTCAAATAGCACAAGCGCTAAACATTAATTACGGCTATTTTATTGAAACTGAGTGGTAGATGCTTATACATATATTTGAAAAATGTATACTTATTTGTCTGTGTGAGATGCTTTTGAGGCCCATTGGTTAGTCTTAAAGCTACAATAAAAAAAAACGACGTCTTGTGCAACTGAGTACCTGATAGTTCCATATTAATATAAATTAACAGTAACACAAAAAATTAAACCAATTATGTTGTGGTCTAACACGATTAAAAAAAATGTCATTGTACATGGTTTATTTTAAAAGAAACTTGGAAAAAAGGATGGATGCTTCGGTCCGCGCGGTGAAGTGCAGTTTGCGTGGAAGCTATTGTCGTACACTATTGCTATGAAGCGCATGGTTTTGTACAATGCAAAAGAATAATCACTTTGTTGTGGTTTTCCGCCCGCTATTTACGATGTAGTAGATTATCTCTTCGGGAATATGTCCGTTCTTTCGCGATAATCATATCATTTACTTTGAATTACAAGAAAACAAATTTTGTTTTCAATTAAGGAATAATGCACCTTGATTTCAGTAATACAAAAAAATAAAAAATTTTTCATTAGCTTCCGTATATTGGAAAATAGTAAATTTTCGGTTATAGCTCATAAAACCAGTTAATTATATCAATAATCAACATTTATGGGCTTTCAGCTTTTGAGAAGTACGTGCGCTACAACATTTTGAAATGTGGTAACAATTTATGGAACAATAACAATTTTATGATCAGTTAAAACCATCGTCAGCCAAGAAAATGCTAAATACAGGGTTTTTATTACTGTTAATTAAAATAACAGTTAAACAAGTGATTCTCAAATTTTGATTTTTACACATGCTAAACATATATAAATGACTAATGTACTGCCCAAAAATGAAAAAATTCACCCCCCGCGTCCCCCCAGTATTTTCAGTATGACGACTCAAAATCAGGGGGCTCGGATTTTTACTCCGATAGTAGTGTTCCCTGAATGAAGTGTAACGGATAGGCATCCTTCATCGTGCAATAATTATGAACTTGACGAAAACCTATACTTTCCTGAATGCTTCTTGACAACTAGCATGAGAGAAGACTAAGGATTGTCGATAATTCCCCTGCTTTAATTGTTTCTGGATTTAACTTAATTGTGTGGACTACATCTTTAGCTAACCCTGGTCTATAACTGGATCAGTTCTTCCTCTGTTAGGCTTCGGGGGTACATTATTTGTTCTACAAATTGGGCCAAGTACTTCTGTGAAGTGTACCTGTTCCCCACGTACATTTATGGTAACCCCATAATGGTTCATAAAATCTAGACCTAGTAATGATCGACCAAGAACATGGGTAGGGTAGGTATGTAATCCTTACGAATATCAAATAAACAGTTTGAAACTCGCTCCTAGTGTCTACATGTGAACCATCAGTTAACTGGACTGTCTCTTCGCTCACCAAGATGGGATTTCGTGGGCAGTAGTATATTTTACATCACAGATTCACAGGCTAGCAAAGCAGTAACCTGTTCTCCAACGAGTTATAAGGAAATGAATAACTTAGTGTCCGGGCGTTGAAGAGCTGCTGACTTCTATCGTGGGTACTGTTTGACGGCGTTTATTCAATCAGTTAATTGTGGGTATTCTTCTGCCATGCGAACACCTCGTTTCTAGGCTTCGAAAAGTTGCAATCTCTGGCACCTATATTGCTTTTACCATATCTAGGACAATTCTTTTTGAAATCACTACGGCAGGTAATTACCGACCACTACCCAACTCATGTTACTGAATTCTTCCGGATAGTCGATCTTTATTTAGCTGAGTTCACTTGATTTGGATGTCGGTGTCTCTTCAATAGGAGCTACATCAGATAGTGGTTTAAACAATTTAGCCAGGCTAGACTGTCTTTTGTGTTCCTGATAACTAGAGCACGGAAAATATGCAAAGAAATTTTTAAAAATATGCGCATATATATGCATTGTTTTTAGCGAAAATATGCCGAAATATATGCAAAATATGCTTACTGGAAAGAGAAAAAATTAGAAGATGTACAATCCAATAATATTTATGACGATACTCGATACTTGTACAAACTATTGCGTTACCGATAGTCTATACTTAAAAAATATCGCAATACTTTTAACAATACTTTTAATTTAATTTAATTTACGACAACTTGAAGCTTAGGGTTAAAATAAATTTTAAACAACAATTCTTAATCTAGATAGGTACTTTAGCTAAAGATAAAAGGATAAAAATGGATAGGTACCTAAGTAAAACCCTTCGCCTTGTTTGCAAATATTTTCAGGTAGTATCTACATCTAGTATCCATAAAAACAATAATTAGCTAACTAATTTCCTTGAAAAAATGGTCAAAAGCATTGAATTTCAACACAAAATAGGTACAAAATAACTGCAATTTATTTATTTAAATGGGTACTTGTTTGGTCTTACTGTTTCTTGTTTTGTTACTTAAGCTGACGTTGACAAGACTTCAGAATTATGAATTCATTCTTTGGGCTTTTCGTGTATTTACTTTTAAATTTTAATCCTATTCAACACATTCCAAAACATCACTTTTAATTTTTTGACGCATTTCTACGAACAATCATATTTATACTGACGCGGTTCGTATTCCTTTATTATTTGGATGAGATTTTTTAGGCTATAAATTTATTATACGAGTACGAGATGCATAAATATGCCAAGAATGCCAATTTTTACGAAAAAAATGCAAGAAAAGTACAAATATGCAAAATATGCAATATAAAATTACTGTCAATCGGTTCGTAATCGTGCAAATCGTAAAGATTTGAAGACATACAACTAGATATGCTAAAAACAAAGAATATGCATTTTTCATATTTTCCGGGCTCTACTGATAACTTTTTGGGCGCTTGCGATGAAAACTGGTGTTACTGAAACAAATAAGTAAGTATTATAAATAAATTAAATTAACAAATAAAATAAATCAACTCAGACGTGACAATTCCTATTTCTATTGAAATAGTGTTCTAAACAAAGGCATTATACAAAGTACACTTATCGAAGACGTCAGCCGCAGGAATACAATGAGAACATAACACTACCGCAAGCTCTGCAGTGCGTCGCGGCGCTTCCAGGTTTGTAAGTAGCGTGCTTGATTCTCTCATTATCTAATGCAAAGAAATGTTTCTTAATTGCACAAGGCTAGAACCAATAAAAACTCCACTCTACCCATTATCACCTATAATAAATTGCCGATAAATATTGGAAACAATGTAAGAAATTCAACCAATCACAACATTTAAGACAGAAATTTTACTGCAGAATTCATGTTTCAAATGTGGAGTGTCGTAATTGGTTAAGATGAATCTTTTGAGACGTCAGGAACAGTGTTAAATGCAAAACGTTTAAACATCAGTTGAAATGTCTGCTTCTTAGACATTCATTAAAAGTTGGGAGTCTCTCATTATCTTACAAAATTACACGAGACGCAATAACTCTTGAAATGTAAAAATTCTTATTTGTGAGTGGAAAATGGAAAATTTATATGATGGATAAGCGATACTTCCATATTTCATTTCAAATTAAAGTTAATTCAATTTCTGTTTACATTTCACATCTCAGAAAAATAATTTCAATTTTTATATTAACTGATATTATGTACCTAAACCTAAAATGAAATTACACATATTTCATGAATGTAGGTCAGGAAATTACGTTTCGATGTAAGATGAAATATAAATTCGTAGAGATTTTTGAACGTCCCCATAGTATATCCCTTAAAAACGATTTAAAGGTAACGAGAAGCTGGAGGCAAATTTAATCAACCCACATGTTTGGTTCGGCATTGAGTTATTCAAATACAAAAATTTATCATCTCACAACCAAATATGTCGTTGATCATTACGGTGTCATGCTTTTATTTTTATAATTAATGAATATAAAAACATTTCAGATTGGTATACATACAACGTGTCCATGACGTCGGATGAATATTGCATACAAGCGCAAGCTAGTAGCGTTAATATTTTGTCAAAAGGGGACAACATAGAATTTCAATATTGCTCACATAAATTATAAACATTGAAGCAATTTTAACAGACACGATTGTACCAAGGTTGTAAAATGATATTAACATGATATAGTAGTTAGTCGACATAGTGGCGCCATACCAATGCAATATCGATGTAACCCAAAATGTAAATATCTTATGTGTAGAATGTAAAAACTTTTAGGACGAATTACATCATGTTAAAAGGACATCTTGCTATTCCATTGTAATATAACCGCTACGAGTTTACAATTAAACTTAAACACGTGTCAATAATAATAATAATAATTTTATAATAATAAAGATTTATTCCTGTAGTTTGCAATAACATAGGTACGTAAATCAAATGAAATATTGAAACATAATACAAATACACAATTTAAATATAATAGATAAAAATGTCTATCCTTAACGTCATTTCCGTTTATAACGCGCCATTAAGTAAAGGTGAGTCAACCCACGCGTCTGTATGTGTGTAACCTGTAACGTATAATGTATCTTGAAATGTATGGATTTATTATATTGAATCATCGGAGGCCACACGGGTAAAAGGACAACTAGAAGCACTAGGTGTTTCCCTTTTTGTAGCATGCCAGATTTGAAATTTGTTATCTTTTAGCTGAGTATGGCAGGGAATCCCATGACATTCAGTGCCGATAGCGTTAACAAATTAACAACTACTAATTGCCGATTTTTTTAATTTGTCTGATTTTGATTTGCAAAGGTTTATTTCTTGGTCGCTGAATTCGAAGACGTTTTTAAATGAATTTTTGGGACCTTAAGCCGTGGAATGTTTCTATTGGAAATTCTGAGTCAGCGGTTCGGAACCAACCGAAAACCACTTTTACCACGTTAAATACATAGTTTTCAAATTTTCGAACAAAATTGCTTTAATTTCGGATCTGAAGTTTCGAAAAAATGTTTCTTACCTTTTTAATGAGTGTACTACTTCGCGAACCTTGGGTATGGTAACATTGTGTATTGTAAAAGTTTACATACCCTTCCCCGTTCATTGCTAGGTTCTTTAGAAAGCTGCTAGGCAGTAATAGGATCTATGAAGCGAGGCTGAACTAGGCAAAAGTATACCTTTAGTTAGTAAGTTAGTTTGATGCAATAGTATAAAACAATTTTATATCTTCAATACTTACTTGGTGTCTCTAACGACCCAAGTTTATGGTGCACAATAATCACAAAGCTTGAAGGTTTGAAAATCTCAGGATTAACATGGTTTTCGAGAAAATGGGTGCACGATAAAAGGGGACCAGTTGAGAATCGGAGCATATCCTCCTGACTGACACGCGTTCGGTAGCTTTTCCGTGTTATAACATCAGAGTTTCCTTCTTCTCCGTGGTGTGATGTCGATTGTCGCATTGGCATGCAGAGTTGGGAAATATTCCATGGAAGGGAGGCCCCTCAAACACTTTATACTCCTACAAATTACGTTTCCTGTTGAAGCTTTGAAAGGTCAGTTATCAAGAATCTCAGGATTAACATGGTTTTCGAGAAAATGAGTGCAGGATAAAATGGGACCAGTTGAGAATCGGAGCATATCCTCCTAACTGACACGCGTTCGGTAGCTTTCCCGTGTTATAACATTAGAGTTTCCTTCTTCTCCTTGGTGTGATGTCCGATTGTCGTATTGGCCTGCCGAGTTGGGAAATATTCCATGGAAGGGAGGCCCCTCAAACACTTAATATGTATTTGTCTTTATACTCCTACAAATTACGTTTCCTTACACAAGCTCCAATCTTAAAGTACTCGAGTTTGTACGCAAATTCAATTCGAGGAAGTGCCCCTGCGCTAGGATTATTCTTACCTCTCCCCTACACGGAGATGATTAAATTCAATATTAAAATATTCAATCTCAAGGGTTTAAAAAAATGTTTCCCGCGTTTGTAGCGTGCTCCGGTAGGTACATACCTATAAAGCTTATATAGAACCATTTTCATGTACCTACTTACTTGAAAGACAACCAATATTTTAACAATATTATCTAACGAATTTATAAACGTTTATGTAACATATTTTATGATTGAAACTAGATATTACACATTTTAAGGTTCTAATATTGGAAGAAGCTTGTTTATTTGCGCTACCACCGAGTCTTTATGGCCGTCTTCGATTATTCTATTACCATTGTGTACAGTCGTCATTTTATAGGTCGATTAAGTGTTTCTTTTGTAAATAACAGCTCGCTTTTGTCTTTTATTTTTACGATCACGCGTTGGAATTACTTTTTTATAACCATAATTCGTGCTCTGTGACTCTAGCGTTCGGGTTTCGGCACTCAACGTAGCACCCGTGCGTGGATAATTTTATTACCGACACGAAGGACAATATCTGAAAAAACCATAACAAAATATATAAAACTTTCACACATAAAACATTATTAGAAATTAAGGAAACTTACAAAGGTACGAACGTAAAAGGTTGCACGTAGAGGACTAGCAGCTCTTTTTGAGCATAAAATTTCTCTAGCAATAAATAAGATAAATTATAAAACTTTACAGTTAAGGGTTTGAATAGCAATTGTTTCTGTTCCTGAAGAGCGTAAGATTTATATTTTAGTTTCCATTATAGTAAGCAATGTCAAAGGCAATGATAACAAAAGCTACAAATCATTTAGAAAATAAACTTTCTTAACTCCTTAGAGCGATTCAGTATAAAGAATAAAGCTTATTATAATGTTTTGGTTACAAAAATATATAACTCTTGTGCCAAGAGATCTGTCTGCAGTAGTAAAATCCGAAAATATAAATACTGCCACAGACGACCAAAGGGGTTGGAATCAGTTTTAGCTGTATTAACACCAATGATGTCTAACATGACCGTCCATGAAATTTAATAGAAATAGAATGGTCTCGAAGGAAGTTGCAGAATCTTGAATTCAAATTAAATATATGTGTGCTGTCCGTTGTTTACCTCGGTTTGACAAAAAAAAAACTTTCTCCAAGATGGATTCCCAAATCGCCGAAGGCCAAACAAAAGAGAGATAGTAGAAGCATCACGCTTTATTTGTACTCGTCTTGACGAAGACCTTATTTTTTAAATCAAACATGGATGAAGTTTGTCTATATTTAAATGATCCTTGAATTTTTCGAGGCCTAAACACTTTACGGTGTAGAAATCTGTTGCAAAAGTTCTGGCCTTGGTTTTCTGCAAGAAGAAAATGATTCAAATTATGGGTAAATTGACCAAAGTCGTATTTTTCCATTTATCCTTTTTGCACGTCGCTCTTATTTACCGAACCTGAAGTTTCAGTACTATTGTCTTGTCTACTTAAGAAAATGAAATGAAATAATTTTTCAGAAAGATAATAGACGCGTTTAGAAGGTGGTATGGAGACAGGAAGAACAATTTTTTTCCAAAAAGTTTGCAGATGTTACGGGATCGTTGCAATCATTGGAATAAATAAGCAAAGGTATTTGAGGAAGCCGTTATATTTGTTAGATGCTAACACCAAGACTGTTTGCAAACTAG
Source organism: Pyrocoelia pectoralis (assembly GCA_036250285.1). NCBI lineage: Eukaryota > Metazoa > Arthropoda > Insecta > Coleoptera > Lampyridae > Pyrocoelia > Pyrocoelia pectoralis. Next base: position 20,519,641 of record CM070076.1, on the reverse strand, counting down.
TAGACCACCACGCGTTTGCAGAAAAAAATGAAAGTTAACACATATGGTTGATGGGAGAAAAACAAGCGCATGGACACAGTAGTATTGCTTTAAGAAAAACGATAGTAAGAAATTAACATTAATAATTTTGGAAGCACGATATCCCTTAGGGTTCAGGAGTAGAATTTGCCCCACGACATTCCTTGTCTGTCCTGAGGCAATTAAAATAAAAGGAAAACTCTATTCTGGATCTCGAAGTTTAACACCATCTTTCTTGTAACCTAATCCTCCCTATTCTTAGTTTCCTCTACTTTGCTCCAAAATTAAATGTTTCTTGATGACGACTTACAACAGTTTTATCTTGCCATATATTCTTTACAGTATATCTATAATTTATTCAATTTTCACCCAGACAGAAGATTTTTCGTCCTTTTGATAGAAGCTTCTTTATATATCGAAGGTACATGGGCCAATTTCCAATTTATCAATTAACATAGATTTCCTATGTAATTTTAAGCACGAAAAGTTTAGTTAATGCAATATCCTGTGCATTTGCGATAAATTGTGGTGCATCAACGTCTCCTTTCAGAGTAGAATTATCTTTGTTGAAATAAAAGTAATGAACTTGTCTTCCAATGCCGAGTTCTTCTTGTTCAGTTAGGTCCTTTATTTTCTTCCTGTGGAGCAAGCCGGTTCTTTTAAAACAGTTTATTCACTAGTGATTGTGCGGCACCCGTCGTGTTAGATACTGTTCCACTACACGATCAACACGACACGTTGGATTTTGATGATTTAATTAAGGTATTAAACACATTGAGAATTATAATTTTTTCAGTAAAATTATAAAATTTAAGTTTTAAGGACACTGTTGCGGATGATGTAGTTGTGGCACAACATAAAGTTTATTATAAGTAAAACACTTGAAATGTTTCATTGTATTTATATACAGGGTGGGTTATTGAAAACGAAACAGGGCCATTTTCGGATCACTACTGTTACTTTTCGAAAAATTCCTGAAATAGGTCAATTTTGTATTTGAGGGTTACAACTTTTGAGTGTATTTCGAACGTTGTAACTTCAACCCCCTAGCGGTGGTGACACCAACCCTTAGAATCTTAAATGGAAATAGGGGTCGAGTAGCATTTTAAAGCTTATTTAAAGGCCTATTTAATGGTGTATTTGTTTTTAAATTTTGAGTGGTAGTTTTGTTTACATTCCCCAAGTTACAACTCATGTATGTACATTTGTGTATCGTCTATGTATTGATGGATTTTGCAGTTTCCCTTTAAGCTCTCTTGAGTAACTAGAGAACCGGACCGAGAATACTACCCTGAGGTAACTCACGCTCACTTGGTTGGAGAAGTGAATATTTGTCTTTAATATTCACCATTTGACGTCGATTCGACAGTAAGGTTTGAAACCATGTTAAAGCTTGCGCGCCAATCCCAATAAATTTCAATTTGGAGAGCAAGGTATCAAACGCTTTACTGAAATCAACCAAGACCGGAAATGTACAGGACGTATCGTCAATTGCTCTTGTAATGTCACAAGGCCAGTGGCGTCGTTAAATCCTTTGGGGGGGGGGGGCTCGCGCCCCCTCAATATGCTTTTGCGCCCCCTCAATATGCTTTTGCGCCCCCTCAGAATAATTTAACAAAAACACGTATAATATACAATGTATTTGATAAATTTATATATCTAACTAGATCAACCGATGATTATGCCCCCCCCCCCCCCCCAAGCACCTTTTCTAAAGACGCGGCTGGTCACAACATGCGTTCGTTAGAGCAGAGTTGGTGTTGTGGTGTCTCTTTAAAACCGGACTGGAACATGGGTAACAGGTTGTTCTTTTCTAGGTGAGTAATTTGCGATTAACAACCCTTTCCAAGATTTTTGACATGGTAGCTAAAATAATGATACGCCTAAGTTGAGGTGGGCTATCGGAAATTGAAGCTTTAGGAAGTGGAATGATAATTGATCTTTTCCAATCCTGAGGAATTCCATTCATATATAGAGAGTCGTTAATTATGTGAGTCCGTACGGAAAAACGTAGTTCCCATCGCATTGGTTCTGATACGTCTAAATACGTCTTCGACATCTTTCCCTAGGACGGGATCTAGCACTAATTCGGATTTAACATTTGGGTGTAAGCAAAGAGTATATAATAGATATACTCTTTGGTGTAAGTTAGAATTATACAAGGTGTTTCTGATTGGATCCACATGTGTCCACCTTGTTCCATTGATAAAGTTGTCGTTTATTAGGTTAACGTCTTGCAATGCATTCGAGATGGTTTTGTGGTCTTTATGAGCTGCAAGCTGCAAAGTTCTTCCATAGTTGTTTAGGACAACGTTTGTTCATGTGGATTTGTTGATTAATGTACGCAATTCTCTCATTATTTATTGCTATCGATAAGTATCTAGTTTCGGATGCTCTTGTAATATTGTAAACTGGGGTTAGATTTGGTTTTAGAGTACCTACTTCTCTTTGCCCTTGTGTTTCAGCTTAATGTTTTCAGTTATGTAGAGAGGAATGCGTTGCCTTACGGTTGTACGTGTTTGGTACGGTGCATGAATGTCAAACAAAGAATGAATTGTCCTGGAAAGAAGTTCAAGTTTGTCGTCAATATTGAAAGCTCGCGTGATTTGCGACCAATCGATGTTTTCTGCATCTTTGCGAATTCGTTGTAGCTGAAATATTGAAAACTGCGATAGGTAAACTTCGTACGGTCAAAGAGTATATAATACTCTTTGGTACGGTGTACACTGTACAATTCGCAGAAAACTAAGCTATCTGTAGTTCCCTGTTTAATTATTTGTCAAATGTAAAAGTCAAATGAGTAAAATGAAGTGGAAATGATCTCAAAAATAAATATCAGGTACCGAGTATACGTTTTTTACGATTTGTTTATTTGTATCAAAAGAAATAGCAATTATAATCCAATATACGGCATCAAACATGAACTTATGAAGATTTTTTTAAATTTTGCTTATTAATATTTATGATCAATTAGATTTTCCCAATACTCAAACGCATGTGGTGGTATGGAAAATGGAAATGAGCATAAAAATCAATAACATGGAGATGGAGAATATTTATAGGAATGCAACGGATCGTGACCCAGAGCTTTAGCACCGCAGTGCAGTTAAATGTGAGATACCTCTATGCTAGTATAAAAATCGTCAAATTTACATTTTCACAAAGCTCCCTTATTAAATTAAAAACTACGTGGAATCACTGACGGAATTGTGTATTTCGCGGCGAATATATGATATTAATGAGTAAGAATGGGTAGAAAAGATGCAATGTAGGTTTTATTCTTTAAAATATACGATGCGTGCAAGAGCTTTGATATTTCAATTCGATTATCTCTCCAGGATACTTGCCCTTTTATTAACTATCTTCTTGTTTCGCTGACCACAATTCCACTTTTATCAATAAATTTGCTTTAATCTACCATTCACATGATAAAATCTCGGTTTATGTATTGCAATAGTCCATTCACCAATGCGGAACGAGGGCTTTCGATCAAAGAGTAATAAAAGCGAAAGTGATCTATGACGGGCTTATACCTAGTTTTCCTTCAGCTTTGCAAGGGTAACTATACTGCGTCTCACTCTCAGTTTGCAGCACAGACTTTATGGCAAAAAGGCTACCAGACCTCATTAGCAAATAATTTAATACTAATGTACCTGTTTGTAACGAAAAGCAGAAAGATATTTGATTCATTTAATTTCTATCATTTTTATTTACAATAAGTGTTATATGACTGAGTAAGTGATTCTCATAAGTTTGAATAGTTGCTGTTTAGTAATATAGAAGTACAATATATATAATATAATATAGAAGTACAATTTAACAATAAAGTAATAAATACGTATAAGTAACCAGTTAATTTGCTTCTTTCAATAAAATTTACATAAAGTTTCCCTTTCAGTTACGTTTATTGTAATGGGTTCAATATCGTCTTTTCTACTACTACCTCTATAAAAGTTATGTTTCGTGTCTTGCTGTATATTTCACTTAATTTACTATTTTTTCTAATAGAAATGTTATTATTATTTTCAGTTAAGATTTCATTTATAGTTAAGAGATGATCGAGATAATTTAGATTATATTGATTTTTTAATACCTTATCTTTTTCTCAAGTGAACTACTTTCTCTTTCTTCGAATGTCTGATACCATTTTAAAATGGAATTTCTACACGGAGGACATTTCTCAAATTGTAATCGGAATTTTCTTCTTGTAGTTGTTATCGAAAAAGTTTTTGTAAATAATAACAGCTGCTTTTTCTTGATTTGTGTAAATCATTATTGCAAAATAACTGTTTACGTTAAGAATTTGAATTAGTACAAGTGGGGCATTCGTCGCTATGCAAAAACTCGATGAAATATTACACATTAAAAGAAAAGCTTTCTTTATAATAAAAGGTATAGAACTTCTGGAATATTAGCTTAATCTTAGAATAGTTAAGTTGTGGTTTCGGGGGACACTTGCGGTAACACAGTGGTAAACACTCTCATACGATTTACATTTGGCTGTGCTATACGTACTGCAAGTTGAGAGTGAGCCAGACTTTAGTTGAGGTATTGCAATTCAAATAATAATTTTAAAAAGCATTCAGTTTGAGTATATCTGCTCTTAGAATGTACGCAAAAAGATATGGCCATCGGATTATTTATTTTTATTATACACTTTATAAAATATCTGACCACAACAATATAATTATGGAATCAACAGCGTATTGATTGGTATACAAATGAACTCGTGAAGTTAAAAGCGTATTGGTATTTACGTCTGATGTTGGCAGGTATTGAGAACGTTCATGTCATATAAATACGGAAGTAAAAATTGATGGTACATTTATAGAATACATTAAAAATGGAGTTACATAATTTCAAAAGGCGAATTCAATTACATTTAGGCACTTTGAAGCGAATTTCAACATATACTTTAGGTTTATTGCAAAACTATCGCAGGTGATACTAAAGGCATTGCATTTCCTCACGCTAACCCTTTTAACCTTGTTTATCTTCGTAACTGAAAATCCCATTTGTAGGTGTAAACTGTAAAGTAACCCGTTTCAAATAATCAACACGTTTTACTACGGAAATGACATGCACGTGTAAACATTACATAGGAAAATCTCGAATTAAACTGGCTTTCCTTCAGGGATTATAATTCCTTGGTTCGACATTCAGCATTATTTCACTTCAAATCAAGTTATAAGTGACTATAGCCAATTACTCCTGTTTCACATAATTTCCTGTCAAGAAATAAATATTAATAAATTTCCCATTTTAGCGCAACATTTATAGTCAGACAAAAAATTACATAATCGTAATTGAGACAAAGACAACGTCATAAATAAACTTCAGTGGGATGTTGATGTTATGTTAACAACTCAAATTACAAATAGAGAGATGCTTAACTAGACCTTCTAACCGAGGTCGTACCGTATAGTTTGTGCTTCTAAATGTAGGATAAGGGCACAGAAGAAATACCTACGGATACAGAAGCGACACTACCCGTCTCGGCTACCAATTGGCAATGCGAAAATACTTCCTTTTAAGATGGCCGTCGAACTAAAATGAACTAAAAGGAGGTTGCAAACATCATAGAAACCGCCGCATCTGGCGCACAAATGACTAAGTATAACCCATTTATAAAAAACTAGTATATTTTACTTTACTTTTATATATTGCATATTTTAATAAACAGTACCACTCAAATACTTCCTTTTAAGATGGCAGTCTAGCGTTTTAAACATTAAAGAATTCGCCGTAGGTGTCGATTCTGCATCCATAGGTATTTCTTCTGTGGTAAGGGTGAGCCCAGCGTCTTAGGAGATGCATTACCAAACATGAAAATAAACTAGCTGGTTTAAAGTTATGTTAAGGTCAAAACATAATGTAGAATGCAGAAGGATTAATTAACTATCGGACTAGACATTATTCAGAAAAATGGAAATTTCCGCCTACACATGATTAGTTTATTGTTAAAATAAAGTACTAGAAAGACACCATCATGCAATGATACAAGTAAATTGAAACCTAACCATATCAGATTTTTAGTGGAAATAAAAGTTACATTTACCGATACAATATAATATTGATTTTTGAACAAAATTAATTTAGTAGACTAAGGGCCGGTTTCACCAACTACAGTTAAACAATTTATTCGTCAGTTACACTAACCTACAAATAAATATGTGGTTTTTTGTTCCACCAACTGTAGTTAATATTATTTGTTGAATAGATCTCGTAATAAACTAACCGACCAAGTAGGCAAGGTTAAAATTTTTATTCGTTGAATAATGAGTAAGGTTATATAATTTGAGTTTGTAATTGTTTGAGAAATGAATAATAGATAGTGAAAAAAGTTTATAGACAGTTCAATTGTGTTTTAATAACGTAGGATTCTTACATCTTCATCATCTTCATCCTCTGATGAAGAAGATTTAAATCCTAGAAAAGCACGTATAATTAGCGTCAAAGAAAGTATTTTAGAACAGTTCGACGACATAAATTTTAAGATGCGCTTTCGAGTATCAAAAGACTGTGCAACAGAAATTTTACACCTAATAGGACAACACCAGCTAGAACCTCGAAGCGGTAGAAATATGCCAATACCTGCAATGACTCAATTGCTTCTTACATTGAGATATTATGCGGCTGGCTCTTTTCAGATATGTACTGGTAATATTTTTAAGGTGAAAGGTGTCCAAAGCAAGTGTCAGCTGCATTGTAACAAAGGTTTCCCATTACATTGCATTATTGGGGCCACACTTTATTCACTTACCACAAGCACAGAATGAAAAGAATACTATCCATAATAAATTTTATACAATCGGTGGTTTTCCTAGCGTTTTAGGAGCAATTGACTGCACCCACATCAAAATTCAATCACTTGGCGGCGATATGGCAGAAATGTATAGAAATCGTAAATGATGGTTTTCTATTAACGTCCAAACAGTATCTGACCCTACATTAAAAATTATGGATATAGTAGCGCAATGGCCAGGTTCGGTACATGATTCCACTATTTTTAATCAGTCAGCATTAAGAGCACGCTTTGAAGGTGGCAATTTAAATGACTGTTATCTACTGGGAGATGGCGGTTATACTTGTAGACGGTATTTATTAACACCTCTTTTAAACCCCACCACTAAAGCTGTCAAAAGTCAAGTGACTTTATTATTTTATAGGTTACTTGTGACAGCACAGATGTTACAACGCAGCGAACTTCAAGTTATTTAAAATAGTGCTCAAAATGTTTCTAAAAAGATTTAACCACCGAATAACTAACTGTGCAGGAAGTATCGTTGGTGGAACAAAATTAATTCTAACTAGAGAATACATTTTATTCTTCGAATAGTTATTCATTGCTTTAATAGTTGTTGGTGAAACCGGCCATTACTCCTAACATTTTTTTGTATCTTTGATTTTCTTTTTCCCTTATAATGCAACCTTGTAAATAATTAATTTAATCGTTGGAAATTTATGACTGGGAAATTCATTTTTTTAAAACTAAACCACCTCCATACTTTCTTACATTTGAATCAATGAAAGTATCAGGATGAATATGAAGAGAAAATAATTTTATGTTCGACACATTATTTAATTCATTCAAGCCACAAGCAGCGCCGTAACTACCCTGTGCAGACCAGTATGCTGGGGTTGTGCACGGTACATGCTACAGATTATGGAAAAATTGATTCTCAACGACAGGAGTTGAAACAAGATTTATTAATATCCTCTTAATAAATAAATTTCACAGTTTTACAAAAAAAATATATTTGCAACAGAGCGTAGAATTCACTTCAAATGAAAATATGTAGTATATTAAAGTATAAGTGGATAAACAGGTCTTTAAAACACGCGCGAGTTTTCAAGCACGACGGTGCAGCCGGAGTGCTTGAAATAGAGCAAGTGTTTTAAAGACTAGTTATCCACGAACACTTTACGCTATTTTTTTTATTGGTTCACTTTGAAATCTGGTATTAAAATGGAAATAAGAACTAATAATGTGAAATGGTTGAATTCCTAATGTGAAATCAGTATACCTTTCGTTGTCATGGAAATGAGAAAAACGGAAATTAATTTGCAATCTGTCATTTTATTTGACGTAACAAAGTACTCCTGTCAGATCAATAGCCAATAAGAATTCACGTTTTTGAAATTGATGATGATGCCATGGCAACTTTAACACATGCGCGTTTTTGAAAGCGCGATTTAAACACGCTGGGGCGTGGTTTAAAAGGCTAAAATAGGACACCAATAAAAAAAATAATGTATGTACGTCTGAAGTATTAAAAATGTTTTCTTCTCGACTGTTTGGCAGCAAATTGATTAATCATGCTATCGAAGTCAATTCTGTGCTGTACTTCTCAAATAGTTTTAAATTTTAGTTTTGAGAAAGAGCGCTCAGCCTTTGTGAGACAAAGTGTCCGACCACACTATGCGTTTTAACCACGTTCCGTTTCGACGGGCCGAGCAAACACATGGCTCTAAATGTGACGGTCTACATTATTCGGTTGAGCCGCACCGGCGGGAAGTGATAGAGCCATGTGCTAAACGGGACCGGTAAAAACGCATAGTATGGTCAAGCACTAACTGGTATAGTCAGGTGCATGAAACAAGCTGCACATATATCAGGGTAGCCGGATGAAAGGATGTTTTTCCCAACTATCAAAAAATATCCTAGTTGCTTGACACTCGTCATCGCTCTCAGCTTCTTGTTGAACGATGACTTAAGAGATAACAATTGAGACGCAAATAAGTTTGATATACCAGCGTTGAATTTTGCAGGAAATCGGTTGGCTTCTTTAGTAATTTCAGCTTCTTCTGTTGTCGCGATGAAATATAGTTGTATTACTTAGTTTTTTTACCAATCTATTTTTCCCTGTAACTTTCGCCAAGATCCGCTTTAGTACGCGGATGATGTAGTGGTGGTAGCAGACAGTGAGAACGAAATGAGGGGGGCAATGGGAGTGATGAAGGGGTACTTGGGGAAAAAAGATTTACGGGTAATCGGGGCCAAGACGATGATAATGGTATTCCAGAAGAGAAGAGGGAGGGGAGGGAAGTCAAAGTGGTGATGGGGGGAGGAGGAGCTAGAAAGTGTAAAGGAGTGGAAGTATTTGGGATATGTAGTCAGATATGATAATAAGGACGAGGGACACATAAGGGAACTGGTCAAGAGAGGAAATAGGGTAGTGGGGAGTGTGTGGGGGATAGGGGAAAGAGGGTTCGGGAAGGACATGGAAAAGAGGAGATGCTTATTTGATAAGTTGGCGAGGAGTGTGATGGGATACGGGGCGGAGATATGGGGGTGGAAGGAGTGGGAGAGTTTGGAAAAGGTGCAAGAGAAGTATTGGAGATGGACGCTTGGTTTGGACAGGGAGACACCGGGGTACATTGTGGGGGAAGAGGCGAAAGTGGAAAAATTGAGAGTGCAGGCGGGAAGGAGGGCAGTGAAGTACGAGGAGGAGGTCAGGAAGAAGGCAGAAATAATAATGGTGAATGAATGTATGAAGGAGATGAGGGGGAAGCGCATAAAGTATGGGCAAGAGGAGAGGAGACTATATTACGAGAGGGTGGGGTATGCGAGGGAGGAGGTAGAAAGAAGGAGGGAGGAAGGAAAAGAGATGGTAGAGGAGGTGGCCATGAGGGATAAGGATGTGCAAGGGCAGGAAAGGAGAGAGAAGATAGCCGGAGGGAGGTGTAATGAGGGATATGGAGAGATCATGGCAGGGGGCAAGGCCGAGTACCTGACAGGGGAGATGGGTCTGAAGGAAAAAAGAATTGTAGCGAGGTTTAGGTATGGAAACGAGGAGAGAGAGAATAGGTATTGGTGGGGGGAGGAGGAGAGAGTTTGCAGAATGTGTAGGGAGGGGAGGGAGAGCATGGCGCATATGTTAAGGGAATGCGAGGAGATGAGAGAAGAGAAAAGGGTAAGAAAGGAGATACTAGGAGCGAAGGGGGAAGGGTTGGGATGGATGAAGGAAGTGCTAGAAAGGAGGGAAAAGGTGGAAAGTAGGGGGAAGGACAGGCGGGAGTAGTATTACGATGGGGAATAGAATCATGTATTTATTTTATTAATATGTAAAAAAATACAATAAACCTATTTGATTTGATTTGAGTCCTACCATTTGGCAAGTTTGTTATTGACGATCACGTGCCTGGGGGTTTCAGTTAGTTGGCGGGAGATTTAGTTTTTTGGTTTTCGAGTTGCGCAGACGTCGCTCGACGTTCGTTGCACCTGGGTAAATTACAGTATTGATCAGGATATGTACTTGTGGTTAGTGAAGCTGTTTCTTGGACCCCTAATAGCGCACGTTACGTCTATTATCGTTTTTCTTTCTCCCCTTCCGAAGCTTGACGTGTTTCCTTCGTTTATCACCACGAGGTCAAGCGTGACCTGACCATGTCATCAACTACCGTTGGTTTTTGTGCAGCCGCACATTGTCGTCCTCTGCGATTTTATTATTGCTCGTCACTCTCACATCCCGCTGCAACCTGTTAACGTCTACCTCGGAATCGCCAATTCTATCGTTTGGTGATTTTGGAAAATGAATAATCGTTATTTGTTATTTTAAAACTACACGTAACTACAAATCTCAAATCGGCGGGAAAATGAACGGCTCCCAATAATTTATTTTAACATATTGAGGAAGATACTATTTTGAACATTTTCTTGTCCTTTTATATAGCAGTCGTAGAATATAAAATATAACATCGGAAAAAGAACTCTCAAAACGTGTACAATAACGAGCTTTTGCGTTGAAAAATTGTATTTCAAATGAGCGAAGAGTAGAAAAGTTGAATTTTCTGCTCCATTACGTCTTATCGACTGTGTTAATGTAGTGTAATATTAAGTACGTTTATTTATTTTGGATATTCCTTCGATTGCATTGTCAAGTATCAAAAATTTCAAATTCAAATGTAAATGAGGAATCCCCTAAGGAAATTGGAGCACTTGCAAACCGCTCAGTATCGATTTTCGTGATCTTATTAGCGATAATGTGGTAGTTTCCACTGAGCGCCCATAACAACTCAACTGCAAAATAATAATTGTAGCAAAGGTATTAAATTATACGGACAGTCTGATTTAATGTTTATTGTCCGTAAACTATGCAAGAGGTTACGAATGCATTAACTTTAGTTAAAGGGGAACTATCTTAACTAACCTTCATAAAGTAAGGGATCAATACCGGTTAATGCATTATAAATATTAAATTAAATCTCATCATTTATAGCCCTCATTATATTTGAGTAGTCGGCCGCTCATTCGCTGTACATATCAAATACGTTTGGCAACCGAAAGCTACACCAACTACATATTATTGAAGTTAAAAATCAAATTTGGCAAAATTATTACTCGGTATGTCATTGACAATTGCAACGACTTCTCAATCACTCAATCAATCAATTATGTACCTACTTATAAACTGGGAGTGGTTTTAAATAGATTTTGATAATGCCTTTTATCCCTTTATCCAGAAGGCTATAAAAGCTAATAGCGTATAAGTCTCTGGACAAAGAAATTGAATCCATTCCTGTTTGGCGCTTACAGAGGATTTATTTCTTTTTAATGCGTAAAAACGATACTTTAATGTGTCTCGCTATGGTCAGTAATCATATTAGATCGCTGAACTATATTACATTCTCACTTTCAGTGACATTTTTTGGTTCTCTAGGGATTTACTGTCGTTTTTAATTTTTATTTAGCGTAGGAGGAAATAGACAATTTAAACATTTATCCCACCCTTTAATTATTATACTATGCTATTATTTGGTTAGGTTTGTTCTTAGCTTAGTTCTTTCGTGCTTCCGTACCTATCAAATTTTTGTTAAAATGATCTTATTTCTATCCCTATCCCTATCCTAATGCATGGACTACTAAATAAGTAAATACCATGACATAGGTATCGATTTTTGAAAGCTGCAAATGTTGATCAGTTTATATGTATGTATAAAATTACATTACATGTGCATTATTACATTAATTTTAAAATAGTACAAAATAACTGCTTGTTTTGTTACCTACACAATAATTAATGCCACAGTTAACGGAATTAATTAAAGTTCGTAAAACCAAATGTGAATGGTAGATAATACTTCTGTCCCTGGACTGGAGTCCTGTAAAAATTTTAGTACTGATTTGTCTAACCAACAGAATTGAGTAAAGGACATATAGGAGAGTCAAAAAAAGTTGGGTAGACATCACCATATTCTGGACCAGGTTTTCTAGACGCCATTTTCTAAAATGGCCGATATGCATTTGATTGTGCATATATTTATTCCGCTCCTGTGACAGTCACATTCATCATTTTAGCACAGCATCTGTGATTTTAGTGTCTAAATATATGTTTTTAAGGACAAGGAATCGATTAAGATGGTTTGCGAAGTTAACCGGACGCCATTTTCCAAAATGGCCGACACCGATTTTCTTGTGCTTACATTTCTGCTCCTTTGGCAGTCATATTCATCATTTTGGTGTCTAAATATATGCTTTCAAGGACAAGGAATGCATTAAGATGGTTTGTGAAGTTTCCTGACAGCTATTTCTTAAGGAAAATCAGTACTAAAAGTTTTACAGGACTCCTTTATTACTGCATTCAGAGAACAACTTACCTACTTCAAGCAACTAATTTACTTTAGTATATTTATTTGCCATTTTTTTTATTGTGGGAACGAAATTTCATTGAGAAAAGTACTTTTCATTTGACTGAGTTTGTCTTTTTTAATTTTTTCTTTTTGTATGTAAACTAACACTGATGAAGATGGATGATCAACAAAGGATGGGAATGAGACTGGCAACTGTTCGCCAAGAAAAACGAAATGTTTGTTTGACATGGAGAAGTGGGTTTTTTGTCAAGCGGTAGACAGTAACAAGACTGTTACCACAGTTAATGGCAGAAAAAGAGTAGGGGAGAGGCTTCATGAAAGGGACGGTTTTTGAAAGGGACAGTCAACACTTTACGGATACCTACTTTACCAATATTCTCCTCTCGCTGCCAATAGAAGGGTCTGGCAGTACTAAATGTTCGTTTATTTTATCAGCATTCAAACGGTGATTGTTTTCGAGTTATTGTCGTTTTTTAAATACTGTGCTCAAAAGTAAATTATTTAAGTACTCAATAAATCAACATTCAAAGAATTCTTTCCCCTATATTTTTGTTGTGGAAGAGTTTTAGTTACCTGTTCTTGTGTAATATTGGTGAGTATAAAGTAAATTACAATTTGTAGAGTAGAATTAAAGTTATGAATTATTTTCTCCAGCATTGCATTGAAACTATGAAAGGGACACATGGGAAATTATTGAAAGGGACATGTATTTTTATGTATTTTGTTATGCTTGTGATGTGAAATAAAATATTTCTCGCTTCCTTATATAGAATAATGGAAAGAATAAACAAAAAAGGATTCGTAAGTCACCAGTGGAAATTCAAAATGCTGTAAAGGAGGTTGTTACACAAGGATTATCAATTCGTTCTGTGGCTAAGGCATATGGAATAGCTAAATCTATGTTGGCTCGCCTTGTCAAAAAATGTAAGAACAGCGATGCTAAATCCTTAATTTTGTTTTAATATTACTTTGATTTAAATGTTAATAAATGTTAAATTTAATTTTTAATTAGTGTCCCTTTCAGGAATTGATGTGTCCCTTTCAGAACACCCCAATACATTGAAAGGGACAATTGCAGAATGTTAAATATTCAAGTGTAACTTTTGAAAATACAGCAAAATTTAATTCATTCTGGTTCAGAGAGTACCTCATACACGTCTGTTTGTAGTAATCTAAAAATTATGTCGATATTCAAAACCAAATTTTAGTATTACCATTTTAAAAAAAAATGTCCCTTTCATGAAGCCTCTCCCCTACAAGAAGCAACCGCTATAAGAGATGACATAGTTGCAAACAGACTGAAAGTGTGGTTTCTGATCTGTTTGTGTATCATGTGACAAACCAGTGCTATAAAATGTAAGTAAAGTGAAGATAAACATGCCAGTAAAGAAATCACCAGGAAAAGAAGATCATCATGTGTACCACGAGAGCCTCCTTCATCAACGGTGCACCCAACACATATTCGATGTATGGTCTGTCTGCATTCAAAGTAATAATGGTGTCAGGGACAAATTTCGTGTAAGTGAAACTGAACGAGCAAAAATTTTTTTATCTGCAGCAATCTATTTTCAAGATGATATGTATACTCGTGTGTCAGATCTGAATCAGATACTCAAGTATTTGGTGCTGATGTTACGTACCACAAAGTTTTTTTGGAAGCATAGGTATTTAAGAAAATATAAATATGCTGTGACAAGGTGTTAAAAATAGAAAACTATTTCACCAAAATTGTGGCATTTGAAAGCAATGGAAATTATAGGTCCCAAGCTCAAAGAAGGATATGCATTACACGATATTTGTCCTTGACACCATTATGACTTTGATGTCCACGAATATATGTTGGGGCACAATTGATGAAGGAAGCTCTCGTGGTACAACAAATGATCTTGTTTTCCTGGAGATTTCTTCACTGACATGTTCTTCACTTACCAACACTTCACTATTAGCATTTGCTGCTGCTATTTTTTCGAGAGATTTTTTTAAGGTATACTTTTTATAGCACTGGTTTGCCTCATGATACACAATCACAACATCTCTTATATAGCGGCCGCTTCTTGTCCTCTGTTTCTTCAATTAACTGTGGTAACAGTTTTGTTACTATCTACAGCTTGACAAATAACGCACTTCTTCATGTCAAACAAAACATTTGGTTTTTCTTGGCGAGTAGTTGCCAGTCTCATTCACATCCTTTGTTGATCGTCCTTTTTCATCAGTGTTAGTTTACCTATTAAAAAAAAATTAATAAAAATAAACTCAGTCAAATAAAAAGTACCTACTTTTCTCAATGAAATTTCCGGATATTTCGTTCGCACAATAAAAAATAAGTCAAATAAATATACTAATAAAAGTCAATTAGTTGCTTGATGTAAGTTGTTTTCTGAATGTAGTAACAGAGGAGTCCTGTAAAACTATTAGTATTGATTTTCCTTAAGAAATAGCTATCAGGCAACTTCACAAACTATTTTAATGAATTCCTTGTCCTTTAAAATATATATTTAGACACCAAAATAATGAGTATGACTGCCAGGGGAGCAAAAATGTAAGCACCAGAAAATTGGTGTCGGCTATTTTGAGAAATGGCGTGCGGTTAACTTCGCAAACCATCTTAATCAATTCCTTGTCCTTATAAACATATATTTAGACACCAAAATGATGAATGTGACTGTCACAGGAGCGGAAATATACAGGGTGATTCACGACTATTCCCTCGGTCTCTTGTGTCTAAAGGATACAAGATATCAGCTTCATTTTTTGGTGACATATGTAAATTGATAACGACTATTTTTTAAAATTATTTTCAATTATACAGGATGCTTCACAAAATTGTAATATATCAAAGTTAGGTTTTTTTAAATGCAACGCCCTGTATTTTATTACATTTTTAGATTATACGTTAAAAACTAAGGTAACTTTATTAAACGTTCCCTATACCTATCGCTTACCAATTTTGAGAAAATTGTGATTTTAAGGGAAATATTCAATTTAGACAACCCCTAATAACACGGAAACCACTTACTTTCAGTAACACAAATTTATATCAATTTATCTTGACCTTTAAGGCTTTCATTTGCACTACGTAGGATTTCGATTTTTTGTACAGGGTGTTTATAAAAAGGATTCATATTTTATATTTTTCAAACATCAAAAACTCACTTAACTTAAATGGAACACCCTGTATGTTTTTATTCTATGTTGAATAACTTTTCATTTTCTATCAAAAACTATGAGTAATAGATATGTCTAAAATCAACGATTAAAAAGTTATTAAGATTTTTCTCTCAAATTTGTACCTACGGAAATGGTTTTTGTTTGCATTCTAGTAGGCCATGATTTTTTTTATTGTAGTTGATAATTAGATATGGGATCACAACTTAATTAAAAATGAAATTAACAACAAGAAGTAATCATTTATGGAAAAAATGGTATAGTAAATGCTCAATATGATGACCATTTTCTTCTATGCTCAACCGCACTCGATTTTCAAAAGATCTAACGTTTCTCAGGATATCCTGGTGTTATAGTAGCAAACGCATCCTTTATTGTAATCTTTATGTCATCAGCAGTGGTAGGTGGAGTGTTGTGGACCCTTCCTTCCAATCCATTTATTGAGGAATTGTCTATCTAAATATTTTTGAAAAAAACACCATTCTTATCACATTCAACTTCATCAGAATTTATATGGACGAGGCTTTCAACGAAGGTTGAATTTTTGTTTATGGAACCTCGAAAAAGTTGGAGAAGAAGATGAATTCTTTAAACATGTTTTATTTACCGACTAATCCACTTTCCACAACATAACGGCTTGGTAAACTGACATAACTTTCATTACTAAATCGTCACCTGTATCGCACTGTTGACCGCCAAAACCGATGGAGCCTCAATGTATTTGGGAGAATTTTGATTTTTTGATGGAAACTTGAACGGAGTAAAATTTTTACGGATTTTAGAACAACACTTTTTCGAGTCTTCTTGATGAAGTTTGTTTAGATATTATTATTATTATTATTATCATTAAAAATTTAGTTTACAACACTCCACCTACCACTTCTGATGACATGAAGATTGGAATAAAGGATGCGTTTCCTACTATAACACCATAACGTTAAAAGATCTCTTGAAAACGAGTGCGGTTATGCATAGGAAAAAATGGCATTTACTACAGTATTTTTTCCATTGCTTCAATTTCATTTTTAATTAAGTTTTGATCACATATCTAATTACCAACTACAATAAAAAAATCATGGCCTACTAGAATGCAAACAAAAACCATTTCCATACAAATTTTAAAGAAAAATCTTAATAACTTTTTAATCGTTGATTTTAGACATATCTATTACTCATAGTTTTTGATAGAAAATGAAAAGTTATTCAACATAGAATAAAAACATACAGGGTGTTCCATTTAAGTTAAGTGAGTTTTTGATGTTTGAAAAATATAAAATATGAATCCTTTTTATAAACACCCTGTACAAAAAATCGAAATCCTACGTAGTGCAAATGAAAGCCTTAAAGGTCAAGATAAATCGATATAAATTTGTGTTACTGAAAGTAAGTGGTTTCCGTGTTATTAGGTGTTGTTTAAATTGAATATTTTCCTTAAAATCACAATTTTCTCAAAATTGGTAAGCGATAGGTATAGGGAACGTTTAATAAAGTTACCTTAGTTTTTAACGTATAATCTAAAAATGTAATAAAATACAGGGGGTTGCGTTTAAAAAAACCTAACTTTGATATATTACAATTTTGTGAAGCATCCTGTATAATTGAAAATAATTTTAAAAAATAGTCGTTATCAATTTACATATGTCACCAAAAAATGAAGCTGATATCTTGTACCCTTTAGGCACAAGAGACCGAGGGAATAGTCGTGAATCACCCTGTATGCATAATCAAATGCGTATCGGCCATTTTAGAAAATGGCGTCTAGAAAACCTGGTCCAAAATATGGTGATGTCTACCCAACTTTTTTTGACTCTCCTATATGTCCTTTACTCAATTCTGTTGGTTAGATAAATCAGTACTAAAATTTTTACAGGACTCCAGTACAGGGACTGTATTATAACGCACGTGGAAATATGAACATTTGTAATTCTTTTTCCCATTAAAAATAATTTGTAAAGCATTGGTCCCAATGCGTCCTTTCCCATCAAAAACTAAAATGAATCCCCGAAGTAATACAAACTCATTGTACATTGTTAACAATGGTTACACATTTTATAATTCCGACCTATTGTAATTGTCGAAGTTGTAACAAAAATTGTGGAAAAACGAAAACTTGCCGAGTGTGTATAATTAAAAACGTTTAAACAGAATTTGTAGGTAGTCGGTGTAAAAATTAGGGAAGCTTTAGAAGGTAGGTACTGTATTGTTAACTAAATGTAGAAAAGGTGATATTTCCATAAATGTTAGTGTGCTGTGTAACTTATATAAGCATTTCTTTCAAACTAATTTTTGTAAAGCTGCACAAGTATAATTGAAAAAAGGAACTGTTTATTTTTATAAGTTGCTTTCCTTTTATTTATTATTTATTTATGTTGCCATCCCTACGCTATAAAAGGAATAGGTACTAAAAATAGTCATTGCGGGAAATATATAAATCTATTTATTTGATACTCACGACACTTAATCAAACAAAAATTAAACGATGGAATGACACTTGAACAAGCTACTGATACAGAGTGACACTTGACCTGCTACAGTGCTTGATATTTGAAATTTATCAGTTTCATTATTATCATTTACGTACGGTACATTAGTAATAGATTTATAATTATAGTTTCCATTAATATAGGATTTTGAGGACTCTGGAATAGATTTTATTGGAAGTATGCCAACATTGTCATCTGCAGATTTGGTTGAAGTAGCTGTGCGCTTAGAAAACGTTCTTTTATAACCTTCCGCAACTGTAGTGGACACTCACGTTTCAGAGCTAACACATTTGCATTTGGATTCACCACCAGAGTCTATGTAGTCAACCTCAGAAATGCATTAATCTATTAATCTATAATACGTTCACGTCACAACTGAAGACATCAATTTGACAAACGAAGCATTCTTTTGTTACATGGATTCAATTGTGTGTAATGAAAATTGGCACTTTTTGTCGTAGCGAATGCAAAAGTACGTGCCAAGTTATTTATGAGCAATATTTTATACTTATACATCTAACAGGTGTCATATTACTGTCCAGTTTACGTAATGAAACAACTTTGAAAGGCCTTATATAAGTTACATGCTTTTACGTTATTGTTTCTGTCTCAGAAGTAAATAAAGTCTCCATGAATATCATCTACCGAATTAAAGGTAAATTAGTTGACGTTGTAGTTCGTAGGGAATAGAGTAATACAACGTTTACATTACACAAATGAAACTTTGAGTATTGAGTTCAGTGAGACGTAAAATGTAAAATATTAAGTAATCACTCAAATAATAAAATACTTATCGGTAGGTATCTCTAAATATATCGTTAAGTTTTATTTAAGTAGATGTTCTAATTTTATTTATCTACTTCTGTTTGGATAAGTGCTTATTATTTTATTAATTTGAGTTAGTTAATTAAGTAATTTATTATTAAGTTATGTAATTGTTTCATTTTGATACATAATAAAATATTGTTATAATGAAGTTATCCCAATTTATTGAAACTTAAACCCTATAATAAAACAATATTTTTCAGCTGATAAAACAAGACATCTAAAGTACAATCCTAACCGTAATATTAATTATTAAATCAAATGTTACAAAATAACTCCGTTTTTGGTAGTGTCTTGTGTAAATAATTAGTTTCTCTACTTTAAATCATATCAGTATTTATTATTTATGATTTTTTGTTAAATTCAACGCTTGCTTTAACATAATACAATAAATATTACAAAATATTGGGTATAGGGAATGCTTAACAAAAATTAAAGTTACATAATAAAAGATTCTATTTATGCAATTAAACGCAGGGTGTTCCATTTAAAAGAAGAAAGAAAATGAAAGGTTCGAGTTTCGATCCACCCTGTACACAAAGAGAGAAAATAATTGAAATTTAATCGAATGAGGAGATATTAAACCATATTACGAAACTCGATTAGCCAAGAAATTGTATTTTTCTGTAACTTACAGTAAGCTAGAGGGCGTTGATTTAGCTACGATTTTAACATAAACGTGTCCATAATTTTTAAAGGACTCTGTATAACGTAGCATAACCTTATATCAAAAGATTCGAAAAATGTGGGCAATCCGAATTTGGCATAATATGCAGGGGCTTTCATTTAAAAAATCATATGTTTGGTTTGTAACGGAGTTACACAACACCCTGTATAGTTCAACATAATTTAGAAATATGGTCCTTAAAGACATCTATTATTTTTCTTAGCAACATTTTTTGATATCTCTTGAAATAAGCCATATACCGAACTTTGTCGTAAGATTGGTACACCCGGCCTGATATTAAGAAATCTAAAAATTCCGATTAAAAAAGGCTACGGCCCAGGTTATGAAGCGTATCATTAAGCAAGTGCGCATACTACGATACAAAATAAATGGTAAATACATTCACTGTGCAGTGTGCAAGTCAACGTAAATAGAATAATAAATTGCACCATTGGTGGTGACAAAGAAGTTTCTCAAAATGTTACAATTTTGTAAAGTAAATAGACAAATAGATGATATGTATAAAAATATGACAAAAAAATAAACTGTTTGAGATTCTTGTTTCAAAAATTGTGCTAAATTGTAACGAAACAGAATTTACGTCAAACTGCATCCATTTGTGAAAAATACGTACAATGAAATATTTGACTTAACACACGCGCAATACATTAATTTGATAAATATTTGAAAAAATGAGTTAAGATCTGTGAAACAATAATTTGATATATAATTATAATAAAACAAGTGACTTACAAAAAGTGTATCTTTCGTTTCTATTATTTTTTACCTTGTCAGTAACATCTGTTAATGTTGAAAGATAATAAAAAATTACCTAAGATCTACTACTAGGATAAGAACGATCGAAGAGTATTGCCCTATTATCTATATGTACAGGGTGTTTTTTGGGAGCTTTAGTTAAACATTTCTGGGAAAGTGTTATAGGTAGGTTTTTGAGAATTTTACGTCGATTCGGTTTTCAGAATAACCCCTAAGAGTAGTATAGTAGGACCGGTTTCAACACCAAATCTAGTGACTTTTTGAGTTGAAACCGGTCCTATATTTTATCGAGAGAAATGAAGGTCAATCTAGTGTATCCAAAAATATATCTCTGTGATATGTTTTTTGGAATGTGATAACTAAAGCTAGGATGCCTTTTTTTATAAATGGACAAACATATTTAAAATCCGTTTTAGAGTACGCACTTTCCAAAAATGCAAACTTTATTCTGCCTTTTTTTGGTTTCTGTTAGTTTCATTGCGTTTTTAAATTTTTTTTTTTGATATTTTCGCGTAAGTATTTAGTAGAGTAGTTTCAAAATCTCGTGGCACTCGAGATGCGAGGCGGGATTTATTTAAACGCGATACTACGACATTAATATGAAGTTCTATAAATAATTACACTTATATTTATTTACTCTACACATTTAGGATGGCATTTTACATACCGATGTTTATTGACGTATACCGTCGTGCCTACATTTCGAAATTGTTTTAAATCCCGCCGCGTAACTCGAGTGCCACGAGATTTTGAACCTACTCTACCTTTTCTGTAATTTTTTTTTAGTTTTTTGAAATGTAAGTAAGTATTTTTTAATTTTTAGATTTTATATAGGTATATTTTTCTGGGTAATTTCTAAGAAAGCAAATTGTTTGAAAGGGAAAGGAATTTGGTATACAAACTGAATACAAACTTTGTCTATAATATTTAAGACTCTTACAATAATAACTCGGATGGGTCATTTTCCTTACTTTGAAATATTTCCCATTGTATTATTTCTACCTGCAAGCTGCACCTACATACAGTCTTTGTTGAAATTGCATCCCTTAGTCATTATACCGAGTTAAGCGTATTTTAATTAGCCAGAAAACTTTATTGAAAAAGAATACCAGCAGATAACATCTATCAACTGTAATTACTTTTTCAAATAAATATTTGTTTGTCTATACTTAAATTGAATATGTATGTGTTGATTTTATCTCGACAGTTTTCGCTTTTCCGTGCCATTTTTCTCCTTTTTTGTCTTTTTAGATGCTTTTTTTAAATTATTTTTTATGCCTTTTGCCTGCCTTTTTTAAACTTTCATTTTGTCTAACTATCCCAGCTTTAGTGATAAACTGATAACGTATAACATTTTAGAAACTTCATTAAAAATGTGATGTTTCGTTTGAAGTCATCTTTGAAAGTTAATGTTACTTGTATTTAGTAGCGTTGTACTAGAAACCTAATCACTTGAAACATATCGTAAGAAACTAAAAATACACGTTTCAATGTGAGTGTTTTACATATTTATCCAAATTACAATTTAGTGTTTAATTGGAACGAAAAATTTCCGTTTCCAAAAATAGATTTATTCATCATAAGTAGATGGGTAATATTGCACATCTAAATGGCTTATTTGCCAGCGAGTCGGTAGCTCAGGTAGTTTGCGTAGCTGTTTTCTGAATTCCTAAACAAGCGACCGATGTTCGAATCCCACTTGAAGCAAAACGATTTTTCAGCATCACCGATCTCCTTCGAGTCTACACTAAGAGAGTTTTGGGGGCCCTGGAGAACAAGCCGCCGGAGTACATGGGGTCCTTCAGGGCCTGCGCACTGGGAAAAGAGTCCCTCAGAGCAGTTGGGGCTCTCGATACCATAGTTTCTACCACATCTGAATTTTTTTATACTCAGGTATGTTTCAAATGAAACATATATGAGACATTTCAAATATTCACGTATGAAACATTTATAAGGACACATTTCTCCTACATATCAATAAATTACTCTCCGATATTGTTTCTTCAAACATATATAAAATGTTTCGATGTAACGTTTCTGTGTTGTTTCAAATCTAGGTTTCTGAAGGCGGACATTAAACATCTATGTTATGTGTATGATACGTTTCTGTCGCTGTTTCGGAGATGTTTCATGTTTCAGAGATACGTTTCTAAAACATTTCAGAAACGTTTTTTTGCCCTGTGGGTAGTTCCTATTATAAATTATATTGTTCGCAATAATTATTTATAGGTACCAAACTTTAATTTGAGATTTAAGAGAGAGGTTAAAGTTATTTGTTTTTCGGTTTGTTTTTAGAAATTAAAGTTTACCACCACTACCTACTTAATCAACTTTCTTGTAATAGGTTCATTGGTGGGGGGCCCAAAATTTTATTTTCCTTCAAAGTTTCTACGCCCACTGCTAGAGCATACTACATAATTTGTAATCGTACTACAATGATAAAGCTCTCACTTATAATTAATTTGTAGATAGTAATAGTATACACGAATTCCTTACGAATAAATGACAATGTATCAACTAGTTAACATTCTATAATTAATCAAAGTTTGTGGTAGAGGAATTATCTCTTAGGAACGGCGGTATATCATCGAAATCTTATCCCATTTGATAAAGGGTCTCGAATTAATTTTTCCATTGTCTGGAGACATTTTCAATTCTAAACACGAAACCAATTTTCCCTTTGGTTTTTATCTTTCAGCAGTGGCAGCAATTCAGATCCATAATCGTCTACACGCGCTCATTAGTGTGACTCACATAAAAATTTAGAAATTGTGCCACGACAAACATTGCAGAATTAGATAAGAATACTTCATGCAATTTACTGTAACCTCGACTAGCAAATTCAATGTTTGTTTAGTACACGTGTAAGATGTAGGTACCTACTTTTTATAAGTATTGTAGTCTAATTTTAATTTTATGGGTAAACAAAATTTTGACAGGGAAGCTTTATCTTGTAATGGAAATTTAATAAATTTTTCCTATAAACTTTGTATAAAAGCTTTCATGTTAGGATAACTTTTTGAAATATTAATTTATTTTTTTCCTTTGGTGTTTCTAACTTTGTAATTTGTGCCAGTGGTTTCGACTGCTTTATTAATTTTCCAATACCAACCGTGATTAATCTAGTTTGTGGTATTTTTAATCAGCGGATATTTAATATGGTACTCCTATAGGTACACAAACTCTCTGTTATTGGCAGATACATTAATTTTAAAATGAATTTTCGTAATTTAGCCAATAAATCTGTATCTCCTTTATGTCTAAAGGATTTTTTATTAAATATGCTAATATACATTATTCCGTCGAAAGCCTAAAATAATATTATTGCGTAATTTACATATTTACTTGAGGTTAACGTAAACAGACCTGAGGAGTTCGCCATCCTTAATATAAATTGTGTGTAAGAACCTAGATTGTAAATCTACATGCGTCTCATACGATGTGCCCGAATATCTGGGAAAAGTTTTTTAAATAGAAGTTGAATCAAGAAAACTTTGAACATCGATCGACATTTTGAACAATAAACTTACGTTTCTTCGTGGGAAAAACTTTACTCCACATAAAGATTTCAAGTGTGCGTTATGTAAATTTTTAATGGCAAGATGTAGTGTTCATGATACTTTATGGAACTACTACGGGGGAAATCTTTTAAGTAGTTACAAACTATTTTATTGCTATTAAAATGTTCGCTATTACGTTCAATACACTTCCAAGTAATTTCTCGAAGCATTTTTTCATTCTGATGTTGGTACCTCAAAAATATGGTTTTCGAAGGTGATTAAAGTCGTTGTCCATTTTATTTGACAGTCGGGAACAAAGAAAGCCGTTAGGCGATAAATCTGGTGAATGAGACACCTTTTTCTTCTTCAACTAATCAATTGTTAAATGTGCTCACATTGTCATAATGGAGAATGAAGTTTTTCCTTTTTGGTTGTTTTTCTTAATTCATCGATCATTTCTGGAAAACGTATTGTTGTATACCATTCAGCTTCACTGTTCTTCCGTCGCCTAAAGGAACGGTTGCTACATGCCCAAGGACAAGCTATCATTTTCTTGGAAGTGTTTCGTGAAGGAACAACTTTTGTGGGATTCGGTTCATATTATTGTTGCTTAGTTACCAGTTCATAGGAGTATATCCAAGCTTCGTTACCTGTAACGATGTTGTAGACACATTTTGCAGTTTCTCGGTCGAATTGCTTAAGCATTGCCTGACACCAATTAACACGAGCCTGTTTTTGAGCTTCACTTAAATTATGCGGAATCCATCGAGAACAGATCTTTCTGACAGCTAATTATAAAATCGAATGTAATACAATCTGTGATGTTTCTATCTCACCCCCTCTCAAAATACTCCTCCAAAAATTACTTTTTTCTACAAACGTCAAAAAATGTCAAGGTTTGCGCATTGATAACAATACGCGAAGTGACCATTTTTTTCACTTTCCTACGTTACCATGACAGCGTGCGCGAAATGACGACGCCACGCAAACTAGATGAGAGTTTTGTATTTTAACGTTAAAGTAATTGTCAACTTCTTCACGTTTGTAGAAAAAATTTTGTTTCCATCTCGTGCACGAAATACTTTGGTGATCTCGACTATTTTTTTAACTCGGCTGCGCCTCGTTAAATAAATCAGTTCTCGATCACCAAAGTGTCATTTCGCGCACTAGATACAAAAATAACTATTTCTTTTGCTTTACTATTAAATTAAATGGTACATTTCTGAATATTTGAAGAAGATACTTTGCTCCGTTGAAAATTTAGGACAGACCTTCTTTGAGTGGCTGCATCTTCCTTATTCCAGAAACACTAGTTTATATAACAGACATTAATTTTTTATTTGTATTCCTTTTGGACGCACCTTGTATGTATATCAAATGACTTGATCATGTAAGGAAATGCTTTTTGAAGTTACATTTCATTACTAAAATCTTACAAAATTGACAAATAAAAAAAATTGAAAAGTTAAAATGTAGAAGGAACAAGCTTTTCAACCGTTTAGAGCGCTTCATTTGAAAGAGACAAAAAAATGTACCTACATTTGTTGCTAAGGCAAAACATTACACAAAACCTATGTCCAGGTACGTGACATGTACCTGGACATCTGCTTTGGTTCAGAATTTTACTTGTCCATTCTCGAATACTATAGTCGAACTAATTGTTCTTCAGGTTAAATTAAAGGTTTTCATATGGTGAAAGAACCGCATGTACAACAATTGCAGGTATAATATTATTTCATCAGCTTCTAACTTTTAATGTGTAAATGGAATAAAGATAGTAATACATGGTAATTTATCGGCGAAAAAAGGGGTGTTAAGATGATAAATGACTACCTAGTGAAATATAAAACGTACGGAAAAGTATGGAAATTTCATTATATATAATGTACTAATATATACCGCGAAAACCCCTGCATTTTATAGCTTCAAAGATTCCCATTTCTCACAGTGAGCATATAAATTTCGTAATAAAGGCAGCGGTATCAGAATACGTGAAAAATGTTGTCTGTTAAAATTCCGCAGCTATAAGATGAGTTCTACTTATATCACAAAAGTCATTGATTTTTTATACTTATTGAAGCGTTTTATTTTCCAGTTTTGTGTAGCGCTGTATCCTGTATGTACAACTCAGCATCTACTATCTAAATTAAGGGAATAAAGGATGCAAATTACCTGAATATTTCTTCGTCCACCTGTACAAAAGGTGATTTGTTAATATTCCCTTTCAGGAATTATTTTTGTTCTTTATGTATGGTTTGTTTCAATTTACATCGTCTTGAAATTTATCTCATAAAAGGGTTTATTTTCAAATCTGCATTGTTAGTAGATAAACACGTTGTAAATGCCTACCTGATTGACATAACAAAGGGGACCTCTAGGTATTTTATGACAGGGCATCAGAGGCGGACTAAGGTAAAAATATTAATATAGCAATTTCTTTTCAAGGCATCCGTTTTATTTTAAATAAATTACGAGTTTTAAATTAAATTATACGATATACAAATTACTCGTATTATACTTACAGAAACGAGGATTCTTAACGACTGATACTAATTAGTAATTA
Organism: Pyrocoelia pectoralis; assembly: GCA_036250285.1. Classification (NCBI taxonomy): domain Eukaryota; kingdom Metazoa; phylum Arthropoda; class Insecta; order Coleoptera; family Lampyridae; genus Pyrocoelia; species Pyrocoelia pectoralis. The sequence goes on along the minus strand of CM070076.1, from coordinate 20,493,049 downwards.
TATTAATTTGAATTGTTGTAGCACTGGGTGACGCATACCTAACCCAACCCTGAGTGGGCAGGTCAGGTAGGCATTTACAACGTGTTTATCTATAACAATGCAGATTTGAAAATAAATCCTTTTATGAGATAAATTTCAAGACGATATAAATTGAGACAAACTATACCTATCTTTAAAATACACTTGTTGCGACTACGTTCCTTTTTTTTGTTAAATCACATTAAAATATTACAATGTAAAAACTCATCACGTTAAGTGGAAAATTTATAATGTAAAATTCTTTTTGATAAACTGTTCTCGCAGTTGAAATTCTCAGTACATATTATATTGTTAGGTTACAACAAAATGTGGAGGGGTAGTAAAACTGATGGTTTGCTTATAGGCGTAGTTCACCCTAATCAACCTGGGTAGTCAGTAGTGGCACATCGGGGATTAAATTAACCACATTCATTTAACTAAATGCATTGGTGATTTTTAAGGGACCAGCAAGGCGGACGATTAAACTCGAATCCTCTAATCACAAAGTGAGTTATAACTTGTAATAAACCGCTATAAAGGAATATCGAAGAATTCTCAGTATTATCATCATTTACTTTGATGAATTTTTACTTGTCTTGGTCAAAAACAATATGGTAGCTTAAAATGCATGAAATTCCCATAATAATTATGCTATACGTTTTCCCACGAAATTTGTACATAAATAACGATTTTGACCAGTTTAGATCAAAATCCATGTGATCGATAAAACAAATAAGCCATATGGTAGCCTAAAATGTATGAAGAACCTGTATAGCAAATTTCGAAACGATTGGCCATGAATGGACAACAGTACAACCTATAAACGATCTGAGAATCGCTAATAATGAGTATATGGAGCGTACGTTGCACGAATTGGGTGACATCAACGTAATTTACGGTAATGGCGGTACGTCAAGTTGTAGTGCACTTCTATTTATAACCAGGTAAGTATTAATTTCTGGTTTTCCTATGTACTCGCACTTTCCAGCGTCGTTAAACTTTCCAAAATCAGGTCAAAAAAATGTCAACACTTGATAAACCCAAATGACGGCCTAAACCTTTAATGAGATAAATTAATGTCTCCTGTGAACTCCAGGAACGTAACCGGAGTCAAGAAGGAATAACCTTCTCTTTTGCAGAATAGAGAAAACCGTCGGTTCTTAAAGTGGTAAACCATAGTTAAGAGTTAAACTAAATAAAGAAAATGATCTTTTTTGATACTACAAAATAATAACTCTTTATTTTCGTAACAAGGTGAACTCTAGTGAATTTCAGGTGAGACGGTAATTTGGCGAAAAGAAGGAAACACAGCAACAATACTTATATTGAAGTAATTAAGGGCAACGCCGTTGATTATCCGTGACGTGGGGCTACTGTTTTTCCTTTAATCAAAGTCACTGTTGCAAGGTTTGACTGATTGTTTATTTGTAATTAGGAGTCTCCTAATTAATTAACTAATTAATTGCGGTCGTCTACATAATTTAATTTAGGTATACGAGTATAAACGAAAACTGTAAGCGCTAAGGATTACTGAACGCAAAAGCTGCTAAGGGCAAAAAAGATTGCCCTCAACCCCCGCAGTTGTGAGCAGGGTCTGGTTGAGGAAGAAAGTAAGGGAAACATAAACAGATAATTTACTGATTTCGTTCCTTTATATGCGAAGGGGCGTTCGGCAACTAAGTAAACATATTGGAGATGGAAGCTGACCAGTGTAGAGCAATGGTACAAACAAAACTTTTACATTGTGTTTAATGAATGTAAGGCATCGAAAAATGGTAATGGCGTTAGGGACTTCACCACATATTATGTTCCTTACGACTCTTGCAGGTATGTATCAATGATATTCTTCTTATTTATACAGTTTATTGTGAACAACCCGTTCATTAAACGTAGTAGTGTAGTAGTATACAGGGTATACCACGGAACCCGTTCATTAGAAGTTTCTGGGGTCCCTTACTACTTATGAATTTGAAACTTTCAGGTTAAGGATAACCCATAGCCTTCTTTTGTTCTAAAATATTGTGGATGTTGTACTACTTCCGGAAGGACCGGAAGTCGCCATTCATCTTCTTATTTTAAATGGAACCCCCTGTATATTATTGCATTTTTGGATTATACAATCCATTCTGCGTAACATTGTATTAGATTATCCTATACCTATCTTCAACGGTTTTTGAGATATTATGATTTTTTTGAAAAATTTGCGCTTTGCGGAGGGATGTTTAATAGCCCACCTTTTGCTCTTCTTTGAACGCAAAACATTCATACTTTACAAACACGAAGTAAAACCATAAGGGTTCACAAAATGCATTTGCAAACCTATCACAGATTATACAGGGCGTTCAAAATTAGTGGCAAAGTTAAAAAACTTCAAACACCAAAAAGTCATTTTTTTCAAATGGAACACCCCGTATATTTTTACATATTTGGAAGGCTATTTAATTTACGCATCGATAAACTATAGGTATCCCTATACCTATCTTTAGCGGTTTTGTAGTTATATACACTTTTTATCTAATATTGATTAAAACTGCACTTAAAACCTATGCACATTTTAAAGCAGGCTGTGAGTATGACAACAGGAAAAACAATTACCTTTACAAAACGAATTTAATGATCTTATTTATACAACAAACAAATAAAAATGACTAATGGATATAAAATAAATTCAAAATATCAGTATTGGAATATGCGTTAACTGCTTCCATTTCATAAAATTGTTTACTGTTTACCACCTGTTTGCTTTAATGAGCATGACACCCAGATAAACATTCGTTTGTCTAATCATACTAATAATAATAATAATAATAATACTTACTTGATTTCGATCCGTGCGGTTAGTTAACCAGGCTTGGCCTAAGTATCGATAAAAACCGAAGTATAATAATAATAATACCTTTTATTGAGAGCAAACTATTAAATTACATAAGATTGTTCAAAATACGTTAAAACTGCACACTTGTTCTCAAAAGAAGGGAGTTCAGGTGTCTACAAAAAAAGTAGAGACCTGTTCTTGCACTCAACCCTGTTAGACGTTCATTACCGTATTTTATTTTCGCATACTCACAGCCTACTTTCAAATGTGCATAGGTTTTGAGTGCAGTTTTAATCAATATTAGATAAAAAGTGTTAATAACTACAAAACCGCTAAAGATAGGTATAGGGATACCTATAGTTTATCGATGCGTAAATTAAATAGCCTTCCAAATATGTAAAAATATACGGGGTGTTCCATTTGAAAAAAATGACTTTTTGGTGTTTGAAGTTTTTTAACTTTGCCACTAATTTTGAACGCCCTGTATAATCTATGATAGGTTTGCAAATGCATTTTGTGAACCCTTATGGTTTTACTTCGTGTTTGTAAAGTATGAATGTTTTGCGTTCAAAGAAGAGCAAAAGGTGGGCTATTAAACATCCCTCCGCAAAGCGCAAATTTTTCAAAAAAATCATAATATCTCAAAAACAGTTGAAGATAGGTATGGGATAATCTAATACAGATTAACGGAGAATCGATTGTATAATCGAAAAATGCAATAATATACAGGGTGTTCCATTTAAAATAAGAAGATGAATGGCGATTTCCGGTCTTTCCGGAAGTTGTACAACATCGAAAATATTTTAGAACAAAAGAAGGCTATGGGTTACCCTTAACCTGAAAGTTTCAAATTCATAACTCATAAGGGACCCCAGAAACTTCTAATGAACGGTTTCCGTGGTATACCCTGTATACAACAACGATTTCGAAATAATCGAAATACGTCTAACTGCGGTTAATTTTTTAAGAAAAACAAACAGAAGTGCTTCTCTAATTGCTCCTCTTCTCTTTTCTTAAAGCAGTGGTTAGGTCAAGAAAATGGAAGCAATCTATCAGAAGCATGAATTCCTCCACGACAACGGGCGGCAACACTTGCTCATTTGACTCAACACCCGTTTACAGATGTGCATCCCATACCGTAATGACTTGCGATTTCCATTTATTTGGTACACCTAAAGAAGCTTTAAGTGCCATAAAATTTGCAACTGACCGTGCAGTGCAAATATGTGTGCAGAACTGGTTACACATTCGCATTTTCATATACCAAGAAGATATAAATTGTGGAGGGGGGGGGGGGGGGTTATTTCAAAAAGTAGCATATATTGTTTTCTAAGTTATCTGTTTAAATAAAATGTTATCGTGAGAATCCGGTATAAATATGGATTTTATTAACTAAATAATGCACAGAATCGGCGGAATCCATTTTTAACGACGACTCTTTTAGGTCTTATCTGTTTCAAGATGGCTATACGCTGTTAAATTTAAGTTGTTTAAAACGTTACGATGGTAATTTTGGCGTCGGGCCCTTCAGGCCTATATTATTTTGTAATTTGTTATTATTTTTTCACATTTCATCATGGTTCATCTGTAATTTGTAAAATGTAACTTCTATTTGCCCCTTCAGACTTATAATTTTTGGATCATCTTACCCATCTAGTTTCTTTTATTAAGCTTGAGAATGGGATCTGTAGGCCTCGAAACATGTCGCTTTTTAAATACTTTTATATTGTTTAATTAAGTCAAATTTTAAATGTTGCTCTTTGCACACCTTAGGTAAAGGTTAAATAACTAGGTGATTGCCCCCTACTGATTAATTCAGGTTTCCCCAATGTTAATCAAAAACGAGGTTTGAATCCTAATTAGTCTTTTAATTTCACTATCGGCCAGTATTGCCATTAATGGGGCTGGTCCTTCAGTACTTTGGTACTTATCTACAAAAAACATAAACCATCATCCTTCGCTTCATTAAAATTTTTGATTTTATTAAATATTCATTGTCTAGGGGGAGGTTTTAAGTTGTTTTATTAATTAACTCTCTCACCAGAGTATGCACTCGATTACAATATTCTCTCAGGGGCTGATCCATTGATTACATCCATTGATTACATCTTGTAACCCTTGGCAGTCAGTGTTGTGTTTCGTAGAAGATCCCATACTTTATTTAACATAGATCAGTTCCATTGGCGTCCCTAATTACTTGCAATCCTGAAATTGAATTTTCCCTTTGAAGCTATTAAACTTACCTTCTTATCTTCAATATTAGGTCTTGGTGGTTTCAATCTGCCTTCTTGCAGTTACAACAGTACTACTAAATGAGGCATAATTTTTCTGCACAGAACCATTTCCATAAAATAGACTTCATTGTCGTCCTTTCTTCCATTAGTCATCCTTTTATCTCTAAACTTGTAGGACTATAAGTACATATGAATAATTATAAAAATAACAAGTTATTCTATTGGTACAAAAATAACACGCAACCTCCCCTTAATAAGTTGTATTTTTATGATAGATGAACGATGAAACTTTAGACAATTTTCATCATGGCAACATGTTTCGGGATAACATATCCCATTATCAAGCCAAATAATTATACATCAAAGTTATAAAATATTGTTTCTAAAAACATAATTGTTAGTTTATCCTAATTATGTTTTTAGAAACAATATTTTATAACTTTGATGTATAACTATTTGGCTTGATAATGGGATATGTTATCCCGAAACATGTTGCCATGATGAAAATTGTCTAAAGTTTCATCGTTCATCTATCATAAAAATACAACTTATTAAGGGGAGGTTGCGTGTTATTTTTGTACCAATCTATTTCACCCCTTCGTGAACTACTTCGAATCCAAATATGGTTAAGTTATTCTACTCAAATTTTATTTCTTGGTTTTTTTAATTTCGGGCTAGGGTGTTTCAATCCATAAAGTGGGGAAGAATTTGACAAAACATGTAGTTAGCTCAAATCCTGTATCTGGAAACTTCCGAAAGTTCCCAAATGCATCAAAACACATTCGGGAAGTTAAAACAAAAGGCATCGAAAAATGCATCTACAACCATTATTTAAACATTCGTTGACATAGCGAATTTGTTTTTGCTTGAAATGAAAGTAATTTGTTTAATCATCCTTATGTACACAAATAACTAACCATAATCATGTGTGATATTTCTTCGCATTTTTCGACTTCTCTTAATAGCAAATAGATTAACAATAAATTGATTATGACATTGACATACGAAGGTTAAAAATCTTTTCAAAACAAATGTAATAATAAACAATTCGTTCAAAACAAACGTGGCAAAGATTTGCAATACAAAAAACTATACTGACTATAAAAGGGATAAATTAAATTATTAATATCACTTTTAAGTTGAGAACAAAAATGAAAGTGTCCGTTGCAGTATTTACGGTATTAGTTCTTTCCTCGTATATGGTAAGCATTTTTTTCATAAGTACGAAATTTGAAAATGAACAATAAAAGTCGATTAAAATTTTTTATCTTTTAGAAAGGTCATGATTTAATTTGATTAAATTTTAGTTTTGTGCATCATCGCATTGCCTCAAACATATTCGTCCTCGTGGGTTAGATTTGTGTGATTACCATGACGATGATCATTGCGATAATTGGAATAAACCATGGTACGGGCATAGTTTGTTTAGAAAAGATCATTTGCTGAAACCGAAGAGATATTATGTATGTGAAAAATGTGAAGCGCATGATAAATACGAATGTGACAAAAATCCTTGGGGTAAACGCCCATGCAATCACGATCACTGCAAGTGCGATAAACATCCATGGGATAAACAACCATGCGAACATCATGGTCATGGAGCTAATTGCAAGTGTGGTAGGTGTTGGTAATTTGATATGAAAAATTTAATGTGATGATTTGTAATAATGTAGCAAATTATAATCAATTTAATTGAATTTTTAACTTATTATCCTTAAAAATCCTACGAAATAAAAATTCCCTATGCGCGACATCCCAATTATGGTTTAATAATCGTATCTCTTCAACCAAGTGCACCTATTACGCGCATAAATATCTTATCTTTTGGTCCTATTTCACTTAAATCTTGTGCCACTATGGCAAAAGATTATTTATGGAAGCAGCCATTGAATATCTCTTCCCGTGATGTGCCGCCGTACTATGATGCAGAGAAGCGACCGCATCAGGCGGAACCGTAAAGGGGGCGGCATAAGCAGAGAAATCAAAATACAATTTGGCTGCTTTGGATTTCGAAAATTAAAGCTCAGTGTCGCACCAACCACTTCCAGAAGAAGTTGTCGATGAGAGCCAAAAAATAACACCCTCAGAAGTTCATCAAGAGCCGGGTAGTGGCAGCCAGCAGATATTAAACGAAATTCTTTCCGATCCTGCATTATGGACGAGTTTCCTATTAATAAAGGAAAGCGAAGATTTTCGCCCTCGCATTATATGAAAGTGTTGAGCAATGGTGAAGTCGTTGAGAGAAGTTGGTTGATTTACTCTGTAACAAATGACGGTGTTTTTTGCTTTTGTTGTATATTTTTGATAATTCGTCTTCTATTAATGACTGACCCAAAAGAAGCTATTCTTACTGGGGAAATTGCTGCTAACGAGAATGTAAATAATCTTCAATGCAGCACAGAATATCCTGTCGAAATTGAAGTTAGAGCCAGAAGGAAAAAGTGTCAATTTGAGTACGAAGCTGTCGATGAACCCTTAACAGAGGAGAATAAACTTTTTAAATTGTATTCTGGACCAATACACACTTCTGGAAATCCATAGCAACAATTTCCAATTTGATATGATATTTTACAACTCAAGGATACAGATGACGAAACGGTAGAAAATTATTGTACCAGTTTCCAGTCAATACTTTCGGTCGAAAATGATCTTCAAGAATCATATCATTATTTTCGTTTATATTTTCAAAATAAATATAGCATTCGTACATTTTCATGTAGTTTTTTTTAAATAACAATCGAAGGTTATATTAAAGAAAGAAAAACATTTAGGGGGCGGCATTTTGAAGACTTGCATCATACTGAGAAAATCTACCGCACGGCCCTAATTCACTACCAACCGTCACAATAAAAATAAAATATGTTTTCATGTTAGCCCAGTTTTAGTAGATGCGTGAAAATATTCAAAATTCAAGGTAGGAAATTTGTAGTTATTAAATGTCACACAAACACGCATAAAAAATAATAAATAAGTAAATTGTTTAGTGTTAAAGTACAACGCAGTTCACTTGAGATGTCACGTTAGTGCGTTTATTACTTAATAGGCAGAAATTCGATAAAATTAGAAAGAATTACCTTGAGAACTTAATAAATTTAAAGGCGTAATTTCAACATTTTCATGGGGGGGGAGGGGGCAGGAAAAAAATTTGTTTTAATTATTTAGAAATTAAGATAGTCACAGGACTTGAGTTTTGTTCGTTTGCGTTGATACCAACTATTTAAACGATATTTTGTAATAATAAAACAAAAATTACTTTTAGCAAACTTTTTTTACGTGAAATTTTAAAAATCGTAGATATTAACGAAAGTACAAAAAATAATACCAGGAAATAATACACCGTTGAATAGGGTTTTTTGTCGAGAATCTGGTGGTAAATAAAAATACAGAGTGTTCCATTTAAAATATTCGTATAAATTCTATTTAAAGTTCACAAAGTTTTAAACACTCGATATAAAATTAATCACTTAGTTTTTTTTGTAGAGTAACACGACATTAGGGTAATATTATTTGTCAAGGACATTTTTCCTTTTTTGAAGAATAACTTAGTTATGAATATTATTGTCCAACCTTGAATTGTACAAAATTTTGATAAAATAATTAATAACTTGGCAACCGCACATCCAATATAAAAAAAAATTTCAGGCGTGATATAAATATGGTTGGTCGATACATAAATGGAAAAAAATTCAGGGTGTGCCATTTAAAAAAAAGTGACATTTTCCTGCCACGTGAAAATGCAACATACTGTAGATATAAGAATATTTTTAAAAGATGCGCAATTCAAATCAAGGCAACCTTTATTATGAAACTTTTTTCTGTATCTTCAATCCACATTGAGTTATCGACCGATTACGCAGCAGTGGGACACCATGTATGGCACCGAAGCTTAATATGCGAGGGGCTACTCCGGTCCGGTAGAACACCCCGTAAATATTACACCTATATAAACTAACTACTTCCAACTTGCACTATCTCCGGTACCTGATTTGTCCTAAAGTACTATCGTTACCTGTGATTCCCGTACCTGCTTTAAAACAACCCTTCCAAACTAGTAATTATCTTTCACCAGGTTCACAACGCAACAACGACGCTGCCAGTGCTGTGAGCTACGCCACCTGCCTGCCCGGGAAATCTGAACCAGGAGACACATTAATTAATAATTATTTATTTACTTGTAATTACATATTTAATAGAAACTTTCTTAAGTTGACGTATTTGCTTTTCAATCTGAAATCACGACTGAGGTATCCTTATAAAAAGTACTTAACACCGACACCACAGAATTTCTGCTACCATAGAATCAAGGGCGAACGGTGCTTACAGTATGTAGATTTTTCCTTGCTTTCATAAATACCACATCATTAAAGTTATTGGATACTCAATATTTTGATGTTACAAGGAAAATTTTGCAAGTATCATTCTTATACACTGTGTCCAAAATACGATGCTCATCATTGAAAGATTGTACGTCTGTCAATTAAATTACAAAAGCAGTAAATTGTGTAATTAATGTATACTGTATTTTGAGCAAGTTTATAATATCCAAAGTATTATGTTTCAAAATTCTGAAAAAAATGACATTCTGGTCACATACATACGATAACATCCATCATCGTAAATCGAGTGCTGCTGCAACGCGATATTTCACTTTATACTTCGAAACAAAGCAACCGCACCTCTGTTATAAAAATGTCGAGTGAGTGTGCTGCTCCAAAAAGAAAAGAAATCTACTCGTGTAAACTATTAAGAAGTCATAGAAGTCATAATTCCTATCATTAATGTAATTAATATTATTAAAATAACCAATTATTATCAGAATAACTATTGTATTTTATTGTCTAATAATAGTGCTTTGAAATGTTACACATTTTAAATGTTATATATTTTCTTCTTATTCGATTTGTGAGAGAGCGTATGTGTACCTACACGTTTCCGAAATAGTGTTTAGTGTATAAAGCATGTTATTCAGTTTATATATTTACGTGCCCAAGATAAGGATGAACAGCATGGGGATCTTGAAAACGGTAAGAGATACGAAAGCGGTTAAATTAGAGAAAAGTTGTATAATTTAGGGCATGTTCACATGTAGTTTGCAAAAGTTCATTATTGTTTATCGTTTCCGAGATTTTAAACAAAATGCGATTTTTGGGTTTTTCCTTTTTCGTAATTCCTTCCTTTGTTTTAAAAGATTTTTAAAAACCGAAGATACTTCTTCATTGTCACTTTTTGAATTCCATTAGATGGCGTTTTCAAATTTTTCATACGACGTTTCGTCTCCGAGGAACTATCATCAACTTTATTTTTTTATATCGCCGCAACCAACGAAACACCCTGTATTCGATAGTATTTTTTATTACGAATTTAACGATGTATACACATTATGGTTTTGAAGCAAATTTTTTTAAAGAAATATTCGTATTAATTTTAGAATTTGATAATATTTTTTTATGTACAAATTTAACAACTCCAATCTTTTAAACCTATTTAATTAAAGTTAAATAATTGAAATAACTGTTTAAATGGGTTGCCGTTATTTTCTGGACACAAGTTGACTGTGTTTATTGAAATTTTTCTTAAAAATTAGCTTCAAAACCATAATGTGTAATACATCGTTAAATTCGTAATAAAAAATACTATCGAATACAGGGTGTTTCGTTGGCTGCGGCGATATAAAAAAATAAAGTTGATGAGACGAAACGTCGTATGAAAAATTTGAAAACGCCATCTAATGGAATTCAAAAAGTGACAATGAAGAAGCATCTTCGGTTTTTAAAAATCTTTTAAAACAAAGGAAGGAATTACGAAAAAAGAAAAACCCAAAAATCGCATTTTGTTTAAAATCTCGGAAACGATAAACAATAATGAACTTTTGCAAACTACATGTGAACATGCCCTAAATTATACAACTTTTCTCTAATTTAACCTCTTTCGTATCTCTTACCGTTTTCAAGATCCCCATGCTGTTCATCCTTATCTTGGAGACGTTGTATTTTGTATAACCAGGTGAGGACGATTTTCACCAGGTTCCTACTTAAAAAAACAGTCCATAGCAGTTGTTTTCAGAGACTTTAATGGGAAAATTTAATTATAAAGAAACATTTAATACCACCGGTTCATTTACTGAAATTGTGGTTACAGACACCAAAACGAGCAAATCAAATTACCTATATAATAGTTTTTCGTACAGTTAGTTCGTGACGTTCTACTTCTGCTAATTCTGCTATCGCATATGTTGCAGCAACATACGCCCTCATGCAAAGCTCTGTCTGCTTATGACTTTCAATTAAACATTTTTCCGCCAATTCATGAGTCATAAAATGTGCCTTTTCGACTACCATTGCATGATCAAAATCACCATCTTCATTTAAAAATTCCGTGCTATTATATAAACATCTTAAAAAGCAATGAAATGATCTTTCGTCTGGTAAATAAAGGTTGCGAAAATAGTCTCTTGCAATATCTCTTTCAACTCCAAATTCATCAGCACATTTTTGATAATGACCATCAGCTAGCGCATCCCAAATGTCGTTAGTCTCTTGCGAGATCTAAATAAAGAAGTATGTCACAAATATAACTACCCCACAATAAAATGGGACAAGTCAGCGCCGCCGACTCATCGCGGCCGATTCATCGCGGCCATCTCATCGCTGACCCATCTCATCGCCGAGCCATCTCAGCGCCGGCCAACTCATCGCCGATTTTATTTTCGATAAATTCAGAACATGCTTACCTACCCTGTTTTACTTGTTTGTATAAATACCGATACCGATCATCAAGATATTACATTAACATATATGACATTAACATTCCCTTAAATCTTAATCAATTGATAATAATCAGCTTTACAGAGCTTTAAATCGATAATGATAGCATTAATAGACAATGAATAATACTTACGTGATATTAACATTCATATTATATAAAACGTTTGGAAATAAAAGTAATGCTAAACTTAAACGTAGATGCCATTAAAGCGCCTAGGTTATTTGTAGGTGTCGTATATCTTTTTTAAATTGATACAAAATTGCAACACTAAACAAAATTTGGAAGTAAAAAAAATGCTAAACTTAAACATAGATTGCCACTACGCGGCTTTTTGTATGCTATGTTGTTCCACTACTAACAATTTTTTAATTTAAAGAGATGGGTCGGCGATGAGTTGGCCGGCGATGAGTTGGCCGGCGATGAGATGGCTCGGCGATGAGATGGCCGCGATGAATCGGCCGCGATGAGTCGGCGGCGCTGACTTGTCCTAGACCCAACAATTTACCTTGTGACACTTTGCAAAGCAAAAGATGAGGCATAGCAGTATTAGATAATTCATCATTCTGGATAAGTTTGCTCACTGACATACAAAAGCAGAATAAATAATATATACTTTTGTTCGAGAATGTTAATGTCAATGCTAATGGAATTATGTAATTAAAATTTGAAAAGGTATGTTTTGCGTTTTTTGTAAATACACTCATGAGTGTGTGTAAATTAGGTGAAATTAATGGAATTTTTGTGTTTATTGAATGCATCTATCAAATTTGGCGTCTCTCGTAGTTTTTGGCCAGAAAAAAAGGGCATCGAAAATTATCGGTTAAAAGGTTAGCTTATGGCAAGTTTTCAGTGTTGATCCAAAAAATAACTACTACTCTTTATTTACGTGGACGTTGAAGGAAAGATATCAGTAGATCTTTTTCTAAATTTTTATATTGTTACGGGCTTTCTAAATGCTAAGGAGATCTTTTTCTGCTTTTTCATATAGACTTTGATTTAGCATCATTAATGGTAGTGTTTTTTATTGTATCATTACTTGAAGGCATTTCTGTAAGGGCCATGCTAAGAAGGCAATGTGTAAACATTATTACAGATTGTAAGCAAAGGCTTTTGCGTTTCTTCTACATATTTTTAAGATGACGTGTCACAATGGGTTCGGTCAAATCTGATGCACTTGATTTCCAATTGTAATGTTTTCTAGGTTTTTGATTAACGATTGAGGAAAATTAAATTAAACAACAAAATAACATTAAAACGTGAGCTGACATATACATATAAGGCTATTTTTGTTTATGCTGTATTAATTTAAATTAATGTATAATCAAATGGCTGGTACCGCATTTCATTACCACAGCAAGGTTATGATTATGATATAAAAACTTCGGTAACATTCGCACGTGATCTCAATAGGCATCAATAGGTCGTTTCATAGTCTTAATTACCAACTAAATTTTAATAATTTACGTACCTACTTAAACATTAGATAATGGTGAAGGTCAACAATAAGAACTACTTACTGTTGGGATTTTAAAGTATATATTTCAGATTCGCTTGAAATATATTCTTTAAAATACGAATACCTAAAACTGTTGGGCGCAAAAAGAATATATACTCAAGTTTGAAGCTAAATAAAAAAATAGCCACCATTGGGCTGATTCGAATGAACTTGGTATCAAATTAAAGCCTATTTATTTCTACGTTATTTAGAACTAACAACTTTTTAAAAAAATGCACTTTAAGGGCCATTTTTACGGCCTAACGATGCAAAGTGTCCGTTATCGGGGGTTGCGACACGCTAGCTAAGTTTAGAGTTACATAAAAACAAAACTACTCGCTCAAATGGAACGAAATTTTAGTATGTTGTAGATTCAACCTTTGTTAATATGATTGTAAAATTGTATTATCAAAATTTGATTTTTATAGACGCTACAGACGATATTGTAGCACTGCATCCTCGGGAATGGTAGGTCGTAGGAGCATTAGACTTACACGAACGTCTCCGTTGTAATTAGAATAATAAAATGAGACTCGTTTAGAAACCAAAATTGTGTCACGTTTTTGGAAATCAATTTTTAATTAATTGCAGTTTTTACACCACCGCTTCGGCTACAAACAGCGAGCGTGTGGCGTGCCAGTCCATTAGAATGTTACGCTTCTCTCTCTAAGCGCCGGTGTATTATTATACATTAATAATTCACCATAGAATAATGTTTTTATCTGCGGTGTACTTGTACGTATGTATAATGAATGTTATGCAAAATAGAACCCACAAGGTTGCAAATACTATGAACCTTTTACTACTTGTTGTGTAAGTGTTTTATAGCTTTGAGACGTATTTAACTTTTATAGTTATTCATGGGACAATATAAATGATATTCTACCCCTAAAAGGGGTTTGAAAGACATTGGTATTGAGATAGGACACTATTTTATTCTAAGTGAAGCAATAAAAACTGCCTATCCTGGATGGAGGATCAAAGTCCATCAAATTTATGATATGTAGCTAGACAAATTATTAACTGTATTCCAGGGAGAAATGATAGAATAACGGTTAGTGCCATCATGGATAGCATAGAGAACAATGTACTTAATTAAAATCCATAATAACATCAGAGCTGGTCTATAGGCACTATAATAATATACATATATTTACGCCAGTTACGGACCAGATGAAGTTCAGCCAGTCCCATTTTATTAATAAAAAAAGATACCCATGATAGCCTACTCAATTGACACACACTGTATACACATACATTTTAATTAATTTCTTTATTTCTGACAGTGATATTATAAGCTTATATTGTCATAGTTACGATACCAATAAAGAGTGTCATAACTCCCTTGGGATATAAAGACGCTGTAATTCCCTCTACGGCTCTTTTATGAACCAGTAACCTAGCAACAACCAAAACTGCAATCGACTATACCTGAATCAAATATACCGGAAATGAACAAATTTTATTAAACTCGGTCAGAAATAAAATTATCGTATCACGGGAATTAATAGGTCTCAATTACCTCGGGTAATTGCTGTCCCTCGGGCGCAAGGCCCTCGGGACGCAAACTTTACCCTCGGTAATTAAGACCCTTATAATTCCCTTGATACATAAATAACTATTATAGACACCACTCACACTACTGCTCTGCATTATATTTTTAGTTAGGTATATTGTTGTCTCTTTTTTGTGATTATAATGACTCTTTGAAACGAATTTTGAGTCAGCTTTCACTTTGACCAATGGTATCCGTCTTGCAGTTGATTTTATGTATTTCCGATTTATCGTTCATATGTATTTGGAGTTGCCTAGAAGCCTTTGTAAATAATGTATCTACCTAATTAAATTATTTGGTTATTTAAATTACAGAATTATCCTTCTTATCCTGCAAATGAAGTTAACATCTGAGAAATAATGAAAATGATGGTGATTAACCATTGCGGTGAAAGGTGTAAACCTGATCTTATCAAAAAATTCTTCATTTTGATTGAACTCTTCTTCTATTCAATTGCAAAAATTAATTCTATTTGGAAAATCCGTCTCCTTGAGCTCTTGGTGCAGTTGGATGTTGGTTTATCTTTCACGGCCTACTAGACACCAATAGAAACTGAAAATTGAAAAATACAGGAAATTAACCAGAAAATGTGAAATTACAAGAAATTTACCGGAGATAAGTAGATGCCGCCAAACTCATATCGTTGGAAAGGTAATAAAATTTTACATTTGATGCCATAAAGAAAAATTGGATGTTCCATTTGAAAAAATCAAGTTACCTTTGATAGATATTTTGTAAATTGACGTAGTAATTTCTCCGAACACAAGAAGCATTCGGATTTGACCATCCGGTCCACGCTAGTACATTTCATGCTTAGTAATATCGCATAGTTTGGTAATCCCTGCGATATTCATTTTTTTAGAAATCCACTTTTTGTAAAAATGACAAATTGCGGTAAAACGGTTCGTTTTAGGTACTATGTGTGATACATAAAGTCCCACTACAATTGGGCAAGGAATCGAAATATGCAATCATATATAGGGGGTTAAAAATGCAACTTTGATATAAATCACCCTGTATATGTATTGCGATTCAAGTGAAAATATGTTAGGTTTGTAGCCTTAAGAGTACCCGACCATGTCCCAGCAACCAACTTTAGAAATGTTCGTTAATAAATCCACAATCTTCCATCCCCGCACTGTTGGCCCACCCAGGTGTAAGGTTTTTCACTCTTACTGTCCGTTCCAAACAAATACATGAGGAAAGCGAAGAGAAGTCTTGAAAGTACGCATTAGTTTTTTCGTCTACTTTGTGACCCCGTTCCAAACAAATACATGAGAAAAGCGAAGAGAAGTTTTGAAAGTACGCCCCCCCCCTTCCCCCCAATGTTTTCGGCCCTGTGGTTCGGTACCTTTTTGGTCTTTAATTTGTACTGTTATTGTTTACAGTCTTATAGATCGATATAAAGCCATTTACAGTGAAGATGAGCGCTGCAGCATAAGCAAGGCGCGTATGATTTAATTATAAAATAAGGAAAGGATTATGACCCGTATTAAAACAATAACATAATTTATTATAATTCGTACCATTAATGTACCTAATTAATATTAGTAAAATAACATATTATCAGAATAACTACTACATTATCTAATAATAGTGCTTTTAAATGTCATACAATTTTCTTTTTACCCCATTTGTGAGAGGGCGTATGTGTACCTACACGTTTCCGAAATAGTGTTTGGTGTATGAGATTATCAATATGTATAACCAGGTGACAACGATTTGCACCAGGTTCCTACTTAAAGAAACGGTCAATAGCAGTTGTTTTCACAGACTTTTAATTATACTTTAATTATAAAGAAATATGTAATAGAGCTTGTTCATTTCCTTGTGGCGAAACCAATGTCAGATATGGCGGTTAGTTTACCTAATAATTAACTCCGCCCTTCATTTCTAATCTGGTCATTAGATTTGATTTTAAACGGGTTCAGTTGCCCGTAAGTATCTTAGGACAGCCCACTTAGTCTACTGCGCATACAACGTTTTCGCCACAAGGAAATGAACAAGCTCTAACACTAGTTAATTTACTGAAAGTTTGGTTACAGACAGACACCACAACGAGTAAATCAAATTACTTATATAATAGTTTTTCGTACAGTTAGTTCGTGACGTTCTACTCCTGCTAAATCTGCTAGCGCACAAGTTGCAGCAACATAAGCCCTCAAGCATAGATCTGTCTGCGTACGGCTTTCAATGATACATCTTTCCGCCAATTCATGAGTAAGAAAATGTGCTTTTTCGACTACTACTGCATATTCAAAATCACCCTCTTCATTTAAAAATTCCACGCTATTATATAAACATCTTAAAAAGCAATGAAATGATTTTTCGTCTGGTAAATAAAGGTTGCGCATATAGTCTCTTGCAATTTCTCTTTCAACTCCAAATTCATCAGCACATTCTTGATAATGACCATCAGCTACCGTATCCCAAATGTCGTTAGTCTCCTGCGAGATCTAAAGAAAGAAGTATCTATGTCAAAAATAGAACTACCACCATAAAACAATTTACCTCACACTTTGCAGAGCAAAAGATGACGCATAGCACTATAAGATAATTCATCATTAGGGACAAGTTTGTTCACTGACTTACAAAAGTAGAATAAATAATATACTGTTGCTCGCGAATATTAAATTTCCTTCTTACGCACACTTTACTTTGTAGATGTTGCTGCGTGTGCGCATTACAGTTTAAATTGTTTCATTCATGAAAAGATAGGTACCTAATGCAAATCTTTCATTAAAATTTGAAAAGGTATGGTTTGTGTTTTTTTGCAAATTTTCTCTCAATTAATAGAATTTTTAAACAGGTTTCTACTACCTCCTGCCGGACACATCAAGTTTCAAAGTGAACGGATCACCCATCCAAGTAGTGACCAGAGCGCGAGTTGCTTAACTGTTACTACTTGCATGGATTCTGACTTCACATTCTGCCGTATGCACTGAAATATAAGCAACCTGGAACGCTTACGCTTAACTTACAGCCGAGCCGACAGAAAGGGAATTATTGTAGGGACATTCGGTCTGTGTCTTACTCATTTTTTTTATTGTATCGTATACGTAATAAAAAACTAGTTTGATTAATCGTAAAACAATGAAAATGCTTCAACAGCTTAACTGTGAATGAGTACAACAAGGACACAATGTCCCTTCGTTATTGCTATCGCACGCTCGGTTTATTTCCTACAGGTTAAATGCACCGTGCGCGTTCCAGGTTGCTTATATTTCAGTGGCCGTATGTTAATATCAAATTTGACGTCTTTGGTCGTTTTTGGCCAGAAAATTTATTTACAAAGATTTTTAGAGTGGACTGTTTTCCTTAGGACACCATGTATATATGTAAGTAAAGATGACGTCCCACGATCTAGTCAAATCTCATGCACATGATAGCTTTTATTTCCAATTTATTGTAATGAGGTTTTTGATTAACGATTGAGGAAAATTAAATTAAACTCCACGTGAACCGACATATACCTAAGGTTACTTTTGTTTATGCTTTATTAATCTAAATTAATGTGTAATCAAATGGCTGATGCTATTTCATTACCACAGCAAGGTCATGGTATAAAAAATAAAAACTTCGGTATTCACACGCGATCTCAATAGGCATCAATAGGTCGTTTCATAATCTTAATTAGCAAACTGCATTTTAATAATATTTATTAACCTTCGGATGACCAACCTTTTTTTTATACACGGATGACCAAGGGGGGTCAAAAATAACCCCACTAGTTTTAGCAAATAAAAGCATGTATTCATAACTTTAATGCTATATTGTTTTATTAAATGAAGTAAGAAACATTAGTAAATCCAATTTCTAATTCCAAACAACAGAAAAAAAAGTTAAAATAGCAGTCTGAACTTACTAAAGTAAAAACATTTGAAAAAAAAATACATTAGTTAAAGTTACCACAGGTATTACAAATTATGCTTTTTTGAATCTTTGAATGTTCCTTGCAGATAAAATGATTGCATTTATCGCATTTAGATGTGAAATTACTCGGTATTTCAAATTCAGACTATATTTTACCTAATTTCAAAATGAAAGACAAAAGACCAAGGGGGGTCGTTTTTGACCCCAAATTCAGAAAATATTTTTTATTTGTTAAATGTTGGGAATTTTTTTTACTACAAAATATGAGGATGCAAATCATGATAATATAATCAGATAAAAAAATAATTAGTTGAAAATTGAAACTAGTTCTGAATTTATTGAAGAAAAACATACATTGGGGTCAAAATTGACCCCCCTTGGTCATCCGAAGGTTAATGGTGAAGGTCAACAATAAGAATTACTTATTATTCGTATTTTAAAGTATACAGTATGTCCGTAAAAGTTGGCAACATATGGAAAACTGTTTTACCATTAATTTTACGAAAAAAGTTATTCTTTATAAAAAGCTCTGCATCTTCTAAAATCTAAAATACAATCAACAGATATTAAATTTTTTCAGTCGTGTACGCGGTTTGTCAAAAAATATAAATTTTGCTCAAGAGTAAAGTACCTTTATTTTTGACAATATCGAAAATTGTTATTAAAAAAAGTTAATCAGAACTAAAAACTACGTTCAGATATGCAATTACATCGTGCTAGTTAATAGTACATTGTGTATCGAGTAGGAAAAGCGTAACATTCCCGGACGATGTGAATATTGTTGGGCGAGGCGCCAGCCGAGCCCAGCAACACAGAGTCGGGGAATGTTGCTTTTCCTACGAGGTACACATACTATTTTTCCGTCGATTGTTAAAAAACAGACTGAAAACATGGAAATTCTAAAAATTATTTTATGAAGAAAATAATAAGCGATGCCTTGAAAATAACGAACGTCGGTATCCATGGAGAAGTACCAACATTGTAGCTATCAGACGACACGATTTGCAATTACAATACTAATTTTAATACCAATAATAATCAATAATAATTAACACTTGTAATAGTTGTTATAACTTTCAATTTTAATTTTATTTGAATTTATTATGACATTGGTGTATTTTCATTATACGTAATTTAAAATGTAAAAATGTTCTAACGTTATATTAATTTTAAAGTTTTATGAATCCGTATTGCCATTTGATATAAAACGAATAATGGCCAGAACAAAGAAAATTGTTAAATTAAGAAAAAAGAGAACTTCGTTGGTTTATTATTGAGAGATGACAGACGGCAGGTAGGCCTACTACCTACTTTTCATTTCATGGAATTATTTCTCATTTACAAATTTCTTTCGAGCGACAATATTTTATGAATAGTAGATAAAACGTTGTAGGTACAATATTCGTATTGTAAATAGCTATTTCAGCATTTCTTTTCTGTCAGCTTAAAGTCATTCACTATTCAATAACGCCCTTTTACAAGTCGTAATGAACTGTAATTTATTGTTTGTTTGTGTAAAAGGTTTTCGGTAAATCAGTGAACACGTTTCTCTAAACATTACCTACAATAATCCTCAACCAGGCAGGGTGATTTTAACTGGAATTATTTTCATGGTGTTGTGGAGCTTGGACTTTGTTTATTTAAGTTTTCACTTTTCACCCGCCTTTGATGATAATTTATTCCTTTAAAGGATTATCTAAGCATTTAAATATAAATTTTTAATTTAGTTCAAATTATTTCTCACCCTAGACGACTACATTATTGTGATTTATGAGTAAAGTGTGGAAATATTTCGTGAAGAATACGAGTGATGCGGTAGTTACTTGCAAGATTTGCAATAAGTGTCTTAAATTTAATGGAGCAACAACAAGTAATTTACTATTCAAATGTTTATGCTTAAATGAAACGTCCATTGGAGAATGCTCTACTAGTAGTATAATAGTATAAAACTAGTCCAACGAATAAAAAGAGTAAAACGATAAAACGAATAAAACGAATACAACGAATACAACGAATAAAACGAATAAAACGAATTCAACGAATACAGCGAATAAAACGAATAAAACGAATACAACGAATAAAACGAATACAACGAATAAAACGAATAAAACGAATACAACGAATACAGCGAATAAAACGAATAAAACGAATACAACGAATAAAACGAATACAACGGATAAAACGAATACAACGAATAAAACGAATAAAACGAATACAACGAATAAAACGAATACAACGAATAAAACGAATTTTTTTCTGACTATTATTCGAATTCGAATAATTCTATATTCGAATATATTTTTAACGAATATTCGAATACGAAAAAAATTAAATTTGCCACCACTATCGTTTAGTGTTTTTATTTCAATTGGATATCTATTTCCATTGTAATTTAATTTCAATTCGACTTGAAGGTGTTGAGCACACTCATAAGATAAAGGATGTTTCCATAAGAAAGTGTCCAATTTGGCACACCCGGTATAGTAATATAATAACAAGTATAAAGTACATTACGTGGTCATAAACGGTCAGCAATCAAATCTGCGTTACACCTCCAGTACACGTTGAACATTAACGAATTTGAATTAGCAGTAGGTAGTTTGCTAATTTAACATCATGACAAGGCATTAATTTAGTCAAGTTAAGGTGGAAAAGATTTATTTTTAGTAAACGCTTGGGGCGTTAACCGTACCTTTTTTATTCGAAAAAGTTTGACTAAGAAAAGCCAACAACAACGTTAAAATAAAGCTATTTAACTTGATTGCGCATTCAGTGAACGAGAATAATATATTGTACCTATTTTTATGTTTCAGTGAAGTTAATTATTAGTACCTACACACTCGGGGTGTAATTACAAAAGTTGCAAATAGCAGTCGTGTTTGTCTTGTGGGGAATGTAAATAATTAATCTGAAAGCACTAAGCGATAATAAATACAATATGTACGTGTACAATATGGCAAAGCTCAATTTATTTAATCGATCAAACTTTACGTACTTTACTAAAAAATTGCGTAAGTGCAACTATATAGTGTATTAATAAAATAACCATACCTCGTTTTTAATGTAAATTTAATAATTTCAAGTTTCAACGGCTCCTTTAACTTTTTACTACGAATTAATCTGTCCTTAGACGACGAATGTAATTAGGTCAGATGAGACTTAAAAGTATTCGTTTTATAAGAGGTTCTACAGGCGTAATCGGCTTAATACTTCAACCACAGCGAAAAAAATTCAGTTATTTATATACTTATTCATATTTTCAATATTGGTAACCTAACCAATGAGTTTAAATTAACAGGACATGAGAGAAAACTGAAATAACTGCGGCAGTACGGGAGGGGAGCAGGTAGGAAAGCACTATTGACATATAATAAAACCACCCTTCGTTAGGAAATTGCAAAGTACAATTTGATATAACATTGTAGATAAGTGACTGAAGGAATTTTATATCCTTAAAAGTACTTGTTGTGAAGTTGTTCTCCACTTGTGCGAATTGGTACCTAATAAATTGAAAATTTTCGTTTACTGCTAAGTCAATGGTGTTCAATCTCTGTCGATCATTGGAATGGATCTACGGTTTAAAAATATACTTCATCAACATTCAGACCATGTAGAAAAGAGATATACACACAATCATAAGGGATAGAAAAATCACTCCAATATGAAGGAGAGACGTGAACTGTGCCGTGAAAAGTCGAAAACTTCAATGCAATTCGCTGGTCTCTTAACTAATCTTGAGTTGAAGTGTTTTTTGCTACAAAAAGGCGGTTAATTCGTACCTTGGTTTGCTTTTCATTGTTAGGGTCAACCGTGATTTATTGCCGATACGTTCCAAGTTTTATTGAAGGACTGGCGACCTATATTCACCCTAATGACAGAACTTCCAATATTATTTCACGTTAATGCTGTATTATTGATTCATTTAGAAATACGTATGTACTTATTACTTAATATTTTGTTCCTCGTGGTCCATTTTCGTAAACCTGAAAATTATTTGTTGTCTATAATCTTTATTCGCATAAATGTAAATTGCAAGATATTATTAATAAGAAGAATAAATAGGTACCACGTACAAAAACTATTAATTTGGCACTATTCATGTCAGATAAGAAACACAAATATTTTTTAAATGAACGTTTTCTGTGTTTAGGTTAGCCACGAACTTTTACTCCGATGAACGATTAAAACAAGGACACTTTGTTACTGAAATACCACAACCCAACACTGAAATATTTTGCCATCCAGAAACCACAGCAACAAAATTCTGTAACCATAAGTCATAAGTTACTTTGATTTCTAGGATAATTTTACTGTTATTTACCTTCACACAGATGAAATAAACGGCACTATTTATTGTTGGGGTCACAATAATTAACAGTTGTACCTCACGTGGTACTGCAAATTAATGTTTAACCAGGTAAGTATAAATTACTACCTATGCTGCTAGCTTTCGTATACAGGGTATACCACGGAACCGGTTCATTAGAAGTTTATGGGGTCCCTTACTAGTTATGAATTTGAAACTTTCAGGTTAAGGATAACCCATAGCCTTCTTTTGTTCTAAAATATTGTCGATGTTGTACAACTTCCGGAAAGACCGGAAATCGCCATCCATCTTCTTATTTTAAATGGAACACCCTGTATATTATTGCATTTTTGGATTATACAATCGATTCTGCGTTAATCTGTATTAGATTATCCTATACCTATCTTCAACTGTTTTTGAGATATTATGATTTTTTTGAAAAATTTGCGCTTTGCGGAGGGATGTTTAATAGCCCACCTTATGCTTTTCTTTGAACGCAAAACATTCATACTTTACAAACACGAAGTAAAACCATAAGGGTTCACAAAATGCATTTGCAAACCTATCACAGATTATACAGGGCGTTCAAAATTAGTGGCAAAGTTAAAAAACTTCAAACACCAAAAAGTCATTTTTTTCCAATCGAACACCCTGTATATTTTTATATATTTGGAAGACGATTTAATTTAGGCATCGATAAGCTATAGGTATCCCTATACCTATCTTTAGCGGTTTTGTAGTTATTAACACTTTTTATCTAATATTGATTAAAACTGCACTTAAAACTTATGCGCATTTGAAAGTAGGCTATGAGTATGCGAAAATAAAATCTGGTAATGAGGGTTGAGTGGAAGAACAGGTCTCTAACTTTTTTGTAGACACCTGAACTCAGTCCTTTTGAGAACAAGTGTGCAGTTTTAACGTATTTTGAACAATCTTATGTAATTTAATAGTTTGCTCTCAATAAAAGGTATTATTATTATACTTCGGTTTTTATCGATACTTAGGTCAAGCCTGGTTAACTAACTGCACGGATGGGAATCGAGTAAGTATTATTATTATTATTATTATTATTAGTATGATTAGACAAACGAATGTTTATCTAGATGTCATGCTCATTAAAGCAAACAGGTGGTAAACAGTAAACAATTTTATAAAATGGAAGCAGTTAACGCATATTCCAATACTGATATTTTGAATTTATTCTATATCCATTTTATAGTCCTTTTTATTTGTTTGTTGTATAAACAAGATCATTAAATTCGTTTTGTAAAAGTAATTGTTTTTCCTGTTGTCATACTCACAGCCTACTTTCAAATGTGCATAGGTTTTAAGTGCAGTTTTAATCAATATTAGATAAAAAGTGTTAATAACTACAAAACCGCTAAAGATAGGTATAGGGATACCTATAGCTTATCGATGTGTAAATTAAATTGTCTTCTAAATATGTAAAAATATACAGGGTGTTCGATTTGAAAAAAATGACTTTTTGGTGTTTGAAATTTTTTAACTTTGCCACTAATTTTGAACACCCTGTATAATCTGTGATAGGTTTGCAAATGCATTTTGTGAACCCTTATGGTTTTACTTCGTGTTTGTAAAGTATGAATGTTTTGCGTTCAAAGAAGAGCAAATGGTGGGCTATTAAACATCCCTCCGCAAAGCGCAAATTTTTCAAAAAAATCACAATATCTCAAAAACAGTTGAAGATAGGTATAGGATAATCTAATACAGATTAACGCAGAATCGATTGTATAATCCAAAAATGCAATAATATACAGGGTGTTCCATTTAAAATAAGAAGATGGATGGCGATTTCCGGTCTTTCCGGAAGTTGTACAACATCGACAATATTTTAAAACAAAAGAAGGCTATGGGTTATCCTTAACCTGAAAGTTTCAAATTCATAACTAGTAAGGGACCCCAGAAACTTCTAATGAACCGGTTCCGTGGTATACCCTGTATACTAGATAATCTCTTTTGAGAACCAAAACGGAGGACTATAGATGTTTCAACCGCAATCACGACATAAATAGTTAATGAGATAAACTAATTACACCTGTGAATTCCAGGAACGTAAATGGGATTAAAAAGGGATAACCTTCTTTTTTACAATAATTAATAGAGCTGACAAAAATATGGACGAAAAGGCTTACAAAATATGTGGGGACTTATGGACGAAAAACAGTCGAAATATGGATGAAAAATATTGATTTTTATTCACATTTAGTTGAATGTATTGCACTGAATTTTCAAGCACAAATGAACGACTACAGTCTTCACTTTTTTTACGCCCTTTTGTACGCTGAAACGATCTTTCAATCTCGCACAACGTGATTGGAGCGTACTTAAAAGCTTGCCAATGCGACTGGAGTCAATTCTTTGATTCGGTTTTCTTGCTCTGTGTCTTGTGGTGAACCGCCAACCAGTATTCCGCTAATAATTTCCAAGGTTTTTAAACCATGATTCTTGTTGTGAACGAAATCGAATTTTTGTAGGAATTTTCTACATTTCCGAATAGCTAAGATATTAGTGCGGATGGACTTAAAGGTCTCGATTCGATCAATGAGTAGCATAACCTTTGCCTTCCAGCTTTGCGATAGCGAACTGGAATGCAAGCGAAGTGGCGAAGTGTAACAAATTTAAGATTATCAAAGTTTGTTTTATTTATCATCAGTTCATCACTCGTCACTCAGTATCACCTATAAGTTGTTATAACTTAAAAGTTAAATTTTATAAGGAATAAACAAATATTGATAATAAGAATACAAATTGAAAAATGTGGATGAAACTCTAAATCTGGTCGAAATTTTTAAATAAATATTTTATATATAAATCAATATTTTTGTCAACCCTAATAATTAACTAATTGTCGGAAACTAATCTGGTGAACCACCGGTGATATTTTTAATTTGTAACATTGAAGTACGATTTATCCTTTTGATAGATGTCCCAAAAGTAATATCGCCTCTACTGTCATAAAATCTTTCGAAATGAATGAAGTAGCAAAGGAACATGACTGTGCTAATTAGAACGTAATAGGTATATTCGGTCAATCCAATAATGATAATAACAGTAATTTAGTAATATTTATTTGCAAAGTATGCTTACAATCTCTAATTGAAAACATAAGAAGCATAATCAAAAGTATTTAACAATTAACAAATTCTTGTTGGGGATGTTTATTGTAAAGCTTTATGTGAATGTGTGACTTGTGAGTAATTTCAAGATGGAGTGCATAACATCAGCCAGATGACAACAACGGGATCGGTATCAATGCGGCGGCACTCAATTTCTATTATAACTACTATCGGAGTAAAAATGCAAGGCCTCTGACTTTAGAAGCTTGTATCTCAGTAATTAGTAATCATAATTTAATGAAATAAAGTGCATTTAAAAGATCATTTATTCCTACAAAAAGGTGTACAGTTTTAGAATTTTGCAACACATCGTTAATTTTCTGTATCAGTGTATGTGAGAAAAAGCGCTAATTATGACTCAAATCGCACAAGCGCTCCACTTTAAAAATTAATTACGGCTATATTATTGAAACTGAGTGGTAGGTACTTATATATTTGAAAAATGTATACTTATTTGTCAATGTGAGATGGTTTTGAGGCCAATTGGTTTATTAGTCTTAAAGCTATAATGAAAAAACGACATCTTATGTAACTCAGTACCTGAACGTTCGATATTAACAATTTGACAGTAACATAACAAGGTTAAAGCAATTATACTGTGGTCTAACACGATTCACAAAAATAATGTCATTATACATCGTTTTTTTTTAAAGAAATTTTGAAAAAAGGATGCATGCACCAGTTGGAGGGGAGAAGCGCGGCCGCGCGGGGCAGCTGTTGTCGTACACTATTGCTATAAAGCGCATGGTTTTGTACAATGCAAAAGAATAATCACATTGTTGTGGGTTGCCGCTCGCTGCTTACGATGTGGTAGATTACCTCTCGCGGGAATATGTGCGTCTTTCTTTCGCGATAAACAACACATTTTACTTGGAATTACAAGAAAACAAATTTTATTTTCAATAAGAGAATAATGCAGTTAGATTTAAGTAATATCAAATTTAGCATTTAAAACAAGAATTTTTTCTTTAACTTCCGTAAATTGCAAAATAGCACATTTTCGGTTAGGGCTTATAAAACCAGTTAATCATATGAATAATCAATATTTATTGGCTGTCGACTTTTCAGAAGTATGTGTGCTACAACATTTGTAAATTTGGTAACAATTTATGAAACAATAACAATTTTATGATAAGTTAAAACTGACCGTCAGCCAGGAAAATACTACATACAGCGTTTTTATTGCTGTTAATTAAAATAAAAGTTAAACAACTGATTCTAGCATTTTGCTTTTTACACATGTTAAACATATATAAATGACTAATGTACTGCCCAAAAATGAAGAAATTTCACCCCTCAGTTTTTTTGTTATGATCACTTAAAGTCAGAGGCCTTGCATTTTTACTCCGATAGTAGATAAATCAATTGTTAACAGTAGGTATTAATAATTCATACACTGTTATTTTTTGTTTATACTCACAATAATACTCTTTTCAGGACTATTAGTTAGAAGGTATTTAGGATATACAGTGTAGCCCATTAGTACGAAGAATATATATCACACGGATTAAAAAATGTTTCAAATAAAAGTTGCCAGTGGCGGATTTAGGGGGGGGGGGGATTTAGGGGCTCGTGCCCAGGGCGGCAAAAATTAGGGGGCGGCAAAATTACGGAGCACAAAAATTAATTGAAGGAATCTTCTCGTCGTCCAGATGTTGTAGTATGTTTTATTAAATTGCAATACGCCGAAAATGAAATAAATTCTGTAGGAAATAACTTGACAAAACCTTCCCCATAGACAAATATATATTTAAGTTTAACTTAAATATGTATTTGTCTATGGCGAAAGTTTTGTGAAGTTATTTCCTACATTCTACGTTCCACCCCATTTAGTGTTCTGATTAACACCCTGATGGATCCAATCAATTTGAAATAAATTCTATTTATTTTTAATAAATGTTTTCTGGACTTCAGGCTGCCATAAATAAGTTCTATTCCTGTGGTGAGGGATGTGATGGGGCGGCACTTTTCTTGTGCCCCTAGGCGGCAGAAGCATAAATACGCCTCTGAAAGTTGTAGGATACCTACGAATAATTGCATATTTGTAAAATATTTATAAACATACAGGGTGCCTGTTTTTTAAATGGAACACCCTATACTTGATGTCATATTCTGATTGCACTCCTAAAATGCTCTATGTCCATATTTTTGTTTTAAATGCAGCGTTCCCAAGTTATGAATTTTTTGATGATTTTTCTGAAAAAACATGTTCTGATTAAAAAATGCCTTAGGCTCGTTCAGTTTTAAAATGTTAAGTCAAATTTTGGTACACAAATTAGTAAAGGTCGTTCCTTAGTGAATATACAAATATTTGTGGATTTAATTACACAGGGTGTTTTACAATAATTCGTAAAGGTTTGTAAATTTCGAATAGGAAAAACTTTGTTATTTTAAATGATGTGGATTATAAAAGATAACGGTTACGTCAGAACTAGAGAGCAAAGTTAATTGTTAAACCAAGATCATCCTTTTCTTTTACAACAATGTCATATACAAGCTGTAACATGTCTGAAAACTCGCAGGCGGTAGCAGACCTTCGTCACTCTTGCTTCTTATTGGCGGTTTTAATAGGTAAAATTGAACAAATAAACGTTCACGGAAATGCTAAAAAATAGATATGGCGGCGGCGTCCTAATTGGTATTTCAATACTATAAAGCTCATAAAATGATTGAAAATATAATTTAACATTATTTAAATTATTCCCTTCTGTACATTACATTAATTTAGGACTTTCATATTATAATGAAATTTTCATTAACTATTTATTAGACGATTTAAATTGCTCAATTTAATTGAATGAAACGGCGACGTTGATGTGTGGAAAGTAGAGGCCAATTCCAATTTCCAAATGATTAGAGTGATTTCGGGAATTTATTGTAGCTGTATTATTTGATATAATATCATCACGAAACTTTACAGATACATATCCCTATTAATTTGTCCAGAGGCATTGATGTATGATGATGCTACCTCGCATTTCTGGTAGGTATACTGGCAAAGGAGGCACAAACACCGAGTCTTTCACATACCCCCATACAAACAAATCGCACGGCGTCAAGTCAGGCCAGTCAGGAGAACATGGAGGCCGTGGCATCAATTTCTGATCATTCTCCCCACCGCGATCGATCCATCTGTTTGTCAATGTCATGTTTAAAAATGCACGAACATTATGATGGAAGTGTGGTGGAGCACCATCATGGGGGTAGATCAATGTGATGATCACTGTCGGCCTCCAACTACGGCATGGGCCAATTTTCGAACATGTAATGTAACATTCTGCTCGCCTACGTAAACTTTGAATGAGCTGCACGATAGCGTGGGGATTTTATGTGCCCCAGATTTGTACATTGTGCCTTTTTACTTTGCCATTCACAAAGAATGTTGCTTCATTAACGAAGAAAAGCTTCTCGGAAAAACCACCCCCTTCCATTCAACTGTTGAATTTGTGTACAATATTCAAGGCGACTCACTTTGTCATTGGGCGTAAGGGCTTTTAGTAATTGCAACTGATTAGATTTCTGCTTCAAACTTCTCCCGTAAGATTATCCAAACGGTTTAGTGCATTTTTTTTTTAATTAAAGAAGAGTGCTATCGCATTGTTTGCATTTTGTCTTGACTCAGTCTCATGGTTTTCAATTGTCCTATAGAGTCGGTGACTAATACATTGAATGTTTCCCAAACACCCTTAAATGTCTGTGTCTAAAAGGGGGAATCTTCCACAAATTATTTCCTGAAAACTGAAAAGTTATCCCCATTATATTTTATCTGCGGACTTTGTCAGTCATATTAAAAAATTCATTTCCATGTTAATTCCATTAAAAATATCAGACGAACGTTTAGAGCTTTACTATACGTTAGTCATCGTTTGTCGCCAGGGATGTCCAAAACGTTTACTTATACACTATTTCCTCTAAGTACCATTGCATTTTCATAATGGCAAATAAGTAATTTTGATAATTTTGTATTGTTAGAAATTCTATTCATAATGCCAAAAATTTCCATTTGCTTCACCCCTTTGTCTAACGTAGTTCATTGAGCTGCAATTCTTATTTGGTAGATTTCTTTTTTGCTTCAATGGGGATGGAAATTTTTATTTCTATGCCAAATTTAGGATCAGTCTCAAAAACGGCATGTACACGATTTGTGTTTATTTAAGGTATATGCCTTTCACTTCTATGTTTTCTAAAATCAAATTGTTACGTACAAAAACACTTCGCAATGAATGTTTGTTCAAAAGCGCGGATTGCGTTATTTGATTAAAGTTTGAGGATTCCCAGCAGACTGCGGTGTAATTTATATATTAAAATATCAGCCATAACCAAAAGGCAAAATTCCTAAATAAGACAAAATTTTATAAGTACAATTAGTTCTTCCTAAAATATATTTTGGGTTATATTAACGTCCCCTTTCTTTAAATAAATAATTTAATTTAATGTCAGTAAAACAAGTTTTATGTACTTATACATTACTTTTTGTGACTGCTCATTAACCTGCACCTTGCTTTCATTTTCCGACTGTTCTATTGATTAGCTGTCACGTCGTGTTTGTGTTTGACACGTTTATTTATTCATGAAGTGAGTACCTAAACATTAATTTTAATTTATTTAATAATAAAGGTCGAATAAATGTTTGTTTGTCGTTCCCAAAATATATTCTTGTATGACTGTGATCCTAGTTTGTAGACCTTTGACCTAAAATTCATATTTCACGAATTCAACAGGACGCAAGTGAACAATTTTACATTTCTTCTCCTGTCGGGACGTGAAAAAAAGATATAAAAGGTTGGCATAATTCATAAAGAGCAATTTTAAAAACAATACTCGTGCTTTGTGTTTATTCGTTTGCAGCCCCATACCTGTTGCCAATAAAAATTATAAAAAAAGTTCCTAAATAAAACCTTCATAGTTTTTTGAATCTGCAATAAAAAATAAGGGTTTCCATTTAAGATTTTACATTCACTCCTGGGTGTCGGGGGATGATATTTGTTACAGCATCAGATGTCAAAACCGTTAACTTTTTATTCGGAACATTGTTTGATCCGACGCAGTGTTGTAGAATCGCAGGAGGCAGATTAAAATGGGACACCCAGTATAAGTAATTGTAAATTAACAACAACAATGTACGTTTCGTCTCGTCTTGTCTGGCGACACCAATCGAATTTATCTAAATCTAAAAATTACATTCACTAAATCGATAAACCAACTTTAAATGGAATCGAACAAAACAGTATCCGCACGTACACCTACGACTTGTTTTACAAAATCCACATAAAATTCAATTAACGCCTTCGTCTTGTAAATTTTAGCTTTCAAGTAAATTAGGAGAATTTAATTCATTGGAAAAACGTGTTTGAATTTCCTTTACAAAACGTAACCACATTAATTTACTTTTGAAATAGGAAACGCAACATTTCCTAATCTTTCTTTTATTCGAAACAACTTAATTTTCCGCTTAAATCGTTTACCGTTTTTGGTGCACCATAGTGACTTTTAGTTTTATGCACAAAATTATGGATTAATAACTATTACGGTAAATTCTAACTGATTATTATTAGAGCCCGGAAAATATGAAAAATGCATATTCTTTGTTTTTAGCATATCTAGTTGTATGTCTTCAAATCTTTACGATTTGCACGATTACGAACCGATTGACAGTAATTTTATATTGCATATTTTGCATATTTGTACTTTTCTTGCATTTTTTTCGTAAAAATTGGCATTCTTGGCATATTTATGCATCTCGTACTCGTATAATAAATTTATAGCCTAAAAAATCTCATCCAAATAATAAAGGAATACGAACCGCGTCAGTATAAATATGATTGTTCGTAGAAATGCGTCAAAAAATTAAAAGTGATGTTTTGGAATGTGTTGAATAGGATTAAAATTTAAAAGTAAATACACGAAAAGCCCAAAGAATGAATTCATAATTCTGAAGTCTTGTCAACGTCAGCTTAAGTAACAAAACAAGAAACAGTAAGACCAAACAAGTACCCATTTAAAAATAAATAAATTGCAGTTATTTTGTACCTATTTTGTGTTGAAATTCAATGCTTTTGACCATTTTTTCAAGGAAATTAGTTAGCTAATTATTGTTTTTATGGATACTAGATGTAGATACTACCTGAAAATATTTGCAAACAAGGCGAAGGGTTTTACTTAGGTACCTATCCATTTTTATCCTTTTATCTTTAGCTAAAGTACCTATCTAGATTAAGAATTGTTGTTTAAAATTTATTTTAACCCTAAGCTTCAAGTTGTCGTAAATTAAATTAAATTAAAAGTATTGTTAAAAGTATTGCGATATTTTTAAGTATAGACTATCGGTAACGCAATAGTTTGTACAAGTATCGAGTATCGTCATAAATATTATTGGATTGTACATCTTCTAATTTTTTCTCTTTCCAGTAAGCATATTTTGCATATATTTCGGCATATTTTCGCTAAAAACAATGCATATATATGCGCATATTTTTAAAAATTTCTTTGCATATTTTCCGTGCTCTAATTATTATCAAATGCATAGTGTTGAACGTGTCACTCCGTTGAACATCAAACGTTGCAAATAGCGTAATTTTCCTTAACGGCCACTGTAATTTGGTCAAATAACTTTCTGACCTACATTCTCGTATTTTTCACCGGATTAATTAAAACTTATCTAATTAGAATAATAATAACTTAATCAAGGCTGTAAAATGTCTCACTAGGTAACGTTAATTTAACGTCGCACTCCTTCTTTCATTAATCACTGACACCATAAGGATTTTGTGTTCATTTTTTGTTCCTAAATGTAATTAACATAATAAATGTCCTTACATTACTAACGTAACTGTAAGATTTGAGGAAAAGTTTCGAATGTTTGAATACCGATATTAGCTCCGTAATCTTCAGGGAATAAAAATTTCTACTTTTATGCCATATTAACATGTACTACTTGTTTATTTTTTTTATTGATATATGCTGCTTCTTTTTTAATTGATTTGTAATTACCCACTATACCAATCTAGGGTTGAAAATGTTTGTTTGAAGGCAAATCAAACAATTAGTTGTCTCTAGCCGAATTTTAGAATTTCGTTGAGTCGTAAAAACTAACTATAGTTCATTCGTTTAACTTATCCAGATTGATCGATGAATCAAACGCGCACTTGTGTATGACTATCCTTTTCTACATATTGAATACAACGTATACATTATTCGCTAACGTATTATTCCAAGAGTGTCGTTTCGTATATCTCTTATTAACTCAAGTAACTAACAAGGATAACATCAAGAACAAATTTCGTTTTCTTGTACGAACAGTTTTGATACCAACTTAACGTAAATGTCAAATGTACATGTCATAATGTTGTTTGCAAATAAAGAAAGGTTGGTATCAGTGCTCACATTTTTGCTTTAAATTACAGACGACGGCCATTTCGTGATTTAATGCATACATGACCTCATCGGGATAAGTTAAACGAATGAACTATAGGTTGAAATGTTGTTATAAGTGAAAATCACTAAGTAGTAAGTTTTATTTTCAAATACCAACAGTCCAACATTGGTGTTTGGTTTTTTTCCTTACGATTGTTGCGAATGCACGTACCTACAATTGAAGCCTCCGATATTAAACCCGCGTACGTGGGAAGTTATTGTTGTTGAGTGTAATAAATAGACTGCGGATTTACAAGCAAATGCATATTTGCCTGGGATTAATATTCCTTAATGATAATTGAAAGATACATGTTTCATGCAATATTAAACCGATTGAGCCACATTTATAAATGCTTATTGTGCTTATTTTAGCGTTTTTGTGCTTATATCTTTGTATTTGATTATTATTGCTTATTTTGCTTTTTTAATGTTTATATCTGGTACTTTTTGGGGTTAATTTTTAAACAGGCAAAATCTACAAGTTTCTTATGAAACCAAAGAGGACTAACAATAGGCACAAGTATTGTTAACGTTCAGTGGTAAAACCTGTAAAACCAAAGATAAGCAATGAAACTAAAATATTTTCCTAGTAAATTCAATTGACTTGTTTTGTAAGAGGATTAACAAAAGTAGTTATGTAGGTATAGGTATACCCTAAATCCTTGAATAGATTCTTACTGACAAGTCTGGAATTTTCCATCCCTTTGAAATTATTGTTTTTGGATGTTTGTGGAGGATTAAATTTTTAACAAGTATTTTCTGCATGGGATTCTTTACAATTGTACAGTGGGTACACAACCGAATTTATTAAACTGCAGTTGAAGCAGAGAGTTTTGCCCCGTGTATTTCCATATTGAAACATAGTGTTGTGTTAATTTAGTTATGGGAAAAGTCAAAAGTGCAAAAAATGTTTTAATAAAACAATTGATACTTTTCATCCGATGGTGAGGTGGTGTATTGTAATCTGTGCAATAAGGTGGTAAGTTAACGTTTAAATATAATACGAATTTGGATTTTATGTAGTGAGAAATATTCCTTAATTTAAAGTAATTAAAAATTAGTAAATGAATAAAGCAAGTGGTCCTTCTTGTTAGATAAATGTGTAACCTTTCAAAAAATTTAAATTTATTGTTTGTGTGTTTTTCGAGCTTATAAATGCTTATTTATGCTCATTTATACATATTTGTGCTTATTTATACATTATTTTGGTGCATATTTGAAAATTTATACTGCTTATTTTAATTGTTATATGTGCTTATAAATCCGCAGTCTAGTAATAAAAAATATAAATATACGTAAAGCTGAAAAATACAGAAAATAAATAAACCACAAAAAAAATTGACCACAGAAACCGATTTTGAAAACCAGATAGAGAAACAATCTGTGGAGCATTTTAAAGAAGAAAAAAATAGAAGTGAAACTAAAAATCAACGAGATCAATCAAATTGCATACAATGAAAATCAGCCAATTGTTCTCCTGAAACTAGATATACATATAGCGGCGGTACAGACAAAAATATATAGCTGTTGAAATAGTATAAGTTATATATTTTTCAACAGTGCAAGAGAGAATAGAAACCTTGATGTAGATTTCTATTAAGTATGAATTTTAAAAATAACGAAATATTTTTAAAGCAAGAGATGGCAGAATAAGATGCGTAAAGAGAAAGAAGCGAAGAACGCATTGACTTGAGTACATAATACACAGTGTACCTAGATATGTATCGGGGATTTCAGTGCTGGAGGATATAGTAAGCCTGTTGCATTGAAAATGGTAAAACTTGTTCATTTTGGCTCAATGGCAAAACTGAGAAAAAAAATGTCCAAGAATTAGCAAATTAACTACAACCAATAGAAAATGTCGAAAAAACCAATGAATGGTACAATTCAGAGAGTAAAATGACCACAGAGTTTAGAATCAGGTCAGAGCAAAAGGATTGTGTCGAAAGAAGAAGAAGAACAAATACACAGAACAAAAAATTGAAAACTTGAAAAACATTTTACAGATATAGAGGTTAGAAATTTTTATCAAGAAGTTTGGAACAATACAATTATATTCTATCAAACAAAGGGTGACAAGCTATTATGAGCAACAGATAAACACTGGATAGGTCGCGAGAATATTAAGGCATGAGGATCGTTTATCGTCAATGTTATTCAACTTAGTGTTGGAGAGAGTTTTAATAGATAGTCAAATTCATTATAAAAGTGTTACCACCAATGTGTAACGTATGCGGGCGGTATTGTGCGATATTTAGACAAGTAATGGGAGAAATGTTTAAAAGGTTAGAAAGCAATACAAAGAAGCTGGAATGAAAATACACGAAGACAATACAAAATTAATGGAAGTGAAAAGAGAGGCAGTTAAAATAGTGATAATAACAGCGAAGGGAAAGAAGAAATACAGGAGAGATTCTTGAAAAGAAATAGAAGTGTTTATGAGGACTCGCTATAAAAGCGAAAAAGGTTTGTAAAGCCTTGAGATTTAATATTTTATATTGAATTTAATAATCTCCGTGTTAGGCTGAGCTAGACCGTCGTCGCAAGTAAAACTTTCGGACAAATTGGCTAATGAACAAGTTATAGTTTTTGGAATTAATTTCCTATCATCTATCTTTGAATATAATATAGAATGCAACGGGTCATACGTAACAGTTCATTTTGGTAATTTTGCTGGCAACTGTTATTGTGTTTTTCGATATACTCAAAAAGTCTGGAAAAAAACATAAAAACTGTTACATTCATTTAGATCGTCATTAACACATTCAGTAGCCAATTTAATAGCTTAATCCATCTGCGTCGACAAATTTAATAAAAATGTTCAATTGTACATAATTTTTTTGAATTAAAGGACATTAAAGCCATTAAATTCTACTATAAAATGCAAATTCAAGTCTACAGTTACTATAACAAGCAATTTGTTCTCCGCCCTTTGTTCCAATCATCAGCATCATTTATTGCAGAAACAAGAGAACAGCTAGAGGGAATTAATCACTACACCAAATTCATTTCACCGTCAGTTTGTTACAATAATTATTATTTTATAGGATTCATTTGTTAGTCGTCTTTAGCATAAATGAAAAACAACGTCTTTGAGTTCGTCTGTATTGGACATTATGTCAAAATAGAAAAATAATTTTATGAAGAAAAAGTTTCTCAAGATTCATTCATTACTTATGACTGTCTTGAGTTATCTGAGAGACACTTTTATTAAATTTTATATTAAACCGGCCCACCCGGTTTGTACAAGTATCTACGAGATATCCATTACAAGTGCACAGCTGTATGTCCAAAAGTCCATGTATATTAAACTTATAGTGTACGTTATACAGCTTCAAACGATTATCGGCAATCCTAGCAAGACGAAAGGCATTCATTCATAAACAGATTAAATACCTTTCAAATTTGAAACAATAGTATTGTATTAATAATACATCCATTCGTAAGTGGATGAGCTCAAATGAAAGAAATGCGAAACTTATCAGATACTTATAAATATAGGTAATGTTGTCGAAAGGTTACATTATGCAAAAGCTGTTCAGTGGAAATTTTAATCACATCCAAGCTTGCATACAAACTGCTAAGACATCCTTAATTTTTTGATTGATTAATGCTAATTTTGCTTTGAGAAAATTAAAACCTACGATATATCATGCCTATTCTCATATTTTGCGGTACGGTTTATTTTTTCGGGCTCATCTACAAATACGGAACAATTACTTCTAGATCAAAAGACAGCAATGCGAATTATAACAAATTCAAAAAGTAGGTACCGATTCGTGCAAACCAATTTTCATTAGCCTATGGATCTTAACCGTACCTTGTACCTACATAATTATACGAAAGCTTATGGTTCGTGCACAAACTTAGAAATACATTGTTTGTGCTTGGTAACCAAGAGACTAGAAAAAAAAACATATTGTTGCTTTATCGTAAACACAAAACTACTATAGAGCGTCTAAACCTCCCAATGCAATATGCGTTCTTATGGAGTAATTCTCTCTTTTACTATCTTTAGTCATTTCCAAATAACGGTATCCTTGTTCTTCATAGCAATATTGTCAAACGTGAAATGTAATTTAATAAAATCAATTGTCATGAACTCCTTCTACTGTCAAATTTATTACCCACTTCTTCTACAATATTTATCGACTTAAACTAACACCATTTATTAAAAATCTTCTTTTCAGAAAGTACCTACATTCCAAAGTTTACATTTGTATTACATTGCAAATATTTTAATTTATTTAAGGTTAGAAATTTGGCAATCCTGCACTGTTTTCCCATAAGCTCCATACTGCATTTGGAGGTTTGGACGCTCTATAGATTGGAAATGAGTGTTCATTATCAGGGTAGTAAGCTGTATAATCATTTGACAAAAGATTGTTTATAAAGCCCTAGAGAGAGAACAATAGAAACCCACATATATTTCAAAGCTCACTTATTTCTTATGACAAAAAGTCAAAAAACAGAAAGACTCTATTTACAAAAATGTTGCGCGTAGCACATACTATACTATATGGTTTTCGGCAACAGAATAGCAAGTTTACCACTAGTGTACGAATCTTTGAATATAGAAAAATAAACAGTTCCTGCATCCAGCATCCTCGTACCTACAACCAAGACATTTCTACTACCACTGCGAACAGACGTTCAAACCAGAGATAACAATCCTTCAAACTAGCACCGCTGTGTTTACCACCAACACTCAACGCAATCTCGATTAACATGTACCTAATCACCAACAACAGGGAACCCATTGTGAAAGAGGAGGAAGTTCTCAAGTCACACCCGGGATAACCGAGGCACAAACCCGTCACCAGAAACCACTGTGCCCTCCATGGGCGTAGATAACGCGACATGGTAGCATGCTATGTGTCAACGTAAGCGACTAGCAATTGAACAAACCCAAGAATTAAGTGAGAGAATTTAAAACGCGCTGAGCTGCGTTCAGAACATTCACCCTGGCACTGTTTTGGTTTCGTGTAATGAGGCCCATTTCCACTTGTCAGGTACTGTAAATAAACAAAATTTACGCTACTGGGCAGCAGAAAACCCTCAGGAACTTCACCAACGACCACTTTCACAGACCTAAAGTGACAGTTTGGATACCATTTACCGGACATAAGTTTCAAAACCAAATAATGTTAAATGGCATAGTATTTAATCTTCAGAAATTCAGATATTTTCTACTGTATCTTTCATTGTTTTTAAGTGCCTTTTGAATTACGGGACCCCGTAAAACAAAGTATCGCGCACAAAGACGCTGTAAGGACGGATAATTAATAAAGGACACACCTCTCCTTTTTATACTCCCGCTTGCAGCGTAATCTCATATTTATTCACTGTTTACAATTAAATTCCATGTCTTTGTAGCGTAGTCGCCCCATACGCAGACGATGCTCTTTCTACACGAATTTGAAGGCAAAGCACAGAGATCCTATTCACACTAAGCAGCACCGAAAAATAGTATAACATTAGCCTAGTGGTGGAAGCTTCAAGAGCGTACAAGATACACGCAAGGCCGATCATCAAGTATACAGGCTTTGCTTTCGCTATCTCTCAGAATTCAGGTGGAAGAAGCTAGAAATTATATAAATGCACTTCCTCGGGAAAATAAGCAACATTCCATTGTTTGTTTCCAACGATGAATTAGAATAAGAAGCAGAAACCAATACCTGTACTTACCTGTTATTACATACGCTAATTAACTGCGATACAACATTCACAACCTTCCCCTGCACAATCCTGATTTAAGTAAAAAATTCTAAAACTGAATTACAGCGGCTAAGAAGTATTGCCGTTTTCATTGGAAATGACACAACATCGTGTTTACAGAAGTACAGGGTTATTCTAAATCATGGAGCCAATTTTAAAAATTCATATTTATTAAAGTACAAATTCAAAATGAACAATCTTTATACCACCGAAAAGAGGAATCTTCAAAGTTTTTTAAACCTATACATGAGCGGGATTGGCACCTCAGAGTACGAGGCTTTTTGAATGAATCCCTTCCTCGGCGCAGGATAGGTCGTAGGGGAAATGAAGACCTGGCTCTACACTGGCCACCGAGATTTCCTGATCTCACCCCATGTGACTATTTCTTATGGGGTTACGGGTTATGTTAAGAAAGCTGTTTACGCCACCCCCACCCCCTCCCCCGTACCAACAACTCTGAACGATCTGTGGAATATACGCTTTATTGTGTGTGGGACGAGTTTGGCTAACGCGTAAATGTTTGCGGGGCAGCAAACGGTGGACATATTTATAAGTGTTAAAAAAACTTTGAAACTTCCTCTTTTCATTGGTATAAAGATTGTTCATTTTAAATTCGTACTTTAATAAATATGAATTTTTAAAATTGGCTCCATCATTTTAGTACGTAACAATCTCCATATAATTTTCATTGGGAGTTACCAAGCGTGTAAACGTTTGGCCCCCCCTCCAGGATTGTTATCAATGACTAATTGAACAATATTAGAGGGGGGGGAAGGTTGAACGGCCGCCATCTTGTCCGCCATCTTGAAAATGCCCGCGAACGTATTTTTGGCTATATCTTAGCAACCGTATGTCCAAATCGAACGTACGTAAACTCTAATTGCACAGTTTTGTATTCCTAAGATAAATTGTTATATAACCGAAATTGATAATCCTAGCGGATTTAATGTTTTTTGGCTTAAAAGCTTAAATTATGGAATATGTAAAAAAAAACGCTAAACAACATATCACTTTTTATTTTATTATTATTAATCTTTTAGATCTCGCTTTTATGAATAAAATGCAAAAACAATCAACGAAATTCGAGCACTGGTTACGAAAATATACAGGATTTAGGAATAGGTAGCGCACCTTTGCTGAGCACAATAATTGGTAGTTACAGGTCAAATTGAAAATTTCATAAGTTTGTTCTCTACAAAATATGCGAATTACTACTAAATACATACATTAATTAAGTGTAATCAATTTTTGAAGGCTTATGCCCCCAATTCGCGAATCCCTCATCCTCGTAAGAGTAATAATCGCCATGACATGAATCACATCGGAAGGACCGTACCGGTGAATAAATCGAAAATACCCGAATTAATACAAATTTTATAAATTAATCATTTTTTATATCTTTTTAAAAAGTTTTTTTTTAAAATCGGCCAGAAAGTAGTACTTTCCGGATTATTTTTAGGCCAGAAAATGTCATTTTGTCGGACCGAACCGGAAAGTTATTGTGATAGTCCGGTAAAAGTTTTACCGGACTCATTTTTACTTTCCGGCCTAGAACGGTCAATTGTTCTGCCCGTTTCTGGCCGATTTAAAAAAAAATATTGTACGTAATACGTCCCAAAAGTGCTTTTACTGGACTCGCAGTCCTGCGGCTCGTCCTGTAATTTGCCTACTTGTCCAGTAAAAGATCACTTTCGGGACTTGTTACGTAAACTACTATCATGCGTTTCGCACCTTCTCGTTTTTTTAATTAATTAATTTAATTTAGGCTTTTAGGAAGAAGCGGTGACCATCAAATGACAGTTATTATTATACGGACCACTTTACGCAGACATTTGCAAAGAGCAGTGCAATTTAATGATTTTTTCCTGCATCGGTTTCCACAATTCTGCTTGCAACCACATTTAAGAATCTCAATGCAAGCGGGGCTGACTTCCGGAATTGTTATCCACACGGGAAGGAATCTGTGATCGAGTTTCTTCCACCCATGTTGAATTGGATGTGGGGCTTGAAGCTCAGTCTTATGTGCCCTGCTCCAAACGGTAGCTAGGTAAGCTGCTCACTTGCAGTGTAATAGGAGAGCGTCTTGTGTCGGGTGCATCATTTCTAAACTTTTGTTTCGGTGACAGAATATAAACTTTCGTCGTTGATTAATGGATTCTGCACCGCCTGCATAAACTTGAATAAAGAAAGACTTGAAAGCTTTGAACTTTGTAGACTCCAAATTTCATCACTGCGAATGGATTTTCCATCATTTGGACGATGACTTGAATTATTGGGTTCCTTTTCCAGGCACTGAATTCCGTCCTTTTAGACTTTTAGAGCGTCCTCTCAGTGAGGAAGTGGAGTCACAACCCGTTAAGTGTGACAAACAATGGACGTGCAAACTATACTGCTCTTTGCAAATGTCCTTGTGTAAATTAATCCGTATAATAATTTTCATTTGATGTTCACCTCTTTTTCCTAAAAGCCTAAATTAAATTAATTAATTAAATAAGGTGCGGCACAAAAAATTATTAATTTATAAAATTTGTATTAATTCGGTTATTTTCGATTTCTTCACCGGTACGGTTTTTCCGATGTGATTCATGTCATGGCGACCATTACTGAGGGAATCGCGAATGGGGCATAAGCCTTCAAAAATTGATTACACTTATTTAATGTGTGTATTTAATAGTAATTTGCATATTTTGTAGAGAACAAACTTATGAAATTTTCAATTTGACCTGTAACAACCAATTATTGTGCCAGCAAAGGTGCGCTACCTATTCCTAAATCCTGTAAGTATATTTTCGTAACCAGTGCTCGGATTTCGTTGATTGTTTTTGCATTTTATTCATAAAAGCGAGATCTAAAAGATTAATAATAATAAAATAAAAAGTGATATGTTGTTTAGCGTTTTTTTACATATTCCGTAATTTAAGCTTTTAAGCCCAAAAACATTAAATCCGCTAGGATTACCAATTTCGGTTATATAACAATTTATCTTAGGAATACAAAACTGTGCAATTAGAGTCTACGTACGTTCGATT
The DNA here is from genome assembly GCA_036250285.1 of Pyrocoelia pectoralis. Lineage (NCBI taxonomy): Eukaryota > Metazoa > Arthropoda > Insecta > Coleoptera > Lampyridae > Pyrocoelia > Pyrocoelia pectoralis. The sequence goes on along the minus strand of CM070076.1, from coordinate 20,450,688 downwards.
TGGACATACGGTTGCTAAGATATAGCCAAAAATAGGTTCGCGGGCATTTTCAAGATGGCGGACAAGATGGCGGCCGTTCAACTTTCCCCCCCCTCTATTATTGTTCAATGGGTCATTGATAACAATCCTGGAGGGGGGGCCAAACTTTTACACGCTTGGTAACTCCCAACATTACATTGTTACGTACTATTTAGAATAATCCTGTATATGATATTAAATCTACATTTTAAGATAGATTAAATATTCTTTACAAGTTTTCAAACAAAACAAATACTAATACCTAATGTTTAATTGACTCGAACGATCTTAGATTGTGGCGAAAAATTTTTGGATACAAGGCAAATATGACATCGCAGAAACTACAAAAAAAAATTAAAAATGTTTTTGAAAGAGGTTAGACGCATTACTTACATACCTATTAAAATATTTAAAAAAATTATTGAGTTTATTTTTTAAAAATATCTGCTCTATATGGTACGTACAAAATATGTATAGCGAAAATAACACTCTTAGGCACAAGGGAACAATAAGCAAATATGATTGATTATAAATAATAATGAATACATAAGGACAGACCGTATGTAAGATTTATAAATGATAAAAAGGTTAAAAGTAACATAAGTAGCATTGAGAACTGAGATAATCAAATAAAAAAAGCATTGTATTCTTTTGCGAAAAAAATAAGGGAAGCAATCAGAATCAATTTTCTTTGTATAAAGTTACTTAACTTAATAGAACACAAGGTATCTTGAAAGTAACAAGTAACGTTCACATAAAATATCAACGTAAATTCAATTCATACAAGGGGTTAAACGTAGCCATGGTAAATTTTAGGAACATCTAGATCAGCAAAGCGTACAAAATGTACCTACTATTGAATTACGGTAAATAAGTGGAAGAACTGTTGCAGCTCCTATAAATCGATATAACAGCGCCTCTGCTTGCAATCCGAGAGCTTAATTTTTGAATTCGTGGAGGTTTTACGTTAAAAACCCTAAATTAGTATATAACAATAAGCTACGTGGTTGTTGTCTGAGAGAATTCCCCTAAAATGCTAGCCGACACCGACGTATAGGTATAATGAGAAATACCTACGGTACGTTAGGTTCACAAACGTGGCACATAAATAATACTAAATAACGAACTATAAACACATATTTTGGTGAATCGTTAGCCTGTTTTGCCATCTTTTATGATTGCTAAATATTTATGGAAAATAGCTTGTGCCTACTTTACTATCATACTTTACGAACAGCATTGCATTGATCTCTGTATTTTTACTTTTCAATTAATAAACGGGGTCTTGAATTGAAAAACATTTGTAAAAGAAAACCCAGTTGTCGTATAGTTATTATTACTTCGTCTTTAATCGCTATAAACCTAAATGGTTGATAACGATAGCCAAAACTGACATTTATGAAATAGTTAATTTCCTTCAAATCCTATCTACAATTTCAATTAAGATTTGCTGCTTAATTTTGTCGTAGAGTTCATGATGTTCAAGTGATTAGATTAACTGTTAAATTGTACGAAGCACGGTTTAGTGATAATGGAACATCCCTTGTAATTAGACATTCTTGCTTGTAGTTGAGAGCAACAGAATTCTTTAATTGTTGCTCGAATAATTCTTCCTTCAAGTACTTAACATTAGACAATAATTAAAAAACTTATTGACAATCGTAGACATGAACATTTAAATTAATGATTTGTGTAGTTAAATTTCAAAATTGAATTATGTTGAAATCCGTTTATGTTTTACCCTTCTTTTATGGTTTGCGAATGTAACGGACGTAATGTGATTAAAACATTGGAAATTCAATTAAATTATACAATTAAAATTGCTCAGTCGTTTGAGTAGTTTATTCTCATTTCTCAAAGAGTATAAGATAGAGAGTATGAATGCCATAATTACGTAATTTTATAAAGCAACACATCCGTTTTTTTAATAACCGAACTACATAAAATACATTTCACGAAGAAATAGAGGTTACTTTCTTATAATTTTAAGGTACAATAAAATTGCAAAACGTGACTCTCGGTCTTGAAAGGATTTCTATCCCACGAGGTTGCTTATTACGGACGGCTTTTCAGTAATCCAAGCCAGGCCTCAGGGATTAGGAACCAATCATGCGGCCACGTTCATGCTGTGGTTACATCTTTTACAACGAGGGATTAGCTGAGATTGAATCTAACATTTCTAATATAAGAGAAAAGGGTCGAAATTTAGACAATTGTTTTGTTAATGTATAAAACTCGTAATTACCACAACGATGACAGATAGTACCTAATTTATTATGTATTTCCTTTTAAAGTTGTTAGCTTTGCGATTTTAGATACCGAAAATAACAGGAGGTCCAGATATCGACTTGTTTCGTAAGGATATAAATAAATCTTTTACAGTGGAACAGTTCTACTTTCTTATATCCAGTAGTGGAATTATAAATTCAAGAGGGATATCCATACGGTTTTAGAACGAGATCAATTTAATACGTGTTTCTCATTAAAGGGCGAATAGGGTCGCCAGATCATTGCACAGCATTATGTTAATTAAGGGAGAAAGTGTGAAATTTGCTAGTCGACGCACTGAAATCAAGCAACTGCTTTTTAAATTTAAAAAAGTCAAGTGTAATTGAAAGTTTCTCTCTTTAGTCATAAATCGCAAGGTTTTGAGACTGACAAATTTGGTTAAGAGCTTAAGTAATCTGGAAATTAATCTCTGTTACAAACTAAGCGTCACTATTTTAATAATAATTTAAGACTTCTTACGTAAGAAGGGGTAACTTTTGTGTCTGGTTTTCGAAACGATAAATTAAAAAAAAAACATTACAGCGCACATGCGTATTTGGGATGGTGATAATTAATTTTCTAAAATGTTTGCTTCAACTTTGAAAGTTAGTTACGTGACAATTAAACATCTTTGATATAAAAGAAAAAGTTAGATTGAGATACTTACCCCTTTACGTAGGTGTTCGAAAAAGTTTTGTTTGCTATCAGTATCATTAATTAGAATTAACAAAACCATTTTTAAAATGTTAAGCTTAACATTTTACGTTTCACTTATGGGTAATTTAGGTAAAGGTAAATATTTTTTGTTCGAATTTCGGTATGGTCACAGTCGTAGTTAAAGAAAAAGCAAACTTTTACAATAATAACAACCAGCAATAAAGTTTACAACAAGATTTTTAAATATAAGCCGCTTCTATAAATAGTAAAAATTCCTCATAAGAGATGGCCGAGCCGATTCATCAAGAAACCGTATATCACCACGCTAAAATCAGTATCTCTCCCTCTATTAATTCCTTCCCCAAATCCCCACCCATCCTAAATCCTTGATAACGCCGAACATACGTGGGTGGATCTCTATGCTCTGCTAGTCCTGACCTATTTCTAAGTGGTTGCTTGATTAACATTTTTGAGTAGATCATATCTACAAAATATCAACTGTGTATCTCCAAGCGTTGTTGTGCTATGGCTAATTCTTGAAATGTGTGACGTGATTGTTCATAAAAATGGATCCAAGAAGCCGTAAAAATACCTCCAGAAAAAGGGCATGAGAATAACTCAAATTCATGAAGACCTTGTGGCAACTATTCAGGAGTCTGCAGTTTCTTATTAGATAGTCAAACGCTGTTGTCGAGATGTTAAATGCGGAAGAACATCTTGTGAAAACCTTGTGGTCCTCACGTAACCGTAACAATAGACAAAAACATTAAAAAGGTACACGATATCGTATTATAAGACCGACAAGTACGGTGCATCATGGACATTGTGGATGATATGAAAAAGATGAGTGCAAGACCCTAAACTTATCCATTAATCAAAAAAGAAATCGGATATTGACTTATGAGCGTCTTTTGGAAAGGTACCAAGCATACAAAGAGAACTTTCTTAGTCAGTATGTGATCATGGACGAGTCATGGGTGCACCACTATGATCCCAAGGCCAAAGTGCACAGTAAAGAGTGCGTTTGCAGGGGTCAGATAAAAATTTTCCAGGGGGCTGTTGAGATGTGGGAGCATCGATGGACCAAGTGTATTATAGTGTAGAGGGAGACTACTATGTCGAACAATAAGAAATATAATGCCACTGTAGTTTTGCAAGGAGGTCAGGGATGGAGCATAGGAATCCGCCGCCGTACGTCTTGTTTAGCACTTGAGATAGCGCCCTAGTCCTGCCTCGAAATCCTGACCTCATTAAACCTTTTCGCACCTTCAAAAACCGTTTGTGATTAATTCGTGATTTATCGTCTTCATCAGAGAATTGTTCAACTTCACATTAATAAAAGCGCAGCCATTGGATACTTTTCTCATGTTCTTCTCATATTAACGACGGTCATTAGAGAGATCTCTTATCACCGTCTTTCATTTCAAATCCTGTCAATCTCATTAGGCCAAGTTAGAAATTAAATTATTCAAAGACCGTTAGTTTAAATCGTTTTTTAATCCCGTCGTCATACTGACTTAACAAACAACCTTGTTATAGGTACTTTTTTTTCGTCGACTTCCCCATAATAGTTATTTGTGTATCAAGGTTGTAAAAGTGATCTTTTTTGGCCAAATCTGATGATTGCAGCCGAGGCGAAAGCCGAGGCTAGCAAATCAGATGAGGCTAAAAAAACTTTTAACCGAGGTACACACAACATTTTTTAGGCGACTATCACAAAAAGATATAAACTTTAATTTAAAAATCAATTTCATAATTTTGACAGTGACAACATGTCACTTGCAGAGTGATTGTAGCGGCCGTAAAAGTGATTGTAGCGGCCGTAAAGTAAAGTAAAAGCGGTTGTAAAGTAAATGCGGCCGTAAAGTTGTTTCTGACAGATGTCAAAAAAAAAGTTATACTTTACGGTTTTCAAAAGATACGTGAAACAACTATTTATGTAATAGTCGCCTAAAAAATGAATTTTTAAGGGCTCATTTGCAGACAAAAAACGTCATGTTTTTGGGCGCCATTATTTTTTTGTCCGCAAACCTTTTTCGCCCATGCTGCAACAAGTGGTCCCTACGACATTAAGATGATTTTTTTCAATAAAGCGTAATTAGCGGCAAGTACTAACGTTGGCTTCGATCGGTCGCCTACAAATGTTTGACACGTTTGAAATTTTAATTAAAATGTCAGTCGACGGAAAAATTCATTTTATGGAGAAGTCGACGGAAAAATTTAATATTGTACCTCGTACAAAAACTGCTTTTTATGACCTTGCCTGCTTGCTTTCCTCGGCCTGCAATTGCAGGTTCGTGCATAAAAATTTTGTGTAAGTATAACATTTTTTATGATACTGGAAATTTGGAACAAGTTTAACACTATTGGTATGCTTCGTAAAATAGATGCAAGTAAAATTGGGCTTTCTTATGTTTTTCGACTATTTTCTCTTTCTATGTTGTACCGTCGAAGTTAACATATACCAGGTGTCAATTTGAAAACCTGTCAGACCTCGCGTATCTTCGAAATTGTAACAGATAAGAACAATTTCTCGAAACCGTTTCTAGAACATTGAGGGGGAGTCAATATGGCTCATATATAGAAATCTTTTGCAACTCACCGCTTACGCTCTAATACGAAAAATTATATTTAAATCAATTTATTTCAATTTTAAATGTCGTATAGGCACTATTTTCCAAAAACAGCTTATATCCTTACCAAATAGGTAGGTAGTCAAAATGAACAGAAATACTCAATTACAACCTATAGAGAATTATACATTCATGATTTCATTTTTAATATTAGTAGCGATAAATACGAAAACATAAACTAAAGTTACTGAAACTTTTATTGCCATTTTCAACAAAATAATTGATTAATTACAATTTTAAAGTACTTACATAGGGTAGTGCAATTTAAAAAATATGGGTGAGATGGCTGTAACCTAAGGGGTGGTCTACAGTCTCTACAGAAGATTGCCCTGCGGGTCATAATGGTTCTTCCTCTATGTTCGACAAACGGTAATTTTACTTATCTGTTACAGTATCGAAGATATGAGGTCTGGCAGGTGTTTTCAAATTGACACCTGATAGACGTATTCGTATACCACAAAATATACCTGGGGCGTATAGGGCTACATTTTCGAGCGGATCGTCAGATGTTCCTAAATTAAAATAATTGGATCTATAGATTGACCTTATGTGTATAAGACATAGAGACTTGAAGCACTCGCCGTTTTAAATTATAATAATTTATGATGTAATGGATGTACTCGTATGTCTACGACAAAATATACCTGGGGGGTCTAGGGCCCCAATCTTAACCCAAAATAAAAATACATGGGAACAATACGTACAAGGTGCTATCACCAAACTGAAATTTCCATGAATATAATACATACTATACGGTTAAATTTTTGAATTTAGATACGTAATTACGAAAATGTCACAATCCCATTCCATCATAGAACTTTGCAAATATTTAGTCCAGTGACGATGATCCGCATTAATTTAGTACCACTGATGGCAAATACAGGAGCTTCCGACGCCGACGCTGGAAACTTAACGCACCAACTCATTTATCGTATAGGTACGCTTCCCTACTTCCTTATTCAACTTATTCTCTTTGTTGTATCACTATTTACTTTTTGCTAAAACTAAAACTATGTAAATAAAATTTAGTTAACTTAATTTTATATACCTACCTCTAATTCTCAAATTTTGACGTTAAATTATTTATAAATCATTGTTAGCATTTACGAATACTTACCAAGTTCGCTATATTCTTATTTTTACGTACCCACATAAATTATTCAATACTTAACCGACAAGTGTGTGCTACTAAAACAAACACGATCTAATGTTAACCTCTGTTTATATTTAATTTGACATAAAGGCAAAATTGTCTTCTTTCTGTAGTCTTCGACATTTGTAGGTAATTGAAAAATATAACTAAAGATCAACAAAGGAGGTTCTCTTTTATAGTTAGAAATGTATAGAAAGTGGATTTTTTATATGTTTATCCCCTCGCAAACTTTATAAGTTTAAGAGTAGTCTAAGGTGCATTTAAACATTTAAACTTAATTTTTTATTATAAGTAATTAATTTATTAATAATTTTAAAAAAATCTAGATTGTGTAATATGGATGTTAGTGAATAAATGTTTCCATTAATAACGAAAAAAATATCGCATAAAAAAGAAATAAAATACTTAGGTCGGGACCAGCATTTGAATTTTTGTAACCAAGCTGATTACATTAGGAGAAAATACTCACAAAAAGTTCATTTTACAGACAGAGCCCATCTAGCACCGTTTATTGGGGTTAGCTTGGCGGAATATTGGCTTAACATAGAGAGATTGGGGCAATATGGTCGAACTGCAGCCAATATTGGGTGAATATATTTTTGTATTGTATTTAATATAAATTCAAATATTGTACACACGATAATGTATCAATATTGCGTGTACAATATTACTGATAATAAACTAGAATAGTATACAAAAAGCCTACCATTTGTACGATTCAAAAACATATTAAAATAATTTCTTTTGGAACACTGCTCTATAGCATTGACGAATACTTACATCACTAATGTAAATGTGTAATAGTCTGTACTAGTTTGTAGTATTGTAGTATACAATGTAATACCACAGATAAATTAATATCTGTGGTAATAGTAAATTTCATCCTTCTGACTTAACCAAACAATATTTTGTATTGAATGGCTCAATAAACTGATTTTGATTTTGATTTTGATTTTGAATATTGAAAATCTATATCTAAGCAATATAACTGTAATATTTAGTAAATATTGCTATTTAATGTAAATTCAAATACTGTACACACAAAAATGTACCAATGTTGCGTGTACAATATTACTAAATACTGAAAATCGATATTTAAGCAATGTAACATAAATGTTTACAATATTTAGTAAATATTACTATACAATATAAAGTAAATATTTATTTATCAATAACATAACAATACTGTGTCTTCAATATTACTGGATATTTAAAATGATATATTTAGGCAACATGGAAAAAATATTCACAAATAATAACGTTACGATATTTTCTCAAAATCCGCCGAATGTTAGTTTTCGCCGATTTAGAGATAACGAAATGATCAAAATATAATATGCACGCGCTCCTCCATATATTATCAACTTAAAATTCCAAAATTATATCACTTTGCGTAGCTCAATGATATAATGGCTGACCTAACCGAGTGATCGATGGTTCGAGTCCTACTTGAAGCAAAAGTCTTTTTCAGCATCACCGATCTCCTCCGAGTCTGCACGAAGTGAATTACCGGACCACAGGAGCCCTGCAGGTGCTGCGCAATGGGAAATGGTCCATCCCAGCAGTTAGGGCTCTGTAGTGGCCTAAGTCACTCCCTTTCATACTATTTTAGGACACATTACAAAACAATAATGGGCCAATATTGTATAAATATTTTCCCCAATATTGAAAGAATATCGTATGGTAATACTTAGCCAATATGTAAAATTGTTCACATTTCAATGCTGGGACAATATTGTACATTCATATTCTACCAATATATTTACAATGAAATGCCAATATTACATCAATATTAAATGGTACATGGGAGTCACCAAAAATATGACAGTATATACCAAAATGTTATTATAACTATAATAATGCAATCCTCATTCGCAATTTTGTTCAACTATGTTGTACGTTCTACCCAATTATAAAAAAGATCAAATACAAATTGTACATATAAAGACCAAAAATACAAATGTTGGATGTGTTATCTGTGGAACAAAAGGTTATGTTTGATGTGGTGGTTTTTGGTGGTAATGAATGGCAATGAACAAAATGGTACCTGAATACATATGCGAAAAATTCATAATAAATTATTATTTTACTAGAAATCATAACCACTTCATATTAAGTGATAGATGTTTAGCAAATCTATTGTGAAATACAATATTATTTAAAGGCCCACACAAGTACAATCATTTGTGAATTACCATAACAACTTGTAACAAGCTTAATATTTTTAAGAAATTACTCAGAAACTATGTATTGTTTAAATTTTAAATTTTAAACATTAATAATAATAATAATAATAATAATCACTTTATTGCCAACACAATCGTTACAGAACGACAAGCAACGTCACAATTAAACATATAGATATGACAAATATCGAATGAAGTACTATACATATAACATATAAACTAATATACTAATAAACTAAAATGCAATAGAGGTCGATAACCGATTCACATATGTTAATACCTAAAATTAAAATCATAGAAGCATTTTTCTACTAGCCAACCAGTTATTTGTTTTTTGAACGTAATTAAGTTATTATTTCCCTTTATATGACTTGGCAACATGTTAAACGCTTTTATAACCATGTAGAATGCCCCTCGCTCAAAGTAGGTGGAATTATGATTAGGGATGCTCAAACTTCTACCTTGCCTAGTTGTCATTGTCATTTTTGTACCGTACCGCTCACAATTCAAAGGAAAGAGATGAGTGTTTTTCTTATAGAACATCACCAATGACTTAAAATATAAGGATGGCGTCGTTAGAATGTTGTGTTTTTTAAAATATTCCTTACACGACTCTCTAGGATGTAGTTTAAAAATACATCTTATAATACGTTTTTGCACAACAAATATGTGTATTGAATCTTTAGAAGAACCCCAAAAGCATATGCCATATTGAATAATGGATTGTATTTGGCCAAAATAAAAAAGCTTCATTATATTCAACAACATTTGATTTCTAATTCTGCGAATCAAGCAGCACAGATTACTTAATTTAGCTTGTAACTTGGACAAATGAAATTTCCAATTTAGTGCGTAATCAATATGCAGACCTAAAAATTTTACTTGCTCTATCGCGGGTATGGTTATACCATCTAATTTTACTAATACTGATTCTGCAGGTTGTACTTTGCTGAAGCATATAAGACCTGTCTTGGTGGTGTTCAAAGTTAAATTGTTCTTTCTTGCCCAGTCACTCATCTCTTCAACTACCTTCGAACATTTTGCAGATAACTCGTCCGATTCGCACCCATCAATTATAATTGAGGTGTCGTCAGCATACTGACATACAAGTCCAGTAGTTATATTTTGTGACAGACTGTTAACGTAGAGCAGAAAAAGAAGAGGTCCTAAAATAGAGCCTTGGGGTATTCCCTGGTTTAGAGGAACAAATTTGGAATAGAAATTGTTGCCATTACTGTTTACACAAATCGCTTGCTGCCTACCTTTTAGGTATGATTCAATTAGAAGTAAAGGTGTACCTCGAATGCCGTATCCACTTAACACTTCCAAGAGAAGTTTATGATTAACAGTATCGAAAGCCTTGGATAGATCAAAGAAAAGTCCAGCCACTCTATTATGCCTATCCAAATGTTCAATAATGTAGGATAGCGAATTAAAAATAGCCATTTCCGTAGATTTGCCTGGTCTAAAGCCAAACTGTTGATTATCTATTATCTTATTTTGTGTTACATGATTCATTAGCCTGCGGCAAATTACCTTTTCGAAAACTTTAGACAATACAGGTAACAATGATACTGGTCGGTAGTTACTAGCATCTTCTTTATCTCCTTTTTTAAATATTGGTATTATTTTGGCTACTTTCAGTTCAGAGGGAAATGTATTCTTTGACAGACTTTCATTAATAATATTTGATAAAGGATCAGTGATAAATTCTGCTACGGATTTTGGATTGAACACAGGTATATCATCCAGACCTGTCGAATACTTGTTAGGAAGACTTTTTAGTATATTAAAAACTTCAATCTTATCCACCGGATAAAGATAAATTGAAGGATAAACGTTGTGTCTGTTGTTGTTGGAACTACTTAAGGGTCTGTATGGTTGAGTAAATTCCTTTGAAAATATTTCAGTAATTTTTGTCGGATCAGTAATGAGAGAATCGTCAGTTTTTAATTGAAAGGTAGAGATCTCTTGTGTTTTATTTCTTTGTGCGTTAAGAATGTTCCATGCTGTTTTAGTTTTGTTGTTGGAGTTGAATATTTTGTTTCCATTGAAAAGTTTACACGAATTTGCTAGAAGTCTTCTGTATTCCTTTTTCTCAGATTTGTAAATGTTCTTAGCATCAATCGAATTGGTAATCTTGTACCAAACATATAAATTTTTTAGGTGTTCCGAATACTTTCTGATTTCGTTACTTATCCAATTTGGTCGATTAGTTTTAATAGCAAACATTGCACATGGGAATGAAAGATCGAAGTAGTACCAAAAAGTTTTAAAAAAAGCCTTATATTTATTATCTACGCCTTGGGTATCGTATACGTCCTGCCAGGTTTCTGTTCTTAAAAGATTTGTGAATCTCAGAAAGTTTTCATTTGAATAAATACGTTTTTTTACCAAATTTTGTTTATATTTACGTTGCCCTATTTTAAATTTCAGTAATTGTCCATAATGATCCGATATTGTTAATGGACATACTGTAGCACATAATATATTAGTTTCATCAATATTTGTAAAAATGTTATCAAGCTGTGAACTAGACACCGTACCAATTCTAGTAATTCCAGTAATATGTGGTTTAATGCCAAAAGAATTAAATAGATTTGTTATGGCTATACTATTGCTGTCATTATGTTTATGAAAACTAAAATTAAAGTCGCCACACACAATAATAGTAATGGAGGGTTTAAATATTTCCCCCAACAGATGGTAAAGTTCCTCAAGAAACAGGTTTATGTTTCCGCTCGGCGATCTATAAATACCAATTAAAACATACCTTTTCAGTCCTATGTAGAACTCGACAACCGAAAATTCAAAGTCTTTCTCAATTGGAACCACAGAACAGTTTTTTTCACGGGTGAGTAATAAGTTCTTCTTCACAAAAGTTGCAGTACCTCCTCCTTTGAGTTGTGACCTCCCAAAATGGCTTGCTAAAGTAAAGTCTTCTAAATTAACAGTTGTAATGCCATCGGTTTTTAGCCAATGCTCTGTAATTACTAAAATATCAGGGTCTATCTCTGAAAGTAGCACGTTAAGTTCCAGTATTTTGTTATTAATACTTTGCAAATTAATATGAAAAACTTTAATTATTGAATCACATCGTTTCTTGTCATTTACTTCCTTGTTTATAGACTTTGATTGCTATATTACAGTGCTGTAGTTAGTTTTTCTTCTTTCTTCCTCCACATGTTTTAGGTAAGTGATACAGGTACGATCAAAACATGAATGATGTAGATCGAGGTTTAATTTAAATTGTTCTTGTGCTCGAAAACAATTGACACATTTAATAGAATTGTTGCAGTTCTTATCATCATGGCCGCGATCTCCACATTTTAGACACACTTTATCGTTTTTACACTGAGACGAAGTATGTTTGTATCCACCACAAGCAAAACATCTTCGAATGTTAAAATACTCAAACACATTACAACAATTCCATTTTATATTTAATTTACCCAAATTTAGCATCTCTTGAAAAGTTAAAGGATCAACCTCTATAATCGCCATGTACTTGGTTTTCATAATTTTAAACGCGTGCAATTTCCAAATGTTTAACAGTTCTTTCAAAGTAGGATTTTGTTTAATGATACAATCTTTCATTTCTAATTCAGTTAAGCTTTCGGACAATCCCACGATTTTAATTTTTGGATTTTGTAAATCCGATCTTTGAATACAGTAGTTGCTTCCCATCTTGATGTTTGCTTCATTTTGCAGCTTATCAATATCTCCTTTCCTTTCGCAACCGACTACTACACTTCCATTTCTAAGTTTTTTAACTCGAGTTATACCGACCTCTAATTCTTCAAGTTTAAGGGTGTTTTGCATTACTTCTAGAGTATCTTTACTGCTTTGGGGGTCTTTCGGTTTAATTATCATGAATTCCTTGTTTTTTGTTGCAGCAGCATAAGATTTCACTGTGTTCGTATTTACGGAAGGTCCTAATTCGATGTGAGGTTCATATTTATGTGATTTAAGATCTTGTTGCAGATTATCTATTTTTGCATAAATTTCCTTCTTAAATTCATTTAGCAATGATAAAATATCTGAATCTCCATTATTTGCCAATGATAACTCGGTATTTACATTTATGTGACCTTGCCGAATTTGTAATTTTAAAGTATTGAGTTCCCATTTCAAACTATTTACCTCATTTAATAGTAATTGATTTTCATATTTAAGATTTCTAATTGTTTCACTTTCCCCCAAATCTTCATTTTGAGTTCTTGGCAATTCCAATTTATTACTTTTTTCATTTTTATGAACGTTACAAATTAATTCCGTATCACTCAATATCTCGAAATTTTTACCTTGACTCTCCAGAATTTGAGCGCAGCTTCTGTGATACACATTATTGCACTTCACACATTTGATATATGCAACAGAAACTTTTTTTTTACACTTTCCACAACTATTTTCAATCGGTGAAAGCGGAGGTTCTAAACGCACAACCACATCGTCCGCCATCTTATATAAATTTTAATATTGTTATGCTCTGTATTATATTTATATTTTTCTATTATTGTCAAAATAAATGAATATTATTATTATTTTTAAGTGGAAGAATAGAAAAATAAGATGTTGTATTTAGTTGATAAAGATTATACAAAGGAAACCCCGCTAAAATTCCTTTTCCGAATATCAAAGCTCATGCCATGTCAAAATGTCAATTAAGGCTCGATCCTTTGAAATGAACACATTGTATACGTATATGAAATTTTGATTATTATAGGCACAAAGACCAACCATATACGTGAACAATTGTAAGTATAATAACTTGTTATTATTATAATTGTTATTTTATATTCAAAGGTCCATTAACAATAAGCCTAAAACTTCATTTCCTGAAGGTGTTACCATAGTGTAGGTACATTTACGGTTCTACATAATAAATTTCGAATAAATAATTTGTAGATCGTTTTAATTTATTACGTCATTTTGATAAAAAGTACTGCAGAAAGTTATCTTTCAGGAAGTTTAATTTGAAAATGGTTCAGTAGGTATATTACGAGATCCGTTTTAAAAGCTTTAAATAATGTTGACGTGATCTGTAAAGAAGGCCCAGTTTAACAGATTAGTTGAAACCCAAAAATCACTCTATTGCAAAGGATGAAATTTTCATTGGCTATCTAGGAGCCACTAGCCAATCACCGACATTACTTTGTGTGAAGCTCTGTAACATGTCGTTGACATCTAATTATCTTCATTATTTAAAAATCAACTCGACATCAGGCTCGTGAAGCTGTGAATTCAATCCGATATTTTTTCTTTGAGAATAAGTAACGTGTTTAGCCGCAAGCTAAGAAGGATTTAGCTGTAATCAGGGCATTACAAGGAATTTTCTTACCGTAGTAGATACATGGCTTGAAGTAATAAACCGTAGGTATCCTATAAAATCTTAAAGATTTATTCTGTGGAAGAAAATCCCGGAACAAAGGTTTTTTGATCATATTATTTCCCTGCAAGAGATCCATAAAAAGAGCGACAATTTTATAAGTCAACCCAACAAATTTTCATTAAATATTGGAAATCGAGGAGACGACCTTTACATATACTCATAAAACCCACGTCTTATTTGAATATACGGGAATATGAAAGCTTTACAAAAAATATCTTAAAAGCTTCCCTTTGTGGCGCAGGCGTTACTGTCAGTCCGCGTAAAAGCGCTGGTTTGCCGCGGTAGCCTCAGTGGCACCGCGACGTCAGTGCTTCTTCTATGACAAATTTTCATTGTGACTCTTCGCACATTTACGTCTTTTCATTTACGCACGCAACTGAAATTTTCCTGTACATAAAAAAAGGTAGGATAATAATAATTTGAATATCATATAGTCCCAACAATTACGTGAATCCTTTATTTGAAAATTATTTCATTTATCAAAAATTAAAAGTATCTGTAATCGAAGCTTTTTCTTACACGTCACCTTATCATGAATCAACAATGGTAACGTCTTTTCTATCGTTGCGCCCGATTCAAATTTAACTTTCATGAAATTTAAATGAAAGCGTAATGTATTTTACATTTACCTTTCTCACTATCAACTTCTGTTTATAGAGCTACAATTGCGTTAAGATCAAGGTTTACAGTAAATGTTTATAGAGTACCTAATTATTTTGAAGGTTCCATTCAATATTTATGTCACGTTAATATTCATAATGGAAAAAATATGTAATTCTGAAACCATTTACGAGCGAGCTCTTCTTTACAATGAACAATCAATAGTTTTTCATTAACCGTATACATGCATTAGAAAATATTAATTCGTTGTTGAGAATTTAATTAAGGTATTGAACAAAATTTGGATTTATAGCAACAATCAAATCAGAGAAATTCAATCCGCTTATGAATATTATAGGAAATAATTATTATAATACTTGAGCTTTCAGTGAATGATTTGAATTAACATAAGTGAAAACGAAAAAGCGACAAAGTGGTAAATAAAAAATTTGTGAAGCTTGCCATTATTTTAATTAGAAGAGTTTGATTAACAAAATGAAGCGTCTTTTTATTTCGTGTTGTAAACACGACGCTTTATGGCGTTATTTTAGGAATATTGCTTTGACTGCTGAAAAGGTATAGTATCATTACGTGAGGTAGATTGGATTGGCTCCCAGAATAGTAACGCGACGGTGAAGTTCTCTTGTCTGAAGTTTTTTATAGCATTTTTTTTTATAATATCGGCACAGAAACTTCTAAACGAGAAATTTAGTTTACTGAAAAATTGCTAGAAAGATGTAAATTGAATAAGTTATAATAGAATGTGTAAAATTTAACGACTGAAATTAAAACCGAACTAAAAATAAAAAAGTATCGATCATTAACAAGTATAACAAGTATCCGAATCGTGAAATGCGAAGCGTTACAATACTTTTTGAACAGTTTCGGAATAGACAGTTGTATACCGTTTCGTTGAAGCTGTAACAAATTCTACAGGACAATGCTTCAAACAAACGATTTTAATATTGAAGTATTATACACAGTCCTGCTTTGGTGAATGAGCTTTGCATTTTAAATACGTAAAATTGTAAATAATTCAAATCCACCAATACATAACAGATTTCTTATTTATTTATTTATTTATTTATAAGAGTCATGTACCACTCCTCAAGGTATTTACATTTGTCAACAATTCACAAACTAATATAAAAATGAAAGCTTCCACAGTTGTTCATTTTAATTAAAAATTATTTATTTTGGGTTAAACTGTGTAGTTTGTAATCTAGTTTAACCCAAAATAAATAATTTTTAATTAAATTCACAAACTAAATTACAAACTACATAGATACTAACAATAAACTACAGAAATACAAACAACAAATTACTGTTCCATCTTATAAAATTCTTAATTATTGTTGAACGGTTGTTTCATTCATTTATATGAAATAATAATCATTTATATATGAAATGAATTTTTAGAGTACCTACCTAATTATTTTAAAGGTTCCATTCAATATTTATGTCACGTTAATATTCATAATGGTAAAAATAATCACAAAAATAATGTACCTTTTGCTTTACTTCAATCAACGGTCGAAAGAAACAATTTGAATAGACGATATCGAAATGAAAGATCTGGATAATTATACATACATATAGCCGAAACGTAAATCATTTTATTAATAACACAAGACAACAACAAAATTTTTTTTGAAGTCTGCTATTTAATGAATATTTTCTCACTGTTTACATCGAAAAGTACCCAAAAACATCATTTATAATAAATAATGTTTGCTTCTCGCTGTGTTCATTTGAACCCATAGTATTTCAGAAATGCGCCGTGATAGAAAGGAATGCCGGAAAAGGTTAACTTTGTGGCGTTAATGTCATAAACGTCGGGTTCACTCCCTCCCTAATGGAGACATCCCTTATTTAAGTATCACACCATACCTCATTTAAAAGGTCTGGTAAATCTCTATTCAATCATATATGTTTTCCCTATAATACCAGCCTAAGCTGACCGAGTTCTAGATAGGAAAATATAATGTCAAGTGTGAACCGATTCTGGAGAATGAAGAATTTCCACAATTACTCGATACCACCGACTGAAAAGCAAGCGTGGTGCAGCCTTAAAACAGTGATCCATGGATTTCTCGGAAATAAGAGAGAAGAGTGCCACTATCCTTAAGAACTTCAAACTCATGGGTTGCAGAATGTCCCTTAAGGTATACAATATGTTACATGCTTACTTGGACCAATTTAAAGAGAACTTTTTCACCAAGATGTAATGAATTTTGAGTAACGTTATCAAGAATATAATGAGAACGTCATGATGAGTGATTACACTTGGAGGTCAATACGAGAAAGTTCGTACTCATACAGAACAACCAAGAATATAATGCGTGTATAATAATTTATAAAGATAAAATTTCCTTAAAATTTGACATTTCATTCTGGTAGCTCCTAAAGCAAACTTTTTTAGGTAAAACTAGTTTCTCTGTCATTAGTTAGGGATAAGAAGTCAAAATGAGACATACAGAACTCAGACTCAAAATTGTGTTAACTTGTGTAATTTTGCACCTCCAAAAGTTGCATCCGAGAAATGTGTTTTAAATTATAATAGTGGCAAGGTTGGTTCCATAATCGACATTGTAAGCTCGAAATGGGGTGCTAATTATCATTAATTAGCATTCACACAAAACCTTCCCCATGTAATGTTTATTTAACTAATGTAGACAAAGTCAGGTTAGGATAGTTTACATACAGCCTAATTTATATCTAAAATTATATGTGAGTAAGTGTAAGCGATTAATTAGCCTAATGATGATTATTTGAATCGGAGCATGTCGCTATGTAAACTATCCTAACCTGACTTTGTCTCCATTAGTTAAATAAACATTACATGGGGAAGGTTTTGTGTGAGTACTAATTAATGGTCATAATCTCATAATAGTAGTTTCTAAGTAATAACATAAAATGAATAATTTAGAGAAGAGAGTACAACAGTGCCGGTTTTGCATGTCATTTAGTAGTACGTGCTAAGTAAAGTAACATTTAGTCCCCCACCCCTCCCCACGTAAATGAAGTGTAGGCCGGAAATTGCGCCAATATAAATTTAGTTCCATGATTGGAATGTTTTACATTATTGTTAACTTGCTGGAAAATAAAACTTACATTTTGCAATGCATTTTTTAAAAATACGTTTTTAAGCAATTTAAGAGTAATGTTTACGAAAATACAAATATTAGCGCGGTAACATCCGAGACCCAAAGATTACAGTCTCGGGTTCCGTTGAGCTCGCGGAACCGTGATAGTTACGCGCCTGATTCACAAACCCCTTGCGTCGGTATAATTAAGTACAAAGGTTATTTACTTAAATATATAAAGTAATATATAAAGCGGCACTGGAGTACAAGCCCTTCCTGAAGCAGATTTTCCTGCCAGATTACAGTTTTTTGATTTAGTTTATTACTTGCACTTTTTCCCAAGAAATTAGTACAAAGAAATAAAATTAAAATAAATCATTCCGAGGATGGCTTAATATTATACTGATTAATAAAATCATTTTTATTTCGAGAATGTTGCGTACAGAACGAAAAAGTCGAAGTGGCACTTTTTAAGCACAATTAATCTGGCTTTAAGGAAGCGACACTAATTTTTGCAAAAACCGGTGGACGTAGGGACACACTATTTTGGGCGAACTTTAGGCCAACTTTAGGCCAACTTTATACAGATGTATTAGATTTTGCAACATTTTTTACGTAACTACTGGAAATTTTCAAGGTAGCAATTCAAACTCAGGTTTAACTTTTTATTTACTGCCATTCTAACTCAAGTTTAACAACTGTAACACGATTTAACGCACAGACACATTCGTTGTAAGTGTCAAGTAGAAACTTTCGTCTTTCAGTGTAAAACTTGACCTAACAGAGGATTTCCTGTAGTTGATACTGAATATTTTTGATATATCTGTAACAATATGTAACAAATATGTATAGTAACTTTAGTTTTTCACAATGATAAGCACAATATACAAGATACTCCCTTAAATATCGCTTGTTTTACTTATGACGAAGGAAATTTTCGGAAGCTTCGATATGTGTCCATTTTTTATTGCGTTAAAGAATTTTGAAATTTTGACTTCAGATTCGGAATGAGCATCAAAAAGTAAGTGTACCATTTTTTTGTCGTTCGTCGTAGCGCAACGGGAATAGCTTCAAAATGGCCGACAAGTTTTGATATTTTTTGAAGAAAATCGGAACTTTTAGATTTTGACTTCCGATTCGAATAGATATGATGAAAAAGTAGAATAGGAATGTCTGATAAACTAAAGTGTTTTCCTCTTCTTTTGAAGAACACCTTCAAATTGGCTGACAAGGATCATATCTCAAAAATAGTGTGTTAATGCCATGTTCAAGTTTGATTCTAATAATACTCGTTAGAATTCTTAACTGGTTTAAATTTAGGTTAAGTAGTTAACAAATATGCAGTTAAGGGATGAAATTTCGAAATTGCTAGAGATTTTTGGTTTTTTTAAGTATTCATTTTTTATTGTACTGTATCTATTGACTCTTCTACAATCTTTGAACCTATTTTTATATGCAAATTATCTCAGTGATCGTAAAGTGTTCTAGTGTTTTCCCCAATTCGGGGACCTTCAAAGGAGGTGTCAAGTGGATTACTTAATGCAGACTCAAGTTCTTCAATAAATGTATTGCCGACGTTTCGACTGGTAGTGGCCCAGTCTTTATCAAGGCTCAGAAGAGCTAGCAGCTACAAAAAGTGACGGGCATCTGCTCATTGGTCCAGTACAGCGCGAGCGAATTAAATACATTGATTAAAGAAATAAATAATGCCACGTAAAGTAACATGGGAAAAAACAGATTAAAGTCAAACAATTAATAATTCAAAAGAACAGACGATTGGTGGTTGACGAACAAACAGAGAATGACAAGTGATGTGTGGTGGTAAAGTGTTCTATTTAAAATCCATTGAAGTAAATAGAAGGAATGAATAAAAGACGAAATGCGACCTGGACTTACAAAAACTGTCGCAATAAGTGAAATTGTGGTTTCCGAACAGAGTTTAACGGTTGAGTGCAAAGTTAAAAGAAACCACTCTTTATAAAATCCTTGTGCAAGATAGGGATGAAGGAAATTTCAGTACGTTGTGTTTTCCTAATGTGTTATATTACTGAAGGTGTGTCGTTGAGTTAATGTTAATTATAACAAATTGGTACCATTATAGTTTATTACCTCAACATTACACAACGAGGTCTCCTCTGAACTAACTACTTATCGGACTCTTCCTTCCTAACTCGTCTACACTTAGTGTTATCGCTTCTATCTACATTCAAAACATGCCCTCGAAACAATCACAGTAGTTACGTTAACGTCATCTACTGATGTCAATATATTGTATTTTAATATTATAGTTGTTTACACAAATTAGCCCATGACAGGGATTTGAACCCAAGGCTCTTATCTCACTGCGAAACTTCACAAGATCAGAAGGCTCACTTGACGTTAGCTGAAAAGTGTCTTAAATAAATTTAGAATGATACAGGGATTGAAGGTCTGTAGTAGCTCCGTTGGTTAGAGCAGTACCCTAGTGAGTTAAAGGCCCTTGGTTCAAATCCTTGTCACAGGCTATGTATACCTAAACAATTATAATTAAATTACATGTTAACAAAAAGAGACTATATTTATTGATTATTATTTACCAATAGACCAAACCATTACTGGCAATCACTACGCGTCTTTTATTTTCAGATTGAGAATGATCGCAGTGGAATACTACGAAAAGGTGTGTTGTTGTTACAACCTGTTCAAATTTCCGACTTTTGAATGTTTGTTAGGGCTAAATCGTGTTTCGAATTACATTCACATTCACGAATTTCTACCATTGCTGAGACTGGGAGAGGATATGCCTCAAATGAGGTCATATAAACACGTTTATACGACATGCTTTTGAGTGGTTTGCAAAAAAATCAAGCTGTCACTTTACAAAAGCGCCCTCATATGTCACAGAATTAATAACGATATCTATTAAACCATTCAATTCTTTTAAGAATGAACGATATCCGATATCCCTATTCTCGTCTCTGACATACAGAGCTTTTAGGTTATGCGAAATATTATAAGGAGTATTACGATTAAGCTTAATGTGTATTCATCATACATCTTGCCTTCCTTTTAATGGATTCAACTACATATTTTCTTATATTTATATACTTCTGTCATTCGGAATTAGAAATACATAATCTATATTTAATATTTCTAGGATTACTCTTGTAATTCATTATCGCTTCACCATCTTTGTGTTCAAACATTTGTAATATTACGCGGTTACGTAGATATCTATTACATTGGAAATATGTACCATATTACTAATGTATACGTTCGCATACCTAATATCTACTATATGGATTTTTCCTAAACAACACACCCACCTTAGTTAATCTAGAGGGTGCTTTTCATGAGGGTGAAAAAAAATTGAAGAAAACTAATTTTCATTTGTACTGTCGAATAGAGAATTAAAAGACGTTTCAAATGAGGAGTCGCTCGACTCCTTTTCCCTATTTAAATTCTCGAGTTAGGGCTGGGGCCTAGGGGGTTGACCTGACAAAGTCAAATTTGACATCAAAAGTTGTCCCCCAAAAATAAAAAATCGACGTGTCCGAGCGTTTTTTTAAGAAACTTGTCTAAGTGTCCCAAAACAGGCGTGTTACCTTTTCAATGGCCCACCCTGTATATTACTTACGATAAGGAATGTTATGATATGTGTATATTCTATGGTTTAGTACTTAGTTGTGATCGATATTATCGACCCTACCTGATTTTGCAATAGGTGGCGCAATGTGTCCGTTTTACACTTAAATTCTTAATTTTCTAATTGTAGTCTCGTAAATAGCCTCGAACCTCGTTTTCGGCGTCTCTACTCATCTCTCTTCTTTAAACGTCATTCACTCTCTACTATCTCTTTTTAATTCTTAAGCCTTTTAGCAAAGATTACTAATCTTTGCCTTTTAGGTTTTCCTTATTGATTATCGAGGACTCGCTTTCTACCTCTCAAGCTCTACGAACGCACCATTTTCTGTAGTGAGAAATATTCACAATTTTCTTAATGTAACGTTATATAAAACTGTTATAAGTGAAATTTCTTCAATTATTGGTTGTGTAGAAAGCACCTGCTCATTTCTACCACTTCCAAACGTATGTAATTACGGTTTTAATACACTTATTGTGTGTCGTACCTGAGATCGTTATCAAGTGCTACTTGGCGTCAGTGATTGAAACTCATTGGCGTTCAACGTACCGCTTACTGTTTACCGTATGGTTGATCCTATCAACCGTAATATCTGAAACCACCATTCTGGCTGTTATAGCGTCCCTTGACGACTAGCCGCCATTTTGTTCGTGCCTTTACCGAAGACTTCAAACTTCATTTACCTTTTCTGCTTCTTTATAAATTACTTTACCTTTATTTTCCTTTAAACTCATTAACTTTATATAATTTAATTTGTGGATACTTTGCCTTACCGAAATTACTTATTTTAGTAAATTGTTTTACATTTTACATCAATTTTGATGACGTCATTCACTTTGTAAATACTTCATTCTAACAAGATTTGTTCCTCATTTAATACTTTTGTTACTTAAAGTTAAATATTATTTTTTTGCTTTAATTTACTTGTACATTAAATTGTATTAGCTACTCCCTTTTACCTTAACTTTCAAATTGTTGATAAATTCAAACTCTTTTGCTAATATATGCTCAGTATCCGATCCTTCAAGTGAATCGTGAGTAATTAAGTATTCTCGTTGTTTGGGACCGAACCATTATTTCTGGTCCGATTTGTACTAATTTTCTTTATTTAGATTACATCGCTTCGGCAGGTCTTTGCGCAAGGATCTTCACCGGAGTTACACAGGTACTTTATTATTATTACTTATACTTACTTGGCTTACTACGATTGCATCGTATTCTGAAAGTATTGAATTTGCATGTTAACGTAATTCACTACAAGTAGTTTATTGCAACGCTACTTAAAAGGTAAACCGGATCCCTAATTAGCATTATCAGTATTATCACCATTGAGTAAGTCACTAAAATTTTTGATTATACAGTTACAGTCATGTATTTATTTATTTTGAACAATTACGTTATGTTATAGTTGTTTGTATACATATTTTGACCGAGTCTTTATTATACTCTCGTCAAATTACTTTTTATTCTCATTATTGCTTCATTACCATATTTCTCTTTCAGATTACTACGTTTACTCATCTCCGAATTGAGACTATCTTCACAGTTCATACTCTCAATTTTAGCTATTACCTTTAGAACTTGCGTGGCGCCCATTTTCTCTATTGAGTATTCGTTACTCATCCTGCTTATACTACATACAACTCACTTTCCCTCATTCTTACTAATCCACCCCCAAGTTGCCCATATAACTGAGCTTACTGGTGCAATACCTATTTATAAATTGTGTTACAATTCTCAATTCTTGCCGTAACAGGATGTATATCGTAATTTATTACTTTTAATCTGAATCTTGTGATATGGATGGGTATATACTATACATATAAACTATGTACTATACCCATTATTAAAACGGGACTTCGGTAAGATACATAGAGAAAATAAAATAAAAGAGAGGTGCCAATACCATACAACTATTTCACACTATTATAGAGTCCCTATTTCACCCCATTTCACACCAACTTGGCGCGCCCTCGTTGATCCCTTACCAAACTAATATTTAATTTTGTGGGTAATATAATGCGCCTTACTTATCATTTCCCAAATAATTGTATAATTAAATTTTAGGTTATTGCTCATAATAAATGTACCTTTATGAAATGTATGTACATTACTTACA
The DNA here is from genome assembly GCA_036250285.1 of Pyrocoelia pectoralis. NCBI lineage: Eukaryota > Metazoa > Arthropoda > Insecta > Coleoptera > Lampyridae > Pyrocoelia > Pyrocoelia pectoralis. The sequence continues at coordinate 20,426,954 of CM070076.1, read as the reverse complement.
AAGTGTATTAAGTTTCGAATTTCTTTACTACCCACCTGCTTGAAATTGGTAACGATTTCCACGAACGTTTAAAAGTTACATAAAAAGAAGTAATTTTTTTTGAGGAATTAAAAATAAATATTGACCAACTAAATTTCCGATGTACGTCATAAATTCGATGACACCGTTGTAATGCAGCATTGCCAAGCAATATCTAGCATTGGTAACCACTATCAGCAGAAAGAAACTAAACTATCACTGTAGTTGAATTGTATTGAAGAATTACTACAAGTCATTGAGGTTAGACCACCAAATTCTTGGACTGAACGTAAAATCTAAACGAAACACTTGGGATTCAGTTTGCCATCGTTGGTTTTGAGTACCAACCTTACAATTAAAATGCTACTTGATTTATCCATTGACAAAGCATTGTTAGAGTAATGTTAAGTTTGGTACGTCAATTTATACCATTTATGACGTGGATTGGATTAGCTGTATAACCTCAATTTATTAATTTCCATTTATTCGATGTATTTAACTATTTACCTTTGAACTACCAAATTTAATCGAAAATTTGTTTTCATTACAAAGAGGTGATTAATAATGAAAATTAAGATTAATTTATGGCACCCTGTCGATTAGATTTGTGAAAATGCCTTGCCGCAGAAAAGTAATCTATTCAAAAATGTCGTGAAAATAATTGCATTGACTCCGTACCATACATTTAGCATATTAATTAATCGATAGGCTCCTGCTATGACCTTATTAATAGGTCATTAAGTTCATTCGATTGACATCACTCTATTAGCGCTTGTTGTGTTTACTCTACTCTACTCTACTCTACCTACTCACCAATTAAATATACTTCAGATTCTTTAACATTTACTAAAAAATAAATGACGGCACACACACACAACCCCAGGGGTAGAATAATACAATACTAACTACCTATGTACGTTAAATGAATTGTTACCAACTGAAGTATACCTATTACCTTTATGAGTATGACAATTGACTGGACATTCTTTGGTTAATTAAGCCACACCCATTTGACAGCAAAAAATTCATGCAATACTGCTAATTAATCACAAAACGCATTCGTTTTCTTGGATTCACCTTCCAGATCTACCTGTAAATGAAAAGGGGCAATTGAAATCGGCAAGATTGGTGGACATTTTCAATCTGAAGTATTAAAAGATTAAAGGATCAAGCTTTTATTAATTTTATGATAAAGTCGTATAACCCTACTTGTGAGCATACTTTCTAGGCACTGAAGGCTTAACAAGCACATGCACCGCATGGGCTTGGTCGAATCACTATCCCATAGGGGATGCTACACAGGCGACGAGACTGCACACACGTACTTTGTGAGTGTCCCGTACAGGTCAAATTAAGACGAGCCATGTTGGGGAATCCTGGCCGGGCATGGCTAAGATTAGAGCCGCTTCCCCGTTCAGCATCCTCAGGTTTATCTCACGTGTGGGATGGCTTGAGCGACGTTGCGGGGTCGAACGACTCTAATGAGGGGAGGTAGCACAAAGGGCCCGAATAGGTAGCCTATGTGCGCGTGGACTTCTGACCGCCCTCCTATCGTAATCCAGAAGCCAGAACCCTCCAAGAGGCGATTTGCGTGGGTTAAAGTACTGCTTAAATAGGTTGTCAAAGGGAAATGAGTAAAAATAAATAAACATCGAACGGTGCTTCTCGATCAACCTTTCAACTCGATTTTCAAAATGTATTTATCAAGCGGGCGGTTGATACATGAGCTCTCATGTGTTACACATCCTTGAAATGCTGGTCGCACCAAATACAGAGCATGCCCAGCAAACACATTTATATATAAAATAGGTACATATAACTTATGTAAGAGCTTTTTAGATTTATATAAAACTGGAAGAAAAATAAGAGATATTTAATGTCAGGATGTCAGCAATTTTCAAAATAATATATATGTCTATTAGATGTAAATTCTTCTACATGAATTTATATACGTTTTATGTATATTTTGTGTAATATTTACATAAAAAATAGTAGTTGTAAAAGCGTTGCGATGACGAAAATGGCAGCTACTTGAGCATAATATAATTATTATCAATGTAAAAAATTATTTAAGCAGTTCCATACAAAAAATGGAAAAACTACATTTTACGTGTAACTGTACTTTTAATTATATTTAACTTAATTCTTGCACGAACCCGTTTTTACCTGAACTGAAAGCCGACAGTTTATTATGATATACTTGCGTGAAGAGTGTCCCTTAACCGGATTCGAACTTTTGGGAGTGGGCGTTGCAAATTCCGAAATCCGACATGTGTTTTCATTGTCTCCGACATTGTACCACTGCGCTAATCTGTAACATCCCTTCTTTTTATTTCGTACTTCGTAACATTGTGCTGTTTCGCGTTATTAGTTTAAATTTTGTTTGATTATACCTTGAGTGAAGTCTTATTCAATAATTATACCTATCTTTAACTTTATATTAAAAATGACCAGGATTTAATTTATTTTATATTATTTATTTTTTATATAAATTAGACGCATTTTAGTCGATACGGATCTAATATTAAAGGCGGTACGTGAACTACAATTTTTGGCGTTGTAGAAAACACGCGCGTTCGATTACTTATGTGGCGCAAATAGAAACGGACTTTATTTTCGACCATACAATATATGCAATCATAATTTCTAATTATATTTACAGAAGGCATACATAAAAAATGAATAATATTACATATAATATTTTACATATAACGTACATAAATCTAATCATGTAAATATGACAGCACATGAATTTCATGAGTGATATGTAATTATCTATATGTATATATTATATGAATTTCTGTATACAGAATATCCGTAAGTTTCTATACTATTATGTAAAATATACGTAATTGTGTGACATACGGTTTATATAACTTATTAAAGAATACTTACATACTTGATATATAAAAAAGCATATGTAGGGGTATTTACTTCAATTTACATATGTTGTATGTATATTTTATATGTGTGTTTGCTGGGTGACCTTATGGAACCGTCAATATTCGATTTGGCCGTGGGTGTGAAGCATGGCGAGAACTCTCCATGATTTTTTGCACTTGGGATCATCGTAATGAACCTATTTTTCGTCTCCATATCGCAATGCCATGCAGGAATCCCTTCCGCGTTTGCCTCTCAAGCACATGTTCACAACCAACAAACATCGTTCATCTTTTTCGGCTTCAACTCGTACGACACCCAATTTCCTAGCTTCTGAATCATTTCGATGGCGTTGAGGCGTACCTATTGAAATGGTTTCAATGCTTTCACGCGACCATCTACACCCTTAGTCAAGGTCAAAATACTCCAACTGCTCAAACAGCTGAAACTAGTCAAACTAGTCGCATTATTTGAACTATTCAAACTGGTCAAACCAGTCAAGCTACTCAAACTACTCAAACCACTGAAATTACTCCAACTACTCAAACTGCTCAAACTACTCAAGCTAATTAAGGTACTCAAACTACTCAATCTACTTAACCTACTCAAGTTATTCAAGCTACTCGAACTACTCAAACTATTCAAACCTCTCAAACTACTCAAACTACTACTCTACTAATTTTGAAAGGCCATTTGAGCCATAAAGGGGTTTCTTAGCTCCCTTGATTTGGTTTGAAAAATTACACTCGATAGAACCATGTCGAAGTTGCCAAATATGCGGCAGCTGATGGTAGCTGCGTATTACAATTTGAGCATGTTGTCTATTTTTTCGTTCGTTTTCACTTTTCCACAAATGATACTTTTTCCTTCCCTTCTCTAAAATGTTATTTATACAAACTAATAATAGAAGAAGAACACATTTTATTTATCAGCTTTCTTTTAAAGGAAATCAGAATAGAACAAAAATGTAGGCACTAAATTCTAAATGTATTGACCGTTTGTCACTAAGTTTCCATTAACTGCAGTAATTTAATGATCTTAATTGTACTTTATTAAACCTATTACGGACACGCAAATGTGTTCTGTCTCATGAAAACATTTTATTAAATGAAGCTTATTTGAGACATCTTTTTTAGCAATCGCTGAGAGAAATGTGACCGACTCAATGACAAGTTGATGATGTTTTATGGATTAGAGCAATCTCATCTTCATTTGCGCTACCTACTACGTCGTTTGCTGCATGAGTAAAGACGAAGCAAAGTATTATGGCGTAATTTACAAGAATATCGTGATAACAAAGTTTTCTTGTTACCATCTAGTTCTAGATAGTAAATAATTTATACACAGGTTTGAATTTTGGAAACATTCCTAATTTATTTACAACTACATATATGCGATAGAAACACACCTGTTAACTGGTTTTGGGTAAACATTTACAGTATCAAAATACATCAAAGATTTATTTAATTTAAACAATAATATGTTAATAAATTTAACTAAACTAAATTTCTGGAAGACCCGGATGTGTTTGAATGATCAAATTAGTATGCTAGATATTTCAATAAATTTAGAGGTTGCATTGCAATCTTAACAATGCAATTTGCGGCATGCCTTTCAAACTCGACCTTAAATATTAAAATTTATGTGCGGCAGAAGCGTTTAATTGATTTACAAAAGGATCAAAGTTATCAAAAAATGATTTACATTTAGTAAACGCACTGCTAAATTTTGTTAAAGGAATTATTGGCAATGCGTATTATTGATTCGAACACTTCGTCAATTTCCCTTGAGGGTAAATTGCCATTTTTAAACTTGACGAATAACGAACTTGATCGTCGAAACTAAGATTTCGGTACATTCTTCACCCTCTGTTAATTCTAAATTAATATTCCTGTACTTTCTATGAAGGGTTGTTATGGCTTCTACTAAAATTACCTAATTAATCTGGGAAATTGTTGACACAATCTTAGAATGCTTCAAAAGTTTGGATTGTGTTAACACTTTGTCTCAATAACTTCCTCGTTTTACTATCGGATGCATTTTTAGACTTTTATTTAAGCAAAAAAATTGGCTTGTAACTTGCATAAGTAAAATTCACGTAAGGTCTTCTTGATAGTGTAGTACACATTGTAGTGTACAAAGGGTAATAACTGAAGGAATTAGAGTTTGAAAATAGTCTTCATCGGTATTTCGATATTTAAAGGATATCGACTAGATGGAAGGATCAGATTAAATGCAGAATTAAGCGTAACTCCTACGTTAGTAGCAACGGCAGGTATTTTATAGTATAAAGCACAGCCTTATGTTGTTGTGCGTGTATTCATCTATTGGTAAACCTTATTGATAAGAGGTATATGCATAATAAACGTGGGGTTTAATTCATTGTGAATGTTAAGAGGGGTTCTCATTTATACCATTATTCGTTGTAGTTCGTGTAACGGTACATTAAGCTCTGGTGCTCAGTTTGACTTAGCTCGAAATAATGGTTAGAATGTAACGTATGTAGGACAGTAAGTGACATTTCCATTCACAATCCAATCGCTCTTTATAGAAATGAACGTTAGGACTAGGCGCCATCTAATTTTGAAAGAATTTGAAAGCATTAAATTGTTACATTGATATAAGAAAATATGACTTTATGTATCTATAAATTGACTATCTGAAAGATAAGTCCAAAAATAGTATTTGAACATCGATAGCAAGACAAGAGTATATAATACATAGTGTCATGACATATGCAGCCGAAACTGCATCAGACAAAAGGTCAATCGGGGGAGGACCACAAGACAGACAACATAAACGATGGAAAGAATGCTGAACGTTGACGTTAGAAGAGACATAAGGAAAGACATTAGGAAAAGCCTACCATAACAGACAACCATATGGGAAGAAAGAAGAAGATTCTCGATCATGCGCAATCGCTAATGAATGATTCTCGTCTATAGGTAAACTGTAGACCTTTGCCGCTATCTCTAATGGATAGAAAAATGAAATTTTATTTTATATGCTGCATTTAAAGGAGGCAGTTGTGTAACTAAAACCTCTAAAGGAATCATTACGAACTCACGCTATTATTGATACCTAATTGGTCAATTGCTTCTTTTTACCCAGAAAATGATGTTGTATGGGGAAAAAAACAATTACTAGTTAAAGGAACCGAGACTGAATTGTTGAAAAAGGGGGGTTATTTCAATTTCTTTTCCATGTCATAGAGGAGCATCTCTTAACTAAAAGATTATAGCAAAGAAAATTATAAAATTAGAGATACATGCATCACCGGCGCTTAGAGAGAGAACCGTAACATTCTAATGGACTGGCAAGCCACACGCCCGCTGTTTGTAGCCGAAGCGGTGCGGCGGTGTAAAAACTTCATTTAATTAAAAATTGTTTTCCAAAAACGTGACACAATTTTGGTTTCTAAATGAATCTCGTTTAATTATTCATATTACAACGAAGACGTTCGTGTAAGTCTAATGCTCCGACGACCTACCATTCCCGAGAATGCAATGTGCTACAATATCGTCTGTAGCGCCTATAAAAATCAAATTTTGATCATACAATTTTACAATCATATTAACAAAGGTTGAATCTACAACATACTAAAACTTTGTTCTATTTGAGCAAGTAGTTTTGTTTTTATGTAACTCTAAACTTAGCTAGCGTGTCGCAAACCCCGAAAACGGACACTTTGCATCGTTCGGCCGTAGAAATGGCCCTTAAAGTGCATTTAAAAAAAAGTTATTTCTAAACAACGTAGAAATAAATAGGCTTTAATTTGATATCAAGCTCATTCGAATCAGCCCAATAGTTATTTTTTTATTCAGCTTCAAACTCGAGTAGGTATATATACTTTTTGTGAATATACAAATATTTATCGATTCAATTATACACGGTGTTTGCAATAATTTGTTAAGTTTTGTAAATTTTGAATAGGAAAAGCTTTGTTATTTTAAAAGGAACGCTAGTAAAAACCACTAGTTTTAGAAGACACATAGCACACACCTGAATTGAAGGGATTGAAAAGCTTTATCGACCTACATAATAATATACAGGATGTTCCATTTAAAATAACAAAGTTTGCCTATTCGAAATTTACAATAATTTACGAATTATTGTAAAACACCCTGTATATTTAAATCGACAAATATTTGTATGTTCACTAAGGAACGACCTTTACTAATTTGTGTACTAAAAATTGACTCAGAATTTTAAAACTGAACGGACCTAAGTATTTATTAATCAGACCATGTTTTTTCAGAAAAATCATGAAAAAAATTCATAATCTGGGAACGCTGCATTTAAAACAAAAAACAAAAATATGGACATACGGCATTTTAAGAGAGCAATCGGGATATGACTCACATATAGGGTGTTCCGTTAAAAAAAAACCGGTCGGCACGGAGCCACCATTATTCGAAGCACCGTGTGTGTTTATGAATATTTTACAAATATGCAATCCTACAACTTTTATTTGAAATTTAATCCGTATGATATTGAATGAAATATTTGATTTCCTCGCACTAATGGACTACCCTGTATGTTAAGGTAAAAGTATACATATATACCGGGTGAGTCATTTAATATGTAATTTGAAACATCTCGAAAAATACGCATTGTATAGAAAAATTTTCCGAATCAAAACTTCAATATCTTCGAGTTCTTAATACTAAATTACACGTCCACCCCCACCCCCGTAGGTGGGCCAGGCGGCAAATTTGAAAACTTAAGTAGCAACCCCTATTTTTTATCACTGATTCGGCTTCTACGTCGAAAGTTATGTACCATTTGTCCGAAAAATTTTTTTCGAGTCGTGACAGGTCGCTGTAATCGCTAGAAATGGAGCAGAAGTCAAAAAACAGATAAACACGTATTTAGTAAGTTGTGGGGGGGGGGGGGGGAATAAACTGATTTTAACGTAACCCGGTATAAGTATAATTGTATGCAATTAGCAGGTCTGGTTTTAGACACTAAACAAAGTTTGGACATAGAAAAATGCCAACCTTAAACGTAGATTGCCAATAAAGGGCCTAAGTTATTTGCAGGTTTAATATTTTTTTTTCAATTGATACCGAAACAGATAAATTTATACAATGACCGGTAATTGTATACAATTTCCGACTATATACTTTTACCTTAACATAAAAAGCCAACTTCCTTAATTTCAGTTTAATCCATACTTGATCAAGTCAAATAGTAAAATGTCTGGGTTGTAAGTAAAATTTATCACATTTGAATGTGTAGAAACATAAACTTTATACAATATTTGCCTTTGTATCATTTAGTGTCTCCAATGTGTCGGAGAGTCAAGAGCTTCATTAGACCTCTGCTGTGCAGATAACTCATTTACACCTTTTAGAAAAACATTCATAAAGTAGGTATATTATCTTTATCTGTACAGTGTTTTACTTGTTATAAATTAACAATTAACAAATTCGACTCTTAAGCCTACCAGAAACCGACCAGTGAGGAAAACAAACTAATATTAGTTTTGAATTAAAATCTGTGTTATGGAATAGGGAAATTTGAGTTGAGAGAAAAATGAACAATTGATAGCAATGAAACCGGTAGTTGTTCAAAAGAATGTAAAGAATGCTCATATAAAATAGTTTCAATAAAAACGGTTCTACCAAAAAGTCAGATATGCGAATTGCGCCTTAACCACAGCGACTTTATTTTATCGCTGGGGGTTTGTAAATCCTTTATTACTTCCAAGCCATAGGATAAAAACGGGTTTATAAGAAATATGTGTGTCCATTACTCACGGTCCTTAACATCACGTTTTATTGGTCAATATTTCTGTGTCATTAACGAATTCGTGATAAATGCTTTATATTTACACTTATTTAGAGTAAAAGATATTTGTTATTTGCAGAGAACCGGGAGGAATTACAGATGTAAATAAGAGCACTTTAGCTTAATGTCCTGTCAAACGAAAATAAAAATATTCACATTTGCTGAAAACATTCCATCCGCGATTGTATTTCATTTTGTTCTACGTTAATGAAAGCCATTTTTTTTAACTTGGAAAACAATGTGAAAACTGAAAACATTACAATGAACACACCGAACATGAAAAAGTAAAAAAAAAAACCTAAATTGGTAACAATTTTTTCGCGTATGTGGAAAATTTCATTAGAGAATTACTCGCGATGTTTCGTAATTAAACTTTTCAAATCAATCACCGATAACTATTGTACGTATGTGTTTTATACAAATAAGTCGGTATCAAGGTTGATTGAACGTGATTGATTAATTGTATTGTAAATTAATCTCTGTTCCAGACTTTATTTGGAAACACATTTCAAGGCAAAACAATTTACTTTTCCCTTAGTAAAATAAGTGTTTACACTTTTTGTGCAAAATGGTCGCGTATTTAATGATCTTTACACAGTGGTAATAGGGTAATTTAATTTGTAATAAATATACGCCTTCTGTAAATAAAAAAGGCACGCTGGTAATTATGTCAATATTATAATTAATAGTACAAATGACGTAGGTAAAAAATATTTCATAATATCCTTTGGGCGATAACATTTTCTCTTTTTTTCTAACAATTTTTTCCGCACGTCCGCCGCGACGGCATAAATAAAAGATTTAAATGGCATGTAGGCCAAGTTGTGTTTGATACTAATACATAACCTAAGTAAGGTTGATAGTTTGTCAACACACATCTCTTTAGTCCAGGTAGATAAAAAAAATAAGCTAATTAGAATTAATTGTTAAACGTAGAGTATTTTTGGAAATACTTTATTAATAAAATGCACGTAAAAAACATTATTTTCGTGACTTATTAACTTATAGTTATAACATTACACCACTCACAGAGTCCAATTGTTTTTATATGTCACTTGACCCATATCTACAGATGCTGAATTATTATTCTCAACATTAATAAATAATTAATTAAAATATCAATACTTGCCTAGGTATGGTAATTACAATGACGAAATCACAAAGCACGTTTTTGTGATTTTTGTAAAACATTTTAAATGGTGCGCTAAATTCGTGAAATTTATGTAGCACCAATATCGAAAATATTAATATCAATTTGTGATTAATACTTTATATTAACCCAATAGTGATTATTGTTATATAGATTTAAGGAATACATATAGCACCGATATTGGGATTATTAATATGGTACCGTATTGATTGTTCAACATTATACCAATTTTGATTTGTGTTTGTAGATATAGCGCCAATATCGTAATTATCAATATTTATTGATGTTTAACATTTCAATGCAGAATGTTAAAATGTTAGTTTTACGTTGTACATGCATCGAATATAACACCAATATTGATATGGATTTTATGTAAAGTCTCACAGATAAGTTCGATATAGGAAACAATCTTCAATATTGATCCAATCCAGTGGCGATCTCAAGGGGGGGGGGGCACTTGGGCACGTGCCCCTCCTAAAATGTATACAGAGAGCGTCAAACTGGCGATTTACGTCTATAAATAAAATAAAATAAAATAAAATAAAATAAAATAAAATAAAATAAAATAAAATAAAATAAAATAAAATAAAATAAAAATAAAAATAAAATAAAATAAAATAAAATAAAATAAAATAAAATAAAATAAAATAAAATAAAATAAAATAAAATAAAATAAAATAAAATAAATTTATTGCCGGGAGATACAAAGTGTATCGGTTCGTCATCATAACCTAGTGTCACAACGCAAAACACCAGTAGGTGTGTTGTGCCCTCCCTATGACTAAAACCTGGATGCGCCACTGATCCAGTCCAGTCCAATATCTCGCCATTCTAAATCCAAGATTGTGGGCTACTAGGTACTGACATCTGATAATCGTCCGACATTGTCACCGTTCACATGCACAATCACTTTCTTCGTCTAAAACAGGATGGTGTCCTGTACCTGTCAAATCTTCTTAAGCACCACTTGTACAATATAGCAACATGTACTTATAGCAAATTAAAATAAAGTCATTGTATTTTAAGTCATTTTTAACATCACCACCAATTATTCTATTATTTATTACATAGAAGCACAAGCACTTGGCATGTTTGGAAATCAACGTTTGTGGACTTCGTTCACATTAGAAAAATAGTCAAACTTAAACAACGTATCCAACGGATTGGACATGATCTAACTTTGCAGAAAATGTTCTCGAATTTTATTATAAGGCATATTTAAGGAACAAGTGACGCCTTTATATCACTTTTCTAATAATTTGGACTTACATACTTAGTTTTGGAAACAAAAGATTTTTTACATTATTTTACATACGAATATAAAATATAAAATCCTTTGTTTATTTGGAAAACATAGTACATAAAATGTTTGACGACCAGGAAACTTGTAGAGACTTCGCCCCTTTCGACATTTGTCAATACGAAATGTACGAATTTGAGAAGACTGACTGTACTAATTGAGATGATCGCTAATTAATGCCAGTTGTATAAATAATCACATTTCGGGACGAAAATACAATGTTACGGTTATGATTTCCAACGGGACTTTAATGGTTTGTGGCTATTGCGAGGTGCACATTAAGTATGTACAGGGTGTCCCACTGCTCCGTAATCGGTGGATAACTCAATATGGGTTGAATATACAGAAAAAAGTTTCAAATAAAAGTTGCTTTAATTTGAATTGCGCATCTTTTAAAAATATTCTTATATCTACAGTATGTTGCATTTTCACGTGGCAGGAAAATGTCACTTTTTTTAAACAGCACACCCTGCATTTTTTTCTCTTAATGTATCGACCAACCATATTTATATTACGTCTGAAATTTTGTTTAATATCGGATGTGCGGTTGCCAAGTTATTAATTATTTTGTCAAAATTTGGTACAATTCAAGGTCGGACTATAATATTCATAACTAAGTTATTCTTCAAAAAAGGAAAAATTTATTTCGCGAATAATATTACCCTAATGTCGTGTTACTCTACAAAAAAAAAACTAAGTGATTAATTTTATACCGAGTGTTTAAAATGAGAATTCAAACTTTGTGAACTTTAAATAGAATTTATACGAATATTTTAAATGGAACGCCCTATATTTTTATTTACCATCAAATTCTCGACAAAAAACCCTATTCAACGGTGTATTATTTCCTGGTATTATTTTTTATACTTTTGTTAATTTTTACGATTTTTAAAATTTCACGTAAAAAAAATCTGTTAAGAGTAATTTTAGTTTAATTATTATTACAAAGTACCGTTTAAATAGTTGGTATCAAGTCCTGTGACTATCTTAAGTTCTAAATAATTAAAGCAAAACAACAGTTAGAGGTACGCACGAGAATTGGATTTACTGTACCCCAATAAAGTAGAAGAGGTCCTGTTCCTTGGCCGCCAAGGTCGCCGGACCTTACCTTTATGGATTACTATCTTTGAGGAACTGTTAAATCTCAAACAGCTGCCACAACACGAGATGACCTGAAAATTTGAATTCGAGAGGTGTTTCAACCGATTACTCCTATGACTTTAAACAATGTGAGATTATTCAGGGTTAGGCTTCAAAAGTGCATGGATCAAAGTGGAAGACATTTTGAACATTTACTTTAATGAGAGATATGGTATTTATTTTCTATTTTAATTTTCGAGAAACACCGTTTATTAAAAATTCCAGAAATACCGTTTACTAAAAATTTTGTTTAATTATTTAGAAATTAAGATAGTCACAGGACTTGAGTTTTGTTCTTTTGCGTAGATAAAAACTATTTAAACGGTATTTTGTAATAATAATTAAATAAAAATTAATTTTAACAAATTTTTTTACGTGAAATTTTAAAAATTGTAAATGTTAACAAAAGTACAAAAAATAATACCAGGAAATAATACACCGCTAAATAGGGTTTTTTGTCGAGAATTTGATGATAAATAAAAATACAGGGTGTTCCATTTAAAATATTCGTATAAATTCTATTTAAAGTTCACAAAGTTTGAATTCTAATTTTAAACACTCGGTGTAAAATTAATCACTTAGTTTTTTTTTGTAGAGTAACACGACATTAGGGTAACATTATTCGTCAAATAAATTTTTCCTTTTTTGAAGAATAACTTAGTTATGAATATTATAGTCCGACCTTAAATTGTACCACATTTTGACAAAATAATTAATAACTTGGCAACCGCACACCCAATATCAAAAAAATTTTCAGGCGTGATATAAATATGCCTGGTCGATACATTAAAAGAAAAAAATACAGGGTGTGCCATTTAAAAAAAAGTGACATTTTCCTGCCATGTGAAAATGCAACATACTGTAGATATAAGAATATTTTAAAAAGATGCGCAATTCAAATCAAAGCAACTTTTATTTGAAACTTTTTTCTATATCTTCAACCCAGATTGAGTTATCGAGCGATTACGGAGCAGTGGGACACCCTGTATATTTTGTAGACACAGTCTGAAAGTGAAAGAGAAGTAAGTAATATTTTTAGAGCATTTGTTCACTTATTTTCATTTCATCGGTACAAATGACAATTCGAAATTAATCGTAAAGCTTTCTACGAGCACATAATTAGGAATTACACAGCAATATTAATTACCTTTGTTCACAGCGTTTATTGTAATTTACGCACATAATGCTACGTGTATTTTGCTAGGGTATATTGCCATGAAACTACGTCTTCCCTAATTTGATTAATTTTACCAATATAATTAGGTAATATTACAAAAAAGAACGGACCTCACCGCGTTTCTATCATATTCTCATTTTATTAACGCCCTACTACGCACATATGTATAGTAAGTAAATAAAGCCATTACAAAAATTAAGTTTATTGTTAATTATTTATTACCAAGGGATTCCATTTATGGAAACTGTGCATTAGTTAAACATATATTCACAAACATGTGCGATTACCTTTGTAATCACGATTTTACATTCCCATGGGTTTCTCTTCTATTTATACATGTTACAGTGTTATTTACGTGAATGTTATATTGCTATCTATGTACCTTTTTGGTTTGGAATACTTCTTTTTCTCATACTTAAGGAGTTTTAAAGTCTGCTTAAGGTGTTTCTTGACACTGTCACTTTTCCCAGTGGCGGAACTTCACAATTCCACAATTAAAAAAGTTTCTTTTTAACATTTATTTATGCATTTTGTAAAATAAAAGGAAAAGCTTATTTTTGAAGAGGATTTTGGTGGATCCTTAAAAACTGGATCCCAGAGATTTGTCTTGAAGGTATGATACGGTTTCTGCGCGGCGCGGCGGTGAAGGTTTCGCCTACGTGACTACTCGTGACAAACATAATCACGCATTGAACGAGCTTGCACCGCAATAAAAGTCGATTCAACGTTTTGGTAGGGGGCCTGCATACGTTCGGCTCTAATTGATGAAATAGACAAAACTATTTTGAATCGCTACCCAAAATTTCTCAAAAACGGACCTTCTTTGAGCTTTGGCCCCCCCGCACTACGGAGTCTGCGGCATTGTACTTCCGCTACTGACTCTTCCTTATTCACGCAGTGCTCTACAACACATTTTATCCTTGTACGCGATCACAAAATCATACCTTCAGCTCTCCAGAAAGGGCGCCTTAAATATTTTTCTTCTAGGATTCCCTTCCGTTAATTATCTTTTACTATCAAATATGCGGGTTCCCTAATCTTCCCAATTGTTCTCGTTTGTGATCAGTAGTTCAGTACAGTGCTGTGATTTAAACTTCTCCACTTTTCAATAAGGCACAATCGATACTTCATTTTTCTAACACACGTTTGCGTCATTTTCGTGTTTGGGGCCATCCATAAATTACGTAACTCTCCGAGGGGAGAGGGGGGTTCATAGCAACATTATGGAGGGTTACGAGAGAGTAGGGGGATTAACGTGCGCGTTACGTAATGATAAAATATAATTTAAAAAAATCCGTTGCATTTAACATTTAGGTAAAAATACTTTGTATTGATTTTATATAAAAATGTAAATAATTTTGCCTTTTGGGAAGAATGGGGGGGGGGGGGTTACTGCGTTACGTAATATTTAGGAGGGTTTGTGTTTGCGTTACAAGGGGGGAGGGGGTATCTAAAATAGTCAAAATTTGCGTTACGTAATTTATGGACGGTCTCTTTCCACTTTTTTCCCGCTGGGTAAACATACAGAAAAAAGAAAATTGCGTTGCCATTGATCTCAACATTCACACTAGGAAATGTCTTGTGTAGCTTACGATTCACTTTGATTAGCCTCATCTGATTTGTTAGCCTCGTCTTTCGCCTCGGATGCAATCATCAGATTCGGCCAAAAAAGATCACTTTTACAATCTTGATACACAAATAACTATTATAGGACACATTACACTTACACTTTCAAATTCAACAAAAGTGGTAACAACGGAAAAGAAAGATCTGAATAGCTCGTCGGCCAAATAACAGTTCCAAGATATCACAACACTGTTTACCAGATCTAACCATAGGTGATCTTCACCTATTCCAAATCGGCTTCATATTTGTAGAAAGGTTCAATTGAATGAGTATAGCAAATAATTTGATTTCACAAATCTTAAACAAGGATAGATATTTTCTTAGACATTCACAACAATTAATATTCCTCGGCTCTTGTGCGATGTCGATGTAACCAAGTTAATTTTTTAATACAATTGATTTTGTCTTCTTCTATCTAAATGATAAGAACAGCAATTAAAAATGTGCGCGCTCCTGCTTTGCCCTTGCGATTCCAAGTATGTGTTAGGTTGACGATCAAATTAATAAAGGCCACGTTTGGGATCCAGCAAATGAGGTGGATATGTACACATACATTGTGCAGATTATTTAAACTCACGTGAAGCTTGAAACTTTTGCCTTATGCGCATAGCGGCTGGGTAAAAAATTATTCGGAGAGGAAAACACAACCCCTACGGGTGACCGACTGTTACTGCAATAAGTAACCGTCACCATTCAAATTCTTCTGTTAAAAAGTACAGAATCTTCATTAGGTGCAATAAATTCCAGAAAAATGTTATTAAAGGTAAAGGTATATCTGTGTTTATTCTGTATTTCCATTTCGTAACTCGTAAGATGATCGTATAATCATCCAAAGTATTCAAAAGGTTGAAATAAATATAACAGAGTAATCCCACATGCCGGTCATAAGTAAAAATCTTAGATGCAGGTAATTTATCTTACGAAGTATTTCCATTTGCAATGGATGATATTTCTTTGAAGGTTCGAATTTTAAAAAGATGAATTTGGATTCCCCTTTTCGTCATTTTATATCTCGACATCTATCAATATAATGAGGGATGCTCTTTTATACTTTCAGAATTTTCATTCGGAATTTCAAATAGATATATTGATCTTGAAAATTATAGTCGCCTTAAAGCGAAATCGTTTCATATCTCTTAATAATATTTAATAAAATTGCTGTATTTGTCCGAAAATTTGTTACTATTTCTCAATTTTCACCTTTTGAAGTATAAAAGAGTCACTTCTCGGAACAAACGGTATCGTGTTCATTAGATTGTCAATCACTTAAAGAATGTTCTCCAAGGAATTCATAGGCAGGTCACAAAACGTTTCTTTTTCGTGACCTTTTATTGTATTAAATTCGTGCTTTCCATTCTGTTGCTAAATAATTTTCTTAGTGTGCTTTCCTTACACAGAAATATAAATAATTTATTAGGCATCGAGTTTAACACTCTAAAAATTTCAAAGGTGAATTCTGAACAACCAAATAAAAAAATTATTTTCTAAAAATAACAGTTTTTATCCTCGATTTTAAAAATGTCGCCCATTTTCATTTATAAAAAATTGATGTATAGACGTCCTGTTGAAGCCAATACAACAAAGTTGCTGAAACGTCGACTACTATATAGAATAAGCTATTCTTTGGTTACATATTCTCACTCCTACAGAAGGCCTTCTATGTAAGGAAACCTAATCAAATCATTAAGAAGAAAGAAGAGGAGTATCAAAAATTCACAGAATTATATTATTATATTACACCATGTGTCAATTTGAAAACTTCGCCATCTCCTCTCTCATTAATATTATTTGGATACGAACTGTACCCATCGAGTAACAGCTTCAAATTACTCTTAAAATGTAGCTTTATATAGTTGAAAAAGAAAAAAAAATGTTTTGCCTCGTTAAATCTTGTGCTAATGCCTTTTTCTGTCTCAAAGTCTTATGATACCAGATACAGATACCACTAATACAATCTATCATAGAAGTATTTAGGGTTAAACAAAGAATCGTCCAATGAATTATAATGATTTCGACAAAATAATTTTATAAAATAAAATATTTAGTAATAGTATACAGGGTGTTTTTTTGGGAGTTTTAGTTAGACGTTTCCGGGAAAGTTTTATAGGTACTTAAGGGCTACTCTGAAAGCGGAATAGATGTAAAATATTTTCGAAATGGCAGCACTTCCGCAAATGCCGGAAGTAGCTAGTAACTTCGTTATTGTACGTGAGAACCCCTATTTTTTATTGCATTTTTGGATTCTACGTGAAACTGTGATACCAAACCTCTGTCATAGGTTAACGTAAGTTTTTCAATAATTGAAAAAAATGGCTCGCAATGGTTTTACATATTAAGATTTTTGGAATCTAATTGTTATTTATGATGAAATGAGCAGAATCGCGTCACATGCTTGTCTTACGTTCATTGAACGATATCCAGAAAGACCGCGCCCGAGTGAACGTACATACCATCCGAACACTGGAATGAAACTGTTCGAATATTGGAAGCTTTGTACCACTAAAACAATTACCTAGAGTAAGACCCGTTGTTGAAGATGAGGCTAAGATTATTAACACTTTCAAGAGTGCTCGAGTTTTATTGTATTTTGTGAGTTTAAAAATAATAAGATTTTGTGTTTTCATCCTTATCCAGAAAATACGAATGCATGAGAACGGTATTTGGAAATTTTACGCAATATTGCGCCTGCAACAGAAGATCTACCTCTGCAGGAATATGCTGAATATGGAATCATAAGTCTTACAATACTCCACACGAGAACATTTACAAAAAAGTGTTTGTGTTTGGAACATGACGACGCTCATTTTGAGCATATGTTGAAGAAGACAAGGTTTTGAATTGCTTTGAAACCTATAACAGGTAACGGATTAATAATGTCACTTGATGGGTTTAAAATTTGTTTGCCATAAGATCAGTGACAAAAGCCCTATAGTATTAAGATGATTACGAACGACTAGGTGAACAATAGTTATCCAACGAGCATGTAATGATAGCTATTATTCACGAAGGTGAAGTTTGCGATACGTGCTAAAGGCGAGTGTCGCAATTCATCAAAGTGAGTAGTGATGAGTCGGGGATATGCAAAGTGTATTGTAAAAGTAAGTATGTCACTATTCCTTTTGAAGGGCATTTGATTTACTTCAAATACATAAATCTCTCTTATGTATGAAAGAAAGGTCTTAAAGGTCATTATGCAGAGAGATACTTAATTTCTGTAGGATATTTCTACAATAAAGATACTATAATATTAAGTTTTATTAGATAATTATAATACTGCGTTAACAAAATGTAACTGTAGAACATTACAGTTCATTGACATGATGAAAAGATGTCGTTACAATGAAAAATAGCATATCCAAAGAATTAGTCAATTGGGATGCGTTCAATTTCTATCACCCACCCCAGAACGCAATCCCATTCTTAGTACACAATACAAATGCTTATCTACAGTTGTACCCTTAGTTAAGATATCAGAAACATTCTTTATACCTTTTACATAACAAAATTTTAACTTTAAATTATTTACATGTTCCTTTAAAAAATGATATCTTATATCTATATGTTTGGACCTGGGTAGGTAACAATCATTAGAGGTGATTTTAATAGCACTTTGGTTATCACTGTAGATGACTAGAGTGTGATCACGCTGTCCACCAATCTCTTCCTGCAGCTGCCGCAACCATAATGCCTCCTGCGCCGCTGCCGACATAGCCATGTATTCCGCCTCTGCAGTAGAGAGGGCTACAGTCTGTTGTTTTCGTGAGCCCCATGACACTGCACCACCCTGTAACATAAAAATGTATCCCGTACACGATTTACGGTCGCACATGTCACTCGCCCAATCCGCATCACAAAAACCTGTTATTTCACTTTGTCCATTTTTAGTATAAGTAAGTTTATAATGTTTAGTACCCTGTAAATATCTCATTATCCTTTTCACGGCAACCCAATGCTCAGATTTAGGTTCCTTATTATATCGACTGAGAGCATTCACAGCGTACGAGATGTCTGGTCTCGTCCCTTGAGCTACATATAATAAGCACCCGATGGCATGCTGATAGGGACAATCGTATGGAACTTCAGTGCTATTTTCAAATTTCAAACCAACTTCTACAGGTGTTTTTGCTGGTTTACAATCTGTCATGTTGAATCTTGAGAGAATTTCATTTATATACTTCTCCTGGTCCAATGTAATTGTATCCTTGCCTCTATTTATACTTAAGCCCACACATTGCTTTGCTTGACCGAGATCTTTCATACTCAATTTCGAATATAGGTTTTTCTTCAGTTCTTCAATAACTGCTGATTGAAAGCTGAAAATTATTATATCATCAACCCAAACGGCAATATAAATTCCTCTATTAATGTCGTAATAAACACAGGGATCAGTCTTTGATTGCTCAATTCCCATTTCCTTCAAGACTTTGTTTAACTTAATATTCCACAATCTGCTCGCCTGTTTGAGCCCATAAATAGACTTCAGTAAGTGACATACTTGATCTCCTTCACTATACATCTCTGGCTGTAGCATGTATATGTCAGTATCTATTTTTCCTTGTAGAAAAGCCGACACAGCATCCATTTGTTCAATGTGTAGATTGTGCTGTGCTGCTATAGCAAATAAATAGCGAATAGAGGTGTATCTTACTACTGGAGAGTAGACTTCTTGATAATCTATTCCTCTCTTTTGTGCATAACCCTTTATAACAAGTCTTGCTTTATATCGAATAATACTTCCCTGTTGGTCAGTTTTGGTTTTAAATACCCATTTGCTGGGTAATCCCTTTTTGTTTCTAGGTAGGTCAACAAGCTGCCAAGTTTTATTTTCGATCAAGGAGTTAAATTCCTCATCCATCGCCTTTTTCCACTCCCTGGCATGCGGGGATGACAGAGCTTCTTCCACGCTTTGCGGATCTAAAACACTTGTGTATAAACAAAATAATCCCATTTTGTCTTCATGTTTTCTATTACGTGGCCTTAGTGTGATACTACTTAACTGTTGGTTGTGCGGTGGTAATGGCCTCGGAGGTCGGTAACTATCATCAGGATCGCCTGAGTCAATTTCGTGATCACTAGAATCTTCACCTTCGGATCCTCTCAAGATAGGCTCAATAGCTGATCCATTTGACGGAGGAACGATGACAGACTCTTTCGGTTGCTGATTTTGTTCAGAAGCAGCATAATCTTCCAACTTAACTGACTCATTTTCAATAGGATTTACTGTAATTGAACATTCACCAGTTTCATTAATATTTTCAAAGAAAATAACATCCTTGCTCTTTGTGACCTGATGAGTTAATGGATTCATAATGCGATATCCTTTCGTGTTTTCACAGTAACCCACGAGAATCATCTCCGATGATTTCTTGTCCCATTTTTGTCGTCTTTCCTTTGGTACATGAACCATCACCTTTGAACCAAATATCTTAATGTGGTGCAGTTTGGGTTCTTTTCCTGTCCACATTTTATATGGCGTAGTATCTCCTAGTACTTTAGTTGGTGATCTATTGACAATGTATGCAGCTGTGGCAATAGCTTCAGCCCAAATCGGTTTCTCTAAACGTGCATAAAACATCATGCACCTAGCCTTTTCTACTAAAGTACGATTCATTCGTTCCGCAAGGCCATTTTGCTGAGGGGTATATGGGGTGGAGGTCTGGTGTACAATGCCACAACTTGCCAAATATAACTCAAAATTGGAGTTGCAATACTCTTTACCATTATCAGTTCTTATAACTTTAATTGTATGATCTAATTGATTCTCTACTTTCTGCTTATAGTCTTTAAAAACTTGTAATATGTTTTGTTTATCCCTTAGAAAATAGACATGAACCATTCTAGTATAATCATCAATGAAAGTAATAAAATATTTCATACCTCCGTACGATGCATTTTCCATTGGTCCACACAAGTCAGAGTGTATCGTTTCCAATGGCTTTGTTGCTCTGCTTCCTGCATGCTTGAAAGGCAACCTTGCTTGTTTTCCTTCGCAACAGGTAGAACATTGAATATCTTTCTGTGAATCTCCTGACAGTATAACCCCCTCAGCACAATCAGGCAATTTTTTAAGAGCTGAAACATTTAAATGGGCCATCCGAAGATGCCATAAATTAATATCATTCAAATTAACTTTATTAGCCACCATGTGTGCACTTTCATCGTCATTTGCATAAGTGTCTAATACATATAATTTATATATTAAAGTGGCCGAGCACAATAATTTTCCCTCTGCATTTTTTATGATACAACCCTTCTCGTAGAATGATACCATATATCCATTCTTTGTAATTGTGCTTACTGACAATAAATTAGCCGCTAACCCAGGTACAAGAAGAACATTTCTTACCTGGATCTTTTCCTGTTGTGTAATTTGAATATTGATATCTCCAACACATTCTACAGACAATGGCTCTCTGTTGGCTACTGTGATCGTTTTTACTGGTGCTTCTCGAATATTGTACATTAAATCTTTGTTACTAACCATGTGCGCTGAACACCCACTATCGATGTACCACTTCTCATTTTCTTTAGTTGGAAAAACTGAGAAAACTGGGAAAGCTGCAACAAAACTTTCTTGCTTATCATTCTCCTTGGTCACTGTTTTCTTTGGATGTTTACAAAACTTTGCAAAGTGTCCAAACCCATTACAATTATAACATCGGGGACCCTTATTTTTTACAGATGACTTCGGTTTCTGTTGGTTATTCTGATGACGACCCTTTTTTAGGTTAGAATAGAATGCACTGCTCGAATCTTCAGTTTTCACTTCTTGAAGCAACTTCGTTTTAATAAAATCTGCACTGATTTTCGCACCGGAGTTTTCTAACCCCATTATCATGGGTTTGTATTCATCGGATAAGCCTGCTAACATTAGAGTGCCAAGCCACTCATCATTCACCTCGAAACCAATGTTTCTTAGTTTATGAGCTGCAGTCATAATTCTGGTTACATAATCTTCTACACCGGTGCTTGATTGAAGTGAAGTATTGATCAACTCCTTCAACAAACCCACTTTTCTAGTTAACCCATTGTCATCGAATGCTTTATGTAAACTGTCCCACACCTCTTTAGCTGTCTTACACTCCTGAACATGGACATAGTTTTGAGTGTTTATTAACAAAATAAGTTTCGATTTGGCCTTCACGTCCTTCGCTGGGTCTACCCTTTTATCCGCGCTGTGTTCTATGCACTCCCATAAATCCTCGTGCTCCAGATATGTTTTAATACAAAATTTCCATGTTGCGAAATCGTCTCGTCCATTCAACTTCTCGATATTAAACACATTTGAGCTCATCTTGTTAAATTTTTACACGTGCTATGCCTTCCCGCCTAAAGTATAACCTCGCTTTTTACTGTTCGGTAAAACTTCAGAATTATTTCAGTTTCTTTATTGAGAACCACGCTCTGCTACCATGTAGGATATTTCTACAATAAAGATACTATAATATTAAGTTTTATTAGATAATTATAATACTGCGTTAACAAAATGTAACTGTAGAACAGTACAGTTCATTGACATGATGAAAAGATGTCGTTACAATGAAAAATAGCATAAAGTCACTAGATATCTAAAGTACCGCAACGTTCGCCATTTTGGGGTTAAAATTTTGGCGGCAATTTCAAATATTGAAGACCTAGTCGCTAGAAAATTTAATGACTTTATGAAGTGTTTCTTAAAAACTAAACTCACATTAGATACTTATCAATATATTTCTTAAAAATTAGTTGTCATTGTTATTAAAAGGTACAGTTTAATTGAAAGATAAAAAATTTGGAACTTTGCCACACGAACCTAACATACGTTTTTAAAATTGACATTTTATTTTGTCGTGTTAATACTTCATTTAGAATCGTTATTTAAATCACAGAAAAGGATAACTAAAAAATACAGCAAGTATAGTGTGTAAGAATAAGAAGACGAGCCTGTCTATGGGAAAACTACAAGCATAGGCTAATATTATTAGCCTATGCTACAAGTTTATGATGTTTTTCAAATTGCCGCGTTTCAAACCAAGTGTCAAACGTCAAACTTAGTAATAGTAAAATTTTAGACCAATGGTCTAAGAGTAAAATACTAATTTTCATCGTATGTCAAACACAGATGTCATTTTTCCGCCATTTTGGGGTTAAAATTAGCTTTCTCTCTCTAACTCATTGGAACATAAGGTTGCGGTACTTTAGAATATTTAGTGACTTTAAAATAGCATATCCAAAGAATTAGTCAATTGGGATGCGTTCAATTTCTATCAATTTCAATGAACATTACCCTTCAGACAAGGAATTTGCAGGGAAATGTAAGGTTTAAAAAAATTTTCGCCACTGCACAAATGATACCTAGTCTCGGTCTATTAAATTCATAGTCAGCATGTAATCATATTTATAGGTAAAAACAGGATGTCAAGGATCAGGCGATGTTACTCTGAAGCTACAGACGTTTGTAAATAAGGATATTAATTAAAACTCTTGCTTAAAATCGAATGCTTAAGTTGAAAAAATAATTGTCACATCGACCCTCCGCCCGACAAACACAATTAAGCAAATGGCAGAGGAACACAATGACGAGACAAACAGAAGGTTATGAAAATTAAAATAAAACTGTTTAATTTTGTTAATTATTTCGAAGAACCTACGTGATGAAATAAAAAGTATCTCTAGTGCAAATGAGCAATAGGCAAGAATGATAATGAGGAATTTTTTTATTTTATCCATAAAAATGCAAATTTCATTTTTATTTTACACACAGAAAGGAATGACACTAAGGGGTGGCGCGGCGGTACGTCTACGTATATGCATTTAAATGACAAAAATGTAGAATATTTCATAACAGCCGTTTGCAAAATGTAACCTTCATGTACACAGGCAAAATAGAAACTGCTGTTGAGTATGTTGTATGAAAACACTTAAAACTTCAAAAGGCGACCGTATTGCTTTGCGATAAACTTTCAAAGAGAACACTTTGGTCGCAATTGAGAGAAGTATCAGATTCAATAGTCGATACATCCCTTTGTACGAAGTAGTTAAATGCTAAAGATAGTTGCAAACAATCTGAATATAATCAAGGAAACTCGGTTTTGTGGGTAAAATTGTTAACTATGCTAATAAAGTATACCTACCTTCACTTTGACAAAAGGTACACATTTTTCATTAAGCATGTTACTGTAATTCTACAGTTACTTCCAGCATGAAACTTATCATCAGAGTGCTCTGTTCAATTACGAGCCTTAGTCGTTACGAAACTGCTGTAATTTAGCAAAGAGGTAAGCTTATTATAGAGAATACGGAGGGGACGAAAGAAGCATTGTAATCAAGTTAATCTATTTAGACACGACACGGAAGTCGTCCTTTTGATTAAAGCACGTGTGATTCATATTTACTCCGAGATTAGTTTGTAGACATTGGTCGGTCTAGTTCCGGTAAGTCAATTAAGAGTGATAGCAGTGGTGATGTGAAATAAATTTATTCTATAGTATTATTAGAAGATATGGATTTTTCCAAAGTTACATACATTCATTTGGTAAGGAAGTTTTTGAAAAATTGTGGGAAATACTGAGATACGTTCCTTTATATTTAGTTCAAACTTAGTAATTTCTGATTTTTTCGTTGGCTTTTACTGAGGTAAATGTAGCGAGTGGGCCAAATTGGAGATTTTCTTAAGAGATAGAAAAAAATGGACCTAGGTGTGATCAGCTCAATTTTGATGAGAAAATCACTGGCGTAAACAGAATTCAGCTATCTCTAATTGTTTGGCCACTAGGCGGCGTTTCTCGAATTTAGTCGATTTCTTTAATCCTCCATAACTTTATTATTAAAGATACGTGATTTGCAAAACCTTTTTTAGAGCACTTTTTACGTATAATCCATTGCGATGGATAGTTTTTATACAGGGTATTTGGTTTTTGTGTACGACCCTAAACTACATTTTTTCATATGGACCACCCTATATATTTTGAGGTTTTTGAAAGGAGAGTAAAATTTCCTAAATTTTGATGTATCATTTGTTATATTTATGTTAAATATTATTTGTATGCGTTAAAATGTTTTGCCTGCAGACATCTAGGTTTCGATGGTTAACAAGAAACGGCAGCATCATTTAAAACGACAATGTCTTAGTTATCTGAAAATTTTAATTAGCTCCAAATATTTTTAATTTGAAATAACAATGTATTAAATGCAATATTGCAAATAATACTTAACATAAATATAACAAGTGATACATCAAAATTTAGTAAATTTTACTCTTTTTTCAAAAACCTCAAAATATATAGGGTGGTCCATATGAAAAAATGTAGTTTAGAGTCGTACTCAAAAAACCAAACACCCTGTGTAAAAATTGTCCATCGCAATTGATTATACGTAAAAAAGTGCTCTAAGAAAAATTTTTTCAAAATCACTTATCTTCAATAATAAGAAAGTTATGGAGCATTAAATAAATCGAATAAATTCGAGAAACGCCCCCTAGCGGCCAAACGATTAGAGATAGCTAAATTCTGTTTACGCCAGTGATTTTCTCATTCAAATTGAGCTCAAGACACCTATGTCCATTTTTTTCTATCTCGTAAGATAAAGGACGTTTCCATAAGAAAGTGGTCCAATTTAGCCCACCCGGTACATGAGATATTCAATTTACTGAATCTTTCTTATGGTAGTTGATGTACATATGCCTCGTTGTCAACTCGTGAACTGTTTAAGAAGGCTTCGCAGCTAAATGTCACGCTTTCGGACTAGTGATAGCCAAACGCAAGACTAAGACAAGACCATAGACCACATAGGTCTTGGTCTTGATCTTGCATTGATATCCTTAATTTCGGTCTTGAATATGGAGTTTTGGTCTTGTTCTTGGTCTTGCAGTCTTGCGTACTATGAATGATATCAAATTAATCGAAATCTGTGTCGCTAGATGCTACAAAATTTAATATTATTGCACAGAATAATAATTTGGCTACATAGATATGTAGTGGTTGTTCATGTAATAGAGAACTTGCACATGTCTTAAATATTAATAAATCTGGTATATAATATAAGTACCTAACAAGTTTATAGAGAGCTGTTGTTAATTATTTCAATTTAAAACTTTATATTTATTGAGATATTAAGGGTTGAAAATATAAGAAGGGGAACAGGGGAACGAATTTAACGATGTATTACACATTATGGTTTTGAAGCAAATTTTTTTTAAGAAATATTCGGATTAATTTTAGTATTTGATAAAAATTTTTTATCTACAAATTTAACAACTCCAATCTTTTAAACCTATTTAATTAAAGTTAAATAATTACAATAACTGTACAAATAGGTTGTCGTTATTTTCTGGACACAGGTTTACTGTGTTTATTGAAATTTTTCTTAAAAATAAGCTTCAAAACCGTAATGTGCAATACATCGTTAAATTCGTAATAAAAAATACTATCGAATACAGGGTGTTTTGTTGGTTGCGGCGATATAAAAAAATAAAGTTGATGATGGTTCCTCGGAGACGAAACGTCGAATAAAAAATTTGACAACGCCATCTAATAGAATTCAAAAAGTGACAATGAAGAAGTATCGTTGGTTTTTAAAATTCTTTTAAAATAAAGGTAGGAATTACGAAAAAAGAAAAACCCAAAAATCGCATTTTGTTTTAAATCTCGGAAACGATCAACAATAATGAACTTTTGCAAACTACATGTGAACATGCCCTAAATTATACAACTTCTCTCTAATTTAACCGCCTTCGTATCTCTTACCGTTTTCAAGATCCCCATGCTGTTCATCCTTATTTTGGACACGTTGTATTTATGTTGAAACTTGTAACCCACATAAATTGTACCTAATAGACACGACATGTTTCGACTTTTTTAATATTTAAGCCATCTACTGCATTTGTAGATGGCGCGGCGATCATTCACAAATATTAAAGAATAAGCACTATTGTATTTACAATGCGTCTGTTGTATTTTATAATGTAAGATCTAGTTTTAGTTACATTAGTTTTGAGAATTGAGTTGTTTTGAAAAAGGGACAACACTTCGCCATGTTTGAGGGATTTGCATGAGTATTACAGGCGCCGTGCCGGTTTAAATTCCTTTGTACGTGCGTTTATTGTAAACTAAGTAAAACGTGCTTTTTGGTACAAATTTAGGATTAAGAATTTGGGACTTTCCCACAAGTTGTTATTTTATTACTTGTATATACTTTTATTACATCTTAGAAATGTGAAGAGTTCATATTCGACGAACTCAAAAAATATTCAATTAATTGAAATAAGAATGTTGCTAAAATTTGTAACAGCATCTTTCAACACGTTAGGAATCGATGAGAATTATTGTTTTATTGGTAGCTATAATGCTTTCTATTCATATGTGACAGAAACATATGTTTTATTTAAAATGAAGAATATCGTTTTGTTTAAATGCAAATTTACTGTAAACTTTCTTCTTCTGGAAAACTAAATTTGTTTTATTGGACACCCTAATTATAAAATGCTTTCTTGACAAAACTTATATTTCAATTAAATTATATTTTAGCCAAATTTAAAATAGTTTTATTTGGTTTAAGTAAATATTTCGTTTAAGATGATGATGATGAATAAACATCATGTTACTAAAGTCAAAAAAACCCTTTTTAAAAAAAAACGTTTACTTTGACGCATACATACAATAATTTTTTTGGGAAAACAAATGTTTTTTGTGTGTGAAATAAATAAAAAAAAAATCGTTCGTAATAAGAAAAAAACTGCAAGAGTCTTGCGAGATAGTCTTGTTCTTGTCGATGTCTTGCAGAGCTGGTCTTGCAACCTTGAGTCTTGGTCTTGATCTTGCTAATGGCCTTGTTATCTTGGTCTTTGTCTTGGTCTCGCAAGTTTTGCGAGACCATGACAAGATTGCAACAGCAAGACCGATTTTGAACATGACTATTTCTGAGGTGAGTGCTAGACCTACGCTGTACGCAATTCACGTTTTCCATAAAAATAACCGCAAATTGTTGAAGCTAATGGATAATAACATTTTTTACAGCAATCGGAAAGACTAGATCATATAGCGATACGTCAAAATTTGGCGTTAATTTGTATACGTTTGGAACATCCTATAGATATCTTTTGTTTTTTTGGCAAAAAACTATTCGTCTAACGTGGTTCCTTAGTTGCTAAAGGGTAATATGTGAAAGACAAAGAAATTACATGAGGTTCGGTCAGTTGATCGTACTGTCTACTACAGAGAGCATTAGGTTATGCGCCGTAACCTAAACGCGAAAGGTTGCCCTCAACTAGCTCACTGGAATGGGCGTGAGTTATTCATCTCGAATCATGCTCTGCAGGAAGTAATCATCTACTAACTCAATGATTAAATCAAGAAGTTTTTGTCAAAAGGCGCCACCTGCTTTTTTGTTTATCGGTATATTTCACAGTTGATGGAACTTGAAGATATACTTGGTAAGATGTTTATTTCTCTTAATTTCAAATTATTAGTTCAATAAGGACGCATTTAAGTAAATTTTACAATGAATTGCCTTTGCCGAGGGGATACTAAAGTTTACCTTAATACGGATTCTTTTAATCCTTTTTACAAAATTTCCATCGACAGGGGCGAATAAATACAATGGTTAAACAAGAAACGCACTTATGATTTCTAATTACGATTTGCTAAATTATATGTACAATAGCTGAAATTGAAGTCCACGTGACTGCAAAATGTTGAATAATTCTTTTTCCAAAATGTTTTTGGATTTTACACTTCGTTGACAAAAGCTTATTTACACTTGGTTTATTATTTACAACTTGGAGTGATTAACATCTTCGTAATTGTTCCTAATCAGATACCTTCTCCAGGTAAAAGTTCGCAGAATGGTCGATACCGTATAAATTTATTTTCTATTATTTTAAAAGTCAATATTAATAAAACGAATTTGCAGACAAGCTTCTCTTAAATTTCGTTACGTTAAGCGACGCAATTTTTATGATGCATTTTATGCATACGTAGTTCAAAATAATTCATTAACATTTTTTCTTTAAGTGAAATGCTTCGATCAATATACATATGTACTGTCTATTTGGAATCATCTGCTCATTCCAAGTGTCATTAAACCGTATTTTACGTATTTTTGCATTAAATATTTGTTTACGAATTGCGTTCTTGCTCGCTCCTGAAAAATAATAATCCTTAAGGTATGTAGTTATGTACCTTCTTATTTGTATTAAATATCACGTTTTCCTCTAAATTCCTGACAGTAATTCATATTATTTATGTTAGCGGTATCGTGTAACCTCCATCAACGAATTTATCTGAGAATCTACCCGAAATTATTTTCCTTCCTATTCGCTGTCGAACGTCGCCGGTTAGATTCCTGATAACAACGTTAATTTCTGTTCATCATCTCACCTCTAATTATCTCCGAATTAAGAAAATTGTTTACTACAAGATTTTCATCGGCTGCCATCTTCCGTCAACTGTTGGAAACCATCGCTAAGTTTACCTTTACCTCATTTTTGTTTATTATTATTCGAATTTGACTATTGTTTATTGCCTAAATTGTTTTATACTAAATTACTTGATCATATCATATTTTGATTCATTTTAAATAACTCATTTAATTAATTTTGTTACGTTCTTAATTAATTTTTCACTAACTTTGTTTAGTACCTTTAAAATTACTTTGGTTATTCATGTTATCTTTTACCTTGATGAATGTAATTTGTTTAAAGCTGTTAAAACTCAAAAAGCCAATTGCTAATTAGTTAATGTCAACACTCGATACTGTATCCAGTTCGTAACTGTTATATTTCAGTCGGTCTGCTTGTTGCAGCCCTAACTTCCGTTAAGTAACCCTTTTGTTTAGATAATTCAACGGTACAGTGGTTGCGCAATCAACGCTACTGGTTTGTAAGTAAGGTAAGATTTGTTTTGATCACATTTACTGACTTTTGTACAGTTAATAAGTCGGTTGCTGATATATTATATTTTGTTACCTACCCTCATTTTATTTGTTATTGTGTATTTCAGTCGTTCCCTAAGTAAAAGTAAAATCCTTATTGTTTCATTTAATGTTTGTTCATTATAACAGCGATTACCGTTATTCCAGTGTACTTCTTTACCGAATACCTACTCATATTTCTTTCAGCAGTCACACCGCTGTTACTGCAAGCTGCTAAGATTTTCGTATTTCTGATTATCAGCTTGAACTTTCTAAATAACTATCGTGGCGCCCTAAGTTTACTTAACTTTATTCGTTAACTTTATATAATTTAACTTTAGCTTTGACTACCCTCATTTGCTTGCTGAATTTAAGTTCTATACTCATATCTAACCTACCCCCATATCACTCCTTATAACCAACCAACCAACCAATAGTTGTCGTAACAGCTCATGAGAATTAAATTTTTTAATTTATTTTGTGCTCATTTCTACCATGTTGCATAAATTTTGTGCTCAAGAGATAACAGGGTTATCAAAAGTTATACGTGTACCTATACCTCAAACTAGCCCAAAAATTTGTACCATTCAAGGGTTTACCTTTATGGTTCAATTGTGGGTATATTAAGGAGTATAAAACTCAGTTCGCGCCATTTTCAGATTAATCCTAACAACGCCATTTTAGTAAAAGTGTGAATCGCCTCAATCATATAACCATGCCATACCTCTAACTTCACGCACCTAATTGCTTCCATAACTCCATTGTTTTTCCTCACATTTTTATGCGAGTTTGCATTTCCCAAATACCTCCCACTGATTGACATCTATCATCGTGCCTTGCTGGGTTGCGAACACATTACGAAAAGTAAAAGAAACGATTTTGTAATTTCTAATACCTATACTAAACCTAAATGTAATAGTTAATATTCGGTTCCCTTGTTCGTTTTAATAAAAGTAGGAACATCAATACTAATCTAGGACCTGTCCCGTATTCTATAAATTATAATTTTAGTTACTGTGAACCACCAATAAACTTAAAGTAGGTAAGTAGCGAGCGACAATGTACTTTAGTAGTGGTAGTAGCACAAACTTGAGAACCTGAAAACTTCTCTTGTCAGCAACTTTCGAGTTCTTGTAGTAAGCGATAAGTGATCGTAATAGTGTCGTTTAGGGGCGCTTAACCACGTTCTTGAACTACATAATATGTAACCTTATAGGTAGATAGAAATATGAAGTATATGATGTTAATATAAATTATTGCACAAAGACTGTGATCACAAATGCGGAGGATAAGTTAGCAAGTTGTAGTTAGTTACACCGTTGAGTTCCTTATCCAATTACACATAAATACTTTTACCTACTATCAAATTATGTCAACAGACTCTTGTACAAGCGAAGATTGTGGGTATTTATTCAAATAGTTCATTGTCTAATTCAATTGTAGATAACACCTTACATTAATTAAGTGATATATCAAGTGAAATTAAATGTTATTATTACAATATAACTGAGTATAAATAATATGAAAAAATGCCTGTTTATGTTCATCACATCAAAGTTGCCAAATTAATTAAATGGTACTTCAAAGGATTGAAATAGGACATCATTAATGTGATGTGTATTACAAATACCTCATGCATAAACTTCACTCATATTATTAAAGGAAAGGACTCAGGACATCGCACATTACTTCCATAAAAAAGATAAACCAGTACATCATTTCAACTAATAACAAAAATCAACTCCTCAGTGGACGTATTTGGAGTATATTGATTACATTTCTGAGGCCTATGCGGCTTATTTAAATTCTCAAAGGGATCATCCGCGAGTTCAATTTAATTTATTTCCTTATTTCTGGCAAATTCTGTTAAATTTAATTAAATATGAACAACAAATCTAGATTGTGCCAAACCCATTCAATCTGGACTGTTAAATTAAACGATCCTATCTTTGCATTTTGCAACAATGTTGATTACATGAACAGGCTAGAGAGTGCGGGCGCGTATCCTTCAGCATTTGACGCTGAAAGATAATTTCGTGCATTCTTTTGTAAAATCGTGGAAGCAACAAAATTTAACCTAAATATAAAATGTATGGTAAACGCCAAACAAACTCCGTTGCACGTCATCAATCACCTGATAATTGACATCCCTGCCGTAAATGTAACGGCATAAAAATCGTGAAAATTCGACCTGTAAAAATTAATTTCATCAGAATTTTATGATCGCCACGTTGGTAACATTGGATTGTTTTCAGCAACGTTGCCAATGCCAATTCCATAAGGTTTAATGTTTTGTTGTGGTTATGTTTTGACTGTCACAATTTTGAAGTTCTGATTTTGTTTGACAAATTTGACATTTATTATAACTAAAGTTACGAGTGAACTCAGAAGTTTTATTTGCGTTTCCTTCTTTCAATTACAATCTGGCAACACTGCCCCCAATCGACGTCACTCACATTATATGACGTGCAACGGATTTTGTTTGGCATTCACCATATTTCACTTTTGCTGATTATTTGCTACATAGAACATACCTAATATTAGCGGTCGTTATAAAACCTATCAAACATTGAAATACGTAAATTAAAGGTATTTATAAGGCATCTCCTTATTCAGTTCTCCTGTGTAGTAGCTTGTTGCAGCACGAATCCTTGTTAGAATGTGTTCCGTACCATAAACATAAAAAGTTTGGCCTTATCTAGCTTAGACAAATGAGCATAAGTTATAATTGCACGGGAGGGCGGGGGAGGGGGGGGGGTTAGTTTTGGATGTTCGTTTATTAGCTCAATGTCTAATTAGGGGAGTTTTTCTCAAAAGGAGTCTTTGTTATTATTATTTGAACCACAAGGAAAATCTGGGGGCTACTGCTACTGAAAAACATTTTAATTGCCAATTGCTTTTCTTTGATAGGTTGGTATTCGCTAAATATCCCTATTTAAAGTGAGTTGAAAGGAATAATTTCTTCCGTTCTTATTTCATACTCATACACTCCTAAATTTTGCACTGTATAGATTGCTCTGGTTACGAGGCTCCCAATTACGGCTTGGCAATATCACTCAACAAAATTACTTTCGATGTACTTACACATAACCTTTTATTAAAGGATAAACAGTCTCCAGATCAGGTTACTTAAAAGTTTAATTCAATTGGTGCTGACTTGCCGGACCGATTATAAATTATATAAATTATATAAATTATATTATTTATATAAATTTATTATATTTTATATTTTTATATTATATAAATGTATTAAGATTTTATCACGCAGAAATTAATCCGTTTCTTTAAATTACCTGAAATTCATGAAGGAAACAAAGGAGTTATTACTATTGGGACTGCTCAAAAGCTCAATTTCTTTCTTTATTTACTAGAAATTAACTTTCATAAGTACGGTTTACCAGGTTAAGATACTTCGAGTAATTACATCCTGTAAAAGAGAAGGTTATTCCTTTTTGTCACTGAACACATGCTTGGAGTGTAAATGAGTAATACTTGACGTATTTCAACCAGTGATTTAGGCGTATCATCTCGTTATACTCAGAGATGAAAGTTTTGGACACCTGCTATTAATATGAAATAAAGTCCAGAACATTCCACCGTGCGCAAAACCTACAACTAGAAGTAAAGGTATAAAAGAGAGTCTGAAATTGTTCATGGATGTCCATCGTGGCATCCGGTGTGTGGCACGAGGTGCCATCCTGATGGAACCACAAGTCTACCTCCATATCGTTCAATTTTGGCCAAAAGAAATCGGTTATCATAGTTCTGTAGTGCTCGCCGTTGACGGTCTGATGGCCTCACCAACGTCGTTTCCAAAAAGGTACGGACCAATGCCGCCTACGGCCCAGAATCCGCACTGAACAGTAACTTTTTTTGGGTGCATTATCATCTGGTGAACCTCGTGTGGGTTGACGTCCGATATACGGAAATTGTGCTTATTAACAATCCAAAGTTACGATTTTTCCGCCAAAATAGGGGTCCTTTTCCAAACGCTCCGAAGCCCAGTCAGCGAACAAACGCGTTATTCATTAACTTTGAGCTCCTAGGTCAGTTGGATATTGTATCTACGGGTGTAGACCCAAATCACGACGCAAAATTAGTCAAGTTGAAGTCTGCGAAAGGCTCAGTTCTTGTACATGGCGGGGAAATGACTGCCTTGGGTTCTCCCGTACACTTTCACGGACTACGGCAATGTTCTCGTGATGTACGGGTGTTTACCGAACCGGTCGTCTCGAATTTGGCCACCAAACGTTGGAGAGAGCAACCTGGTCTACCGTAAAATGGGCGCAAATCGCGCAACGTTTGCACTAACGAACACTAATTTTGATAATAAAGTTTAATCATTTGGACGTGCTGCTCTATCGTGAAACTTGCCATGGCGATTTGGCATCTGTGACAGAATATAAACAACAGATATAGAAAGACGCCACAAAAACATCATGTCCACCACAGGTTGCCAAAATCGGCCCGCCTCAATTGATAAACACTTCAGTTGATTTTAGTTAGTGGACATTAATACCAGATGGCCTTAACCTTTAACTAATTGTTTGATAACAATAGCAAGTAGTGCACTAGTGTCTTTATTTACTATAGTTACTTGTTACGATTATAACATAACTTGCTAATAAAGTTCCACAACGTAAGTCGAGATAAAACTATTTTCAACTAAACTTTAAAGTGATTGAGTTAGTTACCTGACATGAACAACAGACGTTTATAGTCTTACTGCTGTTCATTAACAAGTTGATTTAATTATCACTGCCTACTTAAACTAGTGACAGCCCTTGTTTTATTTTGACTGACAAACTGAATTCATTAGTAGAAAAATGGTGGAATTTCGCTTTATTCATTTTCGAAAAATGCTGCACATTAAAAATCCATGAACCACTACTAGAAGTAATAATAGCAAAAGCTTTAAGCAAATAAATTATAATTCTCGTGAATAATACATGGATACAGAACGAGTTTATATTTAATGGACCGACAGAATAGATTACACCCTTGTTATCTCCAACCATTAACAGAAGGAAGTTGCTAAAGACAATCTGGGAACCCTTATACATGTTAATTACTTGTAACGGTAAGCTGGATGAATGTTTTTGTTAGCATAATACAATACGTACGGATGAAACCGATTAATACGTAAATTACGAAATGTAAAGTACTTGATACAACTGATATGAGCAATATGAGCATATACTCTGCAATAAACAGTTTTAGGAGGACTTGTAGTTGGGGTTGGCGTAACGTTTAGAGGGTAATCTCGAGGATTAAGAACTAAATCTAAATCTATGATTTATGAAGCGTTAAACATACTTCGGGATTTCCGTAATATCCGATGTTAATGTGCTTTTCTCAGATATAAGAAAATATTTGTTGATGCTAAAATTTTCTTGAAAAAACAATTGTGATTAAAAACGGGAGTTCCTTTCTTGTAACTAGGTACATAGCATCTTAATGATTTCATTTTAAGAAGCCGTAGCCAGTAAAAATGATAAAAATGATGGTAGCAAACCCCTGAAGGAAAAATTAATTAAGGGCTGTTATTGGATTTTATAATACCAAACATATTAAACTAAATTGTCTATACCATAATGAGATTTCAGTAAAAAATGTACTTTCAATGTAATAAACCAGTGTGCATTTCGCTTTTGAGCTTTTACTGCCATTAAAGTCAAAATGTCATCAGTTAATTAGAGCCATGAAGCTGTTGTGCAAGACTGAATCTCTAAATTTATATCTACATTATAATACGCCTTTGGAAGAACAATAGACGACCCTAAATAGGTCAATAGGTCATTGATACATGTGTTAAAATAACTTTGATCAACAGTTCCAGGTATTAGGATTAAGAATGAACCCTTTTAATTAATCAAATAACAGTGATAGCTATTGAGGGTGTCAGGTACTCCAATTTGGTCGTAAATAAATATACCTACATTAATAATAATCTAATATTGCTTCCACATTTTTTTATCAGATTTCTAAGATTATTAAATTGCACATAAGACGAGTGAGCAATTACTTAAATGAGCGTTGATATGAAAGTTACAAAAACAGTAGGTATGTTTTCCGGGATCAGACCTAGTATGTTCAACCTACAGTGACTTGTTCAACCTATTTTCTAGGATTACTGGATTACGATGGGAGGGTTGTTAAAAGTCCACGCGCACATAGGTAACCTATTCGGGCCCTTTGCCGGTCAGGAATCCCTCAACCAACATGGATCGTCTTAATTTGACAGGTTCGACACCCACAAAGTATGCGCCGTCTCGTCGTCTGTGTAGCATCCTCCACAGGATGGTGATTCGACCAAGCCCATGAGGTGCATGTGCTTGTTAAGTTTACAGTATGCCCACAAAGTAGCCGCAGGTTCTTTCTGAATAGCCCTTTGCAAAATCGCGCCGGGCTACGAGATGGTCCTCTGAAGGCCTCTCTCGCGTGACGGCAGTCTGAAATCAAGTTCCACCTAGCCTTGTGCTGGGCTTGGGTGTCTTGAGTTATTAAGTTGTTTACAATTGATACTGTAAGTGGAAGAGCCGACTCTGGACCATAAAACGGTTGTTTTGAGGTCAGTCGGGCTAGCTTATCGGCTTTTTCATGCCTATTGGTCCAGCATGCCCCTTTAACCCATACAAGCTGAAGGGTATTGCTGTTTGTCACTTACTCTTGTACTTGGTGACACTCGGTAACCAGCAATAAAGCATTAATTGACGAGAAAGCTCCACATTAACTGTCAAATTATGAGTTACTGAATGAAAAGTTATTACAATATCAAATATTACACTACTGATGTGAAAAGATTATTGATACACGTTGTGAGTTATTGTTGTGATGTATCAAGATAATGAAGAGGTTCATGTAATTTAAAGGTTAGTCAGTAGATCTACACGTTCTGCAATCATACTGATCCCTTCAAGAAGCTTATGGTGAACATGCTTCATCGCAAGATACGTGTGAACGATGGTTTTGGCGTTTGAAAGGTGGTAATTTCGGTGTTGCAGATAAGGAACACGGAAAACCACGAAAAAGATACGAAGATGTAAAATTGCAAGGATTGTGGACGAAGACGATTCACAAACACAAAATCTACTTCCACAGCAATTGAGCGTTAGTCAACAAGCTGTCTCCAATCGCTTACCAGAGATGGGAAAGATTCAGAAGGTCTGTAGATGGGTACCACATGAGTTGAACAAGAGGCGATAGAAAAATGCAAAAACACGTGTAAAGTTTTGCTCGAAAAATACAAAAGAAGGTCGTTTTTACATCGTATCGTTACTGGGGACGAAAGCATTTTGAAAATCACAAACGCAAAAATCATGGTTTTGAAAAGAAGACGATGGTCTATGTTTGTTGGGACCAGAAGGGTGTGGTCTATTATGAGCTTTTAAAACTTGGTTTATAACCAAACGCTATCAACAACAATTGATCGATTTGAACTTGACTCCTCCCGATTATTGCTTACTTGCAGTGCTATGGTTCGTACATACCAACTAGACTCGATCAATGGACCGTGACGTGGTATTCACAAATTAACCCAAAAATGGGAAAAATGTATAACTAGGAATGTAGTATAACACAAATAGAACTATACATATATTTTTATTCTCTACTCCAAATGTCAACAACTAAACAATTCCCAAATCCCCCAGCTAATTTATATGTAAGTATGTACTATAACATATTCCCCAGCTTGCTACAGGTTCTTCCCTCTTACATCTATAAAAATTACTTTTTTAGGCGACTATTACATAAATAGTTGTTTTACGTATCTTTTGAAAACCGTAAAGTATAACTTTTTTTTGACAGCTGTCATAAACAACTTTACGGCCGCATTTACTTTACAACCGCTTTTACTTTACTTTACGGCCGCTACAATCACTTTTACGGCCGATACAATCACTCTGCAAGTGACATGTTTTCAGGTAACTGTCACTGTCAAAATTATGAAATTGATTTTTAAATTAAAGCTTAAGTATATCTTTTTGTGATAGTCGCCTAAAAAATGTTGTGGGCACCTCGGTTAAAAGTTCTTTTTTAGCCTCATCTGATTTGTTAGCCTCGGCTTTCGCCTCGGCTGCAATCATCAGATTCGGCCAAAAAAGATCACTTTTACAACCTTGATACACAAATAACTATTTTTATTGGTGTCCTATTTTAGCCTTTTAAACCACGCCCCAGCGTGTTTAAATCGCACTTTTTAAAACGCGCGTGTTTTAAAGTTGCCATGCCAACATTAACAAATTTGAAAAACGGGAATTCTATTGGTTATTGATCTGACAGGAGTACTTTGTTACGTCAAATAAAATGGCAGATTGCATCACCAATTTGAAAAACGTGAATGTTATTGGTTATTGATCTGACAGGAATACTTTGTTACGGCAAATAAAATGACAGATTGCAAATTAATTTCCATTTTTCTCATTTCCATGACAACGAAAGCTATACTGATTTCACATACGAATTCAACCATTTCACATTATTAGTTCATATTTCCATTTTAATACCAGATTTCAAAGTGAACCAATAAAAAAAAATAGCGTAAAGTATTCGTGGATAACTGGTCTTTAAAACACTTGCTCTATTTCAAGCACTCGGCTGCGCCGTCGTGCTTGACAACTCGCGCGTGTTTTAAAGACCTGTTTATCCACTTATACTTTAATACACTACTCGAGTGCTAGGTGGGTTTCGTCGCACTAATGTTGGAAACGCCATTGGGTTTGGAGTTACACTAGGCACAAAATGTTCATCGATGCTTTCAATATTCTCAGCGTTTGCGGTTGTAAGCTGGGTTGCATCAGCAGCCGCCTTTACAGAATGCACCAATTCGATTTGTGGGGTTATCTGGGTGGATTAATCTGCGGGTTCATCTTCATGTATGTGTGTTTGTGCTGAACCTTCCTGGAACTGCTTGGGACACCGCAGCTGATCCACATGCTTCCTTCGTTGTATTCTCTCAATATCAACGATGTATGAATATGGGGCTGTTTGCTTCACTATGGTTCCTGGAGTTGAACCACATTTAATTGGGTTATTAACCCATAGCGAGTCACTCTATTCAAAGTAATATGGAACGGTGCCCTGGGCATGTAACCTTGATTGATTTAACTTTTCGTCAATCAAAATAACCACGCAAGCGTCTTCCAAACATTAGCTGACTGGGAGTTCTGTTTGTTAAGCGTTGCACGATATTACGATAAGAAAATAGGAATTTTTGTAGACGACGATGCTGGTCTGGTTCGTCTGAGATGCTCATTCGTTCTTTAAAAGTCTTGACCATTCGTTCCGCTAAGCCGTTAGATTTGGGATGGTAGGGTGTCACTCTAATATGCTTAGTACCGATTCATTTGCAATAATTCGCAAATTCTTCCGAGGTCAGTTGAGGGCCATTGCCTCAAACGATAAAATTCGGAATTCCAAAAAAAAATTATTAAAACAATTTATAGTAGGGGGGCACGATATGTACGCCAAACTTATAAATCCTGCTAAGTCCAGGAGAGATTCATATTTTACATTTTATTTTAATTTTAGTACATAGTCTTAATGTCAAATAAAAAACTTACTATTTTTACTTGTTTTTGTTTTATTTTAAAACGGCCAAAACTACCCCTTTACCTTGCGAGCAGCCATTATGCACATGTTTGGTTATTGGCTTCTAATTTTTTTTTACACAAACCCTCAACAAAGTTCCTATGTGAAATAACAGCGAAACGGATCAAACAATCCATTTCAATAGTCAATACCTAGAATAGTTTTCGCTAATTTGGTTTAATTATTAAGTATATACTTATATTTAGTTTTTATTTCTTTTTTTTTGTTAGGTACATATTTTTTAATTATTACTATTACTGTTTTGCACTACCTCAGTATATTTATTTTTTGTTAACCTTCTTTGTCCTACAATTGGAACTTATTATTCTGTTGGACAATAAACGTTATTTATTGATTCACACTTACATAGTGGTACAATAATTAAATTTATGGGGGATAACATCCAACCATAAATTTATTTTTTAGGAATCTTAAGATTAAAACAAAATTATATTATCTAATAAGTATTTATGATTATGAATGAAATTAAATTAATTTAGATTAAAGGATTTTCGGACAATGTGACATGTTTGTAATAAAACAGTTCGTTGTATTATTACAAATAATTTTAGATTTAAATTTAGTGATGTTAAATAAGATTCAAATTTACAAGAAATTACACCTGTTGCAGAAATAACAATTGGAGTAATGTAGATTTTAGTCAAATTCCAAATTGCCATCATCTCAATTGCCAATGCTTCATATTTTCTACGTTTTTCGTTTTCAGTTTTTATAATATTCGTGGATAATGGCACAGCAACATCAATGATGACAGCATGTTTATCTAATTTATTAATTATAACAATATCGGGTTTATTGTGTGAGACTTCCCTATCTGTTATAATTATTCTATCCCAATATAAGATGTATGAATCAGTTTCTAATATTGGTTCCGGAATGTATTTATAATAAGGTTTAATACTGTTTATTAACTTTAAATTTTTCGCTATTTGTTGATGTAAAATTTTGCAAACCTGGTTATGTCTATAAAGATAGTCAATCGGTGCTAAATTAGAACAACCAGCTATAATGTGCTCTATGGTTTCATTTTGGGAGAGACATTTTCTACATTTGTCAGAGACTTCCAGATTCATTATGTGTCTTTTGTAATTATTTGTTGCAATGACACCATCTTGAATTGCGCATATGAATCCTTCAGTTTCTGAATGTAGAAATCCATCTTTTAACCATCTTATGGACATGTCTTTATTTATTTCTGAGGATTTTAATACAGTCGGATATTTTCCATGCAAGATTTTGTTCATCCAATTTAGTTCAAAATTTAATTTTGGTTCACAATCCAAACTTTTAAGTTTAAGATTTAGACCTGAATAATGTTTATCTAACCGAATGATATTATATGTACTTCGATTGTTATCGATACTCAGGCCAAGCCTGGTTAACTAATCGCACGGATCGAAATCAAGTTACGATTAGTCCTACTAATACATATATCTATACAATATAAATTTGAAGTTGCTGTTAAAAAGTGAACATACTAAATACTATACACATATTATGTTCATTAAATTAAATGACGTTGATAAAACCAACGCTGATCACATTTTAGATAATGTATTTGTTTGAGAAGCCTCGGTGTATTTGATCCCAATTTGTAAAAGCCACGTCCCGTCGACCCTCTTTCCGCGAAGGCATTAACATGAACGCAGCGTCGCGCATCAATAACAAAAAGAGACCCTATATTCCTAGGCTTCTCCGTTGGCGTCACTTATTCGTGACTTAGTGACTTTTTATAGAAAAGAAAAAATGAACATAATATGTATGTTTTGAAAAAGTGTTATGGTTATTGTGTAAGCGTTTTTTGTTGTTTAGCTCGACGCATAGGTTGCACTCGAGTGGGTAATGTGTTGTTTGTGTTTTGTGTTAATTGCGAATTCTGATACTGTGAGTATATTATTATTATTATTATTATTATTTCTAAGGGCGAAGTAATTCTGAAATATTTTAGAATTTTTTTGTTGAGTTAAACCAATTATGTGGCCGAACCTGCCCGCTTCTCCCCTATGAGGGGAGTACATGTAGGAAGCTGGGGGAATGATTTATACATATGTATAAGTAAGCTGGGGGAGTGGGGAATTGTTTAGTTGTTGACATTTGGAGTAGAGAATAAAAATACGTGTTTAGTGTTTAGTTCTATTTGTGTTATACTACACACCATACTTTGAATAAACTTATTTGATCATTTTTGGAAAAAGAATCCGCATTTCCAAATGAGTATCAACACAATGTTGATAGGTATATTCATTTTTGTAGATTTTTCCATAAATAAAACACTATTATTTGTGGATTTTTCTATTACTTGATTTATTATGGTGGCATATAGTGCATACAATATTGTGAAGACACTCATAACTAAATCTATATGTAACAAATTTCCTTTAATACAACGTTGGAAATACAATATTGGTGTCACGCTGAATAAACACTCTGGTAGTAACGATATTGGATTAAAGGTGAGTTATAATATATATTTTCCATAGAATAATAAGGAACATTGTTAGTGTGCATATTATTAATAGTTATAATCTAATCACTGTTTATATTAAGTATATTAATCATATGTAAATAACATAATGGTATTTTGTTCAGTCTTTGTACTTTGTTATTATTTAATTAAGTAATGTTATAAATAGGGGAACGGAGCGGAGAATTGTCACTTCTTCACAGAGTTTATTCTAAGAGTTTGTAAGAGTAATAAAAGAGTAATTCTAAAGAGTTTAATTGCGAGTTTATTTAAAAGAGTTAAATTCTAAAGAGTTTATTTAAAAGTGTAATAGTTTCGAAAGTTAAATATCAAAATTGGCGCAGTCGGTAGGATCCGAGAAGGAAGAACGAATATCTTACCTATTGGTTTCAACCATTTATCCCGGAAGCTGCAACCTACATCATATTAAGAAGGAAGAAAGAAAACTTCAAAGAAATTATTACAAGTAAGATCCTTTCCATTTTCCTAATTATTTTTGTAATACATGAATTATAACAGATAAAATCTTTTCTGGTACATGTAAAATTTTTATGTCCCACATTGAGATAAATAACTTAATTGAGAATTTAAATAATTTAACTTTAAATAAAGAGAATACTGAAGTGTCCAAAATGACGACAACTATTCAAGCCGCAAAAGAAATTGCAAGTACTATTAGATATTTTAATGGCAAAAGCGAACATCTTGAATCTTTCATTAATTCAGTTGATAGATTTCATGAACGATATGGTAAAACGACCGATAATAGTTTGAGTGAATTTGTATTCGCGTCTATATGCTCAAAATTAATAGATGAAGCAGCAGATTTTATTTTGTGTAGACCCGATTTACAGACTTGGCCTGAAATAAAAAAAATACTAAGAACTAAATTTGGAGATAGGTTAGACAGGCACGTATTACAACAACAATTTATTTTCTTAACGCGAAATAAAAACGAAGACATGTTAGATTTCTTAGACAGATTGAGAGTTATAAAGTCACGATTAAATTTAAAAATTAATTCTGATAGTCAATTAACTGCCGATGTTAAGATTTCACTAATTAATCAGAATGAGATAACAGCAGTTACGGTGCTTATGAGTAATGTTAATTCCGAATTAAGAACTCTCTTAATGATTAAAGATGTAAAAAATATAGACGAAGCAACATCTTTTGTCGTAAATTATTTATCAATAGAACAACAAGTTAATCTCAGTCAAAATTATCAACAGCATACAAATTACAATCAAAATCCCATTAATAGAGAAAACCGAAATTATCGCAAACAATTTCAAACAATAGATCGACCTATGATCGCACATAATAATTCATTCCAAACGAGACCAAATTACAATAATTATGAAACTCGTTTCCCAAATCCAACTAAAAATCAAACACAAAATCGACCGACTAATTATTCAACGAACTCGTATATACCACCTTATATGAGACCAGGTTATAAATCCCAATTTCCTAGTCAACCAATTAATTATGTAACAAGACCACAGTATAATCAAAGGTATTTTAATAATGAACAAATTTTTGGTAAACCAAAGGACGTTTTTTCTCCAAGAAACTCTCACAAACCATCTAATGAACCAGAACCAATGTCCATTTCTTCTCGCCTTCCCTCATTAGGATACCAAAATAAACCCCTTATTAATAATCATTTTAAACAAACAGCTCCTCGAAATTTCATATCAGAGGAGTTAACAAATATAGAAACGCTCAACGAATTAGAAACAGACATTGGAGAAAACCAGAATAATTATGAGTCATTTGAATCGGAAGATGACCACGAAACAAATTTTCAGCTTTTTCGACCCTCAACCGGAATATCCATAAACACAAAAAATATTACATCACATCCATCACTACCTGAATCAGATAAATGCGCTAATGAAAATATTGAAAATAAAAATAATACTCCCATTATTACCCAACCTATGGATTTAAATAATTTTTTACCAAACTCACTACCCTTCATCCAAATAGGAAACCCATCTATGAAATTATTAATAGACACTGGTTGTCACCCATCTATCATTAGACCATCCCTAGCAGAAAAATATTTCCCTGAAACTATATTCAAATCAGAAACCCCCATAATCACTTGC
This sequence comes from Pyrocoelia pectoralis, assembly GCA_036250285.1. NCBI lineage: Eukaryota > Metazoa > Arthropoda > Insecta > Coleoptera > Lampyridae > Pyrocoelia > Pyrocoelia pectoralis. The sequence continues at coordinate 20,382,791 of CM070076.1, read as the reverse complement.
ACAGGTGAAGGTAAAGCTAACTTTAAAGCTAACATTCCCTTATTTAAAGAATTCAAACCACTTTCATATAATTTAGAATTTATCCTTTTTAATTCCCACGATTATTTCGATGGCATAATTGGGATAAGAGATCTCAAAAAACTCAATCTTAATATTAATTTAAGAGATAAATTATTGTATAATGATCAAGTTCAAATTCCCTTACATTATAGAAATGAATTTAACAAACAAAAAATAGAAATTCCCCCATTAACCTCAATTTTAAAACAAATAAAAACTACACTGCCTTATGATGAAATAATTATTCCAGAACTTCGCAATAATATGATTATAATACCACAAAGTCTTTTAAAAATAGAAAATGGACACTATGAATACGTAAGAATGCCATTTGGTCTAAAAAATGCCCCTGCTACCTTCCAGAGGGTTATGGATAATATCCTTAAGGATATACAAAATAAAAATTGTTTAATTTACATGGACGATATAATTATTTTTTCAACCTCACTGCAAGAACATGTAAATAATATAAAAGAGGTTTTTGAAAAATTAAAAATTGCCGGATTAAAAATACAACTTGATAAATCCGAATTCTTATGTAAATCTGTAAATTTCTTAGGACATGTTGTTACACCAGAGGGTATCAAACCCAATGAAAAAAAAATTGAAGCCATCCAGAAATTTCCCATACCCAAAACTGCCAAAGAAATAAAGTCATTCCTTGGATTAATCGGTTATTATCGTAAATTTATAAACAATTTTGCAGCATTGACTAAACCAATGACACAATGTTTAGAAAAGAATGTAAAAATCGAGCATTCCCTTGAATTTGTAAATTGTTTTGAAACTTGTAAGAAAATTTTAACAAACGACCCCATTCTTCAATACCCGGACTTTACAAAACCCTTTAATTTGACTACTGACGCATCCAATTTCGCAATTGGAGCTGTCCTCTCTCAAGGCCTTATTGGACGAGACCTCCCAGTCGCATATGCATCTCGAACTCTCAACACATCCGAAACAAATTACAGCACCATTGAGAAGGAACTACTAGCCATTGTGTGGGCAGTTAAATATTTTAGACCCTACCTATTCGGAGTAAAATTCAATATTATTACGGATCATAAACCCCTTCAATGGTTATTTTCATTAAAAGAGCCAAATTCAAAATTGGTTCGTTGGAGACTTAAACTTGAGGAATATGATTACGAAATTATTTACAAAAAAGGGAAATTTAATACTAATGCAGACGCCCTTTCTAGAATACAAATAAATACTATTGAGGAAGACAATCTCTCCACAATTGTAAATCCCCCAGACCCTATTGATATACTTGAGATTAACAATGATATTACCTATTTTAATAAAGTAAATATGTCAGAAAATGAATTACCGAAATATGAGTCCTTAGGAAATCCGAATACTGAGATTTTGGATTGTTTAATAACAGAATATCCAGATTCTATCCTTAACAGTAATGATAACCTAGCTAATTGTATTTCTTGTGATACAAAGATGAGTGAAGGATTGGCTTACGAATTTGAAAAAAAATTTAAACATAAAATTAAACTACTAAATGAAAACCTAAAACTTCACGATTTAGGAATAATAATGGAAAATAATAGAGCTATATATTATCTAGTAACAAAAATTAATCATTGGGACAAACCAACATACTCCGATTTGTTCAAAACACTTGTTAAATTAAAAAATCACTTAATAATGAATGATCAATACAGTATCAGTCTCCCAAGATTGGGTTGTGGGCTGGATAAATTAAATTGGGCAATAGTTAAAGAAATAATTGAGTATATATTCAGAAATACTAAAATTCATGTAAAAATATATCATAATTTGAAAGATTGATGGAACGCTTGAAAAATTTTAGTTCTATAATAGATCCAAATTAACTAAACGAAAATATTTCTAAAACAATACCTAAGTTAAATAATTTAATGCATTATTCTCTACTCAAGTTATAATTGATTACGAATTGATTTTATTTAAGATTCATGTACCCGTTATATCTTTCCAATTTGTATATTATCACGTACATCCTATTCCTATTTCCAACTTAATTATCATACCAGAAAGACCCTTCTTACTACTTGATGAACAAGATTATTGGACGATGTCAGAAATATGTCCAGAAATCGAGCGAAATTGTTATTGTCTTCAAGAAAACCTACAAAAGGGAACCAACATTACATGAAGAATTTGTTTTTTCTATTCCCACGATGAACATTACGACATATATACAACACCAAAAAGAAAAACCGTTACACATAAAATCGGTAGACAGCGAAACTATCAAAAACGTGAAAACCTTAGCAGACAACTTGGAACTCTCAAAATTAGATGATACCCCTAAATTCCATCATACTTGGACGAACACCGTATTAATTTCAATAATTGTTATTGTTTGTTGTGCGTGTGTTATATACTTTAAATTTGTGAAACGTCTTAAGAAAAATAAGAAACCTAGTAATAACTTATCTCACAAAATACGCGAACCCGTATTTTCTGATTTGGGTAAGGAGGAGTTATAATATATATTTTCCATAGAATAATAAGGAACATTGTTAGTGTGCATATTATTAATAGTTATAATCTAATCACTGTTTATATTAAGTATATTAATCATATGTAAATAACATAATGGTATTTTGTTCAGTCTTTGTACTTTGTTATTATTTAATTAAGTAATGTTATAAATAGGGGAACGGAGCGGAGAATTGTCACTTCTTCACAGAGTTTATTCTAAGAGTTTGTAAGAGTAATAAAAGAGTAATTCTAAAGAGTTTAATTGCGAGTTTATTTAAAAGAGTTAAATTCTAAAGAGTTTATTTAAAAGTGTAATAGTTTCGAAAGTTAAATATCAAAATTGGTGCTAATCGATATTGGGCGAATAATAGTTATACATCGGAAAATGTTGTTCCAATATTGCATCAATTTTTAACCAATGTTATTTTCGAGCTTGGTAGTGAATCTATACCATTAAAATACGAGCAGATTAGTTATATTTAAATTTAAAACGGAAAGAAATTGATTGAAATGCATCAATTTAGGTAATTGTTTTTTAGAGACTGGCACGAGATTTTAAGGACATCAATCTAAAAAGTTCTTGGATATTCAGATTCGATTATTAGAAACCATTACATATGCGGAAGTTTTGTTGGAAAAAATGTAACGGTATCACGTCCGTGAACAAAAAGGCAATGTATAGCAAATATGAAAATACGATTTATGTGTATTGTTTTTATCTGGGTTTTTTATCTTGTAGTTATGAAAACCGTTTAACGAAAAAAAGGAAAATAAAGTGGAGCGATTGTTATGTAATAACACTGTATTAGACCAGTTCCATTACGAACACATTGCTATAATGGTATATTTGGTATAAATAAGAGATATTTATCATCATAAGGACATTATAAATTTAAACTTACAGAAGTACAAGTTGGTTTAGACTAATTTATGTTCCTGTTGGGAATGAAAGTGCAAGAGTTTCAAAGAACACTTATTGTACAAATAAAGTATGAAATGTGTAAACATTAGCATTTCGTAATCGAAAACTGTTACTAAAACAGCAGAAAATGTTTCCTTTGCATCTTTTAATCCTATTACCCTTTCTCGCAACGTAATGGGATAACAAAAATTTATTAGCTTTGTCGCGTTACTAAAGAATAAAACCAAACATTGATTAACATAAAAGTACACACATAACTTTGGTGCTCATGTAATTAACTTGTCTATTGATTAATCTTAGAGCAGTCGCTGGGAAATAAATTTTGGAAGGAAAGCAAATATTGCAAATAAGTAAATTCAAATTCATTTTGATTTATGAGTGCCGTTTTAATTTTGGCTCACCTTTTCTATAGAAATCGTACATTATTGAAAATTTGCTGATATAAATTTTAATTTAGGTCGGCTTTGTTTTTAGTCATTTACTATGGTGGCCATTTTGAACCATTATTTCCGAAAGCCGTTATCATGCTCACAATCCATCTGATTTATTTAATACCGTTTTTCTTTCTATGAGGTCATTCTAGATAAGTAGAAGTTACATTCAGAAATATTATTTCAAATTGCAAGGTTATTTACTTTGTGGCACATAAATAATATCTTAAGTTGGACGTCAAATAAAGGTAAAAAATTGAATCTAAATTTCAAATTGTTGACAAAGGGTTAAATAGGTTAAATCCGATGAAAATGTAAGGATTACTTCACTTCACGTTACTAAAGAGTTGAAACCCTCTGGTCTCTCAAAAAATTTCTAAAGAGACTAGCGTAAACTTCTCTTTCTTTTGTCATGATTCCATGGAATTGTAACAATACATAGTTAATACAAGGGTGGTCTGAAGAGTTTCGGACCGCAACGTAAAGATAGCGGCACTCGTCAATAAAAGCTAGTGAATCTAGTTGTGCATATTTTGACAGTTGCTTACCAAAGTTTCAGCCATTTTGGAAGCGCAGTTTTTAGTTGACAGTCGTTTGAGTTAGTCGATGTGATAGTGTTTCTGTGAAAATGGAAAAATTGAGCATAGAGCTGCTATTAAATTTTTGTTTTTGAAAGGTAATACGCCTACGCAAATCAAACACGAGTTGGACTCTGTGTATGGGGACTCATCATTTACTACAGTGAAATTTTTGCCAGCTGAATTTAAACGTGGCCGTAAGAGCTTGGGAGATGATGAACGTTCGGGACGTCCAAAAATTGCGACTACTGACGATAACATTGCTAAAGTTCACAAAATGGTGTTAAACGACCGCCGAATTAAAGTGAAAGAGATAGCAGAGCTTATGAAAATGTCCAAAGAACGTGTTTGTAACATATTAAATCACGATTTAAGCATGAGAAAGCTGTCCGCGCGTTGGGTGCCGTGCAGTTTACTCACGTTAGACCAAAAACGTGTTCGAATGAACATTTCCAGTTTAGGCGCAAAAAATATGAGTTTTTGCGCCGAATAATTACTGTAGATGAAACTTGGATACACCATTATTATTATTATTATGAAATTTCCGCTGGGAAAGTGATGTTTTTTGGGATTAGTACAGTAAAAACGGCGAGCTATCGTTCAAAAAAATTTTTTTTGCGTACAACCACTACAAACCTAGCCAGCCTCGTTAATTATGTTGTTCTGCATCCGAAACTGCAAATTACGACATTTTACGTTGGTCGAGACATTTTTTATTTAGAAAGAATCATAAAAAAATACGATATTCTAAAATAACGTTTCTTTATATCCAACTCGCTATATCTTCGTAACTACTACAGATATTTAAACATTTTTTTTTAGAATAAAAGATGATGAGTGAGCGCTTCTAATGGCGCTACATTTATTTTAAAAAACTCAGATGCCTTTTTGCAGCGCACGCTGAAAGTAACAGAAAACGTGTTCGTGTAATGTAATTTTCGGTCTGCTAAAAACTTTTTTATTTGTGAAAATTTACCCGAGAGACGAATTAAAGACAAATGTCCAAAGTAGTTTTTGAAAAAGGAAAATTTCATCTAAAACAAAAAAGAATCGTGTAAAACGTTTTTTATTGTTAGCCACAACTTCCGCATTCGGATTGCGTATGGCATAAACAGTCCGTCCGTCGAGTGCTTACCATTGTTATTTAATTATTTAATAAATCAATAATACTATATGTTACATCTACAGAAAACTACCTATTTAGTAGCAAACATAATTTCAATGAATTTTTAATAAATAAACACTATAAATAATAAAAATTAAATACAAGCTAAATTAAATCAAGGTCTTCGTTCAAACCCAAATCATCGCTTTCAAATTCGTGTATAACATTGGAACACTTGGAACATTTATATTGTGTTGTACATCGTACTCCTTCTTTGTAACATATGCATTTATTATTAATACATTGTTTATCAGAGCAATATAATAAGCTAACAGTTTCCAAAAACGAGTACCAATATTTAAATGTCGCTGATTTGTTTTTTCCAATATTTACAAATTTCTTAAGAGCATTTTGAAAAGGTTGGAGTTTTTGTAAGACATCTTCAAACTGACTTGGACTAAAACTGTAATCCTTAAAATCATTAACGACTTGTTGTAAGTGATTTAGATCTTCTTCATTTACTAACTTTGATTTGAAAGAAGAGTCGTGCCATTCAACTAGTACTAGGGATTCAAATAACAATCGGTATAAGGCATCTGCAACTAAGGTTAATCCGCTGATAGCTCTTGAATACTGTTTGCCTTGTAACATCATTCTGCAAGAATTCTCAGCAAATACATCAGTTTCGACAAGTAGAACTGTAAGGCCTCCGTCTCCGAAAATATATCCAATGCTGGCTAGTAATGGCATTGTAAGATGCATGCCACCTAACTGTAAAGTGACTTTGCCAGTTAACATGGGAGGAGAATTCCATAATATTTCACGAGCCTTAGAATAGATAGCTAGATCTGCAGTGATAACAATATGATCTTGTCCCATTGCTTCAGATAATTGCACTAAACGATCCATAGCTGTATAAATAGTGTCAAATGAAGTAGGCGGTGAATTCAAAAATGGCATATATTAGAGACATACGCTTTGTTTTTAGAAAGTGTATTGTTAAAATCAAACCACCCTAGAAATGGTTCTGCAGAATAATATTTCAAGATTAACCAAGTAAGATCGGTTGTTTTTGAATTTATACATATATCTTTATCAAAGTGTAAATTAGTGTTGATTACTGGAGGCTCAGGGCGTTTTGAAGGTTTTAGATATGAAAAAATATCCTGAAAAGGTAAATCTGTATCATCGTTGCTATAAGAGTAAATGTATGCTGTTCCAGATTATTGGTCCAAGGGACAAAACTCGTTATTGGATTTCTTTTGAAAAACAACCATTGCCATTGAATGTGTTGTGTGCTTTCCATCTAACGTTTCTTCGTTAAGATCAAAATCATCCATACTAGCATGAATAAGTATAGTTATTTTTTATGGGATCTACACGTTCAAGTCCAGGGGGTACATAAACATCGGTTCCACAGTTTATTCTTTCTTTAGCCATTGATGTAGTAAGAAAATTAATTGATTTCCAAAAACGTGATACAATTTTGGTTTCTAAATGAATCTCATTTTATTATTCATATTACAACGAAGGCGTTCGTGTAAGTCTAATGCTCCTACGACCTACCATTCCCGAGAATGCAATGTGCTACAATATCGTCTGTAGCGTATATAAAAATCAAATTTTGATAATACCATTTTACAATCATATTAAGAAAGGTTGAATCTACAACATACTAAAATTTTGTTCCATTTGAGCGAGTAATTTTGTTTTTATGTGACTCTAAACTTAGCTAGCGTGTCGCAAACCCGGAAAACGGGCACTTTCCATCGTTCGGCCGTAGAAATAGCTCTCAAAGTGCATTTTAAAAAAAAGTTGTTACTTCTAAATAACGTAGAAATAAATAGGCTTTAAATTGATACCAAGCTCATTCGAATCAGCCCAATGGTTATTTTTCTATTCAGCTTCAAAGTTTTTGCGCCGACAGTAGTTCGGATTTTGTAGGTTTAATAACAATATCTTGCTTTGAAGATACGACTAACAATTCTCCACAAATAAGGCAATTCATTTTTTAATTATTTAAGTCAACAAATCAAAAGACACTCAAAACTAGATTTTAAAAGGCAATGTCACCATTACAATTTACAGGAGAACGAGAAACTGTGATGCATGTTTAGTCAGGTAGGAACTTAACCGTGGCCGTGATTGTGTTCGTAATCCATTCGCGCGCGCATCGACTCGTTATTTGATAAATTGTTTACGTAAATTGTGGAAGTCCTATATCTTATTTCTTTATATTAAAAACTTCTTTATTCCTTAATCTTCAATTTGTCTCGAATATGTACGGGTAAATTTCCATAAATAAAAAAGTTTCACGCTGACTGAAATTTACCACATTCGAAAATATATTGATCGTATTTAAAAACATATTACAAAAAACTTTTTAAGTATTTTTGGATAAATGGGGCACTATTATAAGCGCTCAATTCTCAGCTTTCAGGGAAAAAAAAATTCATAAAAATACTTCTAGTAGTTACGAAGATATAGCGAGTTAGATATAAAAAAACGTTATTTTACAAAATCGTAATTTTTTACAATTTTTTCTAAATAAAAAACGTCTCGACCACCCAAAAATGTCGTAATTTGCGAATTCAGATGCAGCATAAAATAATAAACAGTACTGACTAAGTGTCATGTGGTTGTACGTAAAAAAAATTTTTCTCAAAAACTAAGCGAGCTAGAAACGCTCATTTACTGTACTAGATAGTCAAGTAGTAGGCAGAAATTAAATCGAGGTCTGCTATGTCACTAACGAGTATTACATCACAGGTAGTGATAATAGATGTGTTATTACTCATTGTCATTAGTAATAATAAGATCTGCTCATTGGAGTAACTCGGGTAGTAGTGTTAACCATTCAATATTAAGAATATTGGAGAGAAGTATTAAAATACTCTACTGCAGAGTTATTATAAGCGAGTAAGTTAAGATTACAATCACCCAAACATAATAATCTAAGAGCTAGCGAACCATTTGACTATAACCCGTTTGCCATAAAGCCATAAAGTAGTGTTAACCATTCAATATTAAGAATATTGGAGAGAAGTATTAAAATACTCTACTGCAGAGTTATTATAAGCGAGTAAGTTAAGATTACAATCACCCAAACATAATAATCTAAGAGCTAGCGAACCATTTGACTATAACCCGTTTGCCATAAAGCTAGAAACTTTATAAATGATGTTTTATTATCAGTCAATGAAGAAAATACCGTCATCATCCCTTAAATTTTTGAAAATGTAAAAAAAAATTGTTTTTTAACCTGCTCGCACAAGGCTACAACTTTAATATGTTGTAATGTACATATGTTTAAGTGTAAAAAAAATTGCCAACCTATTTTGAGGGTTGGAAGTATGTGCCAGACCATAGCAAAGTTGTCATCGGGGTAGTGTAGCCCTGGCGGTACATCTAAATGTCTGTCAAATTGTGCGGGAAGTGTGAAATTAGGTACACTTATTAATTAGATCAAACTAAACGATTTGACCCGCATCACCCCTATTTTCAACCCTTAGTTTTCAAAAGTGCCCCGTATTTAGTTTTTTCCATCCCCATAACGATAACTCTTTTGTTTACAACATTTCGAAAAAATTATATTAATAAAATTATAGGAATTCTTATAAGGAACATTTTATAATAAGGATAAAATTTTCACAACTATCAACCCTTATCGAGATATCTGGAAAAAACTGATTTTTGCAGTCTCATTACAAAATCGGTCATAGTATTCTTGTTTGTGGTTTCTCAGAAAAATTATTCAAGTAAAAGATGTAGATATTAATATGATCAATATTTTAGGTATATATAATATTTTCACAGAAAGCAACCCTTGACAAGTTATTTCGATATTTCTCAAAGTAAGCAACCCTTAAGCATGAAATCGCTCATATCTTTTTTATTTGTAACTTATGAGAAAAAACATGTGAATAAATATTATAGAAAATTATCTGTTTGGTATTTTATCTTGGTATGAAAATTTCTCAAAAGTCAACCCTTAACGAGATATATCGAAAAAACCAGAAACTGTCAATTTTCAAGTGACATTATACAGGGTGATTCATTAAGAATGTCCAATCTCTGAATTGTAGATTCCAGACTTCAAAATATGATGATTCTGCCCAACATGCCTTATACAAATATTGCTAGTTTCCCAGATACCGGGTGTTTAAAGTTTAAATATGAATTTTGATTTTCGCAATAACAATTAATTAATGTGATTAAAAATAATAGACAAGGGTTATTTGATATGAAGAGATCTTTGCGAAAACGGATCATAAATAATAGTTTACTGTTGTTACACATTTAGAGAATAAATTTTTTTTTAAATTAAAATTTATTGAACTGTTTAGAAGCAAATAACTCGATAACTGATCGAGTTACACGAATCAAACAAGAGTAACTTTTTTTTGTAGAATCTAACGCTTTTCCATATTTATTATTAGTTTGCTAATAGTTCAGCCGAAAAAATTTTTGCTTAGATTTACTAAACACAACCAAGTATAACTAGCGCCCTCTATTAGCAATGCTAAATTAGAGTCCAAATTGGCAATCCTCATGCAAAAAAAGGTAAAACTGCCAATTTTCAAAAAGAAATTGTGAAAAAATAGAAAGTTATTGCGAAAATCAAAATTCATATTTAAACTTTAAACACCCGGTATCTCGGAAACTATCAATATTTGTATAAGGCATGTTGGGCAGAATCATCATATTTCGAGGTCTGGAATCTACAGTTCAGAGATTGGACATTCTTAATGAATCACCCTGTATTGTTATATCGTTATATCTATCACTTATATGTATGTATAATTCGGTAGGTATATGGATGTGGAAAATATAAGTAAGGGGTAATTTTTTTACAAAACCTCACCCTTAGCGAGGAGATATTTTGAAAAAACAAACTTTCACCCATTTTTAGAAAAGTGTTCGTAACTTTTTCAATTACATTTTCAAAAATTTAAGGGATGATGACGCAACCGCGAGATGCCTGCCAGAATGGTATTTTCTTCATTGACTGATAATAAAACATCATTTATAAAGTTTCTAGCTTTGTGGCAAACGGGTTAGTCAAATAGTTCGCTAGCTCTCCTACTATAACAATAAGTTGTGGTTAAATATTATTTCTTTAAAAGTTTCTTCAAGTTCATCTACAAACTGGATAGAATTATAACTAGGAGGAACACACCACGGATAATTTCTCATGATTCTAATTATTTTTATCCATATTTGTTCTATGTTCGTCGATGTTGAGATTCTTACATACACTACACACGCCGTCCACTCTACGATGGATATGATATCCATTTATATTAACTTGATCATCGACATCAGAATTAAGCCAAGTTTCCTACACTGCTACAACATCAAAATTATTCTTTAAGTGTGAGATCCTTAACGTTACCAAATTTACTAATTAAATTAATGAATGAACATTAATGTAGGCAACTTTCATTTAATATTAATAACAATAGTCACAGCCATGCTTATGAATAGTAGGACAAGGACAGCCATGTAACTTAGAGATCTATTCTGTATAATGTAAACTATTAAAAGAGAAAAAAGAAAACTTTTTTAAGTCTCTTTTACAAATTATTTAGCTTCGCTAATGATAACCGGTATATATTTAGACTTTATCTCTTTACAAAGCAGGTATAACCGAAAATTTTTTTAATTAACGTAATCCTTTGAAATGGAAGGTTATCTATCTAATCGATTCATTTTTAAACCTGGACGTTAATAAAATTCGAAATGCAAACATTTAAATTACAAATTGGTAGGTATTAATTTGGTTATTTCAAAGCTTAGCGGCTATATTTTTTTTTCTCGAAGCTGTTAATGCACGGTTAGTTAGTAAGAAAAATATATCATTAGCGTAAAATGTGCTTGGAAGATATAAATTTAGCGAATTTCACTGTTTGCGCTTAAGGAATATTTTATCGATTTTCGTTGTTGAGATTAACCGTTATTCTTTGATATGGACTAGGAGGAATAGCATTAGTTTGTCCCCATTGTTAGCCGAGATGTTTCTAACCTCCCTAGAGTCCAATCATATTGTTAAAAGCAGTATCAGTGACCGTTTTGTCTACTACAAACGCTATGTGGACGACATATTGGTTCATTTTAATGGCATTGATCAAGATATAGACGATTCCTTTGATTTCTTCAACAGTCTTCATGCAAAGATCAAATTTACCCTCGAAAAAGAGCAAAACAATGCCCTCAATTTGCTAGATTTAAAACTAACGAGACTTGATTATTCGTTGGACATAGACATACAGGGTGACCTAGGGCTGTGTGATTGGTCCATAACTTTTTTGCTATTCAAGATATCACCTGCGATATTCGCTAACAGCAGCCTATTTGCAAAAATCAACAACTTCTTCATAACTACAATAGTTTTTTCCGGAAAATCTCAGTAACTATTCAGAATAGACCGTACAAATTGCATATCAGTGGAAAGTTTATAAAAAACATAATCGACTCGTGAACAGAAATACAGGGTATTCATTCCATTCATAAAAAAAGGTATTCGACTTTTTGCGTTTTAGCACACCCTGTATAGTGTGTGCATATATGGACCAAAAGTCGACTATTTATTAAAATTCCAAGTTATTCTAAAATTTTCTGTGGCAAGTTTGTCGAAAAACATCCATGGCCTACTGGGCAGTAATCCATCAAATATGAGTCTTTTTTCGAACAAAACGTAGAATAACGCCGAAACGGAGAGAGCTAGACCCATAGTGACCTATACAAAGTGCCATTATTTTTTCATGTAAAAACTAATAGTAGAAATATACAGGGTGTCCCATTTAAAAAACATAACTTTGGTTTACCACCCTGTATAGGAACATTTTGTACATAATCAAAATGTTTTTATAATGTGCAGTATAAGTGTGCTTACTTGGCGGTGAAAACCGCATGTCGATATCTTGAATAGCAAAAAAGTTATGGACTAATCACACAGCCCTCTAGGTCACCCTGTATCCAGAAAACTTACCACCACGGACCATGCCATTCCCTTTGCTTCGCACCATCTTCTATCTGACAAACTGGCTGCCTTCAGATTCATTCTCAACAGGCTCTTCAACCTACCCCTTAGTCCTCATAACTTTAACAAATAACTTAATACCATTCTCGAAATCACGAAACGCAACGGCTATCCTCAACGTATCATCCTTAAACTGTACAACCGGCTGAATAGATCCTTGTATCTTACTGGTCACACTACCTTAAAACCACTCACAACAGAAAACCCACCCGTCTTCTTCCACCTGCCGTATGTCGGTACTTTGTCTTACTTTTTCAAAAATCTCTCGAAACAGCATGGTATAAAACATATCATTTTTTTCCAAGCAGAACATAAAAAACGGTATTGTTCACACTAAAGATAAAATAAATATTCTGAATCATTCTGGTGTGTATAAGCTCTCTCGCGGTACATGCGAATCTTTCTACATAGGTCAAACTGGACGCAAATTCCAAATTAGGTTCTCCGAACATTTTTCTTGCATCAAAAACAACAATTTAAGCACTAAATCATCATTTGCCGAACACATTCTTAGTTCCGGTCACGTTTTTGATCCCAAATCGAATTTTGCAGTCCTCCACGTTTACGAGAAGAGTAAGAAACTTGACCTGCTAGAAATCAAAGAAATAGTCAAGAATTTCAAGGCTAACCTTAATTTCTCGCTTTTATCGAAATCTTAAATTTCAACAAAAATTTATTGGTCCTCTAACTTTTTGTTTCATTCCCGTATCTGGATCCCTCTCCTTTTTCTTTCTTCACGATCGGTCTTACAGTTTCTTGTCTGGCGTTTTGGTTATTAACCTCTAAACTAAACTTCTTTATCACTGAATAATTATAATCAATTTTAACATAATTGTGGGGTGTCTCTTTGGGGGTTACCACTTCGTCGTTTTAACTTATATTACTAATGTTCTTGGTTGTATTAAGGATTACATTAACGTAGTAAATCTATTCCTTTGACTTTTCTTAACCTCAGTATTTCAGCATGGCTTGCCGGGCTCCTTCCGGGTTGGTTTTAACATGTTTGTCCTTTTATACAATTTATTACTGCCGTAACTCCTTAACTAATTTGCTGCCTTCGTTCCAGGGCAAAAATTTTTATTTTTAATTTAATTATTATTTTGTAAGTAACTGTTTACAATTTTACATCTTAACTTTTATCTTTCTTATAACCTGATGATGACAAGGTTTGTTCGTCGAAACATGTAGTAAATTATATAGAAATATTATTTATTGTATATTGTTTATATCTTCACATGGGGGAGGTTTACAGTTCTATTCATCCTATTAGTTTGCCCAATAATTAAAGCTGAGACGAACGATATTGTGAAAGGAAAAAGAAAAAGACGATCTTTAAGTGAAAAAACCTTTAAAGGTGCGACTTCTTAAACCTGCGTTATTTTAGCAATGCTTTTACCAAATCATACCGGAAGAAAATTTCAATTTTGTCTGTAAGCGACCAAGGAAACTTAACGTTTCAGATCAAATGGGTTAAACGGTTTCCATGGTTGGTTACACACAGTGTGCTAAAGGTGGTGTACCTACTTTGGAAATACTGCATCGTGATTTTCACTGTGTAGATAAGGGTAAAGCTCAGAAATTACCGCCTTTTGTTACACGTCCTCCTAATAAGTGGTTGAAAAACTTGAATAGCACTCCAAAACTAAATATCACCTTCAAAATTTGCTAAAGGGTGAGAATTTGAGAAGCCTTTATGAATGGAAACTCCCCGATACAAAAATACGTTTAATAAACTAAGTTTGACTTTCAGCTATAATTGATGTAATCAAATTATGCGAACAGCAGAGTAGAGGCTTATCTGAGCCAGTTGAAAATGACGACAACGTGAGAACCTTACTTAGCGTGCTTGTATCACGTGGGAGTGAAGATATAAATCCTCTTTAAAAAAGTTCCCAAGACTGCTACCTACATGAGCCCGGATTCTCTTACTTGTCGAAATTTTCTGCACCATTTTCCCGTATGAGAGTACCTGTAGTCGCCACGCACGGCATTCATTCTCATATAAATTTCATTGGCGGACGACCAAAATCTACCACTCATCCCATAGAAGTTGAAATTCATCAACCAACAATTTCATCAATTTATTAAGAAATATTAGGACATTTGCATAATAATTATTCATTATGTTAGGAGAGAACATGAAAGAAATTTGAAGTGTAAATGTGGTAGAATTTCTTCATTCCGTCTGTTGTCTGTAAATATTTAAATATAAACGGGGGTACACGCGATTCTCTATACCTACCTACATATAGTAAATTTTTACCAATTATTAAAAAAAATGTAAAATGCAAACTTTTTGGAATAGATTTGAGACCAAAAATAATGGCCCTTTCACAATGTTAATTACGTCTTTGCACATAGTCTTTGGCCAAAAATGAACGAAAATATAACAAATTCCGTGTGAACTTCATAAGGATAGTTTACAAAGAATTTTGAATGTAAAAGAACTCAATTTGGACACTGGCAGCTTCTTGGGAATACGAATGGCCTTAGGGAGAACGTTTCAACATTCATCTTTAACTATAGTAATACTATAAACACCATAAAACATAAAATGTACAAATAAACGTTGGTCTAACGTTGCATAACATCTGTTTTATAGAAAGACCTTCTCTACCTTAAACAGTTTCAAATTTTTGTTTATTTCACCAACTAAAGGCATCATTTACACGTATATGTGCAGCATTAAATATGGATTTTACTTCCTCTTAATTACAATATAAGTTGTATATTTAGAAGTATAGTGAAACGTAACCATACTCTTGCCATCTTCTTTCATCAATATTAAATTAAATATGTAGACAAAAATATTTTTTTCGGTGAAACATTCGACTATACCTAATATGTTACTGACGACATCGTCCATCGTTCAAAATCTCTAAATTCGAAATAAACACACAAACATGTACATTTCGAAAGTTACCGAAAGAAGGTATCGGGACACATAAATTAGTCTACGATGAATGCTGTTGCTACTTTTTACATCGTTTTAACGATGAAAATGTTAACGCGAGGCATAATAGAATCATTTTTCATCATTTGAATAACTTTTCAACTTGAAATAATTAAATTTCCATGTTACCGAGAAAAAGTTTCCGATACTTGTCATTTTGAAAATGTTCGCGAAAATACTTTCTGGCACTGTTTTAATGTTCGAAATGGGTTAAGGACCTAGGACAGACAAACTTTGCACGTTTACACAAAATTTTTACCTTTACCCAAAAATAAACACAAATAGCGAATTCTATTTTACACGTAATCTCCGAAGGAAACTTTCAACGTATTTTCTAAATAAAGAAAATATATTTAGACACAAACCGCTTGAATAAGATGACGGACTTTTATACTAAATGTTTAAAACTTACTTCGAAAAAAATTAGTGCAGATATTTACGTGGTTTGCGGGGTATCTATAATTGTAGCATTAATTTGTAGGTTATAACAGCTTTGTTGGTTTTAAAATATCACACATCAGGACTCGACGATTGTCGGAATGCAGCAACACACACATATACACACCTCTCGGTTATTATATACGTGATTTGCGCCAAATCTTACGACTTTATACATTTTAATTTGAATCCTTTATCAACGTGAAGTCAACACTACCTGACGGCCTTCACTTTGGAATGGGATTTCGTAAATCAATGAAATCTAACCCAAAAATGAATTACACAGACAAATAAAATGTGCTCATTAGTGTCGAATTGGCACATAAATATTACTCACGCAAATGCAGTCCCTTTAATTGTAAGCTTCTCAAGTTGATTTAGTTTTGTTTTCCTTATATTTTAGCTTCCACGTTCAAGAAAAGCCATTTGAAAGCGAATAAATCTGCAAAGATAGTTAATTATTTTTATTTCTGTTCAGAGTGTCGACTAATTAACGGCAACAAAAGAAGTATTCCTAGATGTTAAAAAATTGCCACTAGAAGCTTCATTTAAAAAGCTAATTATAATTTCAGCTAACTGTGTATTATAAAGTTCTCCTCGTAACCTACATTCACATTTTGCTATTTCATATAGGAACGGATAAGTGAAATCGGAACCGTATTAAATATGAAATTTGATAAGTTTAGCGTTTTGTTAGAAAGTTCAAGGCGAAGTAATATAGGAAGTATGTGTTAAAGTTTCAAATTTCACTCATTTACAGAGAGAAATAGAAATTTGTGAGAAAATCGTCGATAAAACACGTAAACTGTTACAGTTTGTTGTAATAGTTAAAAGCTGCAACTTTTTTTTCGTTCTTTCTATATAGGTACGTAAATGTATACAGCATTTTCATCATTGTTTTTTCTCCTTGTGATGTTAAGATGAACCTACGTGGCGGTTTGTTTTTATTTTTACGTGGATACCAACATAACACAATTTTGGGTGCAATACAGCGGCAACAAAAATCGTATGTTGCTTTTCCAATGTCAAAATTAGGTGTAACACGATGTACCGGGTGGTCCAAATGGGACACTTTCTTATGGAAACACCTTTTATTTTAAGAGATTTTCTTGAATTTGGTAGATTTCTTTAATGCTCCATAACTTTCTTATTATTAAAGATAATTGATTTTGGCACAATCTTTCCTTAGAGCACTTTTTTACGTAGCATCCATCGCGATAGACAGTTTTTATACAGGGTGTTTGGTTTTTTTGTGTACGACCCTAAACAACATTTTTCACACTGTATATTTTGGGGTTTTTGAAAAGAGAGTAAACTTTCCTAAATATTGATGTATCACTTGAACAATATTTGTGTTAAATATTATTTGCAATATTGCTATCTCATACTCTGTCTGTCTGTCCTTACGTTTATTCGTTCGGGAGTAATCATCTATAGACCTTTGAAATGCAGCAACAAAGCGTCTGCTTTTTCCACGGCATTATACTTGGCTTTAAAATGATGTGCTCGTACTTATTGTACATATACTAGACACCGAGCGTCTATCTCGGAATGACGAAGTATCGGTTGCTTTGAGAATTCATCAACGTCGGAAAAGCACAAGGTTATTTGACCAAATAAGAACAAAAAGGGATGACTGTGTTTGAAGTTAAGTGGTGCTTATAAGAAAATATGTTAGTGCAAGTTGCCCTGAAACACTGTTAATTCCATTTCACTACACTGTACAGATATCTCTGATGGAACCTGTGTCCTCCATTTTGAGTTCCGGATGTAGACTGCAGAGGGACACAAAATATAGTTCAGAATGTTGGTAGAGGAACCGTCTCCCATTCGTGGTCGCATTCAGCCAAGAGTTTCTCATTCGATCAACTCTGTACTTGTGTGCTTGATTAGTTTAGCCAAATACAGGTTCTCTTAATAGTTCCGTGCAGAAATGTGACAGATTGTTAAAGCCTCTTTCACATGATGACAATTTCAATTACCTTTGTGCGGGGGACAAAAAACTTGCTGTTCGGCTGTTCGGGCTAAAACATTGGCATTTGCATTTTACCTCTTCTCTCACTACGGACACTTTGCTTCAATTAAAAATAACAATATATATATTCCAACTCGTCTTTTGCCAATCACATCCTTGAGTCCGGTCACCCTTTCAACCCTAAAACCAATTACGAAATTATCCACATCTGTGATAAAGGCATCAAATTAGATATCTTAGAATGTAAGGAAATTATTGCAACTTATAATAAGAACCCTTCTGGCTCTCTTAACGAGATCCTTAACATTAACAGAAATCTCCTTGTCAACCAATAATTTCTTCTTCGTTTGCACCTCGTATATTTGACCTCGCAATTTACCGGCTTACAGTGTCCTATTCCTTTAGGTGGTCCCCCCTGGATCCGTCCCTCCATTTTGTAATTTTTGTTCTGTCTTATCACTTCACGCCGCATGCTACTTTCTTCAACGTCTTTGAATTATATTTCTTCCATGTCAGGTGGCCCGTTCTTAGGGTGTGATGCTCCCCCTTTAGTTTTTTGATTTTACAATTTGTTTTCCCGTAAGTATACAAATTCCTTTACCACATGTTGTTACTTAACCTTTCTTTTAGCATGGCTTAATTTAAGTGTTCATCCGGGTTTTTACCCTGTTTTGAGCAAGTTTTACTTGCTTTTCCCTATATCGGGGATGGAATAAATTATCTAGACTTTTTGTCTTTTAAATATCGTTTCACCACCATCATATTTCTCCTTCGATTTTGAATTTAAATTAAAATTTTTTCAACTTAATAATTTTAAGTAAGTATTTAAGTTTGTATGCTTAGTGTTATTTGTTACTTTTAGTGGCCTGATGATGACGACTAATTGTTGTCGAAACTTGTAGCCTTTTTGTTTCAAGATTAATTTTTATGTAATCATTAAAGTCTATGGGGAAAGGTTTTGTGTAATAACTTATTTCACAACAAATCGATCTTCCCTTTTGGAGTATAAGAGGACAATGGATTCCACTTATTGAGCATGTGCAATTTTAAAAGCAAGATATAGTATGATTATAAATATGGCCATTATGGCTTCAAAACAATCAAGGAAATTGTTTTTGTAGGGTTTTTATGCGTGGTACAGCTCCTATATTTAAGAATGTCGTGCGCACATTTAATTTCCACAAAACGTATATTTTTTAGTTCATAAAACGTTTACAGTTCCAATAATTACAAATATCACTAAAAAACTGAAACAAAATAAAATGACCAGTAAACTGGCACACAACTTTCCCGTGTTTACTACAATGACGTATTAAATACAATCATTTTTACTTCCCGAGTACGAAGTAAAAGGGAAGTATTGTATTAGTTTTCAAAAAAAAAAAATTTGACCTATGGAAATTTTTACATATCTTTGCGTTTCCGAATACGTAGATTCAAAATATGCAAAAAAAAATTTTCCGTCTGTCGTCTGTAGTCTGTAGTCTGTAGTCTGTAGTCTGTAGTCTGTACGTACACATTCCTTGCAACGCTCTAAACTCAGAAACTATTAAAGTTATCGAAATGCGGTTTTCGCCAATCGATTACATTCGGGCCAAGGACGAAAATGCTGTTATTACCTTTGATGACGTCACTTCCGGTATAAGCTAAAATGGCGGCACTCATCTTTTTTATAAGATAAAGTTGCAGTTTTTTTTATGTAGTTTAAAAGAGAATTTTTTTTTGAATTCAGCAATATATATTGTGCTATACTTATTTTTTGAAAAAAGTGTTAAAAAAAATAATTATTAAAAAATGACTGCAACGCTCGATACTCAGAAACTATTAAAGTTATCGAAATGCGGTTTTCGCTAATGAATTACATTTGGGCCAAGGACGAAAATGCTGATATTACCTTTGATGACGTCACTTCCGGTGTAAGCTAAAATGGCGGCACTCATTTTTTTATAAGATAAAGTTGCAGTTTTTTTATGTAGTTTAAAAGAGAATTTTTTTCTGAATTCAGCAATATATATTGTGCTTACTTATTTTTTGAAAAAAGTGTTAAAAAAATAATTATTAAAAATCGACTGCAACGCTCGATACACAGAAACTATTAAAGTTATCGAAATGCGGTTTTCGCCAATGGATTGCATTCGGGCCAAGGACGAAAATGCTGATATTACCTTTGATGACGTCACATCCGGTATAAGCTAAAATGGCGGCAATCATTTTTTTAATAATATAAAGTTGCAGTTTTTTTATGCAGTTTAAAAGAGAATCTTTTCTGAATTCAGCAATATAGGTAAATTTATTTTTTGAAAAAGGTGCTAATACGAGGGAAGTCTCGTGGCAACTTGCCAGAATTTTTTTGCATGTAATAACTCAAAATAAAATAGTTTTTGCGTGATAACTCAAAAAAATAAAAAAATTTGTGTAGAGTGTGTAGTATAATTGTAATCAGAAAACGATTCCTGATTTTTTCCTAAAATAATATATAGGGTATGTCATAAACATTTTTAATACTTTGTTCATTTCCGGCTAGGCTGGAAATAAATTGGTACTTATAATACTCGATTAAAAGAGTCGTATGTCATCTACTTCACTGTACAATTTTATTTCTTCATCTTTGTTAGCAAAAAAGTTATGAATTTTTAAAATTTTTAACTTGAAACATTCATCCCCCTTCCCCTATGGAAAATAGAGAAATAAATCTAGTGCCATAGATTTTCATGAACACGAACTATATACAATTATGAAGTTTTATATAGATAAAGTAATACGCGATAATATGTACATTAAAGAGACAATTTTTGTCCGTGTGTTAAGCACCTATTGAAGAGTAAAATCGTCTCCCTATATTGCAATTTTCACTAGGTAGTTGGTTTCATGATGCACGACCCGACCCTTTTATAACTCATTACGTAACTTCAATTAAATAGCTATTTAGCTTCAACTTTCCAACTACGGAAATACGCGTGTAACGACCATTAAAATCACTTAGTCGTAACTAAATTTGCAACTTATCGAATGTAGGAAGATTCAAAAGGTAGGCACATCATTTTAGAACATCAGAACATATGTTTATAAGCAAGCATACTTCCCACGTTCACAAGCAATGATCTGAACAGAATAAATAATACTTATACCTACATGTTTAATGCATTCCTTTGAACATAATATACATACATAGTGATAACAGTCGGCGCACCCTTACGTTTACAACACAAACAATATTATTTTATCATTATAAAGTACTTGTGAACAAACTTGTCTAAAATAACTTCATAGGAAATTTTCAAAGTAAACTGAAATATTGTAATAATAGACGCTTAAGGGCTTGTGATATTTTAAGCCTACACACTACCACTTCATCGGTCTTCTCTCACGCGTTAGAAGTTTTCAACTCGTAAATTGACGATGGGATTTAATAAAACCAACACACTTTCATTATATTAACGAGCAACATCAAACATTATTCTCTGTCATCGATTGAACACACAACTAATTAATCAAAAGTTGCAAATTTTCCCTCACAAATCGTTTAATCCATATCAGTTTATCGTCAACTTTGCCAATTTAATGTTATACGTTGTATAGGTATTGAAAATAAACTTGTAGACAGTATAAAAAATTATTTGTCAAAGAGATCAATACCATTCTTAATGAACACGAAAACTTTTTACGACTGCACAAAACATTTAACTTTTAGAATAACATGAAGAGTGTTATTATGTGTAGTCAAATAAGGGTTATTTTCTGCCAATTTTATAATACAGTTTTATTTAATACGTTTCGCCTCCTTGAAGGATGTATTGTAATAATGAACAATTTTGATCAAAATACCTCTAATCCTCTTAATGAAAGGACTGACAAAATCTGATCAAAAAATTACTCCTTTGACAAGAACTTTATTTAGGCGTCGTTAATTTAAAAATAAAGTACCCTGATGAAAAATAATATCCTTTATTATTAATAAATAAGTATTGGACGACATTTTCCTCTCATGTTCCGATAACAATTTATGTATATCGTCCAGAGTGTGCCTATCACAGGTATTTGAGACTGCGTGCTCTTTTTGATACAGAAATGAATGCAATGTAGTTTTTGATTAAGGTAAAATGGAAAAGTATATGCGTTCTTAGGGGAGAAAGTTTGTTAGAAGGAAAACGGTAATGATGAGTCCTTCGGTGTGGGTCATAAAACACGATTTGGAGGCGTAACTGGAATAGAGAGAGATATTTTAGAGGTAACATTTTTCTTCCTGTGTCTCTAATATTCTCTTTTGTTGAACAGGAACTACGCAACTATGTTTTAAATTGGTGTTACAGCCACTGTCACGTGTGCGAAAAGCAAGAAAGGTTGACAGTTATTTAGGACCTTATCAGACTTTATCAGACACCGAGAAAAGTTTTTTATTTTGAATAATTTTGTTTATAGTATTTGTACCAACTACTTTATAAGCTACGCCAAAGTGAATTTTATGTAGGTGCTGTTTCCAGTACAGATATTCGAAGTGAACTATTAGTTAAGAACTACTTTATATAATAATAAAACTTGTAATCAATTACGGATTGCGATTCGTTTTACGTTTACGTTTATGGCAAATGACATATTTAACGTACGGGGCGGTATGATAATTAGGCGGCATTCAAAGAGAGGGCTATTATACTACACTAATAACTATTACTGTAAAAATTTTAAGTTCCACATTTAGGTTGGTAACATTGAAAATTTGAATTCAATCAAATAATTTCTTGTGTGTTTGGCTATGGATAATGGACTGTGTTTTTTTATCCTTTAATTGCTATCTAAGGAATTTTGTTGTTACGTTAACTTCTGACGTGTAACAAAATTTAAAAATGCAGGGACCACGGTCGCTCAGTTATGAAGGCTCGACGGGTGTGGGTTAAATAAGAATTAGGGAGTTTTGCAGTAATAATTACAACAAAAGGAAGAAAGTGCGCCACGTAGTTCTAAACGTACACAAAATTGAAGGTTAGAACTGCGAAGATATCTTCAATATGAGTCTGAATAATAATAACTAGACAGCTGAAAGAGAAACGAGTAGTCAATAAATAAACAAATAGTTAACGTGGATATAATGAATATTTAAATAGAAATTCCACAGATAAGCAGGGCAGGATTATTAATTATATAAACATCGAACTATAGTATTAAAATTAAATGAACAAGAACAATTCTAGGATAAACTAATTTATTTTGAAGCTCAGATTCGTTGTTAATTGGATGTTAAAGTCAATGAACTAAATTGACAGTATAAAATTGGTTACTGATATACAAGAAAGCAATTGGGATAATCAATAAAGTATGGGTTACCTTTTATATTCTTCTCCGGAGGTGGATCCTATGCATAGTTTCCAATCCTGATTAAATACATCTAAATAAAAGTAAGAATACAAAGGACCTCAACAGTTTATAGTCCAGATTATCACAGTTTAACAGTTAGTTTCCAGCCAGAAATAATCGATTGTTACTGAGTTGAAATATGTTCAACAAGGATCAAATATATTGACGTTAAAGAATTCAGAACGAAATTAAATTGATTCAAAGTAAATAGTGAACAGGGTAAATATTTTATGAACAGTTAATTGAAAATTAATAACAAGCAAAAGAATTTGATTATTAATTTAGCTAATCACAAATTTCTTTTCCTTTAAACAATAAGCTTGAGCTACAATCCCATTGTGCGTGTGCATTCAGGGTCTACTAACGGTGGGTGCTTTTTAACAAAATTGTATGACCAAAATTTGTTTATAATATTGAAGAGCGGTTGGTTATAAAGTTGGGTTCGAATCTGGTGTTCAAGGTAAAAACGAACCATTTGGATACACATTATCGATTTCAATTATCAATACTTTCGTAGAAGTAGAACCCCTGCAATTACAGTTCTCTAACAAAAATGCTGTTTGGATGTTTTCAACTGATTTCCATGTATTTAAGTGTTCTGAAAACTAAAAAAATACTCAAAAAATTCCAGAATGTCGGGTTATTTTGCAAAACGCAAAATTTTATAATAAAAAAAGGTTTTTTTGGGCTAACTTGAACTCATAAATAAATTAAAAGGTACAATTTTATTTTGATTACTGTTTTTAAATGTATACAGGCCGTAAGTATCATTACTTTCTAAATAAAGAGCGCCCTAGGTGAGCTAAATTAACAAATATAAACATGTTGTAACATGAACGTGCTCGCTCCGATATTCTAGAAAGTGGCGCGGTACAATTACGTGTTAACTCGTCATTGTTTTATAGATCTTGGCTCAATATAGTGCAATGTCGTCTGTGCGGAAGTGTGTGAATTTGTCTGACAGTTTCTGTTATATTTGTGGCGAATATGTGTATTAAAGCAACAACTTAATATTACGGATAAAGTTTGGGCACCTCATAAAGTTTGCAAACAATGTGTTAGTGTTGAAGACCTTTGAAATTGGTTTAAGGGCAAGAAAAAAGCTTTCCGATATGCGATTCCTATGATATGGCGCGAGCAAAAGAATCATAGTGATGATTGTTACTTTTGTTCGTCTAATATGAAAGGGTATAATTCAAAACGGAAGCAGTCCATTTCATACCCCAATTTGCAATCAGATATTCGTCCCATCCCTCATGGGACTGCAATACCAGTGCTCAAGGCCCCTGCTACCTTGAAAGAGATTCTAAGTTCTGACGAAGATGGTGCTGTACCTGAACCTGATGACAAATCAAGTTTTGAATTTGAAGATGACAGCAGTCCGAAATTGTTTTCCCAGAGCGAGCTAAATGATTTGGTAAGAGACTTGAATGTTCCCAAAAACGCTGCTGAGTTGCTTGGATCAAGGCTCAAAAGCAGGAACTTACTTTTGCCGGGAGTGTCTTCCTCCTAATTTAGATATCGTGAGAAGCAGTTCACTTCCTACTTTGCTTAAGAGGACGAGTTGGTTTATTGTACCAATATTGAAGGTTTGATGGATACATTTAAGATTTCATACGACCCAGCACGGTGGCGTATTTTCATAGATTCTTCAAAAAGAAGCCTTAAAGCAGTTTTGCTTCACAATGGCGGTTTCTATGCTTCTATTCCTGTCAGTCATTCCGTATACCTCAAGGAAACTTACAAGAACTTGGAATTGGTTCTTCGCAAATTAAAATATAAAGACCACGGTTAGCAAGTGTGCGGTGATTTAAAAATCTTGGGCATGTTGCTCGGATAACCATGTGGGTTTACCAAATACCCTTGCTTTTTGTGTCTATGTGATAGTAGATACCGAACAAATCACTAAACCAAAAAGTGTTGGCTTCCGAGGGAGCTTAAAGTTGGCGAAAAGAACGTCCTGCATGAAACTTTGGTGCCTCCACATAAAGTTCTTCCACCACCGCTTCACATAAAGCTGGGATTGATGAAGCAATTTGTAAAGTCATTTCTAAGAGATGGAAATTGCTTCAAATACTTAATATCAATGTTGAAGGAAGGTGTTTTGTTGGACCAGATATTAGACGGCTTATGGCTGATCCACAATTCATCAGAACCATGACGGATCCTCAAAGAGAAGGGTGGATTACCTTTAAAGCGGTCATAGAGAAATTTTTAGGCAATAACAAAGGAATGTTAAAAGCATTTCAAGCTTTAGATTGCCTAATGAGTTTAAAAGTAGATTTTCTTCATTCCCACCTCGACTACTTTCCAGAAAATTTAGCAGATGTGAGGGAAGAGCAAGGTGAACGATTTCACCAAGATATTAAGGAGATGGAAAAAAGATACCAGGGAAGATGGAGCGTCTCAATGATGGCAGACTACTGTTGGACGCTTCAGAGACCTTCCAGATGCTTCTCACAAGCGAAAATGTATCAAAAGGAGTCTCACTGGGAAAAAGAAAGATGTTTAGTGCTTACTAATGAATGTATTTTAGATAAAAAAATAAGATTTGTTACGCAATTATAAATTAGGTAAAAAAAATTATTTTAGTCTTTTGTCTTTTATTTTAAGATGATAACTTGTTTAACATAGATACCTACATTGTCAGAAAACGTGACGTTCTATGACAAAATGAAAGTCATTTTCGGATTCACCAAACCAAAACGGCTCTCAATTTTTTTTGCAGACTTGTGGCGCGCGTGTTGCAATAAAAACTTTCTATCCTCAATTGGAAGCTTTCGTTTAGCTAAAATAAAATCAACGTGTCTGTATTAAACTAAATTTGTAACAACTGACAGTTTGCTACTTGTTGGCGAGAACCTCTTCTTCTTTTTTGGCATCCATTAGTTAATCATCAGCAGCACTAGAGGAATCGATACAGTCTATGATAATAACAGTTCCTCAATGCGTTTAATTCATTCGATCTTTGTCTGGATCTGATCTACTTCATTTACCTGGATTACGTTCAAAAATCGTAAAAGATTTTTTACTTTTGAACTGAAAATAGTATCGGTACTTCCTGTTCTAAAAGGGGATAATTTTGAACATCTAGTCAGAGAAAGTTCAAAAAGATCTTAACGAAATGTACCTAACTTTCGACTTTCCTTTTCAATTGTGTATGCAATTGTTCAATTATGTTCTCAATAAACTGTGAATTCACATCAGGAAAATTTTTTAGAATAATTAACACTGAAATACTTTCCGTAATCGTATTTTGAGAGCACCATTTTTCATTAAAAATTAATTTTGTTGAAGTGCGCCGTCGAGTTGATTAATTTCTCGAAAATAAGAAGTAAACTGATTTTGTCTTCAGTGCCTAACTCATTATACAGCTTTCAGTGTCTACATTTGGGAAAGTTTTGAAACTTGTGCGCTTCTTAATAATGTGTTATAGATTAATTACTTTATGCAACATTAACGACGTATAATGAAGCTATTTCTAAAACGAGACTTTACTTATAAATATCCCATTTACTTGCTAAAGCCATTAATTTTGTTATTTCCAATAAGTCTAGTAGATACTATAGTGTAATAGTCAATTTGTTACAGATCCATACGGTATTTAAATGGAAACATTTTACACTGCAAGACTACATGGGTTTCCCAACTTAAGTAGATCTATAATGGAACCTACATTGAGTGAAGAAAGCGTACTTTCTCTCTTAATTGTACTGGGAAGCAGCATATCACTTGTGGGACTTGTGTTTGCTTTTATCACGTACAGGTAAGTTAAAATATCCTCATGCATCGCTAAAGATATTGTTAGCGATGTTACACGATGCCTCAACCACGAACCTACCAAAGCAAATGTAGCTTGAAAATTTCCACCGAAACAGAGAATTAAATGAATTCGATGAACTGCACAAATTTATTCCAAGGGCATTCCAAGGGTTTGAGCACAATTAATGATTAAAAATTTTCCTTTTTCCAGAAAGTACCAATTAAAAAGTTTTATATCGAATCATCATATACTAAATTACACTTTTGAAAATATAACTTGTACACAATTTTTAAAGTAATATTACATAAACGACTCTTTTTTAGCTAATGAACTCATTAAAGATCCTTGAAATGTCACAAAAACGTTTCTGCCCATTATAAGCAGATTGACACTAATAGCGCTGTGCCATCATTTTCTGACGTCATTTTAAGAGCTCTTTTATATTTGGAAGAGATTGCGTCTATCGAAATCGAGCTTTGTAGGTTCAAATACGCTCAGTTATTGATAAAGGACGTAATTAAAGTAATATTTTATTCGGTTTTTTTAGACCAGAAAGGACAAAGAAAATTTTAATTTCATAAGATCAAAGGAATTTTTCTCTTATATTGAGAAATCAATAGGTTTTTCCAACGCAGACATGGAGTTATTAAGCGCTTTCTTTATAAGAAACTAATTTTAGGAGTACCACCAACTACTGTAATTCGGATATAAAATTGAGATCCTTGAACCACTTTACAGCAGGTACAATTGGTTTTTGTCACACTGTTGTGTATATTAGAGCGTCATCCTATATATCGTAATGTTACATTTATTAAATATTCCTGATTATGTCATTGTATTAATTTCACACAAAGGGCTAAATGTCTCAGAAATATTTTAGAATAGACATTCAATTTCCTTTGTTTCTATCTGAATACGTTTCTAATTTCCTGATGTCTATATTTGCATATACATTAATACCATTGGGCGTAGAATATCTGTAGGTACATATTTGTTTTCTAGAAACAATTTTAGTTGGTTACGAACATTTTTAGGGATCACAAGGTAGGCATAAGAATGTAAAGAATATTTCTCAATATAACTGTATAAATTTATAATTGAATTTCCTTCTTTCACAACGTGAATTGATATTACCTATTTTTAAAGAGAACTTTGCGCTACTTCACTTAAGGAATTCAAATAAGGTTGCAAGGTAATTTTCAATTTGTTACAATGTAATAAAAACTGCGATGTATCATCAGAATATAATAGGTATAAGTATTTCTTTTGATATCAAAGTTTATAATGGAATACGACTTTTGCAAACACTTAAGCTTGTTTCGTTTATGATATTTCGTCTTTGAAGAACCAGTAGGTATATATCTAGAAGGCATAACTTTTCAAAAGGTTATTAAAATATGTTGTTTACGTTGTTTACGATTCAATTTGTCGTTTGTTCTTTTAAATTCCTTTTGGTTACGG
Organism: Pyrocoelia pectoralis; assembly: GCA_036250285.1. Classification (NCBI taxonomy): domain Eukaryota; kingdom Metazoa; phylum Arthropoda; class Insecta; order Coleoptera; family Lampyridae; genus Pyrocoelia; species Pyrocoelia pectoralis. The sequence continues at coordinate 20,354,230 of CM070076.1, read as the reverse complement.
TTACTTAGGTTTCCTTTTACAAAATAGGGAGTATTTCCCATAAACAGACCACTGACTTGCCTTATAATCCAAAATCTTGTGCCGATCAGTAATGAAATTTTTATTCGCTTGTTATACTTTTTGTGAAATTTAATGGAGAATTTGTGCACTTTAGAGAAAAAAGGTAGTAGAGGTAACTCAATTTCCACGATGTGCTTTTTAATGTGCTATTAAATAAAACTCGCGTCTCTTTCGAATTTCATCAGTAGTATTAAATTTTTAATCAGTTCCCTGGTATGTAATTATAAATTTATTTTTGAAAATTATAAATTGTGGAAGAATTCAATCAGCTTCAGTTAAAAGTTTTTTTAAGCAAGTTGGATGTACAAAGTTTCGTCCTTCTAGCTCGTCATCTACCACTGAGCCCAACAAGGGAACGTCTATCTAGACGCGAAGACTACTAGAAGGATATAGCTTCCAAGGATAGCAGAAACAGGCCTGGTTACGCTTCCGAGTAGGTCATTGAAAAACCGCCTATCTTTCGCTAGTCAATCTGCCAAAAGCTCAGCCGGTCGGTGGCCTGACCTGACAACACAGCCAATCACTGAACGATACTATACTGGAACGTGCGCTCCATCCACTAGCCCGATTCGAGGGAGAGGACCGCAAGGGTCATCTCTGCCCTACCCTCGAGGGTCCATTTGACCATTGCGCGCTATCTCTCTCTCATTGCGGCGTTTCTATGGGATATTCGGGGGGAAATAGTATGTTGCCACACTTTGAAGGTGCCTGTATGTGCTATAAAAATGTCCTCCGACAAGGACAAATTTTGTACGCGCTTCTAATGGAAGCCCATACAACAATAGAATGTCCATTATTACTTACTCGTGGAACAAACATACAGAGGCGGATCCAGACTCGATTTTCAGTAAGAGCAATCAGTATTGTAACTAAGAATAACATAGGTTTAAGCAAGATGCCGATTGCGAGCGTAGCGAGCCCAGAGTAGTAATTTTTCAAAATTTCAAGGTCACGTGTTAAACAAGTACCTCAAAATAAACCTTAACTTCCTAATATACTTTTAAATAGTTTTATTGGAAAATAAAATTACAGTGACTGCTACATTTTTAATATTAAGAAAAAAAACTCCGCTGCAGCAGCGGTCAGCGGACAAATCCAAATCGGAATTTGCGTGAGCGTACTGAATAATATATTGCTAGTTTTTAAAACTTTTTTAGAGGTAGCACCACAAAGCAAATACATGATGTAATAGGTATTTATGTTGTATAAATGTATATACCGGGTGAGTCATTTAACCTGGAATTTGAAATATCTCGATAAATACGCATTGTATAGAAAAATTTGCCGAATCAAAACTTGAGTATCTCCGAGGGGGAAATTCGTTATACATATTTATATTAATTATTTTGTAAATATTTTTAAAGTTATTATATTCTCAGTCCGGACAATTGCCCTCATTGCCCCTCGCTGGATCCGCCACTGCAAACATACAAGCTAGAGGTCGTGTACTAGCGGTTTGCAAGTCCAGTGGCGTCAATGTGATTACACCAATCCTAAGAAGCTTAAGAATGAGTATTTACGGTTCCAACAGCCAGGTAGTCTCACCAACTGCTAGTACACGACCTCTACATACCCTTCAACACCACTAACCTCTCAAAATTGATTTCTTGTTTCAACAGACGTGTAGAATTACGATTTCGTAACAAACTGCATATTTTACAACTGAGGGCATTGTGCCTACTTTACGTCTACATTTGAACAACTTACACAAAATTGCTTTTGTTTATTAACATCTCACTTCAGTTCTGCAAAAGGGCGATATTAAGAAACATTCAAATTTTACAACAAACCATACTTGCCTTGTTAAAACGTTCACCAAATTTCTTTAATTAGTAAGTAATGTTAACCAACTTACATAGCGCCTGATATAAATACGAAGGCGTAGAAGGGTCACATGTAGTTCTTTTTATAAATTCCGACTTTAAAGTCGGAAATTAATAAATTCCAACTTCCGACTTTAAACTCGGAATTTAAAAAATTCCGACTTTAAACTTGGAAATTAACTATTTCCTTGTATATGTAATATATTACATACAGGGTGGGCCAATGAAAAGGTAACCGACGGGATTCTGGCTAAAAACAATTTTTTTTGAGAAATGCAAAAACACGTAAATTTTTATATGAAGGGGGACAACTTTTGTCATGACTTTCAACCTGAAATGATTTTATCCCTTAGCGCTGTGAGAACAACCCCTAAATTTGATATAGGGATGATGCATCCTCCTATTACATCATAATTAATATAATACCACACTTTTCAAAATGTTCTACATTGCCTGCCATAATTATATTGACGCAGCAAGATAAAATTTAGAGGTATGTATTTATGTGTTTTGTGGCATCCGTACTACTATATCTAGCTGTAATACAAACACTCTCAATTATAAAAATGAGAGTAAAAATGTCACCGTAATTATAACATCAATCAATTAAGATAAAGACGACTTCCGGGGTAGGATTTTGTCAATGTTGAAAAAGTTAACGTTTCGCCCAATTTCGTAAGGAACAAGAACAAAAAATGGACGAAACGTTGCTTTTTCAACATTGACACGGTCCAACTCCGGAAGTCGTCTTTATTTTACTGACTCTTGTTGTGGAAGCCTCCGCTCTGACATCAATCAATTAAAGTACTAATGAATTGAGAATCAGTGAAATATAAATCCAGATCATTCCAAAATGGCCAACAGAGTAAATGCGAGAAACAATTTGGTAGATTAACGATATCGGTGTACTCTCCAAGAAGAATGCTGTGGAAATTCACGGTACCTTATCCTACTTCCTCTATAGGTCCTTTTGTTTTCCTGGGATTAATATTACATTGATTACATACCCTGTTTTGCTAAATTATCTTTAGTTATTGACCATCACACGAACATGTAGTCCTTTATTCTGCCCGGAAATCCGTTCACCCACTGACCATCTAAAGCAAAAGATATAACGTTTTGTGGGACAAATGGTGCCGACAAATCAATAAGGACCGAAAAATACTTCGCTTGAAAGACAAAAGAGAAAGAAGACGAACAGAGCTTGGTGCTGGAAAGTACCTCAAATACTTAGTTAAAATAATCATTCCAACACAGGATCTTTCTTTGATACACGCGATACTTAAGTGGCGTAAGTATTTTTTTTTGTATTTGTGTAGTAGTCGACAGGTAGTTTTAGATAGAAAAAGGTCGGAAGTTAATGAAACTTTAGGATGTTGTTCAGGGATACTTAATTAAAATTTTCTCAAGTTTTGGACCTCGAGGACCCTGTGCGAAAAGAGGGAGGGGGAGAAAACTGCAAATTTTTCGACATTCCTCCGGTTTTCCCTCAATAACTTTTTTCTCTTACGTCCTACGGTAAAAGTATTCCTATACTTTTTTGTAGAGCGTTAAATTTCCTACAATTTGGATAAAATTGCATTCCCATAAAAATGCAGCGACCAATAGATACGCGACAGATAAAGCTAGAACTAGGCCTCCACGTTTACCCTCTCTCTCACCTGCAGTATCCCGGCTTAGCATAACCACGCGCAGTCCATTTCTATATGTCGATGATTATTACTGACGACTTTATAATTGTTTCTCCCTTGATGCTCTCCTGAATTAAATGTTGGATCTCATTTTCTGCCCCTATATGAGAGATGTAGAGTAGTTTGTTCCTTATGTACTTAATATTGTGTGTTATCCTGAAAAAAAACAAAAGATTATATTTCAAAGGTTTTTTTTTAGATTAGCAGGTACGCGCAGGGCTTCCAGTGCAAAAAACTAGTTTTTCGGTCCATTTTGGATCCAAGAATATATTTTTGCTTTAAAGTCATTATCTTTAATCTTTAATCTAAGCATTAAACCTTTTTTTAACGAGCAGCAAATCTATCCTAGCGAGAAGTGCTCTTAGTCACTTTTTGCGCCATCGCTCCAGAATGACACTAAAGACACAATGTTTTACACTTAGACAAGGTTATGGTTTAAAACAACTCCATCTGAAAGGCCTCGTCTCTTAATAATAAACTTGAGGACCTTTACATACTGCATGCTTGTAATTTTTTATAATTTGTTTAGTCGATCATAATTATTATTGAGGAAAAATCTAATAGAACTTCAAAGTGTTGTTTTCATTATTAAGCGGCCTTTTATGTACAATTTGGAAATTCTATATAGTTCGAAATAAAGTAGTATCCAACTTAAATTTATTACAATGAAAATACAGTCGGTAGTTTTCAAACTGCAAAAGCTTTAAAAGTGAGGAATTAGAACTTTCCACTTCGATAGTGTCACTGTATACGGAAACTGCGCTATCTACATTTTCCCACTTAGAATAAGAAAAGGGAAACATGAGAGAAAGAGAAAGAGCGAATAATATGATTTATATTCCAAGGGAATAAAACGGATACTAATTTTACACAATATGAGCATTTCATAAATGCATCTGTCTTATGAGAATATGCTTCGTTTAATAAAGGATCGCTTTATGGAGCACTGTAAACGATTTCTATAACTTTAACGGATTCTTCTTCCCTACAACGTTCCATTTGACGTTTTTCGATAACTCACAACTCACCACAACAACAGACGCACCTGGTCCTGACCAATTTCTGATCGTTTATTGGACGAATTGGGCTCTATATTATAATTATTATATTACTAATTACAAAGGAACGCATTGGTGAAAATCCTTACACAAATATTGATCACTTGTTTAATTACAAAGATGACTTTAGCAATAGTTACAAATGATGACATTTTACTAGAATATCTCATTTAATACTGTTGCAAAGGGCAAAATGAAAGCACATATCTCTACGCCTACTACACGAGAAAGGTGGCACACTTCCCTTAATTAATGTCTGAATATTTTAGGACTTTGAACCACATTTCAGAATTGAATTTTAGAAAACTCTAAACTGTTCATGTGTACCCTTTAGTAATTTATCTGTAAATCTAGGGCAATTACTAATTAAATTTCGACACAGTTTATTAAATATTTGAAAATATTTAAATAAATTTTAATTTATATGCATTAGCAGGAACGTAATATAATAATGATAGAAACTGTATGTGGTTTTGTGCTAGTAGATATAGAAACGTATAATAAATTAACAAGTAGGGAACGTTTTTACAACCTAATGCTTCCAAAATATATGTTCCAACTTGTTCCAACCCAAGATCAGTATTGATCTTGGTTCCAACCTACTGAGGTTTAATAAACTTTCAAAGCACTATGGCAACTCTAAATTCCACCTGTTTTTAAAATTCAAAACTATTTTGTATCCAATGACACCAATAACAATATTAAAAATAACAATAACTGTTGACGACGCAGATGAGCGTGTTTTGGCTACGATAAAATGCAGATCCAACATACAGCTTGAGATTAATTTCTCTTGAAACGGGTTTATGTAAGTCGGGAGTGTGGAAATATAATTAAAGAAATATAAATATCATCCCTATAAACCGTCATGTCATCAATAGATTTTGATGTTGATGAAGAAAGCAGGAGTGTATCTTTTGTTAATTACAAGAGAGTGCTAACAAAGTTCACCGCTTTGTATCGTCGATTTGCTTCACAGATGAGTGCAGTGTTACTCTAAATAATGAACCCAATGTTCAAAAAACGCGGAATTGGGCTCAGGATAACCCTGGGCTGGGACTTTTAATCATAAATTATCCGTACATTTGAAATTGAAGGAAACTGAAATTCAGAAACCTGAATGCTATCGTTGCTGAATGCGCGTTAATTACTGACAGGCAGTTAGCTAATGTACGAAACAGTTTTTACAACACGCTCGGGTACTGCTTAGCTCAAAACAGGGAGTTATTTGAATATTTACTATAATTTGGTTTTCATTACTGCTCTTTTCTCTGAATTCTTAGTAACAATCATTTGAAGTTATTACTCAATATTGCTGTATTGATGTATTATAGAAATAATTGCCAAAAGCCTAAGAATTGAATACACATGTTAATTACCCACGTCGACTTTGAGAGACATCCAGTATATGTATGTATAGTGTAGCTCATTTATAAACTTTATTCATTTCAAATTTATGCATAACACCACGTAGGAGTAATGTCATCATGGTCTAATCTTATACCAGTCTTGAGATCCTTTCGATCAGTGTCTCCATATTTTCACTTTTTCCGTGGTGGCTCGTGACCAACTACTAACTACTCATATAATATGCTCTCGGACACAAGAACAAGAACCAAACTTCTGCGTAGATGAAGTTGTTTTCTGAGGTTATGAATGAAGTATCTTCTTATTTTAATAACACTGTTTCTGACCCAAAAATGATTGTTACTAAGACGTATTGTTGGTACCAAATATTTTATCTAGTATAGTAGGTACGTCTTACAGCGAATAGTGTTGGAGATTTTTGAAACACCGAACACCACACATTGTGTTGGTGTAAATTTTTTTTACCTTATTATCCGCATGCTGCACAGGAGGGGAATCAAAATAGGAGGAAGAGGAAATATCATTCCGATTTATCTTAGTCAAGCCATCCACATTTAGGGATCATCAAGATAGGAAGTTGGTTTGGTTCAGATAACCGATTTTATACGAGCGGTAACAGGTAGAGTACAAGCGACTCTTGGTTAAGAGTTTGCTAAATATCTTTTGAATAGGTGTAACACTTTTTTTCCCACAGCTTCCGCCCTTCACCCGAGACTACGGGGCTTAATGACGACGAGCAAGTGAAAAGGAAGGAACAATTTCAGTTTTGGCTACGTAATAGACTGATTTTTAGGGCGTAGTGCGCCGCACACTTGAAAATTATCTCTAAACACAGAAATTGTACTAATTTCACTTTTACTATTATGTCCCTCTTCTCTCTTTTCCTCGACGGTAATGACGCTACTTGTAATGTCTCTGTTCCGTAACTCAGTTTTTTTAGTTTCTAGTTATCTCGGGATCTAGATGGTGGCGCATATTTGCCATCGCCCAAATCTCCCATGTTGAATTACTTGGCATAGTAATTGAAAATGAACTAATGTGCATGTTAATCAGCTCGGTAAATAAGTATGGAAGTACCTCCTGAAGTCTGAGGCTAGAAAAAATCGCAAATAGAATTCTTCTAAATATTTGTTCGATGGTTCACTGTTAGAGTTAGAGTTATGAGTTATCTAAAAGCAATAGCCTGTTGTACCATGCCTATTTGCACTGCACATAGAGGGTAGCCCATTAGTGCGAGGAAATCCAATACTTCATGCAATATCGTACGGATTAAAAAATGTTTCAAATAAAAGTTGTAGGATACGAACCATCGCATATTTGTAAAATATTTATAAATTATAAACATACAGGGTGCTTCGAATAATCGTGACTCCGGGACGACCTGTTTTTTTAAATGGAACACCCTCTATTTCATGTTATATTCCGAGTGCTCTCTTAAAATGCTCCATATCCATATTTTTGTTTTTTGTTTTGAATGCAGCGTTCCCAAGTTATGAATTTTTTCCTTGAAAAACATGGTATGATTAAAAAATGCTTAGGCTCCTTCAGTTTTAAAATGTTGAGTCAATTTTTGGTGCACAAATTGGTAAAGGTCGTTCCTTAGTGAATATATAAATATTTATCGATTTAATTATACGTTTGAAATAATTTGTAAACTTTTGTAAATTTCGAATAGGAAATGCTTTGTAATTTTAAATGGAACACCAGTAATAACTACTAGTTTTTGAAGACACATAATACCGACATGAATTGGAGAGATTGAAAAGCTTACAGACCTACATAATAATATACAGGGTGTTCCATTTAAAATAACGAAGTTTTTCCTATTCGAAATTTACAAACTTTACGGATTATTAAAAACACCGTGTATAATTAAATCGACAAATATTTGTATATTCACTAAAGAACGACCTTCACTAATTGTGTACCAAAAATTGATTCCAAATTTTAAAACTAACGAGCCTAAGCATTTTTTACTCCCCAGCAAACACACATATAAAATATACATACAACATATATAAATTGAAGTAGATACCCCTACATATGCTTTTTTATATATCAAGTATGTAAGTATTCTTTAATGAAGTTATATAAACCGTATGTCACACAATTACGTATATTTTACATAATAGTATAGAAATTTACGGATATTCTGTATACAGAAATTCATATAATATATACATATAGATAATTACATATCACTCATGAAATTCATGTGCTGTCATATTTACATGATTAGATTTATGTACGTTATATGTAAAATATTATATGTAATATTACTTATTTTTTATGTATGCCTTCTGTAAATATAATTAGAAAATATCATTACATTACATATATTGTATGGTCGAAAATAAAGTCCGTTTCTATTTGTGCCACATAAGTAATCGCACGCGCGTGTTTTCTATAACGCCAAAAATTGTAGTTCACGTACCTTTAATATTAGATCCGTATCGACTAAAATGAGTCTAATTTATATAGAAAATAAATAATATAAAATAAATTAAATCCTGGTCATTTTTAACATAAAGTTAAAGATAGGTATAATTATTGAATAAGACTTCACTCAACGGTATAATCAAACAAAATTTAAACTAATAACGCGAAACAGCGCAAAGTTACGAAGTACGAAATAAAAAGAAGGAATGTTACAGATTAGCGCAGTGGTAGAATGTCGGATTTCAGAATTTGCAACGCCCACCCGCAAACGTTCGAATCCGGTTAAGGGACACTTTTCAAGCAAGTATATCATAATAAACTGTCGGCTTCAGGTGAAAACGGGTTCGTGCAAGAATTAAGTTAAATATAATTAAAAGTACAGTTGCACGTAAAATGTAGTTTTTCCATTTTTTGTATGGAACTGCTTAAATAATTTTTTACATTGATAATAATTACATTATGCTCGAGTAGCTGCCATTTTGGTCATCGCAACGCTTTTACAACTAATATTTTTTAATCAAATATTACATAAAATATACATAAAACGTATATAAATTCATGTAGAAGAATTTACATCTAATGGACATATATATTATTTTGAAAATTGCTGACATCCTGACATTAAATATCTCTTATTTTTCTTCCAGTTTTATATAAATCTAATAAGCTCTTACATAATTTATATGTATTTTATATACAGGATGTTTCAGACCACCCGTACCGCCCAAATATCTCGCGAAATACAAAATGCATTGAAAAAAGAAAAAATATGTCTAAAAAATTTTTTAAGACTATTGTTTGATAGTAATAGGATGTCCCCACTCCCACCCCCGGGGGGTGGAGAGGGGGGTAACTTCGTAATCTTAAATAGCACCCCCCAGTTTATTATGCAGATTTGAATTCTTCGTTAACAAATAGGAACTTTTTGTTTGAAACATTTTTTGAAGTTCGTAACAGATGGCGCTATGATCGCCGAAAGAAGTTTTTCCCATTACCTATGCTAATTTGATGTCAGTGACAATCAAAAATGTTAATGCTTTGTAAAAGGGAAGAGGGGGAGCTTTAATAACCCTCCCCCTTCCCCGCACCGCCACTTCACCCCTACGGCCCATAACCTAGGATGGGAAAACGCAACCATTTTATATTTAAACAACTGTTCAATACCACGATTGAAGAAGTTAAATTTTGTAAATTTTTTTTGTCTTTGATGGAAAATAGAAACAAAAATTTGAAATACTTTGATTTCACGAGTAAACAACACATTGACATTCGAGATACGTTTAAATCTAAAATTAGGGGTGAAGTGGGTGAGGGGGGGTAAACAAAGCTCCCCCTCTTCCCTTTTACAAAGCATTAACATTTTTGATTGTCACTGACATCAAATTAGCATAGGTAATGGGAAAAACTTCTTTCGGCGATCATAGCGCCATCTGTTACGAACTTCAAAAAATGTTTCAAACAAAAAGTTCCTATTTGTTAACGAAGAATTCAAATCTGCATAATAAACTGGGGGGTGCTATTTAAGATTACGAAGTAACCCCTCTCTCCACCCCCCGGGGGTGGGAGTGGGGACATCTTATTACTATCAAACAATAGAGTCTTAAAAAAATTTTTAGACGTATTTTTTCTTTTTTCAATGCGTTTTGTATTTCGCGAGATATTTGGGCGGTACGGGTGGTCTGAAACACCCTGTATAAATGTGTTTGATGGGTCAGACCATGTTTTTTCTGAAAAATCATGAAAAAATTCATAACTTGGGAACGCCGCATTTAAAACAAAAAACAAAAATATGAACATTGAGCATTTTAAGAGAGAAATCGGAATATGACATCAAATATAGGGTGTTCCATTTAAAAAAAACAGGTCGACGCGGAGCCACGATTATTCGAAGCACCCTGTATGTTTATAAATATTTTACAAATATGCAATGATGCAACTTTTATTTCAAACATTTTTTTAATCCGTATATTGAATGAAATATTGGATTTCCTCGCACTAATGGGCTACCCTGTATATTTAATTTACCTTAAGTGAAATTCATAAATGGAAAACTGTCATTATGCCATAATCTGTTACGGTTGCTAAAATAAAATTGTAAACGAAGTAGTGTCATTCTTGAATCAACTAATAGGGGTGACACACATTTTCAATGCAACTGGTCGTTCATACCATGGTCACAACGTATAAAAAAGTAATAATTCTTATGCCATTAGTACGCGAAGATAGCTTTTATTGAGATTACTGATGAATCAACGTTGAGAACTGTGCTCTCACCATTGATCGATTGGAACCCCTCCAGCACACAGCTTTGGAGTTCTGTGGGCAAAACTGTTTCGCATATAAATGTGTTGCAATTTAAAAAGCATTTCTGCATTGGAATCGTAAGTTATATTGTAATCCAACGACCACTAATTACAACATTAAGTTCACTGCATACTATCTGTTAGTGCTGAGATGCAGTACTTTGTGAATCTACAATGCCTACGAATAACCCACCTAGAGGTAATGGTAGCTAGATGGAGTATGATAACGTGTACATAAAGAGGTTGCAGAATGAGCCGAAGGTTATCTTGGAGAACGTGATGATTTGGGGGTAATGATAAATTATAAACAATTAAATCGACTCAATAAGACAATCTACTGTCAAATTCAATTCGACACAAAACTAATGAATTTGGCAAATACCTAAAAACTTTTGATAGATGTCCACTTTTGTTTGTGGGTTGGGTTTAACGTAAAAAAAGAAACCTACAAAGTAATGGTTTCTCATTTTTGCATGTGCGATTATCAACAATGGTGCTAGCGAAGGATGTCTAAAATAGAAAGTTGGAGACACATTCGTTTCTCGAGAGATTTGTCTACGACTCGAAATTTCGGATGCATCTTATGCACTCCTGGTAGGTATTATTATATATTATTCACTGTTCCATAAAGGTAATTTAGAATTTGAATCTAATTTAAATAACCTTGTAAGTAGTAAATTTCAACACTGAGGCAGTAACAGATTATTACAAGAGTCGCGTCCGTAGTTAATTGCAAGATATGAGTTGGGTTCACATAATACGTGCCTCTGTTTTATGATAATACCGGCAAAATCAACTAATTTGAAACTGTAATAAATACATTTCTGTTGGACGATGACAATTATCTCACAAGTGTTCTAAAATTCGTCAGGAAGAAATACTAATTTAATGAAATCGAGTAAGGAGGTTAGTTTGAAACAAAATTATTACGGCACCCAGTTTGTGTATTTCTTCCATTAAAAAGTAATAAAGCCCAAATAGTTTGACACATTAATCTTGTGTTTTGACGTTTTGACACTTCAACCTCTTGGTTCTTAATTTATTAGTATTAAACCAGCCGGAGCCTACAAAGTAATGTAATTAGACCCAATTAAGCTATTTGTACGAAGGAGAAAGGCCATGCTAAATCTATATGTACTTTTCTAAATGAACAACGACCTTTAACAAAAAAAAATGGTTTCGTAAACAATACCCTTTCATAATCAAGGCTTTCACAACTAAAAACATTCCCAAACCCTAATTTTGCCTTTTTCTAACGTCTTTTATTTAGAAGGCGGGTCTAACCCAAATAAATCCTTTTACCTTGTTTCTGAAAGTAGCATTTCTAGATAATAAAGCTATGAAAAGGTGATCCTTTGAGGAAGTGTTTAAGTGTGAATTGAATTCCAGTTACTTACAGAAATAAAAAGTATGGTCTAATGACCATTTGCAAATGCAAGTCACGCTGGACATTGGAAAAGGGGGTTTATCGATTTTGTAAAATGCAATCAAAATGTTAAAAGAGCCGCTCATCCTCTGCATGTTAAAGTAGGAATCAATGAAACATTTCCTAATAGTTCGAACGCTAAAATTAATGATTGTCCATAAAATGTCTGAAGTGCTTCTCTTTTAATATCCACAAGGGCAAGTTTTAGAATGAAAAGGGTTGCATAAAAACGTTTACGTATTTACTTAGGTTAGTAGGTACTTTATTTCATGTAGATTACCGCCACAGTCGTGTAACGTAATGTGTGATTAACGCAATTAAATTTTATTTACACAAAAGCAAAAATTGTACTAGGGAAAAAGGGCTCTGTAATTAAATTACATCCGTAAATTGAGTTAATTACATTTCGATATCCATAAATTTCTCTTTAGTTTAACAAAGTGTAGCTCTGAGAAAGTAATTTCGTTTTTTTATTCGTTCCCTTATAATTCAATGCTTTAATAAAAAAAAAGGCCTTTCAAAAGTTTGATTAAATACTTCAACTGAGATATATTGCGATACATTTTGTGTGCAATGCCATTCGTGGAAACTTGGAAGGAACTTTAACGTGTACCGTTAACAATACCTTTATTGGTGAACGTACAAATATTGGGGAGATGTGATCGACTTCCGGATTCATTTTACTTTCGATCAAATGATCGTTCTTGTAGTGAACTTCCAACGTTTGCAACATTTAAATAAATAAATAAACATACGAGCAGAATTAAAAAATCATTTTTCTACAAACGTCAAAAAATGACAAGGTTTGCGCATCGATAACAATACGCGAAGTGACCCTTTTTTTCACTTACCTACGTTACCATGACAGCGTGCCCGAAATGACGACGCCATGCGCGAATTACGCACTGCACGCAAACTAGATGAGAGTTTTGTATTTTAACTTTAAAATAATTGTCAACTTCTTCACGTTTGTAGAAAAAAATTTGTTTGCAACTCATGCGCGAAATACTTTTGGTGATCTCGACTATTTTTTTAACTCGGCTGCGCCTCGTTAAAAAATCAGTTCTCGATCACCAAAGTGGCATTTCGCGCACTAGATACAAAAATAACTATTTCGGAATTTTTAAAGAATGGTAAACTCGTTACTGCGGACACACTTTGCGCTTTTTTAAACAATAATAATAATTTTTCCTGGGACGATTACGCTATTTTGGAATTTCGTTCACAGATAACTTTAGGGTCAGAAGGATTGCTAAATCTAATCTGTAAGAAGAAGGATGACTCCAGGCACAAGGTTTGCGGTTTTGTTCGTACAACACTACTTTCTTTGCAGTTACAATTTCAAAAAAAACATTCTTCTTCTATCTGCACCAAAAATGTATTATGTGGATTCTGCTGCATCCGCTGGTAACTGTCGCTCGATTTATACAGCTGCCGATATAGCTGTGAATTAGTCGGTGACCAACAAGAAAATAATTTGGAGTGGAGTTACATTGAGAAAGATGGTTCAAGTGATCAAGTGATGAGTATCTTTATTGAGAAAATCTCTTACACCGTATTTCAGGTCCGCTGATCTTATCCTCTTCAGTCTTTGTTGTCTATCGTCTTGCAGGAGAGGTTGAAGGAAGGTGTTTGTATTTAATTGTAATCTATGGTGGCACCTGTTGCTTCGCTCTTTCATTTGTTCTTGAACGGTTGATATATGGAGATCTGGTTTGTCACATACCATGGGGCATCGATCATAATTCAATGATGTAGGTCCAAGTTTTACAAAAGTATTTTGCTTTTTAACTACATTACGTATAGTTTCTACCGAGTATCCAATAGAGTTCTTTCGATTTTACATCGACCCCCTTTCTCTTTTTTCCAGTTCAGCTTGCTGGCAAGATGGAATCCTAGGATTTTATGGAGGAGGTTCTTGACATTTCCATACTGTTGCTGTATACTGGTGGGCATTGTTATTTTCGTGTTGTGAACTGAGATTTCGTTTCTTTGATTTTTATTTTCCATTTTTGGGGCCACTCTTCCAGTTGGAATATATCTTCTTGGAGGTTTGAGGATACCGCTAAGGGATTTTTATGGGTTGCCAGTAGAGCCGTGTCAGCCGCAAAAGTTCCTGTTGTACTATAATACGTTGTGGGAAGGTCAGACGTATATTTATATTAGGTATAATATGGGAGCCATGTCTACACACTACAGGACCGGCTCAAGGTGGGTTCAGCGCGTTCGCCGGAACCCGGCCCCCCGTTTTGAGAGGCTCCGCGGTCTATGAAAATTATCCAATTAAAAAACACAGGTTTTGATTAACTTTTTACAAAATACTATTAACAGATGCGAGAAATGTTTGTAGTAGTAGTGATGATTCAGTTTAAAGGAGTGACAAAAATCATCAAAGATATCAGTGTACATAAACCGGAAACTCCTTTAAATAAAAAAATCCAGACGCTTTCAGAGAAATGTACTTTTTAGAGAAATTAAAGTACATCAATAATTTTTTGCAAAAGTTATACGTCATACATGTATTACATGAACATGATTATAGAGGCTACTCTGTGCAGTCTGATGCAATCAGCTCTCAGATTAACCAAGGAATGGTGTAAGGAACACTCCTTGTCCATTAACCCGACAAAAACAGAGGTAGTTTTCTTCACAAGAAAAAAGGATAGGGGGTCTTCGAGCTCCTCTGCTCTTTCAAAAACATCTCCAATTTTCAGAGTCAGTGAAAGGGTAGACCATTTTAAATGATACACGCGAATATCTCGAAAAGGAGAATTTTTTTCAAAAAATGTTTCAGATGAAAGTTTTGTGGCTTTGAGGGGGAAAGATGATGACATTATCAATTTAATTGTAAATGGTGCCACTGTAGAGATTTCATCATGGCGGCCATTTTTTTAAATAGGAGTTGATTTTTCTTTCCAAATGAAAGTTGTAGCTGGCAATAAGACGAATACAACAGTTTTTTTGTTTTTTTCATCAGATCATTTTTCAGTGAGGTACGGTGTTCCAAAATGTATAAATTAAGTAAAGTTTCCACCCCCATAGTACACGTATTTTGTAATTCTGCACCTCTCGCACTAATTAAGTACTCCGAATAGTAAGAGGCAAGGAGACTCACGCTAATGAAGCACCCCAAAGGGATGAAAACCCCGTCACGTCCACGTCGTTCATCCTGGGTAATGCTAAGCAGGGGAAAATGCGTGTCAATCAGCCTGGACCTGGTTGACTATCAAACAGAATCGGTCCAGATAACGGATAGGAACAACACAGAGAGGGGAGAGAAATGCAGAGTGGTGTGGAGTTACAAAATACGTACACTATGGGAGGTGGAATTGTGGGAACTTTTACTTAATTTATAAACTTTGGAACACCGTAACTCAGTGAAAAATGATCCGATTACAAAAAACCAAAAACCATTGTATTCGTCTTATTGCCAGCTACAACTTTCATTTAGAAAGAAAAATCAACTCCCATTTAAAAAAATGGCTGCCATGATCTACAATTAAATTGATAATGTCATCATCTTTCCCCCTCAAGGCCACAAAACTTTCATCTGAAACATTTTCTGAAAAAAAATTCTCCTTTTTGAGATATTCGCGTGTATCACTTAAAATGGTCTACCCTGTATAGGCATCACACATGACAAACAACCTGACTTGGAGTAACTATGTCCAGCTCAAAGCGGAAAAAGCAAATAGAACTTTCTGGCAATGTCGCCGTGCAATTGGAAAACTTTGGAGCCCATCCCAACAAATACGAACAACCCCCACAGCCGTCATGGAAGCCCTTCTAGGTCTGCATCCGCTAGATCTACACGTGAGAGAGCAGGCCGTGCTGGCAGCCTTGCGTCTGAAAACTAAGGAGTTCTTGAATAACAGAGGTATTGAGGGGGCCACTCTCGAATTATTGGCGAGGCAATTAAACGACTGCCTATCCTAGAGGGACGATCTAACTCACTCATTCCTCAATTTATATTAAGGAGGAACTACCACATACTCCTAGATGCGGAAGTGGCAGCCCAATCCGACATATTCATCTTCACGGATGGATCTAAAACAATGGAAGAAACAGATACTAGTATTTACCTACTCCAAAGAACTGAACTTCCATTGCACCCAACAACTAGGCAAATTTCCGACTATATCCAAATCATAATTGGTAGGATTAACACTTAGTGCAAGAAAAGCTCTTATACACAACATAAGGAACAAAACTATTAGAATTTCCAGTGATAGCAGGGCGGCCCTGCAGACACTTGGTCACTATGAAATTACCTCTAAGTTGGTTTAGGAATGCCACCACGCAAGTAGCAAGCAGCAACAGTTTATTTATTCAATATGCTTTCATTGAATTTTTTGCCCCTTGAAAACGAATTTTTATTTATGAGAACCTCCAAATTCATATGATTATTGTTTAAAGTAATAGAAGATAAATTTTGGACCTTATCGTTTATACTGCAAACTTTTATTTAAAAAAGGTATCTGATTACGAACAATTGTGTGTTGTATTTTGTGTAGAGAAATTAACTGTTTGTACCCTCAAAAACCTTTTTTTATATAAATTAATTAAATATTGAGGCAATTCTTAATGTTTCATCAATGGCGTCCACCGTGTGCGTATATGCAAATCTATAATAAATATAGGATGCATCTACTAACAATGCACAATCTCGCTTGAGATTTGGTTTATTAATTATTAAGCTTTTTTTTATTTTTTAAGAAAATTTATGTGCGAATTTCAAAAAGAACCACTTTCGTCTTTTAAAGAATTAGCGATAACCAATTTTTACATGGATGAAATCCGTATTAAGTTATTCCACACATTCAAAACATTAAATTTGTGTTTTGATGGCGCCGAAAAGAGGGGATGCGATAAGCTCTACACGTTCGTACTTTAAACTAATTAATTTCAATTAAAAATATTTGATTCAAAACGTTCGATTTATCAGATTCGTAGTTATGTAGACTTTCATCTCGGTAAAATACATTATAATAAGTGCTTTCGAAATTGTGCCTTTCCTAGGATTGGACATCAGTTTCCAGTCACATTGCGTTTAAATTGCGTCAAATGTGGCCTAGATTGCGTTAGTTTATTTCGGCGAAAATGAAACTGACTACTAATCGTGTCGTATATGTTATCCTGGAGTTGTCCCCCGAGAGCTCCTTGACTCGTAATTAACGAACATAAATCTTACATAATCCTAATAAATATTACTCAAAGAATAACTGAATCGAAAGACAATTAATTAGTTACAATCTGTTAAATAGGTATGTACCTAACAAAGAATAATCGTCATACTCTGTTTAAAATGAGATTTATAATTAAACCCCCTATTACAAGAATTACATGTAGATAATGAATTCTGCTTATTAAAACTATTGGAAAACAATGAAAAAGGAGTTTTATTTTAATTAAAACATTTTTCCCCATTGGGAACATTAGATACGTAGAAACAATTCTAATTCTGAACGAAAAAGAAAGCTTTTCATTTTCTTCCGTAGTAACGTGATATGAGCGATCTGTCCGTCTATTGTACTTTTCACACCGAGAATTCAGTATCGAGCCTTACGGAGCGCGCCGTTGCCTGGTCACAAATCAGGAAACTAAACTGCGCCGTTCGGATCTAACTTTATTTATAAACAATAATCTTGTTAATTAATAAATGCATTTTATTTTTATTAAGTACAATTTATACAAAAATGAAAGGTATTTTTAATCTTTATTTATTAATATCTATAAATTGTACTAGTATGACAGTGGCGGCAACGCTGCCCGGGTTTCCCTCATTTAAAATGTATTGCCTATGCTAGCGATACTGAATTCTCGGTGTGAAAAGTACAATAGACCTATTCCTACGGAGGCTTGATTCAACTGTTCCCATACCATAATAAGTATACCTACAGGGTGTTAATACTAAGTTGTAACACCCGAAAATGGCAGTTAGAACTCATTGAAACAAATGACTTTCCTTAGCTAAAATTTTTGATTAGGAGCTCCAGTTCATAGTTATTGGCGTTTTTTTGTTTTTCCAAAAATCGTCATTACTCCTTTAGTTTAAGGAATATTTAAAAAATACAAAAACTTTCAACATTTGCTTTCGGTTCTGTAAAACATTTGTCGTTACAATTATTTTCTATTTCATCAAATAACAAAATGGCGACCGATCAAAAACTTCAAAACAAGATATTTTGAAAACGACTCCATCGGTTTTTGGATATAAAACATTTATAATTTCTTTATACTATCTGCTATCATATTTGTCTGAAACATTTTTCTCGTTCTGTCCAAAAAAAGTTTTTATTCAAATTGAATTAGGTACAAGATAAATTTTAACAAACAGCAACAATCATTTAAAACAAAGTAGGCTTACTGTTATTAAACAAGAAACAAACAAACAAACAAGAACAATAAAACAATGAACAATAAAATAACAAGGAAGAGACTAAATTTGACTTTCAAAATGGCGCAGCAACGCAAATCCGGCACCGTGTTTTAATATTAAAAGAGGTCTTCATCTGACCCCAGAAAAAGAAATCTAGGAGAGTTAAGGCAGGAGGGGGGGGGGGCACCCAACAAGATCTCCTCTCCCAGTCCACTTATTCGGATGTTTTCTATTTAGTAGTGCTATGACTCCTCGAGTTGTGTAAGACGGTGCTCCGTCATGTTGAAACCAAAGTCTTCGTGTGATGTGTAGCGGTAAGTCATCAAGAAGCTCTGGCGTAACGTTATTGTCGCTATTCAATCAGTAGGGTCCAATGACGTGCTCCCCTACTATTCCAGCCCATAGATTTACCGAAAAACGTCGTTGATGCACACGAATAAATGTTGCGTGGGCATTTTCATCACACCACAGGTGATTATTGAGAGTATTAAATACACAACACAGTTCCTTGTGAAACAAGCTTCGTCTGTAAATAAAATAAACGCTAATTTCCAAGCACCTTTACGCGAACCAACTGCTCGGCACCCTTACTAGAATTTTGCCTAACTAAAGGAATTTCACCTTCAACCAAGGGATCTTTATCGTGCCGCACATTGCATCGACTCGGGACCTACGATTTTACTTCTTATCCAAGAAAGTGGCGTGTTTCAGTTTTTGACAGCTTTAGAAAAACGGCTACCTTGGCCTTATTTATTATTCGGCTTTTGTTTCATTGTGGCAGCAAGCCTACTTTGTTTTAAATGATTGTTACAGTTTGTTAAAATATTGATCTTGTAATTCAATTTGAATAAAATCTTTTTTTGGACAGATCGAAAAAAATATTTCAGACAAATGTTATAGTAGATAGTATAAGGAATTTATAAATGTTTTTTTTTCAAAAATCGATCGAGTGGTTTTCAAAACACCTTGTTTTGAAATTTTTGATCGGTCGCCGTTATTTGATAAAATAGAAAATAATTGAAACTACAAATGTTTTAGAGAACCGAAGCCAAATGTTAACAGTTTTTGTATCTTTTAAATATGTATTCCTTAAAATAAGGGAGTAATGACGATTTTTTGAAAAACAAAAAAACGCCGATAACTATGAACTGGGGTTCCAAATCAAAAATTTTAACTAAGAAAAGTTATTTGTTTCAATGAGTTCTAACTGCCATTTTCGAGTGTTAACACCCTGTATAATATACTTACTTATGGTATAGAATTTTGGGGGAACATTCATGATTATACAACAAATTCTTTGAGATCCGATTAAAACGAATGTAGTCCTTCAACGGTACGTGGCACATTTTATTATAGGAAAACCGACAGAGGCACTGGCCTTGAAACAAACAATATGCGGATAGCTATCTATCATTGAAAAGGTTACAATTTTGGAAAATATGGTAAAAGAGATACCTACCAGGGTTGCAAATGCGTTTGAGGGCCAAGCAAGAGAGAACAGCAGAGAGGTGAGGGAGAAGAGGGAGAAGGAACAGTTGTTCGCTGATGATGACAGCTGCGCTGTGGAAACCCGTTCCATTTTTTAAATTTCTATTGTGGTTTTTGGTGTTTTTAGTGTTGTGTAAATGAGGTGATAGAAGAAGATAAGACCAATTATTAAATTATATTAACAAATTAAATATGTTTCTAACGTAGCAATTGTTTCAATTCTGTTAGGAACGATGATTATTCGTCACTAAAATAAAACTACAAATGATATGAATAAGTCTAGAAGCATTTTGTTTTTTTTCTCGTTACACTGCGATGAAACTGTCAGCTAGGACGTTGTTTATATAAATTTTACTTACGTTTAAAGTTTGTTAAATGTTGGAAGTTTGGGTGAGCATTGTAGTGAAATGTTTAATGATGAAAAGCAGTTAACTCTGAGCTGCCTGAAGCAAGTTTTCCCCATAAACTGAAATTTTACTACTACGAATAGTTTGAACCAGTGGTTCCTGAGGTGATAAATTCTGTATAACGGAAGCGTTACGTACACAGTAATAAACACTTAATAAAATAATTTTCCGGAACCATGCACAATCTGACAAATTACGTAGGTAAGAATTATTTATTGAATAAATTTAAACAGTCTATACATTGCACGATGATGAAAATATAATAAAACGTATTACTTTCAAGTTCAGTGGAAAGCACGGAAAGCGTCAAGTAACACCGCCGCAATAAAAAGTTATCGCCTTTCACTATAAAAGCTCATTTCAGCATCGGGAAATAAAAGAATGTCTAACAAGTTATTGATTTACTAAATGCTAACATTTTTGCAAAATATACTTAAAAATTTATTAAGTATTTAAATAGCTCTTAGATCACAGTTTGACAAGTATTTACAAATTGAATGATATTTTCAAGTAGTCACTAGTTTCGACCAATGTCATCATCACGCTGTTGAACACGTCCAATCAGGTCCGACATATTTTATAATATCTTTACAAGATGAAATGTTTTAATTAAATTAATAATAAAATGAAATTCAGATTGAAATTCAACGGTAGGCTGTAAATAAAGGTTAAATAAAACCTATGAATTAGGTTAATGATTAATTAAAGTGACCGAATTAATTATTATTCTCTATTCAGACAGTGATAATGGACGCATTTGTCGATGGCATCTCGAGGCAGAGCCAATTTAAAATAATACCATAAGTATTTTCGGATTTTGAACTCCAAATGGACGCGCTGTCCAGTTATGATTACCTACTGATGTCTCAAGTTCTGTTTTGTCAACTCGAAATTGCAAATGGCGATGGAGTGCACTGAAGTTTGTTATGTATCACGAAATTTGGACAGTATAACTGAAGTGATTTGGCCGGCAAAAACCTGAGACCCTGTTGGAAGGTCAAATTGGTATAAATCCTATCCACCATTCCTCTCAAAGCTTTAATAATGTTTCCTCATCGCTACAAATATAACAAACGCTGTGCCCTCATCGAATAGTTTTTTTTCCATTTTTTTAGGACGTTGAAAGTTTAGGAAATACTTTCTTCTTCAAACTTTTTCTCGCGAGTTAAAAAGTATTTTAGGAATTTATATAATGTTTGTTACGGCAAGAATTGAGAATTGTAACACAATCTATAAATAGGTATTGCACCAGTAAGCTCAGTTATATGGGCAACTTGGGGGTGGATTAGTAAGAATGAGGAAAAGTGAGTTGTATGTAGTATAAGCAGGATGAGTAACGAATACTCAATAGAGAAAATGGGCGCCACGCAAGTTCTAAAGGTAATAGCTAAAATTGAGAGTATGAACTGCGAAGATAGTCTCAATTCGGAGATGAGTAAACGTAGTAATCTAAAAGAGAAATATGGTAATGGAGCAATAATGAGAATAAAAAGTAATTTGACCAGAGTATAATAAAGACTCGGTCAAAATATGTACACAAATAACTATAACATATCGTAATTGTTCAAAATAAATAAATAAATGAATGTAACTGGATAATAATCAACAATTGTAGTGACTTACTCAATGGTGATAATACTAATTAGGGATCCGGTTTACCTTTTAAGTAGCGTTGCAATAAACTACTTGTAGTGAATTACGTTAACATGCAAATTCAATATTTTCAGAATATGATAGTAAACGAATAAGTACATACCCAATGAGTTTCAGTCACTGACGCCAAGTAGCACTTGATAACGATCTCAGATACGACACACAATAAATGTATTAAAACCGTAATTACATACGTTTGGAAGCGATAGAAATGAGCAGGTGTTTTCTACACAACCAATAATTGAAGAATTTCACTTATAACCGTTTTATATAACGTTAAATTAAGAAAATTGTGAAAATTTCTCACTACAAAAATGGAGCGTTGGTACAGTTTGAGAACTAGAAAGCAAGTCCTCTTCGATAATCAGTAAAGGAAACAGCCAGGGTTAAGAATTAAAAAGAGATAGTAGAGAGTGAATAGCGTTTAAAGAAGAGAGATGAGTAGAGACGCCGGAAACGAAGTTCGAGGCTATTTACGAGACTACAAATATTTCAACCAATTAGAAAATTAAGAATTTAAGTGTAAAAAGGACACATTGCACCACCTATTGCACAATCAGATAGGGTCGATAGTATCGATCACAACTAAATACTAAACCATAGAATATACACATATTATAACATGTTATAAATTACGGTGATGTTCTGTATCTACACTTTTTTTACACACGCCTATTTAAGAAGATTTTCATTTATATGAAGTTTGAGGTGTTTTTTTGCGTTTCGCATTTATGTAAGTAGTTGCATCAATTATATTGGCAATAATTTTGGCATCCGTGTCGAGAGCGTACCTACCTATGATGTAAGAGCGAAATGGAGCTACGGGAAATGTAGAGATGGATTCGATTCACCGGAGTGAAAGCGCGACGATTCGAAGTGAGTAAAAAGTGCGTTGCTTTACTTTTAATTACATATTTAGTTTAATATTACAGATAAAATTATAATTCTAAGGATTACGTAAAGATAAACGATTAACGAACCTTTATTAAGAGTAATTTTTTTTTATTTAAGCGTTACTTTACTAGATAATACGATGTAAACGCAAAAGTTGCTTAAAAGTGGTCCAATTTTTACGGACTCTCAATTGAGATAATGGCGTTTAAAATTTCATTCTTCTGTATTGTAATTGGCAACGTTTGGAAATTATTTTTAACTTTCACTGTACAAAGAAAATTGGGATCTATATACGAAAAAATTCTATGTTTTTTCTTCTTTCCGTACATCTGGTTAACTCGTTTTTCGTGTTTTATGCATGGACCAGTATTGGACGGTCTTGACATTTAGAAATCACCTATCGCTCTCACGAGTACTTCCATTGTCTAGATTATAACAGCAGCACTTCGCCAAATGATTTAAAAGGTATAAATAATTGCAGTTTCTCACCTAAACTTATACCTATTTTAGGAAGCTTGGTTTTAGAGATACAAGATGTTAAAAATTTAGGAATGATCTATTAATAAAATTGATGTCACAAATCGGTTTTATGAACCCTTGGCTCAAAGTAAGATTTTTGGCTATGATGAAAATTGCGCACGTGCATGTCGGTACGCCTGTCAGTCCGTCCGTCACTTTTCTATGACGCGAATATACGCGAAAACCGCTGGAAGACTGAGATTTTGCATGAGTATCACACATAACTCTGGAGGTGGTTTATGACCCATCAAGGTCACTTCTTGTTTTCAAGGGGCCAAGGCATCTGTTTGATAGAGTATTCTTTCAATTCGCTCATACGTCGCACCGTTATCTTTGGGATTTTATCATGAAAAAGACGTGAACAAGTCTGCTGAATATAATACTATGTATGAAATAGCATTGAAGAATGAAGATACGTTTCCTAATGGACAACACAGTTAAGAAAGGGATGTGTCAGTAAAAATGTTAAATTTTCACGAGCTCACGAGCGACATTTAAACTTTTACTATAGGTACACTGCTCTTACCACGACAGTAAAATTTTAGTTTGAGACTGTTGGAATATACTCTCTTTGAATGAATAGTAAAGTATATAACATTGACGTCAGTTGCATTTTTAATGTGAATGTTGTTAGAACTTTGCGAACAAGATTATATGAAAATTTTAAGCATCGAACTTTGTGATAACTGAAAATATATCTTTGGTTCGAAATACAGGAGCTTGTGAACTAGCTTTACACATTTTACCAAATTACTATCATAAGCAAAAGTCGTCATGTGTGATTACTAAACAGAATTATATAAATGAGGTGTGTGCTATTACTATTTCATTCGAAGGAAACTAGAAGCTACACAATAGTATATATCATTCATATGATCTACGAACATACACAATTTCACAATTTCCGTAAAGTAGATAAATTTTATGTGCAAACGTAGATAAAACTTCCATATATTCTATTATAATGCTACCACATAGGTAAATATTAGGTATAAATTCAATGATTTTACTTTAACTCTATTTCTGTGAAATAAAGTAATACAATATATAAAGGTCACGTTTGATTTATTTACTTTTCCTTGATGCTTCTGCGTTAAATTTCTCTGGCATACGGTTTAAAGAGTATTTGAACTAAAGATCAAATAATGTACAAAGGACGTTTATAATTTAATTCTAGGTTCTAATATAAAGTGTCTATTTAGATTTAATTAGTACATGGGGTGGTATCGTAATTTACACGTTACATACATTACTAAATGTGTACCTATGCAGGGTGATTCACGACTATTCCCTCGGTCTATTGTGCTTAAAGCGTACAAGTTATCAGGTTCATTTTTTGGTGACATATGTAAATTGATCAACGACTATTTATATCAAAGTTAGGTTTTTTTTTTTCAATAACACAAATTTATATCGATTTATTTTGACATTTAAGGGTTTCATTTGCACTATGCAGGATTTCGATTCTTTCTACAGGGTGTTTAGAAAAAGGATTCATATTTCATATTATTCAAACATCAAAAACTCACTTTTAAATGGACCACCCTGTATATTTTTATTCTCTGTTGCATAACTTTTCATTTTCTATCAAAAACTATGAGTAATGCATATGTCTAAAATCAACGATTAAACAGTTATTAAGATTTTTCTCTAAAATTTGTATAAAAATGGTTTTTGTTTACATTCTACTAGGCAATGATTTTTTTATTGTAGTTGATAATTGGGTATGGCATCAACACTGACTTAAAAATGAAATTAAAATCAAGACGTAATCATTTATGGAAAAAAAAACTATACTAAATGCTCAATATGATGACCATTTTCTTCTATGCATAACTGCACTTGTTTTTCAAGAGATCTTCTAACGTTTTACAGGATATCTAGTGTTATAGTAGCAAACGCATCTTTTATTCTAATCCTCATGTCATCAGCAGTGGTAGCTGGGATGTTGTAAACTAAATCTTGAATAATAATGATAATAATATCTAAAGAAACTTCATCAAGAAAACTCGAAAAAGTCTTGTTCTAAATACCGTAAAAAAACAAATGTTTCCAAAATACAAGGTAAGAAATATTTCATAAAAGATCAATTCTCCTTGTGCAGTTATCAGTGCAGTTCTGTAAAGGATATTGCATCTGATAGAGTGTTTACTTCATGGTCATACTAGCTGAGTTATTAACCAGATTTGAAATGTTTGGTTTTTCTTAAAATTTTCAAAAACTATGGAAGATGGAACAAAACGCAAAGGTAATTTAGAATTGCTTTGGGACACACTGTACATGAAAATAACAAGTTAGCTGTTAACGTTTGTCAAAACACAGCAATCGCTGTCATACTACTAAAAGCTTTTTACAAAAATGTTCGATATCACATACAAAAATCACCTTGTAACTTCATTAGCCCGTTACATTACCATTGTGAGCCCGTTGTTCTTCCATATAAAAAAACAAAGCTATTATATTACGTAATTTCTTTATGAGATTGACTAAATGAAATATGTATAACAAAAATCACATCTACCTATATAACAAAGTTGGTCGTATGTCAGTCAGTCGAAGCCCACCACCTTTTCTGTTATTTATAACATTTATTTCATCAAAATGTAATGAACAAATTTTATAAGTTACGGCTACTTCTTCATATCGTAATTTTAATTTAATGCATTTTAAACGAGTTCACCTATCTTTTGGAAACTTAACCAAAAATTATCAAAGTCCGTCCCACACCTGTAGCTAAATGTCAAATGAGCCGCGGTACTTTTCGTGGATTTATAGGTTATTTAAAAGAAAATTATGTTACGGTAAATTTTGCAACACAACTTTCAAAGTGATGCACGGTAAGCTCAGTTATAAGGGACCAATGGGGGTGAGTTAGTTATGGTGAAAGAAATTCCAGTAAGTAAAAGGGCGCCACGTAGTTCTGGAGAAAGTTGTAGTTTAAAACTGAAACCAAGAACTGCTAAGGGTCTCTCTCCAGTGTTGTTGTAAATAATGGTTTTATAGCTGTAGGAGAATGGGGTATGTACAGAAAAAAAAGAACAATTGGAGTAAAGTTAACGTGGTTATAATGAATATTTAACTCAAAAGATGGGTAACACAATGAATAAATTGAATACTTAACAGAGTAATAAGAACACAGTAATTGGCTTGTGGATACAAACAAACAGAAGAATATCTGATAAAAGTTAATTTGCTTTAAGAGGGATCCTGTACGCCAAATGGCAAAATACACCTTCAGAATACGTTTATTGGTTATTGTACACGAAAGTAATTGATTATTCTATATAATAACTCACCTGGATCCTCCGGATGATGGACCACTATACATAGATTTCCACTCCGTCTTAGATATCTGTAACCAAATTAACAGGGGCCGCAAACAAATTGCAGTTCAAATAATGGCAGTTAAATCAAGTACTAACAAACAGCAGGTAATCTAACTATTCTCAAACAACTTCTATATGTACAAGGAATCAAATTTACGTTAATGAGCGGCAATGAATCGTTTTACAGTAAATTGTAACAAAGAAATTAAGTGATCTTTAAATTATTAAATTGTAGTAAAGTAACTAAATGCGTTAAAGCAAAATGAATTAAAAAGTTTAACATGGAAGATAAAAGAGAATTATCTACCTAAGTAAAAATTTAAATAAGTAACAACCTTGCAGTTCAAAGGTCGATGATTAGTTCATCTTCGGTTTGATCCAGTACAGTACAGCCTAAGTTTATGATTTCCTGTCGTGGCCGATCAGTTGATGAATGAAGAAACGTTGGCAGCTGAAGTTCTGAATGAGGTTGATAGTTCAGACGTCGACAACGGCAATCGACTTAGGTGGTAGCAGAGCGCAGAATAGGTGAGATATTTGAGAATGGTATCAAAATTATGTACAAAACCCTTTAGAAAATCTTGATGTTATGAGCGCGTAGAAACTCATGCACGTAATCTTTGAATGCTTAAATACGTTTACACCTCAATGGTCAATAAGCATCTGATTCCCATTTATCCATTGGTAATGTTGAGGAGCACTATAACCGATTGATAATCGGTTTATTTTTAGAAGCGGTTAGCGGTGAAGATTAACAGCATCTCCGCGTGGTGTTTCCTGGGCAACGCTGTAAGCAGTATACTCTTCACAGTGATTACGTCCATACAAATTGTTTGTCTTATACGGAAATAAAATTATTATTATTATTATTAAAAGCTGCTTTAAATTAGGAAAAAAATTCTTAACTGGAATCATATCCCTTATTTAGCAAGACTCGTTTTGAACCTTGGCTTTAGCGCGATGCAAACTTGAGAGCACAAGTGCGCGCGAAACCGCGTTTATTGTATATATTTGCATAAGTCCATGGTGGAGTCAGAGGCTCAAAAAGGGGTAGTGATTCAATTAATAAAACAACAACCTATAGCCATCTTGTCACAGATAAGACAGCTTAAATTATGAACTATAGGTGGCGCAATTGTAAAGTCAAATGCTAAACAAAATTGCAGGTTAACAATCTACGAGGGGTGATCAAGAATAAACAAGTTAATTGTTGATAAACTTATAGCTAATCAAATCTGAGCCTAGGTCAGTGATCTCATTTGACAAACTTCTATTATTCTTGTGTTTAGCAATTTCCAAGGATTCTAAGACATTTAGGAGGAAGGATTTGTTACAAAGGTGGAGGATTCTATAATCAATGAGAGGATCAAAATTGTGCCCGGAGGACAAATATGTGTTCAGCCAAAGTAGATTTATGGGAGAGTTTGTTAGTTTTGATAGCTTTCAGGTATTCTTTAAATCTGGTGGAGAAGGATCTACCAGTACGACCGTAAAAACCGTCACAAGTTTGACAGGATAATTGATAAATTTTGAACCACATGCTCCTTAATTTCTAATTTTGCGTTTTGTAGACTTATCATTTTTGGATCATCTTACCCATGTAGTTTCTTTTATTAAGCTTGAGAATGAGACCTGTAGGCCCCGAAACATGTCGCTTTTTATTCACTTTCATATTGCTTAATTAACTCAAATTTTAAATGTTGCTCTTTGCACACCCTAGTTTAAAGTTAAATAACTAGGTGATTGCCCCCTTTGGATTATTTTAGGATTCCCCTACGTTAATCAAAAACGTGGTTTTTGAATCCTAATTAATCTTTTAAAATTCACATTCGGTCAGTTTTGCCATTGATGGGGCTGGTCTTTCAGTACTTTCGGGTACTTATCTAAAAAACAAAAAAACATAAACCATCATCCTTCGCTTCATTAAAAATTTTGATTTATTAAATATCATTGTCTAAGGGGAGGTTTTAAGTTGTTTTATTAATTCACATATTTGCATACTATTCTACAATATGTACAATTACACAGGTCGACAAGGTTTTTATAACATGAACTGTTTTAGGCGTATTTTATTGTTTTTGGAGCACTGATTTCAATTTAAGATTTAGAAAATTGCTAAGACGTCACATTTTTAAGTTATAGATCAACAAAATTTCAAAAAATTTATTACACATTAAAACTTACTTTTGCATAGGGGCCCAGGCGAGGTCTTCAGACGTTTTGTATCGGTGATCGGGTGATGCTTGATGACAAAAATTTGTGCTCGATTTCCTTGATACGTAAAAGCTTTTCAACAAAGCTTTGATAATCTTTTCTTTGTTTTAGCGTTCATTTTTGAGTTTTAAATTGACACACATGAACAAACAAAGCACCACTTCACTACTATAATAGTACTCGTATATTGTCAATATACTTGTCGAAAATGCTATACGGAATAAAAATTTAGACAACATTTTTCACGTGTATATGTGTATTTCCAGTCCAATACAAACCAGTATTACATTTTGATCTTATACTCAAAGAAACCGAAAATTGCAATTTGCTCCTCTTATTTCCGCGGAATTACTTTTATTTACAAACGGGAAAAGATTTATAACGCAGAGAAAATGTGTGCTCCTGTTTATATAAAATATCTTTTTATGACAAATATAAATAAATAAGGTTTCAGAACAGTAAAAGTAACGACTCTGCCTATACGCATACCTACTCTTGTAAATATTATACATACTTTATAAAGCGATTCCAGATGTACTCCAAGCAGAACATCTTGAAATACTATGTAATCTCTTTAAAAGGGGAAAACGTAAATATAAAAATCAAATGAAAAAGCATACACGAAGACTTGGCGCATTGCGTATACCAAACTCCAACCAAATACATACAGAAAAATTGATTTTCACCTTTCTTTCTATACAATTTATAAACTTGTGTACATCATCTTAAAGAAGATTCATTATGCATGGAAACCTTCTAAGCGAATAATTTATTAGATTTCTACCTGAGGAATTTCGGTCTGATCATCGAACCCGTTAATGTCAAACTTATTTAATCTTTAGGGGTTGAAAGTCAAAGTCAAGTACTTATATAATGAATGAACACAACCAACTGCTTCGCTGACATTCTCAAAGGCGCGAGTTTACATCAAATTCT
Source organism: Pyrocoelia pectoralis (assembly GCA_036250285.1). NCBI lineage: Eukaryota > Metazoa > Arthropoda > Insecta > Coleoptera > Lampyridae > Pyrocoelia > Pyrocoelia pectoralis. The sequence continues at coordinate 20,324,246 of CM070076.1, read as the reverse complement.
CTCAATTTCAACAAGTAGGTACGCTTTACCATACGTACAAGAGCACTTACCTACACTTTGGCAATCACAAAATTATGCAGAAAAATGTTAACAAAACGACCTATATAACCACCTGAATAACGGCTTAATAATACAATGAAGTAACAAATTTGTGCTTGTACTATATAGAAAGATCGAGAACTCTATAGAATGCCTTCGAGGTTAATTTTACCCTAAATTGACTTCACAGCTGTGCGAAACGATGGGTTCGCTACTATTACCTAAATTATTACAGCAACCTTTCTGTCAGATTTTCAAATTTGCTCTTATAATGCAGAAAATGAACGTACTAATTGAAGTACGTTGTTTTACATTTAAAATGCTTATTTCGTATTATATTTTCAGCGAATTTTATCGCAACCGCTATTACAATCTTGTTTTTAATTATAATCACTTCTACAATACAATCACTATACATCCAGCAATTTATTCAGTTATTCATTTATTCAAAACCTTTTCATAAGGTAATATCTATATAAATATAAATATATCGAATACTCTATTTTGTAAGTTGGTCGTTACAAAATCATTCGGAACGTAGAACACAAGATTCAGTTTAATTGGAATCATGGAATCTTTTAAGAGCAGCATTTCTTTAAAAGCAAAAAAGTCGTATCGTCCACCCGTTTGGACCTTTTCCCGCTGTTTACGAATACTCCGTTCTGTATTCCCATCAAAAACTGAAACATGAATCTAAATAGGAGACTTCCTCGTTAATTATTTTCCTGAAGTGCTATTTTAACAACTGAAACGTTAATGTTAATACCTACAAGAACGAACTTACAACGTTAGCCCTCTGATGCTTGAAATTTTGGGGCCACGAGTGTCCAAATCTATATTTACGTACCAATTTCTATGAAACAATGAAAAACATTCCGTTGAAGTTGACAGGGAATGAATGAATGAATGAAGTTTGGCCCCACGTTGTGCGCCAAAGAAATTATGTTACGTCAACTTTTGGCGTGTAACAAAATTTTAAAATGCAAAATCCACGCTCGATGGGTTGGGTTAAGTACAATAAATAAGAATAAGAGCGTTTTGCAATAACATTTACAATAAAAGGGAAAAGGGGCGCCACGTAGTTCTGAATGTACACAAAATTGAAGGTTAGAACTGCGAAGATAACTTCAATGTGATACTGAATAATAAATAGGTAGCTGAAACGGAAACGAGTAGTCAATGAATAAGGACAATGAAAAGAATTAACGTGGGTATAATGAATATTTAAATCGGAATTCCACAGATAGCAGCACAAAATTATTAACTATATAAATATTGAAATACAAAATTAAATAAACAATATGTTTTATGATAAACTAATTTACTTTGAAACTAAAACTCGCTGTCGATTGAATTTTTAAGTTCGTGAAACAAATTGGCGGTATAAAATTGGTTACTGATGTACAAGAAAGTAAATAAGATAATAAATAAAGTATATGTTACCTTTTTATAGTCTTGTCCAGATGTGGATGCTATGCATAGTTTCCAATTCTGACTCAATATACTATAAAACACTATACAACCGAATTATTCGCGTATTTAGTAAAAGTGATTTATCGCACAACAGTACACGATGCTCTAGCACAGTCATGTGCAAAGTACGGCCCGTAGGCTAAGTGCGGCCCTTCGCGCTAGTCAATGCCGCCCGCCGCGACATAATATCCCATACAATTACACATAGAACAAAATGTATTTTTTGCGTAGCATGAATAGAGTAACGATTTCCATCTCTTTGCGTTTTAAGCAGGGTAATATCACAGTGTACATCTACGAATGCAGTAGGTACACTACTATAATAATAAAAGAAATAAATTTTTCCAAATATTTTATCGGAAGTGTAACTACTGCATTCGTCGCATCTAATATTAACTGAGTTTGCACACAACCTCGTGTAGGAGTAGTGCTGCAGTAGTATTTTTTAACATTTTTTATCGCTACCATTGTAGCATACTACATATAATATAAGTTGTGTGTGATGTAAAAATCAAAAATAAGTTTATCACTTATGCAAATTTTTTTTGTTCAATTTTTTTTCCGGCCCGGAAGATAACTAATGGACTCTCATATGACTTAATTTTTTGAGAAACGGAACGAACGAACCAACAAGGTAATTGTCATGCCGATGATCACTTGGAAAAGAAAGAATTCACGTATGCGATTGGTTGCTGATTAGAAAATCTGGTACGGAACGAGTAAAAGAGTAAAAATTATGGGCCTTCTCAAATTTCTAATTCCAGATAACCAATCAGAAAGTAAATAGATAAAAAGGATATCCGTCCAGTATGCAAAATTATTTTGTACGTAGTGTAGGTAACCAAGGTTATTATATTTGCGTCCAGTCCGAATATATTATCTTGATTATTTACTATGTAGTGCTCTTCCAGCGACACCCCACCTGCACCCTTTCAGTAAGTAAAGCTAAAAATAGCTCCCGAATCTCCCCCGCCCAGTCCCGTCTACTTACGACGGTATGTATTCATTCGTTTTTGGTGCATTCTAACCTGCGGTCGATTGTGATCGATCTCGTCGAACTACGCGTGTTTTTTGCAGTTTTAGGTACAATACTGCATACATGTAAGTATACCTAACTTTTCTAGACAGTTTTAGCATAATTTAGGTAAAAGCATGGTACAATCAGACAAGCTATGCCTATACGCATTTGTTCGTGACGTCATTGAGGTCATCGGGCTCTACCACTTCAATAAAGTAGTGGCGTTTGTGTAGTCCTACCACTTAATAAAAGTGTATCTTATGGATAACGAAAATAGTGGATGTTTATGGAGCTTTTTGCACGTTGTTCTTACAACCTTCACAACACATTGGGATACAAACGCATCTGCCCAAGCTTGACGACTTTGCGTTCCTTTATAGGCATAGAGACTACCGCTCTCGATCTCGTCACCGGCAAGGTCATTCTCCTCGTGAGATGGGTTGTCGGAGAGATCCTCTCGAAGAGCAATCTCGCTATTCTCGTTCTCGTGTCTGTCGTTCTCTGAGTAGTTCGAGTTCACGAGGAGAATATTGCGCTGGATCTCGTGACCGTGAAGGTCATTCTCCTCGTGAGATGACTTCTCGGAGAGTTCTATCTTCCATATTGTACCATGGAGACGTAGATTTGGATGGCAGCAGGGGAAAGAAGGCAAAGCAATCCCGCTATTCTCGTTCTCGTGTCTGTCGCTCTCTGAGTAGTTCGAGTTCACGAGGAGAATATTGCACTAGATCTCGTAACCGTGAAGGTCATTCTCCTCGTGAGATGACTTCTCGGAGAGTTCTATCTTCCATATTGTACCATGGAGACGTAGATTTGGATCTGGTAGCAGGGGAAAGAAGGCAAAGCAATCCCGCTATTCCCATTCTCGTGTCTGTCGTTCTCTGAGTAGTTCGAGTTCACGAGGAGAATATTGGGCTGGAGCTCGTCACCGTGAAGGTCATTCTCCTCGTGAGATGACTTCTCGGAGAGTTCTATCTTCCATATTATACCATGGAGACGTAGATTTGGATCTGGCAGCAGAGGAAAGACGGCAAAGCAATCTCGCTATTCTCGTTCTCGTGTCTGTCGTCCTCCGAGTAGTTCGAGTTCACGAGGAGAATATTGCGCTAGATCTCACCGTGAAGGTCATTCTCCACGTGGGATGACTTCTCGGAGAGTCCTATCTTCCTTATGCGAAAGTCGGTCCCTGTGTGGTTCGATTTCGCGGAAACGCACTAAGTACGAGGGCGTTTGCCGATAGAATCGGTTGCCTAGTGAACCGAGAGTTCACGCTTGATCTGAAGTTGTTGGCGACTTAGTCGCAAACCTTAGTGTTGCTATCTCGCTCTTTAGCAAAAGGAGTACCGTTACTCTCGATGTTTCGCGGAGGAATGCTACTAGTAGGGCCGGTCTCCCTCAGTGCAGTGAGACGCCTGTTTTTAAGGAGCCGAACTTCGATTTTTCGGTAGCAACTCTGATTACTTTGGGTTACGATGTAATAAAGCGGAAAAATTTGCTTCCTTTTTACTCGCAGCAGTAGAACCAATGTAGCCTAGATTTTGACTTTGGTTTAACCAAAGACGACCGGGCAGTTAACCCAGGGTTACGTTGAGCAAAGTTTTATCAGCTTTGAGACCTTCAATAACTGTTTTATTGAACGACGATTCAGGTATATCCATATCAGTACGTGCTTACATTTTGGCTCAGGGCGCATGGTTTGCAATACATTCTACGTAATGTCGCAAAGCGCAGGGAACTGTTATTTCCCTTCCTGACTAAGTCACTTACCTGTGCTGGGGAAAAATTACCCTCGAGCGAATTGCTATTTGGTCCTGATTTGTGGGAAAAAATATAGGCCGCTACAACACGGGACAAAGTCTGTATCGCTTTGAGTTCCATTATCAGCGAGCCATCTACCTCCCGTTTGACATCGTCACAGTCCTTCGGATTTTTTCGCCGGAAAACGGGGGGGGGGGGGCAGTCCTGTGCAACAACACGAACAAGGAGGGATGTGAGGGCACATGGGGGACCCTCCTTCCCGAAATGCTATCCATACAAGCGTTTTGGGTTCTGGCTGCCTCACGTACTTTAGTAGTACTTGACAAACTTTGGTCCAGGATGACAACGTTTTGTCATGGATACAAGGTTACAAAATTCCCTTCCGTGGATCACCTCCCCCCGCATACTGTTCCTATCGAAAACGATATAACAAGGGAAAAGAAATCTAATGGCAGAAAAGATTTCTTTTAAACCTTAAAATATTAATCTCTACAGGACTGTGTTAAGGTTATTAAGCCGAATAATATGTACCTACATGTTTGCCATCGACTTAAAGGGCGCATACTTGTCAATCCTATTCAACCTGACCATCGTAAATGCTTACGATTTCATTTCGAAAGCGGTCTCTATGGATTCACGTGCGTGCCCTTTGGAATTTTGGCCTCAAAATTAATGAAGCCAGTGCTTTCAAATTTACATCAACAGGGCATTCTGGGTGCAACTTTTTAGTCGATTTTCTTATCATCGAGAAAATCCTTGAACTACGTCGGAAAATTAACCTCTTGGAATCACTAGGTGTCACCATAATCAGGGACACGAGTGCTCTTAATCCAATTAGGAAATAAAAAATTTTTAGGATTTCTTTTTGCCACATCTGAAATGGGATTAACCTTATCGTCGGGAAAATATTCAGACTATTAACAAGACCGCAAAGTTCATTGGCATTTTAGCATCAGCTTGCCCAGGCATCAAATCGGGTGGCTGTACGCTGTACAATGTACATATTGCGGGGTTTGTCCATGAACACCTACTTTGGTGGGTGCAAAATATTTCTAAATCATTCTAGGACATTAAATCTGATAACCTTCAAACTGAAACGTTTACTGATGCCTCTTTAACAGGCTGTGGGTATTGTGGCAAGGAAAGAACTCTTGGCTTCTGGGAGAGCTTAGATAAATAATTACATATTAACTTCTTACAATTACAAGCTATACCTTACGGTCTAAAATGTTTCGCCAGCTATCTGTCGAATTGCAATATTCTTATCAAATTCGACAACAACACTGCTATCAAAACATTATTCGCATGGGCAGTATAAGTAGGTACAATATCTACTATCACGGAGCATTTTGGCGTACCTGAGGTGGTTATTTTTGCTTCTTATCTTACTGACAATTGACAAATATCAACAATATGTATCTTGAGGCGACAGGATCCAGATTCCAGCGCTGCGAAGGCGCTACTTTTGTGATGGGATGCCTTTAGCCTTTATGCCTCTTTCAATTTCATCTTACAGGTCCTCCAAAAAATACTCACGGACAAATCTGTAGGAATTATGATGGTACCTTATTGGTCACACTACCTTGGTACCCATCGTTTTCTCCGTTACCAAGTTTGTTAATTTCGCCGTCAGGAAGATTCACTCGCTATCTCGTGAACTTATCCTGGTGTACACCAAATCATGTGGGACTCGGTTGTAGCTAAAGGCGTTCCTAAAGAAAGTATTTCAACTTTCAACGATTTTTTCATCTATCACCACATCAACAATTACGCAGTATTTTACAACCTCCTGTCCTTGGTGGGACTTCTGTAAAGAAAACCGAATTTTGATTTTCTCATACCAAGCAGAACACATTTACAGAAAAGTTATGAAGTTCATAGTTGCAGATAGGGACTAATGAATTCCTATCGACCAGCCCTTAGTCTCATTCTTGCCAACAATTTAGCTGCAGACCCAATAATAAAAGGTTTTATGAAAGGAACGTCAAATTGAATCTTACAAAACCCAATCTATGCGAGGCAACGACCTTCAACCAATATATCGATGGACAAAGGAGTTCAGGGAAACAAAATAAGGTCTTCCTTTTCGGAAATAAAAAAGCCACATATAGTATGCCAATAAGCAGGCGTTGAGTAAATCGGTTAAGAAGCTGTTATCGTCAGCTGTTCTCGACTCTATAAATTTTTGCCTCATTCCACGAGACACGCATCTACTTCCGCTGTTTTTCAACAGTGTACAAAGTGTACCCTTGGACACATTACGTAAAACAGCCGGCTGGTCGCAACGATTTTCAACTTTTGTGAATTTCTATAACCATCCTCTTTCAAACGAAACCGATTTTGGCAAAGATATTTTTAATCTTGCCACAGTTTGAAATCCAATATTAGTCACTACGAACAATACTATATTATGCTACGTAATATGATACCACAGATTATACGAGTTGTATACATTGTGATGATGATACATTACTCTTATGTATATCGTTGAGTGAAAGATATATGTCTTTATTCAATGTGTATATTTACAAGGCTCTAGTTTGTTTTTCTTCGTTATAGCGCGGTTATAGCACAGTATCGTTTATATACTGTGGTTATAGAATACAAACTGCAATTTTTTACTACAAGGACGAATTCTTTCAGTTTTAAAAGAGTTTCTTATTTCGTTTTATCGTACTCTTATGATTACGATTACGCATTCAACACTACTGTGTTAGTTTGATCGGAGTAACGGTATTCAATGGTTTGATGTAAAATACATCCCCCATTCAATACATTAGTTTATCCCTGTTGCTTTTTGGGGTTATCGATACATTGTTACCCGTTCACTTATCAGCAATTCGATTTCTTTGAACAACTACATAGTAAATAATCAAGATAATATATTCGGACTGGACGCAAATATAATTATACGATCAAACGAACTTACCTGTGAAGTTCGATCGTAATTATATGAAGCGTCCAGTCCGAATATATTATCTTCCCTCCCGCCCTATAACCCCGTTCGTTGCTGATAATGAACAGTACACTCTTTAAAGGAATGAATACATACCGTCGTAAGTAGACGGGACTGGGCGGGGGAGATTCGGGAGCTATTTTTAGCTTTACTTACTGAAAGGGTGCAGGTGGGGTGTCGCTGGAAGCGCACTACATAGTAAATAATCAAGATAATATATTCGGACTGGACGCTTCATATAATTACGATCGAACTTCACAGGTAAGTTCGTTTGATCGTATAATTATGCAACATCACAAATTGTATGGTTTTACTTTGAGAATCGATTTATAATGTCAAACCAACCCCCTTCCACCACCTCTCACTTTGTGTGACAACGTACTGGCTCATAAAATCGCAATTTCTGTTTCAAAACCTTCTTGGTTGTTTTAAAAGTCACCTTTTGTGATTTTTTTTTCACATATCATATAAAGTTTGAACTCGTCCATCTCAGCCAGTAGGATTGTAATTTTTTAAAGTCATTTGATATTCGCTAGTGATAGTGGACGTAAGATCTCTTTCCCTTTTAACACTGATTCTAAAAAAAACGTACCTATATCTTTTGCAATATGTAGTTCAAATTTTGAGGGGTACAATGTGCTCAATTTGTTTTTGAACATGAAAGTAAGCATAGCTCACCACCGGTACCATGTTACCTTTGTCCCCAACAGTGTTTAATGACCAATCCAATTTTTTCAACAAATTTTGTGACTTTTATCGAAATCCGCTCTACTGTACCTATTTTGTTTGGTAATTTCGTAAATTTCCATAAAGTGTTTGCACAGGTGTGCGACTAAAAAGCTTGAATATTTTCATTCAATTTCTATCTATTTTGGCGTGTAAAACATACTGGACGTCAGGATTTTCTGCAAAATGCAAAATTCCCTTCAGATTTAGTAAATTATAAATATATATATAAAATTAGTATTAATTAATTTATATCCGTACAATCAAGATATACGTAACAAAAGTGTAACTTACAAATAAAAGAACTTCCAGAGCAGGCTAATGAAAACAGCATCAGTAGTAAACATGTTGTAATTTGAACGCACGTGTTCTGACATGCCCGAGCTTGATTCAATTGTTTTTTCTCAGTTCTTGCCTGTTCACACTATTTCATCTCAATTCGTGTTAGCTCCTCATTATTGAACCGTGTTGACGAAATCAGAAAGCAGTTTTACTCTATACGGTTTTTACCTTTCATCTCTGCAGGTTATTTCGTGCATCTCAAGGAAACCTACGAGAACTTGAAATTGGTTCTTCGTAAACTTAAACGTGAAGATCACGGTTGGAAAATGTACGGAGATTTGAAAGTCATGGGCTGCTTGGATTTACCAAATATCCTTGGTTTTCGTGTCATGGGAGAGTCGAGACCGGTAAAATCACGGAACCAAGAAGAGTTGGCAACACATCACATGTGTTGAAACAAAAATGTCTCCGAGAATGTTCTTCTAGCACTTTCCGACATACAATTGGGATTAATGAAACAATTCGTAAAATCACTTACAAGAAATGTAGAATGCTTCAAACACTTTGTCACCAAGTATCCAAGCCTATCCGAGGCAAATTTGAAGGAAGATGTGTGAGTTTGGCTATATTGATCGCATCCTCAAAAAGAAGATTGGATTGCACTTAAAGATGTCATTTTAGGCACTAACAAAGATGCTAACTACAAAAAGATCGTCGTATTTCAAGCTTTAGGGAGCCTCCACTCCCACCTTGACAACTTCTTTAATAATTGACGTCATGTCTTATAACCAAACGGAGATCGTTTTTGAATTCAGCGCATCCAAAAACTACGCAGAATAAACAAAACAGCTCTTGGAAAAAAAATGTTGTAGACCTTCGCTATTGGTATTGACTTTTCGTCTGCATTAGTATCAATATCTACGAATCGATAAATAACACTCACTTGATACACTTTTCCTAAATGCTTGGTAGAGCTGCTGATACTGACTTAATGGGCTCTAACAACTGATTCTCAAGGTTTTTCGCCAACAAAGAATTACATGTTAAAATGGTTGTAAAATGTCAAACATACGTTTTGGTTGAGTATTAGATCTAGGTATTTTCTAAAGAAACTGAAAATTAAAAAAAGTGCAATATGTTCATTTGTAGTAGGTTAAAAGTCAACGAATGTCAATAATTAGGAAAGTAGAAAATTCTCAATGCTGCGAGTTGTCATTACTTCAAGTATTATCTGACCAAATGCTGTGTTATACCAAATTTTACAATAATCTGGGTGTACGTGCATTTTCCGCCAATTAATTAATATTTTGCTTAACAAGTGTACAAAATGGTGTGCAGTGGCGTAATGCAAAATCCCATGCCCCCCCTGCAATACGAAGTTTGGGTCCCTTTCCCTACTCTCCTGACAAAAAATAATATGCAAAATACAGTCATTAAATTTGGTCGTTTTTGTACATTCTTCTAAAAGTAGAAAAGAATAAGGGTAAACCCGGTAAACTTTTATAAAGAAATTATTAATTAATCCATATTCAATTTTTTTGCTTCCTCTTGTTCAATACTAATAAGAGACAAATTACTAAGCCGCTGTTCTGACATTGTATTGCGTAGATAATTCTTTATTAATGTCAGCTTAGAAAATGACCTTTCTGCTGTTGCCACTTAACGGGTGGTGTCAAAAATAGTAAAATACATACAAAAGTATGATTTCCTGATTTTAAACTTACTTATTAATGTAGGTAATAGGTACTTACTTCATTTAAAAATTTGTTTTATAGAGGTTGGTTGTTTGGGCCCTTGAGATGGCTGGGCCCCCCCGCCGTGCGGTGTCTGCGGGGGTGACTTTACGCCACTGATGGTGTGCTGCAATTTGCGGTATTTGTAATGATCTCTAATATAATTACCTATGTGGCATTTAATGGTTATTATTACATAAAATACGTTTGTGATAAATCGAAAATGCATAACAAATACCAATTAGTCGTAGTGAAAAAAGTCATTAGTTAAAATAATCAAAAGTATACCCAATGCGTTAGAAATAGTGGAATAGAGAGAAAAAAGCACATACATTACAAACAAAAAGTGTACCTACGGTTATTTTGCAACCAATCGAATTCATAAGTTTATAAAGTTCCAATGATGTTTAATTCAAGGTAGATACATTGTTGTCGGACTACATCTCATAAATGTAAAAGGTCCAATTAAGTTTGGCACTGCTGAACGTATGTTCCGCAAATGAGAGACATAAAAAGGTACATTACTTCCACATTTAAACGTAAAAAAAAGGATCGAAGTAGAGATAAATGTTGGAAAGTAAAAGCAAAAAACTTATGTAAACATACCCATTAGACGGTAAGAACTTTCTAATCCAAATTACAGACAGAGCTTTGCAATTTTCTTGAAAGTTGTTCAATATGACCACTAACTGTTGTTATCTAGGTTGAAAGTTTCTCCAATCCTTCAGGTCACTTGTGATTTTGAAAGATTTCATATTGCTTTCAAAGCAATCCAAGTTTCCTCCTTATCGTCGTAATTTTTGTTTGCTACTTTGCCCACTCCCGCATTTTATTTCAACTCACTCAAACTAAAATGTATTATTGTTATTATTTATGTTTACAAACTTCATATAGTATACCTAATTATTAATATCTTCCAGTCGTTTAACGTTGATATTTTATACACGTAATGATCATTCAAAATAATTAAGAACCAATAAAGCGAAGCTAAATTTTCCTTTCCATTAATTAACTATTTAATGCGGCATTTTAACCGTAAGCGTTTAATTGAGTAGGGATTTAACTTATAAATTTTTATAAGAATTCAACAAGGGTAGCGGAATACACCCTGAATTTAAAATTAAATTATACCATCAAGCTTCAATAACAATTTGTGAGGACTCATTATCAAATTCTGTGTAAAACTAGGGCAAAATGAATTCCTTTCGAATGTAATAGTTTGTGAAATTCAAGAATTCTGCCTCATTATGGCGCAATTCAAGACGAGTCTCGTTCATTTTGGAATCCTTATAAATGAAAGATGTGAGACGATTCTTATATACGAAAATGCAATGTCGTTCAAATAATTTTAATTCTCTTTAGATAATTGCATCTAGGTATAGGTAATTTTTTGAATGGAAATTGTGTTTCATTTCGTATTTATTAAATTTGGTATTATTCATTCTTCTGATTGATGTAAGGGTTTATAGTGTGCTTGTTTGAATGAAAAGGAGAGATTGGAAAGAAGACCACCTGCATGCAGATGCACAGAAAGCCAAATTCTTACTTTTAGAACTAAATGTCATGCATTGTCATATTTTGTAATTGGATTTTCAACCTGAAATAATATCAGTGCACTAGTTTTTTTATTTTTAACAAAAAAATGGAAGTTGCAAAAATGGAAAATGTTTCGCAATTTAAAGGAACAATCGTATAAAAAACAAGGTAAGTATCTATTTCCGAAGTATATAGATGTACGAAGACATGCCGGAAAACAGGCAAGTTTCGCGCAGCATTACGACCTGGTGTGGATTTTGTATAGCAAGGCTCCAGAAGTGCACACACCAATTTTCATCTCGATTCGACTACCAAGACCCAGCCGATAGCCGAAAATGTGCGCCGCCCGACCAAGTAGGCCCAAAACGGACCAGTGGGTGAGAGCTTGTTTGTCACTATTTTCTGTGTGCTGATTGTGTCTTGAAAACACTTGTGTGTTACTAAATCAATGTTGCTGAATTTGAAAAAATTAAAATTGTTAGGAAATTTTCAGCCGTTTGGGCTGCACATGCGCTGAAAGACAGAAAATAGCGCAAGAAACAACTTTTGGACGACAGGCCGCCTAGGCCGAACCGCGCAAGGTACTTGAACAATTTTTTCTGGATCTTGCAGCTTACCAACTTCCTATTCACACACACACTACACACTTTCTCTAACACGGCTCTCGGCTGCTAGAGAGTTTGATCAGTGGTAGGGTTAATGAGACATCAAGTACTTCATTTACATGGCCGACGTTTCGAGTCATTCTCAAGGCTCTTTGTTGAAACATTTTACACAAAATTTTGGCAATTATTTGCTTGTTCGTTCAGGTGTATAAAAGTCTCTCATTATTTAAATTATTTTTAAATTGTTACTATTGGTTGTAATTACCAACGTTTAATGATACACTATTTCTTCGGGTAAGTTGTTCTTTACTACTATCGGATGAATAATTTTTGGGCAGTACATTAGTCATTTATATATGTTTAACATTTGTAAAAATCAAAATTGGAGAATTAATAATAATAATAATATTTATTGAGCATGATTTAAATAAAGAAAATATTGTATAAAACTAAAACTAAAACTAAAACTAAACTAAACTAACTAAAATAAAATAAAATAAAATAAAATAAAATAAAATAAAATAAAATAAAATAAAATAAAATAAAATAAAATAAAATAAAATAAAATAAAATAAAATAAAATAAAATAAAATAAAATAAAATAAAATAAAATAAAATAAAATAAATAAAATAGAACTAAAAGAAGAAAACGTATCCATGCTCACAGGAAAAAGGTCGGCAAGGCCGTTTTTCACTTTTCCTAATAGATTATATTAACAATACATATAGCTTGAAGAGGCGCCTTATTTCAATAGTTATTCTGCATATTGGCTAGGCATTCTTTTAGATTTGTCTTAAATTTAATGGAAGTAGTAGATTGTGAGAAAACATCTTTAAATGCATTTATAGTTTTAGGCGCCGTATATTCAAAGCAACATTCGAATTTAGCCGAACGGTGTATCTTGGTGATATAAGAATTACCCCCTCTGAGATTAGCATCATGCGTTGATATCTCCGATTCTTTTATCAAAAGACTGTACAAATATGAAGGTTGCTTTGATTGTAAAGCTTTATATAGGAACGTGCCATATAAGAGCAGGAACCTAGACTTTATCTTAAGGCTCCTAAGGAGAGCTCTGTAGTTCATATTGGTAAAATGGTCATTTTGGACGTAATCATCTATCAAAAATTAAAAAAACGATGCATAGGTCAAATTCTATGTAGCATAGTGATCAATTTCTCAATAGCTTCTGGTTTCAAATTAAATATTTAAGTTACAATCTTGGTCGAAAGTTCTGAAGGAGAAGCAACTTTCGATCAAGATTGTAACTTAAATATTTAATTTGAAACCAGAAGGTTTACATTAATTGATCACTATGCTACATAGAATTTGACCTATGCATCGTTTTTTTTAATTTTTGTTAGATGATTATGTCCAGAATGGCCATTTTATGACCATTTTAGCAATTTAAATTTCAGAGCTCTCCTTAGGAGCCTTAAGTATACTAAGGTTATTATAGTACGGTGTTACATGGTCTCTCATAGAAATAGCAAACGAGTAACGCAGGCATGCGTTTTGTAGAACCTGTAACTTGTTTTTCATATTGTTTGAAAGATCGGCGCTTGCATAATCAAGATGGTTTAAAATTAAAAAATTAAGCATTAACGTCCATTTAGTATGTTGCGGGAGAACATCTTTAAACTTCCACAAAGACTTCAGCTTGGAATAGCATGCACAACATTTTTTTATAACGTGTTCTTCAAAGTTTAAATTATTATCAATTATTACACCGAGGTTACGAGTACTCTCACTAACTGTCAACACTGTGTTACTTAATACTATCTGTTTATCTAGCATCAGGGAGGCTTTCTGAATAGCATGTCTGGATCCAATACACAAAACTGTTGTTTTACTCGCATTTAAACTAAGACCATTTCTATTTGACCAATCCAGTAGATGTGCCAGGTTTAAATTAAGTTCAGTAATTAAATGATTGACATCTCTAGGTGGGCAAGATTTATAGATTTGTGTATGATCTGCGTATAGATGAATATTCCATTGATTTACTAGGATCTCGGGTAAATAAGCAGTAAAAATTTTAAAAAGCGTTGGGCCTTTAATACTTCCCTGCGGTACGCCATAGAGTACTGGTAGTTCTTCCGACATGATGCTATCTATTGTTACCACTTGAAACCAGCAACTTAGATAATTTGAAAACCAGCGGAGCATGTCTTCATTGATGCCATAGTAATGTAGTTTGGCTGTAAGCAGATCTCGGTTGATCACATCAAAGGCTTTGCTATAATCCAATAGCACCAGATAGGGGACTTCAGATTTATCTATGCTTCTAGTTACGCCTGTAGTTATTTTCAGCATCGCAGAGGTGGTGCTATGTTTAGGGCAAAAGCCGGACTGTATATTAGGCAATAGGTTATTAGAATTAATGTGCCGCACTAAGAGTTTATTAACGATTTTTTCCAATATTTTAGACAGCGTCGGCACTATATTTATTGGTCGTATATCTTTTAATTCCCTAGCCTTGTGAGCTTTTGATAAGGGATTAACAATTGCTTTTTTCCATATTTTAGGAACAGAGCCACTTTTAATAGAGAAATTTATAATATCCGCAATGACCTCTTTACAAAAGGGTACTTAATGCTAACTTCAGCATGCTTAAATTAATATTATCGCAGCCAACTTCATTTGATGTTAGTGCTGTAATAGTTTTCTATATCTCCTTTACTGTTACTGGGTGTTTGTTGTTGCAATTCCTTAAGTTTGGGATATTTATTATGGTGGTAAAATTCTAAAGATCATTATCGATATTTCCGGTTTGCAGGTTGTTAACAAAGTGCTTATTGATATTATCGGCATCTTTTATATCTTCGGCTATTTCTGACCGTAACTATTGTGAATATTCCAATACGAGAAATTTTTCCTAAGCATTTTATTCATGACTTGTTTAACTGTTGTTTATATAACAGCAATAAAAACACTGTATTTAGCATTTTCCTGGCTGACAGTCAGTTTTAACCTATCATAACATTGTTATTGTTCCATAAATTGTTACCAAATTTCAAAATGTTGTAGCACACATACTTTTCAAAAGTTGAAAGCCCATAAATGTTGATTATTGATATAATTAACTGGTTTTACGAGCTATAATCGAAAATTGACTATTTTCCATTATACGGAAACTAAAGAAAAAATTCTGGTTTTAAATGCTAAATTTGTCTTAAGTGCTGAAATCAAGCTGCATTATTACTTTATTGAAAACAAAATTTGTTTTCTTGTAATTCAAAGTAATGTTATGATTATCGCGAAAGAAAGACGCGCATATTCGTAAATAGCGGGCAGCAAACCACAACAAAGTGATTATTTTTTTGCATTGTACAAAACCATGCGCTTCATAGCAATAGCGTACGACAACAGCTTCCCCGCGTACTGCACTTCACCGCGCGGACCAAAGCAT
Source organism: Pyrocoelia pectoralis (assembly GCA_036250285.1). NCBI lineage: Eukaryota > Metazoa > Arthropoda > Insecta > Coleoptera > Lampyridae > Pyrocoelia > Pyrocoelia pectoralis. Next base: position 20,308,707 of record CM070076.1, on the reverse strand, counting down.
TCATCCTTTTTTCCAAATTTCTTTAAAAAAAACCATGTATAATGATATTTTTTTTGAATTGTGTTAGACCACAACACTTTGGGGTCCATTTAGTTTGTGCATTTCATCGTTATTGTATCTGTATTTATCAAGTAAATCTTTTTCTGGCTTGAGGATGATGTTAGTCTCAAGTTCAGAATATTGGAATGAGACTTAATTTTTACCGTCACAATTTATTACCTACTTTTTGCATTGAAGTAGTTTAAGTACTCTTATAAAAAATATCATCTTCATCATCGTCTGCACTAGATTTTCGTAAAGGGGAGGTTGAGAGTAGTTTTACAATTATTACACAAATTAATTTTTTATGTTACTGTTAATTTATATTAATATCGAACTATCAGGTACTCAGTTACACAATAATAATTTTTATATTTATGAAAATATGTATGTCAAGTGATATATTATAAATATATCAATATAATATAATTTATGTCAATGTCAATTTTACATATCGGCATTTTTATTAAATAGTTATTTAATACTGAGACATTTTCATGGCGGATGAAATATTATCAGGAAGTCACAACCTCACGCCTTCTCTTCTACTATCTTGCAAGTCAACTAGGGGAGTTAAGGACATCAGTAAGAGTTGTCAAAAGGATTTCGAAAAGTGCAAGAAACTCTTTAGCGCTCCGGTTAGCCCTTATTTTCGAGGAATGCACACAAAAAAAGAACGACTTTAAGTCTTGGAAGGGTCTATTTATTTTTGCATATACTTATTTGAAGCTTCCAAAGAATAAATCTAAAGAAAGTATTGCAACGATTCTTAAAAGAAATTGTGAACACGATAGCATAGCTGATAAGAATTATTATGGTAATGGAGGAACTGGAATTCGTGAAAGAGTTGAATCCAAACTTAATACAGGTGATGCAAAAGGTGCCATAACTTTACTTTCGTCATCTGACAAGATTGCAAAACATGATAAGGAGACACTGAACCTTCTTAAAAAGAAGCATCCTGTGGCCCAATCCTTTTGTCTTACTTCAGATTTTGATGATGTCCCTTCTTTTCAAGTTTCTCTTTATAATGTTATGGACTCTCTCTCTACTTTTGATAATTGGACCGCAGGAGGATTAGATGGTATTAGGGCTAGTCATTTGAAGGACTTGACTTCAAGAGAATCAGGAGCTTCGGGAGTACGACTTCGTTCAGCCCTCATGAAGTTTACGAATTTACTACTTTCTGGTGAAGTTAATAGGGAAATTGCTCCGTTACTTTATGGAGCGACTCTGTGTGCTCTTATTAAGAAAGACGGATGAATCCGTCCAATAGCGGTGGGATCCATATTTCGAAGAATGGCCGCTAAATTGGTTTGCAAGGAATTCAGAGATCCTCTTGGTGAATACTTCAGACCTCATCAACTAGGATTTGCGACAAAAGGCGGATGCGAGGCAGCAGTACACGCAGCCAGGACGTTTTGCACTAGAAATATGAATACAGATAAAGTTTTTCTCAAAATTGACTTTCGCAATGCCTTCAACACAATTAATAGGAGACATTTTTTGAAGGAAATCAAGGTCCATGCTCCTGTGTCATTGAAGTTCTTTTCTCAATGCTACTGTATAAAGTCATTTCTTATGTTTGGAAAAGAGACTATTTTATCAGAAGCTGGTATACAACAAGGCGATCCCGGTGGTCCCTTTCTCTTCTGTTCGGGAATTCAGCGTGTTGTCAGTTCATTAAGTTCGGAGTTGAATGTTTGGTATCTTGATGACGGTAGTTTGGCCGGAAACTATCAAACTGTATTAGAGGACTTCACAACACTGTTATCAGTGAATGTAGGAAAATTGGTCTTGAGATAAACACAGAAAAATGCGAATTATTCTTTTGTGGAGAACTTGATTTGGAAGTCCTTGAGGCCTTTAACAGTGTTGCTCCAGGCATTTTAGTTGTTGAGGGTGACCTATCACTTCTTGGCGCACCAATAATTGAGTCTGCTACAAGACAGATATTTGAGAAGAAGGCAAAGGATTTACAAAGATTGATTACTAATCTTCAGCTACTGAGTCGTCACTCTGCGTTCTCTTTGTTGAAGAATTGCATTGGAATACCAAAACTGACGTATTTACTTAGGTCTACCCCCCCTCTTTGGTTTTGAGGATATCATATTCTCCTTGGACAGTATGATTCATAATGGACTGATATCTATATTAAACTTAAGGCTTTCGGACCCAATTCAGTCTCAACTATCTTCATTACCAGTCAGATTCGGTGGAATAGGAATCAGAAAGATTATACTTGCTGGCTTTTCTCTCTTCAATCCATGCTACATTGGACTTGGTATCCTTTATAATGTCAAACCAGTCGGAGGGTGCTACTTCAGTTAGCGGATTTGTTTCTTGCTTTAGCGTATGGTCTGATCTAAATGGTCCCGCGACTCCTTTACAACCTAATTTTCAGAGATGTTGGGATGAAATTAACATTTTGAGGATCATTAACGCCATTAAGCCTTCATCAGATAAAGACAAAGCTCGTTTTTTAGCAGCTCAGTTTCCATCTTCAGGAGCATGGTTAAACAGTATTCCTAGCTCGAATCTAGGAACTCAAATGGAAGATAACTGTTTTCAGATTGCAATTGCTTTAAGATTAGGATTAGATATATGTTTGCCCCACAAATGTAGATGTGGTAAGTTGGTTGACAGAAGTGGAACACATGGTCTTTCTTGTGAATTTAGCGATGGTCGATCTTCAAGACACAGGGAGCTTAATATGATTATACGTCAAGCTCTGTCTTCCGCACATATTCCTTCTAGACTTGAATCTAATGGGCTGATTCGCTCTGATGGGAAGAGACCTGATGGAATTACTGAGATACCGTGGTTAAATGGAAAACATCTCGTGTGGGACGCCACTTGTTCAGATACTATGGCCCCTTCTAATATTACAGCTTGTTCTCGTAATGCCGGTGCCTCTGCGAATGATGCAGCCAATACAAAATTTACAAGGATACGTGACTAAAGTGATTTCTTCTCGAATAGTGGAGACCTTCTCATGGAGTTTATCAATGGTAGGGTTAATGAGACATCAAGTACTTCATTTACATGACCGACGTTTCGATTAGCTCGAGTCATTCTAAAGGCTCTTTATTGAGACATACTGATTATAGTTAGTACAACAGGTAAATTAACAGACTAGCGACTGAATTAAATGTAGTTTTCTAACAGCAATTCGTGGCACACTAAGTCAAAAGCTTTTGTTTGATCTAAGAATACTGAAGTACAAATCCTGTGTAATTAAAAATCGTCCTTATTGCTACGAAGTAGGTAATTTTATTTCCTCCATAAATTGTAGAATTCAATTTTTTAAATGATTTGAAAAATTTTACAAACGACAGGAGCAATGGAAATCAGTCTATATCTATAGTTAAATGAATATGCCCATGTAGCTTTTTTGTAAAGTGAAAGAACCACTGAACTTTAAAAAAACACGCTATGCAACACGTTCGAGGCTGTGATTCAGTACATATGCCAATGTAGGAATAATTTAGTTTTCACATTTCATACTGGCTACTAACGAATTTGTTAACAAATTTATAACGGCAAGAAAGTTTATTCAAGACTTCGACGATACATTAATAATTGTGCTATGAAAAGGGGGGATAGTTAAAGCTTTTATGGCTGCAAAAGTAACCGATCGGTGTTACCAATACAAGTTTTTATGTTTTAAAGTAGGTTCCTTAACAATTGGATTAAATTGTTTTCCGAAAGGATTATTGCATTTGTCCCAAATTTTCCGTTTCGTCGTAGTGTAAACTCAAACTAAGTTTATCCTCTTAAGCAAACTGAAAAGCTTCTTTGCGATGGAACAAGATAAGACGGTTTGTCTCTTGTTATAATTAATGAAAGATATAGCGTTTCTTAGCTGCATGGTTACTTATTTCCTAGAAATTACGTTTTAGACAAGGAAGTGCGATTTCTCAAATAATAATCTCTGCTTATGTGTGAAAGAATAAAAAGCTCTGTATATTCGCTTTTCATCCCAACACACCCATAAACCAAGCTGTAACAAACAGCAGAGCTATAAAAAGAAATTACACGGAGTTAATTTACTCGAAGACGATCTCCGAGAGAAACTAATTGGAGTATTTCGCCTGCTTATTTACTATTAAACAGAATTTGGATCACGTCAATGCAGTTTTTGCAAAAGATAAACTTAGTGGATCATTATTCAAACTTATTGTCTGCAAAAATGAGTTGAATACAATTTATATAATGAGAATTTACCTACGTCAGAAGTTTCACAACTTATATTCTAACATCAGAAAATTCTGATTGCTGACAATTTTATGGAATGTCGGAGATTACATATTTACAAAACTGAGTTAGGTATACCATACCTAAAATGAAATTTTTGATTGAATAATCAACCCTATAATATAGTGTATTCGCTGTAGTTATACAGGGTTTGTCCCAAAATAAAGTTGAATGAGTTCAGCAATAAAAATTTATTGCAGATATAGCTACAAGTGTTTAAAATTCTTCGAAGTAGGCTCCTTCCCTATCAGAACACTGGCACCAGCTTCCCTTCCACTGGCGGTACGCGTCCTGGAAGGCGTCGTCGGAGATTTCTTCAAGCACCTAGTCGTTGCCTTTTGGATGGCTTCTAAAGTCCCAAAATGGTGGCCCATTAGATTCCTCTTGGTCCTTGGGAATAAGAAGGAGTCCGCAGGGGACACATCAGGACTGAAGGGCGGCTGTGGCAGTGTTGCGACATCGCGTTTGGCCAGGTAGTTCAGGGTATCGTTGCCAAAAGCCTCCGTAGCATAACAACAGCCTCGGCACCCGCCTCCTTGAGTAAAACGCAACATTTTATGGCGTAACGCTACTCTACGGAACGAGGTATCTTCAAAATCCTACGCGTCACTTCAACAGATGTCCAAACGAACGGTCGTGTGCGGTGACCACAGCGTCCAGGCGACTGGCGTTGATCACAAATATTTTATTTATGGCGTGGATCGCGTCCGCTTCTCAGACCCCCTCCACAATTCTCGCCGCTTGGTGCGCTTCAGTGTCGGCTAGCGTTGGAGGGGAGAGGTCATTCAACTTTATTCTGGGACAGACCCTGTATTATCAAATTATGAGCAATTTTCACTTGTGAATTGTACTGTCTTGACCCGAAATTTACATAAGAATAATATACGGAAGTTAGAAAAAGACGTAAACGATTTAAGATTCTGATTTTTAAATTACACCTACCAATCATCCTGTAGGTAGTGAGCTATACAGTGTGTCTAAAAACTGTACCGTCAAAATGGACGCATGATCATCGTCTAGGTTACATGTGTACATTTTTATAAAAAACATCAATACGGAATTACATATTAAAAATAGAACTATAGATACATATAAAATATTACAGAACTGACTACAAGGAATGACTTCGGTTATAAAGACAACGTGACAAATGACAAAATCGAACCTGATATATTGGCGGTTCGACGTCCTTGGTGTAGCAATAGTAGAATTTCACGCCAGACTAGATCTAATCTGCAATTGAATTTCGAGGCAATCAGCAACTAGAATTTAAGCAGTGCTAAATCCTCTTCACGGGCATTAAATACATGCTAGTTGAAAAGCCACATGAGGTATTACATCAAATAGAGTATAGTTGGCATGAAATAATCTATAATCTATACAAAACTAAATAGTTAAATCCACATGAAGGATAAAATAAATGTTGAAACAAATTAAAATCACAATTATACAGCAAATTTTCGCAACATTAACATAAAGAATGCAGTATACAGTAAGATTGGGTTACATATTACATTACCTGTATAAAACACACAATAAAAAATAGATGTTCACACTTTGAAGGCCGGAACAAGACAAACATAAATGCGTAATATTATAAGGGTTGCAAACTTGTATTCAAAAACATGCACGTGATCAGCTTCTTTACTGTGTTGTCGGATTTCATATTTTGTCGTACCCTTGGTACCTCAATAATTTAAAATTTTCAGAAATATTAAACGAGGGCTGCTCAAGAAATGTTTAAACGTGAAAGTCAAGAATAGCCAAAATGGTTTGGTTTTGATTGTGTAATTTCTAATTTCTAATAGTCAGGTCAGGTCAGGTCTAATAGTTAGGTTTTCATTTTCCAGTAACGATGGTGGAGAAATCTAAAGTCTTTATCCATTCTTGGTGTACAATGGTCCTGTTATATTATTAGAATGGAACACAGCCTCCCGTAAAAGAAATATTCGTCCTGTACATAACCATCAAATTACAGAATTAAAGTCAAGCCAATTTGAACCCATTTGTACCAAAGAATTCGTAAATTAAAAGCATACAAATCAATATTTCTTTGAATAACTTTTTAAAAATATGGCAAAGAGTTCTACAGAACTTTTCACTTGAAAAAATCAAATAAATAACGTTACCTCTCATATTGGCTTTTAGACCCATCGAGGACATCTATTCCAAACTTCTAGAGAAAATAATCAGCGATAGTAAATTTTCGAAAACATACAATTATTTAACTTGAACATTCAATGCCTGCGAATGTATTTGGGATGCATAGGACTTTTCCCAAGTACATCAAAAATGGAGTAATACATTGACTTGGTGTTAAAACATTAATAAAATATAATTTTGGGTGGGCACTGTGTGTAGGCACCCCCACTCTTGTAAGACCAAAATATTTTTATCCGCAAAAACATACTATTATTACAAGTGATATGTAATTAAAAATACATACTTAGTTAGTTTTTGAAGGCACCCTAAAAAATATTTTAATTATTTTTGGTTAAGTTTATTTAAACTTGGTCTGTAAAATTCCATAAATTGTCAGGTACCTATATTATAATAACAGGTAATTCCACTTGATGCTTTATTTCAAAAAATCCTTACACGTTTCGACACTATGTATTCGTGTATCACTAATCTACGCCTCGGTGGTAGTTGGTTGTTGATCTCAACATTCCTTCAAGGATTATCATCAAATATACAAGTCCCTCGCCCCCCCCCCCCCCCCCCCCCCGAAGATGTATACATTATCCCATCCGTTCACAACAGTCATTAAATCCGTTATGTACTCCAGTCGATTGTGGAGTTGTCAAAATGGCAATTTTGATGGCTTGGAATGCATCAATCATCCGGCGACTAGAATCAACCGGATCCGCGTATCCGGATACGAAATTCGATCACACGTGAATTCTGTTATTGATATATGGAATGAACTTCGTGATTTTTTGTGATACCTATAAAATTTATCCATCATAATCTCAAAATGGAGGTATCTGGATCAGTAAATGAAATTTACTGTAATCTAGTAATCTCCTCCACGAATTTATTCAAATACGGATACAGCTACATTCTTATATCCGGATCCTATGTAAATTAATAGTAATGCAGGTACGGATTTAACTCACAAATCCGTAGATTCGCGGATTCGGAATTCGGATTTAACCCCCAATTCCGTAGATGCGTATTTAACCTTCGGATTTTCGATCCGGATCCACAAAAATCCGGTATTCGGATCTATTGGGTCCGATAAACGCCAGCCAATCCATCATCAAATCGATAACTAACAAACGGTAACAGACAAAAAAAAAAAACAAACAGAAGCAACAAAATTAAATGGGGAAATTAGGTCTTCCTCCTTTTATCTTAATTTGGTTTTTCCCCATGATCTTTTTGTGCGTTTTCTACCCGTTTATTGCCTTGTGATGAAATATCTACAGTAGATTTTCATGAACTACATTGGCGATGTTAAGCCATTTAACTTTAATTTAATTTATTAAACTTAAACTTTAGCAGGCCTGATGATGACAATTACAAATTTTTGTCGAAACATTGCAGCCACCTTTATAATTTTAGTTCGTCATTTAATTTAAATTCATTAAAAGTCTATGGGGAAAGGTTTTATAATTTGAGTTTATAGCAACAACAAATCGGTTGTGGCCATTGCTATTACAGTGCGTCATGGCTACTCATGAATTTTGTAAATTCTATGGTTTTTCGTAACTTTAAATTCATGGAAAACGTCAAAATTATTATTTAAAATTCTTTATAATGTAATTAGGAGAGCCAACACTTGCTTGCTGTATATACTTATATCGTATAAACCCTTAATAATGATTCAGTATCGAAACACCTTGAAACGTTCTGAAATAAAGAATTAATTAGAATTATTTGTAATTATTATAACATAATTACCTACCTAAAATGATCAGTACTATTTGTGAAATCTATTTCAAATCTCTTTATCCCCTTATTTTGTTAGTTACTTTATTTTAAAGCTCGATATTTTTTAATATTCTCTAATGGAACCGAATTTTACTGAAGGAAATGAAATCAACTGAAACGAAAAATCAATTTCCATTATTGGAAACATTATATACAAATGGATTTAATATTTTTAGATAAACATTTACAGAGAAATATGAAATTCTGAAGTGTATTTATTTTAACAGAAAGTCGATTTCTACTGTTTCCTATTTTGAAGGCATGACAGCTCAGGAAATGTAATAAAGTCAGAGATTTCTCACATGTAAAACAAATTGAAACTAGATATCGGAAAAAATTGAAATGCTGCCACCTATCCAAGAGTAAAATTTTATATTTTATGACAAATCTGAATGTATAAGATATGACAAACTCCCACGACGGTGCTAGTTTTAATATGACGTCTATACAAGTTGTCTTTTAAAAATTAAAAATTGTATAGTATATTATTTGCGAATTCGCATTGGATTGGATTAATTTCTTAAATTGACTAATCCATGAATAAACTTGACTCTCTAGAGTTCATTTTTTAACAAAACTGTGAGTTCTCTACAAAACAATGTTTGTCTGACAAATCTATCTACTCTGTTTATAAATCTAAGATTGCAACAAGCCTGACAACTGATAAGGGTATCTGTATCATGGTCTACAACCCTAAAACTTTGGAATTAAATTTACTCACATATGTAAAACTGGCCGTTCCTACTGGTGGTACTCTTGTATGATATTTGTCTTTGTAACATTAACATTTATAAAATATTTATCAAATACTTTCTTCGACATTACATTTGCTTCTGCTCCACTATCTAACTTATATTTAATAATTACATCATCGATATTAATACATTCATTAAAATTTTCTAACCTACATCTTCCCTTATATTTTGAAGCCGCCATGACTTCGGAAAGTGGTTCAACAAGCCACATTTTTTTTCCATTTAAGCCCATGATATCATCAGTGTACGCAGTGATTCTTTACGCTGTGCAAGGAAGAGTATCGTACCGTCACGCGTTCTCAAATTCTAAGCTGAAAACATGAGTGCCGTAATAGAAAATCGCACCAAGTGTGAACTGCGTAGCGTAATAAGATTTCTTTGTGAATTGTGTGAGATGTATGGTCCAAACATATGGTGACAGTGTAGTCCATCAATGGGTACGTTTTTTTTTTAAATGGAAGAACTACTGAACAGAGCGAATGAAACAATTCGTGTAGGCCGTCGCTTCACAATCTCGGAACTTTCCGATCATTTCCCTGAAATTTCTAGGAGTCTTCTACACGAGTTAGTGACAGAAACATTAGGTTATCGCAAGTTTTGTGAACCTTGGGTACCAATACTTCTTAGCAACGACCACAAAATCAAAAGGATGACTTTCTTTCTCGGTACGACGCGACGGTGAAGGAGATGAATTTTTGAAGAGGATCGTTACTGGAGATGAAACTTGGGTAGCCTATGTGAATGTGGAGACAAAACAATAGTCAATGCAATGGGGTCATACAGATTCTCCAAAGCCAAAGAAGGCTCGCCAAACTGCGAGGAAAATCATGGTTACGGTGTTTTGGGCATCTTGCTCGTTAATTATATGGAGCGTGGTACGACAATCACGTCTGCAGTGTATTGTGAAACATTAAAAAGACTACGACGCGTAATCCAAAACAAGTGTTGTGGTCTGCCGGCATCTGGTGTTGTGTTTTTTCACGACAATGCTCGCTCTCACATAGCTCAAAGAACAATTGAACTTTTGACCAAGTTCAAATGGGACGTGTTTGATCACCCCCATTACAGTCCAGACTTAGCTCCCAGTGATTACCACATGTTCCCATACATGAAGCTGTGGCTTGCATCTCAGCGTTTTGTCAATGACGAAGAGAATAATTTTGAAGGTGGCCGTATTATTGGCACTTTCGCTTAGAGCTATTAATTGCTGACGATCGGATAAAATCTTATGGATTTTTGTGTTTTTTCCTTACTGCACTCGCACCTTATTCGCATACCTACTGCAATGGAACAAGGAAAGAGTGAATTGGGTACAAGAATATTTCGATTTTGTTTTTAGGCGGATGTTGCCCGTTCGGAGTTACAAAATTCCATCTTCCAATAAGAAATCGTACGGTAAGGGCCACAATACGCGTTTCATAAGAAGCTATCATTGCCGTCGTTCCGTGGCTTGCTCGTTCGCCAGATTTGTCATCAATTGAGTATGTGATCGGTACCCGCGGCTGATTAATTTACCACATCCACCAACCCGGCTGCGGATTCAAGAAACTTGAAATGATACACACAGGCAAAAATTGATACCTTACTTGACAGCATCCAACGCCGCGCCGACTAAATAAATGCATAGCAAATAGTGGCGAAACAACTCATTATTTAAAAAAAAACCTTTTTTTTTAAATCGGCCAGAAAGTAGTACTTTCCGGATTATTTTTAGGCCAGAAAATGTCATTTTGTCGGACCGAGCCGGAAAGTTATTGTGATAGTCCGGTAAAAGTTTTACCGGACTCATTTTTACTTTCCGGCCTAGAATGGTCAATTGTTCTGCCCGTTTCTGGCCGATTTTAAAAAAAATATTGTACGTAATACGTCGCAAAAGTGCTTTTACTGCACTCGCAGGCTTGCAGGACTCGCCTGCGGCTCGTCCTGTAATTTGCCTACTTGTCCAGTAAAAGATCACTTTCGGGACTTGTTACGTAAACTACTATTTTCCAACACCTCTTTAGAAAAATCGTTTTTCCTCTCTAATTTTCGTGACGAAAGTACTGCTGTTCCTCCCTAAGGAGGCAAAATATTTTGAAATTTATTAAATCGTTGTAATTATCCTTTTAACTTTCCTTTCTCTCATCCAACACAATAAAATATCGTATTCCTTTTCATACCGCAATCGTGATTTTTCTGGCAACAAACGTACGTTTCATTAATTTATCCTCTTCCATAATATCTGCAGGAACTGAATTTGCACCATTTTCTTCTATATCTTCCATTTTCCTGAGGAATATGGGAGACGAAATTGCGAAATTTCAAAAAATTGTTAATTATCAAATCGAATTTTATTCTGGAACCTTGGTTACAATCATAAAAACCGTTCATTAGAAGTTTCTGGGGTCCCTTATTACTTATGAACTTTCAGGTTAAGGATAACCCATAGCCTTCTTTTGTTCTAAAATATTGTCGATGTTGTACAACTTTCGGAAGGATCGAAAATTGCCATTCATCTTCTTATTTTAAATGGAACACCCTGTATATTATTGCATTTTTGGATTATACAATCGATTCTGCGTTACGCTGTATTAGATTATCCTATACCTATCTTCAACTGTTTTTTTTAATTTGCAAAATATTAGTATGACAACAGGAAAAACAATTACTTTTACAAAACGAATGTAATGATCTTATTTACACAACAAACAAATAAAAATCACTTTAATGGATATAATAGAATACATTCAAAATATCAGTATTGCAATATGCGTTAACTGCTCCCGTTTTATAAAATTGTTTACTGTTTACCACATGTTTGCTTTAATGAGAATGACATCCAGATAAACAAACATTCGTTTGTCTAATCATACTCACAGCCTACTTTCAAATGTGCATAGGTTTTAAGTGCAGTTTTAATCAATATTAAATAAAAAGCGTTAATAACTACAAAACCGCTAAAGATAGGTATAGGGATACCTATAGTTTATCGATGCGTAAATTAAATCGCCTTCCAAATATGTAAAAATATACGGGGTGTTCGATTTGAAAAAAATGACTTTTTGGTGTTTGAAGTTTTTTAACTTTGCCACTACTTTTGAACGCCCTCTATAATCTGTGATAGGTTCGTAAATGTATTTTGTGAACCCTTATGGTTTTACTTGGTGTTTGTAAAGAAGAGCAAAAGGTGGGCTATTAAACATCCCTCTGCAAAACGTAATTTTAAAAAAATTATAATATCTCAAAAGCAGTTGAAGATAGGTATAGGATAATCTAATACAGTGTAACGCAGAATTGATTGTATAATCCAAAAATGCAATAATATACAGGGTGTTCCATTTGAAATAAGAAGATGAATGGCGATTTCCGGTCCTTCCGGAAGTTGTACAACATCGACAATATTTTACAACAAAAGAAGGCTATGGCCGATTATCCTAATCTGAAAGTTTCAAATTCATAAATAGTAAGGGACCCCAGAAACTTCTAATGAACGGGTTCTGTGATATACCCTGTATACCTATTACACTGGAGTAAAATGGTATGTACGTTTCATCGCCTGTTACATTTTTCGACGAAATTTGGCGCCTTCCATTCTTAAGCAATGTTAGAATTTCGTGGCAAATTCGTCCACGTATTATTTTTTGAAAATTTGTAAGATGATGGGGTACAAAACGACTTACGACTTTTTTCAGATGAAACTGGTCTGTGCCTTTCTGGTAGTTCTTAAACGTTTGAATTCCTTGTATCAACTGTAAATTGTTGCCAAAGAAGGGCCCTGATCGTCAAAAGTTCATTTCAAACTTTCTTCGTAGTCGTACGCACTTAAACCTTTCTTAAAGTTATAATAAATCATTATGCGAAAAGGTTCTCGGGTGAATTCCATTTTTTCACTACACTTGCGAAACTTAAAACTATCTTTTAAAATCAATTAGCAAATAAAGCGGCAAATGTCAAGTTAAAAGTTGATGGGGCTACATTTTTTGTTTTCCATGGCCTACCTAATTTCTTCATTCTCATTAATAATGGCTTATCCCTCGTATACCTATTTTAGAGTATACAGATTAAACATGAACGGTACATCGAAAAGAGAACATCAAGTTCACAGAAACCAACTTTATGCTAAATAATATTATGAAAAATGGCACCATAATCTGCAATATAACTTTAGCGACTATTCACGAAATAACTTTTAAGCAGGAAGCGTAGCTACTTGAGATTAATGGAATTCGTATGTTTTCAAAAACAAAAAAAAATTGTATGGAAACCGCAAGTGACTTCGCATAAGTGAAAGAAAATCAATCTTTTAATACATAAGAAACGTTTTATTGCGATTACTTCAACAAGTGTTTGTTTCAGCTTATTTTCGGATCTTCGCAGCCTCTCCGGAACGACATTGATGAATCTTTTAGCGGCCCTATTCATGAACCAACTTCTTTATGTTGTCGGTGTTGGAGGTGTTCCTGTAAGTATTAACATATTTTAATGTCATTACTTTTGACCTTTTCATGTTAAATTTACAATTATAAGTTGTATGCTCTGAAAGTTCTACATAATTGATTCTACCATTTTAAATATTTATTTTCGAATATGGAGTAGTTCAAGAACAAAGGGTTAAATGAAATTTACAATTCTAATTACTTTATGACTTTAATTGGAGAAGCTTAAAATCACAATTATTACAAACACACTGTTTGAGTTTCGCTGTTATTATAATAGCAGTTTCTCTGGAGTAACCCACAAAACTTCTTTGTTTGTAATTACAGCGCACATGTAATGTAACATGATACTTAGATTCTCATAATACAAATTAAAATTATAATTACAGCATTTGTACAGCCAAGATGCCCGCGTATAATTTAAAATGGCTTATAAACGTATGCAGATTACAATCCATAACGAACTTCGTGAAGCAACCATACGTAAAGATTGATGGCAGATGTGAAATAGTAGACAGTGTAATAATAATTCCTCAAATTACGTGCACATTTAGTATTACGTCTGTATCAGGTGTTTCATGTTGTCTAGTCTACGAAACTCTAAGAAACTCCAATTTTGTAAAAGTAAAGTTTCTTACCTTTTATTGATTAAAGCTTCTACAATTTAGAATCCATGAAGAATAAGTCACGTCAAATTTTGCTTTTTCATTTGGATTTATCTGTGAAGTGCGTTCCATAACTATTTCTGTGTTAAATTGCCTAAACAGAAATAGGTAACACTTCAGGATTAAGGAAATTTGAAGCTTCGGAGATCATTTTGACCAACTTACCGAAGAGATATCAAAAACTAAGACCACTTTACATTCATACTTACTCTCATCAAGAATTCGAATCCAAAGTCAAACTACGAAAAAAATACGGTTCGCTGGAAATTTACACAGAAGCCATGCTATATAGATTTGTAAAAGAAACTATCCTCGATCATAGATAATGATAACTACGCTTCGGATAGTTATGCACTAAAAAACCTTGAAATATGTATGCAAATATGCACGAAAAATACTAAAAATATGCCCTTAAATATGCATTTAAAAATTTGATTCTATACGATATCTATATTACAATCTTATAAAATCTTTTATTTATTTTTTCTTTTGGCATCCTAGATGATAACACTTTTGATGGTAGCTATTAATTAACTACAAAAAATTACAAATTTGCAAGTACACATATTTTATTGATGTTATTCTACTTACGTAATAGTACGTCCGGCTTAAGTTATTAGCCTTATTATAGTCATCTATTGAAAGTACCATATTTGTTGAGTCTATTTTACACTAATGTAGTAATGTTTCATGTATTGAAATTTAACCCCCTAAACAAAGAATAACATGAATTTTATAATCTTTTCTGTAAACAGTTTTTTCGAAAGAATATGAAAGTGTGTATTTATGAAGAGCTTTAACTAATTACAATTAGATTACTAATTAATTAAGGAAGTAAGTACCTATTTAGATTTATAATATTACTATCAAAAATAAAATTTCAAACAATGTATAATAACTAAGGCCCGGATTTATATTTTTTTAAAAACCTGTAATATTTAAATATATATTTTATAAAAAATGGCAAATATTTTCATAAAAACCTGTAATATTTTTTAAATATTTCAAACTGAAACCAAGAAGTTAAACACATTTATTCATCAAATGATTATATTCATAAATAATAACCAACTAAAGAATGTATAAAAATGCCTTAAAAGCATCCTAATATAGTAAAATATGCAAATATGCTTTAAAAAGTAAATATATGCATTTATAACAAAAAACGGCTAAAATATGCATCTGCATATGCAACTATGTTTGTTAGACAACGTCTACCTTCCGTTTTTTGTACTAAAAATAAAAGCTTATGATACGCACTGGACTTTTTTTTTGAGTCACGGAAAACTCTCCCAACACCGTATAAATACATATAATTTATACAGGGTTTTTCAACGAAAAGGAGCCACCCTTTATAACTTCTAACAGAATCAAAATTTGAAAAATCGGCGATACCCGTCTATAATAATATCGAGGGGGACACTTTTTGACATAAGTTTGAGATTTCATACCTTAACCCCCTGGGTCCCACAAACATACCCTTAATTTTTTTAAATGGCAACATGGGTCATGTGATACGTCATTTGAAAGGTCTTTTGATATCTTGCATTACTGCGTTTAAAATTTTAAAATCGTTCAATTCGTTTGTGAGATATTTTAATTTAAAGTTTTAGAGAACTGATATAATTTGTCGTTATAATAATGCAATATAAAAATATTACTGACTTTTTAATTTATTTTAAGTTTTATTTCCATGTAATTAAAAAAAAGTTTAATACAATGAATTTCGTATCAATTTATCTTGACTATAAAAGCAAAAAAAAAAATAAAAAACAACCATTTTGAAGAAAATTATATCAGTTCTCTAAAACTTTAAATTAAAATATCTCACAAACGAATTGAACGATTTTAAAATTTTAAACGCAGTAATGCAAGATATCAAAAGACCTTTCAAATGACGTATCACATGACCCATGTTGCTATTTAAAAAAATTAAGGGTATGTTTGTGGGACCCAGGGGGTTAAGGTATGAAATCTCAAACTTATGTCAAAAAGTGTCCCCCTCGATATTATTATAGACGGGTATCGCCGATTTTTCAAATTTTGATTCTGTTAGAAGTTATAAAGGGTGGCTCCTTTTCGTTGAAAAACCCTGTATAAATAAATATAAACATTCAGTTTAACAATATGGTACTTAAATTTGTATAAGTCAGCACGTGATGTCAGGTCTGTAAGCCCTTGGCTTGAATCCTCATCCTCCACTCTTTTCCATCTTTGGCAGTGGTTTCCCAATCGGTTAACCCTTAACAACCCAGTAGTGTCTAACGGACACGTTTTTAAATTCATTAGCCTACAGAATCAAAAGTATTATGTTTTTTCTGAAATCGTTTTAGGTATTCTATCATCATTATTTTACCACCCAAATTATGTAGTACAAGTTTTCAAAAAAAAAATGGTTTTCTTTATTTTAACAGTTTTCCGAAACAATAACGTAATAACCTAGATGTGTCCGTGGGACACGATCGGAAATAACACAAGTTTACAGGTTTCTACCTGTTGAAACTTGCATGTAATGTGGTTCATATATAAGCCACTGCAGTTTGTGATTATCGTATTAGTATTTATTTGGTTCGTAGGCGTACAGTTGAAGTGTTATCAATATTACAGTAGTGTGTTTTAAGTTTTGTGCTCTGATACGTTATTCTTCGATAATAAGTTGAAAGGTAAAAAGTGTAAGCATAATATTTATATTTCAACTTTACAATTATTCTGTTTCTCTTAGATTTTTAAAAATGGCTCAACGTAAATTTTTGACTGATGATGAACTCCGATGTGTTTTAGAAGACCCTGATGATGAGAACTATGTATTTAGAGAGAGTGATAGTGCAGAAGAGGATTTTGCTGTAGGCAGTGCTTCTGATAGCGATAATGACCTGACAGAAGCAGGATCTGAATCCGATGATGAGCAGTTATGCAGTGATAACGAGGATAACATTCAGGAGATGGAAACAGAAAGTGCAGTTGTGGAATTTGTGGGTAAAGATGGAACTACATGGAAATCGGAACCAAAGAAAGCAAGTAAAACTTTCCAACATAATATAATCCGTGGCAGAATCCATAAGGTAGTTCTACCTCCAGGGCAAGTAGTTCATGACCCAGTTGATAGTTTCAATTTGTTTTTTAATAAAAATATATTAGAACTTATTGAGAAGCACACAAATTCCGAAGCTGAGAGGGTCTTGCGAAATAAATGGAAACAACTAGATATAATTGAATTGCAAGCATTTTTAGGTTTACTGTTAACTGCTGGTGTTAATAAACAGGAAAATGTGGATTTCAGAGAGTTCTGGAATCCAATATTTGGGAATCCAATATTCCGAGCTACTATGGGAAAGAATAGATTTGCGGCTGTGCAACGGTTTTTAAGATTTGACGACAAAACTACCAGGACACACAGAAAGTCGGAAGATAAATTGGCACCTATAAGAGAGTTGTGGGAAGATATAAACCTCAAGCTCCGGAAGTTTTATTTACCAGGAGAAAATCTTACCATCGACGAGCAACTAATTCTCTTTCGTGGCCGGGTATCTTTCAAGCAGTACTTACCGAGTAAACCTGACAAGTATGGTATGAAAATGTGGTGGATTTGTGACAGTAAAACAAGTTATCCTCTGTCTGGGATACCCTATCTTGGGAAAGATGGGCAAAACAGAGCACAGAATTTAGCTCATACGGTAGTCACTAAATTGTGCGAACCATACTACCGAACTAACAGAAATATAACGTTTGATAATTACTTTACGAGTCTTGAACTTGCAAAGTCGCTATATCAGAATGGACTGACGATAGTCGGGACTTTGAAGAAGAATAAACGGTGCATACCTCAAAATTTTCAGCCCAATAGGACACGCAACACTGAAACAAATATTTTTGGGTTTTGTGGCAACATAACATTGGTCTCTTATGTGCCAAAAAAGAACCGAGCCGTTATCTTATTGTCTAATATGCACCATTGCAATACAATAGATACCACAAACAAGAACAAATCTGAAATAAATCTGTATTATAATGCGACCAAAGGCGGTGTTGATACCCTGGACCAAATGGTGCATGAATATAGAGTCCGACGCAAGACAA
Organism: Pyrocoelia pectoralis; assembly: GCA_036250285.1. Lineage (NCBI taxonomy): Eukaryota > Metazoa > Arthropoda > Insecta > Coleoptera > Lampyridae > Pyrocoelia > Pyrocoelia pectoralis. The sequence continues at coordinate 20,290,563 of CM070076.1, read as the reverse complement.
ACAGGTGGCCAATTGCATTTTTTCAAAATATAATTGACGTGGTTGGGACTGCATCACTAATTATATGGAAAAATTTAAATCCCACTTGGAACCAAAAGAAACCGAGTACACAAAGAAAAATATTTTTACGGGAAATTGTGACCCAATTGGTTAGGCCGCATATACTAAGACGAGGAAAGAAAGGGTTGACGAAGCACCACATTGCAGCCATTCAGGATGTTGCAGAATCAAGTAAACAAGAAGCTGACATTCATTTACCTGAACCAAATATAAAACGAAAAAAGCGATGCGATATTTGCCCGTCAAAAATTTCTAGAAACTCTAAGCAGTGCTGCGATAAATGTAATTTGAATGTCTGTTCTGAACATTCAAAAAGAAAAATAATGTGTGTAAATTGTTTAGCAATGCAATGAAAATAAATTTCTATGACTTATGTACTTAATTTTAATATACTGTCGAGAATTCGCTGTAGTGTGTCCATTGGACACTACTGGGCAGTTACGGTGCAAACGCATACTGGTTTGTTAAGGGTTAAGTCCATTTCTAGCAGGCCTTGTTTTTCCTCGTTCCAACTACGCTTGGGTCTTCCTCTCCTTCTTCTTCCTTCTGGTTCTGTATTGAGAATCGTTCTTATTAATCGCTGCTCTTCTGCTCTCACTACGTGCCCAAGCCATCCCAGTCTGTTTTGTTTAAACGTTGCTACTATATTTGGGGCTTGGTAGACATTCATTAGTTCACCGTTTGTACGTCTCCCCCATGTACCATCTGCCTCCTTAATTCCTCCGTTGATCTTCCTCAAAATTTTTCATTCCCAAACTAACAACTTATTGATGCTTTCTTTCGATAGAATCCATGTCTCACTTCCGAAAGTCACTACAGGTTTCACTACCGTTCTATACACTTTCACTTTCAACGATCTTGAGACCTTTTTATCAAATAGCACCTTTTGTAACGCTACTACACTTCTCAAATCAGCCGCTATCCTTCTTTCAATTTCACTACTCACGTATCCATCGCAGGCTATCTCCGCACCCAGGTATACTTCACTGTCTGCCGTGCAAAGTCATATGTTTGCCTAGCCTCACATTTTTTATTTTTAAGGGTTCCTTTTCTTGCCTCGTTTTTCCTTATAGTGTATATACTAACCTTTTTTCGTTAATAACCAAATCAACTTTACTTTCTTGTGCCTCTAGTTTTTTTACAGTTCTTCCTTAGTTCTGGAAATTAGGACAATATCATCGGCGTAAGCCATACATTGGTAGGCGTTATTCAAGATGTTGGTATTGGTAGATATTTATTCCACTCTTACGTAGCACGTTTCCAACACTATATTAAACAGAGTTGGCGACATTACATCGCTTTGCTTTACATTTCAGTAGTGTAGTAAGGGGAGTTCTAGATTTGTTGAAAGCCACTAGAAAAGTCACTAGAGTTGTTCAAGGTTACTAGAAAAGTTACTAGATTTTTTAGGGCGGGTTCTGGACCAACTTCTGAACTTGGCTATGTTAATCAGCTCCCGCTCGTTAGAACCGCTCGATTTGAACAGCTTTAATTTCAAACAGTTTTATAGAAACAGGTAATAGAAATGGAAGGCGGGTAAATGTGTAGGTTAACAGCTGTACCGGTTTCTATAAAGCTGTTAAAATCGAGCGGTTCTGACCAGGGGAAGCTGATTAACATAGCTAAGTCCTGAACTTTTCTAGTGACCTTGAACAAATCTAGCGAATTTTCTAGTGATCTTCAACAAATCTAGTTACCTTGATCCAGAACTCCCCTTGCTACACTACTGACCTTGGTTGCTTAGAAATTCTTTTGAATCGACACCTGTTATCCTTACTTAGTTAACCGTATCGCTTAAGGTCATTTATACCAGGTCAATTAACTCTTTCTTGTAATCTAACACTTGCATTGGCTCATATGTCGGATTCCTTCTGATGCTGTGGAAGGCTTGCCGGAAGTCTATGAACAACGCGTACAGTTTAATATTGTTATTGTCACTTGTCACACTTTTCTTGGATCTGTCTTAAGACGAAGATATTGTCTAATCACCCTTTTCGAAACCCGCCCGGTAGTCTCCAATAATATTTTCTATCTCTCTTTGTAGCCTATTATTTATGTTACACGAAAAAATCTTGTATGCTGTATTGGTCTGTAATTCTGTAATAGATGCGGGTTACCTTTTTTGTTGATGGGATGTATAACTGCCATTAACGAGCCTTGGGGGTATGTTTCTTATCACAAATTTCCAGGACAAGCTTAAGTAATTCTTCTGTTAGGTGTTCTGAGTAATTCATTGGGCAGTGCATCCGGACCTCGACTTTTGTTAATTTTTATTCTGGTTATGACTTCTTTTAATTCAGTTAAAGTGGGTTTATCTAACCTATCTTGTTGTTGGTGCTGTTGATTTATATTTCTTATGACCTTCATTCCTTTTGCTTCCGTAAAAATTTTACTAAAATACATTAACCATGCTTCTAGTACCTTCTTCTCTTCTATGACTAACTTGCCTTCTTCGTTCCTGAAGCAGCATTGTCTAGGTTGATATTCTTTCCTTTCAGTTTTTAGATTCCTGTAAAATTCTCCAACGTTCCTTTTATTGTAATTTTCCCCCATGTTTTTAATTTTCTCTCTTTGGTATCTCCTTTTCTTTTCTCTAGCGTGGGCCTTATTTATTAATCGTACAGTTTTCTTTTGCTTCTTGTGTTTGCTCTTTTAACATACTTTATTCTGGCAGCAGTTCTTTTTTTGTATTATGTCACGGGCCTAATGGGCCAAATATCGTTTAAGGGAGAAAGCGGCGACACAATATGGATTTTTGCCGCCGGTAGCTCAGTGGAGATTTGGGGGGGTTTTGTATACGTCGTGGTTCACCCCCTGGCCGTCGGACTTACCTGCGTCAATCTTGTAAACTGTCTATAATCGGATTGGTTTTTTAGGGCGCCATCACAGGTTGGTTCCGGGGTTTAAAAGCGGGACAAAAGGTCCTGTGATACCAAATGACCTACTACAGAAATTGTCAAATCGGGAAAATCTGATCTTTATAACGGGTGATCGAAACCTGATTAGAGCTTCGCAATGACTCGTTCACAAATGGTACACCAAAAGAAAAGTTATAATAGGAAGTATAACATCTATTAGAGTATTAACAAAATTACTAATTTACACACCTAGAACAAATATGGAAATATTAACAAAATAACAGGCTGAAGGCCAATCGGCAATCTTACAACTATAAAAAAAAAGGTTAGTACTTAAAAATTAATACATGCACATTACACAAATAAGAGATTTCATACATCTAAAGCTAGTAACATAGGGTCAGAGGGAGTTGCGAGAGAGAGAAAAAAAAAGTTCAGAATGGAACGTAAAGAGAAAGCCTATTTTGACGGGACCGTCCCATTGTACCCTTTGTTTAGTCGCCTCTTACGACAAGTGGGGTCCACCACTGTAGGGTTATTCTCATCCGCCCCTACACGGAGTGTCGAGTATAGTCTAGTCGTTAGGGTGGAGTTTTAAGTCTTTGGCATGCCAGGTGCCTTTAGGTTCACCATCACCGCTTGTTAATTCGTAAGTGTTTTCTGAGATCTGTTTCGAGATAAAAAATGGACCGACAAATTTCGGTGCTAATTTTTTATTAAAAAATTTTGAAGCGTCTGACAAACTATAATTCCTACGCCAAACCGCATCCCAAATCCAAATGAAGAAGTAAGGTACCTGCCCTTACACGAGAAGCTTTAGCGACTAGGGGGAGAAGATCCACCAACGTGTGCACTTCCATACACCAAAATACACCTTCGACACAATTTTAGTCTTTAGCTAAAGTCTCAGAGCTCGCTAACCACTTAACTGCACAACCAAACCCCTTTACTACCAAAACTAACGAACATATCTTCACTACTGGCGAAAATCCCGAATTTCCCTAACAGGAAGCTTACTAAGTAATAGGTGATACGAAAGATTCAGATTGAGTGTTTTAAAAGTCAAGAACCTCCTCATCGAATCCCCTTTCCACTCGCAATCTACCGACGCCCACGCAACCTTTTATTCTCAACAAGATAATGAATTCATTGTACAATCTACAATGTACATAATTACAAAGTAGCGAAATATGAGTAAGCGATGCATTTAACCACGACGGCAGGATCCGATTTCGTAGGGTACTAACGACCTTTATTTGGTGAATATGATTTATCAATGGAATTTTATAGGTACACATAGAAATTAAGTTAAATGAAAATATCAACGGAAACGCATGGAACGACAAGGGTCGAAGCATCATAACAATTATTTCACTACATTCGTTATCAAACCAGGTTTTTCTTTATGATTTCTTAAATACTTTCATGTGCGTGTCCGCAGAGCCTGTTATTTCTCTTTTTATGCGTTCCCAATTCTCTTCAATCCCTTCCGCTTCTTCATGTTTGTATAAATATTCGTTTATGTCTTTTACATAGTTTGTTCCAATTGTTTCATTTTTTAAGGTACTTATCTGTGTTCCATTTGGCAGACTTATTTCTTTTGGTCTTGTTCATTCTTGGGATGTCTTGCCTTACCGTTGCTCGTACTAAAAAGTCAACGTATGGGTCTGTTCCTCTGTAACTTCGTATATTTTCAACCGTGTTCTCGTGTATCCTCTCGATTAGTAAATGGCCGATTTGGTTGATGGTATTGCCATCCACATTAAAATTTACGTAAAAATACAAGTTCAAGTTCAACCAACGAAAGCTTCCAGGAATACTTTCACGTGGTGCCATTTCGCTCTACCTCTTCTCGCCAACGCAGTAGGTCAAATCTGCAACATAAAATTGAGAATGCGAAACTTCCACTCAGTGGTCCAAATTGACCACTTTGTGATTTCCTTACCTTTCAGCTACTGTAAAGGTGTTCAAAAGGAATCATTTTTAGTTAGACGCAGAAATTTAACTCTGTCAAAAAATTCTTCAAGCGTCACCCACAAGAAATCTATAAGTAACGGATACATCGGTTGGTGAATCAATGGGAGATAAGTACTTATGCCTTAATTGTGGTAGTAATTATTTGTAAATATATTTATTAATCAATTTTGTACGCCCTAAAGACATGTGTAATTGGAAAAACCTCGTAGTTGTAGTATCAAACGCCTTGGTATGAAACGTTTTGGTTATGGAATATCAAGGTATGAAATGTTTGGGGATGATCAATCTGGGGATAAAACATTCTATCAGAATGCAATAATTATTTGTTGTAAATGAGGTTTGCATAGATTGAAACACTGCCAGGAACGGATGACGGTAGCAAAACCTGGCTGTGGTAACAAAACAGCTATCCAGGAATATTTAAGAAGCCATCAACTAGGATGAAAGGTAACGGTCTGCGCAATACTAGTATGGGAACAAAACGAATGCAAGCAAATTATTTGGTAGTTAAATGAATTGCTATAAAATACCGAAAATACTATTCACATAAATAAATTTAGGCAATGCATAAAAGGAACTTAATGCTACGTTTTATTCTCTAAACAAAATTGAAAAACGGTTAAATGAATTATGGCAGCATATAGAAGCCAGTAAACCAATTAAGTTTCCTTTCAGATCTTGTATCTTATACAAAATGGGAATCGCGGTATTCCTTTATTGCCCCTTTACATTTTGATAGATTCCTTTGAAGCGGCACCAAGGAATTGGGAAGCCGTGTATGAATTAATAACTGTATAGGAAAGGTAACCTTTTCTGTCGCATATAAAATATTATAAGATTTGACGTATAAGTTATAAAAATGAATTACGACGCTTCAAATAGAGCGTGACATGTAACATTAAATAAGTTTCAGGAAAGGTTTAAAATGTGGCTTTATAACTTAAAATAGCGTTATGGAGCAAATGATAAATTTAAAACCAGATTATTAATATTTTTAACAGCAGTCCTCGCGACTCAGGCGTAACAGAAATATATTGTCTTTTATACTAAAGCATGAAAAATAAAACATTTTGTTACACACATTTCACGGTTTAGGGATGTGAATTCAATATTGAAATATTGTTTAGGAACTACAATGAAAATTCGCAGGTTTAGTAAATAAGCTCGCTTTTACTATTTATTAAAGATTAAAACACTTACAGTATTTTATCGATTAATAGTGTATTCCCCCTTATGATTTACGACTTCCTCCCTCCATTCGCCAGTTTATGAGGCCTTCATTGTTGATAGCTGCGCATATGGTTTGACAATGAGCATAGGGTCCTGAAATGTTGAAAAACCTTTCAATGGAGAAGTGACGCTTTTGACGATGTTTGCACTAGGGTTATTGTGGAACAGGATCCATGCCTTGCCTATAGCGTCTTTTGCATTGCATGGCCACATCAAATGGAGACTGAATTCGGGTTCAATTGGAAGAACGAACTCAATAATTGTTCAGCAAGTGGTTAAACAACACTTCCACAAATAAAATAAATAGAAAGAAATGACGTACATAATTTTGCAAATCTCTCTGTGTAATAAAATAATTATTTAAATGATCAGTTTATTAAACCTAAGTAACGTTTTAAAATTCTACACAAAACTACTTTCAAAGGTGAACTAAAAGATAAAACAAAAGAGTTGAAAAAAATGTTAAAAAGAAATTATTTCAGTAAAATTAAATTGAAATGGTTATGTATAAGTTGTCCAAGTAAATATACCCACATATTGTAGTATCTCGACTAGGTATGAGGAATATGACTGATGTGTTTTAAATAATTTGGTCCAATATAGAGAGATTAGGGCAATATTGTCGAACTGCAGCCAATGTTGGGTGAATATATTTTTGTAATATTATACAAATATTGGACATACAATATTTAGTGAATATAAGAACAATATTTGCAATATTTAGTAAATATTGCTATTTAATGTAAAGTCAAATATTGTACACAAAATAATGTACCAATATCGCTTGTAGGTACAATGTTACTAAATATTGAAAATCTATATTTAAGCAGTATAACATACATATTTGTAATATTTAGTAAATATTGCTATTTAATATAAATTCAAATATTGTACACACGATTATATACCAATATTGCGTGTACATCAATATTACTAAATATTGAAAATCGATATTTATGCAATGTAACATACATATTTACAATATTTAGTAAATATTACTATACAATATAAAGTCAATATTTATTTATCAATAACATAACAACACTGTGTTTTTAATATTACTGGATATTTAAAATGATATATTTAAGCAACATAAAAAAAATATTCACAAATAATAACGTTATGATACTTTCTCAAAATCCGCCGAATGTTAATTTTCGCCGACTTAGAGATATCAAAATAATCAAAATATAATATGCACGCCCTCCTCCATATTTTATAGTGTTCAACACTGTCCTCTGAGTCTACACGAAGTGAATGGGGTTGCTGGGAAAGAAGCCACCGGAAGAGCACATGGAGCCCTGTAGGCGCTGTGCACTGGGAAATAGTCCCTCAGAGCAGTTAGGGTTCTGTGGTGGCCCCTTACTATTTTGGCACACATTACAAAACAATAATGGGTTAATATTGTATAAATTTTCCCCAATATTGAAATAATATCGGTATTTAGCTAATATGTAAAATTGTTCAAATTTCAATGTTGGGACAATATTGAACATTCATATTCTACCAACATATTTACAATGAAATGCCAATATTATACCAATATTAAATGCTATATTGATATCGCCTTAAATTCGCCACGTCAGTTGACTCTTTCTCTCGTTATTGCCATTCCCTTTTAATTATTTGTTTTGTACATAAGGGTGGAGTTAAATGAGGGACAAGCCATTATTAATGAGAATATATGAATCAGTGTAACTTTTTCAAAATTTTACTTTAGATATGTTCAAAGTAGTTTGGATTTTGTACTTAACCATTCCTTCCTTCCACTATTTAACTTCTCCAAGCCAAGAAACTTTAGGAATACTATTAAAATAACGCCAAACAGCAGAGTCGATCTCTCCCCTTCTTTGGCACTTCCAGCAATCAGTGTTTAATGTACCGTTTAGCTGTGACAGTCTTCTGTTCCTGAGTCTAGCTTAAGGTCTCTCCCTAGCGCTCGCTAGTGTAGCTGAGTGAAAGTTTTTGAAACTTTTACCTGAATACTTTGTCACAGGCAAGATGAGGGATTATATCAATATTCAAAAGGATTTATGCGAACCTTTTATTATTTTTTCACTAATTTACAGGAGATATCAACACTAAAGTAACTTGCAATAAAATTATCTTTTAATGTCACACTGACGAAGGTAGCAAATGCAACCGAAATTTTTGTGAACTTGTTAAATAAAGATTTTTTATACATCTAATTGACTATATTGCAAAAAATACATAATACTATACATATAAGCAGTACAATAACATTTAATTCTATAATATGTACATATATATATATTTGTAAAAATGGGAAACCGTAAATAAATAAAGAAATAAAAATAAAATAAAAAAATAGAATAATTAATTGCTTTATTTTAATTTTTTCTGATACGAGTACATTACAGTTTAATAAGGTGCATACATAAGGTACATACCACTTTCGTTATTTTAATTTAAATAATAGTTTGAACGATAATCCGATTGCGTTTGTGTTTCATTAGAAATAGATACCTGGGAATACCTGAACATGTTTGTGGCCCCGGGTCATTTAATGAGCAGACCATGCCGCTATATTTTCTAATGGAATTTCAACCTTATTGACATCAGAATATTTATCGTTTTTATAATGATTTAAATGGTAAATTATGAATCTACAATTTTTTCAAAATTTAAACAGTTCGTATTTCGAAAAACCTATGTCTGAATTTGTTTTTTTCTTTGTTAAAAATATTATCAGTTATAAAAATATTCCAATTTAATCACTGCTGGGAAAAAAATTCAATAAAAAATTATAAAAATTAAAATGAAACAAACCCTATATTCAGACATTTAGGAAGGTTTCGGGACTAATTTGACGTCTTACGCGTTTCTCTAAAGTTTCAGATAACTTCATAATAATATAAAAAGTTAGAACGTTTTTAACATTGCTCTTATGGGGGTTTGATGTGTTGCCTAACTATCTATGGAGACCCCCCATAATAGCGCCCAATAGACAGGTGCTTCTACAGAACACAGCGTGCATCGCATGCTCGCTGCGTTTTGATTATTGTTGGTGTGGCCTCGTCTTCAACGATCCATACGCGGGTCGCTTGTCGAAAAATGGTATGTATGTTTCATCCCCTGTCCGACCAAATTTGGTGTAGCAATATTTGAGTTTCGAGGCAAATTCGTATCTGCTTTTTGAAAATCTGTAAGATGATGGGTATGGTGTCCTTATATAGCACCAAAATTGGTGTAATTATAAAAAAAACGTTATTTTTAAATGTTTGTACCTTTCAGATTCAATTTTTAGACAACAAAATTTAAAAAAAGATTATCACAGCATTTAAAAATAAAAACAATCCAACATATTTAGTTTTCAACACAATTTAAAAAAACATACCTCAAATGTGTTTTAAGTGGTTCACGATTGTTATAATTGTTATAACAATCGTGAAACGCTAAAATGTCAATGTTGTTTAAAAATCTAAAACAATTTAATATAATACCGTTTTTGGGATCACAAAACTGTAAATTAATTTAAAGTCTCTAATTCCTAAAGAACAAATTACAAATACAATATAAGTAAAAAATCGTTTACAAAACAGTTGTAGGTATAAAAAGTCCGCTTGGACAAAACATACGGTAGAAGGTATAAACACACTTTTGATTATGAAAAAATGTTATGTATTAAAAACAATTTCGAAACAAAAATCATGTTTAGAAATTTTACGCAACAAAATTAATGAGGACAATGTTTTTGTAATTCTAGTAGAAAACCTATCTAAAATGTACGATATAACATTTTAAAAATATCTTTCATACAAACAAAACAAACGAAACCGAAATATATACTTTAATAAAAATTTTTTTAGTATCTAAAGAATACAAATTTAGCATTAAAATTCTATTCGGCTGCACAATAAATGAAACTTACCCGATTATTCAGAACCTTTTCAAAAAGTATTGAAGCGTTAACGTATTCTACGATTCGGAAGCGATTGAAACAGAATCAAATTTTAATAAGTTTCAATCTTAGCAAAACAGATTTAGTCATTTATCGAAGCGCAGCCTGTAAAAGTACAATTCCCCTGAAAATATTTAATTATTGCATTTGTCGTGCAAGCGCTCGCTCTTGTCAACATTTAGCTTTTTTTCGTTTTTGACAGAGGAATTTACATTACAAATACAATTATTGCCTTTGCCGTGTAACCTCGCCTTTGTTGCGGTTAAACTTGTCGTTCTAATAATTACCTTTGTGTGTGTGACGTGCATCACGTAAAATGATGTATTAATTTTGAAAAATAAATAATTGCGTAGTTCTGAAGTGGGTAACTTCAGCCTTAAAGATTATAGAAACGAACACTGCCAATTTACTTGTCAATATTTTTGTATTTAATTAAATATTTATGCCCACCAGCGCCGAGAATCCATAAAGCGTATATTTCCATTTTATTTTCAGTTTGTATTTTTATTCTATCTTTAGTGTATCTTTGTCCAACATTATATGAGTGTTTTCGAACTCGACTCGTTCTTTACTGGCTAACCAGTCACGGGGCCGGGACACTACGCCGAATGCCCACAACGCCGACATGATTTTTTGATGGCCATATCGCCGACTAGGGACACTACGTCGACGGACACTACGCCGACTGTACCCACATCGTCGACAAGTGTATAAGGGACACAACGCCGACCATGCCCACATCGCCGACGGACACTACGCCGACAGTGCCTACGTCGTCGACAAGTATACAAGGGACACTTCGCCGAATTTTTATTTTAATTGCAGAATGCAAAATGCAAAACTTAAACGTTGATTGCCACTAAAGCGCCTAGGTTACATGCAGGTTTAATATATTTTTTTTCAATTGATAGTAGATACTTTTTCAAAGTCAAGTGCAACATTTAATTACGCAAATAAGTTTAAAAATAATGATAGTACGTTAGGTAATTGCAATTAAAATTGCCGGCGTTGCGTCCACAGAGAAATATTCGGCGAAGTGTCCCTTCTACACTTGACGATGTGGGCACTGTCGGCGTAGTGTCCGTCGGCGTAGTGTCATATGCCCCCAGTCATCGGTCTAGTACAACTGGCCGCGGCAGACTGGCCGCAGCCGAGTGGCCGCGAGACAAGTGGCCGACAGGACAACTGGCCGCGAGGCAAGTGGCCGTGGGCAACTGCTTTTAGAAAGGGTCTAGGCCCAAGGGCGTACGCAAGGTGGGGCAAGGGGGGGCCGATGCCCCCCCCCCTGGCCGCAAAACGAATTGTACTAAATATTAAAATTTATTACTGGTCATATAAATTCAGGAGAAATTAAGCATTTCCCGGCCTTTCTTCTAAATAAATAGTATGTGTACCCAAGGGGAATTGTATGATGCTTAAATGTATTGAAAAGAATTGTGGGGTAACAACATAGGCAATAAATATTAAACACGTTTCCAAACAATTTTATTTTTGGCCCCCCCCTAGCCAAAAAGCTGCGTACGCCCTTGTCTAGCCCTATTCGCCGTCGCCGTTTCGCCGTCGCCGATTCGCCGTCGCCGTTCCGCCGTCGGAACAGTTGGCCGTTGGTCAAATTCACCGTAGGAACGATTCGCCATACAAATCGAAAATCGAAAATAACTTTTAATCTTGAGGGACTGTTATCAATTTTGGTAAGTTTCAAATACTGTTTAGTATCATAATATTCACGTTCTTGTATCAATTGAAAAAAAATATACTAAACTTACCTCTAACCTAAGCGCCTGAGTGGCAATATACGCTTAAGTTGGCATTTTTTTCGCGGCCAGTTGTCTCGGCGGCCAGTTGGCCCGGCAGCCAGTTGGCCGCGGCTAGTCGGCTGCGGCCAGTCGGCCGCGGCCACTAGTCCCATCCCGCCCAGTCACTTCCTTCCTTTACCTTTAGGGTTCGCTGCAGAATGCTACATTTAAATAATCAATTACCTACGTTCTTCTCTGGGAGAGCAGTGAATCATTCATAAATACGGTGCACAATATCAAATAACTTCACTTGTTAAAGTAGTTTTTGAAATTTTCTAATAGTGAATCAATTTGTTTTAGAAGCGAAAGTTTTGCTACATCCCCCGAAAATCACGTTTTATCGTATAAGGAATAACTTTGGGTTGATCATGAAATAAATCTAAATAGGCTAACAAAGTATTAATTATTCGAAAAATTTCAATTTCTGTTTTTCCACAACCCCCATTATTTTTTTTATTACTGAAACTTAATTCTTGTCAGTGTAATTACTCATTAAGTTCTATGTCGTTAAATTCCCTTAATTTATAAATTTTCCAGAAGAAATGTAAATTGTATTAAATGTTGTTTTCCTCTTAGTTTAATCCTTTTACTCAAAGAGGGAATTGTTTTCTTAGTAAATTTTCATCTTTCTCAAAGTAAATTGCCTGAGTAATTTTAATGAAGTATTTCTTGCTTAACTTAAATATATAGGTTAAATTGAAGTAATTAGTTAGGATTAAGGATGTACAGATATTAATCACTAAAAATTACTTGCTTAATTTATATTTTTAAAACCTTTTAGATTTTTGTGTAGCGTGTAAACGACACACATTAAGCTTTAACTATTGTTTGCAATAAGGATTCAAGTACTTTTCACCCCATTCGTTTGTTCGTCGAAAAATTTTATTCTGATTTGCGTGACTCAAACTAAAATCGTGTTCTTCTCACATAATTATTATTTCCAACCGCTTAAACGTGCGGACGTGCGTTCTTGAAGCGAGTAGTATTTTTTTTTTTAGTGTTTCTCTTTGTAAAGTGATAATGGTTGCCATATGCTGTTTATGTACTGATAAGTTAAATTCTAAATCGCCTGGCTTACAATGTCATTTTTGCAATAAATCATATCACAATAAATGTGCAAATCTGGATAAAGCCAAACTAGATCTATTTAAAACTATTGCGGGAGCAGTATGGAAATGCCAAAGCTGTAGAAACTCTGAAAACTCATCCGCTACTGTGAGTAACCTAAGTAACAATTGTGAAGATCACAAATCCCTAATCGACGTTATTGAGGAGTTAAAAAAAACAATTAAATCACTTAATGATGATATCAATGAATTAAAAAGAGAAAAATCGTCTATAAACAACTTTGATATTGAAAATATCATTGCGGAAACGAATGAACGTCAAAAAGGAGTTGCAATATTATGATGACTGTACAAAGTAAATGAGATAACCTCTGATAACGTGACCGAACAACAACAAATCGATAATAATGTCGTTAGTAATATTTTGAAGTTCATCGCACCTAATGTAAGCACCGATACAATATCAATAAGAAGAATTGGTTCGAAAGATAATGGTAACCGTCCCTTGAAAGTAACGTTGCACTCAAGATCGGGTGTTCTGGTAGCTCTAAAAAACAAGTATAAGTTGATGAATTCCCAGTATAATGTTTCAATATCCTCTGATGATACGCCGTTACAACGCCAATATTATAAAAAAATTAAAGCTGAACTCGAAGATAGGAAATCAAAGGGTGAAGAAAATCTGCGTATTAAATATCAACGAGGGATTCCTACTATTTCGTCTTTAAACTAATTGAGCCCAGGGTAAGAAAATGTTTGTGTTGTTGTTACCAAAATGTTCGTGGACTACGTTCAAAAATTGAGTTATTATATCAATCATCGTGTGTTTTTGATCATGACATAATCTGTTTAAGTGAAACCGCTTTAACTAATAATATTATGAATTCGGAAATATTTCCTATTAATTATAATGTTTATCGTTGCGATCGGCAATATGAAAGAACTGGGCAGTGTTGGGGTGGTGGTACATTACTTGCAATTAAAGATGATATCAAGACTGAACAACTGGATATGACATCATTAACTGATATCGTATATTCCATCGAAATAGTGGGATGCAAATGTTACATTAGTTCTCGAATTTTGCATATATTTGTTATCTCCTAGTCACTAGTGTATTAAAAGATGACTTTACTATGTTTTTTGAACTGTTAGAACAAACAGACTACTGCAAAAACGGTGATATAATAATTTTTGGAGATTTTAATGTACCAAATTTTGTTAATAAGAATTCTAGTGATTTTAAGTCTGTTACAATGTTTAACTTTATAGATATTACGAATCTAGTGTAATGTAACTCTGTTACCAATACACAAGGTCGACTTTTAGATCTTGTGTTAATTAACATCTCATGTACAGTAGAGAAATGTGATGAGCCTTTTGTTAAAGAAGATGTATCATCCGACATTATTGATTTCGCTTGGCACTTTCAATAAACCAGAAACCTTTTCAAGTAATCGAGACAAAATGATATACAACTTCAAGAAAGCAGACTACATGAACTTATACGCTTCTCTAGCCTCTACAGATTGGTCAACGTTGATCTCAAAGAGTGATGTTAACATTGCTTGTAATCAGTTCTACGATTTTTTATACTCTTTGTTTGATAAATATGTTCCCTTGTTTCGACCAACAAAAAGAAAATATCCAGTATGGTACGACTCCTCTATAATTGCAAACATTAAAATAAAAAACAAGTTTTCTATGAAGTATAAGCGCACTCAGCTACCATCTGACCTTTACAACTTTAAGCGTCTCAGAACCGTAATCAAATCTCAAGTTGCTTTAGCGTACAAAAATTATATCAGTAATACTGAAAGCTGTATTGAGACTGACTCTAAACGTTTCTGGTCCTTTATTCGTTCAAAAAAAACTAGTACTAGAATACCAGGTGTTATGTCGTACAACAATTCGTCCTTTGATTCTCCTCAAGAAATCGTTAATGCTTTCGGATTATACTTCTCAAACAATACCTCAATACCACACTTGCATAGAATTAACCAACCAGATTTAAATGTCAACTTATCAAATTATATTGATTTACGATCAGTCACCATCAGCGATATAACATCATCAATCGCTAAACTAAAAAATAAAATGACTGCTGGATATGATCAAGTACCTAGTTTTATTATTAAAGATTGTGCCCGTGTATTTTCGGAACCCTTATATATTATTTTTAATACGGCTTTAAAGACATCATCGTTTCCAGACTGTTGGAAAACAGCTCGGGTATGTCCTGTACTCAAATTAGGAGATCCTCATCTAATTACAAACTACAGACCGATCAGTATTATATCAAATTTCGCTAAGGTCTTTGAACTATTACTGTACTTAAAGATATATCCACTCATAAAGAATCAAATCTCTCAGTTCCAGCACGGCTTTATGGAGAACAGATCAACCATGACCAATCTTATTTATTTCACTGAATACGTTTCTACCCATCTTGATAAAAAGGGCCAAGTCGATGTAGTCTACACTGACTTCTCCAAGGCCTTCGACTCCATTAGCCATGACATTGTCATTCATAAGCTGCATAAATTCGGTTTCAGTGATTTACTTGTCAAATTTTTTACATCCTATCTCTCTAGTCTTAAACAATATGTTACCTACAATAGCTTTAATTCCAATATTCATCCTGTGCCAGCTGGTGTGCCACAAGGATCTAATTTAGGTCCACTGTTGTTTATAATATTTATTGACGATCTGACCAGTGCAAGTTCTTGTGAAAAGCTGCTATTTGCTGACGATCTCAAAATATTCGGTTGCATCAATACTATTGCTGATTGTCAGTTCTTACAAAAACAAGCGGCAAAAATACAGGAGTGGTGTAACATCAATAGTCTCTTCTTAAATATATCGAAATGCAAGATATTAACACTTACCCGTAAAACTACACCTATTTTATTTAGCTACCAACTAAATGAAATGCCATTAGGTAGATATAACATTATAAAAGATTTAGGCATACATTTTGATACGAAACTTAGTTTCGTTCATCATATTCAACAAGTTTCCTCTTCCTCAATGAAAATCTTAGGCTTCATTATCAGGAATACAAAACAATTTAAAAGTATAAATGCCATTAAGGTCTTGTACTTCTCCTTAGTAAGATCGAAACTTGAATATGGTGCTTTGATATGGAATCCTGTATATGAGATCCATAATTCTAATCTGGAACTAGTTCAAAGAAAGTTTCTGAAATATCTTTTCTTTAAAAAGTACCGGGAATATCCGGAAAGAGGTTATAGCCAGCTCCATCTTTTAGAGTGCTTCCAAGTGCAATCGTTACAGCAGCGTGGGATTAGATTAAACCTCACATTTTTGTTTAAACTGTTCCCCGTCGTTACTGAATTTAATTAGACTTCATGTACCGAGAACCTCTTCTCGATCAAACCATCTGTTTTACTTGGAATATTCCCGCACTAACCTGCTGAAAAACTCGCCAATTCATACGATGTGCAATTATTTTAACACTATTTGTAATAGCGTTGATATTTTTGAATGTTCTTTTGTTGATTTATTGAACTTTGTTGTTTAATGTTTAATGTTTAATGTTTATGCTTGTATATTGTCCTGTAATTGGGTCTTCTTACCTGTTGGGCAATAAATTATTATTATTATTATTATTATTATTATTATTATTATTATTATAATCTTAAACATATCCGAGGCAGATAAAAATATTCGTAGTAAGGAAATGACAAGCTTAAGATTGTTGTAGCTTTCGCCATTTTTCGTCTTTTAAGTAATACAAGCTTAGGTAAGTGGAATTAAACGATATAATTATTACTGTCAATCTAAATGCAAGGGTGAAAAGCCGAGAAAATGATGACGCAGTAAGTTGATTTGCAGAAACTACAGAGAATGATAGCGGAGAACGCTAAAGATAAAGACACGTATATACAACCTCCCCCCCCCCCCCCCCCCAACATACGATTCACGGCATGAGTAGGTTTCATATAATAAAAACAAGTATCAAAAGGCGTGAATTCTTATTGAATTCTAATATCAACCAACTTCAGATCTGTTACTAATTATGATATACTACCTATCTGCTTAACATGTATGTAACAACAACCCCCCCCCCCCCCCAACTCAGACACAAGCACCCTGGATTCTGCACAAATGAGTCATTGATTTTCTTTCCCCCCTTATGGGAGCGGAGAGAGTAACAGTCAATTTGTAAATCACGAAAAAATGTCGGTGGAAAAAAAATAAAAAAAGATTGTTTTCCTGCGGACATGTGCAATATTCCCCCTGTCCACTCCCAAAAAAGGGGTTGCAGTTGGGAGTGAAATTTGCAATTTGAGAATAGTTTTTTATGTTATCCACCCCACAGAGGGTGGGGGAGTAGGGCTTACAATACCTGAATTCCAGGGGATCGCGGACAAAATTGATGCAGCATTTAAATTAATTCATACGTAAATACTAAATACCGGTATTTCGGTATTAATTTAATTTTATTTTAGTAGAAAATATTTTGGATTAATGATATTTATAACTAGTGCAAAATATTGTATGTATACAGGGTGGACCAATAGTGTGTGATGGAAGACTGTGGGTTTATTAACGAATATTTCGAAAGTTCGTTTATGGGATATGGTAAGGCTACAATATAAAATATTTCCACTTGAATCGTAAAATTTATACAGGATGATTTATATCAAAGTTGTTTTTTTAATGGAACCCCCTGTATATTCCTTGGTCAATTCTAGTGCTACTTTGTGTCACAAATAGTACTTAAAACGAATCGTTTGGCCGCATATGTCTCCAAATAATGGAATGTCGCAGGGATCATAAAGCTTAGAAGGTCGTGACGATGCGATATTACAAAAACATTAAATGTACACTAGCGTAAAATCGGACGGTCAAATCCGAAATCTTCTCATGTTCGGAGAAATTACTACGTCAATTGACAAAATTTCTGTAAACGCTAACTTGATTTTTCAAGTTGCACTGCCATTTTTTCTTTATTAAGTATTAATTTTTGAAGTATGAATTTACAAAATTATAATTACGAGTTTATTATTTCCAATTTCAATTTTGAATTTAATTTAAACTTTTTACCTTTAAGTAGCAGTAATATTTGCGTTTCGAATTTTGAAATTTGAATTTTCAAATTATAATTTAGGATTCATTAGCATTAATATTTTGAGTTTCAATGTTTTATTTCAAATTTCTATGTTAAATACGAAATTTTTGAATTTTATGTGGATTTATTTAATTTATATTTTACATCTACATCTTTGAATAACTTGAATACTTACTTTGAATTTGGAATTTTGAACTTTCTAAGCTCTGCGTTTTTTATTTTATTTTATAGTTTCACCAGTAAAAAAAGTCAATACCGGGATCCCGGGATTCACTGGATTAAACACCGAAAACCGGTATTCAAAATTTCTTCCTGTATTGTATACCCTAGGGGGGAGGGTGATGTTCACGTACTCAATGGGCTTCGAAAAATAAAGAAAACGTGTTTTTTTCTTTTTGTAATTGGAGGTGTCGTTCCCGAGATATTCAAGGGTGTATATTTTGATTTTAATGGCGTCTCGACGGCGAACAACCGATCCAAAAATTTACTACAGATTTTGAGTCAGTAAAGAATTCCCTATAAGATGACACCACTTCCAGCTTTCTAAACCCTGTAACATCGACCAACATCCGGACGAATTTAGTAACCAACTTTTTGAGGTTAGTTGACAAGACGTAAACGACTCGACGATGCGGTTCGACTTCTGCTCTAAAAACATTTGTTAACGCGCACCTCGACGTCACCCTTAGAGATATTGTCTGATAACAGATAACTGTATTAAACAATATCAACTAAAATTGATTAATACATACTTTATACATACAGGGTGTTTCAGACCACCCGTACCGCCCAAATATCTCGCGAAATATAAAACGCATTGAAAAAAGAAAAAATACGTCTAAAAAAATTTTTAAGACTCTATTGTTTGATAGTAATAGGATGTCCCCTTTTCTCTTTTACAAAGCATTAACATTTTTTATTGTCACTTAACAAAACTGACCTCAAATTAGCATAGGTAATCGGAAAACTTCTTTCGGCGATCATAGCGCCATCTGTCACGAACTTCAAAAAATGTTTCAAACAAAAAGTTCCTATTTGTTAACGCAGAATTCAAATCTGCATAATAAACTGGGGGGTGCTATTTAAGATTACGAAGTTACCCCCCTCCCCCTCGCCGGGGGTGGGAGTGGGGACATCCTATTACTATCAAACGTATTTTTTTTCAATGCGTTTTATATTTCGCGAGATATTTGGGCGGTACGCGTGGTCTGAAACACCCTGTATAAAGAGACCGCTACACTGGTATACGATAACACCAAGTAAAGAAATAAATTCACAGACAGAAAACATGAAATAAAACTGCTGAAGGTGCCCAAG
Source organism: Pyrocoelia pectoralis (assembly GCA_036250285.1). NCBI lineage: Eukaryota > Metazoa > Arthropoda > Insecta > Coleoptera > Lampyridae > Pyrocoelia > Pyrocoelia pectoralis. The sequence goes on along the minus strand of CM070076.1, from coordinate 20,271,238 downwards.
GCGAACACTTATCGAATAGCCACAACAAACAACCCAAGTGGTACATAGAAGTACACCTAGAGAGGAAAAAAAATTGTATGACGACTATGTACAAAAGAAAACTAACAGAAGAAGAAACAAATCCAGAAAACAATAAACGAAGAAAAGGGGAAATAAACGCGACCAGATTAATACATACCTACTAAGGCGGATCTAGATCAATACAACACAACAAAAAGTATGCACATAAACAATAGAAAAAGAGTATATACCCTTATTGAATCGTTATTTACGAAGGATTGCTGGTTCAAATTAGGAAAAGATCTTTAACCAATTTTGAGAATTAAATGTATTAAGTTCAATGTAATCTGACCGACTCTGTCAATTACTGGCCAACTGATTCCAAAATTCTCCCTTCTCATCTTTTAAGACTTTCTACTACTCAAAAGGCGTTCTCCTCCGAATATCATAATGGGTAAAACGAATTAAAAGTTATTACAATATAGTATAATTAATGTTTAATTTAATTCGCATTAGTCCGAAAAATGTACTGAAAATGCTGAGTGAGCTTCTCACGCGCTCTTGTGTTTCTGATGTTAAAAATTTTTGCAAATTTGATCAAGCGTCTAATTAAATATTGACGTTGTTAAAAATAACAAAACTCTCATTCAATTCAATAAATCCCGATTAACATCACAGATAATGCGAAATTTAACGTATTAAAAACTTGATTAATGATTAACGCAAATGAAATCATTTATACGAGGGGATTAAAAAAGCCAACGGCCAAACACTTTTTTACTATTTTTCTCCTAAACTAATAAAGACTTTGCATCGCTGAAAAAGGGAAAAAAATATTCTTCTATTTAACCGACTTTGTGAGAATTACTATTTTCAAGATCAACCGATGTTGAGTATCCAATTTGGAGCACAGTGCATAAAACCGACGAGCACTTCTCTGCAGCTAACGACTAAACTTAACAAAACAAAGCAAATCATCCCCATGACTGCGGAACGTGTACCGGGTGATCCAAATTGGATACTTTCTTATGGAAACACCGTTTATTTTTTGAGATATAGAAGGTGTCGGAGCTCAATTTTAATGGAAAAATCACTGGCTCAAACAGAATTCAGCTATCTCTAATCGTTTGGCCACTAAGGGGCGTTTCTCGAATTAGTCGATTTCTTTAATAATAACTTTCTTATTATTAAAGATAAGTGATTTTGGGAACATCTATCTTAGATCCCTTTTTTACGTACATACAATACACATCAAAATTTAGGAAATTTTACGCTCTTTTAAAAATCCCCAAAATATATAGGATGGTCCATATAAAAAAAATTTGTTTAAGGTGGTATTTAAGAAACCAAATACCCTGTATATCGTACTGGATTCTATGTAAGAAGGTGCTCTTACAGTCTGGTTGAACTGTACAAACTTATAATTTTAAACAGCAATAAAATTTTGAATTGAGCTTTTATGAAATTTTACGTGCACTTGTTTGTTTGCTATTAATATTTCCTAATTCAGTTATATTTTTTTCAGGATTCCGAATTGTGCATTGCTATATCATTTTCAATGCAATACGTGAGGCTGTGCACTTTTTGTTGGATACTGGCAATGGCTCATCATATGAATTCCCAATTTAAAAGTAATTTAAATCTAGTTCCATGTAACGACAACGCAATTGGTAAACATTTTATAAGGTAGGTAGCTACATGTAGAGCGTGTGAGAGATTGAATATTGTATTGTTGGTCGAATTGCCATTTTCACAAGATAAGAATTAGTGAAAACTATGAGAGCAAATTTGCGTACTTAACTAAATGTTAAGTATGTACGTGTTAAATTTAAAAACCTAGAAACTTTGTTAACGCCTACGCTACGTGTGGATTACTTCTCGGCACATTATAAATGGGTGCACAGTAAACATACAAATGGGTGTAAGAATAATGTTGCTTGTTTGTCCGGAATTAATTATCTGGAGATTTGTTGCTCCTTAGCTACGTTGAGAAAAGAAATTGTTCATAATGTTCATCAAGATTATCTACGTAACATCTAAACGTCCCTGTGATTTTTTAAAATCCAGTTTTCCTTTTAATCCGTACGATCAATCACATGGGCTTTTCTCGATTTTGTTTATGCACGACATTTAATTGGGTTCACCGGTATTCTACACGCACGCATAGTATTTAGGACGAAGTAATTAAAAGGAAGAGTAATCAATAATTATTCCAATTACTTTTATTGTAATTTTTACAAAACTCCTTGTAAGTGACCCACGAACAATAGCATGTACCGGGTGGCCAAATAAGCGAGGTAAGCGGCTTTATCTCAGGACCTGCTCATCTGACAACAATGGAATTTTTTTTATTATTATAAATATGGCCATAAAAAAACTCTGGAAATTTTCGAGTTCCTAGGATGGCCGCTAGGGGGCGTATTTGGTATAATAGTTCATAAAAGCTTAATTTTCTCGCTTAGTGTCTCAATGAAGTGGGTCTGAAAATATTGTCATGGCAATCTACGATCATTTTTGAATAAAAAAACCTTACATCAATTTTTTTGACAGCTGTCAAATAAAGTGGTGGGGGAAGGTTTTACCCCGAAAAAGAAAAATGCTTGTAGTGTCAGTTTGGCTTGGCCGATTTTACTGAAACAACTTTTGATTAAAAGAGCATTTTTGGAAGTATTTTTCTATAAAAATAAAACAACAATTTATTTTTCCATTGTTCTGCGAGAGGGCGTTGATTTATAACTTACCCTATTTCTTTAAATATCTCTAAAAAGTTAAATGAAATCATATATTTTTTCTTACGATAATAAGCAGAGCACTAAAAACTAAAAAAAATAGTGAAAACCGCAAAACGATATCTCTATTTATAACGAAGGTATTAACAAAAATGTTTAAATATCGTTTTGCGGTTTTCACTATTTTTTTTAGTTTTTTGTGCTCTACTTATTATCGTAAGAAAAAATATATGATTTCATTTAACTTTTTAGAGATATTTAAAGAAGTAGGGTAAGTTATAAATCAACGCCCTCTCGCAGAACAATGGAAAAATAAATTGTTGTTTTATTTTTATAGAAAAATACTTCCAAAAATGCTCTTTTAATCAAAAGTTGTTTCAGTAAAATCGGCCAAGCCAAACTGACACTACAAGCATTTTTCTTTTTCGGGGTAAAACCTTCCCCCACCACTTTATTTGACAGCTGTCAAAAAAATTGATGTAAGGTTTTTTTATTCAAAAATGATCGTAGATTGCCATGACAATATTTTCAGACCCACTTCATTGAGACACTAAGCGAGAAAATTAAGCTTTTATGAACTATTATACCAAATACGCCCCCTAGCGGCCATCCTAGGAACTCGAAAATTTCCAGAGTTTTTTTATGGCCATATTTATAATAATAAAAAAAATTCCATTGTTGTCAGATGAGCAGGTCCTGAGATACAGCCCCTTACCTCGCTTATTTGGCCACCCGGTACAAGTTCTACCCTTAGGCGTACAGATGAGGACATAAATTTAGGTAATTTTTCAATAATATACTCTTTTGCAAATTGCTGCGAGGTGTTTAAGTTCAAAAATTGTTCAACATTAGTGCCGATTCGCCACCGTCCATCTCGCCGCCGCGCCGGCCGTCCCAACTAGCCGCGAACAAAATGTAAATTTTTTCATTTGGGAAGTTTCCTTTGAAAACCAATTTAAGTCGAGGGCCGTCATTAAAATAGAAAAAAGGCTCAATTCAATTGCGATTAAATATTAAATTATGAGAAAGACATTTAACCTTCAAGTATCATTATCATTACACAATTGTTTGGGTTTTAATACTAATGTTGGAAATTCATTCTGAGATTTTCAACAAACACTTTAATTAACCAAGTAACAGTAGATCCCCGCTATTCCGTAAATCCGCCTATTCCGAACAGAACTTAAAAACAGCAGAAATTAAGAAGAGGTTTGTGAAAAAACTTACATTAATTATTGTTATACAAAGTTAAATAAAGACCATACGTAGAGTCGTAACAATAATAGTGTGTTTTTTCACTATAATGGGACAGAAAGTATTGAGCAAAATTATTTTGGGACTGAAGGAAGCGAAGTATTATTCGATAAGCGTCGATTCCACCCCTGATATGTCTCACGTCGATTAGCTCACTTTCGTCGTGCGGTACGTGAAGGAATGTTCCCCAGTAGAACGTTTCCTGGACTTCATACCAGGAACGACATGGAGCCGGTGCCGTTGCATCTTTTCTTATAGAAAAAGGTATAAGTTTACGGGACTTCCGGCCGTGAGAAAACGTTCGACAACGCACCAAACATGGCAGCGCAGTACAATGGGTTGCAAGCAAAACTTAAGGAACACTGTACATGCGCTCTTTTCCTCCCAAAATGGCACACAGTTTGAACATTGTCGTTGGGCTGGGCGCGACAGACTACTTCCAGTTTCTGCAAAAACTTTACACTTTCTTCGCAAGTACTACTCATCGTTGAAACGTGTTGAAAGAGTCTCTCGGTCCCTCCCGTTTGACTGTCTTCGATGGATCCATGGACCCAGTTCCAGGGGTGCGAGAAATTCAGAATTGAGATCTATCTAACAATCATGGATATATTGATCACTCAACTGCAAGAACGTTCGAAGGCTTACGATCAACTATTCAATTTGTTTGGGTTCTCTTCCAGATTGAACGTTTTGCGAACAGAAGAGCTGGAAATTCATTGTCAGACTTTTACCGTGTTGTATGTAAACGATGTCAATGAAAAAGAACTGCTGGTGGAATGTGGGCATTTTAAGCATTATTTTTGTTACAGGAAAAAATGATTGGTGATCACATTCACATACCTATCTACGATATGTATAAGCTTCTGAAAAGTAACAATCTTGTTGAGACGTTTCCCAACGTAGAAAACGCGTTTATGATTTTCTTGTCTTTGATGATTACCAATGCCAGTGACGAAAGATCGTTTTCAAAGCTCAAGCTAATCAAAAATGAACTGCGGAACAATATGAGTCAGAATTAAGAGATTAAAATATTTATCTCTGACGAGCATTGAAAATAATGTTTTGCATGAAATTGATTTTAACGATGTGATCGAAGATTTTGCGTTACAAAAGGCCCGAAGATAACCTCTCTAACAATCTATTAAACATAAACACAATAGACCTATAAAATATGTTTTTGTTGAAAACATTTTTTATGAGACAGGAGGGGCTCCCACGTACAAATGGCCCGGGGCCCCGAAAATCTTAAAAACGTCACTGGGTACTTACGTAAAGAAACCTAAGTTTACAATTCTAAATTTCACAAAGGAGAATTAGAAATATCTATTTGGTTATTTAGCAATACATTCTTATCTTTATATTTATTAATTTCTAAGTTATCTAACAGTTTACTTTTGTTACAAATATGAAGTACCTATTTCAAACTTTGAATTAATATTATAATTTTCTTCCCATAAATGTTTAGCATAGTTTTATTTTCAAATGATTTTTGATGTTCCTAGGTTCTTATTTGAAAAGACCTGTCTGACTGATCTATGTACAATTTATTACAATTACTACAACTTAATTTATATACTTCTGTCTTTTCTTCTCTCTTTAGTTTTTGTTTATTATTTTTAATATAGGTATTTTCTTAGGGAATTTTCTGTTTTAAATGCTACAGCACGAGTGATCACCGCTTTGGCGTTTGTTCCCATACCCGATTTGGATGAAGCAATTGAATCCCTATCGGAAACTTTACCTAACGAATTAGAAGCAATACTTTGACTGGTTCGAAATGTTGGACGAAGAAACAGAGAATAAAATATGTACCTGTGTAATTGTGATAATAAATTATGAACAAAATTTATAAATTCATCTTTGTTAAATATTATTCAGATAGCCACATTTTTATACAGGTGTAATTATTCATGTTAATGAGATCCCGGCGAGTTCGCACAGCGAAGAGATGGCCGGCGGCGGGTTGTCCCATTTCAACTTCAGACAAATTTACCAGCTGGCAAAACCGCCTATATTCTGATATACTCTTCCGGGACATTCGTCTAATATATGAGGTCTCTCGTCTTATATCCTTTAGCCAATTAAAAACTTTATCGAGCAAGAATTGTGAAAAGTTTTCCACCTTATTTGTTTATCATGAATGCACACTTTCGTCCACAATACATCTCATATCGAAAACTATTTTCTAGATTCAGTCAAAGTTGATAAAATGTGTCTTTATAACTCTGTCACTTTATCCATTGTTAATTGTCAGATAGATGTAACGACCTTCAAATTTCATCAAAACTATTTGACATGTGGCATGAGGCATGCGTAATAAACGATCAATATAGCAGTCAACATCTCTGTTTCAATATACATTCTGCGTTCAGGTAACGTATCATATTTCCAGCCACAGGGTATCACTTATCTTGTAAGAATTACACCTGCAACTCTGCAAAAAGTATTCAAGAATCAACAATATCGGCGATATCACAGACTGCAGTTCATTCGATTTTACATCAACAAGTAACTGCAGAACGATCAGTTCCGCATAATTTGACAGAAGTCCAAAAACAGGTTCGTTTTAATTGGTGTAAGGAAATTCAAAAAAATTCGACTGATGAACTGCAAAATCCGTCCACAACATCGTTACAGGTTCCAAAACTTGGATTATGCTTTATATTTATATCATGGATTATGCTCATATAAACGGGAAAGTTTACAACAATTCACTGTTTCGTTGTTTCAAAGTGAATCCCACTGCCACAAGAGATGTCCTTTCACGAAGCACTTTCGGGAAAATGATCGCTTGTTTTTCACCGGTCGTGCTAGACATTTGCAACAAAAATGCGTTGGAAGCGATTTTCATCGCATCAAGAAGCCACCGAAGCCGTTGAAAATCATGTCTTTGAGATACCAACTTCAGAGCATTAAAAGCATACACAACTGTATAAAACAAAAAACGAATATTTTGAAAAGAAATATAGCAGTTTTTTCTCTCCTAGTTTTTGTAACTACTTAAAACGTATCCCTCGTACTTATTCATATGTCTTACGAAAATTGGCGGTACCTACATATAGCTGTGTATCACTGCTGCATTATACAGGGTGTCCGTGGGGGAACTACGAAGACGAAGAATTCGTATACATATTCTTTGAACAATGTTTAGTGTTGCTTTATGATAATTTTAAGACTTAAGCAGTTGTTAAGAGTATTCTTTTCACTTACTTTTACATTTTTAGCTGTAGATAGTATGATTTACGATAAGACTTAGTATGAGTTAAGTCAGGTTTAGCCGTTGTTATGCCCATGCGGGTATGCCAACTTCAACCGCCCATGTATCTCCTCAGGGGTTAGGAATTTGGAAAAATTGCAGAAAATCACGTTTGCTTAAAATTGTTCAAGTAGTTCGTAGTTCCCCCGCGGACACCCTACATATGATAGAGAGAATAATGAAATGGCGTGGAGCGATTCTATAAGAAGTAAACCTTGGTTGCACGAGACTAAAATTCTTATCGCCTACAATATGGACGATTGATAGTCATCAGATTCTTCCATAAACTTTTATTGAGTTTCAGTTGTACAATTCAGCACAACATATATATGAATCAAGATCCGTTCAGCGATCCATTTGCATATCAATGCCATTCAGCAACGAACAGTTACATGTTAAATAATACTTAGTTTAAATAATTTTCCATTGTAAAACCGAAATTTCACTAATTCTTAATATTCAAAACTGAAAATTTTGTGACATCTACATAGACACGAGGAAGGAAGCGCAAAAAGAATACTTCGTAATTTTCGTATTCGAGTAATTCTGTGGACAGTACAATAGATGGAGGAACGATACATCTCAAACACGTTCTAGAACATCAAACTACTCAATAATCGTAAAATAATACGAAATTGTACACTGTCGACTAATAATTTTACATTAACTACGTCTTCCCTTCGAAATCATCTCATGTTGACTGCCGCTTCCAGTTTCAATATTGATTTGGAAAGCTATGGCAACGTAATAATCGTATTTTTCATGTTGCCATTACCACAGATTATGTACGTATTTTATCTGTGCCATTACTAATAGCTTTGAATGTAAAAATAATAAATCAAAGGTTAATAGCAAAGAATACCCACTAATACTCTTCGCTAATAGTCCATATACAATGTTAATAGTAGCAATAATTTTCTACACTTAAAAATAATGTTTATGGCAATTTTATTCGAACAGCGCAGCGTTACAAAATACTGGGATAAAGAAATATATCAATTAGATTGGCGCCTCACCTCTATTCATGACTTTATTAATTTGTTTACAATTGTTAAATTTTTTACAAATGATTCTTATCCAACAGAACATAATACAAAAAACAAAATGTTTCAAATGATTCTTTTATACACAACATAATCCTAAATAACATAATTATTATAACTCACGTCTCTCCCACCTTCCTTAATCTAGCACATAGTCCTTAATACAATCACCCTGTCCCCCTCTGTATCCCCCTCCCCCACATTACCATTTAGAATGTTCCACGCCCAGTCCCCACACTCGCCCCTCCAGCAGCTTATGGTCCCCTCAATTCGCCGTCCCTTGGCACTACCTTCCCCCTTCCCTCTAGTTTTTTGACGCCTCCCGTCTACATATACGGCCTTCACCCCCCTTATCTCTTCACTCCTCTCTCCTATCCATATTTCCTGTAACCTACCCTCGTTCTCATATGCCTTTATATTTTTCTTCTTACGCTATTTTCCTCATATCTTCCTGCACGCTCCTTTCCTCCCTCGTCAAATCGTCGTTAAGATATACATCCGTGTTTCTTAGCATTCCTTAAACCTCGCATCACCTCCATCTTACCTCTCCATCAGCCGTCCAGCCGCTCTCTTTTCCCGTCCCCTTATGCTCGATTTACCACTACACTCACTCCCACTTTGCTCTGTCTAAACCTTCCCAGATCCTTTTCTGTTTTCCTGACTACTACCTCATACCACTATATCGTTCTTTCTTCTAATTGTCTCGTTTCTTTCCATTTTCCTCATTATGTTTAACTCACTCCTCTCTTCATTCCATTCTCTCTCTTTCCTTCCACACTCTTCCTTCATTTTCTGATCTACTCTCTCATTCTTTTGCTTTCCTCGTTATTCTCCGTGATTTCCTTTTTCATACCCTCCAATTCCATATATTTATCCCTTTTTCCATGCTCACCAATTTTTTTAGTGCCTTTTCACAACTAGTTGGCGGCGTCCTCGTCATATTTCTGCTCCTGTCTTTTCTGTCTCGCTGCTATCCTTTTTCCTCTTCAAAGCTCATTCAAATTTTCCCAACTGCTCGGCTTGTACCTTCTTTAGGTCATCCGCTCCCATTACACTCTGCGTCCCATTTTGTCGAATCCCACTTACTAATCTTATTTCAATGCTCTTCCGTACATTTTGGTCTGCGTATATCCAACCGTTACACTTCCGTACCGATTTAGCTGCCACCCGTTACTCTGTCTTTAATGACTTTATTAATAAAAATCAAACTATCGCTCGTTGATCGTTTTGTTTTCATTATCTTTAATGTACTAAAGAGTTTAGAAGTTTTTTTGGCATTGCATTTAAGATAGTGTTTTGCTTGTGTGACAAAAAAATTACAAGAATCTAAACTCGTTGTGGAAATATACAGTAAAGTGATTTATTGACACCCTTTCAAGATTCGCATGCCTTTTATGGCATTAATTGACTCAAAGTTGTGAATATGGGCGAAAACTTTAGTCAATGAGATATATATGTATGAATACTTGTTGATCGTTTAATAAAAATTTTACTGGTTTATTTATGAGACGTTCAATCACATTTCCACTGCCTATAATAATAATCGATTGTTCTTTCTCTCATTATAAGAACTTAAAGTTTGCTTTACTTCCACACATTTAAATTTCTTTGAAAAATACTGTTCAACCAAAATTTGCAATACAAGGAAGGTGTCATTCGGAACTTGGTTGGTAAGTGTTTTGGTAACACTTAGAACCTATTATCTGTGTGAAGCTTTGAACAAACCTTACTGTAGGATAACTGTTCGATTGCTTAGTATGTAGGCCTTTATTTGAGATTGTAGATTGTAGTTTTCAAATTATATAATTATAGGTACAAGAGTTATTTGTTTCAGATATTCGCTGTTCGCTTGGGGCGTTCCAGCGGTAACATTGGGTGCAAGCGTTTTCATACAATATAGAGATAAAGCCGGAAAATTATTAGATACAGCTAGCTTAAAAACGCACAACTGTTGGTAAGCAGCCCCTTCCTTCGTTGAATTCAGTTTTCTACAATAAAGCTGCTTACAAACTTCCTAATTTTATTAAAAATGGCTCCATGGATTTTGAAAATGGTTGCTATATTGTATTAATTGGTCAATTAAGAGGAAATTCGGTTCCAACCTGCAACCATTTTTTAAATATATTTTAGCACTTTAAGACGCTTTATGGATTACTCCATTGACGTTATGACATTGTTATAAAACAGTTTCAGTCAGCGTCCATCTTCGTTTGTGTATATTTTTCGAATGCGTTTTACGCTATCAATTCAAAGATGCAACGGTATGAGAATTTTGAAATAGTTGACATGCTACTGATATTATAGCGAAGCAGGACAAAACAAAAAGTTCGCTGCATCGAAAGCGATGGTACCTTAAAAGAACACCTCATCGTCGATTTTCTTAAACCATTCGTCATTCGATTTTCTTAAACCATTCGTCATTCGTTATTTTAAACAGTATCTTTATTCTTAACCTGCAGTGGAAATTCCCAGAGAGCGTTGAGAAATCCGCATTTTGAAGAGGGCGTTCTGACGTCTGGAATTGCCGGTTTGGAGGGTTTTACATGAAAAAGGCTTGCATCAATATCGCCTTAGTATAAAAAATGACCAGGCTAAATTTTCGACAAATGTGTAGAAGGAATTAATTGATAATCAACTGATTGAACTACAGTTCTGACAGTCTCAGTTGATTGAAATATTAATATTTCAATCAACGCTAGGGCTTAGTCCGCATTTTACAAGCGAAGCAAGCAAGACCTTTTTTTAGAGAGGGAGGGGAATTTTTTGGGGTTCCGCCGGCCATTTGTTCGGGGAATGGAAATTGTGTACTAAACTTAAATGTTCAATAAACAATTTTTATTATTATAGTCGGTTTAAGGATAAAAAGATCATAGGTCAAGTGTTAATGTTTCGATTAGCTTCATCGATTGCTTTTGCTGCCGCCGCACATCTCGAGTTCGTGCTTCGGACTTCGCCGGCGCGGAACGGCATAAAGAAAAAAGAAGCCAAAAGTAGCAAAACAGCAAAACTTTTAAAAACAAATAAACATTCAAACGCACTTCGTCAGCCATTTGAATGTTTGCTTCGCATGTATATAAGTTAAGCGCATTAGGCAAAAGATTTGCTGACTCGCCGACCTGGCCGGACCGCCACTGGATACTACCAATTCGGCTTACCGGCGAAATCTACACACACTTCTTGGATACCGTGCTAGTTAATGTTTTGGAGGATCTACCACTGAAACTGAGACATAAGACGGCGCACCTGCACGTTCTTTCAGAGGAACTAGAGCTGTGCTTCATAGACAATTTGCCAACAAATGGATAGGAAAAGGGGAACCTATTAGACGATGTGCGCTATTTCAGATTTAAACCCCCTAGATATCTTCCTCTCATGTGTACGATGCTCCCATTGGATGTGAAGAAAACTGTTGGTCAGTATTATTATAGCAGATGCAGGAGAAATTAATGACGGACTTGTCAAAACGTTGCCGGAAGGGTCTAAGTTAGAAAAGAAACTATTTTGAACATATACAGGGTGTCCCAGGTTTAATGATCAGGACTTTGACATTTTGTAGAAAAACACATTTTAAGGCGCGTTGCTCCTATAAACATAGTTCCTAAAATTCTTTGTTTCTGAGATACAGGGCGTTAAAGTTTTCTAAAAAGTCAAGTTTCTATTTATTTATTTCCAAACTGTGGCAATAATTCAAACCAAAATTGGCACACAAGATGCAAGGACAGAGGGCCACAATATTGAAGAATATCAATTTTTTTAATCAACCAGTAGCGGAGATATGGGTAATTCGTTCTACTAATTTGATATATAAAAAGAGTACGGCCCTGAATTAAATATTCGAAATATACTTTTCGATGGAGCATTCAATTCTGAACAAAAAATGTCTCTACACTTTTTTCGTTTCTGTTACCGTGCGGCCGCAAAATAGATTTTTGTCATTTATTTCATGAAAAATGTACATATTTTGGTGTGTACAAAAATTATGATTGCCATGAATCTTATGCTCTGTCCATGTATCTTGTGTGCCAATTTTGGTTTGAATATTTTCAACAGTTCGGAAATAAATAAATAAAACCTTTAGTTTTTAGAAAATTGTGACGCACTCTGTATCTCAGAAACAAAGAATTTTAGTACCTATGTACATAGGAGCAACCCACCTTAAAATGTGTTTCTCTACAAATTGTCAAACTCCTGATCATTAAACCTGGGACACCCTGTATAAATTCTAATTTATTGTGTTGTTCATGATATACCCACTGAACACAATGAAACGTTTCTAAATGTTGCATAAGGGTTACAAATGAAACATTCCTAAGAAACATCTAAGACACATTACTGGTACATTCCTGTCGAAAGCGAATAAATGGTAATGTCTAATAAGCGTTTCAATTGATATGTTACATAAAATACAAAACATACACATTACAACACGAACGTTTTAGATATGTATCCAAAAATACATCTTTGTGATGTATTTTTTGGAATGTGATAACGTATAACATTTTAGAAACGTTACAAATGTGATGTTTCGTTTGAAATAAAATAGTCATATCTCAAAGTTAACGTTACGGAGTTGTGTTTAGTAGTGTTGTACCAGAAACCTTATCAGTTGAAACATATCGTAAGAAACACATCATACACGTTTCGGTGTGAACGTTTTAGATATGTATCCAAAAATACATCTCTGTGATGTATTTTTTGGAATGTGATAACGTATAACATTTTAGAAACGTTACAAATGTGATGTTTCGTTTTAAACAAAATAGTCATATCTCAAAGTTAACGTTACGGAGTTGTGCTTAGTAGTGTTGTACCAGAAACCTTATCAGTTGAAACATATCGTAAGAAACACATCATACACGTTTCGGTGTGAACGTTTTAGATATGTATCCAAAAATATATCTCTGTGATATATTTTTTGGAATGTGATAACTAAAGCTAGGATGCCTTTTTTTATAAATGGACAAACATAAGGCAGACCCTATTTAAAATCCGTTTTAGATGCAAACTTTATTCTGCCTTTTTTTGGTTTCTGTTAGTTTTATTGCGTTTTTTACCTTTTTTTTTTTGATATTTTCGCGTAAGTATTTAGTACCTTTTCTGTAATTTCTTTTAAGTTTTTTGAAATGTAAGTAAGTATTTTTTAATTTTTAGATTTTATATAGATATATTTTTCTGGGTAATTTCTAAGAAAGCAAATTGTTTGAAAGGGAAAGGAATTTGGTATACAAACTGAATACAAACTTTGTCTATAATATTTAAGCCTCTTACAATAATAACTCGGATGAGTCATTTTCCTTACTTTGAAATATTTCCCATTGTATTATTTCTACCTGCAAGCTGCACCTACATACAGTCTTTGTTGAAATTGCATCATTTAGTCATTATGCCGAGTTAAGCGTATTTTAATTAGCCCCAAAACTTTATTGAAAAAGAATACCAGCAGATAGCATTTATCAACTGTAATTACTTTTTCAAATAAATATTTGTTTGTCTATACTTAAATTGAATATGTATGTGTTGATTTTATCTCGACAGTTTTCGCTTTTCCGTGCCATTTTTCTCCTTTTTTGTCTTTTTAGATGCTTTTTTTAAATTATTTTTTATGCCTTTTTCCTGCCTTTTTGAAACCTAATCACTTGAAACATATCATAAGAAACTAAAAATACACGTTTCAATGTGAGTGTTTTACATATTTATCCAAAATTACAATTCAAATTACAATAGATTTATTCATCATAAGTAGATGGGTAATATTGCACATCTAAATGGCTTATTTGCCAGCGAGTCTGTAGCTCAGGTAGTATGCGGAGCTGTTTTGTGAATTCCTAAACAAGCGACCGATGTTCGAATCCCACTTGAAGCAAAACGATTTTTCAGCATCACCGATCTCCTTCGAGTCTACACTAAGAGAATTTTGGGGGCCCTGGAGAACAAGCCACCGGAGTACATTGGGCCCTGCAGGGCGTGCGCACTGGGAAAAGAGCCCCTCAGAGTAGTTGGGGCTCTCGGTACCATAGTTTCTACCACATCTCAATTTTTTTATACTCACGTATGTTTCAAATGAAACATATATGAGACATTTCAAATATTCACGTATGAAACATTTATAAGGACACATTTCTCCTACATTTCAATAAATTACTCTTCGATATGTTTCTTGAAACATATATAAAATGTTTCGATGTAACGTTTCTGTGTTGTTTCAAATCTAGGTTTCTGAAGGCGGACATTAAACATCTATGTTATGTGTATGATACGTTTCTGTCGCTGTTTCGGAGATGTTTCATGTTTCAGAGATACGTTTCTAAAACATGCGTACGCAGCTTTTTGGCTAGGGGGGGGCCAAAAAATAAAATTGTTTGGAAACGTGTGTAATATTTATTGGCTGTACCCCACAATCCTTTTCAATACATTTAAGCATCATACAAATACTATTTATTTAGAAGAAAGGCCAGGAAATGCTTAATTTCTCCTGAAATTATATGACCAGTAATACATTTTAATATTTAGTACAATTCCTTTAGCGGCCAGGGGTGGGCATTGGCCCCCCCTTGCCCCACCTTGCGTACGCCCTTGACGTCAAGCCAATAATCCAAAGAGTGTCTTACAGAGCCGAATAATAAAAAAAATTGCTGATAACGTTTCATTTCATAAAATTTAGAAACCTTTTTCCAAATCCATGTAGCCATTTTTACATTATTACGGAATAATAATGTTATCAAATTGGCCCCATTTTGTTATTACACATTATTCATGACATTTTCTTTTGAAGCATAAAGGTCAATAATTAATAAACCAACGCTCAAATGAAAAAAAGCTACTAAAGAAATATGTTAAAGTGATTTCTCCTCGAATAGTGGAGACCTTCTCACGGAGTTGATCTCAATAAAGAGCCTGGAGAATGACTCGCCAACAGTAAGTCGAAACGTCGGCCATGTAAATGAAGTACTTGATGTCTCATTAACCCTACCACTGATCAACTCCATGAGGTCTCCACTATTCAAGGAGAAATCACTTTAGTCATTTAATCCTAAGCAGTTCACAAAGCAGATAAGAAATATGTTAGTTTCGACTACAGTAGACACACCTTGTCTACATCAATTAATTGTATTAGAATAAGACACGATTTTAAATATACAAGTAGTAATGAAAAATTAAGGGTAACGTCACATTTTAGGTTTTTAGATACGAATGCTCTTGTATATGGCCTACTAATTCCGTCTACAGTGTTAGTTGTAATCACTCTATCCTACATAATTCGTGCCGCCATTGTTGCAAGATATGTCATAAGCATGCAAGTTGACCGAAAAGTAAGAAACAAGATGCGCAAAAAACGAACTCTTCAGGTGGTTCTTTTCACTAAGGTAAGCAATTTTTAAGCGTAATTAACCACTATTTCAACTTCGAAATTCATGTTAAATTAATATTTCTATAACCAGTTTCCGAAAAATATCATGCTGCAACTCGATACATTTTCAAGTCAAAAAATTCAAAAAAAATATCACAAATTCAATTCCTTGAAATTGTTTTTTTCCTCCTTAATTTGAAACTTTGAAAAGTATTCATTCATACCTTGCAATATATTGCAATGTTTTTACAATGTGCAGTATTTAAATACACTTATATTAATAATATACCTATGTATAATTAATCGTCAGTACTGCTGTTGGTGGAAGTACTTCACTTACGGCAAAATACTAATAAAAGTGATGCTATTAGATAATAACCATAGCATTTGATGCGGATAGAGAGGCTTGGCCAACATAAAATGCAAATGAAAATCCTTGATCTTGATCATTCATTTGACATTGAAGTAATTCTCGTATTACTTGCATCATAAAATAGTAGACATTTAATTCAAAATCTTGTCTATTTACAGATTACTATGATCTTAACGTTAATTGTAACATTAGGAGCATTGTCCAAATTTCTCAAATTGGAAGCTGTGTGGATATCCTATAATACTGTTCAAAGTTTGCAAGGCATCATTATTGCAATGTTAGTAACCTGCAATTGCCACGTGTTGAAAATATATACAAGGAGTATACAGTCAAGTAGAGGAAAGTACATTACTAACTTTGGAAAAGGATCGAGCGAATCTAAAAGTTTATTTAGTAAAAACTCTACAATAACGAAATCAACAAGTTTGCAACTTCTGACTTGGGATCCCGCACCTGATTCGGTGTAATGCTAAAGAATATTAATAAAACCAGGTATTTGTTTTAATTTTCTATTCACAAACTTAAATCGATATTTATTACTTTCAGATATCAAGATGGAGGCGTATACACATAAGAAGAATCATATCTTTGCCTTTAATGGAATTTGAAAAACTAAAAAAAAACAAAAACAAAAATGTCCCTACATTCTTATTGTTGTATCTAGTATTATCAAAGTATATGGACTTGTTATTAATCTGGCAACACTTGAAAAATGTGATAAAAAATAGAAACGATATGTGTACCTTATTGTATAATAAGGGAGTGTAAATAAAAGGTAAATTTTTCGTTTTGGTATTGGAGGATGTTTTTATACAAATGGAACATGGAATGTGTGCAGCAACTTATGAAAATATTTTCGAAATAATATATTTATTTTATTACAGTAAAAAATTTGGATGTATTTTTCAAATTTATTGCACATATTAATTTCTTTTGTTGTATTAGATTCGATTATATACTTATACTGAAAAATTGGAAAAGGTTAATCATGAATTATAAATAAATATGTAAAGCATATCAAAAAATAATTATACATAAAGCAGCCCTCCCCTTAAAATGGCACCAATTGTTTTACAAAAAACTAACCCAAGTTTATGTACCGCAATAGATGACGTACCTACATATACCAAAGTGTTAGCTCACACCATCTGATGTTCTTCTCGACACATTAGTTAAATTGTTTGGTGGCGCTGAACCGGGCTAATAAGGTCTTAAGCTGGATTTATAGTGTCGGTATCGGTATGCAATAAGAAATAAGAAATAAGCAATAGCAGTAAGAAATAAAAACGCATTTATAGTTCTTTATCGGTAACAGAGTAGGCATGCGCATTGCGGGTTTAATTTAAATTATTACTATGTTTATGGTACGATTCATAGGTTACCTAAGGTACGATTGTAAAATTAAAATCAACTTGGCGTAATATTTTCCCATCGATTCTTGAATTAAGTATATATTTCACTCAAATATTTCTTTAACACCTGATTTATATTGATGTCATCTGTCTTTTCTTAGCTCGTAAGCTCACGGCTGTATACGAATATTCCCGATTCGGTAACGGTAACGGTAAGAAATAAAATTGAACCAATTCCTTATTTCTTATTGCTTATTGCTTATTTCTTATTTCTACTATAAATGCTATACAGGTTATCCATAAGTTCATTTCCTTACCGCTTATTTCTTATTTCTTATTGCATACCGATACCGACACTATAAATCCAGCTTTAGTGAGCAATTCATAGAATACAGTAAAAAAGTTGTAGGTAGGTACTCTTAATTTAATAATTATTATTCACAATCACAAATATTTGCTGTACATATTTTGATTAGCAAGTTGTGGTATGATAACCATTTGGTCCCTGCAAGACATAACTTCACTCAAGTAATCTATATTCAACTGTAAATGTGCACGAAAATGTTGTAAAACCTTAAAAATTAAGTCTTCATCTTCTTCACAAAGAAATTCACCAAATGAAAATTTCCCAGGTAACAAGCAACAAAATATCTGATGAAATAAGGCGTTAATCAAATTAATATCCCACCCTATTTACCCTACTTGGTACCTACCGATTTTTTCGGTTTCCTAAGTAAGAACCTCCTTGAGGAGATGCAGTAAATTCTGAACAATGAGACCGCCGAATTCAAAGTAGCTTCTTTTCACTCTGTGTCATACATAAGTAGCCTTGTATGTTTCAGCTCAACATTGTTCACCGTACATAATACAGTATAGCCCGAAATAAACAGTACTGAACTTGTAATTATTTTTATTTAAGAAATACATATTATTGACACTTTATTACATGTTCTAAATGTGCACCTCCTCGCTCAAGACAGACTTCATAACGATGTTCCAAGTTTCTCGTCATGTTATGGAATAAGGGTTGTCTCAGGTCCTCGAAGAAGGCTCTAACGGCATCCTTTAATTCATCGATGGTTTGTGGTGCCCGTTACAGCATTACTGGGAGGACGTTTATTGAACCGTTGTGTGAATTGATCACACACGTATCGCAGACTTGCACCATTACGTAGGCCGATTCCGTATGAGCGAAAATAATGCTCTACCAGAAACACTTTCTCCTCTGTACTTAACACCATTTTTAACAATTAGGCCCTACTAATTAATTGTTTAAGGTTTACTTGACAGGTCTATACTAGCATTGAATAACTAATACTTATTCAATGATACTAGTTAACTTGGGTATGACAGCGTGCGCATAGAGACATCGCCAACTTAGTTTCAGTACTGTTTATTTCCGGCAGTACTGTATTATAGTAATACAAATTCGGAAGCCAAAATTTTATTGCACGTAGGTATTTCTTAAATTTGTAACTATTGCAATTTCATTTATTCTTCTATATTTTCAAATATATGACACGAGGAAAGCAATTGCAGTGCCAAGATGACATGACCATTACTGACAGAAATGGAAGAAATGGACAAAATTGGGTTCGAATGCTATAAATTGATAATAAACAAAATAGAACAAAGTTTAGATAATCGATTCTTACAACACCAAGCTTTTTTATGCACGTACTAATGCTGATAATCTTGGCTGGACTTCATTTTGTGGCACATCTTTAATCCCAGTACCCTTGCCAGTTGCCTATCCTTAACAATCCATTGGTTACTAACTCGTAGCTTAAATGTTAATATCGCTTGCCTACACAATAATTTTACTGAGATATTATTATTATTATTATTATTATTATTGATACTAGGGGTGGTGCCAATATATTCCCACACTGCGACCTCTTAGTCTATTGTGCTCCCCGGTGTTGACTACCCTTCAAGAATACCTGTATCTTTCACAAAGTCCAGGATTTTAGTAGAGGCAATCTTGGTTACTTCCTCTTGTGTAATCTTATCATTTCCAAGTAGGTGTTCCCTTGCCTTTAGGAATGCCTCACATTGGCAAATGACGTAATAGGGCGTTATACTGGGATATACTACGTAGCGTTCATATGCTGCACGGTGACAATGCCGCGTCCGGAGGAAGCACCGATACGAATAAAAAAATCCTATACCAACGTGGAGTAAACCCGTTGAATCGTTGATGAGAACGTTCCTTTACAGGTTCTGTTTAACACAAAGCATCGAACGCAAGTGCATTTCTGGATTCCTCTCTATCATTTCCCTATTAAGTTGTGGTACAGTTACATTCTAGAGGAAGATCGTAAAGAAATTTATTATAACTTTTTATAACGTCAGATTACCCTAGAAGAGAATCAAGCCCGGCTTGGGGGTGGCACAAATTTTAAGGGCGACAAAAATGAAAACTGACTGATTGGTGTAGTGCTTACTACGACTTCTTTATATCAGGTTTTTTGGGAGATGTTCCTCGCAAATAGGTTCATTCACACAATGCCTGTCATCACAGTACCCCCCCCCCCCCCGCCAGGATCATAACTATTAGGTACTTCTGAAATCAACCTTGCTACTCATTCTTATATTTCCGTTCCCTCACTGAAGTCTACATTATCTCTGTAGTCAAGTGTGACGGAAGAATGAAGCACGACACCATTTTATTTCTTCTTCAAAGATGAAGAAAGAAGTGTTCGTGCGTGTGAGATGTGTGATACATTTCCTTAGTGGTACATTTGAAACGAGGATGGGGAAAGTAAAATATTTCGCTACATTTAGGGTCAAACATTAACTGTTATTACTTGA
Source organism: Pyrocoelia pectoralis (assembly GCA_036250285.1). Lineage (NCBI taxonomy): Eukaryota > Metazoa > Arthropoda > Insecta > Coleoptera > Lampyridae > Pyrocoelia > Pyrocoelia pectoralis. Next base: position 20,251,069 of record CM070076.1, on the reverse strand, counting down.
GAGACAAGAGATGAAAGTACTAGTAGATGCGAGGAGGAAAGTTGAAACCTAAAAAGGGTAACAGGAAGGCGTTGGTTTCATCGATATAGCCCACGCTCTGCGCTTACCAAAAGTTGAAAGGAGTACTGAGCCAGTACCCGAAAAGTCCTAAAAAAAAGACAAAGGGCTGGTTTGAAAACAAATTTGGGTAAGTTTCAATCAGTTTTTATGGCTGTATTTTGGATTACACTGCTGGCACGTAATAAACCAAATGAGACTCTTTGGGCAGTGAGGATCAACTTGAAAGAAGTAACTGTTATTGATCCTTGATTTATTTCGTTACTGAATACAGATCGGAAGAAATATTCTTGAAATATACATATAAACCAAACAGTTAAATTTAAATCAAATTTAAAGAAGAAAAATACGAAGATGAAAACAAAACGTACTCTGGAAGAAGGTCTTCTCAAAGCAAAAGAAATTGAGCTTTGCTATAGTCATTGTATAAACTGAGAATTGAGTTGCAAAACAGATGTTTCCCAACTTTTGAAAAAATCAGGTTTTTCAATGGCACATGTCAGTTTGTACAGAGGATCTGGTTACATACGAGGAAAATTTCTAAACAAATTATGCAATAGACATAGGAAAAACGTTTCCGATGGGAGTTTCAGAAACTTTCTTGAAACGCAAAACTACAAAAATTTGAAAATACGATTTAGATGAACTACTTCCAAACGTCAAAATTGCGAAATTAGCTAAGGCCCATTATTTCAGAAAACTACGTCACTACGATGAATCATATATTATCAACACAGAATATGGATAATACCTACTATCAGTGAATTTCAAAACTTCTCTTCATTGTACTTTTCCGGTATTCGTAATTTTTTCTAAGACGTTGTACTCAAGAATGAATGATAACAAATATGATATTTGGGTTGTGTTTATAACACGAGACAATACAAAATACATGAAGGCAGTCCCGGCTAGACTAATTTTGGCTCCTGGGGCAATGTTATAAAGTGGCGCCAACACTACCTACATTATAAAATAGAGTTTTTTGTGTGGATTGCAAAATAAATACACGATACACTTCAAATGATATATGGTTTGTAATGAGACCTGGCCCGGATTAAAGAGTTGAAGGGCCCAGGGTTCTTTACGTGAAAGGGGTCCTTTTTTAAACTGATCGAAAACGCCGCTACTGTTCTATTCTCAATGCGGCACAGGCACGCGGACAATCTGACTGCTTGAGTAGTTTATTCTATTTTTGAATTTATTGCAGTTAAAAATCAAATGACCAGTAAACTGGCACACAACTTATTTCCCGTGTTTACCACGTTCAATTTTTGTTCTCCACCAATTATAAGTAAACGTTCTGGCCATCCTTGGGCTATAATTTCCAATTTTCAAATTTTAATTAAGTTAAACGGTTCTTGAGCTACACCCTTAAAAGTAACAACTTCGATAATTGCTATATTGGCCGCCATTTTGAATTTAGAAATATCTACTAACTTTTCACCGAGGGAAATTAGTTTGGGTCCAAATTTGAATGCTTGCTCCCAATATAACGCTCCGCTTGTTTTACCGATGAAGTTTTTTGATAGACCTTAGTTTTTTTCGTCGGTCTAGTAGGTTAGGCTCCACAACCATAACGTATGCACGCACCCACAGACAAACGAAGATGGTGGTGTTGGACTCAAAACGTCGAGATTCATCAAAAGCTCGAGTTGGATTTTTTTCGATTACATTACTTTCCCTATATGTGCATATGCACGGAAAAGTAAAAATGCATTTCGAAAATCTACTACGGCATTTATTTTTTGTTGGCTCAAGTGGTATCCTCCCATGAAATGGGGGCCCCTATCTAATGCCCCCCCCCCTTAATCCGGTCCTGAGTGAGACTGTGAGATTAAATTTACAAACATTACGAATAATGGATCTTTTCTTTTATTGCTGACCGCTAAAGGAACGTCATACATAAACAATAAAAAAGATTTAAAAGTATTCTATAATCCTAAACATTAACAAATTGGCGACTGGAGAAATTTTGCCTGAGGCATCGGTAAACTGTTTTAACTATTTTAATCCTTTTATTGTTAAATTTGTATTTGAGTATTTTTCAATGAACACTTGTCGGCATAAAACTGTCATTGCTTTGTAAACATATGAGTTGGTTTTGGCAAACGTAATAAAACGTAAAAGAAGGTCTTTTTACCAAGCAAAATTATGTAAATGTAAATAACGAAAAAAACTTGCAAACCACGTTTTTACTACTTTTTTTCGCCAGTTTAATTTTTTCATTACGAATCATAAAAATAAAAAATTAATTTTTTTGTGATTAGATCGCTTTGGCGAATGGCGCCTTAAAATTTTGGCGTCTATGGCATTTGTTTATATTGCCCACCTCTAACGCCGGGCCTGCATGGGCCATCGATCAATGAACAAGGGAGCACATAGTAGAACCACAGTCTGTGGTAGAACTTTACACTATGGTTTTGGCACTTATCTGTGGTTTTAGTAATTAATTAAGAAAGAAGAGCGGCAAAGTACTTCTCATGGCACATGGCTGCCAACAACTACCAATATTTACATTGTTCACTTCTTACACCAATTAAAAACTCACATAACAGATACCTGTTTGTACCTATAAATTTATTACAAAAGTTAGTTTCGTATTACATATTATTATTACAGATTTTCGTAATGTATTTCTGAAATTTCTCTTTTTACTCCCATAAATTGTACCAATTTTACGTAACCCTTTTCCTATACAATATTGAAATTTGACGTTATGAGGAAGTTGTTTGTTTACTGGCAAATTAGGTATATCTATTTATTGTATCTGACTTGAAGTAACAGATCTACTATCTGTAATAAATCACAATAAAACCGATGTAGTATAAGAATTAAATCACTTAATTAGAAACTTCCTGTAATAATCCCCTTTCCTTGTGATGACACCGTTTTAGATTATAACATGTTTAAAAAGGAAAGTAATTACTTATCGACGACTGATATAAATTAACTTCGTTTGTAAATAGGTGAAGTTTAGAAATTGCGTGCCTCGTAGTCTGTCGTAATTAGAAGAGATATGATTGGAATTGTAAGTTCTATTCTATAAGTGAATTGTAATATAAATAGCATTTTAGAAAATTGGCTTAATCACTTATTATATTTCAATATGCTATGCGTTACATGACCATGGGCATGGATCTGGTTCGTCCTACACGGAATTTTCAGCAGGACACGGAGGACACCACGAAGCACTTAGTGCTTATGGACATGAAGATCATCACCACCATGTATGTATGTACGTAACTTTTTACATCCCTATATTTCGTATACATATTTCAGGGGCATCCGAAGTACGAATTTAAATATGGGGTATCTGATGCACACACAAAAGATTTTCATAGTCAACACGAAGTACGAGATGGTGATCACGTGAAGGGAGAGTACTCCCTTCACGAACCTGATGGTACAGTGCGCACTGTGAAATACTCGGCCGATCACAAAAGTGGCTTTAATGCAGAAGTGATTAAATCTGGACATGCTGTACATCCAGATTCTCACTTAGGAAAAAATTTCGTTGTTTACGGACATCACGGTCATTATTAATAAATAATACACGTATTGTCTAATATATTGTGTTCATTTAAACAAAGGTAGTATATCCAATGCAACATTTTTTTTTCTGTTTTGACAATTCCTATCATTAAATCTACCCAATGTCTTCCCTCAAATGAAAGTGTTTTTTAGAAATGTTTTCAAAAAATCTACTGATCCCAACTACATGGTATAAGCAAAGAGTATCTTATATTCTCTTTGGTATAAGTAAATTAATTTTATGCTGATGTCATTTTGCGATGCAATTTTTTGAAGTTGCCTATTTATTCGATCGAGTGATTTATAAAAAAAGTATTTGCTAAATCCAGATAGGGTATCTACTATAGATGTGTTCACAATTATTTTCTTCAAAATCTAAAACGATGGGATATAATATACGATGAGATGGAACGCGACACTAAAATTATATGATTTTTTTTTATTTTTCAATATATTCCCCATGAATTTAGACCAGCGACGCTGAAGTGACATTATACTCGTTCTATAATGATCAGTTTCAAAGTAATCACAGTAACGCTTCGTTATAGCAAAAACATTGTCGTCTGACTTTATTTTCGGCTAGGAAAAGCTTCGGCTTTGGGAAAAGCTGAAGCTACTACCTAGTGCTAGATCTGACGAATAGGGCGTGTCCGCCACAACCTCGAATCCAGTTCATCCTGAACAATGCGTTTCGTGTGAGAGTTTCTATTTCGTGATAGAAGGGCACAATTTGCAGAGCCATTCGCTGTCTCTTATCAATAAATTTCTCTTCCAATTTGTATAAATAGGCAGCATCTATCGGGGATAGTTTGTCCGTTTGTGAGGTACCTAGTCAATGTATAGTATCACATAGTATGCTTCTCAGCCGACTTGGTTTTTTTGCACAAGTACTGCCACGATGTTTCCACCGTTTCCACTACTGCTTTGATTCTGGAGTTAATTGTAACAAAACGCAAAAATGTTAACTGGATTTTGAGTAAAAATCTTCCAATTGTCAGTAGACATTTTGCGCTCTTTCACGTTTTGGTTAGAATTCCAAAACTGCGTCGCATATCTTGTCTACAACTGGGACATTTCATTACTAATAGGTACCAAAGAGTATTTGCTAATACAACATGTTAAATGTAATGTTCGCAATCTATTTATTCTACATCTTCAGTCACTAAAAACTATGTCGTGCACTTGATCGATTATATCTGCAATTGTTACCGTTTTTTATGGTTTGATGCTACCTCTCTAATTAGATTCGTTCGGTTCCGCAATGTCACCGAAGCCATGCCACATGTATAGTGATACATCGTGCTTGTCTAGTTTACCATGCCCAGAAAATATACGTACGAGTACTGGCAAATTCTCTCCCACCTATCCAAGTGCAGAAACTGGCGAGACTGGTTCCCCGAAAGCCTCTCTCGCATGACGACAGTCTAAAATAAAGCTCTACCTAGTCTTATGCTAAGCTTTAATATCTTTTGAATTACTTTCATACTATAACTGGAAGAGGCCGCTCTGGACCATAGAACACCTGTTTTAAGGCCAGTTGGCATTCTCATTGCCAATTATTACAGCATGTCCCTTATCTCATACAAGATTGATCATGTTGCCGATTGCTACTTGCTCTACTATGCGGTGACATTCGGAAATCAACTTAGAGGTAATTTTTCAATGGCTTCAGGGCAGTGGCAGTTCCTCTCTTGTGTAAATTGAGGAACTAGGGAGTTCCGTCTTATTGCAGGATAAACAGCGCTTGATGCTTCTGCTATTAAACAAACTCTTCGGACGTAAGGAACTCGCACGTGGAGATTCAACAGAGGCAGGGCCCGAAGAGCATTCATTACGTCTGTCGTGGTTGTTTGCAGATTAAGAAGTACTACAATTGTGGAGATTTCTAAGTCACTAAACACTTGCTCAATAGCAACACGTAGGTCTAATGACAGCTCCAAGACCATTTTTCGCGATGGTCTCCAAAGTCTTGCACTGTGACCTCTCCAGAAGGCACTATTTGCTTTTAGCTTGAGGTTCACCATATTCCAAATGCTAGTATGTACTGGATTTATTAAGCAACAACGCCCGTTGTCGAGCTTATAATATTCAGTTCATCCACTTAACTTATTCTTCAAGATATGATACTCAAATTTCCACTGCACAGTATTTAATTTATTCAAAGCTGGTGTGAAAAAACGAACAAAATAACTTTTGACTTTTGATTTTTCTGAAACAGGTAAATACGTATATGTTTGAAAATTTATAATAACAATTAAAACATAGAGTAGTTTCTTCACAAAGTATCTTATTATTTAATGAAGAGTGGAATCTGATTTTTATATTTATTATTACATTCAAATTAATGTTTCCGTCAAAGTAAGTAGGTATATAGGTTTCTGTCTGTGGAAGTATGGTTATATCATCATATAATTTTTCCCCATTTACTAATAATATTATTTTGTAGAAGTAGATCAAAAATAACAGCATGTACTGTTGTCAATGGAACATGGCATCCTAAAATTAAAATATTATACAAATAGATCATTATAACCAAATCACCAGCAATTTGATCTTACTGATAATCAAAAGGAATTCCACCAGATTTTTCACATACTTCAGGACTAACACATTGAACTGAGGTACAATTACCCATACCACCAACTGAACGCAAATCGGAAAATGTTACATATGAAATAAAAATAATAATGAACAGACTACTTATAACAGTTTTCATGGTTTACAATTCACTTATAGAAGAAATTAACGTATCATAACTAAGGTACTAGTCTTAATTATCTTATCTTTATTCCGTGACAGAGATAAAATCATTTACGTACGCCAAACAAATAGCTCTATTTGCAAAACAAATATGCTGAAGGTTGCGAAGTATTTTTTTAACTTATATTTAAAGTTTTTGCTGTGAAACCCTCTGACACTGTGACATAGTGAAGAACTAACATTGGTTTACCACACTTGGTTGCACTCAGTGTTGGATGTATATGGTTCAGCATTCCTGCAGCATAGAAGAAATACCTACGGATGCAGAAGTGACACTTACGGCGGTTTGTTTGATGGTTGATGGTTCCATTTTAAAAAGAAGTATTTGAGCGGTACTGTTTATTAAAAATATCCATTATTTAAAATAAAATAGACTGGTTTTTTATAAATGTGTTACATTTAATAATTTTTGCGCCAAATTCGGCGGTTTCTGTGATATTTGCAACCTCCTTTTAATTTATTTTAGTTCGACGGTCATCTTAAACAAGTTTTCGCATTGTAAATTGGGATCTGGCGAGACGGGTAAGTGTATCCGTAGGGAGCTATTTATTCTGTACCTCCAGTCTACAGGATCATTGGGTTTTTACCTGACACTACAGAGCCGAAAATTTATGCAGTGAAAATGTACTAAGCAATGTATTAAAAGTCCCTATCTATTTCATGCCAACGTCCTTGAATTTCAGGAGCGCTGTTCTGGAGAACTGTTGCAAACAGTTTATCATAAGAGAGTTGAACCATGGTTCAAATAAACCTAAGAAGGACAACACATCAATAAGAATTTGTTAATTTTGGCTTCGAGGAAGGTGAACAAATTGTAAGGAAGAAGACGTTAAGGACATCTTCAAATAAGAACACTTATTGCCACGAGTTAAGTTTACTTTTTGATGAAATATTGGAAATAAATCTGGTGTGCCTTTTAATAAAATTTATAATATTTAATGCACATAAATGTTGTACTAATGCTGCTCGTGATTGGTTCTCCGACAAAAACGTCATCTCCAATGATTGTGATTTCTTTGTGACTTCTCAGCCATTCTTGAATCTGATACAAACACAGAAAGAGCATATTGTTCTCCCTAAACATTCGTGTGATGAGGATTTTTAGGAAACGCCGCGCCGTATTGTTTACGGGCATCCGTACTTTTCGTCATGGCTTTTGAAGTACCTAAGTGGAGTGTACTTGTCCTGTTGGTGAACAATACTACTGACATCTTGTCAAATAATACCTTGAGTAATTTGAACTTCAACCTCAATGCTCAATACCGGAAGTGAAAACCGGTTTTTGGTATTCAATCAATGTGAATCCAAAGCTTAAAAATTCAATGTTCAAAATTCAAGTTATTCAAAGATGTAAATATAAAATGTAAATTAAGTAAATCCACATAAAATTCAAAAATTTCGTATTCAAAATAGAAATTCGAAACTGAAAATATTAATGCTAATCAATCCTAAATTATACTTTGAAAATTCACCGCTCAAAAATAGAACTTTTGGAAGTGTAATATTAAAATTATGAATTTCAAAATTCGAAACGCAACATGTTATTGCTATTTAAAGTTAAAAAGTTAAAATTCAATTCAATATTGAAATTCGAAACAATAAACTCGCAATTATAATTTTGTAAATTCATAGTTCAAAAATGAAAACGTAATAAAGAAAAATTTGCAGTTCCATTTCAACAAATCAAGTTACTTTTGATAGAAATTTTGTAAATTGACGTAGTACTTTCCCTGAACACAAGAAGAATTCGGATTTGACCGTTCAATTTATGCTAGTACATTTCATGTTTTAGCAATGTTCTTTGTCACGGCCTTCTAGGCTTTGTGATCCCTCCGATATTCAATTTTTTTGGACACATGCGGCTAAAGGATTCGTACCTACTATGTATGACACATAAACTTACACTAGAATTGACCAAGGGGGTTCCGTTTAAAAAAATGTAACTTTGATATATAGTAAAACCTCGTTTATCCGCCCTTCGATCAACCGTGTCTCCGCATTATCCGCTGTGCGCTCGGATAATACGGAAAAACTCGGATAAAACGGATGACGCTTCGCTGCTATGCGATGCGCGCGAAGTATGTAGTTTGCGATCGCTAGTTTTTTGTTTAAATGTGGTTAAATTCCCTTTTGACATTTTAAATATACCAAAAATAAGGGAAGTTTTGGAGTTTTTTTATTTATCCCGTGTTATCCAAGTTTTCGCTTATTCGAGGTAACCCTTCCCAACATTACCTCGGATAAACGCGGTTTTACTGTAAATCACTCTGTATAAAATTTCCGATTCAAATGAAAATATTTAAGATTTGTAGCCTTGTTTGCATTGAATACCTCTTTCATTACATTCATAAAGGACAAATAAGTATAAAAGGTGAAAGTTTCATGCAAATCGATCAAGTATTGCCTGAGATATGAGCAGTTCTATGATCGAGCGGCTGCCGTCTTTCATTATTGCTTAAAAATGTACCGGGTGGAGGTGTCCACCCAAGGCCAAAACACTTAGGCTCAGTTGTATAAAGTCTAGTTGAGTTTCAACCGGCGCGGCGGTTGGTGTAAAATCGAGTCGCATAAACGAGGGTTGACGTCCGATGTAGGGTTGAACTGACAGTTTCACTACCCATTCACCAAACCATATGGGTTGATAATCGTCAGTTCAACCATTGGCCACACATCAACCTTAATTTGTGCGCCTCAATTTTACGCTAACCGCCTGTTGAAACTCAACTACACTTTATACAACGGCCCGTTAGTAGGACATCTATTAAGAATTCTTCAAGAAAAATTCTCCACACTCCAATTTTCCCTAGTCCAGATCCTGGATTAGTAAACACATTATGGTTTCCCAATTTTCGCTTCCTGCGACACCAGATCACGTCAATGTTCAGTTGAAAACAGATTTGAATGAAATAGTGTTCTTGCAACTCTCGCCAATGGCTCGCATTACGGATGAGTTTCTGAACATACGCGTGTTACAGGTTTCAAGGAATTCAATGCGCTGCAATTTAAGGGACGTATACGAAGCTTTAACATGTTGTTCAGAGATTCACAAAGTCTAGTTAAGTTCAACCGGCGCGGCGCGGCGGTTAGTGTAAAATTGAGTCGCAAAATATAGAGTTGATGTCTAGCCTAGGGTTGATCTGACGATTTGGTGTGGTAAAACCGTCAGTTAAACCCTAGGCCGGACGTCAACCCTAGTTTGTGCGACTCAATTTTACATTAACCGCCGGTTGAACTCAACTAGACTTTTATACAACTGGATCTTATTGACCTACAAGGAAAATAAACATTTCTGTGGTTTATTCGCTTTCTCGTGTATGTATTACAAGCACCTTTGCTCAGCGAACCCCCTACAGTTGTGACACTGTAAATTTACTACAGTTTTGATACCCATCTATTTTATGTTAGTCCTAGCAGATTCCAAAACACAAGATTGATATTTATGTGTTCTCTATTCTTTCAGTTTCAAAATAATAGACTGTTTAGCGAAATATTTTCTTTAATAACAAAATATATGTAATATTTAAGCAACAAGAAAGTGAATGCTAGTTTTCATATAATACAAAACTAGAGCATTCGAACTTTAAATTGTAACGAATGACATTTATAATAAAAATATGTTCCAGAATTTGGTCCATGACAAAATGAAATTACACTTTCGATATTATTTACAAATACGTACAAGATACACGAAAATTGCAAAAGGAACCACTTATACATACAAAGTTTTACCTACTATATTTTAAATTGTTGAAGAAATAAATAGGTGTATAAATATATGTCATGGTTTAGGCCATAGCGTTTCATTTTTATTTAGGTTTAAAGTTAGAGTTGTAAGCCCTATACATTACACAGTACAAATGTCTAACTTTAAAATAGTAGACGATTATAGTTAGTTCAAAGATAAATTACAGTTGACTTTCCATTTCTTCTTCTCTTTAGGGTCTGAGTAAATTATTAGACACCTTATTTGCACTGATGTAATGATCCAAACATATTTTCGTATTTGCTTCTGGTTAAGCGAAAAAGTATAACAAAATAAATGTTTAAATTATATTTTATACCTTTTCGGAAAACGGATCTCTGCAATCATATCTTTTACTTTGCATAAAGATCATGCGTCTTCTTTTCTAATAATTCTATTGAAACACGAAATAAATTCACATTGAAAATGCTTCAACTCTATTGTAAATAAGGCTATTTTCATTGTACCTATATATAACATGCATTTAACTGGAACAATGAGTATGTGTCTGTTAATTTTCGCACATTTTATGAATTTCTTCTATTTTAAAACTCTTGTTCGCGACTTTTATGTTTCTTAACAAAAATGTTTAATTAGATCAAAAACTTGATCACAATTTCCTACTTGCACCAACAATATTTTTAGGTGGGTACCTAGTTTTCATGGATGAAGCCCCACGTGGTGCATTCAATGAGCATGTTCATTGCTTTCTCTTGCAGAATTGACATCACAGAAATACAGCAGGAGCAAGCAAAGTGGTCGGCCTTCCTTATTACTAGGACTTTTTAATAAAATAGAATACACGTAAATGGAAATAGTATAAAAATGATAACTTTTGTTGCATTTAAAGCTTTGTATTCATATAGTTTGACTATGTCAACAACGTTTTTAAAGATTTTATGTACTGTAACTTCTGGTTATCAATTCCATAGTATCACAACCATTGTACAATTTAAAACATTCCCTGTCTTAGCATCCCCCAAATTTACCCTGTAAATGCTACAGATGCATTTCCTCTTGATATAACCGAATAATTTGCCCCTACTGGAGCAAGAAGTATTCCTCACGTCCTTACGAATTTATAAACAACCGCAAATACTAAAATGCTTACGAGAACTAAAACCAGTGCCGTTATCACTTTTGCGAACACGTTTAGTCCACTTTCTCTTGGATGCAATGGTCTTCTAGTATTATTCTGTCTTGTGCGTCTACTTTTACTGGCCAAACCGCGTGCTAAAGCTGGAAATGCTAAGCTTTGGGTAAAGGTTAGTTTGTGTAAACTCTCACTTAAGGAATATGGACCAACGCTACCTCTTGCCGCGGCCCGTAAAAGTGCATATTCTAAATCGAGAGCATCAAATAGAGAATAGCGAGCAGTTAAAATGGAGGATCTTCTTCTACTATCACTAGAATCACTTGTGCGTGAACCAACATATGCAACTGCAGCCGCTACTGATGCCAGCGATGATGTGCTTGAGGAAGCCGATATCGCCGCACCATTGTGTAATTCCGACACGTCTTCTATCGATGTTTGATCGACCGATGACAAGGTATGTAACCGTAATAGTCTTGCATGATCAGGATGTAACAATGTCGCACTACTAGGCCTACGAAGACTAGGTGTTGGAGATGGTAATGGAGAAACTGTTGAACCACACGCAAACGGTGAAGGCGATATCTAAATCATTACATTTAATAAGTCATCCCGCAAATCTGTTTACATACCTGTGTGGAATCAATTCCAGAGTCATTATGGTTATTAATTTCGTAATTGGAATTCTGAGAGATGGTGTCTTCGGAATAGTCTGGAAAGACAAAACTTTGACCATCCGCTTCACCTCTGGGAGAGTCAGCACTTGGCCAAACCTAAGTAATAATAATAATAATAATAATAATAATAATGAGTTTATTGTCCAACAGACTTTAACAAATCCAATAACAGGACAAAAAAAAAAATATATATATATATATAGAAACGAACTAAATAGAAAAAAGATAAAAATAAACGAAACTTAAATACATGCACAGCTTAACAATAAATAAATAAATAATCATTTGCCAAAAAATAATATACCTAAATTTAAATTTCCCATAACCCAATTCGACATCTACACTATAATACTACTACATACTAAGTACTACACAACCACAGAGAGAGAAAAAAAAAAAAGAATGATGATAATGGTGCTGGTCTATATTTCAATTATTATTATAGGGAAAGCTGGAAAGGATAGAGGGCAGGCAAGTATGATTAATATCGACATCACGAATTAGGTTGAAGTTATGATAGCAGGTAATGAGTGGAGATTTAAATAACACATCGGTTCGAGGAGTAGAATAACGAAAAGGTTTGAAATTACGACAAGATCTACGGGGTATATGTAGAGGAATTTGTTCAAGTAACTCGGGGCAGTCTATATGATTATGGAAAATGTTGTACAGAAACGTGATACTATGTGTAATTCTTCTATGTTCTAGAGATTGAAAATTAAAAAGTGAGAGTAATTCCGCGTGACTAAATCCCCTAGCAGGATAGACTAAGTGAGTTTTAAAGTATAAAAGTTTCAAGAATTTTCTCTGTATGTTTTCTAAAGCGATTTTATGTTTATTGTAAATAGGATAATAAATTAGCGAACAATATTCTAATTTTGATCGAACAAGACTGTAATAAAGACATTGTAAAGCCACCTGGTTAGAAACTGATCGACAATTTCGGATTATAAATCCAAGTGTCTGGTTGGCCGAGCGACATATTTGCTTAATATGATCAACAAAACTGAATCGATCATCGAATGTAATGCCCAAATCACGAATTGATGTGCACCGTTGTATTTTAATAGAATTAATAGAATAATCGAATAGAATGGGGCAAGACTTTCGAGTGTAAGTCACAACCCTACATTTAGGAATATTGAGGGACAAGTAATTTTTGATACACCATTCAGCCAACTCAGTTAACCATCGTTGTAATAAAATACAATCGGTACTGTTTGTTATGTGCGAGTACATTTTTAAGTCATCAGCATACAATAGTTTTTTACATGATAAAGCATTGGTTAAGTCATTAATGTAGATAATAAACAATAACGGTCCAAGATTAGATCCTTGTGGCACACCGGATGTAACAGTTATAGGGCAAGAACTAAAATTATTAAAGGTCACATATTGAACGCGGTTTTCGAGATAGGATGAAAACAATCTTAACAAATTGTTGTGAAATCCATGCTTTTCCAATTTCATAATGAGGATGTTGTGAGGTATTCGATCGAATGCCTTGGAAATATCGGTATATATAACATCTACTTGACCTTTTTTGTCGAGAATTTTGGCTGTAAATTGTGTAAAGCAAGTAAGATTAGTTAATGTAGAGCGGTTGCCCATGAAGCCATGTTGATACTGTGATATGTAATTGCGTAGAACGGGATAAATTTTGCTGTATAAAATAATTTCGAAGACTTTAGAGAAGTTGTTCAAGATGCTAATCGGCCTATAATTAGTAACATGAGTTGGGTCGCCACTTTTTAGAACTGGGCAAACATTTGCAATTTTCCAATTGACTGGGAAGGTATTAGTGCTAATAGCAGTATTAAAAATAGCACATAATGGTTTCGAGAACACAGTTTTGCAGTCCTTTACCAAAAAACTAGGAATTTGGTCATTGCCGGCAGTATTTTTGGGTTTTAACTTATCTATAGCAGCACATACTTCCTGTTCAGAAACATAATCTACTGAAATGTTTGGCATATAAGGGTTAACAAAAACATTGTTATCTGAACTAGAGATTGATGGTGCGTAAACACTGCTGAAATGTGTTGCAAAAGCGTTAACAATAGACTGTGGAGTGGTAAACTCTTCTTCCTCATAGATAACACATCCTGGAATGCGAGCACGGCACCTTTTCGTGTTAATAAAACTCCAAAAGCTTTTGGGATTCATTATAAAAGAGTTCTCAGCCATAGAGATATATTTCCTGTATTCTGCACGAATTTGCAATTTGATAATCTTTCGAAGATTACGGTACGTAGCTAAGTTTTGCATATTACCATATTGCCGATATTTTTTAAAGTTTTTTGTTTTTAATTTAATATTTTTGATAATTTCTGTTGTAAACCACTTAGGATATGTTGATGTTTTGATGAAATACTGCGGAACATGTGCATCAATGACCGAATAGATAACTTCATAAAACTGATTACAAGCAATATGGACATCAGAAATTGTGTATAGAAAAGACCAATCTATCAATTGAAGCTCGTTATACAAGCCTAGATAATCAGCTTTTCTAAAATTATAACGTTTGTTTAGTTGATTCTTGGGGAAATTAGGAAGGCACTTATCGGTTAGTCGAAGAGAAATGTGTAGAGCAGGATGATAGACATCTTCAACAATTAATGGTGCACAATCATGGGATACATAGCAATTTGAGTTACTCATAACTAAGTCTAAACATCTGTTATTAATATTACTTATACCATTGTATTGTGTTAAGTTAAACAAGCCTAAAAAATTATTTACTATATGGGACTTTGTATCACTAACATGCGGGTTAATAAAGTGAGGTATGTTAAAATCTCCCACTATCAAAATTTTAGCATTGCCAAAGTAATGCAAATTTTAGTTAGTCTCGATAATTAGTTACACCTTTAGTTAGACGTTTCTGGGAAAGTTGTATAGATAGGTTTCTGAAAATGTGTACTTGGGGGTTACTCTGAAAGCCAAATCGATCTAAAATATTTTCAGAATGGCAGCACTTCCGGAAATGCCGGAAGTAGCTACCAACTTCGTTATTTTAAATAGCAACCCCTATTTTTTATTGCATTTTTGGATTCTACATCAAATTTCATAACTTTTCATACCAACATGTCAATATCTACAAGTTATGGTTTTTAAGTTATTTCCATTTATTTAAAACAAATGGCGGATGCAGACGGTAATTTAAGAATTCGTTACTTGAAAACGGTTGTAGCTATGGCAACCGAGTTTTCACCAGCGCTTAAAGGAAGAATAGGGCTTTCTTTTGGTGTACTTAAAAAAAAAGTATGTTGCGTACGACGTCACCTATGAGGCTCCAAATTTAAGAAAATTCAAGGACTGAAAACTCAGAAATTTTAAATGAAATGACCATTTTCTTACTATTGCATTTGATAGAGAATAAAAATGGGCATATTTTGGTATTACAATATGTTCCTATCCCTATCTTTAATAGTTTCTGACTTATTCTCATTTCATCGCATTGATACCATTTTTTTCGAATTTTTTGTAGTAGTCGACCATGTCATGGACCATGGCAATCGAATTTTGAACAAATCAAGTGATACTAAACCGTCACCTGTAATAGGTTAACATACGTTTTTCAATAATCGAAAAAAATGAAAAATGGCTCGCAATGGTTTTACATATTAAGACTTTTGGAATCTAATAATTGTTATTTATGGTGAAATGAACAGAATCGCGTCACATGCCTGTCATACGTTCATTGAGAGATATCCAGAAAGACCGCGTCCTAGTGAACGTACCATCCGAACACTGGAATGAAATTGTTTGAATTTTAGAAGCTATCAAATGCAATAGTAAGAAAATGGTCATTTCATTTAAAATTTCTGAGTTTTCAGTCTTTGAATTTTCTTAAATTTGGAGCCCCATAGGTGACGTCGTACGCAACATAACTTTTTTTAAGTACACAAAAAGAAAGCCCTATTCTTCCTCTATGAGCTGGTGAAAACTCGGTTGCCATAGCTACAACCGTTTTCAAGTAACGAATTCTTAAAGTACCGTCTGCATCCGATATTTTTTTTAAATAAATGGAAATAACTTAAAAACCATAACTTGTAGATATTGACATGTTGGTATCAAAAGTTATTAAATTTCATGTAGAATCCAAAAATGTAATAAAAAATAGGGGTTGCCATTAAAAATAACGAAGTTGGTAGTTACTTCCGGTATTTCCGGAAGTGCTGCCATTTTGAAAATAGTTTACATCGATTCGGCTTTTTGAGTAACCCCTAAGTACAAATTTCACTAATACTACTATACTATAAAACTTTCCCAGAAACGTCTAACTAAAGCTCCCAAAAAAACACCCTGTATACTTAGTATTATTCCTAAGAATAACATTAGTAACATTGCCAAATCGGAATTTCTTATTTTTTATATACATTAGTCAAGGTATTTTCCATAACTACTTATATTATGTCGAACTGAAAAGCAAAGAGCTACCCTTTGTAGACTACCTAGGTTAACGACTCTTTTTTAACGTCTTGATATGAATTTTGACGTGAAGGCCGACGTTGTCGTTTTATATTTTGATGCAATACTCAGCTTAAAAAACGTGCTCACAGGACACACGCCCAGTGACTGTTTCCTTTTTTTGCTACGAGGTAACTTTGAAATCAGTTGTTGAAAATCCACGTCATTGTCAAATATGGAAGAGAAGCGTACTTTAGCATAATAAATCCTAAAGAATGGCACCATACCAGGCGCGCTACTGATGGCGGATAGGGGAATGGCCTCCCATACACGCAAGACAGAAATGGACTAAATAGAACAAGAACAAAGTCAGTCATCCACTTTCGGTGCACCTGGTACTGACCTAACACTAAAACTAAGTAGAAGATGAGCCAGGATTCAAACCAGGCCAGGCATCTGATCTCCTAAAGTGGAACAACCTGGGACCGTTAAGTAACCAACTTCCTCGCCCATTAGGACTACCTCTAAGACTGGATCACAAAAGCGACACTGGGTTGAGGGTCGACCCAACGAACAAAAGGATACTAGAATCTTCAGTGAGTGAGTGGGTTTTCAGAAAGGTTTTTGGTGAAGCACTGCCGTAAGGAGAAAGAGGGAAAATTCAAACCTGGATCGTTGATCGAATTGACTCTACGAAAGGATGCCCGCAAGCTAGAGTTACCTCGCCGCTACTGCGAAGTTTGATTGTAGACCGACTGCTGAGGCGACTAAGTGAGGCAAGCAATAGTATAGTTGACTATGCCGATAAAAAGCGAAGCCTAGGTACATGTGATTCTGATTAAAAGAAAACCTTCCTAAAAGGAAAATCTGCATAGTTACAAAGAACAAAGCAACGATTGCAGCAGTGAATTCTTATGTGATAAATGGAGGACTAGTCCTTAAATGCACACAAACGAACTACGCATGTGTGACAAAGTCACACTAGTGTGGGTAACTTGGCATGCAGGAATAGCATATGTAACTAGGTTGGGATCCAAAATTCCAGAACACAACCGTAGCAGCGTCCACCTAACGAACATAGAGTTACGACAAAAATTATCACAAGCCACCGACATTTTGGTGAACACCTGTACAACATGGGACTGTCCAATAGCCCTACATGCAATGGTTCTAATGGGAAACTGAGAGATTATAAAAGGAGAAGCAATCAAGCAACGAAAATTCGCCCCATTAAAATCCTGGACTTTGTTAATGATACAGGAACCTTTGAAAGGTACTGTAAACCAGTGGGTCGCAGCCCGGGAACCTTCGGGACCACCCCTAAAGGAGTAATAATTAATAGCTTTATAAATGAATTCGTTTTTGTTCACAGTATGTACTTTCTTATTCCCATCATTGTTGAGATTTTCAGATATCTTTTTTCAAATTTCCACTGTTTATCGCCCGGAACTTAGTTCTGTTCCTAATAAATTTCTATAACGCAAAACTGTAAGTAGCGATGGGGAATATGATACAAGTTGTCGTAAGGGTGTGCCAAGTGTCGCCGATGCTCAAATTATTACCTTCTCGTAACCGATTGCCCATAAGTGTAGCTTTCTCAAGGCAAACTGGGTTGCATGCCATTTCTTAAATAAGTCGATTGTTTCGTTTTATACTGACATTTCAGGTGAGATTTTACGATTTTTCGGTTAAAAATTTATAGGTCATGTGCTGCCCTTTCCTAATTATTTTTCACACGGGCTGTAGTTTTTATAAAAGACACTTTCAGTGTCCAAATTTTCTTTTTAACTTATCAATCGTATTTAATCAAAATGTCTCTCATAAATTGATTTCACTTTTTCAATCAAACTCATTAATAATTAGCTTCACCGCTCGCGGGAAGCTATTGCAACGATGAAAAAATTTCCAAAAATAAAACAAAAAAATTTTCACATTTCTCGACGTTTCAGAGCATTTGTATCCATTTTCCGTAAAAAAAATTTTGGTGTCTGTGTGTGTGCGCGGGTGTGGATGTGTGGATGTATGGATGTGTGGATGTGTGGATGTGTGGATGTGTGGTTGTCGTCACGATAAATGGAGAACGGATTAAGATATCGATTTCAAATTTTCGGGATAGATTTCTTGTCGAAATATGAAGGTTAAATTCGTTAGTCAGCCATATTGCACGAAAAGGGCCAAAGGGCCAAACTGTAGTTTCGTTAATATTTGTTGTAGAAGGTCGGAAAAAAAACATAATGTAGAGAACTATCAATCGTATAAAAAGTTATCAACAACCTTTTGTCATACTGCAGCCCTTAAGGGTGTAAATTGTAAATGTTCTATTGACTTCAAATTGCGGTAACATCGGTGAAGCTCCTCCTCACGTCTTCGTCTTACGTGCAGCGAATTTTAAACTCTTAATAACATTTGAAAGAAAAACTACATTCTGTGAGCCAAAGCATCGACAGCAGATTATGTAAGTTTTGGAAAATCTTTTAAAAATTCACATGTGGAAAAAGGTTTTTGCAACGATTTTCGAACAACGTTATGAGAAGGGCGATTTATAGCCGAAAAAACGTATTAATAAGTATTAATAATATACCTCATTAACTTCATACTATTCCATAAGCTTGACGTGCTATTCAAAAAAGAACACCCTGTATGTATCAAAAATTGTGCTCCCAACTTACACTATTGCTTAAATAACCAAAATTCACGGATCTTGAGACACACAGTATAGTATAGGGTTCGTGTGACGTCTTTTCTAATCAGAGGATACTAAGCAAATTATTTCGATCCTAGTAGGTCAAAATTTTTGATAACGCCATCGCCACCCTTTTGGAAGTTTAAATATTACGATTGGAAACGTTGCTAAAAGGTTCCTTTCCAATTTTCCACTTGCAAACTTATAAAGGTATTAACATAATGTGGGAGGGAGATAAAAAATTTCGTAGGTCTTACCTGCAATAATGGCAACGTGTTTGGCGTTGTTTTAATTTCTTCTATTGAAGTATCTGCAAAACCTTGTTCACATTGTGAAGAGCTTGAAGATTTCGCAGAAGACCAAAAGCGCTTTAACCTCAGTTCTCGTAGGGGTTTCTGAAAACAATAAGTTGAGTAAATTGGGGACCGAAAACTTTTGTATTTCAGCAGAAGTCATATCCAAAAACTATTTATTCCCACATAATTCGTCCCTTAGGAAAATGAATTCTGCAGTATTTATTAGAAGCTTATTGGTTTACAAGTTGTCTGTATTGAACAGTTGAATGTTTTGAGAAATACCAATACGAGTAATGATGGAAATAAGTTACGATGTATCAGCTATGAAGCACACGTTTTATCACTATATAATAACCGAGGGATGTGTATATGTGTGTGTTGCTGTGCACTTTTCCGACAGTCGTCGAATCTTGACGAATGCGGATGTGATATTTTAAAACCAAAGCTATTATAGATTTATAACCTACAAATTAATGCTACAATTATAGATACCCCCGCAAACCGCGTAAATATCTGCACTAATTTTTTTCAAAGAAAGTTTTAAACATTTTAGTATAAAAGTCCGTCATCTTATTCAAGCGGTATTTGAGTCTAAATATATTTTTAGGCGGCTATTACATAAATAGTTGTTTTACGTATCTTTTGAAAACCGTAAAGTATAACTTTTTTTTTGACATCTGTCATAAACAACTTTACGGCCGCATTTACTTTACAACCGCTTTTACTTTACTTTACGGCCGCTACAATCACTCTGCAAGTGACATGTTGTCAGATAACTGTCACTGTCAAAATTATGTAATTAATTTTTAAATTAAAGTTTATATCTTTTTGTGATAGTCGCCTAAAAAATGTTGTGTGCACCTCGGTTAAAAGTTCTTTTTTAGCCTCATCTGATTTCTTAGCCTCGGCTTTCGCCTCGACTGCATTCATCAGATTCGGCCAAAAAAGATCACTTTTACAACCTTGATACACAAATAACTATTTCTTTACTTAGAAAATACGTTCAATGTTTCCTTATGGAGATTACGTGTAAAATAGAATTCGCTATTTGTGCGTATTTTTGGGTGAAAATTTTGTTTAAACATGCAAAGTTTCTCTGTCCGAGGTCCTTAACCCATTTCGAACATTAAAACAAGGCCAGAAAGTATTTTCGCGAAAATTTTCAAAATGACAAGTATCGGAAACTTTTTCTCGGTAACGTGAAAATTTAATTATTTCAAGTTGAAAAGTTATTCAAATGATGAAAAATGATTCTATTATGCCTCGCGTTAACATTTTCATCGTTAAAATGATGTAAAAAGTAGTAACAGCATTCATCGTAGACTAATTTATGTGTCCCGATACCTTCTTTCGGTACCTTTCGAAATGTACATGGTTGTGTGCTTATTTCGAATTTAGAGATTTTGAACGATGAACGATGTTGTAGGTAACATATCGTATGTTTTCACCAAGAAAAATGTTTTTGTCTACATATTTAACTTAATATCTATTGATGAAAGTAAGTGGGAAGTGTATTGTTACGTTACACTATACCAAAGAGTATACCTATACATTGACTGTACTTCTAAATATACAACTATTGTAATTAAGAGGAAGTAAAATCCATATTTACTGCTGTACATATACGTGTAAATGATGCCTTTAGTTAGTGAAATAAACAAAAATTTGAAACTGTTTAAGGTAGAGAAGGTCTTTCTATAAAACAGATGTTATGCAACGTTAGACCAGCTTCTATTTGTAATTTTATGTTTTATGGTATTTTTAGTTTTACTATAGTTAAAGATGAATGTTATAACGTTCTCCCTAAGGCCATTCGTATTCTCAAAAAGCTGCCAGTGTCCAAATTGAGTTCTTTTACATTCAAAATTCATTCTAAACTATCCCTATGTAGTTCACACGGAATTTGTTATATTTTCGTTAATTTTTGGGCAAAGACTATGTTCAAAGACGTAATTAACATTGTGAAAGGGCCATTATGTATTTTTGGTCTCAAATCTATTCCAAAAAGTTTGCATTTTAGGAACATTTTAATAATTGGTAAAAATTTACTATAGGTAGGAACGAATTCGTATATCTTTACCAAATATCAACCCATTTTTGTGATTTTTACATCAAATGTAAGTAAATGTAATCCTTTATTTTAGTTACTTTAATAACTTGCTAAATTACAGATACCTACAGGGTCAAAAATCTGAAAAGGTACAAAAATGTAAATTATTTTTCTTTTTTCAAGTAACTAAGCCAGCGCAACAAGGTGTGATATTTCAAAACAAAAGCTATTACAACCTACAATCACAGATACCCCCTCCCCCCAAAGCACGCAAAACGCGAGAATCGCGTGTACCCCCGTTTATATTATAATATGCCTAATTGTAGGTGATTCGACGAACATCTGTGCAAATTACCATAATAAGGTGTTGTTCTCAAAAGCATACACTAATAAATTTATTAGGTTACCATATTGAATCCGATATTTAATTAGGTACGTTTTAA
Source organism: Pyrocoelia pectoralis (assembly GCA_036250285.1). Lineage (NCBI taxonomy): Eukaryota > Metazoa > Arthropoda > Insecta > Coleoptera > Lampyridae > Pyrocoelia > Pyrocoelia pectoralis. The sequence goes on along the minus strand of CM070076.1, from coordinate 20,229,321 downwards.
AATATCAGAAGTTTTAAATTCAGTTAATTAAAACGCAAAGAGATAAAAGTATGGAAATTAAATTGCCTTAAGCAAGTAAAAGTAAATTTAATTTTACGTAAAATAAGCAGTTTGATTGACTTTAAAGTAATTTAGCTAAATAATTTTGAAATTTAACAAAAAGCATTTATTGGGAAATTGATTGAAAATTAAAATTTCCCTTATCTCGAAAATAATTAATTTTATTTAATCTTTCGTAAAATCAATATTTCAGATTAAGTATTTCAATTTGGCAGACTACAACGCGAAATAAGAATTAATCCTTTATGTGACTTTTCCTTCAAATTAATTACCTACTTCTGTTCTCGTTTACTAGTTTTTGAAATTAAACACAAACACGTCCTTTTTCAAAGGATATAATTATATTAAACTGAACGCGTACTTACACATTTTCGTTAACGTTATCTGCGTGCAGAAAGTTAAAATAATTTTTTTTTGTTCATACGCAGGGTGTTTTTTTACCGTTTTGAATTTAAAAGTAAAACAGGACAGTTTTTATAAAAATGTTATTTGTACTTACATCAAAGCCTGTACTCTAATCTATCTTTCAACATAATTTTCACTTACACAAAGGTTTAAGGCAGGTCGAGAAGCAGGTATAGAATGTGAAAAAAGTTCAGATTTTTAAAACTGAATCACCATCAAACTAAAATATGAAAATACAAAAAAATATGATAAATTTGTCAGATTTGTGACGGATGGGTTTGCTGATCATCACACATTCTTTCAAAACGCAGTTATTCTGCGTTTGGACGATATTTACTTTTTATTACAGCTACGGCAGACAATCCGGCTTCGCATAAATAGGTTGTCGCAAAGGTAATGAGAATCATTACAGTTCTTGACATTCATTTTTGAATGATATCCAAAACTCCATTCTATTGAAAGAAACAATTTCGTTTCGGGCCGTTACCGTAAGAGAATTCACTTGATCATCTTCTCCCTGTAACGGGCGTTATTTTGATAAATTAAATTTATTTACTTTTTACTTTTTAAGTTTGTTAAAGAAAGAATTGTATATACGGGGAATGTTTTTAGTTATTTTACAATTTAAGAGAGTTAAGCAGGACGAATAATATAAAAGTGCAAGTCGTGTCTGGTGTCTTATCTGCAAACTTGTATAAAGTAACATAACATTTATAAAATTGGTGATAAAGGCAGGTGACTTTAGTGAAGAGAGCATTAGAGTGTTGAATTCCGCTCCGGCGTAAGGTACGCCCACTCCGTACCAAAATTTTGTGAAATTAAAAGCAAATTGAGTGAACAAGCGGTGTTAGGTACTAAAAGGGTACCAATTAAGTGCGTGAAGTATTTTAATACAGTGTAAAAAGGGGTAAGTACGTTTAATAAATAATATTTTATCCGCGTGTTTGAAAAGATGTGCATTTAATACGTTTAAGTGCGACTGAACTCAAATAAGTGACGCCAAATATCTGCAACGAAGAAAGGAGCCGCACGAGTAAAAACGTGTGAGTTTCCTAATTTATTTATAAACGAATTTATTAGAGGGCAACAGAAAATCGCCTTGTTACCTCGCCCCGGGTTTATTTAAGCCGCTGTATTGTTTATATAAAAACTCGCTTTTTCGTTAAAATTGGAACTTTTATATGTGAATTTTACACAATTAAAGAAGAAATTTAAAGGCAACTCGCCTTGGAGCGAACCACGAACCGAGGCACCGTTGAAGGAGCTGTCCGAACAGCACGCCCTTTGTGCAAGCGGCGCAATGTCAAGTATCGTCGACGCTATCGGGCTAAGGTACAAAAAAAAAAACATTAAGGTACTGTCCTAAAACTTATTATTTATTTAAAACTAAGAGTGAACAAAAACTGAATTTTATGGATATTTTTATTATTTGCATTTGAATTGAGTTTTTAAATATAAGCGAATTTTACGTAGCATTTCTTAATCCTAATGTCACGTTTTGCTAGCAAGCGATAAAATTGGCCATTCAATTTTTATTTTAAGTAGAATTAAGTTTGTTTTTTTTTGTTTAGGAATCGTATAATATTTTGTTTAGTTTATTGGATTTATAATAAATGAATTATTGGTATTGAATTACAAGATTTTTCACTAATTTTTACCGAACTGTAAGGAAAGTAAAAACGTAATTTGTGTTCAAAACGACGCTAAATGAAAGGTTAATATCAAATATATTAGAGTCGTCATAAATAAGAAATTTGCAGTTAGATGAATTCCAAAAAAGCCTAACATGGTCAGCAGAAATCAAAGTATTAACGACTTCAATGGAGTACTATCCTTCGGTATCAGAAATTGTTTTGGAACATTTTTTGGATATCATCATTGGTACTAAAGCATTTGTTTTAAAAAAGATTTCCATTGGATCGGCTTTGGTGCAAGCTTCAAAACCTAGATCACTTATAAGTCCAATCCTCCTTGGTCTTGGTGTCAGCTTCATCGAGACTTCGGATCTCGTTTACTCTTGTGCATGAGCTCTACAGACTTGGGTTTTCCGTATCGTATGATGAAGTAAAAAAGTATTTGCAGGCTGAAATAATGGATAGCCGATAATGTGGACCACAACATTGTTACCACCGATGGTCACAAGACTCACAAGTCACAACACTTTCCATGGAATGGCAATTTATAATGTGCAAATCTGAACCATTTGGTGAAAAGTCGACTTTATTATCAGAGTTTTTCCCTGATTACACGAGCTTTTTTAAATTTTTGTTTCAAGATGGCCGCCAAAAAACGTATTTTGCATAGTTAGATTTGTCTAGACTTTTAGTATATCAAAAAGATACCAACAACGAACTAAAAAAATCAATCCCCGTCTTTGTGGGAATTAGTATGACCCTAAAACCTATCTTGGGCTCATTGAAAATCCATAAAGAGGTAATCTTTCTCACCGGAAGTTGTGTTGCTTCATGTTTCATTGCAAAGAAATACAGTAAGTTGAAAAATCGGTAATTTATCTTCTTTATTATGTAACATTTAATTCTCGCCAGTAAGAATGTTGCACATTTCCATTAACAGAAAATGGAACACGTCGTACTGAGTCGAAAGCTTCCCCAGCGGATTTACCTACAACTTTATAATTGTGCAAATCTTTGTATTTACGACTCCATTCGATACAAGCATTTGTGCTGAACCTTTGAATATGAAATGTATTCAAAGGTTGAACGTAGTTTCATCGATATAGAGCTGCTTAAACTAAACAAGAAACCTATTCGACAAGTTCCTTTCACAAGGCTAGTAGGTCAAACTGGAAACAATAGGTTGACCAATGTGCAAAACATATTACGAGTGTTTGTTTTCGGTTGCGAGAGTTATTTAACATGGAGTTGGAATGCGGGAATTTTAACGAAAAATTTCACCAAATCCGACGAAAATGCGCAATGCAGTTAAAGACGGGGAGAACTTTGTAAACAATATGTCATTGTAAAAGCAGACTAACTTTACTATCATTACTTACACATTATTATTTGAAATATTATTTACAGTTTTAGTTTTAGAACAGAATATTAGTAGTTTTATTTTCAAAATTTAAACAATGACCTGCATTTTGAAAGTGGAATTACTAATGCGCACATTAATAATAAATTTCCGGTATGCTGTCAATTGAAATAACTTGTGCCTTTCAAAATTTTTTTCCAAGGCAATTTATACAACCGTACATAACAAACGCATTAAATGTGAAATGTTAAATATTTTGATGTAGGTTCAAAAATAACTTTTGTTATTTTCTCCAATTCCAGCGTGAAAATGCGGAAATGGTTGATTGTTGGTTGTTTCAACAAAAACCAACCTTATCCTTCTCAACATAAAAAACGATCGTCGAAGCTACATAAAGGCACCATAATCTGTAGGTATTTCGAGATTTCTCATAGAGGACTAACCTTCAAACCATACAAAATAACGAAGAGCCGACCTTGCAGTGAAGGAAACAAAATTAATTATTATGCTCTCCCCAAAATACGCAAAAATAACATCCTCATGCGTCTCATTTACTAACACACTCGTTTCAAAACTCTCTGATTGGTTGAATTGTATGTTAAGGACTCGTTAAAATTTTTCTTTCCCTTAGTCAATCAGAAATGCCACTGATAACTTTCCCATTTCCAAGTCAAAAATGATCACCAACTCATTTCTTTTGATATTGTCAATCTATTTCCAAGTGTTCCCTTCGACGAATGTCTGAATATCGTTATGTCTATTCAAATCTAGGAAAAAAAAACCGAAACAAAAACCGGTAAAAAAAACCCCGGAAAAAACCCCTAGGAAAAAAGACCCCCGGAAATAAAACCCCGACAAATAATTACAGATGGCTGTGAATAAATTTTGTTGTTGATTAAGATTGTCATATGCGCCGAATGAAACATAAACGTTGAATAAATGATATAATAACATATACTTACCTACTTTAGATTTACACTGCATTATTTTTCACATCAATATTACAAAATCATACATAATATATGTATAGGTACCTAAGGTATCAAAGAATGAAAAAGTATCAATTTACAAAAAATATACTAAACCTGCAAATAACCTAGGCGCTTTAGTGGCAATCTACGTTTAAGTTTGGCATTACTTTTATTTCCAAACTTTGTATATTTATATATTTATTCACAGCCATCTATAGTTATTTTTCGGAGGGTTTTTCTTCCGGGTTTTTTTTCCTGGGTTTTTTTCCGGGGTTTTTTCGGGTTTTTTTCCGGGTTTTTTTTTCCAGGGGTTTGTTTTCCGACACCGAAATCTCTCAGACCCCGTGTGCTCATTTCTAAATAGTCTAAACTTATGTTATAACCAAAACTTTTTCAAATTTAATGATAACACTTATGTTCAACTTACGGCTTTACCTATGGGTAGCAATTTGTCCCCTCTTCTTGCGGAATAATTTTTGACCTCCCTCGAAGTGAACAAGATTTTCATTACTGAACGTTTTTCATTTTACAAAAGATATGTCGACGACATTTTCGTCATTTTCAAAGGGAGCGATCAGGACATTGACCACTGTTTCAGCTTCCTCAATAGTTTGCAGCCCATCACTGGTCACAACTCTCAAAATTACTATTCCTTGCCATTCATCAGTCCCTCGTCCTACTTTTTCAAAAAATTGTTCAAACAATATGATATTAACATTTCTTTGTCCTCCAAACATAATCTTAAGAATGTCCCTCTCCACACCAAAGATAGAATTGAGAACTTGTAAAATCAGGAGTTTATAAGCTTCTTTGTGGTACTTGCGGCTCCTTTTATATAGGAAAAACAGGGAGAAAGTTCAAAAATACACTTTTCGTGTATAAGGAACAATCCAAATCCTCATTCGCCAATCACATTCTAGACTCCGGACATACTTTCGACCCACAAATTAATTTTGAAATCGTTCATTGCTGTGATAAAGGCATAAAGCTTGACCTCCTTGAGACCAAAGAACTCATTACAAACTTTAATAACAATCCCTCCTCATCGCTTAATGAGCTTCTCAATTTGAATAAAAATAATTTACTGTTCCTTTAATTTGTGCGACCGCTGTAGGTTATTTGCGATTTTGTCCTTACAGGTTTCTTCTTGCCCCACTCCTCTCGTTGCAACAGTCGCCATGCCTTTTTCAAATTTGTTCACTTTCGGTGTCCGTTGTATTTTCCTTTTTGCATCATGTGCATGAGCTTTCTTTTCAATTTTTTATTAGTTAATTCTCATCTCCAATAAAAAAAAATTTCCCGTGAGTATTTTCCTGCTTTATGACTGTGTTTTTTAACCTTACTTTTTCAGCATGGTTTAAAGGTAATCCCCCTCATTAGCTTATTCGTATTATTTAAATTGTGATTACACAATGATTGACTTGTAAGTATTCCCCCTTGCTTTAATTTGTTTTTCACACTCACGTCATTCGCATCCCATTATCTCATCACGTTTACACACTTATCAATTTTCTAATAAGTAAGATATTGGTTTAAGAGTTTTAGTGCTTAATTACTAATTTTAGCCTTAAAACATTTTTCTTTAGTAAAATCGATACAAGTAAATTATAATTTGATGCAGTATAGGCAACCAAACTTCCTTTTAATTTTTCAAAGTTTTATTTACCTGTATTCAATTTAAATTTGCTATCAAAATCACCTTTGACCAAACAATGAATGATAGGAGAAATTTCCGTAATATAGGACATTTGACGTTCGATTTTTCGAGCAAGCACATAGCTTTCTTTTGTGCATTAATTTAAAGAAAATTTCTCGGTAGCTGAAGGCATCGGTGAGTACCTACTAAATAGAGTATTTAGCATTCTCTAATCCTTATTCGATTTACCTACAACAGAGAAATTTCTGGGAGCCAGTTAATAACGAGAAAAGGTCACCCGTCCAGTTAATAAAAAATATACTGGTCATTGGAACTTTGGTTTTCCGAAGCAATTATTGGGAACAGCCTTTTGGGTATATTTTTGCGAGGCTACAAAAGCAAATGAAAAATGAAACGCTCCTGTTCTTACGCTGATTAAACCACTCCGTTTCTTCAGTTTCTTCCAACGTCCACGCTGGAACTTATCTCAGCAATCACTTACAAAGGTCAGAAGTCAGAATTATTTATCGTATAAAAATAAATGTAAGGTCATGCTGTTTTCCATACCTTATAAATTTCGCTACGTGTTCAACAAATAATTACATCCTCATTTTACACTGTTCATCCATCATCCACATAACGTTAAAGTCACTAAAGAATTAAGAATTTACAAACATTAATTATAAAAAAAAAAAAAAAAAATTTGTTCAGGCGGTGCAAATAGGATAATTGCCACGGTTTATTATCTTGGAATTGAGTTGCACTCAATAATATTATATTTAAATACATACCAGTAAAGTTAACAAATAATTTGTATTACAACGAGTACGTGATGCAACTTACCTAACGGTTAACTAATAAAAACTAAAAAAAAACTAATAAAAAACTATATCTATATACTAATTCATACTAAATAAAACTAACAGGAATTAAAATACTAATTAAAGTAGGTTGGCGAACAGTTGTTCGAATTATATTACATTTATTGGTTTCATGCTTAATAACATATCGTTTTGAATTTTTATGAAACAATTAAATAAAGTTTTATCAATTATCATCTTGCATTTGCCTAGCTCATTGATTATTTTGCTTGTAAATAAATTGAATATTTTGTTTGTTAAATCTTTCAGTTATCAATTCATATTTTTTATATATAATAAACCAGTCACAATAAAAGTGTTTGGCATTAATAATTTACCTGTAGTCCTAATAAGCTCTTCGAACGGTCTAGAAGGTCTAACTAGATTGTTTTACGTATTAACCAGAGCGATAGACCAGGCGCCCAACCCAACATCGTACAATAATTGTAAATTTCACTCACGACCTCAGCCAGAGTTAGTCGAGGTGCGTGCCCTTCCGACAGGACACGAAGGTAGGTGTACTGTGGAACAATTAAGTAATAATTAACGTTATTTTCCACGTTACAGCCTGATGATGACAATAAGATATTGTCGATACATGTCGTAGTTTTATACAATTTACGTTTCATTAATTTCTTTGCAATTAACTTCATAATTTTAACTTTCATTCTGTTTCACTTTTAACTTAACGTAAATTTCTATTTTACAATCTTAATAAATATGGGGGGGGGGGATTACTATTTCCAAAAAATGCTGTATGATACAATTGTGAAACGAAATGACTTGGCTTCAGTCCACAAGGGAAAACAAAACACTGATTAATATGATGAGCTTAATCAAAATAGTAAAGAAATCTTCCCTCTCCATAGTTATAGTGAAACGTTGACGAATTATAAGAATGTGTCAGAGTGACTTGTAAAGTAAATTAAAACTTTGATAACTTCATCTAATATGTAGTTAGGTATACATTTGGTATTACGTAAATCATCATCATCCTTCCCCTCTGGAAATCCTTCTCACAATTCGATATTTTCGAAAGTGTTTTGGACAATGCCAGTGGCTATTTCTTCTTTTTTATTTAACTTCCTCATAGCAAGGCTTTTCATGTTGCTAACTTACCCCACTACATGGAAACTTCTATACGCTAAAAATTGTTACAGGGTTGCCAACATTATTTGGAATTTATTCAGCAAATCAAAGATAATACTTTTTTTGAATGTTCGGATACTATCGTATCATTTAAAAAATAATAAACATAACTCACCATAATGACTGAAAGGTTGTTAAAATTTCGAATTTTTAGTCTACTTTTTAATCAAGCCACATTTTCACATTCGTTTTCAAAAAATAACAAACATTTGTTTGTTGTTGCGAAAAAACATCTAATCCGAAGAATAGGGAGAGAAAGAAAGGAACCCTTAGAGAGTGGTAATAGGAGCTGATTTCAAAGTTTGATCAAATATGCGATACTACATCACTTTCACGCTGTTTGTGTTATATTCTTGTTACTGTCAATAAAAATGAGCCTGGATTCTAAATATTTTATTGCAACATCATGTAATAAAAGTAACGAGAACGATCCTATTACTGCGATATTTTATTTTCAAATATCTGCAATGACAGGTGTTGTAACTGCTATGAAGTTATCAGTTAAATTTTACTGAACGATTTATATCGGAGCTTTCTTTCTTTTTCTCTCTATTCTTTGACTTAATCACATGTAAATGCTGTTACTCGTCACATTTCGAGCAAGGACCCTTAAATTTTGTCCTTGTTTGTCCAAATCTAAAAACATTGTGCTTTACTTAACTGTAGTACACTAATATTGAAATCTTAATAATGATTGGGTACGATATCGGATAAGAACACAAAATGAAGTTATTCGTTTATTCAAAGGGAAATATCCGAATTTACCACCCACATCTAAACGTGTTGTAAGCATGATTGAAAAACAGTTTTGTGAAAATGAAAATGTGTGAAGGAAAAACAAATATTTATCGGTAGAATGCGCTCAATAACTATCCCCATCACGAAATCTCGAAGAGCAACAACTTATTCATCCTTTCAAACTTACAATCTAAACGTAAACGAAAAAATGCATCTAAGTACTAGGTTTAATCTGTATACAGACGACATTCTCTTTATTTTTGCAAGAATCAACATTCAGCTTAAATGGTGATTGGACAGACGACAATCTATATTGTACATAATAAACAGCCAGAGAAAGTTAATGCTTGGTCAGGGAATGTGGATAATCTGGCAATAGGGCCAATATTACTTGCAGATCTCACTGGAGCAAGATATTTTTAATAATTGCAAGATAAAGTAGTTTTTTGGTGATTCTGTTTCCTGATGCTGAATCTGATGTCCCGAATAGAAACATCCGATTTGAACAAGATATCACACCACCTCATTAGGAGAAGGGGACCCTTTGAATGACCACCGATGACTCAGGATCTCACTCCTATGAAATTTTTCTTGTAGTTGAAAGGCTGGAAAATCTGGAAGTGTTGAAGGAACGAATAAGATATTAGTATAAGAAGGTATTTCAAAGATTCACAAAGAGTTTCAGTTTCGTTTAGCATTTTGAACACTTATTGAAGAAAAACACAAATATATACTGCGTTCCAAAAAAAGTTCAACACATTAAACCCATTGGCCGATTTTATTGAAAGTTTCACAGAATATGTATTTTAACGAGACAAACAAATGAGTAAAATTTGAATATTGTAACATAAACCTTAAAAATAAAAATTAATACCTAATGTGTTGGTCCGGAAAAGAGAAAAGTCACTCATTGAAAAGGTCGCCATTTTGTTATACCTTAATAGATTGTTTTCAAATTTTGGATTTGAATTTCCATTGTTAAGAGCTTTCCAACGATGTGCCACATGACCCCCTTTTTCATTTAAATTTTTTTTACAAAATGGCACGTGGGCGCCATGTAGACTTTTTGGTAAGAAAATTTATGCTAAAATGTGCCCAACAAAAATAAAAATCTACGTATTTCAGGATTTTTATCTGAAATAAAATGTTTGCAAAATAGTGAATTTGTTGTCACTCACTGTATAATTGACCCATAAATTCTGTGAAAATTTTTTGGAACGCAGTACATAAGCTATTGGAAAACCAACTAAAATAACGAATCAAACTTCGCTAATGCTCCTTGTGGATTATGTAGTCAAGTGATGCCTACTAAGTTTCCACGGTTGGATATAATGAAAAGCACAATTAAAAAACGAGACACACTGGTGATTCTTTACTATCTCGCCTTAAAAGAAATTCAGTTGTTAGAAGAATATACAAAACTGTCAAAGAAGAAGAATTTCTACAAAACCATTCGAGATCAGAACAAATGATTTTGGTACTTTCAACCCGATTTTTCCATCTTACTAAGTGCATTGTGCGTAATCCAAAAGTGCAGCCTGGAGCAGATACGAGAATCGCGGATTTGAAGAAATGCACTCGAATTCATGGAAATTTAAAAACTGTGTAAAAAAGAGTTTATATATGAGCATCGAATTGAACAATTTATGTATACGATAGCTTTTGAATCTCAACAAATAATATTATTTATCGAGACAGTGCGCGACGCACTGGATATTACGAGAATCGATATGATGAAAACTGTCGAGTAAATTATATTTTTCTACATCAAATAATAAATACATTAAACATTTACTTTGTAAAGGAAACATTATTCACGGTATTGGACAACGGCAGGGACTAATAATAATTATTCACGAGGCGTCACTTTAAAAAAAATACTCACCTAGGGTATCAAATTAATTAAATGCACAAAAAATACCTGATTTAATCCAATAATTAAAATAACCGTATAATATGTTGTTAACTTATTCCGTCGTTCTTTATTAACTCTCTTGCCTTCGTCTTAATTTTTTTCGTGTTTCAAGACATTTCTTGAAAAAAAAAATGAAATAAGCAGAAGACGAATGAGGAAAGCGAGTAAATGTATGCAAAATCTTTAATTTAAAATGTGATCATTTTCATTTCGTAACATATGTTCGAAGTGGTAAAATAATAAAGTGGGTGCACCATATTTCGCTTTTTGTTTGTGTCAAATTTACCTTTCCCAAATATTGAGAAATGTACTTTTTATTTCAACCATTCTACCAAAATTTTATACTTTTCCTTCAGTGATATAAAATGTCACTTAGGTATTAATTTTTTTGTATAATAAGGAGCCTGCGTCTCTGGGGTAATCACTTTATGTTAAAACACTCACTACGCTGTTATTATTTAAATTAAATTGGAAGAAAACAAAAATGTACAACGTATAATTAAAAAACTGTATAAAATTGATTAAAGTATAGTATATAGTCATAGAATAGTCTTTGGATTGAAAATATTAAGAAGGGTCGATGTATTACAGACGGTTATTTACTAACAACTTATCTGAACTGTTTATTATCAATACGAACTGTAATAGAAGAGGCTCAAACTAAAGTACGTATGTATTATTTTCATTAAATTTTGAATATTATTCATAGAAAGGTATCTCGCATTTATTTTGGCTATTAATCATTTGGATGAATTACGGCACCCGCCTAAGGCTCATGTCGCAAACAATCCTCATAAGTAGTAGCCACCATATGATTAATAATATATAAATGTACTATTTGTATACCTAAATATACGGATAATTACTGGAAAAAGTTATACTGTCAAAGACAAATGCGATTGATATGATGTAGGTGCCGTTTAAGTTAAAAATGTTTTTTTACCTACTGCTAGGTACCTAAAAATAAAGAGCAAAAATGTATCCTTTTACAATGATATGTGTCACTTTTAATGGCAACAACCCGTACATGAGTTTATTTGGTGCAAATTATACATATACATATACAAGTATGAAGTGCGGACTCTTTTTCCAAAAAAAAACCACGTTAAATTCCGAAGAATGATAAAAAGCAACTCATTTAAAGTGTGCTCCAATGCAAGATATACATTTTTCCCAATTTTGGGGTAATTTGTAGATACCACGTCAGTAAAAGTCTTCCTTTCTTGCGGCGAACCATTCATCGGGTTATTTTTTCACATCTTCGTAGGAACCAAAACGCAAGTACGTTACCCATCAACGCAAACAAGTGCTAATCCGAAGGAGCCAAGTCTGGTGAATAAGCTGTATGGGCTAGCACTTCCCAGCTGAGTGTTTCCAACTGGTTTTGCTGTATATGATAGAGCATTTTCATTTTTCAATGTCCTGGTCGTTTTTCGAGTATCGAACGGTTCAATTCAGCGTTTGGTATAAAACATTTCAACAGGTCATAACAGAAGACACTCTTCTGGTCCCACCAATCGTCTGTGTTCCTGCCAAAAAGATTCAGTCTTGCGATTGATGTGGATGGTGCGCCTATTTATCCCCAGTAACAATACAATAATAATAATAATAATAATAATAATAATAATAATATACATTTAATTGCCCAACAGATTACAATCCAATTATAGGACAACATATAATAAATAATAACAATATAATATAATAAGTAATAGCTAATAACATAATAGTATAAAAGTGTATAGATCAATATAATTATAAATACAACATAACAATAATATAAGAACTAACAATTAAACAATTAAACTGAAGTACTAAGATACCTAGACAACGGTGAGGGTAGACACTGAAAATTTATAGATATCAATTGTGGAATTTGAGGAAACACAATCAAATTCATGACAAACACAGTAAATGGGTGATTTAAACAGAAAGTTAGTACGTGGACAGTGATTATACAAAAACAATTTTCTTTTGTATCGTTCGAGCAAAATTTCATATGTGTTTTTGTGTCACTCTATCTGCCTCTCGTTTAACTTATGTGGTACCCATCTGCCGACTTTCTGAATCTTTTCCATCTCTCGTAGGCGATTGGAAACAGCTTGTTAACTAACGTTCAATTGCTCTACGAGTTATTTTTGTGTTTGTGAATCGTCTTCGTCCAAAAATTTCCACATCTTCGTACCTTTTTGGTTGTTTTCCGTGTTCCTTGTTGGTAACATCGAAATCACCACTTTTGAAGCGACGAAACCATCGTTCACACATATCTTGCGATGGAGCATGTTCACCATACGCTTCTCGAAGGAATCGGTGTGATTGAAAACAAAAAATTGAAACTGTCCGCGAGTGCTCTTTATTTGGCACAAATTTCGACATATTGAACAAAGCGAAACACTTCTATGCAAACACTTTTTCAATTTATCAGTTGTGCGCGTTAACTCTTGTTGACGCCACAACAAAATGGCATATACCGGGAAGAAAGTAATTGCAATTAACGCAATTTTAACGTAGTTACATTCAGAAACTCCTATTTCGTTCGTGTAATCCTGTTATCCATTAAAAGTCGGCTAAATCCCTTAAGTGGGTGTTAAAGGATTGCTTGTACAGAATATAATACTTTAAGCTCCCCCCCCCCCCGGGAAATTTTTATTGTTTCATTTTGGAAAGCATTCAGAATAAATTTGGGATATACTTACTTAAGAAAATGAAAACAACGATTTATGAGATAGTGGATCTGAACGCAACAAAATTCTTATTCCAGGGTAATTTTCGGCGAGCTTAATAACAAAAAATACAATACCACTACATGACCTACATATACATATAACTGTTTACTATGAAAATAGAAAAATTCTGAATAATCGCATTACACTATTTTTATCAATTCGTCGAATAGTAAGTACAATGTGTTATGGAATGAATAAGTAATGTTACACTGAAACGTAAGCGTCATTTTCATTTAGCATTTTCCGTAGATATTGATCAAGTAGGGACTACCAAGTTCAAGTTTAACATGGACACACTCTACACAAAGGCTTGTCTACAAACATGTAGCATGCCAAATATTTAGCTTTTGCATGAATTTAAAGGCAGAGTTAGGTACGTGGGTTAGTTGAAAGTAGGTTAAAGAAATGTCCCTATTTAAGATTTAAGTAGGTACGGTTTCTCTGCGCGATCCCAAATTATAAAGATTTATATGTGAAATGCTAAAAGATGAGAATGGCAACCAATAAAAAAGCATACGCTCAAAAATTTAAACTTATGATCTTCTATTTAAAGTCTTAAATCAACTTTTGAGCTTGTCGCTCTACTTTACATATCAAATAAGTTAAAACGATACAACGGAATGTGCCTTGCCTTATAAACGTTTTCGCTCTCACATTTCGAAAGAAGAGATAACTTACTACTTTTAAAATTGATACGACCATAGGCTTTAAGTTACGGGTATTCATAAAATATTTCGATTTTGTGAACTGTGTACCTACGTCAGACGTTTCTATTGATCTATTGAGTAAGTAATATAAACAGCTTTCATTGCAGCTTTTTACATGCAGTTCTTATATAAAACAATAATTTCAATTTAATTGAGCTACAAAGTCTGGAGGGGAGCAATTTTTTGTATTGAAGACGGAAAAAACATCATCAAACTTGACAATGTGGTTGAATTAGAAATGAAGTACTGTACCATGCCGTTTAAACGATTACATACTTTATCACTGCTCTGTTGTTTTACAAGTTGCAACAATTGCTATTTTCTTGAAATAAATTTTCTTCCTTTCACCTCCGCATTCAGTAAACCTTCTTGCACAAAACCATCAAAACCTCCTATAAATATGTGTGATAAATTTAATTCGTACAACATTTTACTGAATTGAGTTTCACCGACGTTTGAAGGGTTTTGACTTTCCACGCGTGAATGCTCTTTATGGTAGGTAGCTCACTTACAGAAAAAAAAGAATGTACCTTTCTCCGAAGTATAAGTATGGTTGCCTCATCAATTTCTCTGAGTGGTCTTCATAATCAGGGTTAACTAAATCTAAGTAACTTTTCCATCTTTCCTATTTTTCATTACTTCCTAGATTGACCTTTGGGAAATCGACAATATAATCGTTCGTGAACACAAAAAGGGAGGGGGGTCAAATAAATAACAGAAAAACTCACAGCTTCCCCTTAAAAACAGTATATATTTTTGGAACAGAGGTGATGACGATGGACGAAAATAAAGGTTTATGTTTTTTAATAATAAGTACCGAGGTACGGAGGTACTGAAACTGGAGCCAATGCAAAACGTCAGGGTAGTCCAGTCATTTTAGACAAAAAATTACGTTTTCAAAAATTTGTCATACAAGCAAGGGAATTGGTACACATATTCATTGTTGCCGTCTCATTCAAATGTTATGAAGTCCCCCAAAAAAAAAGTTGTGCTGAAGACGCCATCGTAGAAAATGGCGGCCAAAATACGTTTTTACAATAGTTGTTTGTTATGGAATTATCTACATATTTTATTATTACCATTTTTTTGTGTGAACGACGATACATGCACAAAATGGAGTCATTGTATAGTCCGTATAGCGAGGTAGTAATCATGAATACACAGCAACTTTTTAACAGAATTATTGTTGTTGTAACTGATCGAAAGGAGTTAAAATGATGTTTTCAGCATAAGCTTCCATCCAGACCCCCAGCATCGTTGAGTCTTTTAGTAAAATTAAAAAATCATCACTTATCAGAGCTTTTAAATGTGAAGACTCTGCTTTTTTCCCAGTGACTGTGTTTACGTAATTGAAGGTGGCCACTTACTTCACAGTGTTACAGTTGACAGAAGCAAACTATACCCCTGGGAAGGCGTGACCGGTGTCGCTTTAGTTTCTAAGGTACAGTCAAAGTAAAAAGTATTTATACTACCTTTTCACAAATAGCACTTGAAAAATGCGCAATAACTTTCTCTACTTCTACCACTGACTGTACTAGAAATACTTTCTTGACGTGATTGGATAAAAGTTTTACCGCCACTCAGTTTTTAAATTTAGTTGGCATATTTTCCGGGGGATCAATTTGCTTCTGAGCGCTGTATATGGGCACGACCTGCAACTTATGAGGATGTACCTACTCAACAGCTATGTATCTTAAGTGAAATCACATGATGGAGACCAATGTAACATTGTATTTGATGGATATCGAAACCAGCCCACTATTAACAGTTGTGAACAAAGGAGAAGGGCTGCCAAAAGAACATCTGCAAATATGTATACAAATAAATAACAAAGCAAATCAACATTGTTTAACATTTCCCGACAAAAAAATGTTCTGAGTGAAATCTGTGATGTTCTTTTTGCACATGCAGTGCCTGGATGTGACACCAGACCAGGTGTGTACAATCGAGGCAAAATGAAAGCTATTACCACAGCTGTGCTATTACAATCCTACAGAAAAATCCAGACCTGAGGTCAAGGGCTAAAGTTTTCAATCAGCCCCTGGCCTCACGAGAAGACGTTGGTGCTGCAAGAGAGAAATTTTTAATGCACGGTTATACGAAAAGTACTTGTCTCAATGAAGTGAGATACTTCACAGACACCAATATTATATCGAAACAGCAAGTGAATAAGGCATTTGACGTGGCATCACTTCCTTCAACCTATGCAGCGGGAATGGCAATATGTTGGAGCCAACGTTATGGGAGTGGACAAGAAATAATGATATGTTAGTTCCCGTGACTTCTTCCAACCAACCAGTATCACCTAAATTATTAAAACTAGTATCCTGAAATTGTAAAAGATCATGTTCTACCAAGCACTGTGAGTGCGTAAAATCGGGGCTACGTGGTAAGGCTCGACATTTGCAGAAGATGTTAACATTGATATTGAGGAAAATGATAATGACATTGTTTAAATAATAACTTTTATATTTCTTATGTTTGTTATTTGAGAACATTTTATGGATGTCAAGAACCATCACTAATTTCCTTTCCGTGTATTTCATTTCAATTTTGTTTTACATGAATTTTTATTTATCTTTGTAATAAGTGTATTAAACATTTGCTTATAACGCTTGGTATACTGTATAATACATTTTCTAAAACCAGAAGTTTCTCTCAAATAATTATTTGCTTTTGAAATAGGTTATCAAAGTGATATCGAACAAATTGTTATCATTAACATGAATGAAAAGCAAAAGGCATTTTATGCGATTATAGTTGGCCACACAAAAAAATGGCAATAACAAAATACGTAGATAATTCCATGACAAACAACTTTTGTTTAAACATTTTTTTCTAAACTTAACAGTTAAGTAATAAAATCCAAAAAATCGTATTTTGGCCGCCATTTTCCACGATGGCGGTTTCAGCACAAATTTTTTTTGGGGACTTTATAAAATTTTAATGAGAAGGCAACAATGAATATATGTACCGATTCCCTTGCTTGTATGACACTTTTTTTGAGAATATCTAAAATGACTGGACTAGGAGTAAAATGTTGAAAGTTAGGTGAGCGCTGACACAGCTTATCCAATGATAGCCTACTGTGTCTAGTCGTCTCAATCGAAGTGGTGATTAATGAAATTTAAATTTAAACGGTTAAAAATAGTTAAAAATTGGGGATAAATGGCAACATGTTTCGACGGCTTACTGGTGTCATTATCAAGCAAACTATCGGTTACACTTTGTAAGCTGTGTCAGCGCTCACCTAACTTTCAACATTTTACTCCTGACGTTTTGCATTGGCGTCAGTTTCAGTACCTCGGTACTTATTATTAAAAAACATAAAACCTTCATTTTCGTCCATCATCACCTCTGTTACAAAATATATACTGTTTTTAAGGGGAGGCTGTGAGTTTTTCTGTTATTTATTTGGGACATCACTGTACATATACCTTGCGTATAATTCCATATTATCTAACTGCTATGCTGGAAGGATTAACAATCTATAGGGTTATTCAAAAGAAAGTTTCCAGTTTGAAATGGCCATTGCCTTAGTAATTTTTGAAATTCTGAAAAAATGAAAACACCATTTTGTTTGTAAATATCGAACAAGAAAAAATTAACCTCTATTCTGTTCAATGAGATATAGTCGTTCTTCTATGTCATGAACTGTACTGTGAAGTGCGTGAAGTGGAATGTTTTCAATGATATGTGATATGGATTGTTTCAATTCCTCACGAGGTCTACTAAGAGACACCATTTCTTTGAGATAACACCATAACCAATAGTCAGCCGGATTAAGATCTGGTAACCTAGGAGCCCATCCGTTTGAAAAGTGTCTCCTAATTACATGATCACCTAAAAATGTTTCTTAATAGTGTTTTTACAGGATTGTGTATGTGAGGAGGTTCAAAAAAACCCTGTTTCTTTACAAACAAAATGGTGTTTTTATTTTTTCAAAATCTCACAAATTAGCATAGCAATGGCCATTTCAAACTGGGAACTTACTTTTGAACAACCTATACAGGGTGGTTTGGCTTGCAATGTCCAGACGATATTTCCTAAACTAATAACTTTAGAAAAACAAATTTCTTCAATCATGGGTATTGTGTATTCTATATTATAGGACAAAAAACATTTTTTTGTTGAGTCATTTTTTGTGAACAAAAAAAAATTTTTTTTAAATAGCAACATCAATTTTTTTATACCTAGTTTAAAAAAGAAAAAAAATTTCTGAATTTAAGGATGCATAAATTTTAAAATTTGACATGAATTTATTTAAATAAAAAATAGTTTAATGTTTTAATAACAATACAACAAATATTTAATTTAATTAAAATAGGAGGCGACGAAAATTGTACATAATTTTTATTATTAAAAATTACTTAATTACCTAAATTAGTTATAACACTGTGTTAACCTTAATAGTAACTACAAATAATTATTTGGGAAGTGTAATTACATATTTTTTTTATATTAAATGTTCAACATGACCACCATTCATTTCCAAACATTTAGTTGCTCTAATTATTAGTAGAGTTCTTGCATTTCTTAACATTAGTACAGTAATTTCATTGCAGGTATCTCTAATTTTATCAATTAGTTCTTCTAAATTTTGCGGTGGTGCCTTATACAGTTATAGATTCTATTTTTCAGGAAACCCCACACAAAATAATCCAGTATTGACAAGTCTCGCGATCTAGGGGGCCACAGGACTGGTCCTCTATTGACGATCCAATTTTGACCAAATTCATTATTTAAAAAAACTCTTACCATGTTACCATTATGAGGCGGGGCACCATCTTGTTGAAACCATACATTTTGTCGTGTGATTAATGATAACTCATCTAAATATTCAGATAAATCGTTTTGTAAAAATTGTAAATAGCGTTGCTGCGTTAATGTTCCCTCATACAAAAATGGACTCAAAATTGAATCACCGATAACACCAATCCAAACATTTATTGAAAATCGGACTTGATTGTGTACGTCTCTTAATAAATGCGGATTCCGATCACTCCAGTAATGTAAATTTCTTCTATTAAAAATTCCGTTACGGGAAAAGTTTGACTCATCGGTCAAAATTATTTTGTGGATATTGTTTCTACCTTCATGTAAAATTCACCGACAAACATTAATCCTATTTACATTATCACCGTCGTGCAACTTTTGAACAATTTGATATTTATAGGATTTCATTTTGTGTTTTTTTAAGAGTTTTAATATTCTACTTCTAGGAATATTTAACTCTGTTACCGCTTCTGTTGTAGATGCAGTGTGATTTGGGTGAAAAAAGTCCATATTATTATTTCTTCGATTTCATTCCCATTTACTTCATGTGCTGGATTTCTCTCATTACGATTCAATTTAAATTTCCCGTAGGATTTAAATTTAAATTTCCAACATTCTAAACGTATTTCCATGTGGTTGCAATCTATTTGCGTATAACTTGTGATAGGTACCTGATTTTCGCATTTCGTTTATTATTATCACATACGTTATAACATTGCAACATATCAGCCTTTTCGTTATTTGTGAAATTCAGTGCTGTTGTAATGATTTGTCGATATGTCAGGATCAACACAAACCATCAATTTAAATTAAATAACGATTTAATGAGTATAAAAATAAAGCAATACGGAACAAGAGCACATCAGATCATGTCACGCGGTTTATGCCTACAGCTTCACTACTCCGTGTCCACACCTCGAGAGGGCGCTACGTAGGTGGTTGGGGGAATGACAAAATAAATCAACTTATTATGTTTTTGTTACTTAAAACATGAAAAATTTGTTGACAGATGATGTGAGGTTTTGTTTTCATGGCATCCTATGTTAATGAAACCAAATATTTCTTCTATTGCTATTACGATATTAAAGTATTGTTTATTTAAATAAATTCCATATCAAAATTTGAAATGTATACATTGTTGAATTCAGAAAAATTTTCTTTTTGAAATTATAAAAAAAATTGTGGTCGCCATTTAAAAAAAATTTTTTTTCGCCAAAAATGCCTCAACAAAAAAAATGTTTTTTGCTCTATAATATCTATAGAATACGTAATACTCAATAACTTTCAATTTAAATGTTTTTTCCTAATGTTATTAGTTTAGGAAGTATCGTCTGGACATTGCAAGCCAAACCACCCTGTATATCTCATTGAACAAAATAGAGGTGGACATCTACAATTTTTGAATGGTGTTTTTATTTTTTTATAATCTCAAAAATTGCCATTTCAAACTAGAAACTTACTGTTGAATAACCATGTGTGCAATTCTGGTCCTTAATTTATTGAAAACTATAATACGAGAGACAAGCCATATTATTATTCAGAATAAAGGAAGCGGTGCAACCTTTTCAAAATTTTATTTTAGATATGTTTAAAATGTGTTAAAGTTACAGCAGAGCCGCTCTGCAGGCACTAGATCAATACAAAGTCACCTCTAGGCTGCGGCTGGTTTCCGAGTGTCACCAGGTACTAGAGGAAGTAACAAACAGCAATACCCTTGAGCTTGTATGGGTTAAAGGGCATGCTGGAATAATAGGCAATGAAAAAGCCGATAAGTTAGCCAGACTAGCCTCAAAACTACCGTTTTATGGTCCAGAGCCGGCTCTTCCACTTACAGCATCAACTGCAAACAACTTAATTACCCAAGACACCCAAGCCCAACACAGGGCTAGGTGGAACTTGATGGTAGACTGCCGCCACGCGAGGGAGGCCTTCAGAGGACCATCTCGTAGCCTGGCGCGCTTCTGTACAGGGCTATCCAGAGGAAACCTGCGGCTAGTTGTAGGCATACTTTCTGGACACTGTAAACTTAACAAGCACATGCACCGCATGGGCTTGGTAGACTCACCATCCTGTAGAGGATGCCACACAGACGACGAGACGGCGCAACACATACTGTGTGAATGTCCCGTACTTGTCGAATTAAGACGATCCATGTTGGGAGAATCCTGGCCGGACATGGCTAAGATTAGAGCCGCTTCCCCGTCCAGCATCCTCAGGTTTATCTCACGTGTGGGATGGCTTGAGTGACGTTGCGGGGTCGAACGACTCTAATCAGGGAGGCAGCACAAAGGGCCCGAATAAGTGGCCTAGGTGCGTGTGGGATTTCCCACCCTCCCATCGAAATCCAGAATCCAGATATGTTTAAAGTGGTTGACTTCTGATGTAGGGAAAATGGTTAAAAGAAGAAGACATACGAGAGCGATATTTTACCTTTAGACCACCAGACAGGACAGGAGAAAAACAAAACACCAATAAAAATAAAAACAACTATAACAATCAAATGTTTAGTGTAGCAGTGCATTTGGTAAGAGCTTTTATAAATTTTATTTTTATTGTTGTTTTTATTTTTATTTGTGTTTTGTTTTTGTCCTGATGGAAGCTCCTAACGACAGTAGGCGACTTTTTCAACACTGACATGGTTCTACCCCGAAAGTCTTCTTAATTTTAGCTTAGTTGTTATTTTCATTTGTGTTCTCTTTCCTCTAGCTTAATAGCGCTCACTATACCGGTACTTCTAAAGAATACAGCGTACATTACTTCCCAGCAAACACATATAAAATATAAATACAACATATATAAGATTGAAGTAAATACCCCTACATATGCTTTTTTATATATCAAGTATGTAAGTGTTCTTTAATAAATTTATATAAACCGTATGTAACAGATTACATATATTTTACATAATAGTATATAAACTTACGGATATTCTGTGTACAGAAATTCATATATTATATACATATAGATAATTACATATTACCCATGAAATTTATGTGCCGTCATATTTATATGATTAGATTTATGTACGTTATATGTAAAATCTTATATGAAAGAAGTATTACATATTTTTTATGTATGCCTTCTGTAAATATAATTATAAATTATCATTACATATTATATTATATTGTCGAAAATAAAAGTCCGTTTCTATTTGCGCCGCATAATTAATCGCACGCGCGGGTTTTCTATAACGCCAAAAATTGTAGTTCACGTACCTTTAATATTAGATCCGTATCGACTAAAATCCATCTAATTTATATAGAAAGTAAATAATATAAAATAAATTAAATCCTGGTCATTTTTAACATAAAGGTAGGTATCATCATTGAATAAGACTTCACTCAACGATATAATCAAACATAATTTAAACTCGCGAAACATCGCAAAGTTAGGAAGAACGAAATAAAAAAAAGGATTGTTTCAGATTAGCGCAGTGGTACAATGTCGGATACAAAGAAAATACATGTCGGATTTCGGAATTTGTAACGACCACCCGCAACGGTTCGAATCCGGTTAAGGGACACTTTTCAAGCAAGTATATAGTATCATAATAAACTGTCGACTTTCAGTTCAGGGAAAAACGGGTTCGTGCAAGAATTAAGTTAATTAAAAGTACAGCTGCTCGTAAAAATGTAGTTTTTCCATTTTTTTGTATGAAACTGCTTAAATAATTTTTTACATTGGTAATAATTACATTATGCTCGAGTAGCTGCCATTTGGTCATCGCAACGCTTTTACAACTAATATTTTTTATGTGAATATTATATAAAACATACATAAAACCTATATAAATTCATGTATTACCGATACAAAGAATTTACATCTAATAGACATATATTATTTTGAAAATTGCTGACCTCCTGACATTAAATATCTCTTATTTTTCTTCCAGTTTTATATAATTTATATGTATAATATATAAATGTGTTTGCTGGGTTTCTTCATTGCTCGCTGCTTTCTCATGTCTCTCATGCTCTCATGTCGAAAAATGGTATGTAAGTTTCATCGCTTGTCACAAATTTCGACCAAAGCTGGCCACCATTCTTAAACAGTTAGAGGTTCGTGGCAAATTCGTACTCGTGCTGCTTTTGAAAATCTGTAAGATGGTGGGGTACAAAACGACTTGCGACTTTTCTCAGATGAAAGTGATCGTTGAGCCTCTATTACGGCGTTATCTGCCTCTATAATCTTCTTCACAGCAGCAATGTTTTCCGTTGTCACAGCGGTAATGGGGGGGGGGGGGGGGGGGCTGCGCCTTTCTGATGATCAACTGCAGTTCTTCCAGGTTTGAATTGCTTGTACCATCTCTAAATTGTTGCCAAGGAAGGGTCCTGATACGCATTTAAACCTTTCTTGAAGACATAATAACTCATTATGCGAAAATGTTCTCGGGTTAATTCCATTTTTGCACTACCCTTGCGAAACTTAAAATCATTTTCAAATGCTATTTAAGATAAATTAGCAAATAAAGCGGCAGATGTCAAGTAAACAGTTCTTTTCTTCATTCTTAATAATAATGCCTTGTCCGTCGTATTACCAATAACAATTGAAAATTATAATTCAGTTTCACGAGCGTTTAAGTCGATTTTTAGGCTATACTGCTCTTTATTTCATTCAGAAGGGAATTAGACTAAGTTGTGTCGCACATGCTATATGTTTCATTGGAAAGATATTAACCACGAACAATTCCGTGTCAAATACTACGGGTAGGTACCACAAGGATGGAGTAGCGCATGAGAATAAACGACTAATATTTTGTTATATCGTTGTTATAAAAATAAATACTGCTTTTCTTTTTTTGTCAATTTACTCAATACATGCTAAATATTCATTTTACATTTTTTTTTTTTTATTTAATCTTAAAGGTCACAATAATCAGTTATTTGTCATTATCTTGATAACCATTACGTATGCATTGTTTTCCTTTTGCATACACATTCATATAAATAATACGAAGGACTTGTGATGTAAATGATAATAATGAAACGCTTTATCACTTAATTATAACAATTTTATTTATCCCGTTCATGCGAAATCTCAAAGAAACAGGTATATCTTGAACATTATTTTTATAAAATGACTGTAACCTATCACGATTCCTAAGTATAATGATTTTATATATGACACAAAAATTTGAAAATGTAATGTTAATTAATTTTCCAGAAAATGACGAATAAAATTATGCGTAAGAAAAAGTACCTTCGCCTGTACATAGGCAACACAACGATACTCTTCTAATTTGACAGATGATAAAAGCAAACTTTAGCGGGTACTCTAAAGTGCATTTCCCATCCTTTCCTACAACATTATAATAGCAAAAGACAAAATATAATAACAAACACGACCTTCACATTTCTTAAAATATTATTTGTCAACTCAGTAGCGTATCACGCGGAGATGTAGCTTAGGTTGTAAAATTAAAAATTTTGCAATTAAATTAATTAGTGTGAGCAATAAACATTATTAATGCTATACAGTATACACCATTAGCATAATATGAATTAGATATCATTAATGACCACTTGCTTTGCTTATAAATGTGGAATCAATTTTCCATTTTGCCATTATACTCTAAACAATCGTTTAGGGTTAATACTAAAATGGAAGAAAGTTTTTGGTGTTGATAGAACGGCATATGGATGTTTTTATATATGTTTTAGGGTTATTAATTGCCAAATTTGTTTTATATTTATATTATTAGACGACGTTTCGCCAAATCGCGGCTTTTTCAAGTCAATTTTTGGAAACAAATTATTTACTTAACTAAATGTGTAAAAACTAAGGTGGGGGCGTTGTTTGGGAAAAATCCTGAAATCTGGCGTTCAAGAGGTGGCGTGTTTCAGGATTTTTCCTAAACAACACCCCCACCTTAGTTAATCTAGAGGGTGCTTATCATGGGGGCGAAACAAAAATTAAGTAAATCTAATTTTCATTGATACTGTCGAATAGAGAATTAAAATACGCTTCAAATGAGGGGTCGCTCGACTCCATTTCCCTATTTTAATTCTTGAGTTAGGAGTTGCTGGGGCTAGGGGGTTGACCTGACAATGTCAAATTTGACATCAAAAGTTGTCCCCCAAAAATAGAAAATCGACGTGTTCGAGCGTTGTTTTAAGAAACTTGTCTAAGTGTCCCAAAACAGGCGTGTTACCTTTTCAATGGCTCACCCTGTATACGCTTCGGAAACGAGCAGCAACTCTGTAGCAATTTTGACGCAAAAATCAGCTGAGCAACGCACTCAGCCCAGTTACTAGTATCTTCTTTATTCTAAAGATTTAATTTAAAAAAAGTAACTCAAATTTTCATGAGCATTTTTTAACTTAGATTTCTAGTTTCATCTTGTTCTTTAAGTTCATTTTCGCAGAAAATTACTGGGCCATCACTCTTTTCAGTCAATTCTAAATTAGTCTAAAAAATAGAAACTAAACTAAACACAGCACAAACCAAACAATTTTTATTATTAATTGAAATAAATAAAACTAGTTCCTTACAAGTTCTTGTAAATAAAAAAATGTTCTATTTTGGATAGCGGATATACTTTATACTTTTGTTCTAATCTTTATAGAATAAAAGTGTCATACTATCATGCCGCGCAGCGTTGTGAAAAGAAAAGTCAATAAGGCCTCCAAGGCACAACGTAAGCGATGGACTAGATCGAAAATACTGCACGCCATCGGAAATAGTGATAATTATGTTCAAGAAGATGCGCATGTTGACTTTATAAAAATGTAACGTAGTTATAAAGTCTGGAACAAAATGTATACCTACTATGGCAATCTTGAAATTTGCTTGGATGCGTCAATTTATATTTTACATTACTTACCCATTTTAGTTTACCTTATAGAAGTTATTGTAGTAAAAAATCATTCCTTTTGCATATCGTAATACAAATCAAGATTATATTGAGTGTAGTAGCGTTGAATGATAAGTTAATAACTTATCATTCAACGGTAGTAGGTATACAATTATACAAACCATTTACACAGATATCTATGTGTTAGTTCTAATGTTGATTGACTAAACGACTAAAGTAGGCCTACACTTTCGCCAGTTGCCGACGACTGCGACCGGTCCAGTACAACTGGGCGCGGCCAACCGGCCGCGAGACAAATACGTAGCCGACAGGACAACTGGCCGCGAGACAAGTGGCCGCGGCCAACTGCTTCTAAAAAGGATGTAACTTAGGGCTATTCGCCGTTTTGCCGTCGCCGATTCGCCGTCGGGACAGTTGGTCATTGGTAACCTGACCATTTATTTTTTGACTCAAAACGGGACATCGGTTTGCATTTGCAAAATGTACGGGAACGTATTACTGCATGGAAGCCGAAGGATGTATTAAACTAAGGTTGAATTTACATAAACTGGTTTTATTAATTAGCACAAGAAAAACTTAACCCTTGATTTTATTTAAAAATTGAACGGCTGTTTACCCTATACCTAAAGGGTGAAACAATGTTGTCACAGGGGAGTAAAAGTACCTAGCCTCTCTAAACATAAAACAATTGACTTGTCCGCGCTTTTTTCGTTTTTAAATGCCTCAAACTCATGTACATGTTCCATGTTTGCAGCTCCCATTTTTTTGTTAAAAATAAAAAAACTAAAAAAACTGTGTACGGTTTCAAATGCCGTATCTCTTGCCCCACCATCCCTATTTAAATTATAGGCGTTGTTCTCATAGCGCAAAGGGACGAAATCATGTCAGGTTGAAAATCATGACAAAACTTGCACCCTCTGATTTAATTGTTTTGGCATTTCTCAAAAAAAAATGTTCTAGTCAGAAATCCGGCTGTTATCTTTTTGTTGGGCCACCCTGTATATAAATCGCTCAAAATGTTCACCGCTATGTTCACGACACAATTCCACTTTGTTCCAATTCCAATTGTGGAACTCTTTCCAGAGTTGCAGGTGTATATCTTTCAAGTTTCCGCAGTAATTACTGGTTGTAATTCGCCCAATGTATGGAGACGGTTTCGAAAAACGTTGAACAGAAAAATATATCACGGTATTATATATTCCATATAAAATTATATTATGATGGGGTATAATGTAGATTTCCGGTATTTTTTAAATTATTTGTAGTAAATTTTTAGTAGATTCAGGCAATAATATTAGCACCCAGTCCGCCAATTTTCGCGGGTTTTGTGAAAACGGGACACTTTGCGTCCCGGGGTTGTTCTCGGGGACACCGGGACGGAGTACCGAAAATAGGCCCATTGGGGCCATTGGTCAAATTCGCCGTAGGAACAATTCGCCATACAAATCGAAAACCGAAAATAACTTTTAATCTTGAGGGACTGTTATCAATTGAAAAAAACTACTAAACCTACCTCTAACCTAAGCACCTGAGTGCCAATATACGTTTAGGTTGGCATTTTTTTAAGTTTCAAATGTTGTTTAGTATCATATTTCCGTTTTTGAATCAATTTAAAAAAATATACTAAACCCCCTATCCCCTATCCATATTTTCTTGTATCCAACCCTACAACTTTCACCGACCGTAGTGGAATTGTACATTCCCACGTTAAATTAATAAACAAATCTACTTGCGCCAACGTCTTATACTATAACACCGATAATACCGTACGCTACATCAGCGATAACATGGCATCGCTTTATCATCACTTTATATTAACTCCGTTCACGTTTATGTTTATCCCTTCTACGTTCTAACCACAGTATATACGAACCAGTATGATATCTCGTGACGTCACGCGCTAAACTTTCTGTGACCTTCAACGCTGCTCGGATGAGAATCTCATCCGACGGCCATAGACGTGCACAGTGAAAAGTAAAATAAATCGTGGAGGGGTGCGTTCAAGGTCCCTAAGAGCTCTGTCGATTTATGAATGAAATGCGTAGGAGTTATTGTACTGGTTCGTTTATATACTGTGTTCTAACAAAAGAATTATTTACATTACGTATCGCAAGGTCAACACTATCTGTATGTTGAGTTGCCAATACTATTAAAAATTAACACAATGCGACACTAGCTCACTCTACACGACTGTTAACAAAAACACTCCTAGCACTCCCATCCTTATCCGTATCCAACAAATTGGGTAATATATTATAGTAGGTAACCTTTATGATTACTAGTATTAATAAATAAAAATAATTAATTTCAGCCGGTTTTGACAACGTTAGTCTCTTTAACTAATGTCTGATATTTGTCAAGCAAGGAAGAAAAATGTGTTTATATTATTATTAATGATTGCGTATACGTATATGTTGACAGACGCGCATTAACGATGGGCCAATTAACTACAGAATTGATTTTGTAATAAACATAGGTAATTAAGAAATTACAAAAAGGACGTAAAATATGAAATTTAATTTATTATGGAATTTAAGCTATTGCAGGATAGGTACAATAAATAAATATGTTGCATGTTCGTTCCATTACGTGAACAGTAACAAATGTGCCATGCATCAATAGTAATAATTTATTGTAGTTTTTAAGTGTTCAGTTGGTTGCATGTTGTGTAGCTCAAATTTATTAGCATGCTGTTTTGTTTACGATACCAATCTGTTATTTTAACGAATAGGTATATTAAAATACCAAAGATAAGGAACTTTAATTTTCCCGGCCGCGGCTGTATGAGAAATTGCTCTTCGAAGTTAGTTGATCTAATTATTTTTAAACCGCACACTTTATAATGTGCACATTGCTTTAATTGCTGTAATCAAGAAAATCCTGATATCACCAGGTATGCTGAATGTCTCAAACTGAGTGAAGGATAATGTGAATATGTTATATTACAGTTAGGTATTGTTAAATTGGTAATACGGTATTGTTGTATGTAAAAAGCAATAAATAAGCGCTCGCAACCTCCCCTTGATAAACTTTAATAATGACGATGAATTATTAAAGTTTATCAAGGGGAAGTTGCGAGCGCTTATTTATTGCTTTTTATTCCCCCCTTTGTGAGCGGAACCAACACCACATATGATGTCTATTGTTGTATGTGATTCAGGTTTCACACCGATCCTTTTTCGAGGATTAGTGACTAGTGAGGTTAAAAATGATACTTCGTTTATATTGCACTGAAAAGGGCGGAAAAGGCCCAGAATTGACTAAGCCGAATGGAGAAGTGATTGCATGCAGTGTCAGTTAGCTAACGTGGCGTTATAGTCGTACAGAGTTCCAGGCCAATGGCTAAGATGAATAAAAATAATAATAAAACGGTAACTCTGTGCTCACGTTATCACAGCAATCTGGAACGAATTCTTCTTTTCTATTACCTGTTTCTTCAATCCTTGGTTTGGTATTGTACCAATGGGATAGGGGGCTTTGTCTTCCGTCTTTCTCCGGATGCACTGCGACCTGCATTACTATAGGTAATTTTTCGAAAAACAGATGAAAATGCGAAAGAAGGTGCCTCTGGACAATATAGGCACAGTATAACCGTCAAGCTCAATCACTTCCCTCCAACATTCTTGCAGTATTTTGTTATCTACTCTTAATTCCATTCTTTCTTCATACCTCACTGCCCGCCTTCCTGTCTGAACCCTTATTCTCTCCACTTTCATCTCTTCCTCCACTATATATCCCGGTGTCTCTCTGTCTAAGACCATTGTCCATTTCCAATATTTCTCCTGTATTCTCTCTAATCCTTCCCATTCCTTCCAACCCCATATCTTTCCACCATATACCATCACACAATTTTTCGAATAGCCATTTTCTTTTCTGTATATCCTTTCCGAATACCCTTTCTTCTATTCCCCATACCTGCCCTAACACTTTGTTCTCTTTCTTCGCCAGTTCTCTTATATGACTGTCATCCCTATTGTTGTATTTCAGCGTATACCCTACGTTTCTCCATTCATCCACACTCTCTATCTCCTCTTCCCCTACCACCACTTTTTACTTGATCTTCTTCCTCTCCTTTGAAATACCATTAGTTTTGTTTTTTTCCACATTAGCCTTTAAATCCTTTTTTCCAAATGCCTTTTCAAAACTCCTATTTCTCCCCCCTCATCTCACCCCCATCTTTTGCCACAACCGCCACATCGTTCGCGTACGCCAGTACCCACACTTTACATCTTTCTATGACCACTCCTTCTTCCTGCTGCCCTCTCATAGCTTCTTCCAGATCCCCTATGTAAATGGAAAACAGGCTAGAATTGTAATTTCTTATGCAATTTGCTACACTGTATGTTCTTTATCTATTTAGTTATCGGTTTTGTAACCAACCTAGCGAAGCAAGAGCGAGCTCAAGGTGCAAATGTATGTACCGTTCTCGAAGGCCTAAACGCGAAAACCTGAAACAGAATTGTTGGCTCTAGAAAGGTAAACGAGTGTTACGAAATCTGTAGCAAAGGGAGTGGGAGGTTGGAGGTAAGGTCATACTTGTATGGTCAGATTAATTTTGTGATATCTGTAATAGAAAAAAATATGTCCAATTGAAACTTTTCAAAATGTCACCTGTATAATTAAATAAAATGATGCTGTTTCGAAATATTGATGAGGAAGTGATAGTATTATCTTAATTAGTTTCTTCTTCATATGTGATTGTATCTCCACTTTGCATGTTCAATACATTTCTTAGAACTTCTCTCTTTAAATGTTTACTGTCCAATAGTGTTTAGCACATTATATGCAATTTTGTTTTGTTCCTTCGTATTTCATTTACGATTTTATGTACCTACCTAATATTACTGAGGATGACCACAATGGCGGAAACTAGTCGCAGTTTATTTCATTAAATAAACAATAAAATATTATATGATTATGAGAGAGGTTTTGTGTCTTTATAATATACTTTTTGTAATTTGATTCCATTTTGATTCTTTAATAGACCCATTAACGAACGCTACGTCTTCATCTGCGATGTTCTTATGGCCATTAATTCACGGAACATTTTACGAAAATGTTTAGGTTGGCAACGCTTTTGATGCGAAATTACTTGTCATGCATGACAGTTTAAATTGCAAAATATGCCAGGAACATTCTGCAGAGGATTTAACAGGAAGCAAACTTGCGATCGTATTTGTGGCAAGTTCAAGCATTTCAGCGGGCGTACATACGAGATTATCTCCCATATTCGTGTTGTGTGATAGAATTTGGATCAAATAGACAGTGACTGGATCCAATTTTAAAATTAAGAAATTACCGATCACCACAAATAAAATTCCTAAATCGGTTAAAGAAAAAAATTTGTTTAAAAGCTACATCAAAAGGGCAAAATACAAAAAACAGTATTAAAAACACGTTGAAGACCTCATTCTTCAAAATAACATTTTTCCAACTTGAATTCGTGCTTCAACACCGGTCTTATGAATCTTTTTTTTAATTATACAGTATGATTACTGATTACATAACATGACTCCATACATTTTACAGTATAAGTAATTAGCACTTTGAAGTGTAATATTATCAATGTTATAAAACAGCGCCATAAATAAGGCAGGAAGCCACGTGCACAAATCAAATATTAATCGCATCAAGGCGCTAGATTGTGAAGAAAGTTATATAATAATGAAATTATTCCGTTGAAACGTGCTTTTTCCAACTAGTATAAAAAACACTGAAAATGTATTGGGAAACAATCCATAAACCCTCAGTAAATGACACGTGCTCTATTATACGTTGAGCTAACAAGGTGCCTTGTCGTGTTACCTCTACTATCCTATATAAAATACTGTTTGTAATGGTAGCGTTACTAATAAAATAATCGGATTTTCTTTTTATCTTACAGAGAAACTCTACGATCTATTGATTATTTATTTAGTTTCGCGAGATTGCATTAAGCAGCGCTATTTCGTTTTAAATCTAATTACAAGTAAACAATTTGTTGTGTTTAAATTATAACAAAGTTTACCACTACGATTATTATTTTAAATAAATTTGGGTAGGTACCATAGTTTCAAATCATTAGTTGAAGCGAAAGGATATTAATTTAATAAATTAGAGGTCACTTTGATGTTTTCAATAAATAGAGGTGGCAAGTAGTAATTAGTTTTAGCTACCCTACAATATTATATTACGCGTTCCCATTTTCCGTGTAAATTAGGTACATATAAATTGTTAATCGATTCAGATTTATAAATTAAATTTAGTTCAAGAAAAACACACATTTAGCTCTGTAAACGTTAGAGTGGAGCTTCTCCCATGAATTCTGTATTAAGTCGCAGCTGTGTTCTGAAAGGCGGTTAATGGAGCAAGCGGTTTTCAAATTACTTATGTGTAAAAGGGTATTATGAACACACTTTTTTAATGGAGGGCAGTCCAAACACAACCTTGAACGGATTATGGTTGCAAATGTTATACAATAAAAATTTTTAAAGGTAACATGATGAAGTTTGCTAACAAATGAGAACCATTAGTAACGTTTTTATCATTGCTAAGTAATTGTGGTCTTTTTAAACTCATCTTTTATTTTAACACATTTCCAATTGATTTTCGTATTTTTCCTTTACAATATGTTCGTTAGTGGAAGCGCTGCATGAAGACAAATCGCTTGATGCTTCTATTCGGGCTCCCTACGGATAACGTGGGACAATAATTTTTAGTTTCTTTTAGGATTCTGTAGTATACAAGGTGTCCAAGATAAGGATGAACAGCATGGGGATCTTGAAAACGGTAAGAGATACGAAGGCGGTTAAATTAGAGAAAAGTTGTATAATTTAGGACATGTTCACATGTAGTTTGCAAAAGTTCATTATTGTTGATCGTTTCCGAGATTTAAAACAAAATGCGATTTTTGGGTTTTTCTTTTTTCGTAATTCCCACCTTTATTTTAAAAGATTTTTAAAAACCAACGATACTTCTTCATTGTCACTTTTTGAATTCTATTAGATGGCGTTGTCAAATTTTTTATTCGACGTTTCGTCTCCGAGGAACCATCATCAACTTTATTTTTTTATATCGCCGCAACCAACAAAACACCCTGTATTCGATAGTATTTTTTATTACGAATTTAACGATGTTACACATTATGGTTTTGAAGCAAATTTTTTTTAAGAAATATTCGGATTAATTTTAGTATTTGATAAAATTTTATTATGTACAAATTTAACAACTCCAATCTTTTAAACCTATTTAATTAAAGTTAAATAATTACAATAACTGTTCAAATAGGTTGTCGTTATTTTCTGGACACAGGTTTACTGTGTTTATTGAAATTTTTCTTAAAAATAAGCTTCAAAACCGGAATGTGCAATACATCGTTAAATTCATAATAAAAAATACTATCGAATACAGGGTGTTTTGTTGGTTGCGGCGATATAAAAAAATAAAGTTGATGATGGTTCCTCGGAGACGAAACGTCGAATAAAAAATTTGACAACGCCATCTAATAGAATTCAAAAAGTGACAATGAAGAAGTATCGTTGGTTTTTAAAAATCTTTTAAAATAAAGGTAGGAATTACGAAAAAAGAAAAACCAAAAATCGCATTTTGTTTTAAATCTCGGAAACGATCAAATGAACTTTTGCAAACTACATGTGAACATGCCCTAAATTATACAACTTTTCTCTAATTTAACCGCCTTCGTATCTCTTACCGTTTTCAAGATCCCCATGCTGTTCATCCTTATCTTGGACACGTTGTATAACATATAGTGAACTTCAAACATAGTGTGACATTTAAACGTGGTAAAGTATTTGTATTTATGCCCCATAAATAGAAATCCAGAGGATTGAAATCAGGGAATCTGGTAAGCGGTGGAACAGGTTCTCCACGTCTTATTTTCTAGCACTAGTCACAGAAGAACGACTAGCGGAAATAAGGTGGGAGGAAAGCTAACCGGACAAAATGTTGTACATTCAAGGTGGTGAAACAATTTACAAACTAATTCAGAGTGAAACACTCCTCAATTTCAGTTGCAGGTCGTCGAATCCCTGGACAAATTTTTTTCGGCTAGTTAACGTCAAGGGAGGAAGGTTTAGTTATAGGTGTTCCCCTCTAAAGGTGAGGGTTAATAACCCTGCTGAATCAGTGATGGTGAATAATTCAATTCAGTCTCCGTAACAACAACCTCAGCAGATGCCATAGGCGCAACTGCCTGAGGTTGAAGAGGCGTCACCCGCCAAGCTGCTACGGCAACCTGTTTCAGTGAATGCTCAAGCGTGAGCGTCTCTACTATTTATGTATACTTTGTTGTGCCTTTACACTTACAGAAGATTGATAACTATAAACAACGTTTTAATTCAACTAAACTTCGATTCTGCTTCCTACTCCACCCTCCCTTCCTGGTCTCTTCTAGATCTCTTCCATCCATCCTTCCCCATATTCCGCTAATACGTTTCTCTTTCCTTAATTCTTCGAACTCTTTCAGCATGTGTTCCACTTCCACTTTGTCTTCTCCATCCCTTCATTTTTCTCCTGTCCAGCTTAATCCTGAAGACCAATTCCCTCTCCATACCTGTCCCAATACATTGTTCGCTTTTTCTGCTTTATATCTAATGTCTGCTTCTTCCTTGTTTCTCTGTGTGAATTTGTATCCTAAATATGGGTATTCTTTTGCCACCTCTTCCTCTCTGCACTTCCATTATCTGTTTTTCTCGTTCTTCCCTTCCTCCTAAATACTACCACTCTTCTCTTCATGATGGGAAGTCCTAGTCTCATGCAAAGGGGCTTCCAATATCTAATAATGAACAAACTCAGGGCTATCCAGAGGAACCTTCGGTTACTTGTAGGTATACTTTCTGGACACTGTAAACTTAACAAGCACATGCACCGCACGGGCCTGGTAGATGCACCATCCTGTAGACTGTAGAGGATGCCACACAGACGACGAGATGGCGCAACACATACTGTGTGAATGTCCCGTACTTGTCAAATTAAGACGATCCATGTTGGGGGAATCCTGGGTTATATGACGTTTCGCCCCCGCCGTTTAGCCCCCACTATTTAGTCCCCGCCGTTTCGCCCCGGCATGTTTCGCCCCTATACCGTTACACCCCCGGCCGTTTCACCGCCGATGTGAAATCATGAAAATAATTCGGAAAAATTGAAAGCCATCATTTTCAAAATAGGTAATCTTTATTAATAGACATTACGAAATATTTTAAAATTCAAAATTATGAGCAATGCCGAGCAAATAGTCCATATTATCTACCCTACCATAATTTTCTACAATATTTTTCATTCTTCTTGAAATTACACCATACTTTTTATTTTTTTAGGTCTAACACCTAATAATAATTGTGAAATGTTATATCTGTGTAGAGATTGTTGTTTTCTTAAACTATTTATAAAATGAAAGATGTTTGGAAATAAATTTCCACAAGTGCTTTGAAAACCTCGATGCCGTTATTGTTCGTTCTGTGACGATCATTTAATGTTCTGTTATATACATTCCACATTTCAACAGAAAATGGAGGAGCTCGCTTGTTTGTCTTCTGTTCCTACGTCCTATACAACAGTCCTCAAAATAATCCGCAATGGGTAGTGCATCTTGGGGAAAATTTTCATCTTCTACGAGCGTGTCAAATTGGTCCGCTACTGATTGCACTGGGACAAAAGCGAGTGCGGCAATTTTTGGAATCCATACAGCGAATTCATGTGATTCATTATATGTATTGTACCCAGGGGCGTAGCGACCTTAACTCGCGCCCGGGGCACAATACCTTTTTAGCGCCCCCCCCCCCCCCATTCGAAAACCATATATTATATGTATTATATAAAATATACCTACTCGCAATTTAATAAATAAATAAAGTAAAATAAATAAAGTCATAGGCTCAAGGTAGGCATTAAATTTGAGACCAAAAATGTGGCTGGTCTGTCAGTCACAGTCAGTCAGTCGGTCAGTGAGTTAGAGATTTATTAAGTAGATATTTTAAAAACAGCAATTTTTTTGTTTTGCCGACCATTTGGCGCCCCTTTGTGAGTTGCGCCCGGGGCATGATGCCCCCTTTGCCCCCCCTTCGCTACGCCACTGATTGTACCTGAGAAAGAAATGTAAAATTGGAATTAAATGTTACACTTTTTCCAAGCAATATGTCATACAAGTGTTATTATTATAAAAGGTTTTAACCTGTAGACCTTCTCGTTGAACACGACGGTAAATACTCTGACACATGTGAAAAAAACATCCTTCTACCGCTATCCCAGGAAACTCTTCTTAAAATGCCGATATTGCAGCCTGCTCAAATGCATGTCATTAATCGCTTTGTAGTGAGATATTAAAAGTAGGTAAAATTAAAGAGGTGTCGCTGCAATAGCTTTCCTTAGAAATATTTGAAAACTATGATGAACGTGTGGCATTTTATTGGTAATTGTTTGCCCCTTGTGTTATTAATTATTATTATTCTTATTCCCACTTAATGCAAAAATATACGTATTGTATAATCGGAGACGGAATCGGCGGGGGCGAAACGGTCAGGAGCGAAACGGTCGGGGGCGAAACGGCGCCTGGGGCGAAACGGCGGGGGCAAAACGATGGGAGCAAAACGGCGGAGGCGAAACGGTGGGGGTGAAACGTCCCTAACCCGAATCCTGGCCGAACATGGCTAAGATTAGAACCGCTTCCCCGTCCAGCATCCTCAGGTTTATCTCACGTGTGGGATGGCTTGAGTGACGTTGCGGGGCGAACGACTCTAACCAGGGAGGTAGCACAAATGGCCCGAATAGATGGCCTAGGTGTGCGTGGGTTTTCCCACCCTCCCATCGAAATCCAGAATCCAGAACACACTCAGCCTCCCCTTATAACTCTTTAATTAAACATGAAAAGATGAAGATTAAATTGATGAATACTTATTCTGCGCCATGTTTCGGGAAGCGTACTGCTCCCATTATCAAGCAAAAATCAACAAAATTGACGTCAATGGATACATTTACAGTGCGGTGATGACTAAAATAGCAGCAAACAGTAAAATGATGAAACAACAGGAAAACCAGTAAAGCTGATACATCCTTATAATTAAAATATAAAGGGGTAAAATAACAGGGTACCTATAAAAGACCGGAAGGGTCATCGATTACAATAGATGAAAGAATTTCACTAAATAACAAATCAAAATTACAATGCGGTTGTTAGATTACAAATATGACCAATTAATCAAGGCGTGTGGAAGGGGTACCACTGATGCTTTAGTGTAAACAGAAAAATACTATGAAAGTTACAGCAAGTTATATACAGAGTGTTTCTTTTTAGTAATTTCAAACATTTCCAAAATATTGAGTAAATCACCTTTATTGCAAATGTGTTGGATATGGAAATCAATATCAGGGTTTAAAAGAGTGACCTGTGTTGAGTATGTGTTCAGCAAAGGATGAAAATTGACCAAAATTGTTATTCTTAATGGAGATGATACGTTCTTTAAAACGAGTAGTAAAAGACCTACCCGTCTGACCAATGTAATGAGCGGGGCAAGAGTTGCAAAGGAGTTGATGCCTGAGTTATCTAATTTGTTGCGTTTGTCTTTGATATTCACAAGGGTCGCATATAAAGTACCTTTAGTAATAAATTTTTATATGCGGCACTTTACTAAGTTGAAGTACAGTTACCGATATGATTGTTATCCTGAGTTAAATGCGATGCCAACACAAGGTTTGACAAAGTAGGTACATTTCTAAATTATTTTAATTCATCCACAAAACACTCCAATACATTATCTCGTTTTCTGTCTCGCCAACCGTATTTTTTTGGTCATTTGTACGCTTTTATCTAGATAGCGTAACAAATTCCTAACTGCTGGTCGTTTTTATGAAAACTTAAACTGGAATGTAAATCTTTTCAGAGATTACATAAAGGTGAAGTAGTGAAAATGGAAGCTTTGAAGACAGTTCAGTGTTGTATGATGACAGCGCTGATAAATGCGAGACCTTCTCATCATGGAGGTTAAAGAAAGCCATAACAAAAGTTATTAAAAGCACAAAGAACCTTACTTAAATTCAACGTAGGTGACACAATTCATGGTAGCCACCTATTTGTATAAATTGTGCGAGATTATTTTCAAATACGACAAGGTGAAACGTAACGACGCCTTGTAATAAAGAATATTTTTGTGTATCACGCATATAGCATAGGCCATAGGGCAATAGCAATTGGACGAAACATTTGACGAGACACACACTTTTGACAAATATCACATAATTATTGTTCATATAATAATTACATCGAGAGCTAAATAAGTAATTCGTTTTTGTCGTGTTGATTGATTAATTCCTTTCTGTATGTTTCGCCCACGCAAATGTTAATACAGTTAATACACCACTACCAAATTATATATTTATACGGCTGCTCCATTAATAGAATTGATAAAACTAATTTCTAGATATGAAATAAGTACTAAAATCTTTATATTATGTATAATGAAATTCGTTTTGCACAAACTAACGCAAAGCTTAGTATATTTAAATCGGTTCATTTTGGCGTGGTCTTTATAGACCGTTGACTGCTTTTATTCAGTAAATAGCAAAATTATATCATCATTTCATAAATATGTATAAGATTATAACAGCGTCTCAGGGCCGACGGAGGGATATATTTGATGTTAGTAAACTCCCCCTGGGAATAATTTAATGGTGCTGCTACTAATGAAACTTTTTCGTGATGAATGTCTTTACCTAGCACAGTAATATCAAGATTCTTCATTTATGTAGTGAAATCATATCTAAAGATATAGGGGTTATATTATAGTGTTGATGCTCTTCCATTAATCCTCTTCTTTAGTTATTTATTACGTATAGTACTTTTCTCGGGCTGATATATCTTGACATTCTCAAACGATTACGTCATTCATAATTTAAAGAATGCCTGGTCTAGACAAGTAAAATACTAGCCGAGTATCGTTAAAGAAACAAATCCTTTGCGACATTACAAATAATAATAATAATAATAATAATAATAATGTCTTTATTATTTGCCTCAGCAGGTAGGTAAACATACATAGAATTAATATTGTAAACAAGAGACGTGAAACAAATAGCCTCAAGGCGCAGTTCAAAAGAAAAGACCTTTTGCTCTTCCACTGAACCTTGGAGAAGAAAAAGAAAGTATACACGTAATTATTGTGCGACGTAACGTAATAGAGCTGACACAAAGGAAGTACACAAAACAGTTAGAAAAAGATTATAGACAGTCGTTAGATTAATTAATACATTGTTGGGACCGTAACATTCGGTACAATTTGTATTTAAATGTAGTGATCGTGTGATATGATTTTATGAATTTTGGCAAACTGTTGTATACATATAATCGGAAGTTGATAGGCAAATTCACGTTTATACAGGGTTAGTAAAAAGTCCCGGAACGGTCGAATAACTTTGTTATTTGAAAATTATGATTTCTGAAATTTGGTATGGGGGTATAGTTAATATAAATGCATTTTATGCAATAAAGTTTTTTTTTCACTTCCGGTGTAATCGGAAATACGTCCAATTTTTTTTTAAATGGAACCCCCATATTTTTTTAACACTTTTGAATGCAAAATAAAAAACTACGTTCAGGAAGTATTAACATGTTTAATTTTATTCACAACAAAACAGTTAAAAAATTAAAAAAGTGTCCTAATACAGAAAAATCAAGATACCTGTCTATTCAGGTTGCGATTACAATAATTGTTCAAAATGCTCTCCATTTACAATTTGACAAAAATGTAAACGGTCAGTAAAATTTCTTATTGAATTTTGTATTTGTTCTGGAGTGATGCAATTGGCTTCTTGAACTATTCTCTCTTCCAATTGTTCAAGATTATGGGGTTTCTGAAAATTTGAACTTAAAAGGGTTAGGTACTCTGAAAGCTGAATTGATGTCAAATATTTTCAAAATGGCAGCACTTCTGGAAATGCCGGAAGTAGCGAATAACTTCGTTATTTTAAACAGAAACCCCTATTTTTTTATTGTATTTTTGGATTCTACGTCAAATTTTAGTTATTTTGATACCACATATCAATATCTACAAGTTATGGTTTTTAAGTTATTTTCACTTAGTATTTAAAAAAAATGGCGGATGCAGACGGTATTTATTATAAAAAAATTGTTTGAATTTTGGAAGCAAAACAATTACCTAGAACAGCGGTTCCCAACGTTCTAGCAACAGCGTACCACCTAAATGTTCTTGAAGATTTTGACGTACCACCACCACCGGGGTCGGGGTGTAGATTGGAAGAAAAAACCCCTGATCCTAATTTAATTTGGGAACACATTTTCTATCAGAAACGTGTTTATTATTGTTCTGTTTGGTACGGCAGAAGCGCGTTTTTTGGTGGTTGAGGTGTTGTTTAGCTTGACATAATTGTTCATCTATTAACAATTATGGCAAGCTAAACACCCCCTCAACTACCAAAAAAAAACCAAAAATGTCCAATATTTAGTAGTACCTAATAAAACTTGAGATTTAATTATTCATTCACTTTTCCATTAGTTTTCAATAAGATTAAGGCAATAAAAGAAAAATGAGCGCGCACCACCTGAAATTTTTCCGCGTACCACCGGTTGGGAACCCCTGACCTAGAGTAAGAGTTTTGCCAATAGCTAATGTTAGGGAACCAGGAAGATTTTTTGGGGAACATTATTTGGTCAGACGATGCCAAATTTAGTATCGCCATAATACCCATTGCTGGTGCCATTAAAATCCTTGTTTGAGAATCGAGATGTACACTTTCTAGAGTGTTGGAGTTTTATTGTATTTTGTGCATTTAAAAATAACAAGATTTTGCGTTTCTACCAGAAGATCTGGCTCTGCAGGAATATTCCAACAAACTACTGAATGACAAGTCATACGATACTCCACACGAGAACATTTACGAAAAAGAGTTTGTGTTTGGAACATGAAGGCGCTCATTTTGAGCATGTGTTGAAGAAGACAAGGTTTTAAATTGATTTGAAACCTATAGTAGATGACGAATTAAGGTCACTACTCGATTGGTTTGAAATTCGTCTCCCATAAGGTCATGGTCAACTAAGTACTAAAAAAATCGGAAAAAAATGGTATCTTTGCAATGAAATTGGAGTAAGGCAGAAACTATTAAAGATTGGACTAGGAATTTGTAATACCAAAATATGCCCATTTTGATTCTCTATCAAATGCAATAGTAAGAAAATGGTCAGAGTTTTTAGTCTTTGAATTTTCTTAAGTTTGGAGCCTCATAGATGACTCGTACGCAACATAGGTTTTTTTTTAACTACTCCAAAAGAAAGCCTCTTCCTTCCTCTTCCTCTATGCGCTGGTGAAAATTCGGTTACCATAGCTACATCGGTTTTCAAGATATGAATTCTTAAAGTACCGTCTGCATCCGACATTTTCTTTAAATAAGTGAAAATAACTTAAAAACCATTAACTTGTAGATATTGACATGTGGTATGAAAAGAACTGAAATTTTACATAGAATCCAAACCTGCAATAAAAATAGGGGTTCCCCGGAAGTGTTACCATTTTGAAAATATTTTACATCGAATCGGCTTTCAAAGTAACCCCAGAAACCTACTTATAAAATTTTCCCAGAGACGTCTAACTAAAGCTCCCAAAAAACACCCTGTGTATGGAAACACTTTTATAGGAAATTTAGTTAGTTTTTGATTTCATTTAGAACAATTTTTTCTTGGTTCACCGTTTTCGAGTATAATCGAAAACCCAAAAATACCTCCCCTCCACCGTTCCACCTTATTACCTTACTTTTACTTCTTTCAGCGACAAAAAAGCTATTGAATTGGAAACATCATTAAAAATATGAATAAGATTCGGTGTACGCTTAAAAGATTCGAGAAAATTGATATTTTAATGGCAACGCAATGTTATTTTCACAATCGTGGTTCAACTGGGCTTTCCTATGACATTTCTTTAATCTCCGAACGAATTTTCAGTGTCATAATGGCAATTGACAATTTAAAATTACTAACGCAATTCTTTTGCAAATATCCCGAACCGTGAAGCGGTTTTATCTCTTATTCCTATTACGCAATGTTTAGCTGTCTCTGGTCGTTGAAGACTATTCCATTTTAACTTTTTTTGGAATATGTGAGGAATTTTTTCTATAATCCATTGCCTGTAATCACAATATGAAAAAACAATGATCTTTATTCTGAAAGAGGGTTCGACGTTATCTAACCTAATCTAATAGTATATTGCTTTGATTGGCTACATTTAAACATTGTATCATTTGATGCGCCTTTTATAATTATATGGTTGACGATTACATTTTTAACTTAGTGACTTTCCTTCTCCACCATTTCATTGTGCGAATTAAAGGGGTTCATACAGCGAACACGATGTAGCTACGCTTGTGGGATGCGCAGACACATCCCTAACGTTCACAGTTCATAAAGTTGAATAATTCACTTTAGCATAAAAGAAATTATGGAATTTGATACGCGTAATAGGTACACAGTTTTAAATTTAGGCATATACACAGTCAGTAGTACTGTTGAGGTATATACATTATAATTACCTTATTATGTAATACCTTATAGTCTAAATTTGTAAACTAAAGGGGTTCCCGTTAATAAAATAATAAATATTGTTAATCATTAAAATAAACTTAATAATAAGGTGTAAAAGACAAAATCGAAAGTCAACATTAACGAAGTAAGTGACACTACGATACAGTAAAATGTGCTTACAACCCAAAAAATGTGTTAGACGCCAAGCTACATGCTGTTCGCTGTACATAACTATTCGTTAAAGCAGAGGTTATGCAATCATATATTAACTAAATTGCTAAAAATGTTATAGAACAGCTAAAGTACAATGAGATAGGCCTTTCGTTACGATTTGGAAAAAGTATTCTGAATTTTATTTGATCTAACACGCTGAATTAAAATGAAACTGTTTATTTACTGTAGGAATTCATATCATCCTTAGTGTTGTTTTACCTTAATTATACTTTTACGTATATCGCGTTTATTCTAATTTAAAAGATTCCCTCTGTGGGTCAAGTAAGTGTTTTTCTTTATTATTTTTATGAATCCCTTGCAGATCTATTTAGCTCTGAAATAACATTTTCAAGCTTTTATAACACTTGAGATAAATATGTTTCTCCCTTGTTTCGTTCTTGTTTACTCTGTTCAGGATTGCAATTTATCTTACATAAGAAATTATTAAAAATCGATTACGTGTAATTCCCAAACATTGTATAGAAAAAAGAAGCTGACCTATCTTTTAAATGTCACTAAACCAGCGTTTCTACCTTTATATAAAATTCCAAATTAAACTCACCATTAAAAACAAAAAATCATTAAAGAATGCCATTTACCAAATTACACGTAAAGACGTTAAAAAAATTATATTGGATTCTCATTTCAATTCAACTACTAATAGCCCAGTCAATGAAGGTTTTTTGTCGCAACAAATTAGGGGAAAGCTGAATTTTTTATATGTGATACACCGTTATGAGACATGTATTTTCTCAAAAGTCCCCGCCTCTCCCCCTTGTGCTTCTCCCCCAATCACCCCTAACAGCTTACAAATGCATAGTTTCACTAGATTGATTACAAGTTCTTTAATATTCGTCGTAGAGAATTAATTTTTTTTTTATTTTGTTCCTTAATACCCATAAAAAGTATCTTATTCTTATAAACTTTTCGTTAAAGTTGATATTAAGGGACCTATAAAACAACAAACACAAAAAAAAACGGTTTCTCGAAGCACGTGAATTTACTTTATTACCTATATTTTGGTTGTTAATTAAAATACACAAAAATGGTTCAAATAAAACTTTTAGTGTGTATCTTTAGCTTCAAGATGATGTGGTTCATTGCTTGTTTAAGTTTATCGCTTGCGCTTGGGACGTCGTCATAGAGAGCGCTTGCACTCCGCTTCAGTGGTCCGACGTATACGCTTAGCCCAGTAAAATGGGAAAATTTGGATGAAATTAATGGTTACAGCTTTGAAAATTTGGGAACAGGCTTGTTTTGTGATCCCTTTGAAGTGTTCAAAAGTCCCCATCCGTACCCCCCCTCCGAGAGAAATGGGGGGCGAAAAAGTGTCAAAAAATAGGATTTCGTAAATAACTGAAAAAGTATCAATTTTATCAAAAACAAAAACGTTAAGAAAGTTGTAGCTGACAAAATTCCGCACATTTTCATTTTTTATTTTTGTCTCTACGACCAATAGGAGCCGAGATAGATTTTTTTTAAACGTCGACTGTTTTGCGGCGAAACGTTAACAAGGGCGCGCATCGCGCGTATTTCGCTTATATCTCGAGAATGGCCATGCGTATCGCAAAATTCTTCAAATAAAAGTTGTAGAGAATTTAATTACGAATAATTTTCTTTTTTAAACATTTCCGTACGATTAATATTGACAGAGATATAATCATTTAAACCTTTTCTAAGACACAATCGCTGCTCGTTTAGCATAATAAAATCAATAATAAGTCGAAAACTATTGATTCTACGTACTTAGTGCATATAATGAAAGTTGTAGAGAATTAAATGTTGAATCTATATGTATACACAAAATATCATTTTGGTGATCTTTATAAGGCGATGGAGGAAGAAATAATGAAAAATTCTCATTTTCAAGCGTTTCTTTGCAAATAACTATGTTTTGACTACTTGTAGACAGTAAAGTGTAAAAAATTGTTTTGACTTTTCCAAGTATCAGAAGTTATTCTCTGATCATTTATGAGTAAATTAAGATATATTTTTACAATAAAGTGCAACTTGCGAACGATTTATTGTATTGTATTACCTTTGTACCTATATATATACATATAAAGTACTGAAAATAGGATAAAACCAATTTTTAATAAAAATTTAACGGCCATTTTTAGCGAAAATCGGGATTCTTAATAAAATGTCAATTTTTGAGTATAGATACCTTCAAACAGCTGTAACTAGCGAACTATTTGTCGTACGAACTTCTGCCGACACTCATTTTACAGGTACGTTAATTATCTTTAATTATCTTTAAAAAACTATACACTTTACTGTCTACAAGTAGTCAAAACATAGTTATTTGCAAAGAAACGCTTGAAA
Source organism: Pyrocoelia pectoralis (assembly GCA_036250285.1). NCBI lineage: Eukaryota > Metazoa > Arthropoda > Insecta > Coleoptera > Lampyridae > Pyrocoelia > Pyrocoelia pectoralis. Next base: position 20,184,516 of record CM070076.1, on the reverse strand, counting down.
ATGAGAATTTTTCATTATTTCTTCCTCCATCGCCTTATAAAGATCACCAAAATGATATTTCGTGTATACATATAGATTCAACATTTAATTCTCTACAACTTTCATTATATGCACTAAGTACGTAGAATCAATAGTTTTCGACTTATTATTGATTTTATTATGCTAAACGAGCAGCGATTGTGTCTTAGAAAAGGTTTAAATGATTATATCTCTGTCAATATTAATCGTACGGAAATGTTTAAAAAAGAAAATTATTCGTAATTAAATTCTCTACAACTTTTATTTGAAGAATTTTACGATACGCATGGCCATTCTCGAGATATAAGCGAAATACGCGCGATGCGCGCCCGTGTTAACGTTTCGCCGCAAATAAGTCGACATTTAAAAAAAATCTATCTCGGCTCCTATTGGTCGTAGAGACAAAAATAAAAAATGAAAATGTGCGGAATTTTGTCAGCTACAACTTTCTTAACGTTTTTGTTTTTGATAAAATTGATACTTTTTCAGTTATTTACGAAATCCTATTTTTTTGACACTTTTTCGCTCCCCATTTCTCTCGGTGGGGGGGTACAGATGGGGACTTTTGAACACTTCAAAGGGATCACAAAACAAGCCTGTTCCCAAATTTTCAAAGCTGTAACCATTAATTTCATCCAAATTTTCCCATTTTACTGGGCTAAGCGTATACGTCGGACCACTGAAGCGGAGTGCAAGCGCTCTCTATGACGACGTCCCAAGCGCAAGCGATAAACTTAAACAAGCAATGAACCACATCATCTTGAAGCTAAAGATACACACTAAAAGTTTTATTTGAACCATTTTTGTGTATTTTAATTAACAACCAAAATATAGGTAATAAAGTAAATTCACGTGCTTCGAGAAACCGTTTTTTTTGTGTTTGTTGTTTTATAGGTCCCTTAATATCAACTTTAACGAAAAGTTTATAAGAATAAGATACTTTTTATGGGTATTAAGGAACAAAATAAAAAAAAAATTAATTCTCTACGACGAATATTAAAGAACTTGTAATCAATCTAGTGAAACTATGCATTTGTAAGCTGTTAGGGGTGATTGGGGGAGAAGCACAAGGGGGAGAGGCGGGGACTTTTGAGAAAATACATGTCTCATAACGGTGTATCACATATAAAAAATTCAGCTTTCCCCTAATTTGTTGCGACAAATCGCAATTTTCGGCCTTTATTGACTGGGCTATAAAGGTCAGATTAAGACGTAAAAGCAAAACCCACTACAATGTCGTTTGTTTAATGAAAAGAAATAAATGTCTGTAATGTATGCCGGTACTATACATAAATCGGGATTGTTCATTAGAAACACATTTAGAACCTGTAAAATATTCTTTATTCAGTAAATCCTAAAGAAATGTCCATTAACCATGAGTCCCATTATTTAATTAGCCTATAAATATCGATGTCCGTGAAGTTAACCCCTTTGATTCCGAATTTATATCCAATTTGTTGTTTACTAAGTAGTAATTAAGTTATTAGTAAGTATTAGCAAGCTAAGGATCTATATTGGTAGATGAATTTTGGAATTTATTTTAACAAAAACAGTTTTTGGGGTAGTTTCTCGGTATCCCCAGTATCTTACAATATCAAAATTTTAGTAGCGTCATTAATTAGTAAGTCATTTGTAAGGATTTGTAATCAATAAGAATGAGCAATGTAACAATTTGTAGTCCTAATGTGATCATTAAATTTGTAAGTCACTTTATTGCTAAGTACAGTCCAAAATCCGCTCTAGGGAAACTTCGCGTGTGTTCCAAATCGACAGGTAGTCATTTCATACCGTATTGATAAACATTTTAATATTGTACGAGGGGGGATCGAAAAGTAACCGGAATCGTAATGATGCGGGCCATCGTGTGGTTTTTGTTTCCAGGTTGCGTCGCCAGAGGACTGAGTTATTGCGCCAAGTAAGTGCAATTGTGAAACGAAAACTAGTTGATTTTTTTTACAAATAACGTGAGACTATGAAGTTTTGTTTTTTAGTCGACAAGAACGCAGCGGAAATTGTTGTGACAGCTTACAAAAAACATGCTCTTTGTAAAACTCAAGTGTACCAATGGGTTTCTCGGTTTAAAAACGAAGAAATTGCCATGGAAGATCAGCCCCGTTCCAGTCGCCCTTCAACTGCTCGAAGCGAGGACAACATCGGCAAAAGCCGTAATCTAATCGATCAACTCGAGTAACTTGTCCGGGTTGTCCTGTAGTTCAATTCAGCGCATTGATTTGGGGATGCAGTAAAGTTCCCGAGACTTCTCATCGGAGAGATCGTCGGAATTAAGCCTGTTATGAAACGATCCAAATTTGTTCAACAAAATCATCACAGGGGACAAATCATGGTTCTATCGGTACGCTCCAGAAAGTAAACAACAATCAAGTGAGCGGAAGTCATTGGCTCACCTCGTCCCAAGAATGCTCGTCAGGTGAAATCGAATGCGAAGACGATGTTGATCGGGTTTTTTTTGACATCAAAGAGATCGTACACTCACAATGTGACCCCCAAAAGCAGACAGTAAGCAAACAATTCTATTTGGAGTTTATGAAAAGGCTGCGCAGCATTTTGGCCCGAAAACGTCCGGCTTTGTGAAATTCCGGCGAGTGGTTCTTGCATCACAAAAACGCTCCGGCGCACACGGCTCTCAGTTTTCGCCAATTTTTGGCCTCAACGGAGACGGCTACCTTGACCCATGCGCTCTGTTCGCCAGATTTAGCCCCCTCGGACTTCTTCCTGTTCCCGTGGATAAAAAAAGGATTTGACAAAGCGTTTTGCGTTTTGCCGATGTCGAAGACGTAAAATGTAATGTGGCGAAGGTGCCAGCAGGTATCAATGAGAACGAATTTAAAAGGTACTTCCAACACTGGAATGAGCGTGTATTAATGTTAATGGCGAGTATTTTGCAGGAGATTAAGGTTGTATTACTTGCATTGGAAAAACAATAACTAAATGCTTACGATAAAGTAATTCGGTTATTTTTGGGTCCCACCTCGTATTTTCATATTGAGTATTGAGTATTTTCGATTACACCATCAATTTAAGTCCGGTTGGTGAGATAACAGCAAATATTTGCGCGTAAAACAATTTTCAGCTGTCTGACATTTTCATTTTGATGCAACAATACGTGCATGTTCATGACGGGCAAATTCTTGGGTGCATTTTCTTCCTCGTCGAAATTGTCTGCACCATTCCACCACTGTCGTATATAGGTGTACTCACTATTCCTATAAATTTCCATTGACTGGTGACCTTCAGCTGTCAAACTCTGAACAACACTCGTATTTTCGATCATGGATGCCATTTTATGACTCAATAACAGACATTAGAGAAGAGCTACTAAATTCAACAATCATTATATGGGAGGTATGAGGAAATTATGGAATACGGTGCCGGGGTACTTGAGGGGTTGGTTGGGGATGGAAAAGAGGTTGATGGCGAGGTTTAGATATGAAAACGAGGAGAGGGATTATAAATATTGGGAGCAAGACGAAAAGAGAAACTGTAGACCGTGTGGAGTGGGTGGGAAAATTTGGGACATATCTTAGGGAAGTGATATGAGTTGAGAAAGGAACGTAGGAGTTGGAAGAAGATAGTAGGGGAGGAAGGACAAGGGTTAGGCTGGATGGAGGAAGTTGAAGAAAGAAGAGGAAGGTTTGTAAGGGTAGCAGGAGAAAGTGAGGGTTATTGGGGGAGGGAGGGCAAAGGGAAGGTGTGGGTGTTTTATTGGAGTAGGTTTGTGTATAAGAGGAATAGTGTTAATTTTTAATTTTTTTTTGTTTTTGTTTCTGTGTACTTTATACTGGGTGTCTTCTTATGATACTAATTTGAAAGTACAGTGATGGAAATAAGTTATCTATCTAATCGGTTCATTATAGTGCAATTTGCGAGGTTTTTGCAATTGAAAGGTACGTTTGGTCAGGTAGCTTTGAAAGCATTGTAATCACTCAATTAACGTTTTTAACATTCCGACATTATTATATTGCCGAATATGCAAAACCATAGTCGCCTTGTGAAATTTAAATTATTTATAAATGAAATTGTCTAGCATTGCTTGAGAAAATCTCAAACATCTTGATAACGATACGCCCTACGATTGAATCAAAAGAATTAATAAGTACCTATCTATATTTTTTTGTTATAAAAGGAATATACGAAAAGCATTATTTTATTTGCAAAAGATCAGTGGAGCGCAATACTTTTTAAAGGTGATGTATATTATACTCATTTCTTCGCCGCTGGATGATCACCATAAGCCTCAAATGTTTTCGAAAATTTTAAACATTTTTAGGTATCTAGAAAACGAAGCTTCCTAGGATATAACTTTGTCTGAGAAACTGTCATTATTTTAACGCTTCCCAAATCAGGTATTATTTGCAAGACCAGTTTTCACGTTTTCGAAAATTTCAAAAGTATTCAATTGATTATTTCCACTACTTAACCCTTTAACGCACAAAACCCTTGGAAGTTAAAATCTTCTTTTTTTTTAATTTCAATCAATTACTTATCTAACAAATGAACATAAAGTGACATCAAAACATAAATTTTTTCGATAACTTTTTTGAAAAAGGGTGGTACATATTTGTACCAATGTGCGTTCTGACCCAAAGTAAGCACCAAGAGTTTGCGGTACACTTATGTACCACTAACTCAAACAAAACTCGTTTTTTATAGAATAAAACTTTTATTGTCAAATATTACTGCTAATATTTTTCAAAAACCACAATAAAACGAAAAAAATTCTGTACTGCATACAGATTAGATTGCTGAACAATATAATTTATAAAAATTGGAGTGCATACAAATAAAAAAAAATCAGAAGGTGTCTGGCAATTATTTACATTTTTATCGGAAATTCCGAATTTCTGATCAAAAACCGCAGTTTTGTAGGTCTTCGGTATTATCCGCACTCGCCTCCATAGCGAAAATTCTTCTTCAGATGAACTAGATGAAGAGTTCTCTTCAGCATCAGAAGAAACATTACGTACTGAAGGTTCGTCGTTGTTGTAGATCGTGTGATTTACTTCCTCTTCGTCGTCATCGTCTTCATCATGATCTAAATGGGTTGAAGTATTACTACTGTTGACAGTACTTCTTGTTGGCAGAACATCTTCAGCATCTTCTTCTCCCTCTATATCCGATATTATGGCCATATCGTCATCTACTTCAAGATTTCTTAGTAAATATTCGACATCGCGAGGATCTTCTAAGTTAAAAATCTTTTTGTTCATTTGGAGTCCTAAGTAACACCGTGTTGCATTAGTATTTTTGAAAAATGTACAGTAGTCTATACAAAGTTACAGTTTACCATAAAATAACAAGTTGGCGGGAAAATGGGTGAGCCAAATGATTTTTGTATTTGATACTCCGTACATTTTTGCATTGAAATCCAAAATTTTATTAGTGTATTTGAAGGTCTAATCAGTAAAAAAAATATTTTTCTGATAACATGCAGAATAGTCGAGCTAACCTCACTTTTTTCGAAATGAACAAAGTTATTGTATATTACAAGATCTGATGTTTAAATCAGGTGCAAACGTACACACAAAGTAAATAAAATGTTTTTCTTACCTGTTAATTTAATTATTGCACAAAGAAACTGTGATTTACACAAGATATAAAACAAAACAATGTCACTTTTCAATATTTTTACGGTAATGCACATTGGTACACCAGTGTACCACTTTTTACAAATATTGCTGTAGATGTCGCTACAACTGCCTAATGTGGTAAAAATGCGTACCGATAAGCGTCTGATTATTGTAGAAATGCAATAGAGGTTACAATCTGTAAAAAATATACGCGAAATTGGTTTTATGAGAAGTGGTACGCATATGTACCAAAGAACGTTAAAGGGTTAAGTACAGGGTGTACAACTAAGAAAGGAGGCCGGCCATAACTCGGAAACTATTAGAGATAGAACAGTGAAATAAAAAATCTTATGATAACTGTGGCCAAGAGAAAATGCTGAAAATTATTTTCAATTTCCTACCATTGCCGCCAGAGGGCGTTTCACTGATTTCAATTTGAAATTCCCATTTTTTGGGCAATTTTCCTCAGTAAAGTATTTCAAAAAATATATTCGTTGTAAACTAGTGATCAATGTGTAAAACTTTGTTTAATGAATTTTTATGATTGCTGTCAAAATAAAGGAAGGGGAACTAAATTACGTGTTACAAAAAAAAATCGTGTAACTCCGAAACGGGTTGCTTGAATTTGTCAAGATTGGTCTCGATGAAAAGACAATACTTGATATTACCAAAAACATTCAAATCCATAACAATTTCTTATCTCTATCTACCATTAGAGGGCGCAACTTGTTGAACGAACAAAACGGTCGACTTTTCTAAAAAAATGCAAATGGTACCAAATATTGTTTTCACTGCTATTGGAAGGAAAATTAATAAGGGAGTAATTTAAAAAAAAATTATGTCAATAGCTCTTATAGTACCGAAGATATAATCAAAAATGTGGTAATATAAGAGGCAATTTGAGGTATAAACAAATGGTAAGCTTAATATAAATAAAGTAGGCTATGAGAACTTTAATTCTTTCAAAATTTCAGTGGTCCTGCAACAGTTGCATTTTTCATGCATTCAAAATATGCTGCAATGCTTCTCCATTGGAAATTAGCAATTTTGCTTAGAATACAACAACCGAAATACACTTAATGTCATTTTGTTATCTAGTTTACAGCTTTGACATAAAGATTTCATTTTAAGCTTACAATTTTTTTATACCTCAAATTGCCTCTTATATTACCACATTTTTGTACTATTTCGGTACTATAAGAGCTATTGAGATAATTTTTTTTTAAATTACCCCCTTATTAATTTTCCTTCCCATAGCAGTGAAAAAAATATTTGGTACCATTTGAATTTTTTTAGAAAAGTCGACGGTTTTGTTCCTCCAACAAGTTGCGCCCTCTATTGGTAGACGGAGATAAGAAATTGTTGTGGTTTTTCATTTTTTTGGTAATATAAAGTATTATCTCTTCATCGAGACCAATCTTGACAAATTCAAGCAACCCGTTTCGAAGTTACACGGTTTTTTTCTAGTAACACGTACTTTAGTTCCCCCTCTCTTTATTTTGACAGCAATCGCAAAAATTCATTAAACAAAGTTGTACATATTGATCACTAGTTTACAATGAATATATTTTTTTAAATCCCTTACTGAGGAAAATGCATTACAACCGGCCCATTATATTAATTTTTGGAGTCAAATATTACAAAATGTTGATTATTTCAATACGATAATTATACAGGGTGGCCCATTGAAAAGGTAACACGCCTGTTTTGGGACACTTAGACCAGTTTCTTAAAAAAACGCTCGGACACGTCGATTTTCTATTTTTGGGGGACAACTTTTGAAGTCAAATTTGACTTTGTCAGGTCAACCCCCTAGCCCTAGCAACTCCTAACTTAGTAATTTAAATAGGGAAAAAGAGTAGAGCGACCCCTCATTTGAAGCGTCTTTTAATTCTCTATTCGACAGTACAAATGAAAATTAGTTTTATTCAATATTTTTTTCGCCCCTATGAAAAGCACCCTCCAGGTTAACTAAGGTGGGGGTGTTGTTTAGGAAAAATCCTGAATCACGTCACTTTTGACCTTTTGAGCGGCACAGTTTGATGTCAAATTTGACCTTATCAGGTCAACCCCCTAACCCCAGCAACCCCTAACTCAAGAATTTAAATAGGAAAGGGTGTCGAGCGACCCCTCATTTGAAGCGTATTTTAATTCTCTATTCGACAGTATGACCGAAATTAGTTTTATTCAATTTTTTCCACCCCCATGAAAAGCACCCTCTAGATTAACTAAGGTGAGGGTGTTGTTTAGGAAAAATCCTGAAATGTGCCGTTCAAAAGGTCAAAGGTGGCGTGTTTCAGGATTTTTCCTAAACAACACCCCCACCTTAGTTAATCTAGAGGGTGCTTTTCATGGGGGCGAAAAAAACATTGAGTAAATCTATTTTTAATTTATACTGTCAAATAGAGAATTAAAAGACGCTTCAAATGAGAGGTCGCTCGACACCCTTCCCTATTTAAATTCTTGAGTTAGGGGTTGTTGAGGCTAGGGGGTTGACCTGACAAAGTCAAATTTGACATCAAAATGTGCCGTTCAAAAGGTTAAAAGTGAAGTGTTTCAGGATTTTTAAACAACACCCCCACCTTCGTTAATCTGGAGGGTGCTTTTCATGGGGTCGAAAAAAAATTGAATAAAACTAATTTTCATTCATACTGTCACATAGAGAATTAAAAGACGTTTCAAATGAGGGATCGCTCGACTCCTTTTCCCCATTTAAATTCTTGAGTGAGGGGTTGCTGGGGCTAGGGGGTTGACCTGACAAAGTCAAATTTGACTTCAAAAGTTGTCCCCCAAAAATAGAAAATCGACGTGTTCGAGCGTTATTTTAAGAAACTGGTCTAAGTGTCCCAAAACAGGCGTGTTACCTTTTCAATGGGCCACCCTGTATAAAATCAATAGGTTACGAAAGTTTGCCTTTATAAGTTCAACCACCTGTTTATATGTGATTCAATTTATTAGCTGTCGAAGTGCTTACAATAAATAACAAAACTTTATATAATCTATTAATTGTGTTCAAACAAATAAATTACTTTTCTCTTTCGCTTCACAAATAATTAATGGAAAAAACTGTAATTAGATACCTACCTAATTAAATAAGATCTATCGTTGTTAAACGCAATAAATTAAGTAAATTATTGTTATGTCAGTAAAAAATAAGATACAAAATTTCGCTATATTTCGAGCAATTATCGGAATAAAGTATGAAATAGTGTTGTACCTCACTTCATGTGTTATTACGTTCTGTCTTGTCGGATGGTAACGTAGTATTCCGATTACGCAGCGACGATCAAACCCATCGATACATGAGCGGCCTAGTGTGGTGGAAGAAAACTGAAGCGCGAGAAGGCCACACAGAACTAAACAAGGTGCAACAACAGTTGCTGACTTGGTGTCCCAGTCCCTTAAGGGCATGTGATACCCTGTTGAAATGCCTAACATCTGAAGTATCTAAAGTAGGCAACACATCATGCTGAATGCATCCATATAATTTTAGTACACAACAAAAATACGTAGTTGCAAAATAAGACTAAAATTTATTTAATCACTGAAAGAACTACGAACTTAGGTATGCACAATTGCACATTTATAGAATACGAATTTCTTTTCATATTTATTTTACAGGTCAGTTTCATGTTTCATGTGATGAGCTATTATATCAAATTTATTGTAATTTGTAGATAAACTGCAATTTTTCTTTCTATCTGCTAAAATTCGTACGTTCTAATAGTCGTAGCGGTACATCGAGAAAATCGCAAATGTCTGTCAAATTGTGCGGGAAGTGTGAAATTAGGTACACTTATTAATTAGATCAAAATAAACGATTTGACCCGCAGCACCCCTATTTTCAACCCTTAGTTTTCAAAAGTGCCCCGTATTTAGTTTTTTCCATCCCCTAACGATAACTCCTTTGTTTACAACTTTTCGAAAAAAATATATTAATAAAAGTTTTAGGAATTCTTATACGGAACATTTTATATAAGGATAAAATTTTCACAAATATCAACCCTTATCGAGATATGTGGAAGAAACTGATTTGTGCAGTTTCATTACAAAATCGGTCATAGTTTTCTTGTTTATCGTTTCTCAGAAAAATTATTCAAGTAAAAGATGTAGATATTAGTATGATCAATATTTTAGATATAAGTATATATAATATTTTCACAGAAAGCAACCCTTAACAAGTTATTTCGATATTTTTGAAAGTAAGGAACCCTTAAGTATTAAATCGCTCATATCTTTTTTATTTGTAACTTATGAGGAAAAACATGTAAATAAATATTATAGAAAATTATCTTTTGGGCATTTTATGTCGGTATGAAAATTTGTCAATAGTCAACCCTTAACGAGATATATCGAAAAAACCAGAAACTGTCAACTTTCACATAAAATCGAGCATAACTTTTCTATATTTCAGTGACATTATTGTTATATAATTCGGTAGCTATATGGATGTAGAAAATATAAGTAAGGGGTAATTTTTTTACAAAAACTCACCCTTAGCGAGATATTTTGAAAAAAACAAACTTTCAGCCCTTTTTAGAAAAGTTTTCGTAACTTTTCCAATTACGATTGTTAATATTATTTCTTCATGGTTAATAATAGGCAATTACAGTGAATTTCATGAAATCATAGTGATTTTGCACCATATCACACTGGTGCGGGAATTTTCAACGGCGTACAAAGTAAGGTTTATTCGTTTATTAAAAAGAAACAATCTAATTTATTGTACCCAAAATGCAAACATAGGTCGATTTTATATCAAGGAAGACATATTTTGATGTTATTTTCTTTGGGGGTGGTTCTCACCTCCAGCGCTTCACAGGGGGTGACATTTAAATGTACCGCTACGACTATAACAATTTTGAGGCAATAAAAAATATAAATTTCTATATGTATGGAAAGGCGGTACAAAACTAAAATGAAAAACGATCAAAAATAATGTAATACAATTCTAAAGATCAATCAATACCTAGATGTTTCAGGAAACGCAATTATGTACTGTATATTACTGTATTATGTATGTATTGCATACTTATACAGGGTGTCTCACGCTGACCGTCGGTTAGAAGTATATCAAGAACAGTAAAAGCTAGAAATTTGAAATTTTGCACATGCGACATGGAGTGTTTAATCTATTAAATAAAAATATTTTCCAAATGGCAGTACTTCCGGAAATACCGGAAGTGAGCATCAACTTCTTTATTTTAAATACAAACCAGGCAATTTTTTTCACATTCTGATGTGTCATAAAATGTTTAGTAAGTATGCTTAAAATAATCGGCGTACCAATTTTGATCGTTGAGAAAAAAAATTTTTTTCACTGAAAAATGTCAACATCTTGTTTAGGAAATAAAATTGAAAGTCGAAAGTGGTAAGTTAGGGAAATGGGATTTTAGGTTCTCAATGTCAAAAGATTGAGACACAATTGTCTGTCATGGATAATAAAAAATTGCACGCGGTTAAGTATCTATTTGACGTTATTTCCAGACTTAAGAAAAACTTTAAAAAGTCTCTTTTTTTAAATGGAATGCCAATTTAATTATCAGCCTATTCGATCCAGAAATAAATTTCCTTTAAATTGATATACCATGTTCCTATACCTAAAATCAATGATTACAGAGTTATTTACATTTTTCTAATTAAAATTTTAATTACATACTTTACATAACATGGTTGGCTCTTTCTCTCTTTCCGCCGAACGAACAGAACTTTCAGGGAAAACATTAAAATATCCCAATACATTGGTTTCTGCAGCGTCATTGGGGACAATTGGCTTTGCCAAATTTCGTGGCGCATTTACTTCGCCCAAATTTAGAAAATTCTTTTCAATCATCCTGATTTTTCGTTCTGTCATTGTAGGTAAATGCGGATATCTTTCGTTAAAGTGTTGAGTGATTCTTTATTCAATAGTTCTGCAGGTCGGAAAAGTAATACGAGCAGACTCGTCATGAATGTAAACCAAATTTAGAATATCAGCGTTTGTGTATTCCATATTTCCCAATTAAAAACAAATATCAAGCGCAAAAATCAAAATTCAAACAGATAACACTGATAACAAACGTAAACGTAGCGTAAACTTTCAAACTGATTGCTAACTGACAACTGTCATCATAAGAAACAATTGAATAAAAATTTTTTGAAAATTTTCAAAGCCAACCATGTTTTGTAAAGTATGTATGTAATTATAAATTTAATTAGAAAAATGTAAATAACTCTGTAATCATTGATTTTAGGTATAGGAACATGGTATATCAATTTAAAGGAAATTTATTTCTGCATCGAATAGGCTGATAATTAAATAGGCATTCCATTTAAAAAAAGAGACTTTTTAAAGTTTTTCTTAAGTCTGGAAATAACGTCAAATAGATACTTAACCGCGTGCAATTTTTTATTATCCATGACAGACAATTGTGTCTCAATCTTTTGACATTGAGAACCTAAAATCCCATTTCCCTAACTTTGACCACTTTCGACTTTCAATTTTATTTCCTAAACAAGATTTTGACATTTTTCAGTAAAAAAAAATTTTTTTTCCGACAATCCAAATTGGTACGCCGGTTATTTTAAGCATACTTACTAAACATTTTATGACACATCAGAATGTGAAAAAAAATTTCCTGATTTGTATTTAAAATAAAGAAGTTGATGCTCACTTCCGGTATTTCCGGAAGTACTGCCATTTGGAAAATATTTTTATTTAATAGATTAAACACTCAATGTCGCATGTGCAAAATTTCAAATTTCTAGCTTTTACAGTTCTTGATATACTTCTAACCGACGGTCACCGTGAGACACCCTGTAGAAGGAAAATTATTTGCAGTGGGGCACTTTTTTTAAGCACACTTTTATCTTTCTTATGAAAATATATTCAATATCAGCAATAAATCAGAAGAAGATTTTTTAAATAAACACCGTAATTCATTTAAATTTAGGTATTCATATGTAAGTATATCAAAAGAAAATGCTGATATAGGTAGTATTTAAGATATAAAAGACATCACAAGGAGCATATCGTCGGTGACGGTGACCTGGCAATACCTCCTATCTGCCATTTTTGGCAAATTATTTGATATTGTGAAATTTTTTGTATCTCTAAAAATAAAGTCGGTACAGAGCTACAGACGAAAAACACATCAAGTGAGTATTCCGCAAACGAAATTCACTTTTTGAGTGACGTCATGCGAACGGTCTGATGAAATCTGATCGTCAGAGAATCCGGCCTTGCCCCTTACCTACCTTTGCCTTTGCCTACAGCGTTCAGTCTCAACGCCTACAGTTTCTTTAGTTTCCGTCTTCTTTTTCCTTTTTTGTTTCTTTCTAAATTTGTAAGATTGATTTACACATTAATATTTCAGACATTTTTAAGGACAATTTTGATCGCTGCAACTTTTTCAATGTATTTACGTATTCCTATTTCCATATAGCAGGGTGTGACAAAATTTGAATTATATTGATACACAGGGAAAAAAGTTATAGTGATATTTCTCTATTAATTAGTGATTTTAAAAATTGAATTCATTAAAAATCATACTTAAATACCAGCAATCATTTTGAAAATTTGTCATACCCTAGCATACATACGTGTGCACATATATTCAGAAATTCAGCGTTCTACATCCATAATTGTGCTTAAAAATATACGAAAACGTAACTCCGCAACGATTAATCAGATCACTTTTTTTTAGCATTCGTAACAAAGTAATAGAGTTAATCTATTCAATTAGTAGTCGGGAAACTCTCCAAATAGTATAGACAACCAAAAAAATGCGTTTTTAAGGTAATACAAAACTGGGTATACCTCGCCCTTAAAGCCCTCATACTTTGACGGTGCAGACGAAATAAAAAAATTCTGGCCTGTATTGCCACGAGACTTCCCTCGTATTAACACTTTTTTTCAAAAAATAAGTATAGCTAAATTCAGAAAAAAATACTCTTAAACTACATAAAAAATTGCAACTTTATCTTATAAAAAAATGTGTGCCGCCTGCCGCCATTTTAGCTTATACCGGAAGTGACCTCATTAAAGGTACCTAATATTAGCATTTTCGCCCTTGGGGCGAATGCAATTGATTGGTAAAAACCGCATTTCGATAACTTTAATAGTTTCTGAGTATAGAGCGTTGCAAGGAAATGTGTACAGACAGACGACAGACGGAAATTTTTTTTGCATTTTTTGAGTCAGCAACGCAAATATATGTAAGAATTTGCATAGGTCAATTTTTTTTGGAACACTTAATACAATACATCTTCGTACTCGGGAAGTAAAAATCGTAGCTCACAAACATACCATACGGTATAATCGTAGCGACAACAGAGTGGGTAATGATAAAAAAATGACCAAAATTGATAAGAATTGCCTATTACACGAATAGATCTGCTGCAGAAGAGGAAGGAGGAAAAATATATGGAGCGGAAGGATGCGGATAGCAACAGTATTTCGACCAGAAATTAATGCTTACTGCATTAGAGATGAACTCTACTAAAAGCGATTCTCAATACTAACTGACAGTCACGTGTAGCATTAAACATTTTGATGGCGCAACAGGTGAGCTTTCACCACTAACTGGACTGCAGCTAAAACTTTAAACAGACACAATAGCTGTACCTTCAAAGAAATTTCAAAAATGCCTTTTGTAGAACTCCAGCCGATGTGGAATCACACATGAAACAATGAGAAGAAAATAAAAGCCATTCTAAAAGACTAACAAGGGGAATACAGGAAAAACACCATTGTTCAAAGGCAATTCTACTAGGGGCGCCATTTAACCAATGAATGGAAAATCTGCTGAAATTCAACAAGTAAGACATAAATCTTCTGAAAGATCGTTAACAGGACACAGTCGAAAAGGTGGAAGAAACGTTCATATACTGCGCATACAACACGGGAAGGAACAAGCTCTTTATCTAAAGAACATCACACCCAAGGACATTACAAATAATCTCCTATACTTTTAGTTGGTAGAAAAGGCCCCGTGGCAGTGAAAAGATTTAAGGGAAAGACCTTTTAGAGAAATAAATTAAAAAATAATTCCTTGTGAGAAATTTGCTGGAGATGTTCCACTGGGCATTTGGATTACGAATCTGTCACAAGTGCGGTGCAGAAGACCTTATCGTTCGAAGAAAGTTCACGTTTAGGCTTCTTTTGCCTATAAAACAGTAAATCTGGACTATACTCCGAATGTGAAAACTCTTGTATAGCTGCATTCAAACTTGTCTATCAGTCCATCCATAAACTTCATCATTGTTAACAGTGCCTTTCTTAGACGAACCACTTTCGGTGTCAAAAAACGTTTGTCGGTACATTTGATGTGAGGCCCACAGATTAATTTTTAATTTAATTTTGATTTTGTGTTGATTTTGATATTAAAGATTGTGTTTGAAATAAAAAAAATTAAACAACAGTTTAGTAAGGACACCCACAATTTATTCTCCTACCGTAATCTCCCTTTACAGGATAACACTAAACCTTCCCTTACCGAATGGTTTCCAGCGCCCATTGCTCAGGGCCGTCGCAAGGGCGGAGCACTTTGAAATGCCACACGCTTCACCACAAAAAAGTCAAGCTTCTTCTGGCTTAGTGAAAACGCAATGTGATAAAATTGAGTAACAGTAATATTGTAATAAAAGTTTATTTTGCAGTAGAATGATTCACAAACCCCTTGTCTCGATTTACCTAAAAGGGACGAGGAAATGTTCAATCTGCAAAGCAATAAACTCTTAAAATGTATGACGACTAATAAATTTTGATCTTTAATGCCTCAAACGTGTTTAAGGGTGTATTCTTATTAGCTATTTCAAATCGAACACCCCGTATATTTTTACATATTTGGAAGGCGACTTAATTTACCCATCGATAAATTATCTATAGGCATTAGGCATCCTTATAATACTATACATATCTTTAGCGGTTTTGTAGTTATTAACGCTTTTTATCTAATATTGATTAAAACTGCACTCAAAACCTATTCACATTTGAAAGTAGGCTCTGAGTATGACAACAGGAAAAATAATTACTTTTACAAAACGAATTTAATTTATACAACAAACAAATAAAAATCACTTTGATGGATATAGAATAAATTCAAAATATCAGATTGGAATATGCGTTAACTGCTTCCATTTTATAAAATTGCTTACTGTTTACCACCTGTTTGCTTTAATGAGAATGACATCCAGATAAACATTCATTTGTCTAATCATACTCATAGCCTACTTTCAAATGTGCATAGGTTTTAAGTGCAGTTTTAATCAATATTAGACAAAAAGCATTATTAACTACAAAACCGCTCAAGATAGGTATAAGGATACTATGGTTTACCCTTATGGTTTTACTTGGTGTTTGTAAAGTATGAATGTTTTGCATTTAAAGAAGAGCAAAAGGTGGGGGGCTATTAAAGATCCCTCCACAAAGCGCAATTTTTATTTAAAAATCCTAATATCTCAAAAACAGTTGAAGATAGGTATAGGATAATCTAATACAGTGTAACGCAGAATCGATTGCAGAATCCAAAAATGCAATAATATACAGGGTGTTCCATTTAAAATAAGAAGATGAATGGCGATTTCCGGTCCTTCTGGAAGTTGTACAACATCGACAATATTTTAGAACAAAAGAAGGCTATGGGTTATCCTTAACCTGAAAGTTTCAAATTCATAAGTAGTAAGGGACCCCAGAAACTTCTAATGAACGGATTCCGTGATATACCCTGTATATTAATTTCTTAACTGTCTATTACTGAATTTAGTACTTAGTAACCTTCACGCAATGGTAGGGCGTGATTAATTACAGATCATCGTTGACCACAAAGGCTTAAATAAATTATGACGTTAATTACACAATTTTCACTTTGGATTATAATAATACGCATCCTCGTATCGAATTAGGGTAAGTTTAATTAAAATTGTGATATAATCTAACTGAAATGTTCTCACAAAACATAACAATATTCTAGATTTGATTTCAACAAATATGAAAAGTTCACCTTGGCCAGTATATTTATAGGGTGTTGAAATTTGGAGCCTGCTATTCTATCGCACCTCTGCGACCAATTCATCGTCCGGGAAAACGCAGATTTAAAAAAATTCGATCTTGAACAGCATAATGGGAGAGTGCACCATCTTGCTGAAAGGTTATCGTCGTATTCTAACATTTTTACGGGGAGCAAGTTTTCCTTGGGACACCGTGTGTATCAGATAGAAACTTATAAGTCAGGAAATATTCATACAGTTGCGAACGAATATGGCGTGAGATTTGTTGTAAACTAATCATCACCGTCAACACCATTTTTTGGTTATAATGACAATAAATTATATTATTATTATATTATTATATTATTATATTATAAACGTTTAACTCATCGGACATAGATAGTGAAAGAAAGTGGTTAAATTAGTTTTAACCCGTAACTGGCGAGGTGGTTTTTTTGTCACTCAAGTAACGAGGTGGGGTTATGTCTACCCCAATTTATTTCGTACTTATGGCTTGCTGTTTGCTTGAATTACAATATTTCACCATCTATAATTAACTATTAATGATTATTAATCACAAATAAAAGATATTATCTTTGAAAAATATTTTACTTAAAAAGAAAAATCAGTTACTATCAATTTTGTGAAAGGAGTGAATGTATCTACCTTTTTATTTCTACATTCTAACTTAATTTAAATAATACAACTAAAATATTAAAAACATAAAAAAATATACCCAAGTAATGTATAATTGCTAACAAAAAAACATTTAGGTCTATAGCATCCTTATTTGACAGCGTTCAATTGAGGCAATCTTTGCACACTGTCCTACTACATTCTTTACACACAGGGATGCGGCAATGGTGGCATTGTACTCGGGTTTTCTTGTCTGCTTTTCTTGGGCATTTTCCACATCTCACCTGCTTGTCAAGCAGTGCTGGTGGGTCGTGTGGAAGTTCTTGTCCTAGGATACCAGCAATGGAATGGCGCAACATGCGTGGCAGACGGACGTTTGCGAGCTGTGTTTTCAAATGAGGTTCAACCAATTGACGAGCTAAAGTTTTTATAAAATCCATTCGGTTCTGTCGTGAATTTCCCGGATGTGCTGACCAAATCACATACGCATTCACCATACTGATGTTAATCAATTGGTAGAAGATAGCCAAAGGCCACCGTCTGGTCCGCCGATTGGTTGAGTAAAGTGTGCACTTTTCGTCGAGTGCATCAATTCCTCCTTTAGTGGCATTGTAAAAAGCTACCATTTCTGGTTTTCCCGAGTCAGGATCTGTATTGCTACCATGGTGCATGGAAGATAACAGGAGAACCACTTTGTTCTTTTTAGACACAAACGATAGCAAGGTAAGGTCACTAGTGAATGCGTACGAAGCAGTACCTACTTCTTTTCCTTTGACGTTTAAGAACTCAGGAGGAACTTCTTTTTTGTTTTTTCGAAGAGTTCCTACATAGGTAAGACCTCTTCTAAGTAACTCTTCGGCTAGGGGCACAGAAGAGAACCAGTTGTCGGCCGTGATGTTGCGGTTAGTTCCCTCTATTGGAGTCACAAGTCTCAAAACAGCTTGAGTAGGTTTTGCCATTTCCTTCTCCTTATCGGTGAGTGTTGCACCGTCACTATCTTTTCCTGCGTAGATGTAGGCATTAAATAAATAGTGAGTTCTTGCATCATTTAATCCCATCAACTTGATTCCATATTTACGCGGTTTCTGTGGTATATACATGCGAAAACGGCAACGGCCCTTAAAACCAATCAACATCTCATCAATGCAGCCGTATTCGCCAATAGAGTAGCATGATTGGCAGTTTTTAATAAACGCATTGAATATTTGCGAGATTGCTGCTACCGGGTCATTCTTTTTCCGTTCTTCCCTGTCAGAAGCATCATCAAAGCGGAGGCATTGCAGAATTGTTGTTACCCTTCTAATGGAAAACATGCAGCGAAATATTTCCCTGCCGGTCCCATCCGTCGCGAAGAGCGAGTTCAAATCTTCGTGATTTGATTTGAATACCGCCGAAAACATCAACATTCCTATAAATGCTTTCAAATCCTCCACGAGTATGTTTTCGTATTCAGTACGTGATCTATCTTTTAACTGTTCCCTTACTTGAGCAAGCTTCTCGTTTGTTCGCTTGCAAATTTCTGGAAGGATGTCATGTGTAAAAAGAACTTCCCACGAAGACAAATGATTGCAGGAAATACCGCGATTAGCTGCTCCCTTAACGCCCGGAATGTGCGATATGATGTTACGCTGCCTTGTGCGAACATTTCGTTTAGGCTCCAGTTTGCTCCACTTGTATTTGTTTTTACCACGGAGTCCACTCCTAAGCCGTTTTTGTTGCACAGCCAAAGGTTCATCGTCAGAGTCTGATGTGTTCGCTGTCGCGTTTCTGTCGTGGCTTAGTGGAGGATTATCTCTTTTGTCATTGTCCCTGTCAGTATCGTGGGGAGTGCAATTGCTATCTTCTGAACCTGTTTTAGGCACCTTATTATCACCTTCAGTAACTTCATTTGAATCGCACCCAGAAAAAACTGAACAAGAATCATGATCACTTAATAATTCACTTTCAACGTCACTGAAATCACTTTCTAATTCATTTAAAGCATTCTCAGCCCAATCTGGGAAACGAGGATCATCTGCCCGCATTGTGTTAATTTTTTTAAATGCCATTGTGCGGGACAAAAACTAAGTAATAAAATAAAAGAAAAGTTCCGTAAGTAGCGACCTGGGGTGTGATAACTCCCTATGCTTGCTAATTCTTATCTACAATAAACACCAATAACGCAAAAAGATGATGTATACATTTAGACAATGCAAAACACACTACTCGAGAGGTATGTGGAGCCTGGAGATGTCACCTACCGATATTGTCGACTAACGGCAATTTGAAAATCTGGTGGGAGTTCTTACACCCCATCTCGCTGGTTACGGGTTAAATTTCTATGGAAACTGATCTCTTCGTATCCTAAGCCTAAATACGTAAGTTAAAGTGTTTTGTGAAAACTTTCAAATTAGTAGAACTTCCTTTTGATATCAGAAAGCTCATGCATCAAATGGAAAGAACTGTCGAACTTTTAATGGAATTTAACAAAAAAGAACATAATCCTTTTAACTACATTTAAGCAAATCTCAGCAACAAAGCATCGCAACGGTTCCGGAAACTGTAATTTATCATACGACGGCTGAGGTTTATATAATGAAACTTTAACTTTTTGTGTACTTTCTCAATCACGCTTAGTTTTATTCAACGGTAACGTTATTCCAATTACACTCACTCATTTTAATTAAAGCAGTGGTATGGGTTTGTCTAAATCTCATATGAACTTTCAATGAGAAGCGGCTGGTTATTTTTGAACAAGGAAAAAAAGCAGCGCTCACGTAACCCGCCAATTACTAATCGTTTTTTACAAAAAGAATGTTTGACATGACCTATTAAATAACTAACAAGGTCAGATCAAGGTTCCCCTCAATTAATAACGTAAGGCTGTTGGATAACATCAGTTTTAGGGCTTGAAGTAAATCAAACATTTTATATTGTAAGAGAAAAGCTCTTGATAATCGATGGATGTTTTAAATCGATGTCCTGTATATTTTGAGCTCTAATATTTGCGACATATTAAAATGTAAATCGCAATTATAGTGTAATTAATCTATTATAAATTAACGGGTCCACATGACGGTGTTGTAATCTACTTAATAATCATAGGTTCATTTACACAATAAGATTATGGCGTTCTTTTGCTTAATTCTAACACTCACTTCTGTCAAACAGTGTTTTAGTATCACAGAATGATATTTAAAATAAACATTTTTTAGTGGATCATTTGGTCATCAAAAGTAATTTTAGGCATATTCCAAACCGTCTTTCCTTAGTTTGAAATTCTGTAAATAATTATCAATTAATGCTATTGCACATTGCAAGAAAGGATTTAATTTTGTATGACAATGCGGAGACCAATACATAGGGCTCATCAAACAATGAAACTTGAGTTAATATAAACAACCCTTCAAATGTTAAAACCGAAATTGAATCCGGGTGTACTGATGCTTTCTATTTATAGAACCCTTTACACTCCCCCCCCCCCCCCCCTGTAGATTAATACTTGTCGCATTCAAATTATATTTTAAATTGCATTTTCTCCATAATTACTGAATGTTGGTCTGAAATATTGTTACAAATAATTGATGTTCGGCATTGTACAGTACAAGGATTTAATTGCACGTACGTAGTTGTGAAAACACTGCCAAATTGTAAGCACTAAAGTATGGATAACATTTCAATTCTCAGTTGCATAACTCTATGTCAGGAAGGGCGTAATATAATACTAATACCGTAGAGGCACTAAATGTAAAGCTAGAAAACAAGGTAAGTCGTTTTTTCTGTTGATGCATGGGTATTTGGTGCAAAGAAGGTGTGAAAATCTTTTGCAACTCCTCAACGATTACTTTATTTGGCTTCAATTGAACAAGAACATCAGACGATTTTATTGTAAGGAATTTCGCCTAATACAAAGAAAAGTAAACGAAGAGTTTTGTTTTGGACGGGCGTTTTGGCGCGAGCGGTTTGGTGTGAACTTTTCGGCGCAGAATCGTTTTGGCACAGAATAGGGTTTAAGTCGTATCCTCATTGATTATATTAGTGCGATCAGTAAAATGTTTTGTGTTTCTTCTAAGCGCGGTAAAGAAAAATTTGTACATGATGCTTTTTTGTACACTTGATCGTAAAAGTTCGGATTGAGAAAAGCTGTTTTGGAGGTATGAAAATAAGAAGACGTGAAGAGAACGTGTAGTTAAGGTTCTTCACACGAAAGTTTAGCCGCCAAAATTGAAATCGACAAAGTTGTTACAACAATTAAGAGAAGAGCTGAGATCACCTGCGAGAGTATCATTCAGTTGGTAAACCAAGGAGTCGCTAATTTGTCGTAAGCAGTACCAGGAACATTTCCTAAATACGCCAACGTTAAGCAAATAATGCGATGGAAAAGGAGAAAAATAGCCGCAGTACCTGCCAATCCACTAACTTTGGAAGAACTTGCAATTCCAGACAACTACCAAATTTACATCAATTCACAAGGTCCAGAAGAAAACTTTTTGTTAGGCGACACCGGCCCCGGACGAAGTCGAATTTTAATATTTGGCCGACAGCACCGTCTAGTATTGTTGAGAGAATGCGAAAAGTGGTTCATCGAAGAAACATTTAAAATTGCTCCTCCTTTACTTTCACCAGTATTTGTGATTTTGGTAGAAAAAACGGTGGCGGATCAACGACTTTTTCACCTACTGGACGAGATTGTGCCTGAACTGGAGCCCCCATTCATATCTTGTGATTGTGAATTAGCAATTATTAGAGTCATTCAAACCATGTGGATGTTTTTTCACTTATGTAAAAATATAGAAAAAGATATTGGAGAGCAACCATAGATACAATAACGATGCAGACTTTGCTCTAATTGCAAAAATGATAACACCACTTGAATTTGTACCTATCAACGATATAGATACTGCGGTAAATGCTCTAGCTGAAGAACTCCCTCAAGAATTACAGCCAATACTACAATGGTTTGAGGATAATTATATCGGTAGACCCAACAGAGGGAGAGCCGAAGGCGACCACCGGTGTTCTCGCACGAAATGTGGTCTGTATATGATCGAGTATTAAGAGACGATGACAGAACAAATAATCATACCGAAGCAGCACACAGACGACTTTAAGAAGAGCTTTCAGTAGATCCAAGCATATGGAAGTTCATTGATGGTTTGAGGACGATTCTAAAACATAGAGATGTGTTTTATGAACAGCTAATTGCTGGCCATGCTCCTCCTCCAAAATTGAAAAAATATGGTCATACTTCATTTAAAAGGTCTGGTAACTCTCTATTCAATTATATGTTTTTGCCTTTGATACCATCCTTCCGTAGTTGTTTAATCTCTTAAACTTTTCAGTTCCCTCCGATTCTTTATGTCCTAACATAATACGGGAGGGGCTTTAAGCAACTCAAGTAAAGCTTCTGAAATGGAGGAAAAGCATTATTTTTCAAGGTGACTATCACAAATTTCCCCCAAAAAAAGCAATCCGGCTAATGAAAAAGTGTGTTGGAGTATGTGTTGGTAATTTTGGGAGTACATCACAAACCTATTACTTAACTTACCCATTTGATACAAATCACTTAATGAAAAATTTTAGCTTTGGAAGCGATAAAAAGGAATGAAATTCTCATATGTTCTTTCAATATTTAAGTAGAATAGCTCCACTTCTTGTTTAAAAACTGAGTCATTCTCTTTTAACCCATGCCCTAGAAGCTACCCCATTAAAAAAAGGGTTTTTGAAATCGTTCGATCCGTTTTGGAGCAAAAGTGGGGTGGAAGGAGCAAAAAGACGTGGAATGGCTATACAAAAAATATTGGAAGTGTGTACTGGGACTAGATAAGGAAACTCCGTGGTATATTGGAAGAGATGAGGATGTTCAAGAAGAAAAACTAAGAGAAGAGGCGGGAATCAGAGCAATAAAATGTTAAGAAAAAATAAAAGAAAGAACGGAATGCTGGAAAGAGATAAAAGAAGAGAGTCAAATACGGATGAAATAGTAAAGAAGAATATTACAAAAGAAACGGGCACGCAAAAGATGCAGTAAAGAGATTAAGAGAAGAGGGAGTGAGGGTAAGAGAGGGCATAATAAGAAGAGACAGGGACACACAAAAGCAAGAGAGATGGACAAAAATAAAAGGGGCGATAGACAGTGGAAACTATAAGAATATTAAGGGAGGAAGGATGCCAGAATATCTGAAAGGGGAAGGGAAAAAAATGATAGCAAGTTCCAGATGCGGTAGTGAAGAGCTGGCGAATAAGTATTGAAGAAAAGGCGAAGAAAGAAATTGCGGACTATGTGGGGAAGGAATGGAGAATATGACACATATGTTATTAAACAAGTGTAGGGAGTTAAAAGAGGATAAAGGACTGTAGAAGAAATATTAGACGAAAGGGGGGGGGGGGGGCGGTGTGGATGGAAGAATCTTGGAAAAGGAGGAAACTAATAATGGGGGATGGAACAAAATAGTGTAGGAGTCAGGAGAGGAAAATCTGTAGAAAATGTAAAATATAAATAATGTAGGTAAATAACATGAATACTTTGCAATTAATGAGCAAATAAAGATAAACATTAAACTTATACAATATTTAAAACCGAATTATCGAATTCATGAACTCAATGTAACATTATAGCACGTAAAACACAAATTGCGTCCTGTAATTGAAGTAGCAAGCTACACGAATTTTATATATCTCATAATTTTTTTTATTGATATGCGTTTGTAGAATTATTCAATGAATTTCCTGAAACAACTTGAACGAAGGATGATTAATCAGATTGGACTTCTATCGATGAACTAAAAATGCTTGACATATGTATGTTAAGTGCAATCATTTACATACCATCGATCAAAAAATGAAGGGAAGTGTTATTAGCCACGAAGGTTTCCCTGAACATTCACGTTGAATCTCATTGTATACGTCAAATTTCGTACCTACCTGTTAGTTACATTATCATACATTCGTAAACTTCGAAACGATTTAATAATACTTGCAGGTTAACACCCCTTTTTTCTTGTATTAGCCGTTGTTAAAGGGTTATTTGGACAATTTGGTGGTAGTAGATATGTGGTAAATTAGAGATGACTAGTCAGTTTTTAACTGGCAGCGCGTTGTGGAAAGGTATGGCTAGACAAGCCGGCCCCAATTATACTAAACCAGTTATTGCAAGACATTAATTTTGAAAATTTGTTGAATGATAGAGTCAAGCTCTAATTAAGACTGTCCTAACAACAGCTATCTACCAAGTGCTATTACGAGTATGAGTATAAAGTGAATTCTTACTCCAATTGCTGCATTCTGAGCACAATTATAGGTATCCAGTTCACAAGTAAATTTACGATGGAGGATGGGACCTCAATCCACGCGTACGTGGGCCTCATTCGGCCCCTTTGACGTCACCGCTAGGCACTCGTGTCTCTCAGAGCGATCGCAACCTGATCAGAGTGCCTGATCTCGGATGTCGCCGCTGGTCACTCGTGACCTTCGAAGCGATCGCATCCCCGTGGTCGGTTAGCCCCCACGACTCTCGGAGCGATAGCACCCCGGAAGGGAGCCTAATGTAGCGTTAAGGTCGCCGATCTGGCGGATCACCGCACAGGCGCAAGAAGCGCGCGCTTGGGGCCTCAGAATCTCGGGGGCCTCAAAAATCAAACTTACTTTTAAAAATTCCCGCTCTACTCGTAATTCTAATTTCTCAAACTGTAATAAATTCCCGTAAAAATATGACCGACGACCTTAGAAAGTAAGAAAGATAGCGTCACTGTTCATCTTTTACAAAAATCCGCAGAACTCAGCACAAGTCATATAGCTGAATACTAAATAGCTCTCAATACAAACCGTTACCGTTGTGTGTTTGTTTTCTTAGAGGCTGTAGCGCTGTAGGATATTCGTATCTTCACTTTGGAGTGTTTATTATTATAGGTTTTGCTTGCTCAGCAATTCATTTGAAAGGTAAGTGTTTTTCTTATTAAAATTAAATACAATTTTTTCTGAATATTAACATGTGATCGCGAATGTCGCCGTTGTGTTTTGTTTGCCTTGGTCAATTATTCACGAATCTCGAAATAAACTTACTAATTATTTTATTTGTTAAGTGACTGTCTTAAGCCTGTATTACATTATACTAGAAAACTTTGACTAGTTTCCAAACTAGATTCCATACTAAACTAGAAATATAAATACACCCCTACTACTTTTTTGCTACACTTTATTTGCGCAAACTCCGCAAGTACAGCATAGAGTTATTGCCAACAACAATAAACAACAACAAACATGAAGGAATAATCGTTGGAGGTTAAACTCAAATTCATATAAAGAGACCAACAATTTTGTCAGATCATTTCCCCACTTTCTCTTATTTGAAGCCATTTACATAACCAACAAACTTACAAAAGTAAACTGGTTAATTAAGTAAATGTTGGTAATCCCTTAAGTTTGCTCCAGTGCGCAGGAATAGTTTAGAAACTTGGATAGAAACTTGGACCGCACCTAGTTTGCAAACTTGGACGAAATTCCTGTATTACATTATCCAAGTTTTCTAGTTTACAAACTAGTCAAAGTTTTCTAGACAAAAAAAGTATAATGTAATACAAGCTTTAAATTAAATAGATATATGTATATTATGTAATGTAAATGTGTAGGTATACGTTTGGTATGTTCAGTTTTATTGTTTTGAGGAAGCAGAAAGCTTTGAGAATGAGATAAAACTTTTAGCAGTTAGTGTTTAGTAAACTCGGTACTTATTCGACTTATTCGTTAAGTGATCTTTCCTTAAATTTAATACTTACAGTGAAACTTGTCGAATTCGATATCATCGTTAATTTCTCTTGTTCCCGGATAATTCGAAGTTTTTGTAACAAAATATGTCATTACTCGCATTAGCAAGTCTAAATAGTAAATACATAAATTTTGAGAATAGGATTTCGGCCCTGTCTTTCATTGTAAATAAATCCCTTCTCCCTACCCCTACCCGTTCAGCACATGGCACTGGCAACTGAACAAGCTTGCAGATTTTGCTAACTTTAAACGACTATAAAGCAATAATAAATTTTACAAATACCCACCTACTACCTACCGCTACCAGTATTGATTTTTTGAAAGTAGCAAATCATATACAATTATACATAGATGGTCCTATGATATTGTTAATTTTATATTATATTATATTTATATAGGTACTTACCTATTTATTGAAATTTATTTTATTTAGCTATGAATATGAAGAGAAGGTTTCAGAGCGGAGCTGAGAAACGTAAAAAGAAGAAAGAAAACGAAACTTCTGCACTACAGCAAAGAAATTCCTTGGCTAAATTCATAATTGTAAATGAATCAGTATCAGGATCTCAAAACGACAAAGAAATAAAAATACAAACTGAAGAATCCGCAACATGTGCAATAGATGTTAACAATGACGAACGAAGTAACAATGAAGACGAAACAGAAAAAACCGAAGAAGGAACAATTTGTGCTATAGATGGTAAAAATAATAAACCAAATAACAATGAAGAGGAATCCCCACGACAATATGAATTTGAATTAGACAATATTTCAGCAAACTGTACTAAAAATGGAAACGATTCTGTTTTTCCCAATGATATCGCATTGTGGCCATTGCATTTATCTGACAAAATGATACAACACTATTTAATAAATAAACCGTGCAATACTGGAGATATTACTACTCTTAAAGTAGAATATACAGATAGGAACCGAACGTACTACAGAAATATTTCTGAATTAAATTTTTATTGTGTGAAAGCAAATGGTGCAAAAGAATTTCGTCAGTGGTTAGTTTTTTCAGAAACAAGTAAATGTGTTTATTGTTATGTGTGCAGACTATTTTCCCAACCACAAACAAAATTTTCAACAGGATTCAACGATTGGAGAAATTTAGCCCGAAGCTTAAAGGAACACGAATCTTCCCAAAATCATTTTAAGTCAATCCTAACTCTCCAAAAACGATTATCAATTGCTCAACGTGTCGATACGCACTTGGAAATGCAAATTGATTCAGAACAGAAGTATTGGCGAGCCGTTTTGAAACGAATTATTGCCACTGTGAAATTATTGGCGAGTTTGGGAATAGCATTTCGTGGGCACAGAGAAGATACAGATTCAAATCGAAGGGGAAATTTTTGAAGCTGTATTCAATATCTTGCTGAATTCGATAGTTTTTTGAAAACTCATTTGGAAAGATACAGCAATCCAGGTAGAGGCCATGTTAATTATTTATCGCACACCGTATGTGATGAGTTCATAAGTTTAATGGGCAGTGAAGTCAAGAAATATTTAATATCTGAAGTACAAGATGCAATTTATTTCTCTATTATTGTAGACTCTACTCCCGACATAACTCATATAGATCAATTAACTTTCATCTTAAGGTTTTGTTGATAAATCTGGAAATATAAAAGAACGGTTTTTTGGTTTCCTTAAAATCGAAAATCATGATTCCGCATATTTAGAACGGATCGTTTTAGAATTTTTATCAGATTTATCAGTAGATATAAAAAAATGTAGAGGCCAAACTTACGATAATGCGGCAAATATGGCTGGTAAATACAGTGGATTGCAAACAAGAATAAAACACCATATTGATACAGCAACGTACGTACCATGCGCTAGCCATACTTTAAATTTAATAGGAAATTGTGCTGCCGAATCGTGTTCGGGTGCATTGCATTATTTTGATTTTGTACAAAATTTATATGTATATTTCTCATCGTCTACTCGTCGGTGGAATATACTCATGAAGAGTATGCCACATACCAAATCTCAACACATAAAAAGAATAATAGACACTAGATGGGCGTCAAGAGCAGACGCAGTTTCAGCATTAAATTCTAATTATCAAAATATAAAGGAAGCCTTAATTCAAATTAGTATGTCTGACAATGAAAAACCAATGAGCAAATTGGAGGCAAAGAAATTATCAAAACAATTTGATGAATACGAAACAGCCTTATTAACTGTTTTATGGGATAAGTTATTACAACGAATAAATAGTTCTAGTAAAACATTGCAAGATACGCAGTACAATTTATTGTTGGGAACAAATCTTCTGAAATCTCTTGCCGAATTTATCATGGAAGTTAGAAACAAATTCGATGAAATTGAAAAAGGTGCTAATTTATTAACAGAGAATCGAAACTACAAGGAAACTAGAATTAAAAGAAGAAAATTGCAATTTGGAGAAACAACTGACACTGACACACATTTTACGGTCAAACAAAATTTCGTGGTAAACGTACATAATGCTATTTGTGACATACTCATATCGGAAATATCTAGAAGAAGCGCTATTTACAGTGATGTACTAAAAGATTTTCAAATATTTTTCGATTTTAAAATGAGCGATATTGAATTTAATGAAAGTGTGGAAAGAATTACTACAAAATATCACAAAGATATTGATATTCGGTATTTTAAAGATGAAATTCTTCATTTCATTACATTCGTAAAAGGAGAAAACATTACCAATCCTGTTGAAATGTACTGTAAGAGTTCGAAATTGGTAAGTACCCCTGTTGTCGATTTTTAATATAAAAATTGTAGGAGGTACCCAATTATACCCACTTCCAAATATGACAGCCCACAAACAGCCGGGGGAAGATAAGGACAACAGGGGGAAACTTATTAAAAAGGCCGAGCCGTCGAAAAATTGGAGAGAAGCCGGTATTATCTTGTATTCGTGCCTAGTGCTTGCATCCGCTGCAGTACACCGTATAGATACCTGCAACCGATTCGTTTGAATTCCGTTTAGTTTATCCTGCCGTTACCGATTTATTCCTTTAACCCGTGTGTAAATCCCGTTGTGCCGTTATCCGTTACCCAGTGTGGTAAGCAGCCGTTTTCAGTTTTAGTTTTTGCAACCGTTTTGAGTTTAGTTTTTGGGGGTTTTGTTAGTGGTGAGTTTTTGGTTTAATTAGTTTTTTTCTTTATTATTTCGACATGCACCTGTAAATATTCCCATTTAAGACACCGGTAATTAGTGTTGCACCTGCGAATTACCGTTTACAAGCAATCACTCATTATATTCATTCCGTAAGCTTTGCTACAGTAACAACATAAATTCCTAGTTAACAGAAGTAAAAAGGTTTTGTATTGTTGATTGATCCTCGTTGAGTTTATAATTGGAGTCTGAAGTCAGCCCATTATAAAGCACCGTAATCAGCGGGTATTCCTACTCTGATTACACCGCAATCCGATAGTAAGAATTAATTCCTCAGATTAATTAGTGCCTTTGGAAAGACGACCAAAGGGCTAATTACCGCTGTGGTTTTGATCATACTTGTCCTTAAGTGGGATTTAAAGTAAAGATTTTCCACCCACTTAACCGTTTAGATTTGACCTACCCTGGAATTGCTAGACTGGTTGTACCCGATAGAATTCCACTAAAAAGGGTTCTGTTAGACAAGGTAGTAACATTTAGGGAACTTACTGTTAGCAAAGTTAACCTTAAAAGTCGAATCACCGCCTCGTTCTTGTAATTGGTAGAATTCCGTAACTATAACCTACAAAGGTGAATGCGAATTAATAAAGAAGGGGAATTGTTTCCAGTAAAGACAATACTTACCGTAAAGTAGTCCGATTAGTTTGTTAATCAACGTGAAGACGGTTGATTACACCTTTCCGCTTCCATTTTATTTAAAAGTAAACCTGATACAAGATAAGCTGCAATTACTCCGTACGCAGACTCTAAAAACCTTACTTATAGAAATCTTGTTTCAGGCTGAGTAGTTAGGAGAGCGGACGACAGAGGCCGACCAGTGTCCGGACAGGAATTTAAATTTGATATTTTTATTTAAGTTTGAAATACCGTTTTAGTTTAGTTACCGCATTGTACATATTTATTTTATTATACTTTTCTAATACCGTTGAAAACTTTATTAGCTTGAGCCGCTGACTACCTGGGGCATTATAAGTCAGGGCCTTCCAAATTGGCATTAGAGCAGGCACCGGGTGACCTTATAGTACAAATTATTAATTGGGGGGTTGCAATCAACATTTCCGAATGTAGAAACAATTTTAAAATTTTTTTTAACAATACCTATTTGTAACGCCACTGGTGAACGTTCATTTTCTGTTTTAAAACGAGTAAAAAATTATTTACGAAATTCGTTAACACAAACACATTTAACTAATTTATCCATAATGTTTATAGAAAACGATGTAGTCCAGTCATTGGACTATGAATATATTATTGATAAATTCGCTAAACTTAAAGCGAGAAAAGTTCCACTTTAATTTTAAGTATTATATAGTAGATAATTATTTTATTGCGTGATATTCAATGTTATTTTTTGCCATTCTTTTCAAATATATTTTAATTTTTATTAACGAATATGCTGTATTTTTCTACTTATGGCTTATGCCCTTCATTAAAACATCACCATGCTACGATGAATAATGAATGGGGGGGCCTCAAAATGTGATTACGCTTGGGGCCTTCCAAATGTTTAATCCGCCACTGTAAATAAAAAAACTGTCAGTAATGACAGACTGGAGCGATTGCTACGCCTGTCCCGTCTATGGTGACCAATTCAGTAAGCCTTATGTACCGCATTGCAGTACTGCCCCCGTGAACGTGGCGGCGGGAGCCAAGCAGCTGTGGGAAATGTGGGTAGGAACTCTCGAAAGAGACTTCGAGCCTCGAAGGTGGACTGCAGGTTTAGTAGGTTGTCCATCTCTTAGGCTTTGGACTCTTGCGAATTCGTGGTTCCATAAAACCGCCGTGATATTAAGTATGGGGTTTCTCGCCAGAAATGCGACTGGTGGGGGGTGAAGGTGCCATCGCTAACTCGGCTCCGTATGTCGTCGCCCGAAAGGTCGGAGCGATGGAGATGGGTAGGAATCTACCTCCTGCCCAGGTCGCCGCCGAGGGTGTCACTTCTCCGGAGCGATGCCATCTCTAGCGGAGTCCTCTACCCAGAAGTAAAAATGGTGAAATGAAGTTTATGTAATCTCGTGCACCGCCTTCGAGGAGATGGTCTGGACAGAGCAATAGGTCCATCCATAGCGCGGCTATCGCGACACACCGAGTCACAGAATAAATCCCACAGTGCAAAAAAACGTTTCTGAAATGTTTTAGAAACGTATCTCTGAAACATGAAACATCTCCGAAACAGCGACAGAAACGTATCATACACATAACATAGATGTTTAATGTCCGCCTTCAGAAACCTAGATTTAAAACAACACAGAAACGTTACATCGAAACATTTTATATATGTTTCAAGAAACAATATCGGAGAGTAATTTATTGATATGTAGGAGAAATGTGTCCTTATAAATGTTTCATACGTGAATATTTGAAATGTCTCATATATGTTTCATTTGAAACATACCTGAGTATAAAAAAATTGAGATGTGGTAGAAACTATGGTATCGAGAGCCCCAACTGCTCTGAGGGGCTCTTTTCCCAGTGCGCAGGCCCTGCAGGCCCCATGTACTCCGGTGGCTTGTTCTCCAGGGCCCCTAAAATTCTCTTAGTGTAGACTCGAAGGAGATCGGTGATGCTGAAAAATCGTTTTGCTTCAAGTGGGATTCGAACATCGGTCGCTTGTTTAGGAATTCAGAAAACAGCTACGCAAACTACCTGAGCTACCGACTCGCTGGCAAATAAGCCATTTAGATGTGCAATATTACCCATCTACTTATGATGAATAAATCTATTTTTGGAAACGGAAATGTTTCGTTCCAATTAAACACTAAATTGTAATTTTGGATAAATATGTAAAACACTCACATTGAAACGTGTATTTTTAGTTTCTTACGATATGTTTCAAGTGATTAGGTTTCTAGTACAACGCTACTAAATACAAGTAACATTAACTTTCAAAGATGACTTCAAACGAAACATCACATTTTTAATGAAGTTTCTAAAATGTTATACGTTATCAGTTTATCACTAAAGCTGGGATAGTTAGACAAAATGAAAGTTTAAAAAAGGCAGGAAAAAGGCATACAAAATAATTTAAAAAAAGCATTTAAAAAGACAAAAAAGGAGAAAAATGGCACGGAAAAGCGAAAACTGTCGAGATAAAATCAACACATACATATTCAATTTAAGTATAGACAAACAAATATTTATTTGAAAAAGTAATTACAGTTGATAGATGTTATCTGCTGGTATTCTTTTTCAATAAAGTTTTCTGGCTAATTAAAATACGCTTAACTCGGCATAATGACTAAGGAATGCAATTTCAACAAAGACTGTATGTAGGTGCAGCTTGCAGGTAGAAATAATACAATGGGAAATATTTCAAAGTAAGGAAAATGACCCATCCGAGTTATTATTGTAAGAGTCTTAAATATTATAGACAAAGTTTGTATTCAGTTTGTATACCAAATTCCTTTCCCTTTCAAAATTCAAACAATTTGCTTTCTTAGAAATTACCCAGAAAAATATACCTATATAAAATCTAAAAATTAAAAAATACATTTCAAAAAATTAAAAAAAATTACAGAAAAGGTACTAAATACTTACGCGAAACTATCAAAAAAAAATTTAAAAAACGCAATAAAACCAACAGAAACCAAAAAAAGGCAGAATAAAGTTTGCATTTTTGGAAAGTGCGTACTCTAAAACGGATTTTAAATATGTTTGTCCATTTATAAAAAAAGGCATCCTAGCTTTAGTTATCACATTCCAAAAAACATATCACAGAGATATATTTTTGGATACATATCTAAAACGTTCACACCGAAACGTGTATGATGTGTTTCTTACGATATGTTTCAACTGATAAGGTTTCTGGTACAACACCACTAAACACAACTCCGTAACGTTAACTTTGAGATATGACTATTTTGTTTCAAACGAAACATCACATTTGTAACGTTTCTAAAATGTTATACGTTATCACATTCCAAAAAAATACATCACAAAGACGTATTTTTGGATACATATCTAAAACGTTCGTGTTGTAATGTGTATGTTTTGTATTTTATGTAACATATCAATTGAAACGTTTATTAGAGATTACCATTTATTCGCTTTCGACAGGAATGTACCAGTAATGTGTCTTAGATGTTTCTTAGGAATGTTTCATTTGTAACCCTTATGCAACATTTAGAAACGTTTCATGGATGTACTGCGTTCAGTGGGATGGGTCACCCATCCAAGTACTGATCAGAACGCGAGTTGCTTGAATGCAGAATAAAAAGCTCTTCTAATTGTTAATGGTTACTTGAAAACGAAACGTCGGATTCCAATTTGCTATATGACATGTTAATAATAATAATAATAATAATAATAATAATAATAATAATAATAATAATAATAATAATAATAATAATAATAATAATAATAATAATAATAATAATAATAATAATAATTAATATTCATACGTAAATGGATGTTTCAGGAAACTATAATTTCAATAACAACACAAGGAATAATTATAACGCAAATATTCCTAAGCGTAATGAAAACAGGAATAATGATGAAGTTTTTGAAGGTTCGACTTTGTCATTTACACCAGAACCTTTCAATTATGACAGTAATACGGTTAATCATAATCAGGAAAATGAAACTCAATTAAGCTTGTCTACTGAATTACCTCAGCAGACCGCTACCAATAATCGTAAACGAATACGCTGGACCAAAGAGATGAATTTGGAAGTAATGCGTACGTTTTATGTCATAAATTCATCTATAGACACACCATTACCTGGATGGAGGAAAAAATTTCATTTAGCCCTTTCCGAAAAATTTCCACATCTAAATTTATCCGAACAAAATGCGGTTGACAGAAGAAACGTCATTTTAAAAAGAAAATTTATTAGTGAAGCAGAACTTACAGAAATTAAAAATAATATTACCAATTCGGTATCTCAATTACAACCTTATGAAGAAAATAATGAATGTGATCAAACTATTCAAGATACCCACGTTGAAAATTCAAATAACATAAATTTTGAAGTAGAATACCAACAAATTGAATGTGAATTCTTGGGAAAAATCAGTTTGTTTGAACATAGTGATCCTTTATGTAGACCTAAAATTCCTAATCTAAATTTTTCCAGCTATTATAAAATCAAAAACATTATAGAAATGTTAAACAAGGTGATTGAAAATTATTTGAAAGATCACAATTCGATTTATTACATTCACTTAGCTACATATTGTGCAGCTGCAATCACAATTGAAAGAAACGGACAAATTTTGTATGAAGTTGATCATTCAAATAATTCTAATTTTGAAAAACCGCCTTGGAAAATTCGCTTAGAAAAGAGGATTCTTGGTCTTAGGAAAGATATAGGGATTTTGACAATGTTGACTAAGAATCCGGACAATGTGACATATGTAAAGGTAAAACAAATCTTTCATAAATTTAAATTAAATAGTTATGACAAAAACTTAAGTTCGAAATTGGTAATTTGTTTAGATAACTTAAAACAAAAACTGAAAGCAATTGCTCATCGTTTGAAACGATACAGCAACTGCACGAAAAGGAAACGCCAAAATAAATTGTTTATGGAGAACACATCAAAATTTTTTAGATATCCAACACCTTTAAATACTTGTAATAAACTTCCCAAAAATGATCACATGTTTCAATATTGGAAAACAATGTGGGATATCCCTTCTACATATAACAAAAATGCATTTTGGTTAACTGCTTTAAGAAATGAATCAGAAAATTATCAATGGAATGAAGAAAATTCAATTTATGTAGATGAATTCAAAAATACATTACGATTTTGTGCTAATTGGAGTTCTCCAGGAAAAGATAACATTCAAAATTATTGGTTAAAAAAATTTACTTCTATTCATCTTCCTATATTATTTTGGTTTAATGAAGCACTTAATAATCCATCTATAATACCTAAATTTCTATGTACTGGTGTAACTTACATGCTCTTAAAAGATGGAGACTCATTAGAACCAAAAAATTATCGCCCAATTACTTGTTTACCTACAATTTATAAATTATTCACATCTATCATAAGCCAAAAAATTCGAAATCATTGTCAAAGAAACAACATTATTAGTGTTGAACAAAAAGGATGTACCAAAGGTGCACAAGGTTGTCGAGAACAGTTGGTAATTGACACAATTATTACAAAACATGCAAAGATCAACAAAAGAAATCTAAATATGTGTTATATTGATTATAAAAAAGCGTATGACTCGATTCCTCATGAATGGCTATTAGAAATTTTACGAATTTATAAAATTAATTACAAATACATTAATATTTTATCTTTCATGATGTCCATCTGGAATACAATCATTATCAATGGTTCTCATTTACTTGATATGATCAAAATTAAACGGGGAATTTTTCAAGGTGACTCTTTAAGTCCTCTATGGTTTTGTTTAGCAATAAATCCATTATCTAAATTATTAAATGATTCGTTTTCTGGTTTCAATTTAAATACCAAAGAGAATCTTGCCATTACACATTTACTGTATATGGATGATTTAAAATTATTCTCTAGATCTGAAATTCAATTGGACAATCTAATTTCAACGACAAAAATATTTAGTCGAGATATTTCTATGGAATTTGGCTTAAACAAATGTTCTAAAATCAATATAATAAAAGGAGTACCAATTGTTAATCCTGAAATAGTAAACGAAATACCGCAATTATTACCTAACATGTATTATAAATATTTAGGAATGAAACAAAATTTTATTTTAAATAATTCATTACTCAAAACTGAATTTCAACAAAGATACATAGAAAAGTTAAAAATGATATTAAAAACAAAACTAAATTCTAAGAACATGATCTCTGCTATAAACATTTGGGCTATTCCTACATTATCTTACTCGTTTGGAATTTTAAAATGGTCAGATACTGACTTGAATGATTTAGATAGATTAACTAGAAAAATGCTAAAGAAATATAACTATTTACATCCAAAATCTTCTGTAGAAAGACTATATCTCAAAAGAAAAGACGGAGGACGCGGTTTAACAAATTTATTTAATTTGTGCAAAAATCAAATCAATCTTTTACGAAATTATTTTTATTCTTTAGAAAATCTGCTCATTAATAATATCATTCGGTTAGATAAACATTATTCAGGTCTAAATCTTAAACTTAAAAGTTTCGATTGTGAACCAAAATTAAATTTTGAACTAAATTGGATAAATAAAATCTTGCATGGAAAATATCCGACTGTATTAAAATCCTCAGAAATAAATAAAGACATGTCCATAAGATGGTTAAAAGATGGATTTCTACATTCAGAAACTGAAGGATTCATATGCGCAATTCAAGATGGTGTCATTGCAACAAATAATTACAA
Organism: Pyrocoelia pectoralis; assembly: GCA_036250285.1. Taxonomy (NCBI): domain Eukaryota; kingdom Metazoa; phylum Arthropoda; class Insecta; order Coleoptera; family Lampyridae; genus Pyrocoelia; species Pyrocoelia pectoralis. The sequence continues at coordinate 20,148,073 of CM070076.1, read as the reverse complement.
AAGACACATAATGAATCTGGAAGTCTCTGACAAATGTAGAAAATGTCTCTTCCAAAATGAAACCATAGAGCACATTATAGCTGGTTGTTCTAATTTAGCACCGATTGACTATCTTTATAGACATAACCAGGTTTGCAAAATTTTACATCAACAAATAGCGAAAAATTTAAAGTTAATAAACAGTATTAAACCTTATTATAAATACATTCCGGAACCAATATTAGAAACTGATTCATACATCTTATATTGGGATAGAATAATTATAACAGATAGGGAAGTCTCACACAATAAACCCGATATTGTTATAATTAATAAATTAGATAAACATGCTGTCATCATTGATGTTGCTGTGCCATTATCCACGAATATTATAAAAACTGAAAACGAGAAACGTAGAAAATATGAAGCATTGGCAATTGAGATGATGGCAATTTGGAATTTGACTAAAATCTATATTACTCCAATTGTTATTTCGGCAACAGGTGTAATTTCTTGTAAATTTGAATCTTATTTAACATCACTAAATTTAAATCCAAAATTATTTGTAATAATACAATGAGCTGTTTTATTACAAACATGTCACATTGTCCGAAAATTCTTTAATCTAAATTAATTTAATTTCATTCATAATCATAAATACTTATTAGATAATATAATTTTGTTTTAATCTTAAGATTCCTAAAAAATAAATTTATGGTTGGATGTTATCCCCCATAAATTTAATTATTGTACCACTATGTAAGTGTGAATCAATAAATAATAATAATAATAATAATAATAATAATATTTATTTATTTGCAATATGTATCTATACAATCATACATACAAACACATGAAGCAACTATTGTCATGTTCATCTTCAGGGAGTGTACCTATCGTTCACGAAAGGTCATGAACTCTTCGATGTTGTACGGTTCGATTTTCAGTAGAAAGTCTTTAACCGCATTTTTGAATTGTGGCGGCTGCAGGTTTTTGATGTCGTGCGGGAGTTTGTTGTACAGCTTCAGCCCCGCATATTTGCATCCCTTTTCTGTGTACGTTAATTTATGTATTGGCAGGTTATACGTGGTTAAGTTACTCCTCGTGTTGTGTTGGTGGTTAATCCGATGTTCTTCGATTAATGTTCTGTTCCTATATATAAATAACACTGTTTCGTATATATATATATATACCGACGCAGGTAAGTATCTTTTTGGCTCTAAACAGGCCCCTACATGAGGTTCGTTTTTGTATAGAGTACATAGTCCTTAGCACTGATTTTTGGATTAGGAAGACCCTACTACGATCTGCACCCTGTCCCCAGAAAACAATGCCAAATCGGAGTCTACTTTCAAAGTTTGCATGATAGATAACTTTTAACACGGTTGTATCAACGTATTGTTTCATAACTCTGATGGAGTATAAAATGGAGTTCAGTTTTGTACATAATTCGTTAATGTGTGCGGACCACTTTAAGTTTAATTGTAACGTGATACCTAAAAACTTTGTTGTTTCACAGAAGTGTACATCACTGCCACCTATGTTGATGCTAATTTTTGCTATCGTTCATGAGCAATTGATTAGCACTGAAATATGATTTTAGTTCACAATATGCTTTGCCACATTTTGTCTCTATATCGTCATAGGACGTTAAAAAGTACCTGGAGAAGCTTCTTTTTACTTTTTATTTAACATCAACGACAAAGTATCAATTTGTCAAAAACGAAATCCTGAAAATTCGCTTTTTGTCACATAACTTCGGAACGGTTCGGAATTTCGTCAGTTTAAAACTGTCATTTTACTAAACTCAAAATTGCTCAACTTTTCTCCCATTTAACCGAAACTCTATCTCTTACCGTTTCTGAAATCCCCATATCTTGGATACAGTGTATATCGTATACGTCGGAGTAAGTCCACTGACGCTTCCAACCCGTAATGGTGTAAGCAAATGGCTTCCGTCAAGCAAATAGGTGGCATTTAAAGAAGGGCTTTCTTCACATTGACAGCGATCCTAACGTACTTTAGCCGACACGGACTTGGATTTTCCTTATCCAAGTAATTTCGGACATATTCATAGTTTTTGATTATATTGATGATATTATACCTATAAAAGATCTCCTCCAACAATATTTTTTCAGTATGGCATTCAAGTAGAAACTATTGGGATGTCGTGTGGCATTTTATATGCGTACTGCTGGATTTAGGATGCCAAAAACACTACTAGAGGTGGTTCACATGAAGCCCCATAAATTATTTTGTTATTTTGTGAGAGAAAAGTGATGAGAATTAAAATTTACAGTTTCTTTTTCAATAGCAGATGTGATGCTTTTGTGTACGGTTTCCAATAAGTCAAAGCAGGCGAAAATCGATACCTACTTCAATCTAAAATTTTTTAAGGGCGGTTAATTCTACGCATAGGGGATGAACGTACAAATGTAAAAAATAATATCAAGATTAATTTCATAGATAAACAAGGTGTATTTTTTTGTGCGGGTTGCAGGATCGAACAGTAAGGTGATGGCTAGTTCACTTTTGTAGAGATGGAGGTCGGTGTTGGTGGTGTCCTCAGAGGAAATTTATCCCGCCGTTTTACCGATTCAGTAGCAAGGCTTGGAGAGCGAGCTGAAGCGGTTAGTGGGGATATTCGTTGGTGTCAGTGTGAGGTATGCGACCGACGTTGCAATTCACAAATTCGAAGATGAATTTTCACTTTTTAATCTTCGTGCAATTCTTGTTTAGCTGCGTTGACCATACAAAAACTACATTTTTATCAAAAATCTGATTGTGCACTTTGTTTTTAAAAAACCGGAACATACTCAACAATGATATTGTTATGCATAGACATACCCTCTCATATTGTTTGGGGCTAAAAGAAGAACGAGTGCAATACATTGCTCATGAATGTAACATTTTAAAACGCCAGGCAATGTAAAGAAATGTGTCAAGATTCACAATGTAATAATTCTTGAATAGAAAACACTCGGCAATTTGTAATATAATAATCCTTAACAAATGAAAAGGATAAGCTACAGTCTTATAATTGCTTAACAATAAAAGAAAATCTTTAAAACTGGAGCTGTAAATTCTTTCTCATTAAATATTGAACATTCTCATGGCGTTAAGCATGAAATTAAATATAAGACCAGTGTAAAGTTTGTAGAGCTGACAGTAATTGGAGATTATTAGAAATAAAGTAATCAAGTAAACAATTCGAATGGGCGATTTGTTTAATTGCTAATTGTATAATGCTGTACATTAATTTATTATAACATTAAGCACATGTATTTAACAAAAATAATGTACGTACATTTTCGACTTTGGAAGTCCTAAATACGGGTTACCAACACCACACAAGTTGCTGTTTCTTAATTTTCTCTAGGAACATTTCAATTTTGTTGCTTAAATGGTACTTTTTATTGAAAAAGTTCTGTATTTTTATTTAATTAAGGATTTAGAATTTAATAAAATGTATTTTGCAGTTCTCATATTCTATATTCTAATAACAGAGAATCTTATACAATACAAAGTGTGTCACGGTAAAATTGCGTATAAACGCTTGTAGACTAATTTGTTCGACCTTTTTTCTTGCATGGTAACATTGTGGACAAACAGACTTTAGTATAATAAATACTTGTTAATGTATGAGTGGACTGCCATTGTCGAGTTTATTTGATTATTTCAGTTTTATTGTGTTTTTGTAACATTGTGGTCATATATCAATGTCCCGTACGGGACTTTCGTATGGTGCTGGAAAAAATTTGTTGAATCTTTTCAACAACGCGAACGATATATTTTTGTTATTTGTTGGCCGAATTAAGGTTTATGTGCAGCGTTTTTGTTCAATGGCGGAAATGAGAAGCATATAAAAACTTACACAGTCAATTTGTCCTCTTCCGCATGGAATTTAGAATTTATCACTTTTCTGCGTACGAGTCGTATATGTCCCGTACAATATTCATTGATAGACGATTGGAAAAGCCACTATAGTGAAGAATCTGTCAATGTTCCGGCGAACTGCATAACTCCTCTTGATTTTTACACATTATTTCTGACGGATGAAATATTTGATAAAATAGTTGAGGAGACGAATCACTATGTTGCTCAAATTTTTAATGCCCAATCACTACAATGGTTTGCAAGAGGGGAACGTTGGAAGCTTAGATTATAGAAAGGTACAGATACGCCTTTCCATATACGAACGTTATTAAAACATGAAGCCAACACTGACGAGAGAGTGCGCAGGAAAAATAAGGGTCGTATAAATTATAAAAATATTAAATACATTATTGTACACCATATAAACATCGTAAAAATACTGTATAATATGAATACGAGACATGTAAGGTAGATATGGGTACCTTCAGATACACACTTCTCTCCTTAAAGTAGAAAATAATCTAAGCTTCTCCTTCAAATTTTAAGTAAATAATCACTTCCCCCATTAAAATTTCTTTCTACGTCTATGAACGTTACTACCTATGTAAGGTTATATTTTCTATTTCCCCTTGAACGTCCGTAAAAGGCTTCTTTTGCACACGAAGCACCATCGCGGCATTATTGTCTTTTACGTTTTAATAATTAAATGTAGAACAAAATAATCCTTCTTGTATTTAAACAACCAATGTATAACAATTAACAGCACGCACAATTACCGCTGTGTTGTCAAATCAGATTCACTTTGTACCTATGGAAGATTTTATTTAAGAACGTAAATTAATAAAGGTTGTACACGTTTAACAGTCGCTTAATGTTTTAGTTTATCATTTTCAATCACACATTATGGATATTTATAGATTTTAATTTCTATTTTAGTTGTGATGTTGATAATTGGACAACATTGCATTGCAAACTACAATAAATAAGATAGAATTAGGCTATCCTTGTCTTGGCTTCACAAACCGATGTAAAGAAACGTTTCTGTAGTTCATTTATATTCTAAGGGTGCAGGCGTACAACGATACAATAAGAAACAAAATCACCTTTTTTGGTAATTTTGGCAATGGATCTCTCTCACATTCCGGAAATAAAACTCAAAGTCAAAAGATCCGTGGTATCGAAATGAATTTATTTCACAAATTAGGTCAAGAGACCGTTTCTTTCTCTTAATTCAATGTATTCATTTCGCAGATAATTACGAAGACAAATTATTCAAAATAAGACTAATGCTAAAGTCTGTTTTATATAAATCAACACGAAAAGATTTAGTTGTAGATGAGAGTGTAATTAATATATAAGTAGTTATTTTATAGTAAAAAATGAATCATTAATTGATTTACGCGTGTGAACTATATAGGGTCGGAATAGAGATGCATAATTTCTAGTGGAAAAAGTGGAAAAAAATTGCCAAAAAAGGGAGACGTGGCTACGGAACAAATGAACTCAGACGGAAAATGATGGTACGGAACATGTGTACCGTATCGCACTGAAGTCAAGGTTAGGGAAGTTTAGCGCCGCAGGGAAGGTGTTAATTATTTCATTAATAAAACAATGTTTTAATATTTAATTAAATATTATTTTTCCTCCAGTCGGGTTAAAGGTATGACATTTTGTAACTGTCAGGAGGTTGACCACAAAAATATTCACTTTCAAATGGGTGATTTCAAAAAATAGCATGTTTAATTCGGATTAAAAGTGTCTTTTTGACTTGCAATTTTGCTCGTCAAAAAGTGACGCTTTTAATCCTAATAAAACAACATACTATTATCTAATAGTAGGTAATGTAAGATACAGGGTGGGCCAACGAAAGGTAACACACGGAATTCTGGCTAGAAACAATTTTTTTTGAGAAATGCAAAAACACGTCAATTTTTATGTCAAGGGGGACAACTCTTGTCATGAAGTGATTTGATCCCTTAGCGCTGTGAGAACAACCTCTAAAATTTAAATAGGGATGATGGAGCAAGTGATACGTCATTTGAAAGGTCTTTCTTTTCTGAATTCAGTGCACTAATTTTTTTTATTTTTTTTTATTTTAAACAAAAAAATTGAAGTTGCAAAAATGGAAAATGAGGAAAGCGTTTGAGACATTTAAAAACTAAAAGAAGTGCGGACCGGTCAATTGTTTTTTTGTAGAGAAGCTAGGTACTTTTACTGCCATTTGACAACATTGTTTCACCCCTTAGGTACAGAGTAAACAACCCTTAAATTTTTAAATAAAACAAGGGTTAATTTTTTCTTATGCTAATTAATGAAAGCAGTTTATGGAAATTCAAACTTAGTTTAATAAATGTTCGAAGCTTCCATGCAATAATACGATTTTGATTAAATCGTTCCCGTACATTTTGCAGCATTTAAAAATTTTACATTTTGATTTCAGATTCGAATAGACGATGAACAAGTTGAATAGGAATGTCTGATACACCAAAGTGTTTTAACTTTTGAGGAAACCCTTCAAATTTCTGACAAACTTTAATCACAGCTTATTTAAGCTGTGCTTTAATCACTTTAATAGGTACCTATATCATATCTCAAAGATAGTGTGTTAAAGTCATGAAACAAATGCTTTCAAGTTCAAGTTTGATTCTAATGATACTCTTGAGAATTCTTAACTGGTTTAAATATATTGTCGCTATCGCTTTAATTTACTAGATTGTGTCAGGTAGGAATTTATAGAGACCGCGTTACCTATATAAATAACGCTCTCTATTTCATTCCATGAAAAAGGTCAACAATATTGTTTTATACTAAAATTGTAATCTCTATTTCCAAAACTTAAAAAAAATCACGTTTTGTTATTAACTTTTAGTTACATTTATTTGAATTTAAACAGAACGTGCTATTCTTTCAAGTTCTCTTTTATATTATTTTATAAATTTAACAATTAATTTTTTTTAGTTTTTATGAATATTGCTCCATGTTTTAGCTCGTATATGTAAATTAAAAAGACTTTTGAGCTAAAAATTTTTTTATTTTTTCTGATGGCTATCGATTTTGGTCTACACGTAGACCACCTTCAGGCCGTGCTGAAATTGACATTGATGAGTACCAAGGTAAGTGGCATAATTATGATTATATGTTACCGTCTGTTGCTGTTGGGAAATGCAAACGACAGGGTGGATGGGGAGTCATCTCATAAAGAGAGTAATGTGGTATCGAATACTCTATAAAATAATGTTAAAAAATATGGTCAGTATGCCCCTGGCAGGTGGTGTGCTAATGTATGTTATGTACTAGGGATAAAATAATATTTCACCCTTTTATCCCTGGTACATAACATACATTAGCACACCACCTGCCAGGGGCATACTGACCATGTTTTTTAACATTATTTTATAGAGTATTCGATACCACATTACTCTCTTTATGAGACGACTCCCCATCCATCCTGTCGTTTGCATTTCACAACAGCAACCGACGGTAACATATAATCATAATTAATAATAATAATAATAATAATAATAATGTTTATTCACACCGTCAATACAATTAATAATGCATGATGTCGTCAGAAAGAAAAAAAAAAGTTAAAGTGAAAGAGTTAATTTATGTACAATTCACCTGAAAGTTACTGAATTCATTCATGGTGTAGAATGCATTAGAAACCAATGTTTCCTTTATAGTGTATTTAAACTTGTTCAAATTTAGGTTCCTTACAGAATTAGTTAAGCCGTTGTATAGTTTGGAACCTGCATATTCAGGAGACTTTTGATATGAACTATACCTATGCTGAGCCAATATAATTGCATCTCGATTACGTGTATTATAGTTATGCTGATCAGATAATATTTTCAGATGATTTTTATTTTTATGTATATAAATGAGCAATTTATAAATATACAAACATGGAAAAGTCAATATTTTGTATTTAATAAAATATTTCCTACATGATTGTCGATAGTCCAAGTTGCAAATAAGTCGGATTACCCTTTTTTGACTTATGAATACTCTTACAGAGTCACTCGAATTCCCCCAATTGATGACACCGTACGCAAGCACAGAATAGACAGTACCATAGTAAATTTGGAGGAGTAGGTCCCTATTGATGATATTTTTTAATCTGGATAAGAGAAAGTAATATTTATTTAATTTCGCACATACTTTGCTAATTTGCGCATTCCATCGTAATGAATAATCAATTATTGTACCTAAGAATATTGTTGATTCCTTAATCAAAATTCCATAATTGTTTAATTTATAACAAGTATTTATTTGATTTTTTAAAGAAGACCGAAAGTGCATACATACAGTTATGCCACTTACCTTGATACTCATCAATGTCAATTTCAGCACGGCCTGAAGATGGTCTACGTGTAGACCGAAATCGATAGCCATCAGAAAAAATAAAAAAATGTAGCTCAAAAGTCTTTTAATTAACAGTTAATATCAATACTGTAGAACTCGTATGTAGCTAACCTTGTTAGGTGTACACAGGGCTATTAAATTATACAAGTCTCAAATGTAGGTACCAGTAACGAATGTAATCTGAGTTGTTACGGCAAGAATTGCGAATTGTAACAAAAATTTATCGATAGGTATTGCACCAGTAAGCTCAGTTATATGGGCGATGGGCGTGGATCAGAATTGGTGAGAAAAAGTGAGTTATCAGTAATGTAAGCAAAGTGAGTAGCGAATACTAAATAGAGAAAAGGGCGCCACGCAAGTTCTGTAGGTAATAGCTAAAATTGAGAGTATGAACTGCGAAGATAATCTCAATTCGGAGATAAGTAACGTAGTAACCTGTAAGAAAAAGTATGGTAATGGAACAATAATGCAAATAAAAGCAATTTGACGAGCGTATAATAAGGACTCAGTCAATAATATATATATATAAATGATTATAAAGTAAGGTAATTGTTCAAAATAAAATAACTAAATGGTAGTAATTGGATAGTAATCCACAAAAAAATAATAATGATCACTCAAAGGTGATAAGCTAATTAGTGATCCGCTTTACCTTTTGCAAGTAGCGTAGCAAAACTACTAGTAATGAATTTACGTTAACGACAATAAGCAATATTTCAAGTATACGATGCAATCGTAGCGAACAAAAGTAAGTAAGTAGTAATAAAAATATGTACCTGTGTGTTCGGTGGAGATCCTTTGCAAAGGCTCTGCCGAAGCGAAGCAATCTAAATAAAGAAAGTTAGTACACGTGGACAGACAATGGGTCGGTCCCAAATACGAGAATACTTAATTACTCACGATTCCCTTGAAGGATCGGATACTGAGTATATATTTTAGCAAAAGAGTTTGAAGTTATCAATAAGTAAAGTTAAGGTAAAAGGGGATAGCTAATCTAATGTAATGTACAAGTTAATTAACGCAAACAAAATAATATCTACGTTGAAGTAAAATAACAGTAGTAAATGAAAAGCAAATCTAGCTAGAATGAGGTATTCACAAAATGTGTGACGTCACAAAATATTTAAGTTAAGTAAGTATAAAACAATTTAGTGAAGTAAATAATTTCGGAACGGCAACGTATTTATAAATTCAAATATCTAAAGTTACTGAGTTTAAAGGAAAATAGCGGTAAAATAAGTTATCAGGAAGCGGTGAATGAGTACAGATAAATGAAGTTGTCTTCACAGAAATTGAGAAGATGGCGGCGAGCTGTCAAAGCAGGATCGATGCCAACGGCTCAAGATGATCACGACCATGTGGTAATGCGTAGAACTATTCTTGAACTTGAACTTGAACGCTAGGAAAATTAGGAGAAATTAGAGACGAGAAGTTGAAGGAAAGCATGCGATTTTGACGAGAATAACGAGAATAAGTACATACCCAATGAGTTTAATCACTGACGTTAAGAACACTTTGACGAATTCTTGAGTGCGACACCATTAATTTGTATAATAACCGTAAATATTACGTTCAGCGGCGGTGGAAATAAAGCAGTAGATTTCTCCGCGACCAATGAGTTAAGAAATTACACTTAAAACCGTTTTAAATAACGAACAGGTAAAGATAAATGTGAAAATTCTAAGCACAAAAGATGGATGGTCTGCAGCAAAAAGACGCTTTTACCAGTAAGAAAACTAACAGGCTTAAGAATTAAAAAAGAGATAGTAGAGCGCGAATGACGTTAAGAGGAGAGAGATGAATAGCACGCTAACACAAGTTCGAGGCGAAGCAACAGATTTCAACCAATTGGAAAATTAGTAATTATGTTAAAAAGTGGACACCTTTCGCCACCTAGTGGACAACCAAAGTACGATCGATAATATCGAATATAGACAGTCCCAACCATAGAGTAAATACCTAACAAGTAAATACACATAACAGAGTGAAAATGTAATCTTATAACTTTTTAGTCAGAATGGCGAGAAGAAATGTTATTCATCATGTTTATAACACCGCAGGGAAGAATTATGTACGTTTGTAAATAAATTACTTCGCATTGTTGCTGTCACTTATGAGAGCATTATCGTAAATTCCTGTATTATATGTATTAAATTTATTGTGGTCCGTACTGTTAAGTACATCACAAATTAATAATGAAACAGATTAAATCTGTGGGTTGTCTCTTTATTAAACGCATTGAAACAAGATTTTATATTTACTTCATGATACCTTGACGACTTCATGAAGTACGTGAACGATAGGAACTATATCTTATGCGAACCTTTGATTATAAGAATTGATTTTCGAGATACAAAGCACGAGGACCACTATTTATATTTTAGTCCAGTAAAATTAGACATGAACCTATAAATTCAATAGATAGAAGTGGGGATGGTCCTACAATGTTCAATACCCTCCCGATTCCACGTCATAAAAAGTCTCAGAGATTTGAGGGTCGGGTTTTGGAAGGGAGTGGTCAAAAACAGTTTTTCGAGAATATCTCGGAAGGTATGAGGTATAGAGCAAAAATACTTCCATACAAAAATAAAGGGAACCAAATTCTCTACAAAAATGATCCTCTTCAATTTTTCGGTAAGTTCAATAGTTTAGGAGAAATGAAGAGGGTAAATTATGGTTTAACTTCGATGTTTGCGGAAATGGTCTTATTTCATCAATTTTCGGCTCGAACAGATTATATTTGCAATGATGATGTTAGTAAATATTCATCTCTAACGTACTCCTCAAATGGTCAAAGGTGGCGTGTTTCAGAATTTTTCCTAAACAACACCCTCACCTTAGTTAATCTAGAGTGTGCTTTTCATGGTGGTGAAAAAAATTGAATAAAACTAATTTTCATTCATACTGTCGAATAGAGAATTAAAAGACGCTTCAAATGAGGGGTCGCTCGACTCCCCTTCCCTATTTAAATTCAAGAGTTAGGGGTTGCTGGGGCTAGGGGGTTGATCTGAGAACGTCAAATTTGACATAAAAATGTGCCGTTCAAAAGGTCAAAGGTGGCGTGTTTCAGGATTTTTCCTAAATAACACCCCCACCTTAGTTAATCTAGAGGGTGCTTTTCATGGAGGCGAAAAAAATTGAATAAAACTAATTTTCATTCATACTGTCGAATAAAGAATTAAAAGGCGCTTCAAAATGAGGGGTCGCTCGACTCCTTTTCCCTATTTAAATTCATGAGTTAGAGGTTGCTGGGACTAGGGGGTTGACCTGACACAGTCAAATTTGACATAAAAAATAAAAAATCAACGTGTCCGAGCGTTTTTTTAAGAAACTGGTCTAAGTGTCCCAAAGCAGGCGTGTTTCCTTTTCAATGGCCCACCCTGTATATCAAGTATCAGAAGAGATACAAAATTCATTTATTAGCACTACTTTCTCCAAATTCAGGTTCTCTTAGAACATTTTGAAAAACATAACTTGGTACCTACCTACCTACTTGTTAGTGCCCTTTAATTCTTTCAAAGCAGCACCCCTCCCTTCCATCCAGAAATTGCAATTCGTTAAACATGCAGACACCTACCTCTGATGATGAATATTTAGATTATTCATAATTAGGTACCCAATTTCCAATCGATTTGAATGAAAACTTGGTACAATAAGGTGAATTTAATCATTTTCGTAAACATCCAAATTGACCGAAATTTAACCGGCCATTTCTCCTAAACTATTGAAGTTACCGAAAAATTGAAGTAGACTATTTTTGTAGAGAATTTGGTTCCCTTTATTTTTGTATTGAAGTGTTTTTGCTCTATACCTCATACCTTCCGAGATATTCTCGAAAAACTGAAAAAAAGCTGTTTTTGACCATTCCCTTCCCTCTCTCTTCCCAAACCCGACGCTCAAATCTCTGGGACTTTTTATGACGTAAAATCGGGAGGGTATTGAACATTGTAGGACCATCCCCATTTCTATCTATTGAATTTCCAGGTTCTGAGGTTTTTTGGTCTAATTTTACTGGACTATTTTGAGTCTTGGCAACACTGATTGCAGTTAGTTTTACGTTTCAATCATTGAACTGTACCACTGTACGCTATACGCAACAGCGTATAGTTCAATGGTTTCAATAGAAACGTTTGACATTGTTGACAATAACATACTTACTTCAAACTTTTTGTCACAAAACACACACGATGTTTTGTGCTATTTGTCAATAGCGTTGTATGTGTTGTTTACGGTTAGTTGAAGGTTGCGTGTCAGCCAAGAAATGGAATTAAGTCGTGACAATTTTCGTGTGATGAATATTACGATTTTCGACATGGAGTATCAAGATCATCAATCAACTTACTTCCACATTTGACGATGAATCTCCATCCTTTGCCACTGTGAAACGCTGGTATAACGATTTTAGTCGTGGCCGTCTTTCGCTCACTGACGAAATTCGAAAAAGTCGTCCAAAATGAGTTGTTATTCTAGAAAACATTCATGCTGTGCAAAAACTAATAATACAAACTGTGAAATTGAGGCGACCTAGGCATTAGTTACAATATTACATGATAAATTAGCCATGAAAAAGGTTTGTTCTCGTTGGATTCCACATAATTTGATGAAATTTGAATGTTAATGATTGAAAGTTAAAGTTAAAGTTTGAACTACATAATATGTAAATAAACATTTTCAGTTCGCCATTTTCTGTACTGAATGCTACAGACACTAGTGTTTTAAATAGTGAAAATGAGTAGAACTTGTTGCATTAAGGGTTTTAAAAGTTCTTGTTCCTCAAAAAATAAAGAAACAATAAGATTTTACCAAATCCCTAGCCTAGTGAACTGTCATGGTGAGAAAAACCGAGTCACTTTCAAAGAAAAGACAATTTAAGCGAATAAAATGTTTAAACTTGTTAAACGCATTACCATGAATACTAGTTTGATGAGATGAATTAAATTTCAAAGAACTTACCGATGCTTTCACGATGTAGTTTTTGGATATTTGTTTCTCCCTAACCTCTCTAACAAACCCCTTAACGAATTGGTTATAGGCCAACAAGCTCTTATAATTTTTAAAATCTTCTTCGGTGTAGGATGTACCTTTGATTAAGTACATGTAATGATGACCAAATTCCGTTGGGAGTAAATTTTGAAAACCAAAATCCACACCTTTACTCTCCCCTTCCCCATGAACTTCCCAAAAATCTATCTTGTATGGGTCTAGATTATTAATATATCCAATCTTCTCCAAATTCCTTTTTTTGACATGGTTAGGTAGAGTCTCAAAATAATCGGAAGAAACGTCTTGTTTTGGCTTTCCCATGGTTACCATGCCCTAACCTAAAGCTAATGTACTTACACAAAATGGCCGTTACCGCAATATTTTGAATTTTTCACAATATTAAATAAGAGTAGATGGCGCCAGAGTCGGCCAAAAAATAAATTATACGTCATTTTCTTCTCTCTCCCATATAGGTGTTACCTCCCTAAAGTTTCAGAAATCCCTCCAAAGGGCATAAAACGAGTATCTACTTGTTTTATATCAAATGAATTCAAGTATTTATCACGTCTGTAAGCTTCTTTTCGATGCTTTCTCAAATAGAAAAAATGGCGGATGGCTTAGATGGCTAACAAAAGAAAAAGCGGAAGTTTCTTGTTTTTCGAAAAAAAAAACGAAAATTTTCCGAGCGTTGGATTAATGACGCAGAATGTTTCAAATGTCAAAAGATACACAACACACAACACTTCTATCAAACGAATGGTAAACGTTGCATAACTTTATGTATTTGATTTGAATTCGTTTATGGCTGCTTCCGTACCAAAAGTGAGCGCAATATTTAATCACACACAAAATATTCATATATTGAATCGATTCATTTTTATTGACATATTTTAGTGTGCACTTTCAGTTGCGTTTTCATTTACTACGAAATCTTAAGGGAAATGCTCGTTTCTTATTCAAATAAGGGTTGCATCACGTGAAAACTTATTAAAAATTTTTATGACTACGTCGAGCATAACATTTTCATACAATTATTATTTTATACTTTGGTTACCTATAGATATAATTCCCAATGAAAATAGGAAATTTGTACACTTTGTGGCTTTAGGTATTAAGAACGAAACTAGTAATCTATTAATCAATGACAGAATAGTTTACCGAGTTTCCCCATTCCTTCACATTTAGGAGAGGCTGTTAATGCGTAATGGTTTCAAATATAGTAGTAGCAGTTATTGTCACATCAGCTCTAAGTCCCTTTGTACAGAACTATATTTTTTACTTTCAGGACGTGACCTTGTGGTGGCTTGTTTCCAATATATACGCTTAATTTTTACAGGCTGACAGGAAACAATTAGAACCAAACCAAACGTGTCAGGTTTCCTTATTTGAGCGTTTTTCTGTAACTAAAACCTATATTTTCATAGTTTCAAATTTCAATGTAAACTGTTTGAAGGTGAAATGTGTTAATTAAGAAAACAGTTCTAATTGATAGCTTACCGTTAATCATATACCTATATTATGAAACTTCTTAATTAGTACTTTGTAATTTACAAATTTCATTTTAACTCAAAAATATTGCATGTCGTAAATTACCTAATATTGTTACAAAATATGCGAGTTTCACTAAAACCGTTTCACAAAGTTTTCGAAATAATAATAACAATGAACGAGAGATTGTTAAATTATTAAAACACCCATCGACCACCGGATTGGTTTTTTTTTAAGGAAAACAAGAGAAAGTTTTATATTAAATAATAACAACTAACAACCCTTTAGTTATATTAGAAATACTTTCACGTTACCTATTCTTTACTACACAACATCCGAACCCAACGTGTTCGTTTGAACACTGGTCTCATTAAGCCTTAATTAATTTGTAATTCAATTGGAGTTTCATAATGAAAATGTAGATAAAATTAACTAAACCACCTGTTCGGGTTATTTTTAATTTAATATTAATTTCAACAATGATTTATGTTTATTTCGAACGCTTTCTGCTTACCCCACATGCACCCACAGCTACAGTGCTTAAACTGGCGGCCCTCTTCTTGTGCACGTTGATCAGACTATGTGTTATAAACCCCAGATGAAGTAGTCTATGCAGTCAGGTCAGGAAACTTTGCAGGCCAACGAATAGACGTAGACCCATGGATACCAATCCATCTATCAGGAAAATTGTCACAAAACCCTGTAATAACTCAGGCATTATGTGGGGGATCTCCATTTTAACATACACGTATCCATAACTTTTAAAGGACTCTGTATAACGTAGTAAAACCTTATATCATTCAAAAGATTCGAAAATATGTGAGCAATCCGAATTTGGCATAATATCCAGGGGCTCTCATTCAGAAAACCATGCTTGGTTTGTAACGGAGTTATGTAACACTCTGTATAGTTCAAGATAATTTCGAAATATGGTCCTTAAAGACATCTATTAACACTTCTTAACAACATTTTTTTATATCTCTTGAAATAAGTCATACACCGAATTTTGTCGTAAGATTGGTATACTCTGTATAGGGACTCTAGCTTATATCAAAGATTATAGTCTTTGCTTATATATAACGGGTGGGCCATCTACATGTGACTCATGTAAATTCTTAATAACTTTGACAAACGCAGTTGATGCGTCATTTCAGGAAGTTATTTGCTATGAAAAATTTATATCGAGCGTTAAGTCTTAGTAATGCCAGGCGTCCAAATAAACCAAGACACCAAGGCGCTCCGATGAAAATGTCGCTGCGGTATAGGCCAGTGTTCAAAGGTCTCCGCTCCGGAAACATCGAGTCGACGTCGATCTGCGCAGTTAAACATTCCAAGATCCACTCTCCGGCGCATAATCCATGACGATTTAAATTTATTCCCATATAAAATACAAATGATGAACAAAATTGATCCACAGGACAAACCGCGTCGGGTTACATACGCACAATTTTATGTCAACATGGCCGAGAATCACGGTGATTTTTGGCGTCAAATCATCATGAGCTACAAGGCACTGAATGGAACGGTAAACAAGCAAAACTGCCGCTACTACGCCACTGAAAGCTCACAAATAATCCACGAAAAGCCTCTCTATGACCAAAGAGTGATCGTTTGATGTGGTATTACCGCGAAATGTGTGATTGGACCGTACTTTTTCGAGGGCGCGCGATCGGAGCCACTTACCGTCAATGGCGACCGTTATCGAGTCATGATAACCGATTTTGTATGCCAATTGTGCGTAAAAAGCAAATGCGTAACTTCTGGTTCCAATAGGATGGCGCGCCATGCCATACTGCAACCGCCACGATGGATTTATTGAGGTCATTCTTCCCTGGTCGCTTGATATCCAAAAATGGCGATTTTGACTGGCCACCGCGTTGACCTGATCTGACGCCGCCCGACTTCTATTTGTGGGAATTTTTGAAATCCAAAGTGTATATCAAGAAGCCACGGACTTTGGCTCAACTTAAAGGAAACATCGGACGTGAAGTAGGGGCGATACCGAGATCTACGCTCGAGAAAATATAATATTATCATTAAATAATATTTTAAAGGTAATTGATATTTATCTCCTTGGATCAAAAAAATGCTTGTACAAAAAAAAATAAAATTGTTTTTTTCTAAAAAAATGTATTTAAGAATCACATGGGTTACATGTAGATGGACCACCCTGTAATATACTATTGCAATAAGAAAAAAAAATCTCTATCCAAAAAGTGGAACAGGAAGTAACTTATTATTTTAAATATCTTACTTTTATAGAGCAAAAAATTTCATTACGCATCTAGACCAAATAGTGACTGAAATATATACCGGCAGAATACTAGCTGAAAGACCGTGTATATCAAAGGAAATGGGAAACCCGCAAATGGTTTCAATTTCTCGTAATGGCAACTACAACAAATGTTGCCTATAGCCTGTATTCGATATTTCCTTTCATGTATACATTATACAACCCCTTTATTTATTAGAGGATCCCTACAAAAATAATCAATATCTTCAAAAAGTTGATTATATTGTATATCAGGACAAATGTTCACCGGGCCGAAATTCTAACGACCGTACGGTAGTCTATTATTAAGGGTTGTTGCCCTTTAATTTGATATTTATTGCTCTCGGAGTAATTGATTTATAATCATTTTTGAGAATGCCCTTAATTGAAACATAACGAGGCACTATTATTCCTCTTCGATTGTTGAATATTCGTTCGCATTGCCCAAATAGCAGTAGGTATAATAATACTACTTTTAAGGTGTCAGTTATTGATCTCAATACGTAGCGTATTGTGGAATGTAACAATTTTAAAAATCTTTTCCTTTAACAGTTTCAATGGAAGTTACAGCATTTTTGTATTTAATCTGTGCATTTTGTTTCTATTTATCACGTACAGATTTATCGATGTGAAAAAGTTCTTCGCTTTTAATTTTCTAAATGTCAAGATTTTCTAGTGATAAAAGTTAACATTAGTCGGAAAATCTGCGGAAATTTTTTATAAATATTAAAGAATTATTATGAGAAAAAGTGTGTAAAAGTAAAGTTAAAATGGCGAACACGGAAGAATAAGACGCGTCAAAGAAATACCAAATTTGTACAAAATAGTAAAATGTACTGGTACTATCTTCGTGACATCAGTTGACAATGTGGAAAAATAATATGATACTTAAATGAAGTATCAATAAAAGCTGCTGCAGGCTATGATGGTATTCCAAGGTCTATGGCCCGCGGTTGATTAACCTAAACAATGAATCTTTCAGGATTGGCATCTGGAATCTTCCCATCAAGCCTGAACAAAGCATTGATTGCTTCCCGTATACACAAGAAAAATTACAGTGGGTTCATCTCCAACTATCAATCCATCTCCATTTCATCAGTATCTCCGAAAATCTTTAAGAATGCATATTATCAAAGGTTAATAAACTTCTTATTGTATTACAAGACTATATTATCAACGTGTCAATTTGACTTCAGGTGAGACATGGTGTACAGAGGATACCATAATGTTATCACTCATCACTATCATTGACAGCTTAGAAGAGAACACTGAGTATTACCTATGACCTCACCCGAGCATTTGAGGCAGTGAACAATGTGGTCCTTAATCTATCGTTGCTTACAGAACGAACGCTCTCTACAAAGATGGCATAATAGTAAATAGTGAATGTGAAGAACAGTGTAAATCAGTTATCTATCAGAAGATTTTAATTTGCTATCTATACGATTGCGAGCCTTACCAGGAGAATTTTCCGCATATTTGCTCCTAATTAAGGATCGCCTGGCGTTTCCCCACACACTGAAGATCTTGCTATTGTTAATGTTGTGTAACTTGAAATCTTTTAAATATTCTCTCATTCGAGTTTTTAAAACTTTACGTTCCATATTGTATCGAGCTGTATTATTGTTATAAACTATTTATACGTTCTTATGTTTTTTTAAATAGATTTATCTCTCTACTAACTTCTTCAATCGGCGAGGAGATGTTGCTATTCAAGAAATCCACTGATACCTCTGACTGTAATGTCATTTTTTGGCATACTAAATGCACTGCTTGTTCAATTCTTCTCAAAAAGGTTAAAAACATTTTTTGATACCAACATGTGTGCAGAGCTTCCATTCATTCCTTTAGATCTAATTCCACACGAATTATTCCAGAAGGTAAGAAATATACTTCATATCTGCCATTAATTTTCAAAAATGTTGGTTCCGATTTTGGAACGAGTTTGTCAACTTCCGTGAAGTATTTTTAAAATTCTGGCGTATACACTAAAATGAGAAAGTCGACTCTTCCGATCATTTTTTCAATAAAGAGCCATAAATCGATTTAAGCTTCCGTCCTAAAACCTCATAATTATTTTTTACGAAATATGAAAAAATCGGGCGAGGTAATTAGGCATCTGCAATCATTATCTGTCTCTTTGACGAAAAAAAGAACGTTATACGCATTGTGACTATCAACAACTAAATCTAACAGGATTACCTTCCTTTCATTTGTGTCAAAGTGAATTCAGCCTTTATAGCGAGCGAAAACGGTCGATGAAACTCTCGTGTTAATTCTGTAGAATAAATTACAATGTTGAGCACCATTAAAAATGTTACAAACACAAAACATTTAATGGTTTGTAACACATTTCGTCTTATCTGAATATGGAAATGCTCTATTTATAAAATGCGTCCAGTAACAATGTAAATATTTCAGCGTGACATGTGTACCGTCAAATTTTTTTTTCAGCTTGTTTTATATTTAGTCAACACTCTCCATTACGCTGTTTACTTCTGCAAATTTAAAAATCCAATCTACGCCTTGCGGATAACGTATCTCGAGTATTGTATTTTGGAATAAAAATGTAAAATACAACCAAATAAAACAAGCAAAAGAATAAAAATTTAATAAATGGCGTCATGAAAGACTTTGCCAAACACAAAAAAATTCCCAACTGTGACATAAGTTGCTGTATTGAATTAATAACGAGTCAAAATAGATAAAATATTACTACTGCAACTTATTAGGCTTTATGAATGAAACCTTTGAGGCCTTATTATCTTTTTTTCGAAGAAGGTTAGTATTGTTCTTTTATTATTTACCAAATCAAGTCCATATTATACAAAGTTATTATGTTTTATTCTTTGTGCTCACTTAATACCATGACGTAATGGGCTACTATAATAGTAATGTAACTCATGGTACATCGAACCACTGCAGAAAGTAGAATCCTGTGAAGTTATTGTGCAGAACACAAGAGTTGGTAATAAAAATAATAATCGAATAAGAAGAACAAAACCGAAAGCCACAAAAATATTTAGAGTATCGGATGACTCTCAAAAGAAAAGAGAAAAACCTGTATATACTGGTAAAATTTAAAAGTTTACATAACAAATTAATGTGCATCCATCTGATGACCTTAAAAGTTCATCAACTCTGGTAAGCCCAATGGACCTCCCACGCCCATTATTCATAAGAAAACGATTGTATTCACAATGATTTGTTATAAATCAGCAAATTTTAGGTTTTGATAAGCGTTCGATATTTTAAATATTTTCGCGGCTTTTTGGTGGTTATGGTTTATGCTTGAGTTCAACGGATACCGTGCGCGTTCCATTGGTTCTAATTCTGGCTACCAAATCTATTCTAGCATTTATAAATGCCTTTTTTTAAAGTTTAAATAGTACACTAAAGAGATTAACGTCCTCAACCTTGGTTATCTGGTTGAAAATTACCCTAAACATCTCTCCTCCGCCACTGTAGCAGAACGTCATTGAATAGTCGCTAATTCTCTAACCATCTTTAGAGCCTAATATACAGGGTGTCCATTTAGTAGCTCGTTCTTCAAGTACGGCTTTATTGTTAAATTTACTAAAAAATAAATATACGGGATGGCAATTAGGTTGGATGAAGCACATTTGCAAATTAGTTAGACACATACAGGGTGTCTCCAAAAAGTAGGGTGCATAAAACGTATATTTTTTTTAATGGAATGACCCACTTTTTTTAAGCGCAAATGTAGGGGCCTTGGGTGAACTTTTTAGTCGTACATTATTTTTGTATTAATACACGGCGTTGCCAAGTTATTAATTAATACGTATTTTTTTGCTAAAAATCAACCCTTCCATTATACGCTTGTATTTTTTTAACGTCTTGTTTTTGTTTTTATGTAAGTTTGGTGGTGGACTTGGGTTGAATGAGAGTATTCAACCGTGACGAAACATTAAATTATTTCATACAGGATGTTCACTTTTTTTTGCTCCAAACATCGATATTTTCAAACTCATTTTTCTTCATTTTTTTAAATAGCACACCTTATTTATTATTGCATATTTGGAATCCCCGGTCAATTTTAGTGCAACTTTATTAAGCTTACCCTATACCTAAGTACAATAGTTTTTTCATAAATTGAGATTTTCTATTCCTTACGGCAGTAGATAGTGGCGCGATGGTTAAGGCGCGTGGACGAGGCAACGCATAGGCTGGACACTCGAATCGAGGATGCGATGAAATAAGGTTCTATTTATTTTTTTAAATATGCGCTGTTTACGCACGAATGCACGTTCCATAGAAATGGTTTTGTAAACAGACACAACTTTCACTTTTATGACACGCAAAACCCGCACATTATCCGCGTCAACCATTTCCAACATAACTGGAGTCTCAACGTTTGGGGAGGAATCGTGTACCTATGTACTTGGTCCTTATTTTTTTGAAAATCCACTAACAGGACAAATCTTTTTAAATTTCTTAACAGAAGACTTTCAAAATTTAACTCAGCATCTTCCTAACTACATTACGGAGATAATGTGCTGGTTGCAACTAAACGGAACTCCGACTCACTTTTCCATACAAGTCAGACAACAAATTAGTGAATGCGTTTATCGTAATGGTGCCACTACTAGATAGAACATGATGGAGAGGATTCAACAGACTTTTCACCACATTACTCCAGCTATGTTGAATGAAGGGATGAAATCTTTCACCAAAAGAGTAGACTCGTGCTTAGTACAAGACGGCAAACATTTTGAACGGTATCCTCGATTCGAGTGTCCGGCCTATGCGTTGCCTCATCCATCGCGCCACCATCTACTGCTGTAAGGAATAGAAAATCTTAATTTACGAAAAAACTATCGCACTAGGTATAGGGTAAGCTTAATAAAGTTGCACTAAAATTGACCGGGGATTCCAAATATGCAATAATAAATAGGGTGTGCTATTTAAAAAAATGAAGAAAAATGAGTTTGAAAATATCGATGTTTGGAGCAAGAAAAAGTGAACATCCCGTATGAAATAATTTAATGTTTCGTCACGGTTGAATACTCTGATTCAACCCAAGTCCACCACCGAACTTACGTAAAAACAAAGACGTTAAAAAAATACAAGCGTATAATGGAAGGGTTGATATTTAGCAAAAAAATATGTATTAATTAATAACTTGACAACGCCGTGTATTAATACAAAAATAATGTACGATTGAAAAGTTCACCCAAGGCCCAACGGGCTACTAAATGGACACCCGTATAAACTAAATTCAGCTACGGTTTCGCAATAGAACTTTTACATGTGTAGGTGGTCTTCCGCATTAATCTCTGTTGTTTTTCTACCCTTTTTCAGCTCTACCATACTTGCACGCCTTACAAATACTTTGAATCATTTTCCTCGGATTCAAGTCTATGTTATTTTCTAAAAACCTGCACATCTTTTTGTATCATCTTCTCTTATCGAAGCACCTCTATCTGTTTGTAATCTCTCTTCTGACGTATTATTGTACTACTCACCTAGATAGTTGCTTCATTTTATTCTTAATCCATACTTTCCCTCTTCTTGGAATTTTTCATCTTTATCAGCTCATGAGCAGTCGAAAGGGTCAAAGTATTCGAGACCACATTTGAGAATACTCTCTGTAAGAAGGTTATTGCGAACGAGGGCGAAAAGTACAAGGAAGAAATATATTATAAAAATATTCAAAAATTATCGAGATCTTGACAAACACTTTGGTCACTTTATACTCCGATTTTGATACACAGCAAAGAAGCAGGATCAACTCAAATAACGAACTAAAAAGGGCAAAATCCACTGCTCCTGTTCAAATCTTGGAAGATTTGAGTCAAGGGAATGAATTTATGACTGATTTTTACTGAAGTCGGAAAAAAGGTATATAACCATAACTGCATGGTTTTAAAATCAATAGCCAATGATATAATTGTATCCAGGAGAGTTGGCGTGCACGTCATTACTTGTAATTGTATGTATTAAGATTAAAATTTGAAGTCAAGAAATAATGACGTCGGGAATGAAATCTGCCAAATCGTAACAAGGCAGTGTTGCAAATAATACTTTAATTACCCACAGGTAGTTGCTTGTGCTACTTTAAAATTGTCATAGTAATATTTTACGTGTTTAATTAATCCATTACGTATAAAACGTATCTTAAAAAATTAATTAGAGCTTAGTAAAGCTATATGCGGAATTCTAATAAGTGCAATAAACATATTAACGTCTGTTGCGATTGAACTAGTTATCTGGGCGGTACGTTTGGCACTAATGTTATATTGGATTGTCAAAACATGCTGTTTTGTGGTTAAAAATATTGCAATTTTCGTAAATCCGTTCTAATAAGAACTGTTATTAATATTTTGATAATTAGAACAAAATAACTGTAAAGAACGACTAAATAAAAGGGCAAAACAACAACGAACAGAAATAATACGAGATTATTTATAAATAATGAATAAATTTGACATTGACAGATAGAAGTCAAATGAAGCGTTGATTGAAGTCAGCTGTTGGACATACGGACATACTCACTTCTCTCTCATTTTCACTGGCGATCATCTATACGCACGTCTTTACTTAAAACACATGCAAACTGTATTGCCATCTTTATCACAAACATGTATTAAGCTTTAATGATTGTTTAAAAGGAATGTCGTGCATTCATTCGGAAACCTATGACGTGAACGCCAACTCTTGTGGATCGAACTTTATAACAGGTTTCATTGAACTGGACAAAAGTTGTAGATATATTATTATGTTCACGTATTCGCTTTGAAATAGAAACAAGAGTATACACAAAAAAAAGAGAACTTAGGGAAAGATAAGCATTTTAAGAAAGTTTAAGGAACAGACAGGACAGACGAAATCAGAAAAAAACATATGGCGTTCCGCCATCTTGTTTGAAAATACACGCTATCTAGTAACCCTGATTTCACACTAATTTAACTGCAAACGCTAAGTGGACATTAGTCTTAACTTCTCTTTGTCATAATTATTTTACTGGCTAATCTAATTTTACTTTATGAGTATCCTTACTTTAACTAGTGAATTACTCAGATAATTTTTGCTCTATAATAACGTTTGTATTACTTACTTAAATTCGTTAATCGAAAGATCATTGTTAATGTTTTAGTTTTGTAACGTCAAACAGTTCGCTTATCTTGTTACCTTGAATTTTTTTCCCACATTCTGTCATTATTTATGTTTATCATTCCCTTCAGGAATTGTTGATTGATCACCCTGCGAGGCAGTGTTAACGTTTTATCTTGGACCGTTTACTGCACTCAGCCCTATGCGTAATCATTTATGTTACAGATCTTGGGATGGTACCTCTTTGGTCAAAGACACCATTACCGGATTATAAGGTAAGAAGTTTTATTTAACCACATGCTTGTATCAATCTTATTCAACGATTTTACCTTTGCCTAACGTCATTCGTTGTAAGTTTACTTGACCCTAAGGTCATGTAAAGGTACACAGATGCCCGACTATCCCTTATTGTCAAACATTATACCATATTAACGTCTAGTTCATTTGGCTTATTTCATAACGCAACCCCCCTTTTTCTATAGCTATCCTGAAGAAGCTATTAACACCGTCGGGGTTTGGTTATCAATTTCGCACTACGAAGAGTTCCTTAATAAATAAGAATTTTTTGCCTTCCAAAATTAGCGCCGACCCATATTGCCCCATAAACTGAGCGACCGTGGATTTAACTATCAAGGTTTGTTGCGGCCACATTCTTATCGTAACACTTGTAAGTAAAAATACAGTAACTACATCCTTGTACACTTGTTGCGGCCACATTCTTATCGTAACACTTGTAAGTAAAAATACAGTAACTACATCCTTGTACACTTGTGAAAAATATAATAAATTAAACAATTTTTAATTAAAAGTGAGTTTTCTTAACTCTAATTATTGAATGCAAAATTTCTTCACCGATCATAGTTAGAACTGTGTAAATGAGATTCACACTTTAAAACCTAATTATTACTCGTGAAAACGTAGATTCGGCGTTTTCACATAGGATAGGACAGCAGTGACAGCATGAACGACTCGTTGAATAACCTTTGAATTTTAAATGTTCATAGGGACCTAGGTACACATATAAAGTTGTAGTCGTACTTCTGTTTCACGCGCGCCAATTTTAATAATTTCATTGCTATGTCAGAAAAATATTTCGAAATAAACTCATACCATTACCAACAATCTGCATAATCATTGAATGTTTACAACAACTCCATTAGTAAAATAACAATCCTAATGGCTGGTTGCATTATTTATCATTTTTAACGTTTTAACCACTAAGCTCCACATTTCAATTTACGTTTAAATGCTCCTGTTATACACATTTAGTAATGAAAGGATGACGCGAGCAGTTATTTTTGAGGTGGCTGTAAATAAATTTAATCAATAGTTTTAATAAAATTTAAACGAACCAAACCTAAAAAGAATTTGTATATATCTACAAATAAATTGATTTAAAATTTGTGCAACGAAGCAAACTTGTGGACGAGGGAGGAAAAGAGACTACAATTTAAAATGTTTTATTTACGTTTGTAATAAAGTACCTAATGCGTGCTATTATGCTATAAAATACTTAAATTTCGTATTCAATGGACAGTTGGCTCTCCGATTTAGAATACTCTGGACATACCTGAAAATATTCAAACTTTTACTGCATACACGACTCGTTTTTAACAGTGGCGTAGCGGGGGGGGGGGGTCAGGGGGGGTTCAACTGACCCCGGGCGCAGTCTTCAGGGGGCGCCAGTGGGGCGTCGCCAGCCATAAAAAAAATTATGAATTAGTGAAATGGTGATTTTTTTTTAAAACTAAGTCTTAATTTTTCTAATTAGTATTTTAGAATATTTTGTGTAAAAAAAAATCATTGTCAACAGTGCAAAAAATATTTTCAATAAAAAATACAATAAAACTTGATACTCGTGACGTAGCTTTTAACCTAACAATGATCCTGCGAGTGAGCCCACCTTTCTTTTTCCACCATGCGTTAACTGGTTTGGGGAAAGTCGACCCTCGACCATATCGATATTTGCATCTTTTTTCACATAAATTTCATTAGTCGATTAGTGTTTCACCACCCACACGACACGCATCCACCACCAGTCCACCACACTCACCAGTCACCAGGTAAAAAAAATCATTAACTTGTTTATAGTAATTTATTTTAATAATATTTGTGTGTACTATTTTTCTTATTGCATACGTGTAGGCCTACTAATTAGTAATTTGCTTTGTTATTTTTTCCATGTGCTCGTTAATTTCGACACCAAATTTAAAAAAAAATTGATTTGATTGAAATTGATTTTTAAAATATTTGTATGTAATTTTATAAACAAACTTTTGTTTTTATAATTGAAACAAAATTTATAATTGATGCCCAGGGATGTAGGTTCCATCTTGGGTTCCCTAAAACCGTTTTGTTTCCCATTTTGCATGATTTATTATTTATAAAGTTAGCAACTTTTCATATTTTTGTTTAAACTTTTTTTACATTTTTAATTCTCATTCTCAACAGTCCGTCGAATCATAATGGCAAGCCACTGCCAGGTAGAGAAAAATTGAGTGGTGCCCAGAACCGAAAGAGAAAGAAAGAACAAGAACACGAACGACAGAAAGCAAGCAAATCAATGATGAGATTTCTGAAAAATACAAAAACAGATCTTACAGATGAGCAGCTGGAATTGGATCATGCAGAACTTTTAGAATCTGAACCTGAGAGTATTATGCAGCATGCCAAGTCAACAGATTTAACAGCAAATAGTGAATTCATCGACGATGGAAATGAACAAATTAGATCCAATAGGAACCATTCACAAAGTGATAATACTAACAATTGTAGTGCTACTGTTAAGGTATCAGAAGACTGTAATCAGAAAACTATACCTGTTCCTATTGCAAATACAGCTCTACCAGTACTACTCTTTCACGACATTGGTTACCTACAATTTAATGACGAAAATTCGGCAATGATATCCCAACAACTTCGAACAGAGATGGTATCCACCGGATCACGTGTATTCCAAAATGCTGATTCGCGATTTCCGAGGGTGGCTGGACGATCCATGACTGCAGAATGGTTCAAGCGTCGATTAGCTAACGGAAATGTGGTAAATCGATCATGGCTTGTTTACTCCCCCCACAAAGAAGCTGCATATTGTTTCTGTTGCTTATTGTTTCCGTCGTCTAGTTCAAATAGTCGTTCTTCTTTTGAATTACCTGCTGGTTATAGCAACTGGAAAAAAAATGAAAAGGTGAAGGGACACGAAAACAGTCATTCTCACCGGAAATCTTTCACTATTTGGAAGGAAACTGAGCGAATAATCAGTGAGGGGAAAGGAATTGATGCAGAACTGCAATCGCAAATTCAGTCCGAGAAACAGAGATGGAGAGAAGTTTTGATGAGAGTACTTGCATGCATAAAATTCCTGGCTTGTCAAAATTTGGCGCTGCGTGGGCACAGAGAAAGCCTAACTAGCTCTTCCGAGAACACGAATGTGGGCAACTTTCTCGCCCTTCTGAAGCTAATAGCCCAGTACGATCCAATATTGGAAAGCCATCTTAAGAACGCCATGGAAAATCCAGGATCTGTCTCCTATTTATCTCCGCAGATACAAAATGAATTTATTGGTCTTTTAGCTTCCGCGGTGAGGAACCAGTTATTGGAAAATATTAGAAGGAGCAAATATTATGGTATTTTATTTGATTCTACTCCAGATCTAGCACACAGAGAACAGTTGTCACAAGTAATCAGATACGTGGACATTGATTTTGATGCCAAAACGGTATCCGTCAAAGAGTCATTCTTAGGTTACATAAAACTAACAGCCAAGGATGCAGCGACCCTGGAAGAAGTCATCATGGAGAGACTTGAAGCTGACAATTTGCCTCTAGCAGACTGCAGGTCTCAATGCTACGATAACGCAAGTGTAAAGGGAGGCCACATATCTGGTCTTCAACAAAGGTTATGTGCCAGGAATCCACGAGCAGTTTTTGTGAATTGTGACAACCACTGTTTGAATTTGGCAGGCGTTGGATCAGCAAAACAAGATCCACTCATTGTTACTTTTTTTGGCACAGTTGAAAGCATTTATTCGTTTTTTTCTCGCTCAACAATCCGATGGGAGCAACTGAAATCTTCGGTTCCGATCACAGTAAAGCGAGAGTCCGATACCCGTTGGAGCGCGAGAGCGGAGGCTGTTGAAGCGATTACCAAAGGACTCAACGAGCTTGTAGCTTTGCTTGAAAAACTTTCGGAAGATAAACATCAAACCGAAAACACGATTTCGGGTGCAGACACGTTGCTCAAAAACATACTAAATTTCAACTTCATTGCATTCCTGTATTTCTGGAATCCCATTCTGGATCAACCTTTTATTTAGATACTCCGGCATTGTTGGCGTTGCGCAACGACGATAATCGGATGTTGAGGTAAGCGTTGTCTAATTACTACTATCTACTGACTTTTGTACAGCTACCAAGTAGGTTGCTGATATTTATGTACTTGTATTATTTTTGTGTCATTAATCGTACATTGTTGTATTATGTAAGCTTCATTTCCTACAAGGTAAAAGTTAAACCCCCTTTACTGCTTCACTCCTGTGGAGATTTGTTTTGTAAAAATTGTTCTGAATGTGTTAACGTTATTTTTTTTTCTTTGATTCATTATAACCACCCCTATCATTACTTCAGTGTATTTCTTTATCGAATACCCATTTTCTCTTTCAGAAATCATATCTCTGTTACTATAAGCTGCTAAGATCTTCGTACTTCTGATTACCAGCTTTAGCTTCCTAAAGAACTATCGTGGCGCCCTAAAAGATACTTGACTATATTTGTTAACTATAACTTGCTAAATTTAAATTCTATACTCATTATTCCCACACCCATTAGATTGCCCCTTATAACTGAGCTTATCGAGTCATTGCATTTTTCCTGATTACGGTACCAATCATTTGTTGCCGTAACAAGGGTCCACCCCATAAACAGTATTTAAATGCATAAAATCAAAGGATGTAAAATTTAATCACATACGACGCGACGCGTCAAAATAAGATGTTGGCAGGGTACTAGCAACTCACGTAAAAAATTATATTACGCCCCCACATAAAATAAACCCTGACGGTAATCGCATACTTTAAAAATGTAACTTCATTGTAATAATTGTAAATCTGTTAAATATGACACCGCACATGACATCGCATCGCATTAAATATCACGTAATGTCCAAAAGCGTGCTTCAAATTCTACTAAAGCATCCCCTAACAACACATTCAACAAAAATAATAAAGCATCCCCGAGTCAAGCGTGATACCTAATTACGTCGCTCAGTAACTTTCCATGGCATAAGTAAACTTCACTTGCGCAATGATATTTAACTTTCCAAATTCTAAAGTTTACGATGGTAGTTACATTTTCAATAAAGCTAAAAATCATACAGTCTATTAAACTTAAAATACACCCTGTCTATTAATAGAATAATTTATATAAAACAATAAACGAAAATATAACTGACTTTGGAGCGTCACAAACACCAAAACTACTGACTAAAACAGATCACATAGACAAATTAACACAACCCCTAAACATTAAATCGAACAATTAAGTAAAGTAAAGAGATTATACCTAATTATCGGGAACTTCGCAACACAAACTAATAACCACTCTTCATGTCGATACCCCGAGAACTGTTCCTTGGCTTTCCCCTTCTTTTTACTTCTCACATTAGTTTCTTCTCCTCCCCGCTTTCCAGCTATCAAAACACGCCGGCCAGTCCAACACTTACGTGATTTTTTTAATTAACAAAAATCAGTGGCGTAACTTTTCAATACCATACACCAAACGGACTAAAGTTTTAGCGGGAATCCTTTAAAATAGAGCTGCCAAAATCGGGTACATCATACACTATACGGTTTTAGGTGTATGTCGGGTCTGAGCTTAGCTTTCTCACTTCTAGTTGTTTCTACTTTATCCTTAACTATTGTGCTGCAATAGCCGATTTGCTATCTGTAACTGGAAATACTTTCGTTTTCTTGAGTTTGTCCTTTAATAGATACGTGACAGTTATCGCTGTCCGTCCTGAATGACATAAAAACTCTATGAACAGGTTGACTACTCCACGATACAGCTGCTACCATTTATGTTTTTGTCATTGTTATTCTCTTAGCTATTCTCAGCACAAATACCATTTAAGAAGATAAATTGTTATGGTTACATTACCAGTTATCATATCAAAGATTCTAACTAGAGATTTCTTCAAAAATCTAACTAGAGAGTTCATCAAAAATCGGTATTTATCCGTCCTGATGCAGTTGCGACTTTTCCCCTTCATTGGCCGCGCGAATTGACGTTCCTTAATTTTTTAACGACTACGACGGCTGGATGTAAATATGGTAACCTTGGACGCTCTTACCTCTCGTCCGGATGAAGCCGCTACGCTCAACGCAGACGAACGAAATCAACTGAATGGCCCGTTGCGTGCGCACACTACCACTTTGGAAACAGGGGGAGATGCTACCCATACGACTGTCGTCCATACGACAGGAACAGTTAAAACAAGAGCAGCACCACATGCTAGACCAGAGGGTATTAGAGGAATGTGAGTCCGCATGGGATGCGTCCGTCGTTCTAGTGCTGAAGCCAAATAAAGAAAAATAAAGAAATAGCACTAGCCGTCATTTGGGCTGTCAGTAAGTTTCGTGGATATTTTGAAGGGAACTTTATCACACTCAGCGCCGACCATCAACCACTCAAATGGTTAATGTCGCTGAAAACCCCTACAGGACGTCTTGCAAGATGGGCCCTCGCCCTACAGCCATACGACATGGCCATACAGTACACCCCTGGAAATAACAACGTGGTCGCCGATACACTTTCTAGGCCAACGTGTGCTCCGTCGGACAAAGTTGCCCGCGAAGTATGCACAATCACCGTAGACATACCAAAACGATCGCCAAAAAATATTCGAGAGAATCAGCTCCTTGATCCTGAACTGCGGAAAATAATTGAGTGCTTTGAGGCCATACACCAGCACCGGTAGATCGCTCAAGGTGGACAGCTCGCGGATACATAATGGGCATCCTTTACCGATATCCTCATGAGTCAGAAGCCGAAGAAGCTCTATTGGTAGTGCCATCGCAAGAACAATCTTCCATACTTGCTGAGTACCACGACGCACCGACAGCAAGACATTATGGAGCCGAACGAACATATCAACGCATAGCTTGTCGATATTTCTGGATTGGAATGAGGAGATTCATTGAGAATTTACACACTAAATTGCACTGAGTGCCAAAGGTACAAACCACCAACCAGAAGCCTGCAGGTCTACTGCAGATCCCGGCTACCATGAGAAGATTTGAACAAATCGCAGTAGATCTGTTCGGACCACTACCTGAAACAGAAACAAAGAAAAAGTAGATTCTAGGTGTGGAAGATGTCACAAGCAGATGGATAGAACTTTACGCCCTCGAACAAGCTGACGCAGTATCCTGCGCACAAATGTTAGTCAACTAAGTTTTTCTACGTTACGGAGTACCGGTGACAATAAAACCCAATTTGTAAGTGCAGTAATGCAGCATGTTATACATTGTTTCGGAATTCAACAAACACTCACGCCGCTATATCACCCACAGTGCAACCCCGTCGAAAGGATGAACAGAGATTTAAAAACTCAGTTAGCCATACTGGTGAAAGATAAACCTACAACTTGTCCACAGCACCTCCCAGCAATCCGCTTCGCCATGAATACAGCAAGATGGCGAGTCTACTTAGTACTCTCCGGCATATCTAACGTTTGGCCGACAACTCCGCACCGCCGACGATGCCACAAGAGATCAATAACGATGATCATCAAAATTCTTAGGGTACTTCCTGAAGTCTTTTACTTTTTTACTTCCAAACCCCTTATACTAGGGGATGGACTTTCGCAAATTTTGATGCTAGAGGTCTGAAAATTGATATGATGTGCAAGAAATGCACCCTAAAAAAAGAAAAAAATATTGTCATAAGCAACTTACAAAAAGAAGTGAAATTCCACCAAAAACATTTTCATGTAAAATGTTGCCAAGACGAGACTATGAGGCTATCAAAAAGTTATCAGATCTCGTGTAGAGCCAAGCTTCCAACTCCACACGCCCTAACTCTACAAGCTGGAACTTCACAAGCCATTTCGTTACTACAAGAACTATTGTATAACAGAAAAGTAACGAACAGTGAATAAATTTTTCACTTTACGCCCATGTGAATGTAGCGAAATGGCCATATTTTGACTAACGTGTAGAGCTTGTGAAGGTCGAACTTGTAGGGTTAAAAGCTTGACTCTACATGAGATCTGATAACTTTTTGACAGTGCGAGCCACATAGTCTCGTCTTGGCAGCATTTTACATTTTACACAACAGAAAGTACGATCCACCCATTCTAGTATACATAGAATAAGGAGTTACGATGAAAATCGCCAAAACATTTTTGTCTAGTAATTTTGAATTATATTGTTGAAAACATTGTACCCTTCTAAGTTACGCAGTAAAAATAATTTTTTTAGTCTAGTGTGTTTCAATATCGATCACTATCTATGTATAGTGAGTTTTTCTATAGGTAAGCACGACCTCCTTTATTCAGAAAAAGTATAGTCGTTTTTGTTCTTAGAATATTTGATTATCCTAACCCGTATAAGATTAGATATCCAATAAAAGAATTTTATTTTTATCGTAAACTGGACTTGATGAGCTTTCTGCCGATTTAATAACCTGAATTACATTTCAATCAGACTTTAATAGATTTTTTAATGAATTTTTGTTGTAATCATACTCGGATCGCAAGTAATGTCTATTCTATAAATAAAATTATGAAATCACTCACTCAAGAAAATTACTTTGCCTTAGCTTAGACTATGTTTTATTTATGAAGACAAATTGACTGTTTGTATTCTGTTCGCAGAAACACGCTAACTCTAATATTAATGTCTAATAACGTACGCGCCTAATATCACTTTCGTTGCAGGAGACGAGACGTTACCCTTCAACTTGCTCGTTATAACAAAATCTCATTCTTAAATGAACTAATTACACTGTTAGTTTTAGTCCATCCTATACACTATACTTGTCGAATCTGGAGCGACTTTTCTGTGGGTTGGACAAAGCTGAGCTGAATAATTGAAGTGAAAGTAATGAAAGCATAAGTGGCGTCAGTCCTCCTTAGCAGAAAGACTCTTCAAACTTCTTTTTTCGTGCTAAGTACTTTTCCGAAACTTTTCGTCTTAGCCGATATATTTATAATTATAATACAAACACGTCAAACTTTTGTATAAATAAGTAATGCAATTTTCATTTTTTTTTTTTAATATTACGACAGTTATTTTCAAAGAATGAACGGTTTTGCAATAAAACCAAAAGCACTCATGTGTTTTATTTTAAAGGAAAATGAAACGCGGTACTTTCTTACTTTTCCTCCATTTTTATCTAATAGATGATTGTGTTTTTTTGGGTATATTCGGGTAATTTGGTAATTCATTGTTCTAAAAACACATCTCTACCACGCTGAATAGTCTTTAAAATGCCAAACAGCTTCCAAATTGTTTGGTGATTTATTGAAAGTTCCGGTCACCTTCCATTGCCACGACGATTTGGGAGTCCCAAATATATGCCATTAAACCATTGAAGCAACGGTTTCAGTTCACCTGGGGAAAAATGCGATAACTGATCAATTGCATTATCCAAAGGGCACAAACTCTAATGACGTTATCATACGCCTTTGTAACGCGAAATCTCGCAGGAGATTGGTGACACCAAATATCAAGAAAAACGACAAATTATTTTTTTCTTAAAAGACACGCCCTAATCTCGCAGCGTCATTCTGTCTTATAGGCTCATCGGTGTTTTTTGGTATCTAGGGTAGTTCAGCCAAGCACTGTTAGTTAAGTTTCAACAACGGTTATAAAGTAAATATGTACAAAAAATAACTAAAATAAAAACAATTCTTATTAACAACAAATTCAAACTAATATAATTTCCCGGATATCGGATTCCTCGCCCTCTATCGGCTCGCTAGTCACTCTGTAAATAAAATTAAAGATTTTATTACACAGCAATTGCCGGTTATAAATACAGGTGGTTTTTATCTCGGCTTCGTATTTCAAAATGGCGTACCAACAGCTGTGAAGTTAAAATTACCGTTCTTAGGCAGGTATTAATTACAGGTAAGTATTGTCCAAATACTTAATCTCTCCTTTATTAGTGATTCACCATACAGGTTTCCACATCTGAAGGAACTAATTTGATTAAGGGGAACATTTAAGGTAACTCAATAAATGAACAAAGTTAACTTGTCAACCGTAATCGGCAATTTTCTACCTCAATTAGCAGTTACCCTAATTAAACCAACTCTATCTGCGTTGCCAGATTAGAGGTTCCAGGGTTAAACCAAGTCGGTGGCTTAAAACCGGTGATTATTAGAAACTGGCACTTAAGAGCTCCTACCCACAATCCTACAGGTTAATTAGCCCTTTTGTCGTCTTCGAAAGGAACCAATTCAACTGTACAATTGTTAGATAATTAATCTCTTATGTGTAATTAGCTACGGGATCTCCTGCTAAATTACGGTGCAGTATAACGGGTTTAACGGTCGCACTCCAGTTATGCCAAAACAACGTAGGATCCCAAACAACTGCTATTTCGGCTTGTTTCTTACTGTCGAAAAGTATACAGGGTGAACTAGAGTGAATCTTGTATGAATGCAATTAAACGGTGTTAAACGGTAAATTAGGTGAATCACTAATTACCGATGTCTTAAATGTTAATGTATGTACAGGTGAATGTAATAAAATAATAAAGGTAAAAGAAAAAATATAATCGGACTTACCCCAAAAGGAACTAAAAAACGGTTTCTAATCCACAGGTGGGTACGAACACAGGAACGCACACACGGGATTTTCACAAGGGATAATCAGGATAAAGGTTCAGGAATATCAGGTTTTCAGGCAAATGAATCAGGGATATAATCGGAATTTAGAAATAATGGTTTTCATGACACAAGAACGATTACGGATAATAGGTTTGATTCGAAATAGAAAAAATATGCAAAAAAAACCCTTGTCTCGTCTGAAGTGCCTTTTTAAAGATTTTCCCCAGTCTTAATTCTTGTTCCCCCATTTTGATTGGGGGGGGGGGGCAGTTTTTGAAAATGAGTGGGAATTAGTCACACCTACAATTTGCTTATCAAATGTTTCAAATAACTTACTCCTTTCCATCTCTTTACAGTCTACGCGCTTATGATCTTATTAAGTAGGTGCCTACTTTTTGATTCATATACTACAGCAGTACAGTTTGTGCCTTAAGAACAAAAAATTTACAAGTCATGTTTGTGTTGTATACTTTGTCCCGCGCCCTGCTGTAATTGCGCCGTTAATTTTACGTACTATTATGTCGTGGGTATATATAAATAACAAATACACTCATTCACAATTAACTTTATATGTAATAATTTGTAACTTAATAATTGACAGTATTTTATTATTTTTTTCAATCATTCTACTGTTTTTTAATGCCCACTATCCAACATTTCCTCCCTCCTTTAAAATGAATGTTTTCTTAGTTTGGTGAGTATCTTAATGGTGGGCGGTGTTGGCGAGATGTTCTGCGGGGAATAGTGGGAGTATGGGGAATAAGTGGTCCTCTGTTTTCTGGGCTTTGGGAAACAGATGGTTCTCTGTTTTCTGGACTCCCGGGGTTTGCTGGGCTAACTGGTGTGAGGGCTTGTTGGTTTGGTATCCTTTCGTCTGGTAATGTGATTACTGGTGGCTTGAAGAAGCGGACATGTCGTGGTCTTGACTGATCAGCCACTAGTGCTGGTTCTCTGTAGGTTGCCTCTTCATTCTTGGTCGTTAGGAATGATCTGATTTGATCAATGTGACGCTTCACTCGTTTGCCCTGGTAGTTGATCTCATAGTGAAGATCTCCGATGCGTGCTGTGATGATGCCGGGGAGCCATTTGCCCAGTTTGATGTTTCCAGACAAAAAGTAAACGTTCTGTCCCGGTTCAATGGTGCGAAACGTTGAATCCATTTCAGCTCGTTGATTTTCTGAGATCTTCGTTTGTAAATTATCAGGCCTCGTGAGATTGAGGCGCGTTCGCAGATCTCGTCCCAGAAAAAGCTGAGCTGGAGACTGACCTGTAGTAGAGTGCGGTGCCTTGCGGAATTGACGGAGGAACTCATTCAAGTTGTTCCGAAGGGTTCCTTTGGTTGTCTTCATCGCATAGAGGGCGTCCTTAACCGTTTGCACGTAGCGTTCGGCTTGGCCATTGGTCGCTGGATGGTACGGTGCTGTAAGTTTGTGATACTTAACCCCGCTGCTCTCTAGGAAGGTCTTAAACTCATCTGCGATGAACTGTCTGCCGTTGTCCGAGACGATAGTGACAGGCGTACCATACGTGGAGAACAGGTCATCCATTATTGCGATTGTTGCGGTTGCTGTCGTTGAGGTCGTGGGTTTGACCTCGAGCTACTTGCTATAGGCGTCAACCACAATCAATAGCATAGTGTCAGCCACTGGACCCGCGTAATCGATGTGGATTCGTTTCCATAGTCCCTTCGGGTACTCCCAATGGTGACTGCAAAACTTGGGTGGCGCATGCGCATGTGCCGCACACGCGGCGCCAGATTTGCTAAGTTTTTCGATATCGGCGTCCATGCCAGGCCAAAACACAAAGGAGCGTGCCATTCCTTTCATCTTCATTATCCCCAGGTGAGCTACGTGCAGGTCGTTGAGGATTGCATCGCGTAGTGTAGGTGGAACGACTACTCTGTGCTCGAACATCAAGCAGTTGGCCGCTAGGGTGTACTTTGTTTCGGGCGCCTTGAAGTTATGGCGGGCGAGATCTTACCCTTCTTCCAAGATCTTAACAATTTTTCCAAGGTGCAGGTCTTTTTTGGTCTCGCGTGCGATGGCTTCTGCTTTGACTGGGAGCTGTTGTATTTGATGGATTGTAAATAAATCGAAATCGTCGAAATCGTCTGTCTCTTTTCTCGTGGATAAATCAGGGATGAACGAACTGTAATATGTTGCCTTTCCCAGGAACAATTGAAGTTCTTCTGGAGTGGTTGGCTTCGGCGCATCTCGTACTGCTCGAATGTGCGCATCAGATTTATGAATGCCGGATGCATCAATCTTGTGGCCAAGCGCTTCTAGGACAGGTTAGGCGAAAGCACATTTAACTCGGTTGAGCTTGAGGCCGTGTTGCCGGAATCGTTCCAGGGTTGCATTTAGTGCTTGCATAAGGTTTTCAAAATTGTCAGCGAAAACAATTGTGTCGTCAAAAAAACTTACGATGTTTTGAAGACCTTGCAGAACCGTGTCCATTCGTCGTTGCCAGATAGCAGGAATGTTTGCTGCTCCATATACAGCTCGCGTGGGGCGAATCAGGCCATGAGTTGGAGTGTTGAGTGTTAGCGCGTGACTGAACTCATCATCAACCTCGAGATGAGTGTATGCGTCGGTCACATCTAGGTGACAGAATAGGGCGGCGCCGCGCATTCTGTTGAACAGGTGTTCCATTTTGGGAATCGGATGTTCATCGATTATGATCCGCGGATTGAGTGTAGGCTTGTAGTTGGCCGTGATCCGTAGTTTACCGTTCTTCTTGACGACGACGTGCGTCTTGATGCCCACTCAGAATAGTATACTCTTTTGTAAAAACCAGATGCAATTTTGGCGTCGATTTCTTTGGCGTAAGCATCACGAAGAGCAACTGGTACGTTTCGTGCTCGGGCGAAGATAGCCGTTGCTCCAGCCTTCAGATGCATCTTTGCTGGTGGACCTGACATCTTTCCGGGGATGTCACTGAATACATCCTGGTAGCGGGTAAGGATGTTATCGAGCTGTTTTTGTTGCTCCAACGACAGGGACTCTTTGGCCGAAAGCTTGAGGATTAGATCAGGTTTCGCAAAGAGGCGTTCGAAATTGATTTCTCTAACAAACTCTGATATCTCGACCAAGGAGCGATTCATATTTACCGTCGACCACGTAAAGGGTGAGGTTCCTGGTTGTGGTCCCGATGGTGATGTTGACTGACGTCTTGCCGGCGCAGTTTATGCGATGGCCGGTGTAACTGGCAAAGTTACGATCAGTCTTATACATAATAAAATCTGGCTTAATCGAACATAACGTTGATTTGCTTACGAATGAGCAAGGGGCACCGGTATCTAGTTCCATTTTGACGATGGTTCCCTCTATGTTGACATCAATCAATGGTTTTGACGGAGACTGGACTGCTCCAACAACCTCAACTCTGTCGAGGCACTGCACAGCGTCGGTGTCCTCTTTTGATAGTTCTTCGGAAACCTGGTTCGTTCCTCGTTTTGTCGATTTGGATCGACACACTTTGCTAATGTGTCCTTTTTTTCCACACTTAAAACATTCGGAGTTCAGAAACCTGCACTGACTGCGAGAATGAGGCTCGCCGCACCCCGCGCATGTTAAGTGGTTACCCTTGGGCTGGTTTTCCTGATAAGACCCTTGGTTATCTCTCGATTGGTTGAAGGAACTCGGGCGTCGTTGAACTGCGTTATTTCGTGGACATTGGTTACCGGTCTTCCGTGCTAATGGTTTCTCATAACCGATCCGGTTAGTTGCGTCGAGTTTGGTAGCTGCCGTATTAACCTCGTCTGTGGTGTTTCGGGTGGCTTCGAGTGCGTAGACGATCTCTCACGCAGCGGTAAAGCTCTCCGGTTTCTTGGCAATAACCTCGTCGCACATTGCTCTTGATTCCAGACCTGCAAGCATTTGTTCAATCAACATTCGATCGAGGAAAGTTCCATATTCACAATAGATCGCCGCCTGGCGTAGTCTTAAGATGAAACCGGCAATGGCTTCTTCTGACTTCTGCATGATGCTCCGAAATATGATACTCTCAGCGAACTTGTTGCGAGTGGCGTCGAAATGGGTTGTCAGTTCCGACTGAATCTCGCTGTATGTAAGAGATTCCGGGTCACCAGGACTCACGAGGATCTTCAAGACCTCGTTGAGTTCAACGCCCATGTAGACACGTACGTATTGTGCGTGTCGGTCTTCGGGAACTTGACTCAGGTTAAGCGCCCAGGTGAACCGCGTGAAATAGTCGGCTACTGTCGTTCCGTCGGCAGCGCGATATGCTTGCATGGAGAACGGTGGTGACCGCGGCTGTGCTGGTGGTGCTTGTTCTGTATTAGTAGTTTGTCGAAGAGCGTCGGTGATCATTGCAGAAATTTGCTTAAGTAACGCTGGTGTTACTTCTGCCATCGTGATGAATGATTTAGAACAGTTTCACTAACCTGTGTGGCGATGAATTCAATTCGATGCACCTGGATGCATTGAGATTAAGATGTTGCTGAGATTAAGATGTTGCACGTTAATCCCACTTCTGACACCACTATTATGTCGTGGGTATATATAAATAACAAATACACTCATTCACAATTAACTTTTATGTAATAATTTGTAACTTAATAATTGACAGTAGGTATTTTATTATTTTTTTCAATCATTCTACTGTTTTTTAATGCCCACTATCCAACACATACATTTATTACCGCGCGGGGTTTTGGGAAGATTTCCAAAATGTACCCAACATTTTTGTGTACTTTACCTTTTTTTGGGGCCAAGATCTAGGCACAGCGAATTTCCAAGCACCTCTAGACCCCGCGTTGCCCCCGGGCGAGTTATTTACTTTGTACACAAAACTATGAAAAACTTTAAATATATAACAAGAATATGGGCTTTGGGTTTCAGGCAGACGTTACCCGGTGTTGGCAGGGTTAATAAAAGTAAGCGGTAGTGCACAATAATTAACGAGGGTCTACAATAAACTCTAAGTAAAGCGAAAACCGGTTACTAAGTTTTTATTTGTAACCCAGGTAAGTAAACAATCCCTCAACCAGAGATACGACAAAAAAATAGTCATTGCAACGAAGGGAAACAGTTGCAAATATCATATAAAGTTAAATATAAAACGGGTAAAATTCCATCCCTCATGAACAATTCGTATGGCGGGGCCATACACTCACATTTTCATACTATCACGTACTGTACACATTAAATATTAGCCTTCATCAAGTTCACATGCAGTGGCATACAGATTAATTTAAATTTTTTGCACAATTTCGTGTCCATGTCACACATACATTAAATAGAGCACGTTTCAGATACTCAACATCTATTGTTACAATATTATTTCATTACGTGTCTCTTAACTGTAGCACCATTAAACGAAATTCAAATTCTCCGGTTTGTATTTATGGCGGAAGTCCTTACTTGACAATATAATAACTTAAAATTCCTATAATGCATGACTGAATATTGTTACAACACAACCGTTCATTAAGGAATTTAGATTGTAGAACGTACATAACTTATTCCCGTTATCAGATTCCCCTTTTTGACAAAGCACGCGATTTTCAGTTAATAGGATCCTGTTGCAACTCAAGGTAATAAAACAAGGAAGTAAATGACAACAGTCTTGAAAAATTAAAGAAAAAAATGTAATACGAGATGTAATATATAAATCCCATCACATAGCAGTACGGATGTGAGTTGTTTCATTTTCAAAGTAGTTTTTTGACCCTGCACAGTAAATGCGGCATTAAGGTTTGGTCGGGTTTAATAGGTTTTGTGAACTCTACTAGAGTTGTATAAAACTTTGCGTCACGTTTGATTCACGTGGGTAGCCAGTATTAGATACACAAAGCAGTAGTTAATCCATCCGAGCAAATAACTACCGTTTTTTTAGTTTACGTTACAAAATGTACTAAATTTTACTATAACTGGACAAATAAAATATTATAATATGTAAGTCAAGGTTTCGGAAATAGTATCGATTAAAATCGGCCATAAAAAGTTGGCAGATTTATACAAAGAAAATTCTAATTTAACCCTCCGTCGGGCGCAATAGATCTATTGGATACTCGCTACCTTTAATTAAGTATATTTCCGTAACGAATGCAACCAAAGGATTGCGTCTTGTAGTACCTTCCTCCCCCTCCCTAACCTACGTGTTAGTGTGTTTTTTACTGCTGAGGAGTGCCTGTGTGTCTAGCTGTAAAGTGATAAGTTTTGTGATAACACATCATATTCCTTGGTTTGAAGCTAGTAAGTATGGTTTTTACATATTATCATGTGAATTAATTATATATGTTATATACTTTGTATCTAGTAGATACCTTAGGCCTTTTGAAGAAGTCACATTTTTTATAATTTACGAATGCAGTTGCCTGGAGTTGTGGGGCCTGCGAAGTAAGCATATTCAGCGTATTCGTTTAGTTTTACTAGTTTTAGTAGTAATAAATGTACATTTACAGTTAGTATTGTGTATTGTAACAATGTGCAACATATAAACAATAAAACTGTACTTACATTGTTTTAATAACATAAAATAAGACCAAAAAGTGCTCGTGTATCTTACAGATACATTGCGCCCGAACTAGCTACTCCGGCTATTGCGCCCGACGGAGGGTTAAAAATATGTTTCGTCTATTCATTCAACCATAACATTAAGAGGAAAAAAGATTGATGTTTTTACAATAAATCGATGAGATGGCCGAAACCTTTAATTGTCAATGCCTTCATAGTTTGGGAGCGGTTTAAGATATTTATGATTAAATTTTAATCGAACTAGTGGAGATACTTTTTATGTCAAACACGCTGAACCGTAGAGACTGATGAGACGATTCCGATGTCTCATAAGGAAACTGAAGCAGCCGAAACGATTGCCCACAAGGGGCAGATTTGTGTCAGCACGAAGTAAAACAAATGCGAACGACTGATACCTAGTGCAAAAAATAGGATTGCTATTATCATATTAATTAAGAGTATTTTTGTTACTCACGTGGATCGTCCATTGTTTGCGGTCGTATATAATAATGATCTAAGATAATAATACATTCTTTACTCTTATGGAGAAAATGGAAAATGACAAGAACATATTCCGTTTGAAAAGCACTGTTCATATTCTGAATACAATTTGCTAATTTTCAGCAGCGGAAAACGACTGGTTTCTGAAGGGCAAATTTAATTACAGTAAGAATTTAATCTTTATCACCATTTCACATTAATTTAATCACGCCAAAAGGGGTTGTTAAAATATAACAGATTGCGTACAGAATAGATTCAACTGGATTTGTTGGTAAATCGTATTTTATTCTGATTTCAAGAAAAGTTCTGTAGTTACTACGAACAAGGTGCGTGCAGATGAAGTGATTATAACAACCACACACCATTTCGACCCATAACATAAATAAATAAATAAGATATAATATATTTAAATTTCACTCCTCAACGTCGTAAATGTGATAATGGTCTTGCTTTTATATTTATGTATTTAAGATTTTCCATCAGTTTGGTAGATAGGTACTTCGATTAATTTTCCTCTATATACATATACCTACGTTCAAACGTACCTTTTACATAAACTAATTAACCATGTTCAAACATGCTTTACACTCCATTATAACATAAATTTAATTAATTATCTGCACATATCGACACGTGCTGAAACATAGCCCCGCCATACGCTCCCTCATATTAACGTTTAAATGTTATTGACACTCGCATATACAGCATGACTGTTATACAGAGGTTCATTATAAAGTGAGGGATATATTATTAACACATTGTGCTTGAAAT
This sequence comes from Pyrocoelia pectoralis, assembly GCA_036250285.1. Classification (NCBI taxonomy): domain Eukaryota; kingdom Metazoa; phylum Arthropoda; class Insecta; order Coleoptera; family Lampyridae; genus Pyrocoelia; species Pyrocoelia pectoralis. The sequence goes on along the minus strand of CM070076.1, from coordinate 20,105,452 downwards.
AAAAAGTGAAAGAAATTGAATTTCTTAAATAATGGGATTTCTTGTGCACAACAACAGGGGTGGGCCATTTAAAAGGTAACACGCCTGTTTTGGGACATTTAGACAAGTTTCTTAAAAAAACGCTCGGACACGTCCATTTTTTATTTTTGGGGGACAACTTTTGATGTCAAATTTGACTTTGTCAGGTCAACCCCCTAGCCCCAGTAACCCCTAACTCAAGAATTTAAATAGGGAAAGGGTGTCGAGCAACCCCTCATTTGAAGCGTCTTTTAATTCTCTATTCGACAGTATGACCGAAATTAGTTTTATTCGATTTTTTCCACCTCTATGAAAAGCACCCTCTCGATTAACTAAGGTGAGGGTGTTGTTTAGGAAAAATCCTGAAATCTGTCGTTCAAAAGGTCAAAGGTGGCGTATTTCAGGATTTTTCCTAAACAGCACCTCCACTTTAGTTAATCTAGAGGGCGCTTTTCACGGGGGTGAAAAAAAAATTGAATAAAACTAATTTTCATTTGTACTGTAGAATAGAAAACTAAAAGACGCTTCAAATGAGGGGTCGCTCGACTCCCTTTCCCTATTGTAATTCTTGAGTTCGGGGTTGCTGGGGCTAGGGGGTTGACCTGACAAAGTCAAGTTTGACATCAAAATATGCCGTTCAAAAAGTCAAAGGTGGGGTGTTTCAGGATTTTTCCTAAACAACACCGCCACCTTAGTTAATGTAGAGGGTGCTTTTCATGGGGGTGAAAAAAAATTGAATAAAATCGATTTTCATTCATACTGTCGAATAGAGAATTAAAAGACGCTTCAAATGAGGAGTCGCTCGACTCCTTTTCCCTATTTAAATTCTTGAGTTAGGGGTTGCTGGGACTAGGGAGTTCACCTGACAAAGTCAAATTTGACATCAAAAGTTGTCCCCCAAAAATAAAAATCGACGTGTCCGATCGTTTTTTTAAGAAACTTGTCTAAGTGTCCCAAAACAGGCGTGTTACCTTTTCAATGGCCCACCCTGTATTGCTGAATTCAGAAAAAATACTCTTAAACTACATAAAAAAACTGCAAGTTTATCTTATAAAAAAATTAGTGCCGCCATTTTAACTTATACCGGAAGTGACGTCATCAAAGGTAATATCAGCATTTTCGTCATTGGCCCGAATGCAATCGATTGGGGAAAACCGCATTTCCATAACTTTAATAGTTTGTGAATTTAGAGCGTTGCAAGGAAATGTATGCGGACAGACTACAGACTACAGACGACAGACGGATTTTTTTTTTCATATTTTGAATCTACGTATTCAGAAACGCAAACGTATGTAAAAATTTGCATAGTAGTAGTAGTAGTAGTAGTAGTAGTAGTATTTTTATTAACACCAAATAAATGGTACATATTACTTCATATAAAAAATGTACGACAAGCATTAACACATAATAATATTATAAACAATATACACATAGTGGTTTATTTAACAAACAAATCAAAACATTAAAATTTAAATTGAAGAAACTCTTCCAAAGAATAAAACGCTTTTTGAGGAAAATGTACCTTATTGATTTTTTGAATTTGTTTATATTTGTACATTCCCGGAGTTCATCAGGTAATTTGTTAAAGAATACTTTACCCATGTAAAATATAGTGTTTTTACAAAAGGCAGTGCTAGGGAGAGGTAAGTATAAATGTGTTTTTGACGTGTGTTGTATGAATGATGATCCTGACTAGTTTGAAGGTGCTGCCGGTGTCTAAGCATCATGCATAAAGTTTCCAGGACAAACAAAGAGAATATGGTTAAGATATTGTTTTTAATAAATAGTTCACGACAAGACGTTGTACTAGGGACGCGGTTTAATATCCGAATAGCTCGTTTTTGAATTATAAAGAGTTTATTTAGGTTATCATTCGACGTAAAACCCCAAAACGCAATTCCATATCTCAGTCTAGATTCAAATAAAGAAAAGTAAATCGTCCGTAGTAACTTTTTATCCATTGATGTGCTGCAAACACGAAGAGCGAAGCAGGCAGACGACAAGGTTTTAGCTAAGGTTTGTATATGGGCCGTCCATGTCATGTTGGAATCGATTACAAGTCCTAAAAATTTACAGTGGGGAGACTCTACCATATTGACATCATTTAACATAAATTTGAAATTCAAATGATGTTTGTGATTTATAAAGGTCGTTTTACTTAAGTTTAGTGTTAATTTATTACTGTCAAACCATTTTTTTATGTCAAGGAGATCAGAATTAACTTTTGTTGCAGTAAATTTGGGTCATGGTCGCTCCAAGTGATTGAAGTGTCGTCGGCAAATAATATTATGTTGGCATCTATCGATAACCTGCAGAAGTCATTTATGTACAGAATGAACAAGATTGGCCCCAATATCGAGCCTTGTGGAACTCCATGTAGAATAGGTAAAGGATGTGAGTAGAAAACGTTTTGATCAAATGTAATTCGAACCATTTGTGTACGGTCCGCTAGGTAGGACTGAAACCATTTGTATGAGATCCCGCGAAATCCATAGCTTCTAGTTTAGATAACAAATGTGCATGATGCACACAATCAAATGCCTTGGTTAGATCGCATAGTACAGTTACAGTAAATCTATTGTCGTTCAACAGTTGATAGATGTGATTTGTATAATTAAAAATAGCGCCGTGCGTGTTTTTTTCCTGATTGAAATCCAAACTGAAATCTTGATATTAAATTACATTTACTTATATACGAAGTCATTCTAGAAAGCATTAAGGTTCGATTATTTTTGAGAAACAAGGTATTAATGAGATGGGTCGATAGTCTGCAGGAGTATTTGATTGCCACCTTTATGTAAAGGGACAACTATTGCTTTTTTTAAACATGAGGGAAAAGTCCCTTCGGAGAACGACTCATTGATTATTGTACTTAATGCTTGTAGGGCACTGGTTGGAAGATGAGTGACAACCTTTAATGGAATACCATCGATGCCTGTAGAATTTTTATTTTTTAGTTTCTTGATTACGGTTTTTAGTTCATTTAAATCTGTGGGGAAAGCAAAGAAGTTAGAATTATTTTCGAAATTTATCAAAGGATATATAGTTAATTTTGGATCCAAGTTTTAATTAATTTATTAGCATATTCCGAGAAAAAGTTATTTAAGCTTTCGGCAATTTTGCATGGGTTTTTTTTTGGAACACTAACACCTACTTCCATTTTAAATCATACTTTTGGAAAACAATTATAGAAATACAACATTTTTCATTGGAAAATGCGTGGAAACTATTTTGGACAAACGCTAAGGTCTTTAACTTAGCTTTGGTTATGGACCCTACTAAGCTGATTTGGACTAAATTAAATCGTATACGTAGTGGTCATGGGCGATGTAATTTTATGTTATTTAAATGGGGTATAGTGCAACATCCATTGTGTGACAAGTGTCATAATGGCTATGAGGAAACTAGAACACATTGTTGACCATTGTCCAGTGACTAAATTTCAGGGAGGTTTTACTATATTAAATGAACTAACACCGGAAGCTATCGATTGGTTACGATCTATTAACAATTTGTAGTTTATCTTTAACATTACAACCTTTATACGCTGTTTTTTACTTCCCGAGTACGAAGTAAAAGGGAAGTATTGTACCTATTAGTGTTCCAAAAAAAAAAATTTGACCTATGCAAATTTTTACATATCTTTGCATTTCCGCATACGTAGATTCAAAATATGAAAAAAAAAATTTTCCGTCTGTCGTCTGTAGTCTGTACGTACACATTCCTTGCAACGCTCTAAACTCAGAAACTATTAAAGTTATCGAAATGCGGTTTTCGCTAATGGATTACATTCGGGCCAAGGACGAAAATGCTGATATTACCTTTGATGACGTCACTTCCGGTATAAGCTAAAATGGCGGCAATCGTTTTTTTTATAAGATAAAGTTGCAGTTTTTTTATGTAGTCTAAAAGAGTGTTTTTTTCTGAATTCAGCAATATATATTGTGCTATACTTATTTTTTGAAAAAAGTGTTAAAAAAATAATTATTAAAAAATGACTGCAACGCTCGATACTCAGAAACTATTAAAGTTATCGAAATGCGGTTTTCGCTAATGAATTACATTCGGGCCAAGGACGAAAATGCTGATATTACCTTTGATTGCGTCACTTCCGGTGTAAGCTAAAATGGCGGCACTCATTTTTTTATAAGATAAAGTTGCAGTTTTTTTATGTAGTTTAAAAGAGTATTTTTTTCAATTCAGCAATATACAGGGTGATTCGCGAGGAAGTGGCAATATTTTAAGGACATGTCGAGGAAGCCAAAATAAGCAAAATAAACTCATATGTTCAAGTCCGATTTTCATTAGTTTCGGTTATTATTATTATGCATTCTTAATGCAGCAGCTATCATTAGAGCGAACAATCGTTCATTGAAACTCGCTACTAGTGCAGTTTATAAACGCGCAAATAAGTGTATCGAAGTGGGCGGTGGTGTTTTCGAAAATTTGTCGTAAATTAATGCTATTTTTTTAATTTTTGTAATTCATTTTGTAATAAATTTTGGTTTGCTTTTTAAATTACAATTAATCAAAATATCTCCGAAACAAATGAAAATCGGACTTGAACATATGAGTTTATTTTGCTTATTTTGGCTTCCTCGACATGTCCTTAAAATATTGCCACTTCCTCGCGAATCACCCTGTATATTGTGCTATACTTATTTTTTGAAAAAAGTGTTAAAAAAATCATTTTTAAAAAATGACTGCAACGCTCTATACTCAGAAGCTATTAAAGTTATCGAAATGCGGTTTTCGCCAATCGATTCCATTCGGGCCAAGAACGAAAATGCTGATATTACCTTTTATTATGTCACTTCCGGTGTAAGCTAAAATGGCGGCACTCATTTTTTTATAAGATAAAATTGCAGTTTTTTTATGTAGTTTAAGAGTATTTTTTTCTGAATTCAGTAGTATTTATTTTTTCAAAAAAGTGTTAATACGAGGGAAGTCTCGTGGCAATTTGCCAGAATTTTTTATCTATGTCCTGTTTATGCTAAATTGATAAGACTAAAAAACTTCGTACTCGGGAAGTAAAAAAGCACAGTCCGTTGGGTTAAAATCAGAAGACATTTTATTGAATATGGATTTATAAAATTGTCTACTTACGGTCTTACAAAAGAGTAGTAGGTAGTCAGTAACTAAGGGCACTGGCCCTGGAGTGTACGGGAGCAATGGACAGGGCTGCAAAATTTCTGCAAGCCTAGGACAGAAAGCGACCATGTTCCAAGCCGAGTTATATGCAATCCTGACATCGACTGCTCAGATATTAAAAGATAACCTTACCAAAAGGAAAGCAGTCACACTAGTATGGACTGGAGTAACCAGGTTGCTGACGAGCATGCGAGAATGGCTAGCGCAAACCCACTCATAGAATCCGAACCGGCCTCTACGATTACATATAACACAGCCAAAAAGGCGATTCAGGCAATATTCCCGAAAGAGCAACTGGTCGAAAATCCCAGTACAAAGTCATTCCAAGATCCTTCTGGAAACCCCAAACGGGGACTTAGCAGCGTTCATCGTAAGTTAAGAAGGACGTAGATAAAACTTGCGACAGAGATGGTCACAAGCCACTATCGCCTGAACACCTGCATAACATGGAACTGACCGATAGTCCGATATGCAGGAGTTGTGGTGAGGAAGCACTATACCACGTTATTTGCCAATGTGAGGCACTCACAAAGACCCAAGGATTATTCTCGTTTATACTCCTTGGGTAACACCTACTTGGAAATGACAAGATTACACAAGAGGAAGTAACGAAGATTCGCCATACTAAAATCCTGGACTTTGTTAATGATACAGGTATTCTCGAAGGGTAGACAATAGCGGGGAGCACAATAGACCAAAAGTCCCAGTGCAGGAACCAATTGGGACTACCCCTAGTATAATAATAATACGGCCTTACAAATCAGTCGTTAGCAACTCCTTAACTGCCCTGTAAATGTGTGAAGATGCTCCAATCTACATAAAAATGATGTTCCCAATGTCCATCTCAAGGGTGAACTGGTAGAATTATTTTTTATTTTGTTATTGTTCTCATGGTGTTTTAAATTTTCTGATAAGAGTTCATAAGTAACAGTTTAAGAATATTTAGTGACTTTAAGTTTAAATGTATAGGTACGCCCTCTATATTCTGTGTTTCCCCGAAAAACTATGTGAAAATGCAGCAAACGGCGACTTGCTAGTCATGAAGACCTGAACCACTTCATGTGGATTTTCTGTTAAGGATATTTAACAGCTTTGAGTATTGACTGTTCTGCTTCAATTTCCATGTGAACTATTGCAAAGAAAATGAAATTGTAAGTAGGTATACATTTTAAGATTGTGCGTAGAATTTTTCATGACATTCGCAATTGTTCTGATGTAGAATTTACTACATAGTTTTAGTGGATTAATGTTGGCTATGTTTTAATTTTCATGAAGAACTTCTACTTAGAGATGATTAATTCTTAGTCTGTTATATGGTGAGTTGAACCTTGAAACTCACCAAAAATGTCAAAACAACTAGTTTTGCCTTATTGGGGTGTGGTATACCAGACGTACAGTCAGCACTTTTGCACACCAAAGTCGGATTCCTCTTAGTGGAATATTAGCAAGCGAAGATTTAGAGTGTAGTGAAGAACAAAAAGTTAAAATTTGTGTTCAGTAGAAAAAAATACCTGAGTGTTTATATAACGCTATTATCTTTTCACACAGTTGAAGTGCATTCAATATTCAAATTAGATCTGTACGGGTTCAGCTAAAATTGTTGGTAGGATACCTCTGTTTTAGATTATTTTTCCCTTATCCAACTCATATCATTAGCATAATAATTAAGAACTCAAGTTTCTTACTGTCTGAAAGATGGCTGTCACTTTCCCATAAAAACGGAATTAGTGACCTCCACGAAAAAAAATATATGAATTACGGCAATCGAGCATTAATCCAACCATTCTATAATTTTCTCAAATTTAAGTTTACAACGATATGCGGAATAGTTGAAGAACTAATTTTACTCTTACATGTGGCCGTTAATGGTGTGGTGAATGTACTTGTTCGTATACCACTAAACTACACCTGGCGGTCTCGGGTTCGAATCCCGATCGGATGGTGTTAAAAATACTTCCGGACATGGATGTTTGTGAACGTATAGGGCTAATAACCACAGCTGTTGATGCCCCCAAAAATTTACTCTTACCTGATTAAGTTAACTGTCAATTCAACCCAACGGAAAACGTAAATTTGAACGTTTTTGAAGAGATGGCGTGTGTGTAAAGGTTCTTGGTGGTGAACTATTGGAAAAATGTTGTTAATTTATCGTCAGTTTCATGAGAATCTTAAAGTTAAGCCCATTAAGTCATGTCAAAAGCAGGAATATTAATCACTGTAAAAAATGCTATGCTGTAGTTATTAATGATACCAAACGGTCAATAGCGTGAGAAAAAGCAATACGCATTACTGTCCGTTTTATTTTTGAATTATTGTTTTCTTTACACGTTACAATAATGTTATGTAATATTCGAATATATGAAATTTGCAAGTATTATCGTTGTAAAGGTCACGTGATCGTTAAAAATTCTACCTAGACTCAACCAGTTAATTGTGCGCCTCTTCCTGTCACCTATACTATGCACAGATTTCGATTTTGTTCATAAAATTTGTGCACCATAAATAATTATGGCATTGATAGAGTTATCGCAAAATTAGTCAGCAAAGCCAAATAAGAAAATCAAATTACAAATCAAGAATTTTATTTAGGCAGGTTGAAGGGATACAAAATTGATTCTTAGGTATTTGTAGAATCTTATAAACGTTGACGATTTAAGTTATACAGCTGAAGAATGACAATTTGGTTCCGTAGATAAAATAAATAAATAATAAATAAAATCCAGGGATGCCCAACTCGTAGCTCGCGAGCCACGTGTGGCCCGTCAATTATGATGTGGCTCTCAGGCATGAAATGTCATCTCTATAAAATATGTACAATACCGCTATTAATGGCCATGGTTGTTTAGACATTTTTTAACCAAGGAACCAAGGAGGAGGAGGCGTTGTAATAAAATAGGTATAAGAACATCATCTAGCTATAAAACAATATAACACCTCCTCCTCATTGGCAATGCATCGGATGGACCAGAAAAACTCACTTATCAGCTCCAGCATATATTTTACAACAGAGAATAATAGGAGAGACCATTGAGAAACAACCAGACGCGACAACGCGCACTAACCCGTCACGTTCCGTCACGTTGACGGCCGTCGACGAGTTGTTCTCACGGAAGGCGACGGAACGGACAAGTACGCGCTGCATTATTTAATCTTGAACTTTTTTTGACGGTCCGTGTCATGGCGGAACGTGACGGGCTAATGCGAAGGATTCCCTTTCCAATAATTCCAATAAAAATATTTTCGTCACAAAACGCGATCAACCTTATTTATAGCCATATTTCTGAATCACTCTGGTTATACGGAAAATAAAAAAAAACCATAACAACAAATAATACATCTACTGTGAATTCACCAATATCTTATAACTCAAAAATGATATCTTGATAAAGGAAGTGTAGTATAACTTCCGAAACGTAGAATTTTATTAATAAATTACACGAGATGAACTCTAGAATGAATTTTAATGTATGTGGCTCGCAACAAATTTTAAATACTCAATTGGCTCAAGCCAGGTTAAAGGTTGGGCACCACTGCCTTAATCGAATTTTTATTGCAAACTTGTAATGTTACAAAAAGGATTTGAATTTTCCTCGGCCCCACACTTGTAATTGGATAAAAAGTGCTATATTAATTGTGGGTATAATCACGTACAATTTTTGAGTGTTTATCTTGTTGGCTCCGGCATTGACAATTTTGGACCATTGTTTCAAACATCAAAATTGTGCTTTAAGTTGGGAAAGCCACGTAATTACAGAATGAAAAGCATTTTAATAATTGGATAGATGTATGTTTTAGCAATATTTATATGGCAAGCCATTTTACCATTTATTCACTGCAGTCATTATATGTCATTTTAATTCGAATCTATTTCCATGTCACTTAGGATAATGAAAATTACACTATTTTCGTTAAGAAGAATGCAATTTTCATTCTTAATTAAAATTTAAATACAAAAATTAATTTAAATTAAAATGAAAATGATTATGTTTTTCCTTTAAAGATTTTCTTGTAGCATTTATGTCATGATATTCTTACATCATATTAGTTTTCAGGACATATCGAATCACAAAAATTCATTTTCTTGGGATATGACTTCCTTTTAACAATTTTTTATTGGAATGCATTCTTAAAGTTCGTTGCATTTTTATTTTAATTTTAATTTTAATTCAGTTTCTTATCACAAATTCTTATTTAAACTTTAAATTTATTATTTTGTTTACCTTAAAGTTGTTGTAACAAAACAGTTGTTTTAACTATGAATAAATACTTGCAGTAGAACTTAAATTGTAATATATAAAATCATTTTTATGGTAATTTAAAAGATAAATTCAAGGTTGGTTAATGAAAAATATACTTTCCTTCAGGTAAATTATTAAATGTTTCATAAGGAGCAATAGGTTTTATGTATTTTTTCGTAATTAGAATGAAAATATGTATTTAAATTTTAATTAAGAATGAAAATTGTATTCTTCTTAACGAAAATAGCGTAATTTTCATTATCCCAAGTGACACGGAAATAGAATTTAATTAAAATGACAGATTAACGTCTAAAGTGAATAAATGGTAAAACATACTCTTTGGTAAAACGGCTTGCCATAAATATACAATATCCTCTCGCTGTTTCACGTTGACAACGCATTTGAGCTGAAACCCCGTCCTATTCTAGTTCTGTAACGGCAACTGCCAATGCAATGAAAATCAGTAGCGTAATTTTTGGCACAATTAAAGCTCATTTTTTTCTATATTCCCTTTTTAAATAAATAATAATTGCTCATAGTATATGTTCTTTATAAACCGAAGTTCTTATTTCTTTTCAGTTTTCTGTTAAAATAGAGTTCACTTTTATTTTTTTGAAATCATGAGCACTTAGCACTGATTCTTTTACAAATAGAATTAAAAAAGAGTTGTTTTCAATGGATCGATTCGTTATCGAAGTCTATTTACCACTATATTATCAGACTCTTTATTTTGATTGAATTATCTGTAAACTTATTTTGTGGAACTCCACAAACTGTAATAAAATGAATACAAGTAGTCAAGTAATCCCGCTAATTCTAATAAATGCTTCCCGACGCCATTTCACACTATTTTGAATCAATTATTGACGTTATCTTGAGAATAAGCGGATTTATTAAGCACGTGACGTAAAATTCGGAGCACAATTGAAAAAAATAGCCTCCGTAACTACCAAAGGAGACAAGGATCCAATAAATAGCGTGGGAAACGTAAAGTGTAGCCTGCCTGTGTACGATTTATATTATCAATTATTCATCTGTATTATAGTTTTTGTGTGGTTATACCTTACTCCTGTAAAGTGAGAAGGTACAACTGGCATCTGCGTATTTTCTCACTTAGCAGATCTTGCATCATAGGACAAACAGATAGATATTGACAATATACTACCATTTCAATGCTGCCTTTTTAGGTAGTACATTGAACATAATTATACTTGAAATTTAAAAGTTAAAGCACCTTGTCGTCTGGTGGCCGTGCCAACTGCAATCGATTTATTAAAACTCAAAAAGGTTATATTACCATATCTAGTCTTGTAAATACATTTTCGAGATTGAAAAATCTCATCTAAAATGTTACTTGAGTTTCTTTTACACAACACACATATTTATAAGGACATTATGCTTTGCATTTCGAAAATAAAATTCTCTAAATCTGTTTGAATATAAAACTATCATAGGGGGATATGTTTGAAATACAATTCCACAAAGTAGAAATAGATTGAGTATTGCAACATATATTTAAAAGTAAATCTGATGGCTGAAAAACGAAATTGTTTTATAATATGTCGCGTGCACATTAAACCGCATTGAAGGATAAATTTATGGCGAATTTGTGAAGTGGCCATAACTACTTTCCATCTTTCTTATTTTCGTGATTACTGTTTCTCTATTTTTGTTAAATATCAACTTATAAATGATAAGTAAAGATATTGACCCTTAAAATACCTATTCACGTAGATTGGGCAGTTGCCCCGGAGTATAACCTTTAACGTGCAATCTGCTTGTAAAAGCTCAATGAAAAAAATTAATTACCGAACATATTTGCTTTTGTTTTAAAATTAAGTGTAAATGTATTTGCAAGTTTTCCCTTTAACAGAAATGTTAAACTATACGAAGGGTTTAAACCGAAGCAGAATGAAAAATTTGAAGGCAGCAAAGTCAGTTTGAATCGAAACGGGTTTATTTACGGGAAAAGCTGTGATTACTAATACTAAGCTATCGCTAGTACCTTTAGTTGAAATACATATACATATATTGAGAAAAAATAGGGCTATGTATGAAAGCTCTTACATCTAAATTGATACAAGCACGGGTAACAAAATTTGAAAATGGAAACGGTAAGTTCGTAATGTATACTAAAATACAGTGTAACAGTAGAAGCGGATAGCATTAGGGGATTTATTACGATCGAACTTTACCTTTTACTAGAACGGTGAATACTATTAAAATGGAGATGGAAAATGTACTACCGATACACTATTTTTAATGTTTCCATTGATCTAGCAATTCATTAGACACCAGGATCGCTCTAACGGAATCTATTACCACAGATAAGTTACTACTGTGCTATTACACTTTAGCATCGGTTTGTCATCATTGTTCTCATATGCTTGCGCTTAGGTCGCACAAAGCTTTTGTAAACAATGACGGAATCGCTGTTTATATTAATGAGCACACAATACTACACGCTCAAATTAGAGCATTAATAATCAAATTGAAAAGCACTCGTGGAACAATATTATTAAACCTCCTCCATTAGTACTGTATTATAAAAATACCTAATAATGTTCCCAGTTTATTAATAAGTACCTACCTACCTAAGTACACAAAATAATAATTAAAAAAATCTGTAGAAAAATGTGAAAGTGAAAGCACATGTACTCGAAATTGTTTATTAAAAAGACGTCTCCCAGTTGGTAAATAAAGCTCAATTTATTTATTTGATTTATTTGCCACGGTTATAATCTCAAGTGATGGTCTGGTCATGGTATTCAATGGTATCGTGTCAGGTTAGCATGGGTATTAAATAAGAAGTAATAATAATAAGAAAAAAAGTAAAGTTTTTCCGGTTTGTAATGCATATTTAAACGGAAAAAGAAAAGATGAGAAGAGAAACGTTTAATTGTGATTCTCCGAAACAAAAAAAAATAGCATTTTTTTGTGTTGTATTGTATGTTTGATTGTTTGTCCTAAATAATAATTATATCTTTAACAAAGATTCTTAATCCTAACTACTTAAAACTTAACCAAAAAATTATACCATTACATACTTACAAATCTACAAATCCCTTTCATTTTCTCCCCTCTCCTAACAACCTTCTTCTACTTTCTCCTACCTCTTACATCCACCCTAATCCCTATCCACCATCCCCCAGCAGTTCCTTCCAACTCCTGCGTTCTTCGCTCAGCCCCTCACACTCCCCTACCATGTGTCCTATTCTTTACCACATATTCTACGCTCCCTTTTCACATCCTCCCACCAATACTTATTTACTGCCTCCTCATTTCCGCACCTATACCTCCCTATCAGTCTTTTCTGTTTGATATTTAGACCACTCCATATTTCTCTTTATAGCTTCCCTCCCTAATTTTTCCCCTTCCTTTCCTATTCCTGCGAATCCCTATCCTTTTCGTCACATCCTCTGTCGTAATCTTCCCCAGACCTCTCTCTCTTTTGCTCTGCACCTCTCCACTAGCATCTCCACCCGCCACTTTAATAATAACTCCTCATTTACTCCTGTCCATTCTTTATTTTTTCCCTTTTACATCCTTCCAACAGCTTTAAAGGGTCGACCCTCCTCTCCCCCTCCCCAATTCTTCTTCGTATCTCATAGCTCACCTGCCTGTATGGATTCTCCCATTATAAATCTGTCAACATAATATATCCAGGCCCAAAACCCATCTTCAGTTACTAGTCTGGACCTTATCCAAAGCCTCTCCACTCCCAAATTTCTATGCCGTACATCATTACGCGTTGCACTAATTTTGCCACTCCCATCTTCTCACGTAACTACTAAATGTTCTTTCTCCAAACCCCCATACCTGCCCTACACCTTTTTCCCCCTTCTCTGTAACTCCTTGATATGCGCGTCGTCCTTGTTATCGTATCTTAACCGGTAACGCAAGCATCTAACCTCCCCTCCCGTCACTTCCCCACCTAGACTCATTATCCTACTACCTCTTCTTCCTTACAAAAAAATAGTACTGAACAGTGAGTTTCAATGTATTTTTAATGTCTAAATATTCTTCTGCTTCAAATTTTCCAGCAATCACATTTTGAAACAACACAAAACAAATTTCGATACTTTCCTTTCTCATTTGCGTCCAATAATAAACATGAAACATTTTTCGCAAATAAAGCGCAACTCCCCCCCCCCCCCCCACCGCTCTCCAAAGTTTTGCTTGGCAATATCTTCCGACCGAAATATAACAATGTGGTAACAAAACTTCCACAGTACGTATTTGAGAAACTTTTATGTTATTCTTGTTTGGTTTCCATTGCTTAAGAAATATGTGCATAAATGCTCATTTAGAATCTTTTGTACAATGATTATTACGAAAACGCTGTTCATAATTGTTGTAAAACTTAATGTTACCAAGGATGTTGTTTCCAATGTTTAACATATTATAAAAATAATATCTATGGCGATAATTTCGACAATTTTCTACACATTTTTAAAAACATAAAATCATTATGTTTAGCAAGTTTCGCAACAAATTTGTTTTGTTATAGTTATTGTGTTTGCTGGGATACAATCAATTGCTATGTATTTCAAAATGAAACTTCGAAATGCAAACGAATTTCATCTACCACTGCCACTACCATTTATACAGAATGGCATGTCGTGAAAGGAGTAATCTCATGTCTTACAACTACAAATATACGAAGAAGTCATTAGGAAAGCATATAAAGGTTATTTATACTCAAAATGTGAAAAATTCCATTAAAATAAGAAAATTGATTTTACTTTCCTTACTTTCTTATATAAATATTCAAGATTTAGTAATTAGGTATGCGTGATTTTAACACTATTTAAGAAACAGTTATAATTAATCCGATCAATGCGATCTGAAAGTCAACCTTTAAATAGTTTGTGACGCGTGTAGGAAAAAATTCCTTTTTAATTCATTTCTCTTTTCTTGCGTGTTGGTTTACGTTAATGGTTTGTAAATGATAATATATTTTTCTACCAAATCAGGCAACATTTTATTGCAATAGTTTCACCTTATTTTCTTCTAAACAGATTAGTCAAGTTGCGTCATGGTTGTGATTGTCATGCGTAATGTTATTGTTTGTTTTTTATCAATAAGCAAAATCAAAATTAAATAGTTTTCGTTTGGTGTTGGTGTTGGTATAAACTCATGGGCTAGTGATTGTGACAAAGAGCCGTCTTCAGTTTAGATGTTATTTGTAAGTAGGGAAGTGTAATTCAGTTAGAATCCACAATAACCTTAACGGTTCATTTAGAACATTTGGTGACCCCGACGTGATTTTGTGTTAACGATGGCTGATTTGGAAAAGACGTTGAAGGACGGGGGTCATGAATGGACGGCGGCCACGAAGACCCTCACTGCGGTGGAGTTGGAGTTGGCCAAGACCACAAGACCAAAGAAGATATCGACGAGTACTTGATGACAATTTTAAATGGTCATCTGAAGAAATTAACTGATTCCAATTCCAAGGTTTATGAGTTCATGATCGAGACGGATGGTGCTAATGAGGGTTTTGAAGATGAACGTACAGTAACAAGAGTAAAAAGATTTTGGTTTCGGATGTGGCATCGGACTGTCCAGAGGTAGAACATTTGATTGGAGCGTTAGCAGGTTTACTTCGAACACTTTCGTTTCCATACAAGGTTACTATACACTGTGTCCCAATTTCGATGCTCACCATTGGTATCTTGGTTATTAGAAGACGTAGGGCAACGGTTAAATGGGGAAAGTTTTGTAGAATTTAATACTCACGACAAATATCATTTCAAATTTGACCTAACTTTTTTAATTTTTAAAATATTTAGAAAAAACCAAAATTTGCCGATTTTCATTTCCTCAATAACTCTTTAACGCTTAATCTGACCTCTTTTAAAGTTTTACATTATTCAGACACTTTTTTAAGACAAATGATTTGATATAATCAGAAGCCCCCGATTGTCATTTGTTTTTAAGTTATTAGTGCTATCTTTTGTTTTTTATATTGCGGCGATATTGGATTTTTAGTTGGTTAGATAGTCTTTAAAAAGAGCTTTCCAACGATGTATAACATGCCTGAAAAATATTTAGTTATAGTTTGTCCCACGAGAGCTCGGATGTGACTGATTAGTTATTGCTGTGTGAATTAACGCAAATTATATTTGCTTTATAATGTCGCTTACCCATAATTCGTTAAAAAATCAATCGTAGATAATTTGCGTTAATTCACACAGAAATAACTAATATGTCACACCCGAGTTCTCGTGGGACAAACTATAACTAAATATTTTTCAGGCATGTTATACATCGTTAAAAAGCTCTTTTTAAAGACTATCTAACCAACTAAAAATCCAATATCGCCGCCATATAAAAAACAAAAGATAGCACTAATAACTTAAAAACAAATGACAATCGGGGGGCTTCTGATTATATCAAATACTTTGTCTTAAAAAAGTGTCTGAATAATGTAAAACTTTAAAAGAGGTCAGATTAAGCGTTAAAGAGTTATTGAGGAAAATGAAAATCGGCAAATTTTGGTTTTTTCTAAATATTTTAAAAATTAAAAAAGTTAGGACAAATTTGAAATATTTGTCGTGAGCATTAAATTCTGCAAAACTTTCCCCATTTAACCGTTGCCCTACGTCTTCTAATATCCGAGATACCAATGGTGAGCATCGAAACTGGGACACAGTGTATAGTATCACTGAATTTAGAAAACCAAATTGAGAACTTTTCAATAAACTGTGACCACAGATTAGACTTGACATGTTGAAAGGGCGTCGGTCGGTCGATTGCGGCTTATTGACATAGATAACATATTAGATGAAATTTGATTAGACAAATCCATTAAATTTAGGATGAGGTGAGCCAAGGCCTCCTGGTGAGCACATTATTCATTCATTCATTCCTATTTCAAAAACTGTTTTATATTTTATTTTTGGCTCTTCATGTTGAAATGCTATAGGATTTAATGGAGCAAGGACGCTCAAAATTTCTCCAAAATTTTACTGAACAATAATTTCACATCTCTAAGCTCTTTGGGCTGATTAGTTCATATTTTCCAATGCAATGATGGCTTAATAATCGTATGTATGAGGACTTGCCGGTCTGCCGTGAACAAAACGAATTGTTTTTTTTTCCAAGATGCAGTAATTACCGTCTTTGTTTTCGTTTTCAACGATCGGTACGTAGGAATAGTTAATGTATGAAGGAATGAGACGATGGAGCTGTTTTCTTAATAACTTATGATTTTCAATTTTCTTTAAGTGAATTTTACATTGTTCCCCTCAAGAGAATTGGAATTGAACTTCAATTTCGGTTTTTAATTCGCAAATAACTACAATAGTAGCGAGCATAAGAACCATTAAGTGTAGCCCCTTATAGTTGGCACTGGAATTACAACCCTGAAACAAATTGTGTTGTTATTGATTGTAAACTCCCGCATAACTGCTTTAGTACATCATACGCCGAAGCATTATTTATGGCAGTTCTAGAACAACTTCAATCTATGACCTCTTAATAGTTTTCTCAGCTTTTAGCGAGTTTTGTGAGTTAAGATAATGCTTTCGATTAGAATTTATATGCAATGTAAATGTCAGAAATTCATTTTGGTAATTGCAACCACGATGAAACTCGCACTTTCATGAATAAATAAAGTGCAATATGACATTTACGAGAAGGGAAATGTGGTATTACAAAGTTTGTAGTAATCGAGTTTTATAGCTTGTTTCAGAACCCACAAACCATAACTGCTCGGTAACTTATTGTCACATATCATAAAGTAATAAGAGCTCATTCTATCTACCAAATTTCATATTTCACCTTACTTTACCTTTGGGAAACGGCGCGCGTTCCTGAACATTTCGTGAAAATTGAAAACGGAATAGTAGTAGGTGCCCAAGCGTCGACGCGACCAATATCATTACCTTGAAACACCCCACATTACTCCATTTTATACGGATATTAAAGAAATACGTTCCATGTTTTACCTAATTTATTTAACCGTAATTGGTTTGTACATTTTTCAAGGGCACGATACAAAGAAATCAATAGCTATGACAGATTGAAGTAATTAACTATAAGTAACAGCCGCAAACCTCAAATGAAATGTTCAGATTCTTTGATTCGAAATTTTTTTTGTTTTCATCATAATGTAAAGAGATGTTTGCAGAATGTTGGTGATCTGGGGTGGATCAGTGATCATTGTTATAAAAATATGTCGCATTCCCATTTGTCGCAGTGTTTTCATTTTCTACAGTGTTTTTTTTATTTTCCACACCTCACCGCCATTATTAATTACTACACTTCGAAACAAGACACGTCTTTCATGTACAACATAAAATTAAAAATGAAGTTCAAACGAGAACTTAGTTTGTGAAAACTGTTAACCCAATAATTATTTTTAACATCGTGATTAATGCATCTGTAATAGGCACAAGTACAATTTCAACGAAGTTGAATTATTACTTCTATCATACTCTCAGCTTTTATGTTATATTTATAACAGTTTTCAATTTTTATTTGTAGACCGGTCGCTTGCTGTGAGTGGTTGATTGGTCTGGTGTCCGCTGTGAAGATGAAAATTAACACATTTGTTTGTTAATGGGTCTTCCAATTTAAATTGATAGATATTTGAGCTTTTGCTTGATAAGGACTGCTCCTGTGCAGAGGTTAAGCAATGGAAATGATTTCACCGTGTACGTGTTCGCTACGAGCGATGAACGATATTTTAGTGTCGCGAGCCTTTTCTTGATGGGGTGATGTTGACGTAAAAATAGTTGAACATTTGTAAATAAGCCGGTATATTTTACAAAGCGTCAATTTGTCTCCGGGAAAATTGAGAGTACTAAACACCGAAGCTGGGTAATCTATCCAGAGTCGTATGAAGGACTTCCAGGTCGGTTTGAACGTTTTGGAGTCGTGTGTGGCACTTAGTTGACAGATTTGGTTAAGGGTGTTCCAAATTAGGGAACCATTTACCATGAAAGGGCCGTGATGGCAGCCATAAGTCTGAAAACCAAGGGGTTGTTGAACAGCAGAGCTATTGAGATGGGTCACTCCACGAATTCTGGGGGAGGCAGATAAGCGACTGCCTATCTTAGAGGAGCGATCTAACTAACTTATCCCTCAATTTATATTAGGCAAAAACTACCGCATCTTCTTAGATGCGGAAGTAGCACCCCAACCTAACATATTCATCTTCACGGATGGATGTAAAACAATGGAAGGAACCAGTACTGGTATTTTACTCCAAAAAACTGAACTTTCATATCACCCAACCACTAGGCAGATTTCCGACTATATTCCAGTCAGAATTGGTAGGATTAACGCTTAGTGCCAGAAAAGTTCTTATGCAAAACATACATAACAAAATTATTAGAAAAAAAAACTATTATAAAACAGGTGTTTTATGGTCCAGAGCCGGCTCTCGGACC
Organism: Pyrocoelia pectoralis; assembly: GCA_036250285.1. NCBI lineage: Eukaryota > Metazoa > Arthropoda > Insecta > Coleoptera > Lampyridae > Pyrocoelia > Pyrocoelia pectoralis. The sequence goes on along the minus strand of CM070076.1, from coordinate 20,086,644 downwards.
AACTCGTAGCCTGGCGCGCTTTTGCACAGGGCTATCAAGAAAGAACCTCCGGCTACTTGTGGGCATAGTTTCTGGGCACTGTAAACTATACAAACACATTCACCGCATGGGCTTGGTAGAATCACCATCTTGTAGAGGATGTTACGTAGACAACGAGACGGCAGACCACATACTTTGTGAGTGTCCCGCACTTGTCCAACTGAGACGATCCAAGTTGGGGGAATCCTGGCCGGACATGGTTACGATTAGAGCAGGTTCCCCTTCCAGCATCCTCAGGTTCATCTCACGTGTGGGATGGCTTGAGTGACGTTGTGGGGTCGGACGACTCTAGTCAGAGAGGCAGTACAAAGGGCCCTCAACCGAGAAAGAGCGGTGACTGTCGGTGGTCACGCTGGTGATCTAGCTGCGATCCTCTAAAACCCCTTAAGTTTTCTCCTCAACAGAAGGTTAGTCGCGTTTCTATAATAAAGTTGAGGATTTACTGGTGGCATTCTCTGACTGTAAAGATTGTAAGTTTTTTGGAGGGATAATTGCAGAAACGGTGTCAGAGGTGGTAACCATACATATCTGATCCTGTGGTATATTAAGCGGTAGGTTTTGGAGTATTTTTTTCATTTCCTGATGAGATAACGCTGCCCGGGCAACGTTGGACAAGTGTCCTAAATTGCAACCGTCGGATATGGAAAACATATTGATTATATGCGACGCTTCATAAATTCTTTGAGATTCAGTATATAAGTACGAATTTTAAATTCAAACATCAAAGTTTTATAAAATCCTCATCCTTCAACTGTGCGAGAATCACAAACTTGTTAAACTCAAATAGGATCGATTGACGTGAAGGCCTTCGATTTAAACTCATATTCATCGAATGAATTTCGTATGTAAATGTTTTCTTAGACATGGTTTAGCTCTTTGTCGAATGTACTATGAAGTTTTATGAAACGGTATTAAAATCGTCGTATTTGCGGACAGTGGGCGTAGGATTTTAAAGTAATTGTTGATGTTTAAAAGCGAGTATGAAAATCGGTAAACTATTCCAAATGTGTGGTGAATTTCCACTTTTTCCATATAAAAAGCTCGAGTTTCGGTAAAAATGTATGAGCGACATGAGATTTGTGTAATTTAGGCGACAGTTTTAAGCTTGAGCTTCCATAAGCACAAAAAGCTTCATAATTCCTTTGAATGACAAAATGAGAGCTAGGCTTAGTGATTGCGGATTTTGTCAATAGGTCTTAGCACATTCTTTTGTTATGTCAACCTAACCTATGTTGTTTTCTTGTTGTTTTGACTTCCACCTTTAATTTAGTGAAATAATTGTATCGATTAGTTATTTAGTTTCGTTTTTATCCCAATGGGAGAACAAAACGCGTATTTTAGACATATTTTATTGTATTATTTCCGAAAAGGCAAGAACGTATCGCAAGCACACAAGAAGTTATGTGTCGCATATGGGAATAAGATATGGCTTTGAAAAAAATTGGTTTACCAAATTTCGTTCAGCTGATTTTTCACTGAAAATTGCTCAACGATCTATCTTCAGTTGAAGTTGATGGGACCCATATCAAGACCATTATCGATTCAGATCGTCATAACACACCTCGTGAGATTGCAACGAAGATCGTAGTATCGCATACTCATTCAAAAAAAAAAAATTAAAACAGCTTGACTACGTTAAGAAACTCGATTTATGGGTCCCTCATTAGCTTAAGGAAATTGATTTGACGCAACGCATTATCATCTGCGATTCGCTTTTGAAACGCAACGAAATTGATCCATTTCTGATACTACTGATTAGGTACTGGCGATAACAAGTTTATAAGAACGTTAATCGGAGAAGATCGTTGATGATGCAAGATGTACTACTGAGCCCAGACTACATCAAAAGCTGAAATTCGCTAAAAATAGGTTATACTGTCAGTTTGGTAGGATTTTGTACTTTGAACTTTTACCAAGGAACCAAACGATTAAACGTGTACGTTCAACAACTCGCCAAAGTGAGCGAAGCAGTTCAAGAAAAACGGCCAGAATTGGAAAATCGTAACGGTGTTGTTTTCCAGCATAATAATGCAAAGCCCCACACATCTTTGGTCACTCGCCAAAAATTATTGCAACTAGGTTGGGATGTGTTGTCACATCCACCATATAGCTCTGACCTTCGCTTAGCATTTATTTCGTTCCATACAGAACTTCTTAAATGGTAAAACTTATAATGACGCTGATGATGTAAAATCACATTTAAATCAGTTTTTGCTGACAAAAATCAAAAGTTTTATGAACATTAGAGAGAGAGATTACCATGCTCGTCAGCCATAGATACACTTACCTGCTACCGCTATCAACAACTCAAGTAGGACATCTGAATTGGCAGATCATTGGTTTATTGCAACTCAGTATTGATGGTTAATGCCGTTAAAGGTCACTTATTTAAAATTCTAATTGCGTCAATTTTTGCAACTCGCGTCTTTACGTCTCTGAGGTGTGCAGTGCGCTTATTGGAAGGCATCGAAGCTGATTGCGATGAGTGGTTATTATCTACCTACTCGTAGATAACAAAAATTCAATTTTTTTAATTTTTGTCTGTTTGTTTGTCTGTCCGTCTGTTTGTATGTTCCAGCATCACGTAAAAACTATTGAACCGATTTGAGGTCCTGGGAAGGACGTAGACTTTATTTCATCGCAGGGACCAAACCCGAGCTCCTCACATGACAAGAAAGGGTGCTAGCCTTTGTCCCACGAGCAACCGAAATTTTAAAGAGCGAAATTATTGTCGTTTTCGTGTAGCCGTTGTTAAAAATACAAAAAAATTCGTTCTCTATCTCTCATCAAAAATAAGTAGAACTTACAAATTTATTAATGAAGCTGCAGATATTAGTTATACAAATTGTAGAAAAGGAGAAAGGCAACAGATAAACAGCTAGTTAAGCATCAAATACTAACGGTTCCGAGTATTTTTATAATTAATTTCGATTATGTATGCTAAATATGCATCACAAAATTACAAAATATGGGGTCAGATACTCACAATTACACCACGATAAATTAAAGTGACATTTTGTCAAAGCTTCCACAAGTTAGATAGAAAACGCTTTTAAATTTTGTAACAGAATATAACAAATTTTGAATTTATCTGAAAAATTATAAAGTGAACGTTTTATAACATCACAGAATTTAAAAAATGTAAGGTAACATATTGTGTATTAAGCCTTCGAGTATTATTTTGCTAAAGACCCATAACTTCTGTAAAAATTATATTGCAGCAAGAACATAATATTTTGGTTTTTTTTCTTTCTCTATTACTTTCTCTATTTGTTTCACAAAACGTCAAAAACACCAACCATGTGGTTGTAAAAAATTTTAATTAATTGACAAAATTCATTTTCAACTATACTAAAAAGACTTTGAAACAGCTAACGTTGTAGATTAGCGAAACGTAAGATAACGAAACGTATATAAATGTATGTACATACAATAAGTATTTTATTATAAATAAAAATACAGTTCTTCGACTTATATAACATAAAGAGAAGAACCAACAAGAGCATGTTGTCTAAAACCCAACGTCCATGAAAATAATAATTAATAATTGATGCATGGTTTTGTATTCCAGGTGAGGTTTTTCCAGTTAAAGGTCCTGTTTCTCTTAGGCGCGTAAAAAGGTCTGCTGAAAAACGTGCCACATACAGCCTTGCAAAATGTAATCCGTCTAAATTAAGACAATTTAGATGAACACTTTGTAAGACCATAATATTGAGTTCATGTCTCCTTTTCTTGACTGAAAAATTCGCCATTTTTAAAATAACAGCAATAACAGACAAAAGTTGGATTTCCCTAATAACTTTCAAAAATGTGAAGTCATCGTTTTACGGCAGACGTATACAGGTTTTCTCAAAAACGTTTGCTCTAAACGATTTGGCACAACACAACAACACTTTCTTGATAAGAAAACATATTTTAGATCCATCTTACAGACTTATCTCACTCTGCACAGCATTAAGTGAAGAGTGATCGTTTAGTGTTAAATATCTGAAATTTGGTAATATTATTTTTCGAAATATTCGCCTTTATAGCCAATCCACAACCTTAAGCCAGTTTATAAAGCAATTTTTCCACTCTAAAGATGATCCTGTTTTGTCCTTGCTCCAAAAAATTATGTAAAACCTAACGACTACTAACGTGTAAACACTTTTGTAATGCTTTCATGTCAATGCAAGCTATTCGAATGTCAATATCACTGTATGGTATCCTAATTATAAATATTGCTCTTGTATGATCCTTCTTCGTCACAACCGATGCAGTTTCTCTCCATTAGATCACTTTGAAATCATAAAAATCATGATACCAAAAGGTTTTTGCACGTAATTCCTTTTCTTCCAAAACTCACCTTTCTTATATTCAAAAACATCGTTCCAAGACGATTTTCGATATAAGAACTTGTTTCAGTGATGGATAGTTCCGCTCCCCCACCCCCTCTCATCTCTGGAATTAGTCCAGATCTGACAGCCCACTTAGCTTCTTCCAATATTCCGTTGTGCCCTTGTGGTAAATGTAATTTTGAAAATATATTTACAATAATTAATTACGATTCAACAAAATGGGGGATTATTTCGTGCGATATCTTGACAACAAACCGAAGACTGAACATTAAGAAAAAACGTTGAATATTACAAAAAGAATAGTAAAAAACGTTAGCTAGCACCATTACGCCAACCAGATTCGTAAAAAGCTTAGCAGCAATCAGAATAATAAACTCGTAGCTCATATTGCCAAAGATCGAAATTCCATAACATGAATATTCTTCCATTTCGCCATTTCAAACATAAATTTTATGTCGTATATGTTTTTCAAATCATAAAATAACAATTTGAGGAAAAGCGTTAATTTTAAATTGTCAAAAGTAAATGACGCCAACATAAGCTCTTTATTTTCCATCCATGTACCTATTTAAATTAGTTGCTTTTAGCTTATTATTGTTATATTCAAAAGTATCAAAACTTAATACAGAAACACTCCTTAGTATATTAGAGGAAGGCATTTATAAAAACAGCTCCTCTTAATGAAATGGAATTTCTTAAAACTTGTTCCTTTAAATCTTGATCTCTAAGCTTGGAAACTTGACATAACAAACAGCGTTTCTTGCGAATAGCAACTTTTATGGTATGGAAACTTTAAGTATCGATCACGTTAATTTAATTACTTCAAACCCATCAAGGCGTTGTTGTCAGATTCTACATATTCCATGCATGAAAATTCATCCTAGTATACCTTTTGGATGAAATGGGCTATAAGCGTATTAGGGAAAATTAATCAAATTAATCGAGAAGTACACCGCTCCTCAGAATAGAGAAAATTGATCATCACCGGCTCGCGATCATTGATTGCAATCTGTGGAAAAATGCGCTTGAAAGTCATTTTCTTATTTTTCCTCATTTTTTGGCATTCACTTGAAACCCAGATGCACCAGCAAGTGTAATATAATTTAGATTTCCTACTTCACATACGAGTTGCGTGAATTAAGTAATGGACTGATTTTTTCCATTTTTTTATTCGAATAGAATTAAAACTCCATATTGTCTCCCCCAAAATAACATCATTAGAAAGACAGACACCGCTGGAGACGGTTCATCCAATCCTTATAGCAGTTCTGGAACACGGATACTGGAAAAGATTTCAGCTGGTCGGTTACAGCCGTTTGAATGTTTGCGAGTGTCTCAAAATCAGTTCTCTTGATGTGATTTTTCAATCTCGGGAAAAGGTAAAAGTCACAAGGACCCAAGCCACAGGAATGCTTTTACTGGCTAAAAACTCGTTTACTGACATTGCTGTGTGACAACACCAAGATTATCTTGATGTTTCCTCTCACACGAATGATCCTTTTTTGAAGATTGTCAAGAACCTCACGGTAAATATGTTGATTGACGGTTTGGCCTTGAGGCACAAACTCTTTGTGGATGATTCCATGGCTATCGAAAAAACAAATCAGCATGCATTTAACCTTCGATTTGCTCATTCTTGCTTTTTTGGGCCTTGGAGATGTTGAACTGTGCCTTGCCATGTTCTGACGCTTGGTTTCCGGGTCGTACTCAGAACACCCAAGACTCGTCACCAGTAATGACACGTTCCAGAAAGTGGGGTTCAATCGATTCCAAAAAGTCAAGAGACATTTCCCTCCTGATGACCTTTTCGTCCTGTGAAAGGCTTCTTGGAACCTTTTTTTCGCATATTTTTTTCATCCCTAATTCATTGGTCAAAATTTGATGAACAGTGGTGTGAGTCAAATTCAACCCTTCCCCGATCATTCTGACTGTCAACCGACGATCTGAACGCGCAAGATCGCGGTTTCTGTCGACATTTTCATCGGTTCTTGAAGATTCCTGGTTCATCTTGAATCGACTCTCTTCCTACTGAAAATGCCTTAAACCACCGAAAAATCTGGGACGTTGACAAAACACTCTGCTGAAGTTTTGCAAAAGTTTCCGTTGCACCGTGCCCAAGCCTGAAGCAAAACGATTGCTCGAAATTGATGTCACTCATCTTTAGAAAAACTGTTTCATGAACAAAATCGCTACGGGTAACCAAATGACTTTAGCGAGTTCAAACTCGTACTGAAGGTGTACCACATGTTCACCTGCCCCTCCTACAAGTCCCGCCAGATCGAACACTACATTGCCTCTGTTGTCTCATTAGTTAATTTACACACCTCGTATATTAAATTCGGGTGGGAAGACTGATATGGCAATAAAAACATTTTAACAAAAAATCAGAAACGGAGATGACTTCGCGTATGATTCTTGCACCACCTTCCGTTCATGCATTTCAGCGTCTATTCAGATTGAGATCGACAACAAGGAATAAATGAGAATGCGATCGGAAGGAATGGTAATGAATGTTGAGAGACCACGGACTGCGTTTGCCTTCTAAACTTCAGAGGCCAGAAGCTACTTTTGTAAAGAAAATTTATTTACATGCTTCTTTAAAATCTATATGTATAATATTTTTTCTAAAGTTCCAATAATGTGGGATGTATTGAAAGAGTATCTAGTTACAAAGGAAAATGTGTTTAAAAATATTATCTCTCATTGACCTTCGCTCCCAAATTTTTAATTATTTGGCTCATTAGAACTGTCGAGTTCCCTTGCCAAATTTCATTCGCAAATTCCTGCCTTTTTTAGAAGTTGAAATTTTTTATCACCGTATTCAATTAATCAACGTACTACCTAATGGCACGTTTTACCAAACGTAAAATAAAATTCTGTTAATACCTATAGTAAGAAAATTTGAAATCACACCGTACATCAGTGCCATACGAAATATCCATTTACGTTCCACCCCTACTGGAATGGAATTTGTGAAACTTACTTCATTTTCTGACTTCGTGAAAACTGATTAATGGCTTTCCACATTTACATACAAATCCAATAAAGCTGTTAACCGCTAGCTAAATACATGTTAAAGCAAGGTTTGAATAATTACGTAAAAATAGTTTCCTTGCAACATCTCTTACTCCCATTTTACAAAACAAAAAGAAAACCTGAGATATTTTATACATCTTTAAACCCCTAATATACAATTCTAATATTTTTTTGTGCTCGCTTTTATGTTAAATCGGTTAAATCCTAAATGAATGCTTTTAAAGCTGCCCTTTAGCCTTAACTTCGTATTTTACAATTCCGTCCTGTCAAGTGCACACATAATTTCAAATTATAATTATCTCTACGTAATTGTCTAAATGGAGATAACCATCGGCAAAAAGGTAAAAAAATTTAGATTGTTATGTATAAAGGCAAAGGTGAAAAGATCAAGAGATTACTGCGAGAATAAGCTGTTTCTCCGTTTCTGCAATGCAATAATAAGAGACGGAAATTTTCATTATATTTAAGCTTCGAAAATTATTATCCAGGTAGAATATCGCAAAAATATTTTAAATTCCGTATTTTGATAACAATTAGTTAAGATTAAATGAAATGCAAACATTACCCAGCTAAATTCATTAATTCGCATGATAATGCGAATTAATTAGTGTCTAAAACTTTCTTGACTGTACACAGAATATTGTAGATTATTATTGAAATCTCCTACAAGCGTAATTGAGGGTAAAAATTTGTACATAATAAAGACATATGAGATTTTAAAAACTACTAACTGTACTTTTTTGTCACTACGTTTCAAATTTTTCGATTAAATACTAAATCGAAATACCTATTTGTAAACATTTCATCATCTTCGATGGTATCATAAAATCAAATCACGAGCGTCTCCAAGCATTCACGATTTCGTTACCTTTTCTACACTTTATATTGTGCTATTTGGGATAAAATCGTCGACAACGAGAATTAATGCGAGATTATGTGATGAACACACTGATATGTTTTGATATACGTGAATTCAGAAAGAAATACTCTTAAACTACATAAAAAACTGCAACTTTATATTATAAAAAAAATGAGTTCCGCCATTTTAGCTTAAGTACCTATAGGTACTGGAAGTGACCACATCAAAGGTAATATCAGCATTTTCGCCCTTGGCCCGAATATGGCCCGAATGCAATCGATTTGCGAAAACCGCATTTCCATAAGTTTAATAGTTTCTGAGTATAAAGCGTTGCAGTCATTTTTTAACAATTATTTTTCAAAAAATAAGTATTGCTGAATTCAGAAAAAAATACTCTTTTAAACTACATAAAAAACTGCAACTTTATCTTATAAAAAAATGAGTGCCGCCATTTTAGCTTATACCGGAAGTGACGTAATCAAAGGTAATAAGAGATTTTCGTCCTTGACCCGAATGCAATCGATTGGCGAAAACCGCATTTCGATAACTTTAATAGTTTCTGAGTTTAGAGCGTTGCAAGGAATGTGTACGGACAGACTACAGGCGACAGACGGAAATTTTTTTTTCATATTTTGAATCTACGTATTCAGAAACGCAAGGATATGTAAAAATTTGCATAGGTCAATTTTTTTTTGAACACTAATACAATACTCCCCTTTTACTTCGTACTCGAGAAGTAAAAACCATACAATTTGGCAAAGTCAAATATAACATTCAGTAGTCATGCTTATATGCCTAATAAACGTTCAATTAGGGTGTACATAGTATCATGGCCCCAAGACTTTTGACTATTCACTAAACCCTTGCTTCATTTAGGGCTGGTTTCACAAAACAAATAAATCCAGTGTTACTTTTGATCTCGGTGTTAAGGAATATGGTTATAGTCCTTAACACCGGGATTAAATTTAACACCGGCTTAACACTAGATCAATGACTTTTGTGTTTGAATTCAAAAGGTGCGTATAGACTTGCCAGCCGAGCCGCTCATGAGCCGCTCATTTCACAAACTCGCTAGTGTGGACGGTGTGTTGAGCGTAGTTTGAGCCGAACGCGAGCCGCGCGCTAGCCGCTCGTTGCGAGCCGACTTTTGTCGGTTTTTCTTGCGAGCACAAAGGGATTCTCAGTGTCAGTTTGTACGGCGAAAAAGGCGCTTGCAATTTTTAACGAGTTTAACGTAAGTATTTAATTGAAAACAAAGGAATGGCAGCCTGGAGCAACCACTAATGCTCTGGAACTTCACGTCTAACATTAATTCCGTACCAGTCCGTTTTTTATACATCTCACTTCACCAATATCGACGGGGTCTCTTTTTTTTACACAAATTATCAATTAATATAGCTGCGCCACTGCAACCATCAACGTAAATACCGGTCTAGTACAACTGGCCGCGAGATAAGTGGCCGACAGGACAACTGGCCGCAGCCAACTGGCCACCAATTGCTTCTAAAAAGGGTCTAGGCCTATTCGCCGTCGTCGTTTCGCCTTCGCCGTTTCGCCGTCGCCGATTCGCCATCGCCGGCGCCGCCATACAAATCGAATATCGAAAATAACTTTTAATCTTGAGGGACTGTTATCAATTGAAAAAAACTATACTAAACCTACCTCTAACCTAAGCGCCTGAGTGGCAATATACGTTTAGGTTGGCATTTTTTTTTTAAGTTTCAAATACTGTTTAGTATCATAATATTCACCTTTTTGTATCAATTGAAAAAAAATATACTAAACCTACCTCTAACCAAAGCGCCTGACCGGCAATATACGCTTAGGTTGGCATTTTTTAAGTTTCAAATGCTGTTTAGTATCATATTCCCGTTTTTGAGTCAATTGAAAAAATATACTGAACCTAAATTTACTAAGAGTAAATTATTTTGATGAATACTTCTAAATCATCTTCCAACGGAGAATCGCGGCCAGTTGTCTCGGCGGCCAGTTGTCTCGGCGGCCAGTTGTCTCGGCGGCCAGTTGTCCCGGCGGCCAGTTGTCTCGGCGGCCAGTTGTCTCGGCGGCCAGTTGTCTCGAGGCCAGTTGGCCGCGGCCAGTCGGCTGCGGCCGGTCGGCCGCGGCCACTACTCCCATCCCGACAATCCCGCGTAAATACTGCTTCTTTACTGAAGTGCTCAAGATTTGCTCGCGTAAAAAGGTGGATCACGTAGTGCTCGCATTAACATTTTTTCGCGAGCGGCTCATGAGCGGCTCGGCTCGCAAGTCTATACGCACCTAAAGACTGTTCTCGAATAGTTTTTGGTTTGAATATTAAGTTCGAGTGTTTATCCAACTTTAGTTGTCAGAAGTTAACTATTTTGTAATTTTCCACGTTGATGTTACCGAGTTACCCCGGATGGGCCTAGAAGTTACCTAAAATAATGCGACTTCTGCTCATCACGGACCTGAGTATGTCAACAGGGGATTCGTCCATTAAGTGCGTTGGCACGCCAATATTTGACGGACGCCAAATTATGAGCAGAATTTGCTAAAATTTGTGAAAAAAACGTTTGAGTGGAAGCAAAAATTTGAGATTAATGAAGATGAAGACAGTGACAAAGACAATTACGTAGAAGCAGTTCATAATCATAATGAACTGGGGGTTGAAGAAAACGATTTAAGTAACGAAGACGATCAGCAATCTGGCACATTGGGAATGTGTATAAATCAAAATCTGAGTTTTAATGGAAATCTGGCGAACCTGCAACAAGACGTCTAGTGTTAAGATGTATACATAAAGAACATAAGAGTTTATGGTTGCCTTAGCATTTCTGTACGTTTCTAACGTCATGTTTTAGTTTACAGATTATTCCCATCTTAGAAGCTTTCAAGCTATTTTTAATAGACGACATAGTCACACAAATTTACGTAAAAATGGAATCAAGAGCATCCTAAAAAGTCGTGAAGAAATGCAAGCATTTATTGGTGCACTTACCGCTGGTGGTAGAAATTGTGGAAGAAACCTGCATATTTCTGAAATATGGACTGAAAATGAATTATTCAGGCACATGCATAGGTGTATGCATTAGTTTTTGGTACAAAAAAACACGTAACTTTCAAGGGAAATTAATATTTGTTTTATTCAAAATATTGGCCATTGGCTTCTACACATTTCGCCCATCTTTCAGGTAACTTATGAATACCAGAAAAACTGCTTGTCTTTTCCAACTTCCTCGAAATTGCTGAAGTGCTGAGTGCGTGCCCCATTGATGCGAAGAGGTGATAGTCAGATGGCGCCAGGTCTGACGAATACGGCGAGTGCGGAAGGATGTCCCATCCAAGCGAATTCTACGTTTCTTTCACTGGTTTTTCTGAATGAGGCGGGGCATTGTCATGTAACAAAATCACTTTACCATGCCTTTTGGCCCATTCCGGTCGTCTTTCGATTAATGCGTGATTTAAATTAACCATTTGTTGGCGACAGCGTTGTGTATTAACGGTTTCGTCGGGCTTCAAGAGTTTATAATACACAATACCGCTGTGGGCCCACCAGACACAGAGCATCGTCTTCTTCCCTAAGCGATTTGGCCTGGGTGTTGAAGGACCGGCTTCGCCAGGTGAAAGTCACGATTTTTTCCGCTTCGGGTTTTCAAAATGAATCCATTTTTCGTCACTCGTCACAATTCGATGCAAAAATGATTTCCTTTCGTGGCGTTGAAGCAGCACTTCACAACTAACTTTGCGATTTTCCATTTGACGTTCATTCAAATCGTGTGGGACCCATTTATCGAGTTTATTGATCTTCCCCATTGCTCGTAAACGTCGGCTGATTGTTTCTTGTGACACATGTAATTCTTCTGCTAATTGAGTTGGGTCATCATGAAACCATGTCTCACATATTCTAATCGATGGAGCGTGTTCACCATTATGTTTCTACCAGCAAACGTTGACTTTCGGCAGTCTTTTTCTTTTGATTAAATAAGAAAAGCAATGCGTGCCGCAAATGTTCTTTTTCAGGCACAAAACTCGACATGATCACTGAACGATAAAACAAAGACGCTGGTTTTTGGTGGACTCAACTTGTGTGTGTTTGTAGTTTAATATCAGACGAACAAAATGACGTATATGTCAAATTAATATGCTGCGTATTTTTCGCTGGCGCCGTCTTTTAGTTAAACCGGAAAATACTTATGCATACAACGGTATACTTTACTGACGTTATGTCAAAACAGATTCACGGAAAACTTTAGACATCTGCGGTTTGATGGCCCGTCAACTAGGATTCAGAGCATTAAAGTGCGAAGAAACTTTATAATTGGAGTATGGTTGCCAACACTATCAAAGAAATTTTCACTCAAAATGTAGATAAAAAGTAAATCTGGACAATATGGCATAATGATTTGAGTTTGTGGGGATGCTGAAACAGTGTATAAGTTGATTGGTAAATACTCAAAGGGAAGTAAATTATGTTAAATCATGGAGTGAATTTGCACTTCCAAATGGACTGAAAAGAAAACTAAACTACAAAAATACAGATAAATCAATAAAATACTGTATTGACTTGTTTTTGGAGTATAATATGGAAACACCAGAACAGGATCTACCCAATGGAGCACATGCAGATAAATAGTCTGCAATATCGACAGAAATAAATTAAAAACATACAAGTTGATTCACGGCCTCGGTCCCTTGTTCCAAAAGGGTACAAGATAAAGAAGTGACAGAATTGCTTTATATTTTTTTTTATTTTCTTTAATTTGGCGTTTAGTTTTTAAATTTAAAAAATGGAAAGAGTGTGTCTCTTTCTCATGTCGGTTTCGCGACAAATCGTGTGTTATTATCAGCTGTAGGAAGTCTGCCATATTTGTGTTTAAGAAAAGTTACAGAATTTAAAACCGGAGACACAGTAGTTGACACCATTTTACAGAGTTTTTTTTTCATTATTTGTATGGGGATCTCGGAAACCATAAGAGTAACACATTTGCTTAAATGGGGAAAGATTTGCTTGTTTAGAAGACTAATCCAGATACGCTTTTATTGATTTAAGAAAATGTATATGGCTTACTAGATATTTATAAAAAAGTAAAATTCTCCAAAATCGTTTATTTCTAAAGATAGCCAAAAATTGTTTAAATACAATTTGTAGATAATTTTGTGCTTCATAACGTCACCATACTAGTTTTTTAATTTTGATTAGCAAAGTTGAATGTTTTTACATGGAATCCACAGTTGACTATGACATATTTTAATGGTGCATCTTTTTCTGATTGTACTGACCGATGCAAGGGTTCTATCACTTATTTTAAATAATAAAATCACAATACACGTTACCCTAATACTAGGTTTAACAAAAATCATATCTTGCCATGGAACCCGCTTGGTTCCTAAATATGTGCCATGAAAATAACAACTTTCCGATGCAGATCTTATGGATCGACGAAACACGTTTTACAAACCATGGTATGTTCAATCGCCATAATGAACACCCTTAAGTTAAAATTTGCAAATCCTCACCGTTTACAAGAAAGACGACCTCAGATTAATTTTGGCTCCAATTTATGGTGTAGCGTTATTAGTTTGCAGCTTGTTGGGCCATTTATTTGTAATTGGACTTTAACTGAAAATCAACACTTGCAATTTCTTTGGGAAGATTTTAACAATATGCTATATGAATTACGACACGACGGTGCCCCACACCAATATCAGGCGCAAGTTAAAAGATATTTGGATGATATTTTTCCAAACTCGCGGATAGGCAGAAATGGGCGTGTTTTATGGGTTGTTGATCTTTCACCTTTAGACTTTTTTGTATTTGGAGTAATAAAATACCTCGTATATGTACGACCATGAGCTACGCAAAATTAAAATAACTAGTACGGTGACGTTCTGGCAAAAAATTATCTACAAATTGTATTTAAACAGTTTTTATCTATTATTGGAATTTCTCATTATCAGCATAATGTATTGCAAAAAATAGTGATGATGGAGGATTCAATTGGATTCCACTGTGTTTGTACATACAAATCGCGTATATTGCCGTCCAATTTCAAAACTTTCTTAGATCGTTATTAATCTCACACTAGTGACTATGTCAAGAAAAATTATTGCCGTCCAACTAAAATTTTTTATACAATATTATAAATATACTGGATTATTAAAAAAATAGTTATTTGTATGTCAAGGTCGCGAAAACACACTTTAACGTACGATAAGAAAAATTGTCGCCGAGGCCACTTGCGGTCGAGGCAGAACAATCCCGAATATTAGTTAAAGATTTTCGCGGACAAGATATACACAACATTTTTTGGGGGACCGGGCACACTGTTTTATTAGATTAAGACAAAATTTAAAATTCGATGTATTGAAATATATCAAAGTGACATTTATTTTAACGGGCGCTGCTATAGTAACGGCCGCGAAATCATATTTGGTTGCCCAAAACAGTTTTTTTTGCAAGTATTTTATGTTTGAAAACAAAGTACAGGGTGTACACTGTACAGAAAGGAGGCCGGCCATAACTCAGAAACTGTTTGAAATACAACAGTGAAATAAAAAGTCTTATAATAAATGTGCCCCAGAGAAAATGCTGGAAATTATTTTTAATTTCCTACCATTGCCGCCAGAGGGCGTTTCACTGATTTCAATTTGAAATCCCCATTTTTTGGGCAATTTTCGTCAGTAAAGTATTTAAAAAAATATATTCATTGTAAACTAGTGATCAAACTTTGTTTAATGAATTTTAACGATTGCTGTAAAAATAAAGGGAGGGGGAACTAAATTACGTGTTACTGGAAAAAATCCTGTAACTTCGGAACGGGTTGCTTGCAATTGTCAAGATTGGTCTCGATGTAAAGACATTACTTGATATTACCAAAAAAAATCCAAAACCACAAGAATTTCTTATCTCCGTCTACTAACAGAGAGCGCAACTTGTTGAAGGAACAAAACGGTCGACTTTTCTAAAAAAATTCAATTGGTACCAAATATTTTTTCACTGCTATTGGAAGGAAAATTAATAAGGGAGTAATTTAAAAATATATATGTCAATAGCTCTTATAGTACCGAAGATATAGTCAAAAATGTGGTAATATAAGGGGCAATTTGAGATATACACAAATCGTTTGAGTTTAAGTTTAAGTTTAAAATGAAATCTTTATGTCAAAGCTGTAAACTAGGTAACAAAGTGACATTAAGTGTATTTCGGTTGTTGTATTATAAGCCAAAATGCTAATTTCCAATCGAGAAGCATTGCAGCATATTTTGAATGCATGCGAAATGCAATTGTGGCAGGACCACTGAAATTTTGAAAGAAATTAAAGTTCTCATAGCCTATTTTATTTATATTAAGTTTACGATTTGTTTATACTTCAAATTGCCTCTTATATATCACATTTTTGACTATATCTTCGGTACTATAAGAACTATTGACATAAGTTTTTTTAAGTTACTCTCTTATTAATTTTCCTTCCAATAGCAGTGAACAAAATATTTGGTACTATGTATTTGAATTTTTTTAGAAAAGTCGACCATTTTGTTCCTTCAACAACGTTGGTAGACAGAGATAAGAAATTGCTGTGCTTTTGGATTGTTTTGGTAATATCAAGTATTGTCTTTTCATCTTGACAATTTCAAGTAACCGTTACGAAGTTACACGATTTTTTCCAATTACACGTAATTTAGTCCCCCCTCCCATTATTTTGACAGTAATCGTAAAAATTCATTGAACAAAATTTCATTTATTGATCACCAGTTTACAATGAATATATTTTTTTAAATACCTTACTGACGAAAATTGCCCAAAAAATGGGAATTTCAAATTGAAATCAGTGAAACGCCCTCTGGCGGTAATGGTAGGAAATTAAAAAAAATTTCCAGCATTTTCTCTTGGGCACATTTATAACAAGATTTTTTTATTTCACTGTTCTACCTCAAATAGACTCCGAGTTGTGCCCGGCATCCTTTCTTAGTTGTACGCCCTGTATAATACATATTAGATATTTCTGGAGAATTAGAAACTTTTGGTTTACATTAAAAGAGGTAATGCTACTGAATACACTCTTCTCGTTGAAAGTATGTACATAAAAAATCAATAATACACGTATACAATTAATAGGTATAAATATTGCCATGAACTTGAACGTAACTATTTTTTACCACATGTGAAAGTCTCGTGAAACAAATCTCTAATGTACAGGTACACCGTATGATGTACCTACCTACTTATTCAGACTTCAAAATGAGAAATTACCTTAATGATTGATTATAGTCTAACATTTCAGCAGTGAAAGCATATTTACATTTAGATAATCTATTAAGGTAAATTTTATAGCGTCAATGAAAATTTATGACAGAAACTTTCGATAAATTTTATTAAAATCGCTTTCCTTATTCATTTCACCTACACTAAACTCCCTTAATTTCCTTTCGATCCTGAATAAGTTAAACCCGAACTTGACTGACTGATTAACATCGTTTAACAAATTAACAAATGGAACATTGTAAGTATATTTAGTCAAATTTGGCCCAATTGTTATATGTATCAGCAAAATCGATATAGGAGATCTTACCTGCATGGTTGTAAGGAAACATTACCCACCAAATCGAATCCTTATGACGATTAAATCTCCCTGCATTTTAAAATTATCTATTAGTTGCGGTTTCCAATTTGAAACAGTTTTACAAATGTTTTCACAGTTAGAACACACAACCAAAGCTTTATTTATTCGCACATTAATCATGAAACAAAACTTTAACACAATTATAATTTACAAACTAAAGTTGACAAATTGTTGCGCGTTTACAAATGCTCTGACACACTTACAAATTATTTCGATAAATAATTTAAATGCTAAATAGAATTTGATTTGTTATTTCTCAGAAATAGTTTGAAAAGTTTTAGGGAAGTTTTTATAGGCTTAACGCAGATGTTTCGTAGTAACCGCAACAGTTGGACTGGTTCAAGTGCATGCATTTAGACGCTCAGCGTCGCGGTTGGTGGGTATAGCGTGCAGACGTCGACGCGCGCAGTTTCCCTGACCGTATGATAGGGTCAAGGTTCAATGTTAATATAATCACGTGATTGCAGTTGCATTTTGCATAATCTAGGCCTCATGCATTTTACTCAGTTTTCCGTGTTTCCTACACATTTTTTATAATGTTGTTAGAATATATGTAAAGTACGTTTCAAGGGTACTTTAAACTGGTAAGAAGTTAAAAGAGCATTGTTGTTGTAAGTTGTAATACCGACAATGAACATCGGACACATCAATTTTTGATTTAGAATAGAAGGAATCAATAACCGCGCGATGCGTTTATTCATTTTTACTTCAAATATAGGTACATTGTAATAAATTGGTCAAACCTTTGTACTTGCTAAATCCTTTTTTTATAGAAACAGTTTACTTGTTGTTTCATAAAACCATTTCACGTTTGCTGTATAAATAACATTTTTATTTTTGTCCATTCTCCTTTCTCTTACGTTCCTGCCTTTGTGGCTTTTGTCAGTTATTCTGCACAGAAAAACTTATCGTATAATAAAGTAAATAAACAAAAATTCTAATAAACACTCAATTCTGAAGTTAATTTTCTTTTCTCCTTCCTTGGAAAGCTAATTGACTCGAATACGTGCCTTTAGATGTTTTGTCCTTTGTACCTTACTTTCTTTTATTGAATCGTGAGGTTTTATACCCTGAGGTTACTGCACTGCGGTTATATAAACATAGGAAAGTTTCGTTAAAAAATACTGTATTTTAACATTTAGATGCCACATTTCATTTTATTATACGGAAATAAGTTTATTCATAGTTTAGTCAACGAATATCCAAAAGGGGTGTCTAGGAGGAAAGTCAATAAGCGGAAAGACCATCTAGTTATGGTACGTTGTTTGGAGGTACCTAGTAGTATAACATACTAACAGTCTTTCACCCTAGGATAGGTGGAGAGGGTGATGGAGGGGGGTAAAGGTCGCCTTTTTTGGATTCCCGCCTATATCTCATTAGGGGTGGATCTTACAAATCTATATCTGTATAGAAAATTGAAGGTGACAAAATTCTCTACATTTTTCATTTTTTTCCGTTAATTGAAATTGGTAATTTTCGAAAAAACCGTTTGCAACACATTTTCCGTCTCCAGCGCCTTAGGTCATTATCCGATTATCCCACAAAATTTCGCAAAAAAAACAGTTGGAGAAAATTAAATTTCCTTTAAAATGGGTTTTTGCTTCATAATTTTATGTGAATTTAATCGGTTGTTAGACAGTATTTAAGATTTTTACTAGAATGAGCGATTCCAGTATGAACCAAGAAAGTTCCTTCAACTCGTACATAATAGAACTTACTCTTCATTCGTAACCAGAAAGGGAGTAGGGGTGAATTTTGATTGGCGGGGAGGGGTGATAAAGCAGGAAACATGAAAATAAAGGACGATTGTTGAATAAAAAATATGTCTTATTCCAAACTTGCTTTCATTTCATTAGAAATAGGAAATCAATGTCTTTACAAAGTTTTCAATAAGTCACAAACGTGTGTGATGATAAAATCAAAGGAAAAATTCGTGATAACATTGCTTGGAGGTCATCACGTTCGGGGTGATCACCGTAGTCGTTTTGGGCAGGTGAGACCAGTTTCTGGATCTTCTAGACATTCAATCTAGACAATAGTCCTCTTCGTCTTCTTCAGTGTAGAGGGGGGATGGTAGTAGGTACTTCGGACGGTGGGAGGATTGAGATATCACAGACTTGACGAATGTGTCATAGCGATATTTGTTGCGGGATTTTTCCTTTTTCGGGGCACAGTACCACCGGAGAAAACAGTTATTCCCTTGCCCTCCAATCTGCTAGTAAGTGACTGAAGGACTGTTGAACACTTCTGCAGCATATTATGCAACATCTGTATCCTTCTTAAACAGATTGGTAAATGCAAGTTTGCTCTTGCGGAAGGCTGCTGATGTGGTATCACATGTTGTGAAAGCGTGGATGAGCAGAATGCCTTGGCCCAGCTCCTGTAATTCAGTGGTTTCCTTGGCGCGGTAAAAATCTAAGCAAATCTCTAGCTTTTGATTAAATTCATATAAAATGATGAACAAACAACCAATTTCGAAGGAAGTTTAATTCTCTACAATTGACCAATTTTCTGTGGAATGAAGATCTGAGGCGGTGGAGACAGAAGCTTGGCAAAAAATGTGTTGCAAAAGGTTTGTTCGAAAATCACCTATTTTCCAGAGCGCATTAAGGGTTACAAATAGCAAAGAAACTGTAGGAATGAAATGTCAGATTTAATTTTGTATTGGTGAATATTTTTTGTAGGGCCACCCCTCCCGAGATATAGGCGAGAAACCAAAAAACAGGAACTTTTAACTTCCTCCACTCCCCTCTTTCGCCGCCGCTATGGTCAAGTATGTTATACTACTAGGTACCTCAAACAACGTGTCATAGTTCCGCTTATTGACTTTCCTTCTAGAATCATTCGTTGACTGGGCTACCAGCTTCATTACGAAATAATGTATTGATAAGAACTTTTTAATATTTAACATGTTAAGAATGATTTGAGACTTTCGCGATTCCTCGAAGTGTCGAAATAACTAGTTTTCGGCTTATACCGCGTCGTTACATTTGTTCCATAGCCTGCGTTTAGAGGCTTGCCTTGCCTTTTACCTTGTGAGCCAAGTCAAAACAAGGGTTTTTGGAATGATTATCCATCCTCTTAGCTTCCGATGATGGTGAGCTGTTAAGTCTAGGTTTGCTAGGCCTGTCTGCTAAATGTGAAACTAAAAGTTCTGACGTTTCGTAAGAAATTTCAGCTTGCATCTTCAAAGTAATAGAAATTTCAACGCGATATAAGCCGAAAACTAGTTATCTTGAAACATCTAGCATTGCCAGACCGAAGAAAATTGCAGTGCAAATAACGCATTAGTCATTACTATCTTTTATTCAAAACCTTTTTATGAATTAGATACGTCAACATAAAATTTAAATGTTACCTATGTTCGTTTTCAGTGTTAATATAAAAATCACATAGAAATGATATACTTACCATATGTCTATATTTAGCAAACTTTTATGCTTTGACCGTCACTTTGTAAAGAGATGGAAAGGAGTAAAAAAAACTGCCCACCCCAGTCAAAATGGGGGGAACAAGAATTAAGACTGGGGAAAATCTTTTAAAAGGCACCTCAGATGAGACAAGGGGGTCTTTTGCATATTTTTGCTCCTTTTGAATTCAACCGATCATCCTGTATAACCGACTATCAGTAACCGTTCTTGTATCCTGAAAACCATTGTTATTTGTACATTCCGCTTATATTCCTGATTCATTTACCTGAAAACTTGATATTTCCTGAACCGTTATCCTGCTTATTCCTTGTGAAAATCCCGTGTGTACGTTCCTGTGCGTGTATCCACCTGTGGGTTAGAAACCGTTTTTTACTTCTTTTTGGGGTAAGTCCGTTTATATTTTTTCTTTGCCTTTATTATTACATTCACCTGTACATACATTAACATTTAAGACACCGGTAATTAGTGATTCACCTGATTTACCGTTTAACACCGTTTAATTGCATTCATTCAACATTCACTCTAGTTCACCCTGTATACTATTCGACAGTAAGAAACAATCCTACATAGCAGTATTATAAAAAGGTTTGTGATCCTACGTTGTTTTGGTATAGCTGGAATGCGGCCGTTCAACCCGTTATACTGCACCGTAATTTAGCAGGAGATTAATTATCTAACAGTTGTACAGTTGAATTTGTTCCTTTCGAAGACGACTAAAGGGCTAATTAACCTCTATGATTGTAGGTAGGAGCTCTTAAGTGCACGTTTCTAATAATCACCGGTTTTAAGCAACCGATCTGTGTTAACCCTGGAATCTGTAATCTGGCAATGCAGATAAAGTTCGTTTAATTGGGGTAACTGCTAATTGAGGTGGAAAGTTGCGATTACCGATGACAAGTTAATTTTGTTTATTTCTTGAATTACCGTAAATTTTCCCCTTAATCAAATTATAGTTCCTTCAGGTGCGGAAACCTGTAAGGTGAATAAATTAATAAAGTAGAGAATAAGTATTGGACCATACGTACCTGTAATTAATACCTGGGTAAGAACGGTAATTTTAACCACAGCTGTTGGTACGCCATTTTGAAATACGAATCCGATATAAAGACACCTGTATTCTGAACCGGCAATTACTTTGTAGCAAAATCTTTACTTTTATTTACCGAGTGACTAGCGAGCCAATAGAGGGCGAGAATTCCGATATCTGGGAAACTATTATATTTTGAATTATCTTATTTTTTATATAATTTTTTGTACATATTTACTTAATTATAATTACTTTATTTAACCGTTGTTGAAACTTAACTAACAGTGCTTTACTGAACTAACCGAGCTACCAAAAACACCAGATACGCCTATACCTTCGACGGTGTTCCCGATGAGTTACAAGATCTAAGCTTACTTTTTGATGCTCTTTCAAATTCTGAAGTCAGAATTTCAAAGTACCTTCACACAAAAAAGCCACACACTTTAAACCCGGTTTCCAGAACCGACAGGCATAGGCGCAGGTTACGAGTGTGCTTTAATGCGCATATGCCAAACGCTCTTGATCAAAGGCTGACACATAATAAAAGGCTAATGCTTTATCTACAGAGTGTATATGATGTAAGGGTGAGATGATTAATAATTTATTAGATTTTTTATCGTATAATCGTTTCCCTATTATCTCTCTGTAATTGCAAATATTTCTATACAATTATATGGGTCATAATATAATTGAATTTAAAAAAACAGTAAAAAAAGAAAAGGTTAAATTATATTATATTATGACTACAACAATGGCAAAGAAATCAGACCCATTGCATGCCAAGGATGAGTACCTATTCTTTCTTCACTGCTCTAAAGACGTGGGCAATACAACAACCGTCGCCCATACATTGATAATAAAAACCCTTGCAACTATTAAACTTGTGACTCAATACTGAAGTAACTAGCCTAATAACCCAGTAGAAATATTACAACAACTAAAAAAGTAGCCAACGGTAACAATCTAATTAAATACGAACGCATTTGCAACGTTAGGCCTGAGCGATATTTTTCACTTCCAAAAAGATGTCTTATCCTCGCGGGAGTTTGTCATTTGATGAGTTAGTGATGCTTTCTATAAACATGGTAGCACAATATACATGCTTATCTCGAGATTATTTTTAAGGACGGAAACGGATTTTTCAAACATATGCTCATTATCTGTTTTGGTTATTGGAAATTGAACCGGCATCGGCGTCGCGTCGCGTCGTGTCCTTAAATTAGCTTTGTAAATTGTTTTATCGGAATTTCAGAATCGCTGCCATCAAATAAAATTTCGAATGTCATTTCGCATGAAATACTTCCAATGATCAAGTGTGACACGACCCATTGGTTAAACATACGGTGAACAGCTGATACCTGTAAAATATAAAATGGTAATTACAAATCATATTCAAGTGATTTCATTTATACAAAATTAACACAAATCCGACATCAATTGGTAGTTTGATTCTCATTCATTTCGTTGTCAACTGCAAGTAAGTGTATCTTTCACGACAGTAATAACTTACATCAAAGTTTAGGAAAGAAAAACGTAATTGCACTAACGATAGATTAGCGATATTTGTGTTATATCTCCGTTGCATGACCTAGTTATAAACGTATCTATCTTCTTTGGCATTATTTGGTGTTGATTTGGGCAAATAGTTTAGCCATCCATTCTAATAATTTACAGCAAAGTTGTGGGATACGATGCTTTGGTATGTTGCGGTATTTCAATTTTCATGAGATACGGAATTGAGCAATCCATCTAACTTCTTAGTATGTGGTCAGTTTCCATTTTATGGTAGTAAATTAATGAATTAAATATTAATACAACTTTGTAAACTTTTACTTTTTATTTCTGTGTTTTAATTTAAGGTTATGTTAGCTGTCGTGCTATTAGGTTTTTCAGGACGTGACCCTGCTGTTTAATCGAGTATGTTGACATTTGGCTATTTTAAAATGTTTTTCCTTTGTACATTCGAAAACCACTATACTTGCCTTTATGGTGCGGTGCGCAACACGAATAGCCTTCAAAACTACGATGTACCTACCTATTTATTTTAATACTGCAATTGTCTACCATATTGTCGCCGTATGAGTTGATCTCGTCTTAAACGTTTTTGTGCTGCTATTATTCTTTCAATGTTGCCACTGTTTTGTCTAAAAATTACTTTACTTAAATTTCATTTAATTAGTAGTGTTACACTGGGAACAATGAACTATCAACCTAGTTAACGATTAAAAGATCCGAATTCCTCATACTTATTATCCTTATCTAGGTGTCTTATGGTACAAAATACTTTGAATAGATTGACTAAGTTTTACTTGTTCCATGCCTTACTCTTACTACTTTTTAAAAACGTTGTCTTGTATTTTTGGCTATTGGAGCTACATTTATAAAATTGTCAAAATCTGAGTCCATACGAAATGTTTGTTAAAAGTCATTTTACGATCGATGGTATTTAATATATTTTTCCCATTTATTTCTTCATTTTCGTCGTTAACATAACTACTGAACAGGATTGGTGACAACATAATTCTTGTAGAACTCCTGCACTTGCCCGAAGTGCAGCGAAGAATAGGTCGTCTTATTAAACTGTGCAGAGCCTGGTCGGATGCGGTAGAGAAGTTTTGAGTCTAACGTAGGTAATAATTAGACACGACGTCCAGACCTTTGCCGTTTACCTTATTGGATGCTCCTACAAATACGTCTATTAACCGTACTATTCACAGGGTGGTTGCACCTTGCAATAACGCACGGTCCAAGGACTCCAAAAACTCCACCGGCGCTGTTAGTGATTAATTCCAGCAATGGTATTAATTGACGTCTATAGTCCGCAGTCGTAATCACAGTCTGGCGGTGCACGGTGGTATGATTGTCGTGTTGTTTACTAGGTAATTGATGGTTCTTTTTCTTGTTTTTTTCTCTATTCGTTCTTTATAATTTTGTGGCCCATGGTATAGATTTTGTAATTTGATCAGTATCATCCTATTTCTTTAGTTCGTCGTTTTAGTCGACCTTTACCCTCTTCTTCTGATGTAGTGCTATGTTCATCATCTGTCGACGACGTAATGATTGGTTTTGAAGGAAGTACATAAATAAGTGGTTAAGTTTTGGTAATTTCCATAGTTTTTGAGTAAGTAACTTAACTGTGGTTTTCTTTTGCCTTTTCTCTATTTTGGCATTCCCAATATCTTTCCTGGTGGTCCCCTTGGAAATATCGTATTGACTTATATTTTTTTTCTTGCAGTCTGAAAGGAGGTGGTTGTTACCACAATGAACACATCTGGAGAGGTAGATGCAATTTAGTCTTGAGTCTTTAAGCTTCTGGCAGGCGTATTGTTGAATGATATTGTGGGTAATTTTGTACTACTTTGATGTCATAGCAAATGGCAACATCTGTAAGTAGGTGTATAGCAAAAAACCTGAGAAGCTTTTTCGGTGTCACTAAGAGGTGTTACTGCATGTTTATCCTTTTTGCTGGTCCTTTGCAGTGATTTACCAAGCCAAGTAGCTTGACTTGAAATATATCTAATACCTTGGCTTCAGCTTAAGAGGCAAGCTTTTTAAGAAGAAAAGCTTGGCTTGGCTTGATGTTTGCGAATGCAGGCTTGGCTTGGTTACCAAGCTTTCCCGAGCTTTATAAAGCTTTTTCAAATTTAGTCTTGCTCCTCCCGTAAGAGCTGAGTAGTGAGGTTGGAACACATTGCGCATTACGTCATACATATATGTATAGCTCATTGTCAGACTTTCGCAGTATTACTCAACTGCTGGTTAGTGGACGATTATTAAACTATGAGTTCTAACAAATTATCTGAAAATTCCGAAGAGCCGTTATGTAGAACATACATTTTCGATAATATCTACACATTCACATATTCTAATTTATAATTTTTATCATTTTTGACTTCGTACAAATCAAAAACCGTTGCAGGAAATCAGCTGATTTTACTATTAAAAACTAGTATTACAGCGTGACGTGCAACAGAGTTTCTACAAGGTACCACTGCGCCCATTTGGTAATTTTTTTTACAATGAGTTTAAGTAAAACCTTCTTTTCTTACTAAATTGAATCAACATCAGCATCTCAAATATACGCTGAATTGCACGTAGGTACTTCCGCCGAAAGTGAAGTCGTCATGCCTTATAGAGCGTTATAAACTGACCAGCTTGGGTAATGGTTTCACAATTTTCAAAAGGGACGACTTTCCCTGTTTGATAAATGAAAGAGAGTGTCAGCGACTGTGAACAAATAAACTGTGAGTAATGCATCCCCAATTTCATCGTGCATTGATGGAATTACTTGATAAATTATCAAGTGTAATTTTGGCTGCAACGAACAATTTCTCAGCAAATACTTTTCCCTTCCCTACTTGATAAAACGAACAACAATCAGGATGGGAACACGGCTGCCAAACATATTTTTCTGATATCTACATCTACATCTAAAAGAATACAAAGCAAACTCTTTACTTTCAGTTTGTAGAACAATGTTAGCTTTCAGTCCTTTAATTCACGTGAAATAATGAAATAACCTCTATGCTACTGTTTTGTGGGTGATTCACCTAGCGCTCGACGGAAGATTACGTCTGAACGACGAGAAGTAAAGAAAAAAGTTAAAGGAAAAAGTTATACGAATTTAGAAGAGCTACCATAACAAATTAGTTTCACTTATACAGCGTGTTCCAGTAAAGCTCCACAACCATAATTTAATTTTTTTTAAATGGAACACCCTATATTTAACTTTTTTGGATTGGTTGCTGAAAATAAAGTTAATGTTGTTAAGATTTTTTTGTCTAACTACGCTGGTTGCCGAGATAGGGCCCATAATGTCGAAAAAATTGAATTTTCGGGACCTGCTTCGGAGTTAATTTTCTCAGTCCGTAAAAAAGATAGAAAGTAGATTTTTGGCCAAGGTACCCTACAGAGTATCCTCTACGCACTGATAAGATTGATTTTCTAATAAATAGTAGAGGGCGTCCGTGTAGTCTCAGTCAAAATGGCGAACTTCAAACATACATTACTCAAAATTTTCAAATGGCAGCCATATGATTTTTTTGCAGATTCGATTAGTGCGGATAATTTGCTACAAAAATGATCTAACACTTCCTATTCCTAAATGTGATTATTTCCGAGTAATTTTGATTTCAATATTAATTCTTTTTTATGGCCGCAATTGAATAAAATAAATGGCTCTATGAGAAGAGTAAAACAAGGAAAAGAAATATCAAAGTTTATTTCATATTAAATGTTCGAATACAAATTTGAATTCTTTTTGTTAATGTATCTCGAACAGAAATTAAAATGGGGATGCCAACTTCTGCGAAAGCTTGTCTAATTCTGTGTTTCATATTTTCAGGAGTTGTAGGTTCTTCCTTGTCAACCCTGTCCCTTATAAACCCCCATAAAATAAATCCATAGGGGTCAGGTCTGGCGATCTCGCTGGCCATGGAATTGTCCCTCCTCTGCCAATCCATTAAAATTGCCAATTAAATAATTTCTGACTGCGACGCTATAATGAGCAGGTGCTCCATCGTGTTGCAACCACATTCTTCGTCGTGTGTTAAGTGGAACTGCATCTAGTAGGATGCGCAATTCTTCATTTAAAAATTGAAAATATTTTTCTCCATTTAAGGATCCATCTATGAAATATGGACCAATAATATTATTGCCTACTATTCCACCCCATACATTTACGGACCACTTGTTTTGTCTATTGGTTTCTTTGTAAATATGCGGGTTCACATCGCTGTAATAATGACAATTGTGGCGATTAACAAAGCCGTTATTGTGGAATGTTGACTCATCTGACCACAAAATGAAATCACAAAAATCTATTTCCTCTCTGACTTTATTTTGCACCTGTTGGCAAAATTCAACTCGTCTCGCATAATCACCCGGAAGAAGTTCTTGGTGCAGTTGAATTTTGAAGGGATAAAATTTGTTTCTTTTTAAAATTCGATGCACGGAAGTTTGGCTGATGTCATATTGAGTTGCCAGTTGTCGCTGACTTTTTTCTGGATTTTCAATAACAGCAGCCATTACCTCAAATTCTTTATTTTCGTTCGTTACATTATTATTCCGGGGATGTTTTTCATAACTAACTTTCCCTGATGTTACAAATCTATTCAACAGACATTCGAAACTCCTTGGTTCTGGGTGACGACGATCGGGATACCTTTCTGCATAGATTCTGGACGCCAACAGACAACTTCTGTAGGCCTCTCCCAGAATAAACACCATATAAATTAGTTCTTCTTGTGATCGAAGCATTTTCACGCACTAAAGTAAGTTTACGTAATTCTCAAAATAAATGAACACAAATGAACGCAGATGAAAAAAGATCTCAAAGTAAACTTAATAAACACAATAAAATAAACAAACTGACAGAAGTAAATACGTTGCCTAGCAACGATAGCTATACGCATGCGCAGATTAATTTAAGTCGTCCATAACAAATGTTTGCTCATTTAATATTGAAATCAAAATTACTCGGAAATAATCACATTTAGGAATATGAAGTGTTAGATCATTTTTATAGCAAATTATCCGCACTATTCGAATCTGCAACAAAATCATATGGCTGCCATTTGAAAATTTTGAATAATGTTTGTTTGAAGTTCGCCATTTTGACTGAGACTACACGGACGCCCTCTACTATTTATTAGAAAACCAATCTTATCAGTGCGTAGGGTATACTCTGTAGGGTACCTTGGCCAAAAATCTACTTTCTATCTTTTTTACGGACTGAGAAACTTAACTCCGAAGCAGGTCCCGAAAATTCAATTTTTTCGACATTATGGGCCCTATCTCGGCAACCAGCGTAGTTAGACAAAAAAAATCTTAACAACATTAACTTTATTTTCAACAAGCAATTCAAAAATGTTATTAAATATAGGGTGTTCCATTTAAAAAAAATTAAATTATGTTTGTGGAGTTTTACTGGAATACCCTGTATAAGTGAAATTAATTTGTTATGGTAGCTCTTCTAAATTCGTATAACTTTTTCCTTTAACTTTTTTCTTTATTTCTCGTCGTCCAGACGTAATCTTCCGCCGAGCGCTATGTGAATCACCCTGTATAATGTTAACAACACAATGTAGGTTCCAAAAGAGAAAATTCAGCAGTTGCCCATTGAAATTATGAGATCAAAATGAAAATGCTACCCAAAACGAAAAGTGGATAGCTTTAGTTTTTATTCGTTAAAGCCATAAAAACGGCCATTCTACCATAAACTGCAACGCTTTTCTTATGTGGTAGGGTCAGGACTAGTGGTGGCAATTTTTTTCGAATATTCGAATATTCGAATGTATAATCGGGAATTATTCGAATACTTAACAATACCACTATTTGAATTAGAATAAAAACGAATAAAACGAATGAAACGAATAAAACGAATAAAACGAATAAAACGAATGAAACGAATAAAACGTATAAAACGAATAATGGCCAGAACAAAGAAAATTGTTAAATTAAGAAAAAAGAGAACTTCGTTGGTTTATTATTGAGAGATGACAGGCGGCAGGTAGGCCTACTACCTACATTTCATTTCATGGAATTATTTCTCATCTACAAATTTCTTTCGACCCACAATATTTTATGAATAGTAGATAAAACGTTGTAGGTACAATATTCGTATTGTAAATAGCTATTTCAGCATTTCTTTTCTGTCAGCTTAAAGTCATTCACTATTCAATAACACCCTTTTACAAGTCGTAATAAACTGTAATTTATTGTTTGTTAGTGTAAAAGGTTTTCGGTAAATCAGTGAACACGTTTCTCTAAACATTACCTACAATAATCCTCAACCACGCAGGGTGATTTTAACTGGAATTATTTTCATGGTATTTTCGTTGAGTGAAAATTTCACTCAACGGTATTGTGAAGCTTGGACTTTGTTTATTTAAGTTTATGCTTTTTACCCTCCTTTAAAGGATTATCTAAGCATTTAAATATAAATTTTTAATTTAGTTCAAATTATTTCTCACCCTAGACGACTACATTATTGTGATTTATGAGTAAAGTGTGGAAATATTTCGTGAAGAATACGAGTGATGCGGTAGTTACTTGCAAAATTTGCAATAAGTGTCTTAAATTTAATGGAGCAACAACAAGTAATTTACTATTCAAATGTTTATGCTTAAATGAAACTTCCATTGGAGAATGCTCTACTAGGTAGGTACTATAAAACTAGTCCAACGAATAAAAGGAGTAAAACGATAAAACGAATAAAACGAATAAAACGAATACAACGAATAAAACGAATACAACGAATAAAACGAATAAAACGAATACAACGAATAAAACGAATACAACGAATACAACGAATAAAACGAATACAACGAATAAAACGAATACAACGAATAAAACGAATACAACGAATACAACGAATAAAACGAATACAACGAATAAAACGAATTTTTTTCTGACTATTATTCGAATTCGAATAATTCTATATTCAAATATATTTTTAACGAATATTCGAATACGACAAAAATTAAATTTGCCACCACTAGTCAGGACATTATTCAATATACAAATAAACTGTAAAATTTAGTTTTGGATTTCATAAGCTAGAGTTTCGTTGTGTTGTTGCTATTCATAAAAAGACGAAAATCATCGAGATCTTCAGCGGGTAAAAAGAATTTTCTTAGTTATCCTCACTCATTCTTCCATTTTGGTGTATATGAGCTGTTCAATAATGGGAAACTTTCATGAAATAAGACATTACATAAAAGATCAAAAGGCAGAGGAAATTTATCAATAACGGATTACGATATGAAAATAACAGGGAATACCGACTTTAAAAGCTTTCGACAAAATGTGAGCGCAATTGACGTATTCTGACATTTACCTTTTACATTTTGTAAAACTTCAAATTTTTAATTTAAAATTATTGATCAAATGGATTACGCGTGCTGGAAAATGAATCAAGAAATGAAACAAGGGAAATTTAAAATAAGTAGTATTAAAAAATTAGGCCAAGTTTATTACTGAAAGATATTAATCTCACCTTTATCCCTCCTTCAAGTATAATATAACCAGCGAGATCGTCTTAGTTTTTTTGTCCTACTCTCTTTACGTTTTTATAATTAATAATCGTTATTGTAACAACGTAACTATGTTATAGTAAAGACATGAGTCACAAAATATAAAACGTCTTAATAATTTATGTAGCCATTCATTTTCTCTTTTTTGTTCCTTGAAAATTATCGTCGAAAGCGACGCCAAACCTTTCTCTACTATAAGGCACATGAGCAGTCGTTATTTATGCTGCTGTCTGAATTGACCTATAGGAGAGATTTAAATATGTAGCTTACAAAAATAGTTCTCGTATATACGTAGAAAAGGATATTACTTTGTTACTCTTAAAACGTTATTCCATCTAAGCAGCACCCACACTCAAAGAAGAGTTCTTGAACAGTTGCAGTATATAATATAAAAATAGGCGACATTATCTTGAAAAGACAATCTGTTGACGCTAGATTTGATATCGCAGTCTATTCTTGGTAACAGTCGAAAAATTGTCGGTTGGCCTGTCCTTGTTTATCGTCTTTCCATCTCACCGGCCAAGCTGCAATCTCTTTCCTGTACATCTGTTTCACCTAACAAGTAAGTGGAAAGTGCAGTCATTGCAAATATATCTACGAGGATTTGAGTTTTATTGAGAAGTAATAGGTTACGGTCTATAAATTCAATTTATTGCTAGAGAATTAGTCACCATTGACTGAATATTGAGTTCCATTTCACAACTTTGTATACAACTCCTTTTATTACCGTTCTCTGGGTTACCTACGAAACTTTCAAGCAGTGTATACTTAGTCAGATAGCAGCCTCCATCACTGTCACTCCCGCTTCATTACCAGCTACTTCAGCTAATTGTTCAGGACAACAAAATTTGGGATTGTTGTCGATATTATTTCGTTCTAAATGAAATAGGTTTCTCCCCTTACGTTAATTAGTGGGGTTTAATAATATAGATAGATAGTCCAAGAAAATAGACCTTTAAATACGAATTTTGAGGTAAATACTTGAATTT
Source organism: Pyrocoelia pectoralis (assembly GCA_036250285.1). Classification (NCBI taxonomy): domain Eukaryota; kingdom Metazoa; phylum Arthropoda; class Insecta; order Coleoptera; family Lampyridae; genus Pyrocoelia; species Pyrocoelia pectoralis. The sequence goes on along the minus strand of CM070076.1, from coordinate 20,055,291 downwards.
TTGATATAAGTTTCTTTAAATGATTAAAAAACGAATTGTGAAAGTTTTTTTTTAAATCACCCCCGGGGAGGGTTGAAAAAAAATAAAAAGGGTGTTTTTTGTTAATTTTGAGGAAACCGTGAGAACTAGAAAAAAAAAGTTGAAACGAAAGTTGTAGAGCATCCAATTTTAGAAAGAAATGATCTCTTTATATTTTTTGATAAAATTAAAATTACCCGAGATAGGGTGGTTAGAAGGTAGGGAATGATAGTAACAACTTTAAAAAATCATAAGTTGTTAAAAAATTGATATTTTCAATAATTTTTTTTTTTAATTTACTCAGAAAAAAATAATCTTTCATTCTAGAGATACTTTTTTTTTTTAATTATTTATAACAAAGTTAGAACAATTCAAAATTTTCAGGACCGAATTAAAACAGCTTCACTCGATGAAATTAATTTTTTTCTTTTATTTATTCTTTTATTATTTTATAAACTGACCATATGCGTTGAAATTTTATTTTTACCTGTCTTTTCCAAGCAGGTATAAAATAATTTACCTGTTGACAGATTTCTCGAGGGGTTATAAATAATTAAAAAAAAAAAGTATCTCTAGAATGAAAGATTATTTTTTTCTGAGTAAATTAAAAAAAAAATTATTGAAAATATCAATTTTTTAACAACTTATGATTTTTTAAAGTTGTTACTATCATTCCCTACCTTCTAACCACCCTATCTCGGGTAATTTTAATTTTATCAAAAAATATAAAGAGATCATTTCTTTCTAAAATTGGATGCTCTACAACTTTCGTTTCAACTTTTTTTTTCTAGTTCTTACGGTTTCCTCAAAATTAAAAAAAAACACTCTTATTATTTTTTTTCAACCCTCCCCGGGGGTGATTTAAAAAAAAACTTTCACAATTCGTTTTTTAATCATTTAAAGAAACTTATATCAAAAATTCAAGTATTTCCTCAAAATTCGTATTTAAAGGTCTATTTTCTTGGACTAAGATCTACATTTTAATTTAAGAACGTTTCATTTTCTTGTAATAATTTTCCAATTGTAATTTTAAAATGAAAACGTTTCTTCAAAAGACGTAAGCTTAATCTGTCACATTTTCATTTGTGGTTCAGATAATTAGATAACCTCTTAAAAGATTAGTTTCACGATAAGAGAGATAACAATTTTTACAGAATCAGCTAATATAAAGTAGATACTATTAAATAATAAACGTCATCATGTATCACATTTTGGTCACTTTACAACTTATTTTACATTTTTTACATTTTTACTCTACTAAACAAATTACATAATTACACGTTTTACAAGTTTGAATCGTTCTACACACATCCTTATGATGCGAGGGCGTTAACAAGGAAATGTGTACAACGATTCAAAGTTTATGTTAAAATAACTGCGCTTGGGTCAATTGTACCTCGATGACGCCACTCGCGAGATATGATGTAATACAGAACTTTCAAAAGATCATTACCAAGCAAAATTCTGTCGCCTTCGTGAACTTATAAGTATATAAAACTGTTACGGACGAATGTAGTCAGTCGCTAAAGGGTTTTTTCGTGCTAATAAATTGCGGGTGTGAGTATCGAACTTGTACCGTTGTGCCGATTCGTATGTTAATGTAAAATCACTTTGGGCTGGTTAAGGAAAGATTCTCACAAGACAACCACGTAATTGTATCCCAATTTTCGGTGTACAACGAGAAACCTCCGAAGATACATAAATTAAGCCTTACCTGCGTATCATGTGAAAAAATTATATTTGAGTGATGTTCTCATGTTACAGAGCTACTCAATAACAGCTTGTATATCAAAAGTTCAGAAATTCAGAAATACTGATAATGATAAAGAATAAAACCAAAATTGGCATTTATTAATGGTAGAAAACAACAAATCGAAAGTAGACATTTTTTTAATGTTATTTTTTTTTTTTTATTTTATATTTATTTGTGGTAACTATACAATTGTATTTACACTCGTCAACAGGATTAAAAATATCACATATTAAAAATTGTGTCTCAAAATTAAATATTGACAGGTTCATAAAAATCAAGTGAACACTTATAATACTCGTCATAGTTATATAAGGCCTGAGAAAGCAAAAACTTTTTGATGGTTCTCCTAAATTCATTTAACGGCAATAGCCTTATCGCTAATGGTAAACAATTAAACAGTTGCTGCGATTGATACTGAGGTCCATTTCTTGATTTTGTTAACCTACAATAATCTACACGAATATTATTGCAACTTCTTGTACTGTATGGATGTAGGTCAGACTGACATGTAAATTTTGAAATATTTTTCCTAGCGCTACACAAACTTTCCAAAATAAAAATACTGGGTAACGTTAGAATGCTATATTCTATAAACGCTGCTTTGCAGTCTTCTTTGTAACCAAGTCCCTCAATTACACGAACTGCTCTTCTCTGGATCTTAAATACGTCCCGCCAGTGTGACGAATGACCCCAAATTGTAATAGCATAGGATATCGCACTGTGTATTAAAGAGAAATAGGCACTTTTTACTGTACTTACAGTAGTATTATCGGATAGACGTCTTAGAAGAAAAATAGATTTATTTATTCTCTGAGACAGCATAGCACAATGGTTAACAAAAGTTAATCGTGAATCTAAGATACACCCCAGAAACTTTATGCAATTTTTGCCAATAGTTGATTCAGTTCGTCTTAATGTCAAATGCATCGTTTCGGTCTTGTCACAGTTTAATTGCAGTTTATTGCTAATGCACCAGTTTTTAACTATATTAGTAGCATTTTCGGTATTCTGGAGAGCGATAATTAAATCTTCGTCTTTTGAGAACAGCGTGGCATCGTCAGCATAGAGTATGCAATCAACTTCGTCTTTCAGCAAGGCAGGTAGATCATTTATGTATGCCAAGAAAAGCAGCGGCCCAAGGATGGATCCTTGCGGCACACCATTTGTTATTGGACGATTTTCAGAAAGTTGATTGTTGAAGAGAACACATTGGAATCGATTCGCTAGGTAGGACTTTATAAGTGAGGCGCTGAGATCATCAAAGTGGTAGAATTGCTTCAGCTTCCTTGTCAAAATATCATGCGGAACACAATCGAAAGCTTTGGATAGATCGATGAAAGTGGCTATCGAGTGCATTCCCCGCTCAAAACATTGCAAAGTTTTAGTAACAAAGGATGATATAGCACCTGCCGTATTACGGTTTTTTCTAAAACCAAATTGATCGCTGAAGAAAATGTTTTTATCTTCAAAATAGTTACTTATTTGTAAGCTAAGAATTTTCTCTACTACCTTGGATAGAACAGGTATTAGAGATATAGGCCGATAATTATTTAACTCGTCTTGACTGCCTTTTTTGTGAAGCGGGAGAACGAGCGCTAATTTAAACAACTCAGGATAGATTCCAGTTGTAATTATAGTATTAATTACACATGTGAGTGGATTGATAAGAGAGCACATGCTTTGTTTAATTAATTTGGTACTCATACCGTAAACGTCCTTAGCGTTACTATTTCTTAGCGACCGAAAAGCATTCGCAACTTCGTTGTGAGATACACATTTAAATCGAAAAATATCATTAGTGGATAAATTCGAATTATAGTGTAAAGAATTCTTATTCGAATTCGAAGTATCGATTGTTTCTTTATTGGCTATATTACTAAAATATAAATTAAAGTCGTTTGCCGATAAGGTGGAGATAGGAGTACTCTTCTTTACCTGCCGATAAGCATTTATGATACTCCACATCGCCTTGACTGGGTTTCCTGAATTCTTTATAAAGTTGTCGTTCGCTTTTGTTTTAGCTCTTTTGATTTCTAATTTGTATGAAAATTTTAAATTTTTATAAAGTCTATATAAATTATCAGTTCCATATGTACGGTATAAACACTTAACAGAATGTAACTTGTCTCGTAACTGTTTCAGATGTACGTTGAACCATTGCACTCCACAATCTTGTTTTCTGGATACTATTTTCCTTTCTGGAAAAGATCCCAAAAATGCTGTATAGATATTATCAAAAAATATAGAAAATTTTTCGTTTACGTTAATACTGTCATCTTTAAAAAATAACCAGTCACTTTTGTTTAACATATTATAAAAAATATTTAACCCTCTTGATGTGAGTGGGCGGAGTTTATATGTAATATATTTGTCTCTATCTGTTGAAATCAAATACTTTAAAGTTATAGATTGACCCAAATGATCTGATAATCCACTTTCTATCGTATCAACACTGTAGTCATCGGAAAAGTTTATAATAGTATATTAAACAACTAGTTTCATAAGTCGTACATTGCAGCACGCGTCCAAAATTGAAAAACGAGCCGCCTAGCGGCGAGTTTTTCAATGGACAAGTGCTGCAATGGACTTATGAAACGAGTTTTTTATACAATTTTTTCTATTTTGCGCCTTTCACACCCCATTTTAAAAAAAATTTTTAGAATAGGGTTGGTAAGTGTGACGTAGTGTAGTTGTGACGTTAACCTCCGTGTTGGAACTAAACAGCTGTGCTGTGCTTTGCAAATGGCGACTGTTGATGTTGATGTTGATATATGTGTTATAGCGTTAAATGATAACTTCTTATTAGATTAATATGGTCATGTGTTTTGCACCCAACTATCGTCATTATAGAAAACGAGATCTTTGTAAATTTTATCGATTTCCAATAGAGGATATTGACAAAAAAACCTGGATAAAATTCATACAGTAAGTTAGGTTAAGTTAGAAATTAAATCCTATTTAGAACATTTTCTCTGTAGGAAAATCATGATTAATGTTAATTCAGAAGCAGTTGCAGCGGTGTTCAAGTAGAAAGGATGTCATCGCTATCGCAAGAAAAATCACAGCTTAAAGTGAACGATCTCATAACTACAATAAAAAAATTTGAAGTTGCATTTTCGTTGAAACATTTTAATATCAAGGAGGATTTGGTTGCCTAACAGGGACGTAATTTATTAACGGAAGTGTAATTATGTATAATTATTCAGGCTGGAACTTCGAACATTAGGTTATAATAATAACAAATATGTCTTGTATAAATTGTAGTTATTTTAATATTTACTTGTTGTCAATAAAACTTTTAAGTTGATTGAATGTCAGATATAAGATCTGCAGCGGGATTCTGAATGGTATCGTATCGAGCGACTCAACACGAGTACACCATTTTTGCGATTCTAAAAACTATCGACGTTGATTGAGGCTATCGAGTAGTAGTTGCAAATACGGTTAACCCGATATTGTATTTGGTATCGAGCATCTTAAGTATTGTATCGAGTATTCAGAATCCCGCTGCAGATATAAAGTATAAACACTAACAGATGATTGTTGAATGTATTAATATTGAACACGAATTTGTTTTGCAAAAGGCTTCATTTAAACAATTACAGCTATTTGAAGTTAATACTCCTGATTTGATAACAATTAAGCGTCACGGGATGGAAATTCTCTGCAGTCGGAGAACGTTATGTTGGTTTGAAGTTTCTCAAATGCTTTCATCGGAACCCACTATTTACTGGTCTGGATGTTCCACTGCTTCCATCGATTGTCACACAGCTTCTAATACAAATCATTTTTAACAAAATATCCTGTATTGACCAATCTTTTACCTGGGGCCAGGGTTAACATGAATCTCCAGCAAAACTTCAATGTAACTGTTAATATTTATAATAATTGTACATTTTCGGGACATAATTAAACTAAATCGTTTTGTTTGTTTACTTGCCGTTGTGTATTTATAAATAAATATTCGAACAAGAAGGTGGTAATCTTGAAAGAAAAACAAGGTTAGGTAAAACTTTCACAAATAAGTTGTGTTAAATTTCTGACATTTAGTGTGCCAAGTGCCAACTTTAAAAATGACAATTACACCAAGCGCTATTAACGCACTCAAATTTCTATAACCGCACTCAAAGTAGTGCGGTAATAGCTTTGTTACCAACGCAAAATAGAAAAAAATATTATCTAAACACCTATCACCACGTGTAGGAGATAGAACGGTAGCCTTAAAACCATATGAGCTTAATACGTCACACAAAATCCGCGATTTCTTATCTTCAGAATTAAAGTGAACGTTGAAGTCACCAGTTATTAAAACACGTTTATTACGGTGAACTTCATGTAGAATTAATTGCATGTTATCTATGAAAATCTTGAAGTCACCCTGAGGTGATCGGTACACCGTTATTATCACAATATTACCATCATATAAAACTGCACAGATTTCACAATGCAATTCTATAGACAAATTATTTACATTGTCCAAAGGTAACGCTTGTGCACTATTCCTTTTAAAAATGGCAACTCCTCCGTGAATAGTTCGAGATCTGCAGAAAAAGGAAACTGTACTCCAAGAGCCAATTACCAAATCTCTTAATAGTTCCGAATCACAAAACCAATGTTCCGATAAGCACACAACATTAAAATTCTTATCGCTGAGAAAACTTTCTAATTCATTTAATTTATTATTTAAACACTGAATGTTTAAGTGGAAGATGCTAAAGTAATTCTTGTTAGTTTGCTTATTAAGGATAGATCCGGCTACTTTACAGTTGCTGGGGTATTCTTTGAATGAAAAAAACGGTTAATACAAGTCCCTTTGGGCCAAGATGCTGGATTCATTGCTTTCGTTAAATTACTGTTATCAATTGTAACCTTAAAGGACGAATAAGATTCAGGTTTAACAGATCTTAATTGCTCGCAAGCGACTTCTGAAAAAGTAGGCTTCAAAAAATTAATCAAGTCATCAGATTTAGTATCAGGATGTAGTCTATAAACGTGCAAAAAAGCTAATTTTGGTGCAGCTTTTAGCAAAATTTCACTGTTCAATTCAAGTTCACCTATAATAGGAGAATTTGAAGTGCGCGGCCTTCTTTTTTTGTAGGAAACTTCTATAAAAGGTTCTTCTTGTAGATTATTACCGTTTGGAACCGATTTCACATTATTTACAGCACTATCTACGGCTGCATCATTTTTTTGGACTGTTGCCGCAGATTTTTTGTCAGGTTTGTTTATTATTGTGGTCGACTTCACCTTGTCAGTTGTTGATAAACCTTTGTCAATATTTATTGAACTCGGCAAGGACGTGTTGATTTTTGTAGGATTTGTTGTTATTGACTCTGCAATATGCTTAGTTGTGTTTGGATGTTTACTTACAGATGTCGCATAAGTTTGTTTGTTTACATTTACCTTATTTAACAATTTAATCTGTTCTTGTAGGGACCAGATAGTGGTATTTTGATTTTCAATTAGCAACTGTTTATGTTCTAACAATTTTTTTAGGTAACTTATTTCAAGTATAAGAGTTTTATTTTCGTCACTTACATCGTTAGATGCTCCGCCATTTAATTGAGGTTTTCCCACTTGATCTACTGTATTACAACAGTCAATAGTTTTGTCATCAATTCTTCTGATATTTTTTAGTAGTTTTACACAACTCGCATGCGACACACTGTCACACCTAACACACTTCAAGCCACTTTGAGCTGTATTTTTACATTTTCTACACGTTTTACTAGGAGCACTAGCATTTTCGCCTACACCGTCCGCCATTACACACTTTGTTACTAATGACTTAAGTAAACGTCTTCTTTATAGTTTATTACTACTGTCAAACTATATATGCTTAAGAACGAATCTACTTTATCAACTTCTTATCAGTTCTTCATCAAGTATATTGAAATACCTTATCTGTATAAATGTATCTGTAAAGTCAAAAACGATGATAAATGTGTGAAATGGCAAATGTTACACAAAATCAAGTTAAACCTATAATTAACATGTTGATTTATGTCTTCGTATAACGTTTAATACAGAATTCAATAAATATAGCACTGAATGCATTGAAATTAATTTCAGTGAATTGCGGAAATTGTAGGGGAATTTTAAGCTGCCGCAAATGAAAGTTAATAAACCGTTTGTGTAAATGTAAGCGTCTCTAAAAGGTAGTAAGGGACCAACCCTTTTACATTTAAGGTGAACCGCGAGCGGTATCTTTTTTTCGTTGCTAATTAACTAGCTCTTCGAGGCATCTTCCATAATGCCTTTCAAAAGTAACAAAAAAATACTTACTAATCTAATTAAACTTGCCCATCTAATCTGATTATACTGAAACAATGTCATCTGTGGAATGAATTTGCTTTTGTCTCTGCTGGAAATTATTACAAACTTGGTGAAAAGGGCGTTTTCTATGCAAGTTTTGATAAAAGTTGATCTGTGGAAGAAAAACTGGAACTGACACGGCATAATCAAATTCAGTTCATCTCAGTTACACTTACGTTGTGGAACTACAATTAGTAGTTGAATTAGAATAGCTACTGAATTCCTTATTTTAAATGTAGTCAAACGCGTTTCAATACTATGATGCCATTAACATTATGGATGGTTCATGCATCACGCCTTCGTCACGCTATGAACACATTATAGAAACGTAATCAAGTTACAACTCGAATTTACGTAAGAAACCAGTTTGTGATTTTAGATCGGTGTCATAATTTGGCATAAACTTGTTGTATCAGGGCGACTTCTATCGGCCCTTCTCGGTAACAGTAATCAGAATTCTATATCAGTTTCTTGTTTAGCATTTGGTTTTGCACAATATAATCTGTCAACATTGCTGAATAACATACTAGATCAATTTGACGGTTGCACGCTCCAGCCAAGATGACCAAGTCAAAAATTAATGAGGATTGAACTAATAGAACGTATTTATGCAAGTCTGAAGTCCAGAAAACATTTTTTATTAAAAATAAATAGAATTTATTTCAATTTCTGCGTTTTTCAAATCAAAAATGAGCTCGAAGTGCGCCGTAAACAATGTTTGGGATTATTCGAGTACTTATTTTTATCACGTAAAATAATAGCTCGTCTTTTCAAACAAATTTGTTGAATTAACTTTGTTGCCCCGTAATTTTGCCACTTCCTAATTTTTGCCGCCGTAGGCACTAGTCCTTAAAGCCCCCCCTAAATCCGCCACTGGCTGTCATATCATGTTAAACAAAGTTACTACTGACTAAACGTTTGGGTTCTTAGTTTTACACTAAAATATTATAATGTATAATTCAATTGCGTTGCCTTCTATTTCATTATAACGAATAAATTCAGTGAAAATCGTAGTGCCAATCACCAAACATGTGAAAAGCCATTTATTACTTCATTTACTATTGTTTTTTCTTAATATAATTAATAATAATAATGTTAATTCTTCACAAGCCTATTCTTCTAAAAATTTATCAATGAAATTCATTTACAATAAGCTCTCTAACAACGTATTTTATGAAAGGTAGGTAGCGATATGATCCTGGCGTGTTAGTATTCCACCTATTACCTCCGGCTTAGTCGATAAACTAAAGCTCGTCTAAATTTCATACGATAAATTAGTCCGATGAAACTTCGTAATGGTTAAAATATATTTGAAAAATGTAACCCTCAATTTATTACAAATACATATTGCAATCTAAGCCAAATTTATTTGTGGAGCGAATTTTATTTCTTATATCGATTTTGAAAGCGAGCTTCCCTTTGTTTTGAATGATTAATTATGTATGGAATTAAACAACATCTGCTACCATTTTTTGTGTGCATTCAACCGAAAAATAAAACACACACTGACTTTCAATTGTTCATGAACATCCAGGAGGGAGGATTTTCAATGTTGAAGACACGTTCCGTTTTTAGCATTTAGCAAATGACCCACATTTGTGAAATCGAAATTCTTTATGTTAAGCCTAAAATTGTTCCAAAATCTCATATTAATTCAGACCGTAAAGGATATAAACTACAGTAAAGTACAATATACATATATTGAGAATGAATAATATAAGAATAAAACGAAAACATACACAATTCTCTGTCACATTGAGTGATTGGAGTTCGCTATCTAAGACCCTATTTCTCTTTTATTTTAGGGCGTCTTATGTAGAATACAGCAACATGCACAATTTTATATACGTCAAAACAAGCCATTCGCAAATTCGTTTTTTTCTTTATACCAAAGTAAATCGATGTTTCTAGCTCCATGTTCTTATACATCTAAGCGATTACATTACGCCTTGTTAACAACTTAACGATGTATCTACTCGTTTTTCCTACCATAAAAATATTATGATTGATAGTGCAGTAATTTATGCTCCGGATGATACTCATAAAATGGATATTTAAATCATAAGTTACTCGCATACTAGGACTAAATTACTTGTGATGAAATTACAAAAAACGGTGTCCTCAATAAGATACAGAATATAATACCAAAATGTGTTCAATTTTTATACGACCCCGCCGAAGAAAGTACATAATTTGAATTATTTAAATTAAAGCTCAAGATATTACATAATGGATAAGTTCTACAAATTGCAAATATTGCCCACGGTAATCATTTGGTTAATTTTTAGGATCTCCCTTTCTCAGACTTCAATCTTGGTTTTCTTTGTGTGTTTAAATTCCATGTGATACTGTTGATCGTATTTTCATTTCGTAGGCATGGATTTTAGGTGCTTTGCTCAAACGTTTTCATACTGCTCCAGTTGCTTTATTCCCCCTTGGTATTCTTTCCTCTCCACTACTATCGGAGTAAAAATGCAAGGCCTCTGACTTTAAGTGGTCATAACGAAAAAACTGAGGGGTGAAATTTCTTCATTTTTGGGCAGTACATTAGTCATTTATATATGTTTAACATGTGTAAAAATCAAATTGGTAGAATCAGTTGTTTAACTTTTATTTTAATTTATTAACAGCAATAAAAACGCTGTATTTAGTATTTTCCTGGCTGACGGTCAGTTTTAACTTATCATAAAATTGTTATTGTTTCATAAATTGTTACCAAATTTACAAATGTTGTACCACACATACTTCTGAAAAGTCGACAGCCAATAAATATTGATTATTCATATAATTAATTCGTTTTATAAGCCCTAACCGAAAATGTGCTATTTTGCAATATACGGTAACAAAAGAAAAAATTCTTGTTTTAAATGCTAAATTTGTATTACTCAAATCGAGCTGCATTATTCCTTTATTGAAAACAAATTTGTTTTCTTGTAATTCAACGTAAATGTTATAATTATCGCGAAAGAAAGACGCACATATTCCCGCGAGAGGTAATCTACCACATCGTAAATCGTGAGCGGCAAACCACAACAATGTGATTATTCTTTAGCATTGTACAAAACCATTGCGCTTCATAGCAATAGTGTACGGCATCATCGTCCAGCCGGTACTGCACTCGCCGCGAAAACCCAAGCATCCATCCTTTTTTCCAAATTTCTTTTAAACAAAACATGTATACATGGCCGTAATTAATTTTTAAAGTCGAGCGCTTGTGCGATTTGAGTCATAATTAGCGCTTTTTCGCACATACATTAATACAGAAAATTAACGATGTCTTACAAAAATCTAAAACTGTACACCTTTTTGTAGGAATAAATGATCTTTTAAATGCATTTTATTTCATTAAATTATGATTGCTAATTACTGAGATACAAGCTTCTAAAGTCAGAGGCCTTGAATTTTTACTCCGATAGTAGTTGAGGATGCACCTAAGCATTAGAACTCATACGCATTTTCAAAATTTTACCCAGTATCGTTTGCTACGAATATCATATTTTGCTATGTCTCTTCTCTCTGTAATTTCCATGTATTTTATCGCTTCTTGGTTTATTTGAAGCCCATATATTTTTGCCATATCTTCAAGTTTCTTGAACGCTTCATCGAGTAGTTTTTCAACCTTGTTTAGGTTGTTAAAACTACGTCATCCACGATGATGAAATTACCTTTTCCTAATATCGGGTTGAAAAGACCTTTTGACAGCGGATCTCCCTACCTTAACTCTATGGTAATTTGAAAGGAATTTGAGAAACATTTCTCTATCGTAGTTTTATTACGTGTATTCTTTAGTCTTATCGGTTTATTTGGAAATTCTACCAATTTCATGGCAGCTCACAGTTTTCTCACGAGATAGAGTCATACACTCGTTTAAAGCAGGAGTGTGAAATGGTTCCGGATCCAAAACAAGATCCGGTATGGATCTTCTCCGGATCTCCAGCTACGATATATCCGGATCCGGATTTCTCCGGATCTCATCACAATTCGGATCCGTAGATCCGGATTTGTTTAACCGGATCCGCGTATCCCGATCCAAAATTCGATCACACGTGAATTCTGTTGTTGATGTATGGAATGAACTTCGCGATTCTTTGTGATACCTATCAAATTTATCCATCGGAATCTCAAAATGGAGGTATCTGAATCAGTAAATGAAATTTACTGTAATCTAGTAATCTCCCCCACGAATTTATTCAAATACGGATACAGCTACAGACTTTAGATCCGGATCCTATGTAAATTAATAGTAATTCAGGTCCGGATTAAACTCACAAATCCGTAGATCCGTGGATCCGGATTTAACCCCCAATTCCGTAGATCCGGATTTAACCTTCGGATTTTTGATCCGGATCCACAAAAATCCGGTATTCGGATCTATTGGATCCGGATATTTTTGGATCCGATATCCAGATCCATAAAATTTACGCATCTTTACAGCTCTAGTTTAAAGTCTGTAAATAACATATAAGCATTGCGCTAGAATACGTACCCATGACGTGGAAGGGCGTAAGAGTCGTATTCATAGCAAAATCTGGACGAGATTCATACACTCAAGCCGTTTACATCCATCAGTGTAACGTCGTTTCTCCTGTAACTACTGGAGAAACTGATCGAACAACGCAATAGGGACCAGGTGCTGGAACATAAGTGATATATTGGACAAATAACTATTATTCAACGAGTGTATAATGATGGCTATTATTCACGAGGTAAGTTTATGACCACGAGCCGTAGGCGAGTGGAATAAATTACCTCGTGAATAATAGCCATTATACGCGAGTAGAATACTATACTTTATCCACGACTATAAATGTTAATTCAATTTCAATATTTATTTGAAAATTCTCCTCTACAAACCGACACCCTTGATTGAATGTGTCTTAATTGACTGCATTGGACGGTTACCATGGAAATATATAAAATATTCATTATTCCCGTTGCTAATGACAAGCCACTTTTCAATTAAAGATTCATTCACTCGATCCAATTGCACACAGTAAAAGTTTGTCAGCACTTCAAAATGAAGGACTGTATACCTGGCTTGGCTGTACTTCGTAGCGATTTATTTGGAGAGAGCCGGTACCTTTTGAGTTTTGGATTAGCATAGGCAGGATCCATCTCCAGTGATCAATCGATCAAAAAATGCTTCTGTATTGTGCCGCATTTAGCGGGACCCAAATACCTACTGTGCTTACTTTCCCAATCTGCTGCAAATGTTCTTGGATAGTTGACCAAGGTTGGTTAAGAGTGTTTAACAGCTCCTCCATTGTCTGACACGTATCTGCTTCCACTTCCGCCCTTAACATGTCATTGTCTAAAGTTATTGGTCTTCCTGATCGATATGAGTCGGAAAGATCAAAATTACCGGATTTGAAGTTAGAAAACCACCTTTGGCATTTACGAACACGTCTAATACATTTCAATAAACATCGCAAAGGTTTTTGGTAGCAACTGTTGAGGTACTACCTTTGTGACACTCAAGAAGCGTACCGTACAATGCCAAATATGTACCTCTTCTGGTATTTGGCCTGCCATTTCACCAGAAGTTGCAAAAAAAATTAATTATTTACGAGTAAACAAGTAACTCTAACCTTAAAATGTCTTTGACACGACTTAAATGAAGAAATTTTGATTACAAATGAAATAAAGAAACGGTATTAGTATCGCGATCATACAAACTTATTTTCGAAAACTTTTTCCAATGTTATGTATATGACAGCATTAAAACCGGTTGAGAATGCCATGATAAACAATAGTTTCGACGGCCATTTTGATCAGAATATCAAAAAGCTCAACCTCAACGAACCTCATTCTCTTGTCACAAAGAAGAAGACCGACAAAGCTGAGGGACAAACGGTGCCAAACTGTAAATAGCGGGAAAGACCTTCAAACCACACCTGAAAGATAACGAATAGAGATAGAAGTTTCTGTGGGCCTGTAGGCAAGCTTTCGAGAGCAAATGGGGTCTGTCTCCAATAATGACTATCATTGAGGGTGTCTCAAAAGTAACACCCGTCCATATTGTGGGTGATTTGGGAGGTTAAAACAAAACGAAACATTTCTGATTGTGTTTTGTTTCGGAGTTATTGAGAAAAAACCAAGAAAAATACCTAAAACTTTGAAAACTTGACTTATGCATAATTACAGAAATTACGACAAATGTTCAAAAACGTTACCCCCTACTGCAACACATGCCTGCGCACGATTTACCAGGGAGGCACGAACCTCTCGTAACATGTTTTCCGATGAGATCTTCCTCGCTCACAACAGGTTCCTCGTAAACGTGGATCGTTAATAAACCCCAGAAAAAATAATCCAAAGGATTAAGGTCAGGAGACCTAGGAGGCCATGGTATGGATCCACCTCTTCTGATCTATCGTCCAGGGAAATTCCGTAAACAAATTTTTGAGTTACAATCCAAAATGTGGTGGTGCGCCATCATGCTGGAAATAGCAGTTTGCTCTAGTTGCCAATGGAACGTTATCAAGAAACGGAGCCGGAAGATTATCATTTAAAAACTGATGATATGTTCGTGCAGTTCGATTAGGTAGCAGATACGGTCCAAGTACCTGATTATGTAAGATTCCAGCCCAAATATTTATTGACCATCGTCTTTGAGGACACTTTCGCTGAAATCATATTAGACTTACATTTCCACTACATTTTCTTGTTTCTTAATCAAATTAAAATTCAATGCATAAGATAAATATCCCATTAAACAAAAGCATGCGAAGCGAGTTCATTAAAATTCATGATAACCTGTAGTAATCCTGTGAGAGACAGTCCTCGTACAATTAGTCGACACGTGTTAGAAGTAAAGAGAATTTTAACAAAGTCCTTAAATAAATGACTATAAATCCCTAAACTCAAATACATTAAATAGAGAGGCAACTGGATCGTACAGATCCTTTAATAAATTTTCGACCACCAGTCAAAATTAGATTTGACCTTTATGCATGTTCCTTGTGACAATTTGTAGTCTGAAATTCAACCTTATAGACATAGAATCTGAATGTAGGTAGGTATCTACTTTTAAACAATTTATAACTAACTCGAAAGTATTTTATCGAAATGCTACACTTTATTCAATATTGTCTCTAAGTTTATTAAATTTTGATGTAGCTCTCGCTTCATCCTATGTTTCTTCCATCTTAAAGACACGAGCTGCTGGTTTTGTTTGTGAATAATTAATAACATTTAAATACACACACTGCTTTAGCAATTATTAAAATAAAATATTTACTTGTTACTTTGAGTTTGTAAATTTGCTTCTATACGTTCTATATTTCAGCACAAAATTATAATTTGTTCTATTGAACGGTTATGTATGAAGCAAAATCCCACTTAATTTTGCTTATCGAGATATGAAATCTTGATATAGTTAACCTAAATCTGTTTTAAAAGACGCTCTGGCATAATTCCCAAGGATTTGCATGAATAATGTTTCTTTTTCATTTCCGATATGAACTTGTGCTTCTTTCAATGCATGTGTAAGTTTTCAACTATCAAACTCACATGCTGATGCTCTTGTCTCTGAATTAGCAGTTGACACTGTTACGTTGCTCGAATAGTTGTCTAAATCGCAAAAGTCAATCGTATTGATTTTAGTAAGAATTACAGAGTTACGAAATTTCCTAATTCTCTATTCTGTCAAAAGAGTTCGCTCTCGATACTTTTTCCATCTTTCTTTTTTTTTCTAATAGCGTCCCTTTGAACTACAAGCGTTTGCGTTGGTTCCGTTACAGATTTCCTCGCCGGCAACGACAACCGTTATTCTAATTGCCTATCGGTGTACGTGACCTAATCTCTGATTGGTTGATCTTTTCAACTTCGCGCTTTCCGTCGAGGCATCGGCAAGTGTTTGGGTACTTACATAAATAGTAGCCCGATTTCTAATGACGTATCTTTCTGCTTTGTGTCGCTGAACTAAACGTGACAACTTTAGCACATTCACTGCCGGCACCGCTCCTGAGGCGTTTAGCCGACTTTGGCAAAATCGCCGAGACCGCCCGAGGGGCGTTCTTGTATAGCTTTAGTACAACGGCAGAGAAATTCGTCCGGACAGTTTGAATTGGTTCTTCGTTTTTAAAGGATTTTTTGTAAGAAAATAGATGGCACACTGTCAATTGTTACTAATATTCTCGACAGTGAATGTGTTAGTACAACCGAATTTTTCACAATTTTCTTATAATCGATATTAATCGTCTTTAAGTGAAAAGCTTCGATCTATTAGTGTCTATTTGGAATCATCTGCTCATTCCAAGTGTCATTTAAACCGTATTTTACGGATTTGTGCATTAAATAACTGTTTACGAATTGCTAAGCTCCTGGAAAATACTAATCCTCGAGGTATGTACCTAATTTATTTGTATTAAATATCTCGTTTTCCTTTGAGTTCCTGACAGTAACTAATTCATATTATTTGTCCTAGCGTTTTTGGTTTTATATTTCACGTATGGTGTAATGTAACCGCCATTTTGTGAAAAGTTTCTACCTGCAAATATTTCCGTTCTACTTGCTGTCAAACGTCGATGGTTAGATTCCTCCTGATAACAATGTTAATTGCTGATCATCATCTCACCTCTAATTATCTCCAAAATTTCTGGATTAAGGAAATTATTTTCTACAAGATTTTTTTCTGCTGCCATCTTACGTCAACCTTTGGAAACCATCGCTAAGTTTACCTTTAACCTCATTTTTGCGTATTATTTGAATTTGACTGTTGTTTATTACCTAAATTGTTTTATACTAAATTACTTGATTCACTTTAAATAACTCATTTAATTCATTTTGTTACGTTCTTAATTAATTGTTCACTAACTTTGTTTACTACCTTTAAAATTACTTTTGTTATTCATGTTATCTTTTACCTTGATGAATTTATTTTGTTTAAAGTTAAAAACTCAAAAGCCAAGTGCTAATTAGTTAAATGTCAACACTCGATACAGACTCAAGTTCGTAACTGTTATATTTCAGTCGGTCTGCTTGTCGCAGCCCTAATTTTCTGTTAATTAACTCTTTTGCTTAGATAATTCAGGAGCACTATGCTTGCGCAATCGACATTACTGCTGCGTAAATAAGAGGTAAGATTTGTTTGATTACATTTACTAACTTTTGTACAGTTAACGAGTCGGTTGCTGATATATTAAATTTTGTTAGCTATCCTCATTATATTTGCTATTGTGTATTTCAATCGTTCCAAGGTAAAGTCAAACCCCTTATTGTTTCATTTAATGTTGTGAAACCGTGTTGTTAAACATTATTCCAAGTGGTAACTGTTATATTTTTCCATTATAACCACGATTACCGTTATTCCAGTGTATTTCTTTACGGAATACCCACATTTTCTTTCAGCAATCACATCACTGCTGCTTCAAGCTGCTAACATATTCGTAGTTCTGATTACCAGCTTTAACCTTCTAAAGAACTATCGTAGTGCCCTAAGTTTACTTAACTATATTCGTTGACTTTAGCTTTCCCTACCCTCTTTTGCTTGCTGAGTTTAAGTTCTATACTCATATCTAACCCACGCCCATATCGCGCCTTATTACTGAGCTTCCGAACCATTCAAGCAACAGTTTCTTTTTAGCAATTTACCGAACAATCACGATATGGACACAACAATATTACTCTCAATATTGGGAAATCCTTACGCCGTTTTGACAAGAAAAGGAGATATTGGACACAGCGAGTACACATTCCCTTATATTTTGGATAACATGGAAGGAATTGAATGAAAAACTCTCAGCCTCCCCCTTAAACCAATGGACCAATTACGTAATATGGAAGTCGAGAACAAAATACAAACGCCATCGCTTGCGCAATGAAACTTAATTAATTAATTTCTCTATGTCTACCCTTTTCAGGGATATAAACAGCACTCCTACACGCTTAAAGACAAACTGATTTGTGTTAAAGCGACTCGCTCCGACCCTCTCAGACTCGCCTGCAATATGCACACCCTTATCAACATAAGTTGACTTATGTTCGCTCTGACTCGCTCGGTTCCGCTTTGTATGTGCACGTACCCTAACGCGTGCTACGTACTATACAAGGTGTCCCATTACTCCGAAATTAAGATAGTCACCCGACTTAAGTATTGTTCGTTTGGATTGATACCAACTATTTAAACTGTATTTTTTAATAATAATTAAATTAAAATTACTTTTAACAAATTTTTCTTACGTGAAATTTTAAAAATCGTAAATATTGACATATACACATAGGTAAAGTAATGTAATCCTAGGCCTATAAAAAAACTTCATCGGTAAATCAAGCTTTTCATCAAAATCCGACCAAAGGGGCCCAAGCTAGCGGCGTTATTTTGGGCGCAAACATTCAAATTTTAACCCAAACTAATTTCCCTTGGTGAAAAGTTATAGATATGGCAACAAGTGAAACGACGTTTTTCGTTTGTTTTTAAATTCAAAATGGCAGCCAATATAGCAATTATCCAAGTTTTTACTTTTTAGGGTGTAGCTCAAAGAACCGTTTAATTTAATTAAAATTTGAAACTTGAAAATTATAGCCAATGGATGGCCATAACTTTTACTTATAATTGGTAAAGAACAAAAATTTGGTGGCCAATTTATTGGTGTCCAAAATTGGTCAAAAATTAGAAATCGATTTTCTCAAAATCGGCATCAAGCATTTTATTTTTATTTTTTAAATGTTATACATATAGTTCATGAAAAACGATTGGCACTACATTTATTTCTGTATTTCCCACAAGTGAAGGGGGGTGAATGTTTGAAGTACAGTGAAATAGAGGACATACGACTCTTTTAATCGAGTATAATGTATTAGCAAATTAGCAAAACATTAAACATACCCTGTATATTATTATTTGAAGAGAAAATCAGAAATCGTTTTCTCCTTACAGCTATACTACACACTATATATTTTACTTTTATATTTTTTCCAGTTATTACGCAAAAACTATTTTATTTTGCCTTATTATCCAAAAAAACTATTTTATTTAATACGTCATTGTAGTAAAGACGGTAAAATTGTGTGTCAGTTTCCTGGTCATTTAATTTAAGAATAACTGAGTTATGAATATTATAGTCCGGCCTTGAATTGCCAGGTGAAAATGAAACATACTGTAGATATAAAGATATTTTAAAAAAATGCACAATTCAAATTTATTTGAACCTTTTTTTTTGTATCTTCCACCCACAATGAGTTATCGACCGATTACGGAGCAGTGGGACATCTGATATAGGTATTCGACGGTAACTTCGCAATTATCCCGCAGTAAACAATTTCGTTTAAGCTTTACCAATTTGCTTCACTAAACGGATTGTCCCTTATAAACTGTTAACTGTGTTACAACCCCTTAAATGAACAACTCCTGCACTGTCGCTTATCTCTATGCCAGCGATAAATCTCTACCTCGTACATGTTTGTAAGCTTTTTCCGCTTTAAAAATAAAATTAATTTTTGCGAATTGATTGACTTCATAAATACGGGGTACTTTCGTAATGCACATCAAAAATTGTTATTGATAAATGCCTGGCAATTTACAGATATCACTAAACACTAATACGGTGGACCTGGATGTTCAAAATTATTTTGTTTAGGTTTTGGAAACCATCAAGCGACCCTTATAAGAGTTATAAGCAACCTGACCATTTATTTTTTGACTCAAAACGGAACATCGGTTTGCATTTGCAAAATGTACGGGAACGATTTCATCAAAATCTGTTTTCCTGCCAGGCAGGTACTTCGAACATTTATTAAACTAAGGTTGAATTTGCATAAATTGGTTTTGTTAATTAGCACAAGAAAAAGTTAACCCTTGTTTTTATTTAAAAATTTAAGGGTTGTTTACCCGGTACCTAAAGGTACTGTCAAATGGCAGTAAAAGTACCTAGATTCTCTAAAGAAAAACCTGTCCGCGCTTTTTTTTGTTTATCCCTCAAACTCATTTTCCATGTTTGCAACTTCAAATTTTTTGTTAAAAATAAAAAAAACTAGTGCACTGAATTCAGAAAAGAAAGACCTTTCAAATGACGTATCACTTGCCCCATCATCCCTATTTAAATTATAGGGGTTGTTCTCACAGCGTTAAGGGATGAAATCATTTCAGGTTGAAAATTATGGCAAAAGTTATTCCCTTTGATTTAAAAATTGACATGTCTTCGCATTTTTCAAAAAAAAATGTTCTAGCCAGAAACCCGTCTGTCGCCTTTTCGTTGGACCATCCTGTATATAAATTGCTCAAAATGTCCACCGTTATGTTCACGGCACAGTTCCACTTTGCTCCAATTGCAATTGTCTTTTCCAGAGTTACAGGTGTAATTCTTTCAAGTTTACGCAGTAATAATTGTTGCTTGTAGTGTGCCCAATGTATGGAGACGGTTTCGAAAAACGTTGAACAGAAAAAAATATAACGCAGTTAAATCTGGAAAACGGGGAGTCATAATCCTCTGCTAATTGAACAATTTTCAAATCGATGAACAATTCGTTTCTTATGGTAAGCAAACGCTCGATAAGGAATATTAGAATTGGGGTGCTCTTCCATAAACTGCTCTCGACAGGGGCAGTTCAACTCGCCAATTCAACACCGTAAAAAACACTACGCGCGAAATTCAAACTGTCATTATTCATTAGTATTAGAGAATCACCCGGTATTATATATTACATATAAATTTATATTATGGGATATAATGTAGATTTCCGGTATTTTTTTAAATTATTTTAGTATATTTTTAGTAGATTCAGGCAAAAATATTAGCACCCAGTCCGGCAATTTTCGCGGGGTTTGTGAAAACGGGACAATTTTGCGTCCCGGGTTTTTTCTTGGGGACACCGGAACAGAGTACCAAAACAGGGACGGTCCCGTTCAAAAAGGGACGTATGGTTATAAGTCTCATACTTGTGAATCAAATTCTGAACGGGACTAATGCTGCACAGGGTCCTGCACCTCACCTCCCGTCTTCTGTAGCTCAGTTATTAATTAAGTTAGGTTTTTAATATTTTGCAGACGTTTTCTGTACCTCAAAGTACATTTCAGGAAAATATTTTTGATTATACAGGCTGTCCCAACAAAGTGTGACGCTATAATGATATATTTTTTTAAATTACATGCTTTACTTTTTTTTACTTATTTGGTCGTCTTTTATGCTTGTCTACATATTCCTAAAATTCTATTGAAATCGGTTGGATGAAACCAGCGAAAAAAAATAAAAACGAGAAAATGTCGGTTTTGCATCACTGGTTTTAAAAATTAATAAACAATGCAAATAGTACCTGGTTAATGAAATTTTACGACACACTCATTACATAAAGTCTAGCAGTCTCGTTTACCAAGTTTCATTGACCCAAATTATACAGGGTGATCAAAATCTAGTGTCAAACTTCTCAAACTTTAAAGCACTTTATCTTTCTTATTTTAAATTGCAACCTCTACGTATTTTGATGTCATTTGATGCGGAATTGAAAAACAAAATTTTTTTTCTAATACTCTATGGCAATTCCTAATAATGTAAAAGTTATTCAAGAAAAATTCATTTTATCAGTTATTGCAATAGCCATTTTAATTGATAAAAATCGAAGGCGCCTTTGAAAGACAATTTATTAACATAACATGTTTTGTGATCACAATTATCTCTAAAGTGAAAAGTCTTAAGGTTACCTACTAGAATTTACGTTCGATATGTCTTCCGTTTCCTTCAAGGCACAAACGAAGACGAGTATGAAATGATGTTTCCAATCTTTTCAATAGGTCGGGTGTAGTGCTTTGAAATGCGTTCATGCGTGCATGTTTTCTGGTGTGATAAACGATTTCCTTAACGTAACCCCGCAAAAAGAAATCTAATTTAATTAAGTCGGGTGATCGAGGAGGCCAAGCAATTGATCCTCCTCATCTAATCCACTGATTGGGGAACGGTGTGTTAAGATGATCCCTGACTTCTAATGAATAATGTGCTGGAGCTCCATCGTGTTGCAGCCACATTCCATTTCTCACAGCTATTGGTAAATTTTGAAATAAATTTGGCAATTGGTTTTGAAAAAAATGCAGATACATATTGGTCCATTCAAATGTCCGTTAAAAAAGTGAGGACCAAACATGTTCACCAATAACCCCCCCCCACAAATTGTTTTTCAAAGGCGCCTTCGATTTTTATCAATTAAAATGGCTATTGCAATAATTAATTGATAAAATGACTTTTTCTTGAATCACTTTTACAATATTAGGAATTATTGCCATAGAGATGTATTAGAAAAATTTTTGTTTTTCAATTCCGCATCGAATGACATCAAAATATGTAAGGGTTGCAATTTAAAATAAGAAAGGTAAATTGCTTAAGACAAATAAAACTCACAACCTGCCCCTTAATTATTTAATCGTAGGGATGATTATGTGGCGACATGTTTCGGGAAACACTATTCCCATTTTCAAGTCAATGGTGTAAATCGATGAATTTAAAGTTTGTGTTGTTGAATTAAATACTTATAGGTTAAAATCAACTATGCACATGGTGTAATTATAATTTTATTGAAAATTAACATGATCCGAAGATCAGAGGTAAAATTTTTAAAAACTAAAGGGGGTCTCTAAGTGAGGCCCCAAGTTGCGGCTATGAATGCCAAAATGAGGGATGAAACTTGTGATCATGTTAGTTTTCCCATAATTTTATCCATTTTCATCCCTCATTTTGGCATTCATAGCTACAGAAGACGGGAGGTGAGGAGCAGGACCCTGTATAGTGTTTTAAAGGTAGAGAGATTGATACCAAAAATTGAATGTCGAATATAATTTCTTCCGTTTTTCACTGTTATCGATGATGTCAAGGTCTTAAATATAGATTTGTAGATCGTGATTTGTACGAAACTCTTACATCTTATAAAACGTGACAGTACCGTAGCTATTTCGGAAAAAGTTCGATACCTACGTAACGTTGCTATCTCTGAAAAATATTCTTTAACTTTATTACTAAATTGGATTATTCAATATTCACCTGCACACCATTATATTGCAAACTACACAAAGAGGAAACTGAACCGTACATTCAATAAATATTATAATCACTATTAAACGAACGTGTACCCCTACTTGAGTTTACTTACCACCGTTAACAGGTAGTAAGTAAGTAGTAATAAAATGGAAAGGGTAAATAGTTATTTAAACAAGTTAGGATAACGTACCCTCCCCATTTATTTTCATGTAAACATAAAAAACACCATCTTTACATGTAACTACGTTATTCGTAGATCCTCATCCTACACGTTTTACATTTAAGTAAAAAGGAAATTTCCAATAATAGGAAATTTCAAGATTGATGCTCCGTTTCCTTCCCTTGCTGATTCAATTTCGTACAGCTACAGCTACCACTTAGATATCATAATGTCTTTTGTATAATAAATTGAATAGAAATGGGAGGTTACGGAAGAACGATTCAAATTACAACATTGAATTTAAAGTAGAACCTTCATTTAACCACATTAAGGTATCGATAACCATTCTTTTTCAATTTTCGCTTACCTAACATTTTATTAATTTTATTTTTGGGATAAATTTGTTAGTGTTGTGGGTTCTGACTGGTGTAATATCGAGTGTATTATTTGCCATGATTATTAGCACTTTTCCTATTAAAAAGTTGCGTTAACTATACATACCTTCGATTTATGCTGACTAAATATTTACATTTTCCAGAACGAACAAAGATGGACGGAGGGTATTTTTATTAACTTAATTCTTGTTAAACTTCCTTGTATTTACAAAAGCGCTGTCAATATAACGTGTAGAGTATGTAAACGTATTCAACTGACGTGCATCGGGGAAATATCAACAACAATATGTGGACGAGCATGATCAATATCAATAAGTGGATAAGGACTTTGACTAACATGGAATTGTATGAATTTTTTTTTTAAATACAGCTTACACTTACACTATAACACATATCCACAAAGAAAACGGCGAAGCACTTTTCAAATACGTATGAAAAAAGAACGCGTCGCAAGCCTCCATTTATTCATCCGTTGAAAATTAGGTTACAAAGTACATCAATATTCACTTTTTTCAATACCTCTTGGTATATTAGCAAGATACACACAATTTTTCTCGGCCTCCATATTGATCGCTTTGAGGCTCAGAGGATTAAGAAAGCCCACAACGTGAACAGGATATTTACTTTGTTATCCTTTTCAGTATCAAACTCCAACATTTTATCTTTATCGATTTAAAATAACACTTATCTATTCCTGCAACGATAGCAATGAAAATATACCGTGAAAATGTACTACCGAGAGGCGAAGTTCAACCAAGCTGTTCTCAATAGGGAAATTAAAAATAATGTATACACCTATGCTATGCTGTGCTATAATCTATCCTGCCTGTTTGTCGTACAGAAAAAGGAGACGGTTTTTTAAAGGTGCGTCTACCTAAGCTATTCCACAGTCCGCAATGTAGTACGAAAATAAGCGCCTAAACATGAGAATTTTTGTGTTTCCTAGTAGTCCACATCTTAAATTTAAATGATGTATTCTATAAGTGATCCTACTATAAAGATGAGGCTGTGAGTGATTAATTAATATTTTATTACAACGCACCAAAGGGTGCAAAACGCGCCTGTGCTCCGTATTTAGCCACATGGGTTCTAATGAGTGTATCAGTTATACAGGTTATACTACTGCATTTAACCTGAGTATTCCGCATATTAACGTATCGTATATTAGACTATATTAGCATCAAACAGACTTTTGCAAGAGTTGCACCCTGCGGATGTCTCTTGTACATGGTCGATAGGTATATTACCATGCAGTAACTTTAGTGAGAGAGGACTACTAGCAGAGTATAAAGTAATCTCACTTTAAGCGTTTATAAAAAAAACTACTAGGCCAATATTTATCTCAGTCACCATTTATTTATGTATAATATAATATAAGTAAACATAATTTCATAATTTTTATTGAATTTATCGAATAGGGTGGTCTCAAAAAATGTAACATATCTACACTTTTCAGTTTTCACCTCCAGTACCAACACCGATCCATCGAACTTATTCAGTCTTCTCCCTCAACTCGAACACCTTCAGAATGTTCACCGCCAACCCTACCAACCCACCCACCTACCGGTACTGCATTCGGAATCGAATTATACCGTCAACTTCTCCGCTTCCCCCTCCCAATGACTAACCTCAAGTTAAATAACAACCACACTGCCCTACTAGAAACCTCACAAGCTACCCTACCAGATTTCTTTTCCATCATTCTACCCATCCACTTCGGAGGCCCTTCTGTTACCGGTTACCAACTTTCCTACCCTAGACTCCCTACCAATCTCGCCAATTCGGCCAACCAACCACCTTCGTCTGATTGCTAACCACCTCGCAATCCACCCTAGACTGCCTCCTACCACATGGTGTAACCATGTTCCTACGCCATTAACCCTGCGAACCATCTAGAATCCCAGCTGCTATATCCAAATACTGCACCACTTGTACACAGCTAGGCCATCTTGCTCCCGAAAGTCCTTATCGCACTCCAGTCTGCCCCCGCTGCGCCGCCCACCACCGATCCTCCTTCTGCCAAGCCTCCACCAAGCCAAAGTGTAACAACTGCAGCGAATCTCACTCCACCTACTCCTTCTAATGCCTAAAGAGACGCGAACCCCCTTCCGTTCCCTCTCAAGTTGCCCCGCCAAAACCAATTGATACCCCAATCCCAATCCTCCCTAACCCTAAAACCAGAACCAGACTTATCCGATCATTAAATCCGGTCTTGTGTGGGTTGTATTTTTACAATTTGGTACAAAGCACCACTTACGTGCAGGAATGTTTAATCCAATTGCTGTCGGTTTCACAAACTACTAAGCGCGCATATGCAGCTAACATACACTGATCTCCGAGTTTCTAATTTTTTAGTGGGTGAACCTTGAAACGCAAATTAACAAAAAAAACTATTCACTGGACAGCAATCATTTTAAGTTGATAAGATGTTAATGGGTCCATTTTTTTCAATAACTACACTGTAATAAGGAGAAAGCGTCTGGCTTGTTAATTCGCACACTCTTCATTATACCTATTCAAAAATTTATCAAAGTATCTGATAAGCAAAAACTAAGAAAAATACACTCACCGAGACAGGAAGAGATTATGTATTTTGCAGAATTAAATGCCGCCAACAGTGCAGTTCGCGGTATTAGGGAAATGCAGTGAAACCACACTCGGCGGTTAAAAAGGGTCTAGGACACAACGGCCACTGGACACAACGGCCACACAGAATTTAGTATGCCCATATCGGCCACACTGGACACATCGGCCAAACGTGATGTGTGGACACAACGGCCACCTTGGACATAACGGCCACAGCTCTAGCTGGACACAACGGCCACCTTGGACACAACGGCCACTGGACACTACGGCCACACAGAATTGTAAGGTAATGTATACGATAAAGATTTCACAAATAATAGGAGTTTTCTATTTATAAGAAAAAAAAATACTAAATCTGCAAATAACCTAGGCGCTTAAGTGTCAATCTACGTTTAAGTTTAGCATTATGTTTTGTATCAATTGAAAAAAAAATACAAAATCTGCAAATAACCTAAGCGCTTTAGTGTCAATCTACGTATCTGATATGTGGCCGTAGTGTCCAAGGTGGCCGTTGTGTCCAGCTAGAGCTGTGGCCGTTACGTTCAAGGTGGCCGTTGTGTCCACACATCACGTTTGGCCGATGTGTCCAGTGTGGCCGATATGGGCATACTAAATTCTGTGTGGCCGTTGTGTCCAGTGGCCGTTGTGTCCAGACCCCGTTAAAAACATTCGACCTTGTACCACAAGCCGCTATTATTCACAACGTGCCAAACGTTAAATATAATGCAAGAGATAAACGTATCCATTGGGACGAAATGGTAAAATCAAGAAACGCTTGACCCAGGAGCTCAAAGTTAAACAACGCCGTTTGTTCGCCGACTGGGATTCGGAGCGATTCGATTGGAAGAAGACACGAATTTTGGGCGAAAAATCATCTTTAGTGCCGACGCCGAGGCGCATTTTTTAATGAATACCTGGCGCCGAGGCGCATTCTTTAATAAATGCCTGTTATGTTAACAAGCATAATTGTCGTATATGGGACGACTCCAACCCACACGAGGTTCACCAGGTGGTAATGCATCCACAAAAGGTTACTGATTGGTGCGGATTTTGGGCGCAGTCAGGACTTTTTTGAAAACGACATTGATGAGGGCATCACCGTCAAGGTGGAGGTAGACCACATGTGGTTCCAGCAGGACCGCGCTACGTGGCACATATATGTTTCTACCCCCGCTCCTTTAAATCTTCCATTACTGCTTCTAATCATTTCTACTTTGGTCTACCTCTGCCCTCTTCCCCCTTTGGGTTAGTAGCACCTTTTTTGGGATTCTTTCGAGCTCCATTTTTTCTATGTGACCCAACCATCTGACTCTTTGTGGTATTGTTGAATTTCCACAGACTTCTAATATTTCTTTATTGGTTCGTCGTGTCCAGTTTCGTTCATTATCCTTGAATCGTCCATAGATACTCCTCAACATTTTCTTCGTCCAATTTCCTTGCCTCCTGTTTGTTCATTATCTACAATTCAACACCATACAGAACGGCGAGGCATATTACTGTTTTATACAATTGTATCTTACCTGCCAAAGCAACCTGTTTAGATTTTATAAGTTTTCTGAAGCTCCCTCTGCTTTACTTCCCTTTCCTATTCTCTTCTCTATTTCCTCTTTTTCTTCGCTTTATTTAAGAGTCGTAGGGCACGTCGTTGTGGCAATATCTGGCTCGAATCATGGATTATACGTTAAAATCAGATTTAGGGAAAAATTGCCTATTTTTGAAGAGCTGTATCTCTGAAACTATTATACTTACAGACTTCCGGTTAGGCTCAAATGGTAGCAAATTTAGTCTAGTTTAAAAAAGGTAATCATATTCTTTGCACTACAACTCATAGTTTTTGAGCTACGAGGCTAAAACTGAAAGAAGTCCGAAAAAAAAATTGCGGTTTTTGGTGCCCCCCCCCCCCCCCAGTTTCCACAAGTTTTTCGAAGTTGCAAAATTGAGTATTTACTACTGGGACCGAACCTAACACCATGAAAAAAGCAAACCTAACATAGGGTTTTTTGCAATGTTTGTATATTTTTATGTTTAAATTGACTGTACTATCTACAAGTCCTACAAAGGAAATCACAGAAATGCCCCCAATTTCCTATGTCACCATGAAGAATATTCTTTTGTTAGTATACCTATCACCCGCTCGATTGAGGATTTAATAATAATGTTGTAATGGATAGACTTAGAATATCTCTTTATCATGAACAATAATACATAATCATTTAGTTTCATATAAGAAGTAATGAATTCACTTTTTAATAATTACATAATTATATCAACAATGAACGTGTAGGATTGAGAGGTGTATACAATGAGATATCAGACGCCTGGCTGTTAGTTACACCATATACCTGTCAAGATTACATTTACGTAACCTTACATTAGCGCAGGTTGCAGGTCTAAAAATGTAAATGTTCATCAATCAAATGAGAAGGAGAAATTAACGAATACTTTCCATCGAAGAGAAATTTTCATTTTGAGATGTAAAGGAAATTGAAAAACTGTGACTCGAATTTATATATAGGTACGCACCTACAAGTGTCTAAAAAATTATATTGTTTTCATGTAGTACACGCTTTGTGTAACGACGGACGATGAACTTAGCTAAAAGTACATTTGAAAGTTATCTACCAGTATTAAAAATCAATATCTACATAACCATTACAAAATTCAATAAGTAAATGACACTTTGACCGTTGACATATTAAACTTAACACTTTTTTTCTGACTGTCATATATTTCATAGAGAAATTTTACAGTATATGTAATGTATACTTCCTTGGACGATGCTCCGTTGGATCACTCTCCAAATTTAAAAAGTAGGTACGTAAATAAATTTCATAGAACAACGTAGAACTCCAAAACCCATTCTTTCACTGTAACCTCAAAGTCGAATTTTAACTCCTTTTCAAGCGAAATTCATCACAAAAGCAAAACATAAAAGTTGACAACAATACACGTACATAACAAGGCTTTCAACAATGTTACAATACGTAGGAACTTTAAGTAGGCTAAGTTTGATAACCGTTTTGATTTCTTCCTTGTTCATTCCATTTCTTCTTAAACAGTATAATTTAAATACGACTGTGTAGCAATTGTAATAAAATACTAATGGAATTATTCAATAGACATGCAGCAAGAATTAAATTAGAAGAGTGGAGCATTAAGAATGGTTACATTCTTTCCAGTAGCGGTGTAAGATAAATCGTTAGGTACTCTCTGTCAATTTGGAAGCTGCCCCCCAAAGCCACTTTTTCAATTCAAGACATTGTTATCGATCAGAGCAATTCCAGAAATTTTTGGGACCGAAAAGGTGTGTTGTTTGTGGAGAGTCTACGCAGTCGGGGACAACAATTACTGCAGATTCTTATTATGAAATATTACAGCGCTTACGGGGAGCGATTCAAAACATAAGAAGACTTCTGGAATTCGAAACTATCGAAGAGCTCAGGGAAACCGTCACAACTCACCTCAAATCATTGGCGGCTGCATTTTATGAAGAGGGTATTGCAAAGCTTCCACGTTGCAAGAACTTTTCTTGAGAAATCCGTGTTAACTCTCCGCCTTGGTTGACTGAAAGTGTGAAACACGTTGGCAAATAGACTCCCAGCCTTCCTCAAATATTGAAAACTCTCCACCGTAATTTTAAATTGCCTGAGACACAATAACTCAATAAGCTGTCCACCACTTCTTAGAAACCATACCTCGGGGAGTCAGGAGTGTGTAAAGAACAGTTATTATGTAAATATCATTAATCACTAGTTTCTCGTTCAAAGTTAATCAATTAGTAGCCCTACCAAATTTATTTCACAATCCCTACTTGTTCATGTTTTCCTTAGTCAGGTATGGAGATAGGCCACTCTCGAATTCTAGTAGAGGCAATTAATCAATAACCCATTTTTCAGGTAGTGCAAGAAAAGTTCTCATGCATAGCATAAAGATCAAAATGATCGCAATTTCCAGTGACAGGCTATGATTAGAACCGCTTTCCCTTTAAGCACTCTACTATATATTTCTTTGTCAGAATTTTGGTTATTGCAGTTATGGAACCTATGACCTTTGAGGTCAATCAGTATGGTCTCCCACAATGCAAAAAAACGTTTCTGAAATGTTTTAGAAACGTATCTCTGAAACATGAAACATCTCCGAAACAGAGACAGAAACGTATCATACACTATAATGTCCGCCTTCAGAAACCTAGATTTGAAACAACACAAAAACGTTACATCGAAAGTTTTTATATAATGTTTCAATAAACATATCAGAGAGTACATTGATATGTAGCAGAAATGGTTCTTTATAAATGTTTCATAATATCACTATTTGAAATGTCTCATATATGTTTCACTTGAAACAAACCTGAGTATAAAAGATTGGGATGTAGTAGAAACTACAACACCGAGAGCCCCAAATGCTCCGAGAGGCACTTTCCAGTGCGCAGACCCTACAGAGGGCCCCATGTACCCCGGTGGCTCCATCACCAGCGCCTCCATTTTCTTCGTGTAGTATCGGAGGAAATCGGTGATGCTGAAAAAACGTTCTGCTTCAAGTAGGATTCGAACATCGGTTGCCCGTTTAGAAGTCAGCCAAGAGCCATGTAAACTACCTGAGGTACCGACTCTTTGGTAAATAAGCCATTTGAGACGTGCAATATCACACATCTATTTAGAGTAGCACATGAATAAATCTATTTTTCGAAACGGAAATTTTTCGTTCCAATTACCTAATCACTAAATTGTAATTTTAGATAAATATGTAAAACATTCACATCGAAACGCGTATTTTTAGTTTCTTACGATATGTTTCAAGTGATATTATCACATTCCAAAAAATACATTACAGAAATGTATTTTTGGATAGGTATCTGAAACGTTCATGTTGTAATGTATATGTATGTTTTGTATTTTATGTAACATATCAATTGAAACTTTTATTAGACATTACCATTTATTCGGTTTCGAAAGGAATGTACCATCGTAGATGTTTTTTAGGAATGTTTCATTTGTAACCCTTACGCAGCATTTTGAAACGTTTCATGGATGTACTGTGTTCATTGGGTACCTACTAAAAGTTGCGTCTGCACATGTCTGTCAGTCTGTCTGATAGAAATGGCTGAAAAAACTGTAAGAGTTCGAAGTCTACAATTTTGCAGGGAAACATGTTAGGTAAGTACATGAGATGGTTTACGAGTGTTTATGACCATCCAGGTCACATCCGGTTTTACCAAGGTCAAAGGTCACAAAAATAAAAAAGATTTTTAGAATAGGATTTAAGCCTATCCGATAGAGCTTGATGAGCTGATCATTTTTTGTCATAAGGATCAAGTTACCCCCGGTACATCGTTTGGGCGCTAGAGGGGCGAGAAAATTGAAATTTGAAGTCCATACATTTTTAATGGTAAAGGTGTGTCATTTTTTACTCTTGTCCTTATTAATAAAGGATAAACAGGTGTAAACTTGGTTGTTACTTTTTCAAAAATATTGATATTGACATTTTGCAACAATTAAGTAAAATCGTTGAGTGAAATATTTATTCAATGGTAAAATATAAGATGAATTTATAACAACAGTAACTACCAATAAATTTTTATTGGTGCTTTTTCCATGTTACACTAGGTACTTAAAAGTAGTACATACACAAAGCTGGAACAACACGTTCCCTGATGGTGGTCTACACAGAATTAATAACGCCAAACAAATTACATAACTATAGGCCATACGCTCGGCAATGTCCCTTTTCTCATTAAGTCGTAAATCAAATCTCATTTATAACCCGATCGATAGCTTCATTCAATATGCACCTCTAATGCAAAGTAAAAACCAGTTCCATACGGGCGAAAGTTGTTCAAAACAAATCTTATGGAAACTTGAATACAATAGAACAATAGCTTTCAACTACCTGCCTAGTCAGCGGTTGTTAATAGTTTAATTACAAAGTAATATATCAATTATTAATACAAACATCACAATTTAATAATGAAACTAGTGTATCTTCTATTGAGTACCGCTGCCAGTTAGGTAGTTCAAATCTATTGTTCTATTGTATTCAAGTTTCCATAAGATTTGTTTTGAACAACTTTCGCCCGTATGGAACTGGTTTTTACTTTGCATTAGAGGTGCATATTGAATGAAGCTATCGATCGCGTTATAAATGATATTTGATTTACGACTTAATGAGAAAAGGGACATTGCCAAGCGTATGGAGTATACCTATTATACTTCGAAATCCCATAGTCATTGTAGTACGTAACAATGTAATGTTGGGAGTTACCAAGCGTGTAACAGTTTGGCCCCCCTCCAGGATTGTTATCAATGACCCATTGAAAAATATTAGAGGGGGGGGAGTTCAACGGGCGCCATCTTGTCCGCCATCTTGAAAATGCCCGCGAACCTATTTTTGGCTATATCTTAGCAACCGTATGTCCAAATCGAACGTACGTAGGCTCTAATTGCACAGTTTTGTATTCCTAACATAAAGTGTTATATAACCGAAATTGATAATCTTAGCGGATTTAATGTTTTTGGGCTTACAATCTTAAATTATGGAATATGTAAAAAACGCTAAAAAACATTATTAATCTTTTAGATCTCGCTTTTATGAATAAAATGCAAAAACAATCAACGAAATCCGAGCACTGGTTACGAAAATATGCAAGATTTAGGAATAGGTACCGCACCTTTGCTGAGCACAATAATTGGTAGTTACAGGTCAAATTAAAAATTTCATAAGATTGTTCTCTACAAAGTATGCGAATTAATACTAAATACATACATTAATTAAGTGTAATCAATTTTTGAAGGCTTATGCCCCCCATTCACGATTCCCTCGCCCTCATAAGAGTAATGATCGCCATGACATGAATCAAATTGGAAAAACCGTACCGATGAAAAAATCGAAAATACCCGAATTAATACAAATTTTATAAATTAATAATTTTTTGTGTCGCACCTTCTCGTTTATTTTATTAATTAATTTAATTTAGGGTTTTAGGAAGAAGAGGTGAACGTCAAATGACAATTATTATTATACGGATTAATTTACACAAGGACATTTGCAAAGAGCAGTGTAGTTTGCACGTCCATTGTTTGTCACACTTACGGGTTGTGACTCCACTTCCTCACTGAGAGGACGCTCTAAAAGTATAAAGGACGGAATTCAGTGCCTGGAAAAGGAACCCAGACACTGTAATTCAGGTCATCGTCCAAATGATGGAAAATCCATTCGCAGTGATGAAATTTGGAGTCTACAAAGTTCAAAGCTTTTGAAGCCTTTCTTTATTCAAGTTTATGGAGGCGATGCAGAATCCATTAATCAACAACGAAAGTTAATATTCTGTCACCGAAACAAAAGTTTAGAAATGATGCACCCGACACAAGACGCTCTCCTATTAAACTGCAAGAGAGCAGCTTACCAAGCTACCATTTGGAGCAGAGCACATAAGGGTGAGCTTAAGCCTCACATCCAATTCAACATGGGTGGAAGAAACTCGATCACAGATTCCTTCCCGTGTGGATAACAATTCCGGAAGTCAGCCCCGCTTGCATTGAGATTCTTAAATGTGGTTGCAAGCAGAATTGTGGAAACCGATGCAATTGCAGGAAAAAATCATAAAATTGCACTGCTCTTTGCAAATGTCTGCGTAAAGTAGTCCGTATAATAAATTGTCATTTGATGGTCACCTCTTCTTCCTAAAAGCCTAAATTAAATTAATTAATTAAAAAAACGAGAAGGTGCGAAACGCATAAAACTTTTTAAAAAGATATAAAAAATTATTAATTTATAAAATTTGTATTAATTCGGGTATTTTCGATTTATTCACCGGTACGGTTTTTCCGATCTGATTCCTGTCATGGCCATCCTTACTCTTATGAGGGTGAGGGAATCGCGAATGGGGCGCATAAGCCTTCAAAAATTGATTACACTTAATTAATGTATGTATTTAGTATTAATTCGCATATTTTGTAGAGAACAAACTTATGAAATGTTCAATTTGACCTGTAACTACCAATTATTGTGCTCAGCAAAGGTGAGGTACCTATTCCTAAATCTTGTATATTTTCGTAACCAGTGGTCGGATTTCGTTGATTGTTTTTGCATTTTATTCATAAAAGCGAGATCTAAAAGATTAATGATAATAAAATAAAAAGTGATATGTTTTTTAGCGTTTTTTTACATATTCCATAATTTAAGATTTTAAGCCCAAAAACATTAAATCCGCTAGGATTATCAATTTCGGTTACCTATATAACACTTTATCTTAGGAATACAAAACTGTGCAATTAGAGCCTACGTACGTTCGATTTGGACATACGGTTGCTAAGATATAGCCAAAAATATGTTCGCGGGCATTTTCAAGATGGCGGTCATTCAACTCCCCCCCCCCCCTCTAATATTGTTCAATGGGTCATTGATAACAATCCTGGAGGAGGGGTCAAACTTTTACACGCTTGGTAACTCCCAATGAAAATTCTATGGAGATTGTTACGTAAGTACTATTGTGTGAATTTCTCGACACGGTATGACAGTGTAATATGAGCTAAATTTTAATAATAATTGTGGACTTCACATCGAACTAATCTTAAAATCGCATTACCTCCGCGTAAAAGGTAGATACCTATATCATAATTAGTTGAAATGCAAGAAGGTCGGCATTTGAATAATAACAATAAACAAGATAAGAATGTATGTACCTAAACAATGTACTTTTGCAATATTTCTATATTTAATAAAACTTCTTCATTCATATTAATCTCTTTTGGATCTTGAAAGTAACTACAAGAACATATTAAATGTGGCTATTTTCTTATTTCATATCCACCTATTTATTGTGAAAGAACGAGTTGCTTAAATTTTGCCTTTACAATTAATTGCGCCTATTGAAAAGAAAAGGATGTGACGAATTTCATTAACTTTTGTAGTGAAAGCTGTATGTGAAGTGTGTGTGTTAAACATACACATGTTACCTCCTATGTATATGGTGTTAAATGAAAGAATCAACAGAAATCTATAACATAGTGAGTTCACATAAAGACGAAAGTATAGATGGCAGTACAAGTGAAGTGAGAGGAATTGTACCTACATTTTTCATCCTGCCACAAAATTTATGTCCAGGAGTCGAATTTTGAATATGTACGTTTCTGTGTACATCAATATGTTATAGTTGACCTAGGTATGTAAGTAGGTGATTAAAGTGTGATTATACAAAAGCAATTAAAAACAGAAATAAATTATACACCTGTTGTAGGTACATTTAATACATTATTAATGATGAGTACCTACCTACTTTTCAAATTTGATCTTTGAGATGTTTTTAATACATTTACTTTCATATAACTTGGAGGACACTTTCAATGTTTTTCGTAACACGTTTTATTCTTATTTAACTAATCTGTCACACCGTGACGTATTCGGAAGGCATAGTAGTTATTATAATCATTGCGCAGCCTTTTGTGTTATACGAGGAACCAGTGTAACTTTTTCAAAATTTTATTTTAGATATGTTCAAAGTAGTTGCCTTTTGCTATAATGCACTTAGCCATTCTTTCCTTCCACTGCTTCAGTGCCGCAACTAGGGTCGGTGGCACCCGGGGCAGACATGGATTTTGGCGCCCCCCTACCTAGTTTGTATATTGTATTTAATGCTATTTTCAAAGATAGTTTCATTTTGTGAATAGTTTGCAAGCTTAGGAAACGATTGGGTAACAAAAACAAAATATTTTGTGATATTATTTATTATCAATCACATAATCACAGCATCGATCTCTTCCTATGCAAAAACCTTCTTCCTAAGTTTTATTTTAGCCCAAAAAACAGCCAAAAATCGCATTGCCAGATCCGGTCAGTAGGGAGAGTGTGCGACTACATTAATCTTGTTTGCAGCCAAATACCGCCTAGTTAGCTCTGCAGTGTAGAAGAAGCATTATCATATCACGATGTAGCATAATTCCCTCTTTGGCACTTTATTAAACACTTCCGGCAAACAGTGTTCGACGTACCTACCATTTAGCTGTGACAGTCTTCTGCTCCTCTAGTTTCTAAACAACACAGCGTACGTTACTTTCTTCATTGCTCGCTGCTTTCTGATTATTGTCGGTGTCGCCTCGTC
Source organism: Pyrocoelia pectoralis (assembly GCA_036250285.1). Lineage (NCBI taxonomy): Eukaryota > Metazoa > Arthropoda > Insecta > Coleoptera > Lampyridae > Pyrocoelia > Pyrocoelia pectoralis. The sequence goes on along the minus strand of CM070076.1, from coordinate 20,019,008 downwards.
TTCATGACTTCATGCGCGGCTCACTTGTTGAGTTGGCATGTCGAAAAATGGCTTGTACTGTTACAATTTTCGACAAAATTTGGTGTCCACCATTCTTAATCAATTTTCGTAGCAAATTCGTACTCGTTCTGCTTTTTGAAAATGTGCAAGACTTTTTTCAGATGAGCATTCAATCGCCAGTTGAGTCTCCATTACGGCGTAACTGGTTCTGTTATTTGCTTCAATAATCTTCTTCACAGGAGCAATGTTTTCTCCTGTCACACCTGTAATGGGAGGGCCTGCACCTTTCTGGTTCTTGCGCATTCGAATTCCTTGTACGATCTGTAAATTGTTGCCAAGGAAGTGACCTGATCGCCAAATATTGATTTCGAACCTTCTTAGCGGTCATACGCACTTAAACCTTTCTAAAGGTCATAATAAATCATTATGCGAAAATGTTTTCTGCTTAAGGGAGTTCAAATGCAGGATAGCAAGCATCTCCAGCACAAGATTTTGAAGAAAGCGGAGTTCGCTCAAACGTTTTAACTTGATATTGGAAGACAGATCATCCTGGTATCGTAAGAGATGTAGAACAATGCAAATGGCGGTATTAAAACTGCAAAGGGGAGAGTACGAAATGCCGGAACTTCGATGTCGGTACCTAGACACACAGAATTTCGGAGAAATGAAGCTAATGATTACCTCGTATAAGTTGGTATAGTCAGTGGAACGAAGAACTATGGGATTTTGAGAGTACCTACTCTTCAAACAATCGATTTGCAGTTAAATCGACTGAGACTGAGAGAATGGAAGTGTCAATGGAACGGATCCTTGTACTTTAGAAAAAAGTATGTAAGGTTGTAAGGTTTGACTGTACGGACTCTTACAACCTTGATAAGGGATTTTCTGTTTTGTTTTTGTGTGACAGTGTTTCCAGGAAACGTGTCTGATATTTTATAAACACCACTTATTTGTTAATGTACGTGAAATTTAATTCCTTTTAATTTGAATAAAATCACGTTTTACAAGCAACCATTTTACAAATTAAATTTCAAAATGCCAACAAATAAGGAGACAAGTTTACTTTATGTACGAATAATAAAGAAAACTGAAAAAGATTTAGTGATCCCTTACATTTCTATTGATAAGGAGTTATGGTATTTATTACCCGAAGATTCAAGAGATTTACAATTTCATCCGAAGTTATCAAGTAAGAAACCTATTCAAAATTGTATATCTGCTATAAAAAACTTAAACGGCTATAGAACAATAGCTATTAGGATTGATAATGATATTATATTAGAATATTTTGATGAAGAGGGAAATGTTTGTTTTAACCAATTACCCTTAGAGGAATATGTTCCTTCGGTTGGTTCTCAACCCGGAAGTTCGGTACAATTCGAATTAGAAGATCGCATTAAACGATTGGAGTGCCAATTACAATCAGATTTTTCTAAAGATGAAATCAAATTACATAACATAGAAAAAAATTTATTTTAGATAATTTTGAGAAGAAACAGTACGATCCGATAAAATGGTTGCGTCATTTTGAAGACGAATGTAATCGATTTCAAATAACAAGAAATAATTTAAAAATTCAAGCTTTGCGGTTTTTTGTTTCGGGATCGTCTAAATATTGGTATGAGACAAATCTTACAAAGATTGGTCTAAATGCTCCTTGGGATTTGTGGAAAACTTCCTTCTGTAATATTTTTGTCGATAAAGGATGGTCGATTGTTCGTAAAGCTTTTAGTTTTAGATATTTGGGAGGATCCCTAATTGATTATGCCCTTTCAAAAGTAAAACTATGTTTAGAAGCGGAATCAAAATGTACTGAATTATCTCTTATAAATCAAGTTGTTTTTGGGTTGCCAAGTGAAGCACAAGAAGAACTCGATAAAGAAGATATAACAAACCTAGATGTGATGTACGCAGAACTGAGAAAGTTGGAAGATTTGTTCTCCAGAAAAAGGAAAGAAAAACCATTGAGTCCTAAGTTATTAAACAAACAAAATTTATCACAATCTATTAAGAAAAACGAATCTTTAAAAAAAATAGAACCTCAACAGTGTCCGATTTGTGAATCGCAGGGTTTCCCAAATCGTTTTCATTTACCAGCTGACTGTGATTTTAAAAATTGGAGAGGGGAAAGACCAAAATCAAATGGTCCTAGTCACTCTACAAATCTAGCCGACGTGGAAATATTGAATGTTGACCTTGATAAACAAGATTTAAACTAATAGGCCGGGCGAAATCAAATCCGTTGATAAAATTAAATATCGTACTTAACGAACATTTTAAAACCAAAGCTGTTTATGATAGTGGCTCTAATGTTACATTAATAAATCAACGAATTGCTGATTTGCTTCAGTTGAAATTAATTGAAAAAAAAAGTTTAGATACTAAAAACAATCAGCGGACAAGGTTTCACCTCAGCCCGGACCAATATTATGCTCCGTATTGGAAATATAACAGACTACATAACAACCTATGTAGTCAAGAACAACAATTTTTCTTATGATTTTCTTCTAGGTTTAGACGCTATTCAGAAGTTCAAACGAATTCAGGATGAAAATTTAAAAATTTTTCAACGCCTGAATAATGAGATCATGTTAGATCTGGAAAAACTTGAGTCAATCAATAATCAAACATCAAATTCTGAATTTGAACGAAGGAATAGTAGTAAATTTTAATAAACTTGAAGTGGAATTAAAACAAAATGTCTTACATCTCATTACAAAATATAGACACTTGTTTGCCAAGGATAAGTTTGATATTATATTGGTATTGTGCGATCGCAAGAAGCCAAAATAAAGCTTATCAGGGACGAATACGTCACTTCACGTGCTTATAAATGTTCTATTCCTGACGAAGTAGAAATCCGAACTCAGATCAAAATGCTACTTAAAGCTGGAATAATTGAAGAATCTTATTCTCCATTTGCGTCCCCGGTGACATTAGCATACAAAAAGGACGAAGGAAGAAAATCTCGATTGTGCATTGATTTCCGAAAGCTGAATAAGTTGATTATTCCAGAATGTTTTCCATTTCCAACAATTCAGGACATTATCGAGAATGTTGGGAATTGTGAATATTTTTCGGTTTTTGATATTAATTCTGCTTTTTGGTGCGTACCATTAAAATTACAGGACCGAGAAAAAACTTCTTTCATAACTAAATACGGAAAGTTCATGTTCAAAGTTATGCCGTTTGGCCTAAAACAGGCCCCAGCTACATTCCAACGTATATTGTCAAATATAATCAGAAGAAATGATTTGGATAATTTTACTGTAAACTATATTGATGACGTGTTAATTTTTTCTCGAACCTGGAAGGATCATATCAAACACATCGAGAAATTTTTACAAGTTATCCAAGCTGAAGGTATCAAATTAAAGTTAAGCAAATGTTTGATTGCGGAAAAATCTGTCAAATACTTAGGACATACGATTTCAAAGAATAAAGTAAACAAAATAAATTAAAAGAACTAAATCTGCCATTATACGTCATACTTAGTAGTGACTATTACTCATGGTTTTTACACGCTATTGGTGGATAAGAACACCTACCAACGCATGAGCTTCCGTAACATATTCTGTGCTGCAATAACTCGACGGAAATTTTGCTGGATTACATAAAGGCGCCCCTAATTCCGTCAGAGTGAGCTATTTAAGGCTACACAATAGAGCCCATGCTCTTCAGCTGAAGATGCACAGTACACACCACATACCCTTATGACAATGATTTTTCCAACTATTTTACCAACAAACAAACTTATATGTGTACCTACTCATACTCTGGCGATTACGCTAATGTAAAAACTCCTCCTCGCTCTGAAAGGGGGGTCTAGATTAAAATCCTTGGAGTACACTATTATAGGTTAACACCGACTTACAAATACTACATTATTTAGGGGCAAAGACGTTTCACGCCCGTACGATTTATACCCGGAAGTTTCATAGTTATGACCACGATACACATGTGTATCGTGGTTATGACCATTCATGCACAGAACGTGTCATACCCAGGACGATTGTACTCAGGAAATTTCATGGCCAGGAAGTTTTGTATCAGTATGGAACGTCCTGGGTAAAAATCATCCTTGACAAGAATCGTCCTGAATGTCCAAATATGAAACATTCGTGAATGAATAGTCTGGAGATGGAAAGTCCCTGACCCCATTATTTCCACTTTACTCTTTCTACAGAAATAATAAGACGTGATGTTATTAGCAAAACAAAAATAGCATGTAAAAAGGGCATCTTCACGCTAAATGTCGAAAATATTATTATGCATAATAATAATTATTGTAAGTATCTCATATGTAGCTCCTTGAAGGAAGAAACAAGTACACCTTAAAGAATTGCTCTTATAGATAAAGATTAAATTTGAAATTTGAATAAGGTTAACTCCTTTATTTACTCATTTCGAAAGTAAATATAGGAAGCCGGAAGATTTATTATTAGAGCATTAAAAGTTAATTGACTTATCCTTGAAATACAAGGAAGAGAATTAATATTAGCACAGGTGACATTTTTTCTGTGTACAAAATGATCCACCCTTTAACATCTGCACGTTCTTATTGCTTTAACCAAATTTTAATGCAAATTTTCGATAAGTAGGTACTACAAACTTTTTGTCGCCATAAAACCACATTGAATAAAATCATAGGAAATTCCTTGGAGTGTAATCAAGTAATTTACTCGATTTCTTAAACTTATTTCACTTCATAATAAAGGTTGTTTGATCAAGGATTTCCACAAAATGTAAAACTGCAATTACACATTTCTTCGATAATGTTGCAATTAGGCGCGTTCTATTAACATCAATTTTATTATAAAATTAATAACTCATTTTCTTTCAAGAAATGTAACGTAAGGTTTTCAAAGCTAAACGTCTTTATTGGTTCCAGAAAAAAAAACCTCTATAAATAAATTTAGTTATTACCTATATAGTCCTAATTATTTATACTAGACCGATTACTCATTACCTCATTGCATTCCAATGCAAAATGTGTCACTTGACATTTGCCCACTTCACTTTCTATGGTTCTTACAATATTCAGAGACATGCCCATTGTTTTCATCACTTTACACCTCCGCCCTTCGGCAATTTTACAATAATTTCTACCATGATGTATTGAAATGTGGTCGTTACGAAGAGGAAGATGCATTTGAAAATGCTAATGATACTATTACGCTAATTAAAACAGATATTGCCGCATAATGTTAAATATAGTAAGTAGTGAAAGTATTTGACAAATAAGGCATTATTAACGCGGAATAACCGCTGTTCTGACTAGAATAAGATGATTTGGTGTCGCTAATTGTTTTTTTTCTTAAGCGAAAGGTAATCGAATGTTTAACAACTTCATGAAAATGTCTGAAAGTACCTGTTAGGACTATTAAGGGGGAGGGAAATGTCATCTATGTATACATACTAAAAAAGAACTTTCATTTAGAAGGTTAAACTTATGCAATTTAAATTTATTTTTATTGCGTAGTATTTTATCAATTGACATGTCAATAATGAATCTTCATAATGATTGGAAAGAAAGATGGGACGAATACAAAATTGGAATTCAAACTCGCTTAAATATCACGTTGCGAGGAATAATGGCAATAGTTTATTTATAATAAAGGATGGTAGACTCGTGCAGTAAAAAGGAATGTGGCAGATTAAAAAAAAATAAGTAATACCTACACCTTGCCTTGATTATTTTAAAGGTAATGTAATAACATTTCTTTGGTATAATGCAACATCATTCCTGCGAACAATTTAAATCTCAAGAATATAATTTATAATTTTAATCTCACTTTCTAAGAAATGATACTAATCGCAAATATACACCTTTTGAATGAATTAATTTCTAAAAACATCCAAATTTTATTTTATTATTTCTGTGACTTCTTAACTGGTTCTCGAACGTCATCCAATTTCCACTTCAAACTAAAAGCGTGCGGTTCGTTGTACGAGTTTAGTGTAAATTAAGAATAAATTTAGAAAACGAAATGAATATTCAAAAGTAGGTAATAGTTACTAATAGACCTTAACCTATCCAATATGCGGCACCACCGTTTGTGAAATTCAAATTTTGTCAGTGTACTTACAAACTGTAAATACACGATAATTAAGATCGAGTTTTCCATGCACGTTATTTCCAATGGACTACTACTAACCTTTTCCGCTTTTTTTTTAACTTAATTGGCCTAAATTAATCAATTTAAATATATTTTCAATGCTGTCACGTTCAAATTCGTCAACATTTTTTACAAAGTGGTAATGAAATAAAATATTTTTGAACATTATTAATATTCCGTAGAAACCGCACGAGACAATTTCATTTAGTTCGATGCTTACATTGGGAGGAAGGGATCAATTTTCGTGCATCGAAAAGTTATACATGCTGTTTATTTCAAAATTTTCAATACGATGCCGACACTGTTGTCAGTGAAAAACAAAACCATTGTTTACATGGGGGACTAGTATGCGATAATGGCTCCAACGTTATCAATTAGCATTAACAGAATTTATCTTTGTAAGAACCTTTAAGAACTTTTGAAGAAGTATCATTTTAAAGCGGACAGGGTCTTTAACGTCTACGAGTCTAGGATAACGATCGTCCAGGGAAAAATCGGAGGAAGTAGATGCCAGAAAGGCATATGGCCGTTTCATTATGGATGGCCACCGGCAATATCTTCAAAACCAAAGGTTTCAATTTAATGGGATAATAATTTTTATAACTAAATCAGGCATGAGAAATTCAATGAAAATATTTTTAAATTATAAAAGCAACCGCAAGAGGGCAAAAATGTGGTAGTGAAAAATTACCAAAAAAAGACATTTTTGGTCATATCTCGAAAACGACAAGAGATATCAATACGGGGTTTTCGTGAGTATCTTAGAATATTTAAGTTCTACAAAACCAACATATAAGAATGATATCCTTCCATTTAAAATTTTAGAGATAATTTGGAAAAACAACTTCAGTTGGAGATAACCACCTCTATCAAATGTATTATATGATTATTGTCAATTATGATTATAAACCCAGAATATTCGTTGAATGTGTTTTCAAATAAGCAAAAATGCATTCAAATCGGGTAAAAATTGTAGAAGATACAGTGGTTTTTATTTCGAAAGGTTTGGCCGCGCCCCCTGGCTTTATTATTGGAAACTTCAAGAAATGTTTTAAACACAAGTTGTTTGAAATGAACTAAGCTTTAAAAAAACTTATTTTAAATTGTAGCTTAGTAGGGCATTTCCACTGAAAAAATAGTTTAAAAATATTTTCATTGAATTTCTCATGCCTGATTTAGTTATAAAAATATTTATCCCATTAAGTGGGCCCCTTTGGTTTTGAAGATATTGCCGGTGGCCAACCAAAATGGAACGGCCTGTATATTTAACACATTTGTATCATTTAACTCTGAAGATGATATTATTCTGATCATGTCATAATTTAATTAATCAATCAATAAACAAACACATGGGCAAGGTTTTGTGTTTTTTGGGATTTTAATCCGTCAACTTTATGCCAGAAAGGTTAAAAGTACGTAGATGTCGCAACCTCTGCAGAAAGAGAACCATCCATCACCATGCAACTGGTTCAGGTTCATATAGTTCCTCCCGTGACAATCTACGCTAGATAACGTATGTCTTCACACTTTCAGAATGATAGTCCATTTGTATCTGATGTTCGCGATAGCCATATTTCTTTAAAAATTTATAACTCCTGTAGAGAAGAGCACATAGTTCCTCTTCATACGTAATACCACCTTCAACCTTTACACTTACCCCTTCAATCCAGATGAAGACTGCACCCGCAGAGGAATTTCGGAAACTTGTTTTACATGCTGAAATGCAGTTAGAAGTGAGAACCATAAGGTTTCCTTCCAGAATGCAACCGCAACTCTAGCACCAACAGCATTTTCGCCACCGTCAACATCCGCAGCTTCCGAACCGAAACCTTCCAATTAAATAACAATTACGTCAGTTAACGAAGTTATAATAGTCCCTAAAAAATGCTAAAGGGAAAGTTAAAAAGGGTACGAGGAAGATACAACACTCAGTAGTTTGGACTTCAACGCCAATGAAAATCGTACTTCTAGAGAAACAAACAAGACAAAAAAAACGAAATAAGCAAAATGTAAGTTCTAATCGAGAAAATGCCACTAATGAAAAAAAGAACACAAGACGACCACGAAGAAAAGAAAACATATTGAAGTTGAATATCTGACGGTATTTCTGGGTCATCGAAAGAAGTGAACTTGAGTGAAAACAATGACTCGAATCTAGAAGAACTTGGTCTACATCACGAAACTTTGGTAGTCAGCAACAATAAATGTAATATTAGAGAAAATATCGTATTGTAAGGTTAAATTTTTTTTCTCGAAAACACTCAAATGGAAAAGAAGTTGTATTTGTAGTTACAATGTAACAAAAAACATGTGTGTTATTATTTTTTATGCAAAAAAACCTAAAATCTCCAGAAACGTTTTTTTAGACATTATTGAAAAAGCTCGAAAAGTGGGTACCCCACATTTAAACGATTGTCAGAAATGGTCACGTTTTGAGGTTTGTTCTTCTTTGCGACAAATCACAATCCGAAAATTTAACGAATTGGGAGTCGAATTTCTGCCTCACCCACCTACTCCCCAGACCTTGCGCCAACCGACTATACCACCTTTTCAAGCACTATTTAATAACTTTTTCTTCGGTAGGACCTTCTCCAATCAGGATCAGACAAAAACGGCCTACGTGAACTTCGTTGAATCCCGAGCAATCCATTTTTTCGCTGATGGCAAAAGTGCGCTGATTAAAGTTTACCAATTAAAACCCTGGGAAATTTCCTGACAGCCTAATAATAAACAAGTATCAAAAGGCGCAAATTCTTATAGAATTCTAATTTCAACCAACTTCTAATCTGTAACTAATTATGGCATATACTATATACAATATATATGTATGTATTGCTGGTTCCTCGGGTGTTGATCCGCGTGGCACTTCTGGTCTTCAAGGGACCGTTTGTTGTACGACGTTTCGGCAAAGTCTCATTTGTCATCATCAGGTTAGTAACTGTCTGCTGCTGCTTCGAGTTATTTGAACTGAAGTTACTCATCCGAACTGAAGCCGCGAAAACCTAAAAATCAATATCAATATATGTATATAACTACCCCCCACCCCACCTTAGACACAATTCTGCACAAATGAGTCCTTGTTTTTCTTTCCAGCCTTAAGGGAGATGGGAGCGGAGAGGGTGAGGGACAATTTGTAAATCACGAAAAAATATTGGAGGAAAAACAAGTAACAAAAGATCGTTTTTCTCCCCCTTTCCACCCCCAAAAAAGGGGTTGCAGGTGGGGATGAAATTTGCAATTTGAGAATAGTTTTTTGTGGAAAATCCAAAAGTGCAATACAAAATAGGTGTTCCCATTTAAGTTTCAAAACTCACCCCCGCTCCCCCCACAGGGGGATGAAGGTGGTGTTTACGTACCATGACTCAATAGGTTTCAAAAAATAAATAAAACTTGTTTTTTCCATTTTGTAATTGGATGTGTCGTTCTCGAGATATTCAAGGGTGTATATTTTGACTTTAATGGCGTCCCGACGGCGAACAGGTGATCGGATCAAAAAATTTACCAGAGATTTGGAATCAGTAAAGAATTTCCTATAAGATAACACCACTTCTAGCTATGCCTTTGACACGATAAACATAGATTTCATTTCGCATAAATTATACAGTGTAGGAATAAGGGGTAATCTAAATCAATGGATAAACTCGTTCCTATCAAATAGGAAAATGAAAGTAAAAATTAGTAAAAACATTTCAAATAGTTTCGAGTTAAATTATGGAACACCACAGGGAAGTACACTTGGTCCCATTATCTTTACATTATATGTCAACGATTTGCCAGAACATGTCACCAATGCGAATGTATTTATGTTTGCAGATGACACCTCTATGATTATAACAGGAGATTCTGAAACTGAAATTGATAATAAGGTGAAATTAATTATCAACCAATTTGAAACCTGGTGCAAAAGAAATAATTTAATAGTAAATCCCAATAAAACTGTATGTATGCACTTTCGGTCCTCTTTAAAAAATCAAATAAATACTTGTTATAAATTAAACAATTATGGAATTTTGATTAAGGAATCAACAATATTCTTAGGTACAATAATTGATTATTCATTACGATGGAATGCGCAAATTAGCAAAGTATGTGCGAAATTAAATAAATATTACTTTCTCTTATCCAGATTAAAAAATATCATCAATAGGGACCTACTCCTCCAAATTTACTATGGTACTGTCTATTCTGTGCTTGCGTACGGTGTCATCAATTGGGGGAATTCGAGTGACTCTGTAAGAGTATTCATAAGTCAAAAAAGGGTAATCCGACTTATTTGCAACTTGGACTATCGACAATCATGTAGGAAATATTTTATTAAATACAAAATATTGACTTTTCCATGTTTGTATATTTATAAATTGCTTATTTATATACATAAAAATAAAAATCATCTGAAAATATTATCTGATCAGCATAACTATAATACACGTAATCGAGATGCAATTATATTGGCTCAGCATAGGTATAGTTCATATCAAAAGTCTCCTGAATATGCAGGTTCCAAACTGTACAACGGCTTACCTAATTCTGTAAGAAACCTAAATTTGAACAAATTTAAATACAGTATAAAGGAAACATTGGTTTCTAATGCATTCTACACCATGAATGAATTCAGTAACTTTCAGGTGAAATGTACATAAATTAACTCTTTTAACTTTAACTCTTTTTTTTTTCCTTTTGACGACATCATGCATTATTAATTGTATTGACGGTGTGAATAAACATTATTATTATTATTATTATTATTATTTAAACCCTGTAATATCGACCAACGCACAGACACAGACATCCGGACGAATTTGGTAATCAACTTTTTGAAGTTGGTTGAAAACAATTTTTTTTACAAACTTTAACAACCTGTACCATGAAAATGTAACGTTTCTGGCCATATGTTTATAAAGCAAAAAATGTTTACTTTGATGTCCCCTACCACCCCTAAATGTTTCTCGGAATATTTATGAAACACACTGTATATTAATCACATACACAAACGTATATTAAAAGAATTTGTAAGTTTGATCATTGACATTCAAATGGGAAAACTATGGTCATGGTCACAAAAGTGCGAAAAGTTGTACAGGGTGCGAGGAAATAACGAAGTTAAAGTTTACTCCATCCTAGAACAGAACTATTTGAACCCAGCCAAATAATTCTTGTTTTTTTGAATCTTCCACACTTTTTGATCTAAATAGTGTTTGTTATTATATTATAACGACGTCAAACAAACGTGTTGCATGAAGACAACCATGTGGGCCGAGTTAATGCTACCAGGATCAGGTAGATCATTACTAAGCGAGTGCAGCGAAATCCGAAGATCTCCACGAGAAAAGTCTTTCGTGAAAATCGTCAATTTCCAGTCAAGCCCCTCAGTCCGCCATGATATGGGGCGGAATTTGCGGTAGTGGAAAGACACCCCTCGTTTTTGTGGATCACGTGGAACAAACCAACCATGACGCGTACAGCCGTGATATTCCTTTCTACAGGACTCTGCCCCAGCCCACAAGGATAAAATCATTTAGAACAGTGTTAGGCATATTTTGCAGATCTTATTACACCTTCCGAATCGCTAGCCCACAGTGTGCAGTCGATTTTGGAAACCGGCTAAGGCCCACAAGAGTTTGGAATCGATAAAGCAATCTCTGCACCGTGAGTGGAATCTATTGTCACCGAAAATTTCGAGAAATATTTGTAGCTCTTTATTGACGCTCAGGGTGGCCAATTGAGTATTTTACTGTAAATTAATTGCATTGTTGTTGTTATGTTAAATTTCATTTGTTGAATAAATTTACATTTCAAAATATTCAATTCCGTGATTTCTTCGCACCCATTATTGTGTAGCCATCGTGATGCTAAATATTGACGAACCTAATGAGGTTGTAGAATAGTAAAAATGCATATTTGTTTATTTTTTCGGCGTATTTCAACAAATGAAGTAATCCATCCTCACTTTGTACCTACTTAGTCAATTAAAATGTAATTAGGTAGGGTACCCTCGGATTGTGGTGAAATCTTAGATTCCCCTTCTATTAGTCGTCATGACAACAATAATTTTATATTGTGTAAGATCAACTTGTTCGATCTATGATGCAGTAATACGACATGCCCTTTCAATAAAAGAGTCATAAAAGGATGCCTGCAGGTATATTAAATCATTTATGCAATTGACTATTTAAAAACTTCTAATTAGATTCATACTATTTTCGTTCATGAATTTGTTATGTAAATGAATTTAAAAGTGATATTTATGAACAAATACATAAAACAATTAAATGTGCAGAAGCATTAATTTAGTATAATAAAATCTGAATGATTAGTACTCATTTAATAGTTGATATATAACTGATTTGAAAGGTTAGGTAGGTGTATGAATCATTTACCGAAATATTAATTTATTTGACACTAATAATTTAGAGTACCTAGTCATAGTCGAGGGGTTCAAGGTTCTTTAACAATGAAGGCATTTCAGTCAGATAGTTGAGTTTAAAAAAATAATAGGTTGTTGCTACAGAGCATTTATATAATTAGGTATTGCATTTATAGCTGCAATGCAATATTTTACAAACAGTTTTTCCATTTCTTGAAGAAAAAATTGCAGACTGGCCCGTCGTGAACTGCAATAAACTTATTCATAGTGCAACAATTTATTAACAGATTGTTATTTACCACTTTAGTTAAAACTTTCTAAAATTTATATTGGTGGTGGAATAAAATTATTACAGTTTTCACACTTTTGTAAATAATTGCGGTTAAGCAATTTTTATTCATATTTAGGGTACGATCGATATTGTAATATCAGGATCTAGGTAAATATTGATTTGAAAAAGCAGTCTCTCCTTATTTGAACATCAACAATTTGTAGAACTTGATAATTTTTGGTAATTTCCCTTTTTTATTTTAAGATAACTCAATATCAAGAGTATATAGATTGTGACATATTGCAATTTACAATGCTAAGGAAATCGTGGGTGTGACAACCCTCCATCCGCGAAGGCAAACATTGACAATGGTGTTCTGACGGCAAGATGAATAAAAATAAATTGTGCAGATACCGTGAATAATAACCGACGTGATAAAGTATATGTCTCGTGGATTGGGGTAAAAAACCTAGACATGCCATTTGATTCTATTTGAAGTGTTCCCCAGGGCAGCGTGCTGGGGCCGGTCCCGTACCTCCTATTTACTGCTGATTTCCCAACCACTTTTGACGGGGAAAAAGCATGTTTGGATGAAGCGAAAACAATTAGGCCTACAATTTCAAATAATGTACTGGTTTCTCGGACACACTTCTCAACTGACGCCGGACAGCAAAGTACTACTGTATACAACTATCCTCAAACCGGTCTAGACTTATGGTATTCAGTTGTGGGAAACAGCAAGTCATTCCAATATTGGGATCCTGAGATGATTCCAAGCAAAGTCATTAAGAATTATTGCGGATGCACCATGGTATGTGTCCAATGAGGTCATACGTCGCGATCTTGATGTACATTTTGTACATACCATTAAAGATGAAATACATACGTGTCGCTGAGCCTTCTGGAAGTCGAAGAAGAAGAGCCGAGGCTCAAGAGATTCAAAGTAATGGATCTTCTAAATAGATTCGAATGTGTGCTAGTGAGTGTTAATTATCACTAAATCTTTCTGAATTCAACGCAATTCAGTACTTTTTCTTGGTGCGACGTCCTACGATCGTCAAACTTTGGAAGAAAGCGTAGGAAAATTAATCAATCAATAAATTTATTTTGTTTAAAAATTAAAATTTTTTTACAAAAGAAACCCTCTAAAGCAAACAGTATGTACAATAATTAACATATCTTAACACAGAATATACTTTACAAGCCAAAAAGACCCACCCCCATTTCCTTAACATATGTGTAAACAATATATGACCTCCCTTCCCCAATACTCTTCCTTTTTTCCTACTATCTTTGCCATCCTTTTTCTTCTCTCTCTTATATCCTCCATCCACCCTCAAATTTCTTCAGATCTTCCCCCTTATTTTTTACACCAGCCACATTCCAGAACATGGTCTTCCTTCTCTTACATCTTTCCTTTCCCTCTTTATTTCCCCCGCCCATTTCCCCCTAGTTTTTTTACTTTTTACCTCTACTCTCCGCTTACACGGCCCTCACCCCTCTTATCTCTTCATTCCAATCATACCTTATCTCTCATATCCACATTTTTCTATAACCCATCCTTACCCTTGTACCTTTATCCCTTTCTATCCTGGTAATCTTTCTAATCTCATCTTGCCCGCTCCTTTCCTCCCTCGTCAGATTATCATCGATGTATACATTTGTATTTCTTAGGACTCCTTTTACTCCGCATTACTTCCACCTCTATATTGTCACTCTTTCCTTTTTCTCCCTTGATTGGGGATCTTTTGGTCACCTTGCCACTCCTAAAGACCCTATCCTGCTCCTCTATTTCCCCTTGTGGCTTTTCTATCTCTCCACTATTTACCTGTATATTTATGTTATATCCTCGCTCGCGAACATAAGTTAAAAAGTTAAAATTCCTTCTTTAATTTACTTGTATCACTTATTCTATACACATACACAAAATTAATCCTTTTGACTGATCCAGCGGACGATGCTGTATTGAAGGAAATGGATTATACTTAGGTACTGTTCGAGCCGGATACCTCTGCATAGCTCGTAGCGTGTGAAGATTAGTAGATTATTGAAACTAAGGATTGAATAGTTGAATGAATAGCCTTGTGGTGCTGGCATTGTTCTCATTTCGAAGCATGACAGACACACCGCTTCCGAACGACTCAGCATTCTCTTTTCTCACTGAAGTTCGTACATCTCTCTTTCGATTAGATTCCAGACAAGACTGAGTAAGCCACAAAACAGGAATTTTTTGCTCCACCACCAAACATCTGTAAAAATATCTCTCCCCAAACACTTTCACTTTCTGCAAAGACTACGCACGTTATTCATAGATATCTATCTGGTCCCTTGATGCGACTTCGAAGGAGTTGACGTTTTCTGCTTGGAAACGAATTCCACTTATTGTGTTACTTCTGAAACATGGGTCTTTTAACTGACGTTATGGTCAACAGCCTTGCAATTATTTAAAACGTTGCGTTATGCCGATTCGTCATCTCAACATTATCTTTTTTAGATGGGTAGTAACAGGTTACGTAGGTTACCAAAAACATAGATTTGGGTTTGCAAACTTGTTTTTATTCTATAAATTTACTGATGAACATTGTATTACTTCTCTAAGTTGCCTCTCAACATACCAATCCGCTTAAGAAGAACATTTTGACTGTCTGCAGTTTTCGTCGTTTGGAAAATGCAGGCAGTCCAAATCCTTTTCTAATTGATGCCACATCTAAAGAGCACCGCTCAGGTTCGATCACTGTAAAATCAAAATCTTGAATTGTTTGACGCGTTATGTTCGCACTATGAAGACACGAGCTTCATTATGTTGATGAAAAATACTTTTTGACAAAAGTACAAGACGTTTTGTTCTTTCAATACTTTAATCATCAATAATGACGCCTTTTTGTCCCAAAAGACGCCCATAATTAATCACCCTGAATTTTGAATTTTTTTTTTCCCCAGAAACGCTGCATTCTTAGCGAAACTGTTTACGATCATCTTGATAGTGATATCAGCTCATCAGCATTTGTGTTCAGAACTTCTTCCTGTTTCTAAAGTAAAGCCACGCATGTTTCAATAATTGAACTATTTCTTCCTTTATTTTGATAGTCAATTGCCTCGGATCTATGTTGAGCACACATTGAAATTTAAAGTAAGTCGTTCACAGCAATATTATGGGTTGAATCAATGCTTCATATCAATTTTTAAAGAGGCTCGCTTAAGTTTAATTCGTCTGTTTGGAAAAATTTGCTATTAAATCACCGTAATGTTCTCTAGCGTTATTACACCACCCACCAGTCCTAGGTGGGCCTACCACATTTTAAAAAAACGACCTGTACAACTACCTTTCTTTTAGTTAGTACAATTCTTTATCAACGTTGATCGCAACTTGGCATTGCAAATGTTTTTTCTAATAAACTAAGGAGCCAGAGCCTACCGGAGTATGTATAAAAGTTCATTTAGTGTATTTTAGAATGTTTTTCAGACCAAATTCAAACATTATTTGAAAGGGCCTCGTATATTAGATACTCAAATTAAACTTTTGAAAACTATCTTCGGTACAACAAATAAGATCCATTTGTATTGCGATCACTTTGAGTTAATTTTCGAAAAAGTTAATTAGCGGATTACAATTATTGTGAATACGCCAAAAAGGCATACGATATTCAAAAATCTCTACAGAACTGCAAATGTGAAGAAAAACGCTACTTATATCCTCTTAATTTTTTTTAAATACGAATAGGTAAAATTATCTCAATTTGTACACGAAAAATGTCGCTTATGTGCGTAAATTTTTAAATAATCAACAAACTTTCACAACATTATTAAAATTATATACCTACTATGTAATTTTAATTATGCGGATAATAAAATTTATGAAATATGAATAGCACCGAATTATACTACATTTTGTTTGAGGGTAAAATAATAAAAAGTGATTGCCTGAACATGTATAGAAAGGTGAAAGTTGAATATTCTTCTTTTTTTGAGTATCAAGAATATCAAGAATTGACATTTCTGACAAAATTTTCTTTGCACCAATAAAAATTAGCCTAATTGTATGGTTCCGTATGGATTTAGTTGTAAGAAGATCGTTTCGTCAATAATGAAATAACTAAGTAGTAAATATGATTTTAATTCTCTATTAATAAATATGCTATAAAATAAATGATAACGTTAAACTAGTTCAAAAATGTGGTTCCGGAAATACAACAAAATTAGAATTAGAAAGGACTGTTATAATTAGTTGAGTCTATGGAATTACTTTACGCAAATTGCCATAATCGAATGTAATTAAAAACTTGTACATACGATTACGAGGAGTATTGCCTTTACAGGTTTACAATTTTCTACTATAGGAAAATAAATTCGGAAGTATAAGGAAAATGAGAATAATTACGATACGTTGCAGGCGTAAGGGATTTGTATACCAATTGTATGAGTGCACTTCATGGGGCCCTGTCATGTTAACTTTTGGAGGGGAATGACTTATATAAGGTGCAACGCTACACTACATTTTAGTCAAAATGTCCCCATCGATGTTATACAACAAATATAGAAGCAGGAAGAATACTCTCAAAGTATTTATTATTCCCAATGCGCATTAGTTTCTAAATTCACTTCGTTGAAGAGTATAATTTCCAACTACTCGGTGTATACATTCCTTTTGTTAGTGAGGCACCACCTCCAGCTATCCACCAAATAGGAGGCTACATATAGGGCCCTCGTGCAAAAATTGGGCTCCGCCAGGATAAGGTTTGGAAAAAAAATGTTGTCATTAAAACTCCAGAGAGGAAATGAACTTTGTGGTAACTCAAAACCTAAAAATCCATTCGTGAATCCAACAGACATGCTCTGCCGGATTCTCCTTTGCATGATTCAGACAATTATCCCATAAATACATATATGCATAAGTAACCAAAAAAATTTTGAAAATTAAACAGTGCAATTCATGGGGTTATGATGATTCATAGTTTATTCAGAACTGAAACAATTCAGAATCAGAATGATTATGATGCAACAGTTTCTTTTGAGAACTTTGGGGAGGTTTTTAGTCATCTAAGTTCAGCTAAGGGCCTCCTGAGCTTGAGGCCCTCCGTGTACTGCTTTGGAAGACGAAACATCACATATCGATGGCAGCAGGAAACCTTTCTGCACATTTCTAAACATGTTGGTCAAAATGCAATAAGTAACAGAATAATAAGCAGTTTAACAATTGAGGAGCTCAAGTGGATAATGTCTTAGCACGCGAAACAGATGGTTTAGAATTTTGGAATTGCCCACAAATTTTGTAATCTTTGATGCATGTAATTGTGACCGAAAAATTAACTTTGTATACAATATGATGAAAATGTATACTCAAGAAGCAAGATAAAGCAAAGCATATCACAGCAGCATTGGGTTCTTTGGGACGCCACCACGCTGATGATGACAACACGGGTTACTCACATCCCACCAGAGAGTAAGCAACAATAAATCTAATGGTGGCATAGTATATCACAGAAACAAGACAGATCTTATACAACCCGAAATTGTTCTTCTATTCTACAAAAACTACAAAAGACCACACCCATTACATCTCGATTCGGAAACTGTTGTGCTGTGTAATGGCAGATAACAAACAAAAATGTGTAATTACCATTGCAATTGGCATCAAACGACAGAGCACGATCTCATGAAATTAACAAAAGAAAAAATGAAAAGGAAAGGAATCGAGTAAATGAGTCAACAAGTTTGATTACGCCCGTGGTTGAGAAAAGCGGAAGTTAAACTATCCGAAAGAATCATGATAAACAAAATGACGAATGTAAATACAAAACGGAAAAAGAAAACCAATTAGATATCACAGAAGCTTCAGTAAGCCAAAAGCATAGATAGATTTATATGAGACAAACTGGACCAAGTTCAAAAAGTTTAAAATAGATTTTCTTGAGCAATTTTCTTTAGCCACGAGACACAGAGAATAAAATTCGACTGTGGTTTGGTGTAGGTAGAAGTTACCAAACAAGGAATGGTAGTTATGTGGTATCAAAAACGGTCCATTAGGACCCAAAGGTCCATAAAAAACTTGGTAGAAATGCAGGGGAGAATTCAAAAACTCAAGGATCCAAGTGAGTCTAGTGAAGGAAATCCGGAGGAAAATTGCTCAATCATAACTGGATTGACGTCAGGTAATACAGAGATAATTTTCAGTCCAGGCGGCAACTTTTATTCAAAGCTGGTTGAAGTTTTCTAGTTAACTCTTTGACTGGTTCTCTTCCTCACATTGCCATCACGCAACGTAGCAATTATACTATATTGTGACTTTGGTTCATCTTTGATATAGAAAGGATACAGAACTGGTACCGGAAAATTTCCTCCTGGGACAGTTATTTTCAATACCATCAGTGATACGATGTCGAAGTGATTATTATTGAAGCCAAATTGATATGCAGTATTTTAACGTTTTCTGTCATTTGGCGAAGTCCTACTGTAGTAAACTGGATCACATTTACTTTCTTTAAGGTAACACGTTCGCCACTCAGGATTTTGAAAAATGTGTATAAATCATGGTCGGAAAGATTAGATATACCTACTTTTGAATTTACCGCATTTGTAAAAATTTCCTTGGTCAAAAACTGTCTTATTAAAGTTAAGTACATGAATCGAAAACATAAAAAATTCAATATTTTTAATAATAGGGCAACCCTTTCTTTGAAATTGGAGTTTAATAGTCAACTTGATTTGCAATGAAATATACAACAGTGAGATTACAATTTGACGCTTTTGTTGCATTCAAAGGAAAAATCAATTAAAATCGACTTCCGGGATCGGACAGTGTCAGAGTTGAACGAAAAATCAAGGGGAGAAGAAAAACATTCGGGGAAATAGTCTTAATAGCTATATGGCAATCAAATCAGCATTTTGGCTGCTGTCGACGTCTTGGATTTGTTAAATTCTTGTGTCGGCGTTATCGACACACGGGTTTTGGTCACGGTCGACATTATTATTATTATTGTGCTAGGAGTGGTCCCAATTAGTTCCTACACTGCGACCTTTTGGTCTATTGCGCTCCCCGCTGTTGTCTACCCTTCGAGAATATTTTTAACAAAGTCCAGGATTTTAGTAGGGCGACGGTCAACATACTTGCGTTATATTAAATTCGGAGTTTTGGACACGTTTGGTGTTTCGTGTCGTTGGGCAAAATGTAATCAACTCGAAACTAAAAGGGAGACTACGACGAATATTAATGATAAACTGATCTATTATATTGGGTATCTATTGAAATATTAATTGGACGCCAGGTCATATTTTTTAACATTTTAATAATAAAAAATACCTATCGCCCACCTAAAACATAAACTTTGAAGGTATAATAGAAGATTTTGTAGAACAGAAATCCCGAAAGAAATCATTATCGAAACCAATTCAAACCTGGATCGTGTTGTGTAATAATGTACCTTACCTAAGTTCTATTGCTTAAAACAGTTAATTAAATGTATTTGGGTTTGTACCAATTAAGTACCCATAATAAATATGAAATTATAACAGAAAAATGTTTTTTTTACTTTCCAAAGAGGCGCCAAATTTTTGTATGCCCAAGGGCCCCGACCTTCCCTAAGACGGATATACGTAATATTAATAGGTTCTTTATTTGGTCTTGATTATTAACATCCTCTCCAGATAAAAAGGACATCAATATTGTCGTAATTATAATTTTAAGCACAGAGAAAGCAATTACTGCAATTAATTTCAAATTGAACATGTATTTAGTTCACTGTACTATTTCTGATACCTCATACATAATTATAAATTATAATTAACATGACTATCCTAGAGTAGTAACAACATTGCATTCTATACGTCAATAACTTACACATCTAATCAATACACAAATTAAGTCCCCTCTGTGTAATATATGCAAAAAGTCCTTATAGTTAGTAGAAGTTTAAGGGTTAATTCGGTAGGGTTTGGCTTTTTGCTCAAGGCAATTTGATGTAGTAGTGTAAATTTACTCCCTGAATACCTACTATGTTTTCAAATATAATCCCAAAACGTAAAATGAAAGTTATGAACAAAATTTTTATTTATAATTACCAATATGTTGCATAAAATACCTACCTATGCAATTTGTACACACTAGAACTTCAACTTCAATGTTTGAAAATTACATCTATAAGATGGCCTCCTTCTGTTTGAACACATCGTTAAAAACGTTCCTTGAAGCTTCGTATTGAATCTAGGGATGCTGTTGATTTCTTGCCGAATAGCCTCTTTTAGTGCGCGGCTTGTTAACATAAGACTCGAAATTTTAAATGTTGTCCCCATAGAAAAAATCTGGAATTGTAAGTTATGATGAACGGGAGGGTCGTCACCAAAACGAGAAATTACTCTTCCAGGGAATGGTTCGTTTGAGAATGTCCATAGAAATTCGAGCAGTATGGGCTGTTGTCCCATCTTTCTGAAACTATACATCACGGATTGCAATGCGGCGGCGACGCAGTTCAGGCAAGAAATAAGTTTCCAACATTTCCACGTACCGTCGTGCATTCACCGCAACTGCATTACCATTGTTGTCCTCAAAAAAATAAAGATCGCACACCATACAGTCACATGTAAGCTGTATAAACGTCTCTCACTCGCGATTCGTGGATTTGCTGGACACCAAAATCGAAAGTTCTGTTTGTTTACAGCACCCTCCATATAAAAGTGAGCCTCATCGCTCATAAGGATTGCAACTCCGTGGATTTCATCTAAAATTTCCATTATTCGGTGACAAAATTCTACACGCTGTCTCTTATCTAGCAGTCTCAATTGATCACATACTGCAAACTTGTTCTTGTACTATGGACGAAATTGAAGATCCGTAACTAAAATCTTTCTCACAGTAGACGGGCGAAGTCTCAGAGTTGCTGCTCGCTTTCATATCGAACGGTTAGGGCTCGGCACCGTTGCTACTCGAAGTTGAGAAATTCACCTATTCATGAGTGCCATTATGTGCCGAATAATAAATTTTGTGATGATGTGCCTTTTGTATCATGCGGCTCAAATGTAGTCTTATTCTGACAACATAAGCTGCCAAGATTTTTACATCAGTAGAACAAAGACTACATAATTATGAAATATGTCAAACGCCTTACCATAACAATATTGCTTTCTCATATACTTACGTGCAAAGAGAAAGCCATGTAATCGGTTTAAATTTTAAAACATTTTTATTTGCACTTCTCGACGTTTTATGACCAAAATAACACGAAAAACACGTTTTAGAAAAAAAATTCATGTCTGTCTGTCGGTATGTGTGTGTACGCGCGCGATATCTTTTGAACCATTAAAGGTATCGATATAAAATTTGGTACAAAAATTCCTTGCCATATAATCTAGGTTAAGTTCGTTAATGAGCAAAATTCAATCAGTAGTGGCCCCCGTTTAGGGGGTTAGAAAATTAAAAAAATTCAAATTTTATAAACTTACAAATTTAAAAAACCAAACTAATACTTTTATAGGTAATTTTAAAATAAAAAATAAGAATAACCAGTGCATTGTGCATAAATTGTGCATTTTTTGATTTATTACCCGCGATTTTAACCGTATATGAGAAACTATTATGGAAGTTAATTTGGCAGCGGTTTTCTTCCTAAAATAATTGTCTCATCGTATGTATATTCAACATCGTGGTTCTTGACCATATTTGTAAGTATATTTAACTATACTTACTTTGTTAATATACTGACTTCCATAAAAAAACAGAATTAGTTGAGCGATTTTATTCAAATTTTTACAAACGATATAATTTATCAGCCATAAACAAACGATTAAAATTTGAAAACAAAATAAGAAAAATAAATGCGTTTTCAATAATGAGTTTCTAAATTCACAGCCGAAAATGGTGCAAGTCGCTTGGAGGGTGTTAGTTAGTCGCCTATCGATCATATCCCATAGATGCTCAATGGGTTAAAAATCTGACAACGTTGTGTCTTGCAAAAAGCGTGTTGTCGTATGAGAGCACCCATTATCTTGTTAGACAACAAGATATGGAAGTGCAACAGGGTCCAACCACGAACTTCATAAATAAAAATGGACGGATAATCACATGTATTCGAAATGATACCTTACAGCGTCCCCCATGATGAGCGCAAATTCAACCGCGAAAATTTGAAATGTAATTCGGACCACGTAAAAAAAAATAACTTTTCTCAGTTCATAGCTGAGATTCTCACTTCAATTTGATAAAACGAATACAGCTATTATAAACAACTTTATTGTCTTCTTAACTGTTAAAATCTAAAGGTATTTAAGGCTGGGGAATGTAATACAAATTTTCAGGTTATACCACCCTTGACACGAGAAAATAACAATCCAATCAGCTGCTAGCAGAGGTACCAACCATGACCGATCTCCAACAAAAATATCCAAATGTTACCAGAATGTTACTAATATTTGCGCTCATCATGGCGGATCCTTGGTGGGGTCAAAAGCGAATAAGTAGGCATATACTATCAGCAGTCCATTTTTATTTATGAGATTCGTGGGTCCAACATATTGGCAATGTAACCGGCTGCGTTTCAGTTACCGTCAATGAAGACCAAGAGTTATCTGTTACCGTAACATAACATTTACACAACTGTGTTGCATTCCACAAAAATATTGAATTTTTACGTTCTTCACGCACACACCTGACTCTCCTGCGACAGTCGTGAGCACACAATTACACAGTTTGATACTATTCCTGTTCCCAATTCGCTCTTTCGTTGCTCCATTCCATTTTGCGAGTACGGTGAAGTGGGGTAAGAGGCGGCACAAACGTAGCCCATAAGATTTTATACGGCGATAAACAAATAACATTGACATTCTTTTTACTACACCTCGCAGTCAATCTTTTGCAATAGACCGGGTAGTGGAAAATTTGTCTGTTGTGGCCAAACGTCTTAAACGGCGTTCTTTATGGCGAACATCTACATCCAGGATAACGTTATTCAACCCCTTTTTCGGGGTTGTAAAACAATGTCATAGCCATAGTAAATAAATAACAAATACGAAAATGCGTACAGACCCTGTATAAAACACACTAAATTTATAATTGACAAATGAATCAAGTAACGCTTGTAGGTGGATGGCTGAAACAACAAGGTTGAAGTCGTTTTCCAGCTTTTACTCTGTTTAATGGTAAAGCGTCCCCCTTCCGCTTTCATTGCATAAGCGGCTATCCACGAAATCGGTTAAGAGGTTACTTGACATTCCCTGCACTCCTGGTATTGCACCCATAAGATTTTCAGGTGAAAAATTCTCGAATACCAAACTACGTAATTTTTCCAAGCGACGCAATCAAAATTACTAGTACGTTGGAAATTATTCCCAACCTTAGATTATAGAAAGGTACAGATACGCCTTTCCATAAAATACGAACGTTATTAAAACATGAAGCCAACACTGACGAGAGAGTGCGCAGGAAAAAAAGGGAGAAATAAAAACAACAAGACTACACGTTCAGTGGCGTACTGTATTTAAGGATCATATAAATTATAACAATATTAAATACATTATTGTACACCATAATTATCATTGTAGATTGTACAAATACTACAATATAATAAATATGAATGAAATATGAATAAATATGCAAGGAAGATAATATGTGTGTCTTCAGATCACACACTGCTCTCCTTAAAATAGAAAATAATCTAAGCGTCTCCTTCAAATTTTAAGTAAATAATCACTTCCCCCATTAAAATTTCTTTGTACGTCTATGAACGTTATATTTTCTATTTGCCCTTGAACATCCGTAAAGGGCTCTTTTTTCACACAAGGCACCATCGCGGCATTATTGTCTTTTCCGTTTTAATAATTAAATGTAGAACAAAACAATCCTTGTATTTAAACAACCAATTTATAATAATGGACAGCACGCACAATTACCTACCGCTGTGTTGTCAAATTGAGTTCACTTTGTACCTATGGAAGATTTTATTTAAGAACGTAAATTAATAAATAAAAAATATTCTTTTTCTTTTTTTTCTCAATAAAGTCCTTATTATTATTATTATTATTATAAATGTTTTACACATTTAACAGTCGCTTAATGGTTTAGTTTATCATTTTCAATAACACATATTATAATTATTTATAGATTTTAATTACTATTTTAGTTCTGATGATAATTGGACAACATTGCATTGAAAACTACAATAAATAAAACTGAATTAGGCTATCCTTGTCCTGCCTTCACAAACCAATGTAAACAAACATTTCTGTAGTTCATTTATATTCTAAGGTCCCAACCCCAACCAATACAGAAGAATACATACTAATTAATTTACCTATGTCTTTTATTTAAAATAAAAATTAATTTTGAATGTAATAAGAACGCTGCGTACCTGAATTCCAATTATTATTTTTTCTAAAATATCGTCGAATGTAACTTATTGTTCTACTAATATTACTCAATTAATTTTTTACATTCTCTCTCTCAAACACTTGAAGTTTGTACATGTTTCATTAGCTCTTCTTCGGCACCTGTTACGTCATTTTCAAATTAGTTCAAAAGGAGTGTTCTTTTTGAGTCCAATTTCTCGTATTCATTTACATTAGTTTCTTTTGTGACTTCAATTCCGTAATACAAATTACTGAAAAATGTATACTTTTCTACAGGAGTTAATGTACTGTGACACGAATCGAATTTCTATTAGACTTTGTGCATACATAAAGTAGGTATTTTTAATTCGATTTGTACAAACAAATTTTGTACTTTAAAGTGTAAACGTCCAACTTTACTCTATGTTTAAAACAAAAACTAGCATTTTCATTTGTAGAATGTAAACCACGTTCCGAGATCGTGCCTCTTCATACATTTCATTAAATGAATCGACGAGATTCTATTTTATTGTTGATATAATTCATTTCGCAGATATGTTTTAGATTTGAATAGAAACCAATCACTTACACTCCTAAAAAAAATAAATATTAATATTCAAGACTAGTCTTTATTACTTGTACTGTTATAAGCATAGAAAGTCGGTCAGCTCATCAATAAGGTGTATTAAAAGGTTATAATAGCCAATATAATTGTTACTTCGCTTATTTTTTATAAACCATAAACCTTAATTATAGTTTATTTACAAATGTCGGTAACACAATGCTGAATTTAATAGTTGGCATTTTAAGTTATTTGGCAGATGTGACGAACACTTTTGCTCCTGGAAAAGTACGTGAAATGTATATTATTAACTTGCATTAGTTAAACATAATTTAAAGTAAGGAAATAACAAGATGTTTCATACACATAAATTTATGATTGAGAGTCCATCGGCCGTCCCTTTGCCTTATATGAGGCTGTTAACGGGATAAGAGAAACGGATGTCTGCAAAATAATGTAGAGAATAATGAAAAATGGTACATTTCTTTAACCCTCCAGTACTAACATGAGTTTTTTAACATGAATACTAACATCGGTCTGTTAAACCGAGATCAGAAAATGCTATTTTATTTTGATTTTTGTTTTTTTAATAAATAAAATCAGGTCTTAAAAAAACTATAAACACTTTATTATTTTAATAGTTGTAACATATCATTGGAAATTTAAACTTCTTCAAGTTGCCAAAAGCATGTCCAGCGCATCTTCTACATATTGCGTGAACGTGTTCCAAATACAAAAAATCGTTAAAAATGCAAATAGACACTTCGCTATGAGGCGCCGTTTGTACTTTGTACCATAACTATTTTTTACATATATATATTAAATAAAGTCGATATATTAAAAATTAAAAAAAAAATATATATATCATCCAAATATAAAAATATATCAGCAATGATAAGAGTACTGATATATAAAACTTGAACTTCCAACGTTGACCACTGATGGCGCTCCTCGGGAAACCAGCAACGACAATACTTACATAAGCGACGCGACCTACGTAAAGTTACATTTTCTACATTGTAAAGCTGTTTGATTTGATTTACACTACAAATTAGCGCATTACATATAACTTTCCACCTTGTATGATTGATTATATTGATCCATACAGATTTAAATTGGTGTCATACATGCTTAGGAGTAGTTGTAGTTCCTAAAGATCAATACATGCATTTCATATTAGGATTATGAAGGTATGGCAGTTACTTTCTAATTTGTAAGCATATTCGGATAATACACATAAATAATTATCCGGCTAAGGTTGTTCATATCGATAACTATATGGCACTTCATAACATCGAACCAATTCCAACATAAACTCTTCTAATTAAAAGGTAAATTAAATAATTACGTGACAGATGTATCAGCATCTACGCTGTTTCAAATTTTGTCTCCAACTACAGCGTCACTAGTGGTTGATATTCGAAGCTGAAGTTTTATATATTTCGTCCTCAAATTTTATATATCTGTACTTTAACTACCAGATATATTTTTATATTTGGATGATATATATAAATATTTTTAATTTTTAATATATTGACTCTTTTTAATATATATATCTAAAGAATAGTTATGGTACAAACGGCGCCTCATACTTCGCGTTCACACACCGAGTCGGTAACTAAATAAAATGAAGATACCTAGCTGCACGAACACAATGACTTCCTTAACGCAAAGATATGGGGGATAATAGGGGAGGTCCGTCTGTTAGACTGGAGGGTTAAGTAGCAAAGTGAACAACATAATGTAGAGGACCGATGATCCCCAAATCTACCTGCAACATGTGAGAGCCTTTCCTAGTCTACATTATTTGTTTCCGTGTCATACGACATGTTGTGTATACCCTTCTTTTTATGGAAACGACAGTGACCGTACAATTCAACCCAGAGATTATGGCGAAATGATTGATGATTATAATCCAGAGCTCGCTTTTCAGCAAGATGGAGCACCGCCAAACATCCCCCTTGATGCAGTGGCGTACCTAGGGGGGTGCGGTGGGTGCGGTCCGCACCGGGCGGCAAGTACCTAAGGGCGGCTTCACACACACCGATATTATCGTTGTCGGTGTCGGTATCGTGCTGCATCAATAATGTATTGTTTTAAATGGTGCTGCTTCACACAGGCAACGATCCGGTAAAAATGTCGGTTGTCATATCCGATATTATGTGTAAGTCGGATGGTTCTGCGGATATCGGTCAGTAAATTATCGTTCGGTTTTAGTACGCAATGCAAACCAAATACACTTGGATTCACACAGACCAGTCCCAACACATCGGTATCGTTGTGCTGGCTTTTGCATTTCACTGAATTCGGTGTTGTCTCAGTACAAATGTAATCAACTACGAGTGCTGTTAAATTGAATTGCCTTCTCTGAGTTTCTTCTTTCGTAAATATAATAAATACAGTAACGACAAGGTTCTTTTCTTCATATTAAGTGACTCTAGTACAACTGAATTCCATAATTTTTACCTATGGAATATTCACAAGGCGCAGTGACACTGGTGATGCTAACAAAGATATAACCGCTATTCCAATTTCGACATACTGTTTATCGGTGTGTGTGTGAAAAGCTGTCGTATACCGATACCGACAGGATACTGACACGACACCGACAAAATATCGGTGTGTGTGAAGCCGCCCTTAACTCTCGCTGCCCGAACGGCATTTTGTTTACGTTGGTGCTTGGAATGTACGCAAGCATTTATAAATATAAAATAAAAAATATTTAATGGTAATTATTTTTTGTAAATTAGGTTTTGTCTCATAGGTGAAGAACCTTCGGCCTCCGTAAGTTTCTTGTAGCCTAAAAAGTATCTTGTATTTTTATAAAGGTTGCATTTTTGCCTTATGCGGCTTCCTTTATTACTGCCTAATTTAAATATTGCATGCAACGGTAAAAAAGTTGCCTACTTATAGTTCGTCTATTGTAACTATTTATTTATGTTTATTAATTTATAAAAACCACCATTTGATTGACTTAGAATGGGCGGCAAATTGCAAAAATTCTAGGTACGCCACTGCCTTGATGTGCATTTCTATGTCAACATTGTCAACGACCGACTGCCAGGGTGATCAATTGGGCGCGGGTGAGTGGATGGTGTGTGAAGATATCTGGAAATTTGGCCATAATTAAATCGAATATTTTAATGATTTAATGTAAAGGATATCGAAAAGAATAAATTACATTGTCTACATTTGCATTTTTCTTATTTCACACTAGTCAGTTCTCATCTTCAACGAAAATTGACGTCATAATGTACCCACCCGTCTAATGTGTTTTCTTCTATATGTATAAGGATTCCATTTATGTATATTCGCCCTTGTCGATGCAAATTATGCAAAAACAATTCAGAAAAATCCGTATTAAGGTAAACTTTAATATCCGTCGGCACCGACAAATTCATTGCACAATTTTTTTAAATGCGTCCCTCTGAAGCAATGATTTCAAATTAAGAGAAATAAATAATTTTACCAAGTGTATCTGCAAGTTCCATCAGCTGTGAAACATAAAGTACCAATAAACAATAAATAAGTGGCGCCTTTCGACAAAAACTCACCTCGATCCTTTAACATAGTTATATACCTATATAGCATAGGCTAATAGCCTATGGTTAAAGTTACTTCTTGCGTGTTATCACAAGGGCTGGTTTTCTTGCTAAGAGGTTGGAACTCGAAAGTCAGTTTACACATATTTCGAAAACTCCTATATCGGAAGATAATTGGCCGTCATAAAATGATTCGTTTCTCGATTCTTTAACATAGTTCCCTCCTGCGTGTTTGGTACAAGGGGTGGCTTTTCTGCTAAGGGGTTGCAACTCAGAAATGAAATATTAGATATTATTTTGTAGTCTATTAATGCTGAAACTACATACATTACAGAAATCATAGATGCAATGGTATTTTATATGAGTTAACTCTTCTGCGAAACTGGTTTTGGGGGTTGTTTTAAGGTAAAGGGTGGAGTTCGAAAATCGAAACTACACTGGCTTAAGTGCTCCTAATAATGCGCCTATGCGCATCATCCTCTATTGTTATTTTTAGGGGGGGGGCTGAGTGAACGTTTTACTAAGGGGAGGAGCTGAAAATGTGATTCTTGCGTAGTTTGAAAGCTCCTACTCTAGCTTCCAATTCTGAGATATCATTTTTTTATTCCTTCCAGCTGAACAGAGGCCAAAAACTCCTTGTTTTAGTGATTGAGCTAGTAGATGATTATTCGAAACTATTTACTGCAGGGCATGATTTAAGATGAATAACTCACGCCCATTGCAGTGAGCTAGTTGAGGGCAACCTTTCGCGTTTTGGTTACGGCACATATTTTAATCCTGTAATAGTGTAACCGACTTCTGCCGTAGCCAGTAGGGTCGACAGACCTAACCTCATGTAATTGCTTTGTCTTTTACGTATACTACCCTTTAGCAACTAAGGAACCGGATTAATCCCACGCTATTTACATATTCTATCATAAATGCAATAAAAATAGTCAAACAACATAATATTTACTTCATTTATTATACATATAATTATATCCTTAACTAAAAATAACTACATTAGAAATTATTGTTTTGTATTTCATCATCCACTTTTACTAAGAAACAAATCACTTGATTATTTTATATCTATATTTGTCTAGATAATAAGAAGTATTAAAAAGGACGACGAATGTGTAATCAAACAGAGATCATATTAACGTCGTTAGTTAGTGATACCTCAATAAATGTATTAATTCCACTTTGCGTGTGAACATTATTGGCGCTGCGAACAGGATTGCCGACTACAAGTTAGTGTATTTCAATACTTAATCGGTAAACCTACCACAACCAATCGTCTGGAAGTTCCTGCATCAAAGTTCGACTGTTCCAAGCTACGAAGCACTTCACCTTCGAGAAGGACTTCACCTCAGCAAAGGTACAGAACGCTGTTGCAGATCGACGTCCATTAGACAACCCGTTAGGCATTTCCCAAGTAATGCTCTTAACAATTATACTGTAAGTCTCCTTTATTATTATTTACCTTCCTTTATTAAGTGTAATATACATATACACTATTATTTTATGAGTAATATCAGGGATAGATCCCCTTTAAAAAGAAATAATTCAAATAATTCGAATCAATTGTCAGTCGTAAGTGACAGTAAGAAAAAAATGAATTACACAGAATTAAACATCGCTAAAGAAATAATTCCTCAATATGAAGGAGGAAGTAAAAACTTATCATATTATATTCAACAATCTGAAAAATTTATTAACTTGTTTCAAAATCAGGAACAAGGTCAGGAAAATTGCACTCTCAATAGATTATTATACGAAATTTGTTGCTCTAAATTAACAGGAACCGCTAGGGATGTTTTTATAATTTCAAATTGTCAAACCTGGTCTCAAGTAAAAACAGCATTAATAAATCGTTTTGGTGATTGTAGAAATGAGAATTTATTAGAAAATGATTTAATTACTTGTTTT
This sequence comes from Pyrocoelia pectoralis, assembly GCA_036250285.1. Classification (NCBI taxonomy): domain Eukaryota; kingdom Metazoa; phylum Arthropoda; class Insecta; order Coleoptera; family Lampyridae; genus Pyrocoelia; species Pyrocoelia pectoralis. Next base: position 19,987,930 of record CM070076.1, on the reverse strand, counting down.
CAATTTACGAATGAATCATATCAGGATTACTACGAACGTATTAGGACAAAATTGCAATGTCTACTAGAACAAATTAATATTAACGAAGATAGCGAACCATTAAAAAATTATAAAATCCAAATTTTTAATAAGAAAGCCTTAGCTACGTATTTATCAGGATTAGTAGAACCATACTATTCATTTATGAATTATCATACAGTGAACTCGTTAGAAGAATGTTTGCTTAAACTCAAAGATTATGACAATCATAAACAACAAGCGAACTTTATGAATTTTATGAGACAAAAAGGTCAAAATAAACAAAATTATAAACCTATAAATAATTATCAAAAACCTCAGCAATTTAAACCACATCAAAATAACTCACCTAATTTTAACCCTCAGAACGCATCTAGGCAATTTAATTATAATCCACAAATTCCCGCAAATAATCAGTACAGACAAAATTTCTTTCCTCGTGGACCCATAAACATTCAAAGTCGCCCTATTACAACTAGATACCCGACAAATAACGAAGTATTCGGTAAGAAAATTGAATCAAGACCAACGCCGATGTCGATGTCAACAAGAAATACAAACGCTAATTACAGACCAAACTTTCCAAGACAACAAAACGTTTTTCAATCAACTGGACCCCGTAATTTTAAATCAGAAGAACTGTTCAACATTAACGAAGGCCACAACGATTCTGAACCTATTCAAGATGATTTTGAACCTATTCAAAATGATTTTGAAGACCGTTTAGTAAACTACAATGAAGACTTGATAGAAGCAGACGAAAATGACGAAGGTAACTACTCCGAGTCACCCGTAAATTTTCGAATACCAGCCTCGGAAGAATTAACCTCGACATAAACACCTTAACCAGTAAACCAAGATTACCTTTTATTACAATACCATCTCTAGGATTAAAAATTTTAATAGATAGTGGAGCTTCGAGCTCAATCATTAACCCAACCCCTGCAAAAGAAAACTTTGAGGATTACTATTTTAAGAAACCCTTTACTGTAAAAAGTATAACCAGAACTATCTCTGACGATCAAAATATTAAATACCCTATCCTAAAAGAATTTGGAATCAAAAAGGATTTTGACTTTCACGTGATGAATTGGCATGAAAGATTTGATGCACTCCTAGGAAGCGAAGACCTCAAAGCACTAAAAGCAAAAATTGACTACGACAACCAAAATTTAGAAATAGGAAATTGCAAAATACCTCTTTACTTTGAATTAAACCCCAGCAACTTTATACCATTTAAGCAGAATGGTTCAACCTCGATAAATGTACCAGTAAATATTGAAGAAGGATACGTCATCATTCCCGAAATTAAATTAGAAGATATTGTTATACCTGAATCTATAAGTTATGCGAAAGACGGCATTTGTAAAATCCCGTATGGAAATGACAACAAGGTAGAAATTAACTTCAACCAACAAATAGAAGTCCAACCTATCTTTAATATAGAAATAAGAAAGACCTTAGACACCGAATCAATGAATTTAGATATACCAAATATAATCAGAACACCTCATTTAAATCTAGAAGAAAAATCAGAAATTATTGCGCTCTGCAGAAAATACAAAGATATTTTTTATAACGAAAATTCAGACTTAACATTCGCTAGTACCGTTAAACATAAAGTCAGAACCACTGACAACGAACCAGTTTATTGCAAATCATACAGGTACCCTCATAATTTGAAGTTCGAAATACAGAACCAGATCCAGAAGTTATTAGACAACAAGATAATTCAACCAAGTATATCCCCTTTCAGTTCACCTGTTTGGATAGTCCCAAAGAAATTAGATGCCAGTGGAAAAAAGAAATGGCGTTTGGTGATAGACTATCGTAAGCTCAATGAAAAGACTGTTGAAGACAAATATCCGTTACCACGAATTGAAGAAATATTAGAAAACCTCGGAAAATGTATGTATTTCTCAACCCTAGATCTCGCACAAGGTTTTCATCAGATAGAAATGGATCAAGAATCAATCGAAAAAACTGCTTTTTCTGTCAACAATGGACATTATGAATACAGGAGGATGCCTTTTGGATTAAAGAATGCCCCAAGCACATTTCAAAGAGTCATGGATAATGTTTTACGAGAATACCTACATAAGTTTTGTTTTGTGTACATGGACGATGTAGTAATTTTCTCCAAATCCTTACATGATCATTTATTACATTTAAAATTGATATTTCAAAAATTTCAAGAATACAACTTAAAAGTACAATTGGACAAATCCGAATTTTTACGCAAAGAAGTTGCCTTTTTAGGACATGTAATTACACCTAATGGTATCAAACCGAACCCCTCGAAATTAGAAGCCATTAAAAATTATCCCTTACCAAAAACCACTAAAGAAATTAAATCGTTTCTTGGCTTAGTAGGTTATTATAGAAGATTCGTACAAAATTTTGCAAAAATAGTTCAACCATTCACGAAATGTTTGAAGAAGAACTCAAAAATTAATCACACCGATAGAGACTACGTACAAGCATTCTCTCAATGCAAGGAATTGCTTTCCAACTCACCCATCTTAACCTATCCAGATTTCGATAAGACATTCCATATAACTACCGACGCTTCTAATGTAGCCGTAGGAGGCGTACTATCACAAAATGATAAACCAATTTCATTCTATTCAAGAACTCTAAATAGCGCAGAAAAAAACTACTCCACCATTGAAAAGGAACTATTATCCATTGTAGAAAACACTAAACACTTTAGACCATACATTTATGGAAAAAGATTTGTAATAGAAACCGACCATAAACCTTTAGTTTGGCTTTTCTCGTTAAAGACACCGAATTCCAGATTAGTTAAATGGAGACTGAAGCTCGAAGAATTCGATTATGAAATCCGTTATAAAAAAGGAAAAGATAACATAGTAGCAGATGCTTTATCAAGAATAGAAGTAAATAATCACGAGAAGGAAGAAATCTCCTCGTTATTACCAAATATAGAAGAAGACCCAAATCGTCTCAAGGAATTTGACGAAACCTCCGAAAACAATGACTTAATTGAAATCAATAAGAACCTAGACTCGTTATTCAAAAACCAGGAGAAAGCAATAAAGCAAATAAACCAATACACCTCATTCGCGAATCATATAACTACTAGATATTCTGATGACTTAAAAATAATCCAGTACAATATCAACTCCTCACTAAATGCAATAACAAATTTGAGCAACACGTTTGAGATTCTATCGAACGTGCAATACGATAACCTTCTATGCATAAAATTGTTAGAAATCCTCCGGAAGATTGAGAGAACAATAACTTTAGGCTTTTCGGAAATAACCAATTTAGAAATTCTCACCTACAAAGATTTAACAAAAATTACGAAACATTTGCGACTGATTTACAGCAAATCCGAATTAGTTGAATTTGACAATTTACATACCTTTAAACTATTGGAATTTTCGAGATCTCAAATTATCTCAGTAAACGACGTTATCACGTGTATATTACAAATTCCCATTTTAAATCCAAAATCCTATCAGTACTCAAGAGTGTATCCTATACCTGACATACATAATAACCTTCTTGTACCACCCTTCAAATATAATCTAATGAACATTGATGAAGAGCTATGGACAGACGAGAGATGCCAATCGATTGAAATTCAAACATTATGCCTTGAAAAACCAACAACAAGTGAATGCTCTTTAATAAACGTAGAAAAGTGTAATTATGCCGAAGTCAGTAATAACTTCAAAGTGTACTTGCAATTAAACAATGGAAAACTACTTGTGTCCGCGAAAACTAAATTACAGGTGACAGAAGAATGCAATGGACGAATAGAACACGTCAAAATAGCCAACAGTGCCCTAGTTTCCACAGATGGACAGTGTAAAATACTTATTGATAGACAAACCTTTGATAATACCTACAGTAATTTCACCTTTAAGGAACAAATTATATCAAATAATTATGTCCCAAGTAAAGTAATAGAGTTAAAACAAAAACATCTGAACAATTTACGAGATTTAAGAGAAGAAGCCAGAGCACTAGAATCCAATATACAATTGAAACCTGTAGTACATGTAGCGCATTTATCAACAACGGTAATTTTATTTATTGTTATAATTACCTTTGGTGTTTTAATCTTTATATTTAGAAATAAGATATTAATGTTTGTAAAAAATAAACAAGTGAAATATCAGATATCCCGCGAACTTCAGATACCGCTTGAACAAATTAAACACGATTTTCCAAAGAACGAGGACGTCCTTTCCTAAGGGAGGAGGAATTATATCCTTAACTAAAAATAACTACATTAGAAATTATTGTTTTGTATTTCATCATCCACTTTTACTAAGAAACAAATCACTTGATTATTTTATATCTATATTTGTCTAGATAATAAGAAGTATTAAAAAGGACGACGAATGTGTAATCAAACAGAGATCATATTAACGTCGTTAGTTAGTGATACCTCAATAAATGTATTAATTCCACTTTGCGTGTGAACATTATTATATTTAACGTGACGCTTATCGACAAAATATCAAGGTAACAGGAAACATTTTGGAAATGGTTCTTGTTCTTACTTAATTTCTGTGATCAAAGGCTGAGCATTTTGATCTACAAGATCGCTTTTGTATTTAATCCTTTGCTATTATTATATGGGTTTTACATAATAATTTGTGCAAAAAAATACGCCATGGGTTAGTGTTTCCCCGTTTTAACTTATTTACATACCTAGTATTATATTAACCGCAATTATTCTCATCATTCATTTGTTGCGATAGAAAATGTTGCTGCAAATCCGCAATTGTGCACATATTTCAGATGTAGATGCAGAATTTAATTCCTCACGTTTAGGTGCGTCAGCATGCAAAAATTTGTCCACTTACTCCCAATAATAGATTTATGGCACCAGTTACCAACATACCAATTACACTATAAAGTTGGAAGATCCACTTCTTGCGATAGAAAATGTTGCTGCAAATCCGCAATTGTGCAGATATTTCAGATGTAGATGCAGATTTTAATTCCTCAAGTTTAGGTGCGTGAGCATGCAAAAATTTGTCCACTTGCTCCCAATAATAGATTTATGGCACCAGTTACCAATTTACCAACTACCCTATAACGTTGGAAAATCCACTTCTTGCGATAGAAAATGTTGCTGCAAATCCGCGATTGTGGAGATATTTCAGATGTAGATGTAGATGTTAATTCCTCATGTTTAGGTGCGTCAGCATGCAAAAATTTGTCCACTTGCTCCCAATAATAGATTTATGGCACCAGTTACCAACTTACCAATTACACTATAACGTTGGAGAATCCACTTCTTGCGATAGAAAATGTTGCTGCAAATCCGCAATTGTGGAGATATTTCAGATGTAGTTGCAGATTTTCTTTCCTCATCTTTAGATACATTAGTGTGCAAAAATTCGTACACCTTGTCCCAATAATAGATTTCTGGCACCAGTAGATATAACCAAAAACGTTGGAAAATCCACTTGTTATGATACAAAATGTTGCTTGCCAATCCGCAATTAGAGATACACATTACACGCATTAATGGAATTATTAACTCTAATTCACGGTACCTGATATCAAGTGTGGTTATTTAAAAAAAATTCACTGACTTATTTTTCCCCGGCCCTACTCATAACTCTATAATATGATTTCTTTTATATAACGGAAACGGAGTGTATCAATTTTCCTAAAGTGGTGGTGTATATTTCTAATTGGTCAATGCGTTTGCTCATTAAAGTGTATAGTAGCATAACGTGAAGAGTCAACCTGACGCGACGGCCATATTTTATATGCCTTACCTGTTTAAAAAAGGACCGCTAATTCAGGTAAATATGAAATGTAAGTATTATAGTACCTAATCAATACTAATCGTAATATTACAATGTAGCAATTTATTCTTTACAAGTTCATGTATATTAAATAATTAATTCGCAGGTCGTGCGAAAAAGGGAACAAAACCAAATTTACAACATAACCACACTCTCAGCATCAGCAGATGGTCATAAAGCCTCAAAATCTCAAAAATCAGCAAGCCCATCTTCAGGACAGAAGAGAAAAAAGGAAGGCGGGCCCGACTATAGCAAACTGATCAAGTGATCCCACCGCACCAAGAGTGTATTTAGACCGATGCCAATGTAAACCAACAGCTGCCTGCAAAAAGACTAGATCGCCTCTAAATACAATTAGACATAAACGGCGAAAGCTTCCAACAGCTTCCAATAGGTAATACAGATATCGTTAGGTACATGCAAACTTAATATTATGCGTATTGCTATAAACGTACAGTCACCAATTTCTCTGTCAATCTTCCGTTACACCATAGCTAAGGACGTCCGTATTGGGAAACAAATATAAATACCATCAGAATACCTCATTCCGCTGATTTCTCGGGTCGCTGAAGTCGAACGACCCTAAACTTAAACAAAGCATTGCATTACGTGCAATTTTGATAGGCCAAAGAAATTGAAAAGTTTTTAAATGGCATTCATGATTTCCTTGAACATTTGCGCTCTAATTAACTCGACAACAATTTGACTTGTTGACCTTTGCACTTTGCACTGAAAGAGAAATTTTTAATCGCATTGGAAAGCAACAAACATTATCTGCGACCTGCAACGTTTTTCTATAAAACTACAATTTGTTCAATTTTACTCCACATTTTTACGAAGTGCCTGCAATAACATAACTTTTACAATAAAAAGGAACGCACTCGATTCGGATTTGTCATATCATAAAATCAATACGTCAATATAGATAGTTATGGAGTGGTAGAATGTGTCAAATTTCACTGCCTTTATTGGGCACGTTGTAATAATTTATACATATAAATTTGTCTTTTTTATACGCTACATTCGATAAATCCAATATATGCCTTAAGTACACCTATTTGAGTGCTTATTAGCGTGGAAATGCGGGTAAAATAGGGATTCATTTTTACGTCACACACCGATTTATTTTTAATACTACGTTTATAATCATAATCTACTCTAATAAAATCACCCTTCTGAAATAACATAAATACAATTAAATCGCGTGTTGGATTTAAAATCTGCACGTTCAAACATACTGAATACAATGGTAAATTCGAATAGATTTTTAATATTTCTCACAACATTCGTACAACAAAGGTATTTGGTGTGTAACAATACTATGGAAATGCTGTTTGCTAATTTAGAGATAATGACCAAGTATAGTTTAGTTGCCTCCGTTTCCCATAATTATTACGAAAAAGAAGTAACCTCGTAAAATACCGTCTTTCTTACTGTGCTCCTTTATGCAAACTTTATTTAAATATAATCGTTTGCAAAATATTCAGTTGCAATGAAGTATGACTCACATTTTTAGGAGGTCTTCTATTTAGTCTATCTCGACATGGAGTTGATAAACTGTAGAACTTATCGAAATCACTATAAATATCTATTAACTTTCATTTTATTCTACTTTGCTATCAAAAATGTAGGTACGCAAGGTGTATTGCAGTAGTTCCCCATTTTCGAAATTTGATAAATCTAACTGTAATTTGGAGGTTTATCTCAAGACCAATTTTCCTACATTCACTGATAACAGTTGTGAAGTCCTCTAATACAGTTTGATTGTTTCCAGCCAAGCAACCGTAATCAAGATACCAAACACTCCGAACTTAACGAGCTGACAACACGCTGAATTCCCAAACAGAAGAGAAAGGGACCACCGGGATCGCTTTCTGATAAAATTGTCTCTTTTCCAAACATAAGAAATGACTATACAGTAGCATTGAGAAAAGAACTTCAATGACACAGGAGCATGGACCTTGATTTCCTCCAAAAAATGTCTCCTATTAATTGTGTTGAACGCATTGCGAAAGTCAATTTTGAGGGAAACTTTATCTGTATTCATATTTCTAGTGCAAAACGTCCTGGCTGCGTGTACTGCTGCCTCGCATCCGCCTTTTGTCGCAAATCCCAGTTGATGAGGTCTAAAGTATTCACCAAGAGGATTTCTGAATTCCTTGCAAACCAATTTAGCGGCCATTCTTCGAAATATTGATCCCACCGCTATTAGACGGATTCCTCCGTCTTTCTTAATAAGAGCACACAGAGTCGCTCCATAAACTAACGGAGCAATTTCCCTATTAACTTCATAACTCCTGCGGTCCAATTATCAAAAGTAGAGAGAGAGTCCATAACAACATAAAGAGAAACTTGAAAAGAAGGGGCATCATCAAAATCTGAAGTAAGGCAAAATGATTGGGCCACAGGATGCTTCTTTTTAAAAAGGTTCACCAAAATGATTGGGCCACAGGATGCTTCTTTTTAAGAAGGTTCAGTGTCTCCTTATCATGTTTTGCAATCTTGACAGATGACGACAGTAAAGTTATGGCACCTTTACCTTTTACATCACCTGTATTAACTTTGGATTCAACTCTTTCACGAATTCCAGTTCCTCCACTACCATAATATTTCTTATCAGCTATGTTATCGTGTTCACAATTTCTCTTAAGAATCGTTGCAATACTTTCTTTAGATTTCTTCTTTGGAAGCTTCAAATAAGTTGGTATATGCAAAAAGAAATAGACCCTTCCAAGACTTAAAGTCGTTCTTTTTAGTGCATTCCTCCAAAATAAAGGCTAACCGGGGCGCTAAAGAGTTTTTTGCACTTTTCGGAATCCTCTTGACAACTCTTACTGTCCTTAACTCTCCTAGTTGACTTGCAAGGTCACGAAGGAAAACCTCCAAATTATCCCCCTGATATATGAAATGATTGGGGTGGATCCTTCCCATATGTATTTTCAGTCCACGTAAACCCTTGAGGTCACCTCTTCCACAGATAGGACAAATGGTGACTACCTTTATCCTCAGATAGAAGAGAAGGCGTGAGGTTGTGACTTCCTGATAATATTTCATCCGGTATTATTATTAAATAGTTATTTAATAATAATACCGATATGTAAAATTGACATTGACATTTGTTAAAATACCAAAATTATGAAAAAACGCATAATAATGCTCAAATCCAGTAATCTCACCGGCCACCCCAGGTCGCCCCTCAAAGAGATGAGGTGCACAGGGAACATCTGCCGCAGTTTTGTCATTGAAATCTGAGCTGTACCGGCCGCAGTTCCGTCTTGTTGGAGCCAAGTATCCCCAAGTTCTTGTTCTTCAGCAACCTGTTCCAATTTCGGCTCAAAAAAATTTTCGAGCGCCGAAACGTAACGTGCGAATGGCGAAGCCGCTATGTTCTCCGCTCCAAACCATTACTACGACTGAAAACGGAGTAACTGACCGGGCATAATGACTAATGAGTCCCATCCCTACGACAGCGGATGTAGTCGCCCATCGCAACTGCGCTTTTTGATTTGCCGCACCCTGTACCATGCAATATTATACACACTATAAGTAACACAATTAACAAATAATGCCTAATCGCGAATGAAACAAATACCCCCCACGGCGTCGTTACCGCACGCACTTTAATGATGCAGGTCGGAACCTGTCACCCGCGAAATGTACTACTACTAAGTGTCGTCGAATATTGGGCACTTCGGCCGAGAGCCTTGCCGAATATTCGGTATTTGGCAAAATCACTTATCGTGGCTGCGTGGCATCATGTATTGTGTAGGCATGTCCTAATCAAACAAAAAAGACAAAAATGACACATAATGGAGCTTAAACAATTATTATTCTTCTTCTTAGGAAATGTAGTAGAAAAATGGAATTAATCCGTGAATATTTTCGCATAATCTATTATAACTTCAGGAGAGGCTTATAGTGGAGCCGGAATTATTGAAAATTCATAAGAATCGTGCATTTTGGTATAGTCTTAACTCTTAGGTATGGCCTTAAGGTTTTAGGAAGCCCTCGCAAACTAAAGTCACTAAATATTCTAAAGTACCGCAACGTTCGCCATTTTGGCGTTAAAATTTTGGCGGCAATTTCAAAAATTGAAGACCTAGTCACTAGAAAATTTAATGACTTTATGAAGTGTTTGATAAAAACTAAACTAACATTAGATACTTATCAATATATTTCTTAAAAATTATTTGTCATTGTTATTAAAAGGTACATACAGTTTAATTGAAAGATAAAAAATTTGGAACTTTGCCAAACGAACCTACCCAGAAGGCCTGTAACTGCATCCCCTCTCCTATTGTGACGTCACGATTGCCGATCCATTTCGGTGGAACAGCAATTACGCCACGTGCTTAATTTGAGTGTTTATGGCTGTTTCAGTTAGTCGTGAGGGCTTGAACGCCATGGAAGTTGAAGAATTATGTAAATAACCCTAATTATTTCACTTTACCATGTGGCCAATGGCTTAGCGTGAACAGGCACGTACACACACAAAGGTGTACCTTATCCGCATTTGCTCTAAAAATCAACCCTCAATTGATTCCCTTCGAGCCGCGCCTGGAACCGAACAGTTTTGCGACTATTTTGCCCACTGACAACCGTGTTTGCACGCGCAAATTTTAACACTTGTGTCTCTGTGTATGGAGCGCTTAAGACTTAATTCACAAATGATCAAGAGTTCTCGGCCTTAAATAACATTTGGTAAAACGTACTTGTAACATTTTAGATACGTACCTTGCTGCCGAAGCAATTACAGAAATTCTGAGAAGGTTTCGGTATTTAAATTTCCGAAAGATGTAGTGAAAAGAAATAAGTGGATACACGCAATTCGTCGCAAAAATGTTGTACTTACAGAATCTTCAAGAATATGCATTAAACATTTTGCAGATAAATTTGTAATTCGCGAGGATCGGGCAGTTGGACAGGATGGTACCGTTCTAATTGTAATAATTTAAGTTTTAGATTGTTTTAAAATATACCACAGGGAGAAGTTTGCGTCAATCGGCATCACAGATTTTCACGTAAAAGTTGTTAAAGACTTTGTATACATTGTCGTTTCAGTTACAAATTACCGTATCTTGCTTCAGCACGCATTTACTTTATAAAACTGCATTTTCGTCACGCAAAATTTTACTAGAATAGATCATCAACTGTGACGTCACGTCGTGCAGTTCCAGGCCTCTACTAAAGGAGGCCTTGACCTACCATACGTTTTTAAAATTGACATTTTATTTTGTCGTGTTAATACTTCATTTAGAATCGTTATTTAAATCACAGAAAAGGATAACTAAAAATACAGCAAGTAGTGTGTAAGAATAAGAAGACGAGTCTGTCTATGGGAAAACTGCAACTTTATGATGTTTTTCAAATTGCCGCGTTTCAAACCAAGTGTCAAACGTCGAACGTCGAACTTAGTAATAGTAAATCATATACGTATACCCTGTTCAAGTCACCAGCCGTTGCACGTCATAGCTTAAAACTTACTAAATCAATGACGTGTAATCAGCGTTGTCAAATGTACGTGTTGTCAGACTGACATTTTTAGGTTAGGAACAAATAGATACTGTATACCTATGTTATAATAAAATACAACAACTAATGTAGACATAAACAAAATAAGAGTACTGATAAGTACTGTTTTTAGTAAGCCAATTTAAAAAAAAATAGGTTAAGTGCGTACCGGTGAATTTAACAAAGTAAACAAAATTTGACGTGACAACATCGAGATATTTTATGAGTTTATATTCGCACTACGTTTTAAGTTGTAAGTACGAACTGCAAAGTGTGCAACAAGGATAAAATATGGTCGCTAACCCTACACAATTAATGACTTTTAATACCAACTGTACTTACGATGACATTTTGGCTTTAATGCAAATTTTATTAAAGTTGCTTAGTAAATTATAATTATAGTATTGGTACACGAATAATGACGTGCAACGGCTGGTCACTTGAACAGGGTATATAAACAAAAATACTAATTTCATCGTATGTCAAACACAGATTTGTCATTTTTCCGCCATTTAGGGGTTAAAATTAGCTTTCTCTCTCTAACTCATTGGAACATAAGGTTTATACTTTAGAATATTTAGTGACTTTATCACAAGCTAAAGTCATTAACTATTCTAAAGTACCGCAACCTTATGTTCCAGTGAGTTAGAGAGAGAAAGCTAATTTTAACCCCAAAATGGCGGAAAAATGACAGATCTGTGTTTGACGTACGATGAAAATTAGTATTTACTATTATGGACGTTTGACACTTGGTTTGAAACCCGGCAATTTGGAAAACATCATAAACTTGTAGTTTTTCCATAGACAGGCTCGTCTTCTTATTCTTACACACTACTTGCTGTATTTTTGTAGTTATCCTTTTCTGTGATTTAATTAACGATTCTAAATTAATGAAGTATTAACACTTTACATCATGATTAACACGACAAAATAAAATGTCAATTTTAAAAACGTATGTTAGGTTCGTTTGGCAAAGTCCCAAATTTTTTATCTTTCAATTAAATTGTACCCTTTAATAACAATGACAAATAATGTTTAAGAAATATATTGACAAGTATCTAATGTTAGTTTAGTTTTTATCAAACACTTCATAAAGTCATTAAATTTTCTAGTGACTAGGCTTCAATATTTGAAATTGCCGCCAAAATTTTAACCCCAAAATGGCGAACGTTGCGGTACTTTAGAATATTTAGTGACTTTACCGCAAGCATTGAACTGTACGCTATACGCAACTGGAAAGGAAACGCGCATAAGTAACACTGATGCCAAGCGACTGGGTATCTCTATCTTTTTCTTTTACACGCAACGTCATACAAACGATGACACGGAGCATAAAATGCAGGTGACAGATAAAAAAAATATATTGCAGCAGTTATCTCTCTCGGCTGCTCTACTACCGCAATAAGCAAAAGGCGACAGAAGTACCCATTCCGCATCTGCCTTTGTCAGCCTTCAACGCCTACAATGCATTGAAATAGCGCGTTTCCCTTCCAGTTGTTTATAGCGTACAGTTCAATGATCGCAAGCCAGAGTCAGTAGATTAATAGAGTACCGCAAGCCTTTAACGCGACAAATGCCGCCCTGGCGGCCATTTTTAGTCCATATACATAAAATATGCTTACGAAGTGCGTAATTTTTAATAAAATGCCGTGTTGTTGTGCCGTTAAGTGTATTTGTTTTATTATATTCCGAAAAATTTAGTCAAAACATCATCTACTTTACTGAGCGTGTGGTGAGTGAAGCGCAGAAAGGACTAAAAATGGCGGCGGTTGCGGTACTCTATTAATCTACTGACTCTGATCGCAAGCAACTTGTGCGCGACCTCTGGTGTCCTGTTTGCTATAAATCCAATATGGCCGCCCACTTTGCTGGTATTTTTAATAGATGGGCTTCTATTAGACACAAAATCTTGAGTAATACCATTGAATAACTAATGTTATTCAATGGTAATACCACTTTTTGTAGGTCCTAGGAAGCGAGGAATCCATTTGGCAGGTCTAATTTGTGTTTCAAAATCAATTTCAAGGTCATTACGTATTTTGATATGACAGATTAGATAATAATGTTATTTATTAATTACAAAATATGAAGAAACATGAATGGTTGACACAAATACGATAGAATCTGACGTAAATTACAGCTTTGCAACATGATACGATACTTGATGATGTATCATGTGAGTTGTTTGTGCAACCTTCTTGACACTTGCATAATGGGCTGCAGCGAATCCCGGGTCGATAACATTGACATCTGCCTGTGCATGAGGCCAAACAACCCCAAGTAAGTAGCAATCCATGGCTTGCATCTGGAAGATTAGTCCAGTAGGGTACCCATTCTTTGGTTCTATCATTCCATTCCCAATGATTTGGGCAGTGTCATCTCCCAAATAATTGCGGTAGTGAGCATCGCTCTCTTTGTATGCTGAAACAAAGCATGTGATGATGGTGGTATAGATTCCAGAGACTTCAGGCCTTGGATAAACATCAACAATCTGCATCACAGTTTTTGCTGTACATCAGAACTGTAAAGCGTTCAAGATGAGACATGTGCTGTGATTCTAACGTGAAACTATTCTGTGAACTAGTGATGTTAATGAACGTGTCCGTGACCTCAGAATAAGCAGCCCATGCATTCCATGCCGTCCTTTTACCTATTCCAAGCATCGATGATGTTACATCCCACCCCGTAAATGCATGGAAAAACAAATGCGCTTCGGAGCGTTCAGGTCCAAGCTGTTGACAGATGTGATGGATTGGAATCTCTTTAAAGGTATTTCCCTATCCAAAACCAATCCATAACTCTGACATATTCAACCGTTTGAAGTGATAGATGGCTAGAACAACCACGTCTGTGTCCACTGTGATGAGGTACGCTTTGGAATGTCCTTGCTCAGCTGCGTGTTGCAAGTGCAACATCATTCTGGTGTAGGCTTTTTCTTGCTGGCTTGGAGACATAGTTGATTGTCACTCGTTCTGTTGCTTAGCACCTGATTATCCTTTGTGGTGAACATATAATACTCACTTGTTATTTATTATATACCTATTATTATATTATTACTCTACTGGTATAATGGTATTTATATTAGAAATTAGAATTTTAGAATTTAGAATTTATTATTCACCTTTTGCGCCATTCCCTCGAATGGATAAGGTAAGTCACATAATATATAACACATTATACATAGTTACATTTACATTACATATAACACTCGGTACATACATTACCAAATGACATGCAACACAACACGTTAAAACCTAATGTTTTACTCATATCATGTCTAATAGAAGCTAATCTATTGAAAATACAAATACAAATAGCGGCCACATTGGATTTATAGCAAACAGGCCACCAGAGGTCGCGCACAAGTTGCTTGCGGTGGTTTCCTAAAACCGTAACTATACCAAATCCCAAAGAGTTGGCACAAAGTGCACGATTCTTATGAATTCTCCCTAGGCTATTAAGTGCGTATGACTGAGAAGAAACTTTGAAATGAACATTTGGCGATCAGACTCCTTCCTTGGCAACAATTTACAGATGGTACAAGGAATTCGAACGTGTAAGAACTACAGTTGATCACCAGAAAAGCGCAGACCCTCCCATTACCGCTGTGACAGAGGAAAACATGACTGCTGTGAAAAAGATTATGGAAGCAGATCAGATAACAGAACTAATTACGCCGTAATAGAGGTTCAACTGGGGATTGGATCCTCATCTGTGAAAACAATAATACACGACTACCTTCATCTGCAAAAAGTCGAAAGTCGTTTTGTACCCAATCACCTTACAGAATTTCAAAAAGCAGAACGAATATGAATTTGCCACGATCCTCTAAACATTACTTAATTTTGTCGAAAATTGTACCAGGCGATGAAACTTACATACCATTTTTCGACATTCATAAAGACCAGGCCACACCAAAAATAATCAGGAAGCAGCAAACAATGAAGAAAGTAATGTACGCTTTATTCTTTAGAAGCACCGGTCTAGTTTGCGCTATTAGGCTAGAGCTAGAGGAACAGAAGACCGTTACAGCTAAATGGTACATCGAACGCTGTTCCCTGGAGGTGCCAAAGCAGAGAATTATGCCACGTTAATGCTTCTTTTGGCGGTTTTTTGGACTAAAAAAAACTTAAGAAGAAGAAGGTTTTTTTCAGAGGAAGAATGTTCGGTGTTATTTTAATGGTATTGCTAAAGCTGCTTGGCCTGGACCATTTTATCAGTGGAAGGAAAGAATGAGTAAGTGGATTGTAGCAGAAGGCAACTATTTTGAACAAATAAAAGGAAGTTGTTTGTAATTACAATCACATTACGGATTTTCCAATGTTCGTCAGTAGATAATTTGAGTTCAGTAATGTAAATTTTCCTAACAACATTACACATGAGCAATAATGAACGCTACAAGACAAACACATTCACGTAAAGTTTCGTATACATTCATTCAATATACAATTGGTCAAACAACGCTTTTAAACTCTATCAAAATTATAACAATGATAAGTATACATATAAAGTTGCATTTTTATGAAGGTGGGTGTACGTCATACACATTTTTCTTAGTTTCTATTGCTATAACAATTGTAACTATGTAAAATGTCTATGACGTACACGCACCTTTATAAAAATGCAACTTTACCTATAACAAAAACAGAATTCCTTTGGCCTTGTCTGAAATCTCAAAGTTGAACCGTCCTCATACGTTTTCACATGCATGAGGGTTCTGAATCGAATATCAAGAGTACCCAGATTAAATATGTACCTTGTAAATCTCAAAATGAAACATTAAAAAGATTTAAATAAAATGTAACGGTATGCTAAATTTCTTAATTTATAAGTAGGTACGTACGTACAGCAACGTCACAGCTAAATCTGGGAAAGCAGTTTATTTATCATTTTTAAACCTTAATTTTCCCTTAAAATACTAACGAATTTATACTTCCTACCAATACACGGTGTCCCAAGACAAATATGTACGTGTGTTTGAATTTTTGCCAAAAATTGAAAGTATGACGAATTGAATATTTTATAAATATATAGGGTGTCCCATCAATAAACAACCTTCATTCGTTTAGTTAAATTAATATGATCTGTAAATTCTACACAAAAAACAATCGTTTTAGTCCTTTAATGAATATTGTCTAATAGGTAGCTGAGATAGCTGGAAGATTTTCAAAATCACCCTGTAGCTCAAAAACTGCGATGGCTATGACAATTTTTTTAACGGAATTTTATTAGAAAAACTCTCTCAACCTCCCCCTTTACCAATATCTTTATAAAAAAGTTAGATGATGCGATGTGGACGTGACTGATGATTTGTTACTTTTTTATAGTACTAAAACTGCCCCCAATGCAATAGAACAGGTGGTAAAATGTTGAAAAGTTGTTCTGTAACGATGTGGAAATCAAAATCGTAGGCAGCATCATTGATTGAAATGAAATTAAGATTAAATTTGTTTCGAAACCTGAGCTGGTTTCATTTTCAAGTAAATAGGTGATTATCGACTACATTAACATTAAAAGTCTACCCAATTTCTTCACATAAACACACCGTTGCCTTTTTTATCAATTCTCTCATATCTTCCAAATTCATCTTGGTCGAAAAATATTTACCAGGTTCTTCAATTGAGACAGAAATAATTTCATGACTGGGAATGCAACGGGTTCACTATGTGTCAAAGAACTACAGAGTTGTTTTCCTTTATTTCTCAATATACCCACTTTCTTCGTAAAATGCAATAGTATTGGTTATGGTTTCAAAACATTAATGTCTATTGAGTGTTCTGTTGCCATTATTAATATACAGGAGATCATGCACCATAATCAAATTGGCGAAAGTTCAATTGCTTAAGATAGATCAATGAAGAACTCCGATAGACCTTAATAATGGTATCAACATAACATTTTTGACATATGCCCTATGGCTCATTCAGTTAATCGTATTGCTCTCGCTACACATCGTTATTTGAAGTTTGCCTATATTGGATTAACGAACAGATTTGCTTTATGCCGACACACTTAGGACAAAATCAAAGATGTCATTTAGGAGTGCCTATCAACAATTCATTCCTTCGGCGGAGCAACGAAAGATTCGAATAAAACCTATTTTTTCTCAATAGCTTTCTGACGACCTCGCTTTATATCCCGTTCCATTTAACTATCTCGTCCAAGGTTTTTAAATTGTTTCTGTACTTCGATGATTCACCAACTCCCGTACAAAAATTTTGTTAAAACAATTTGTTGATTGATGTTCTAATTGCCCCGGCTGCTTCTAGGAAATAAAATAATGCATCATCTACACTCATAGTAGAAATAATTATGTTTCACCTGGTAATTACTTTTATAGACTAAACTTTTACCACAATATGAAATTAAACATGGGAAATATGTGCGTCAATAACTTTCGCAACTTCAGTTCATTTTTAGGTTATTTCTGCTAAAAAAGTTACCCATTTCCCCCACTTACAGGGTGATAATAAATTAATGGAACAAAAATTATATTGAATAAAAAATAATAAATAAGTGGTGATTGTACTGAAATATATTCTTTCGTGTTTTCAAAATACCCTCCTCTAAATAAACTGCATGAGAGACCGTAGAATGCGAGGAACTCCGGTAACCTTGCATACAGGAACAGTATCTTCAGCACCAATCAATTCTGCTAATACTATAGGGCAGATTAGCCAGGAAGATTTTGCATGTCATAGGAGACAATTTCCTTTCTTTCATCTTTCTGTAGCTTGCAATGATTTTATGATTTACCTCCTCCAATATGAATGGATTCATAAGATATGCGATCTTCCGTATTTTTCAAATTGAAGTCATACATGTTTCTTTCAGTATATTTGTTGATGGACTGGGTACCGTCTGAAACTGATGTAGGTATTCATTTTTACGGTTTGATATAAAGCACTTAAAGGGATAAGCACAGTAATCTCTCTGGAAAGGTGTTGCAGTATCATGCGGGAAATTAACTGCAAGCAGCAAGTAGTTACTACTGTAAGTAATTTAGTTCTGCTGAATAAATTATGCCAAAGGACACAAAGCTTATATAGTCAAAATTTACTTAAATGGCTTAAGGAAACTTAATCATTATTATCTTCTTTTGTATTAATGTATTTGCTCTTTATTATAGCTTAACATTGCAAAACCTAAATTAAATGTTTCTCTCTTTAACGGTCTTCTTAGGTTTTTTAAAACTTTCCATGGTATTCCATATGAAATCAGTGATCAAGATCTTTGGTTCTTTAATTTCCATCTGGAGTGATTCAGGATACTTTTATTCTTTTGAGCTTTGCGATAGTGTCCATTTCATATATCTTTACTATTTTGTATATATAAACGTAGATTTGGTCAGGACAGAGAAATCCCCTAGCGATTCTTTATTTTGCTATCGTTTATAAATATCAATAGACCTGTGTCAATTCTAAATAGCTCTGCGAAAGTATTTGAAAATGTTATATATAGATCAATGATAGACAGCGTCAAGGGCGTCATAACTCCTACTCAGCATGGATTTTATCGTGGACGAACTCCAACTTGCTAATCTTTTCTAACAATGTTGACAAAATTTTGGACACCAGTGGTAGAATTGACGTTATTTACACTGATTTTTCGAAGGCGTTTGACGTTGTCCATCAAGAAACTGCGAAAGGCTTGGGTGCTTCTTTATCTCCGTTAAGACTGATTCGATGCTACCTTAAAGCCAGGAAATGTTGTGTCCGTTTTCTTAATTAGAGTAGTTTCAAAATCTCGTGGCACTCGAGATGTGTGGCGGGATTTATTTAAACGCGATACTACGATACTAATATGAAGTTCTATAAATAATTACACCTATATTTATTTACTCTACATATTTAGGATGGCATTTTACCTATCAATGTTTTTGGACGTATAATGTCGTGCCTACTTTTCGAAATTGTTGTAAATCCCGTCGCGCATTCCGAGTGCCACGAGATTTTAAACCTACTCTACGATTCTTTTAGCTTTCTGTCTACATCTGGGGTTCTACAGGGCTCCAAGCTTGGTCCCTTATTTTTTATTATTTTTATTAATGATTTGGCGAAGATTTTTACCTCCCCTTGTCTCTTATATGCTGATGACTTGAAGCTTTACAAGGAAATAAACACAATCTTTGATTTCTTCATAACTGGTGTATTAAAAATAAACTACTGTTAAATACCAAGAAATGTTTTGTAATGTCTATTTCTCGGAAAAAAACTATGTATTCCCCCGAGTACAAAATTAATAATGAACGTCCTGAATCAGTGTCCTCTAGGAGGGACCTTGGTATAGTTTTTAGTAATAACTTCACATTTGTAAATCATATGAATCTTTAGTAAGTCGGTCTTTTAAAATGATTGGATTTATAAAAAGAAATACTAGACATTTTAGAAACACTAAAGGACTCATTATGTTATTTCATTGATTCTCCTGAACTGTTATCCGATATTAACTTTAATGTTCCATGGACATCTAATATCAGGAATTATAACATGTTTTTCATACCCTGGATCAAGTCTAATTCATATAAGAACTCACCACTGTTGTATTCTATGAACCTATATAATTTAATTTCGAATAATAGTAATAACTTAGATATATTTCACAACAGACGAGATTTGTCTAAAAGCATATTATATGAGTTAATGACCTAACATCTCTATTCTATTCTTAAAATTTAAACTGAAGAATAATTCAATTATGTAGATTGTAGACTGTTTTGGGCTCTGGCCTGTGGTCTAACTGTACTTTGATTTTAAATTTTGTACAATATTTCATTAATAAATTGAATTTGAATTTGAATCATTAAACACTGTCTCCTTCCAGATTTATTTGTTATGGAGTTTTTATGATGACTTTCAAAAAAGATTCTTTTATAAAATAGTAAAGCTTCTCCAATGAAAGCTCTTTTTGGCTGATCTAGAACTTACTTTCTCATTAATAGATTTATCTAAAGTGAATTATGAAATAATCCCTCCAACATATCAAGTTCTTTAAAGCATTTACAGGGCCCAAAACTTCAACCGTAAGATATAAGAGCGTGCTTGAAAAGTCAATCGAAAAACAGTCAGTCAAAAATGATACGATGGTAAAGTAAGTAACGCACATGATTTAGATAAACCTACGTTAACTACTAGCGAATATCAATGCAGCTGTTCGCTAACTCAGCCAAAAAGCGAATGAACGGCTCATAATAAAAATTATGATTCGATCGTGGTAAAATTAATGGCAGCATGGCCAACTCCCGTAGGAAAATTCAAAAAATCTTAGTTGATTAATGTTCCAATTGCCAAATTTTTAGAATTCAAATTGTCACGATACATTTTTTGTTTTAAGGCAAAAATCACTATTTTGTGCCTCTAGGAGGTAAGATATGCTGCACATCTAGACTTAGAACGGAAATGATTATGTTTCAGCGGGTAATTACTTTTTTTGGGTGAAATATCTATTACTTTCACCAAATTAAAATTGGGAAATAAGTGCGTCAATATTTTCGCAAAATCGATTACAAAAAATATTGCACCTCTTTTCTCCGATTTAATTTATTTCTGGTAAACACTTAGTACAGGATTTACAGGATGATCAATTAATGGAACAAATACTTTCAAATGGTGTTAAATTATATTAAATAAAAAATAATAAATAACCAATATAATTAATTCCATAAGCTGTAAGTTGTACTCGCTAAGAAGATGGTGATCATCCATTAAGCTCCAAGGTGAGCTCCAATAGTCTTGTATAAGTACAGAAATAATATCTTCTGGCTTTATCAATATTACTAAAATACTAGGGAAGATTTTGCACGTTGTTTCAGACAATTGCTCCAAAGTAAACAATTTCCCTACTTTCGTCCAATAGTAATGAACTTTCCATAACTCCCCGATTATCTTGCAAAGAGATTGTTGAGAAATTCTTTCTTCTTCCAGCACTTTATCCTCAAGTTGAAGACTTCTTTTAACCTTTACAATGAAATTATTTATGATAATTGACATGTGATGCAAAGCGAGACATTTATGTAGTTCTTAGAAGTCGTGTATAATGTAGCCAATACATGTTTTTTCCAATTTTTTAATTCCCGTTATATGTATGTGTAAATTTTTGTTTTGTTTTAAATTCGAAAGGGTAATGGTTTTGCAAAACTAAAATAAGAACGATTAGGTTAATTTTTTACTATAAAAAACTCTTGTGTGAAGGTAAATTAATTATTGAAAAAATTTGCAAGTTAGCACGACCTTAAAAGGTGTTCAGATAAGAATCAGCACAGGAATTTTCTTGGATTAGTTGCACTAGCACGTTGTTCAATCATAATGCAATACAGAACAGAATGATCAAAGTATTTAGCAACGGAGCTATAGTCCATGTGCTAGTTCACTGCAACATTCTGGGCTAGCTTCAAGGTGCCACCAAATACTGTGATTGATATTACATCTGAGCTTATATTGCAATAGACTGCAAATAAAAATTCATTATCAATCCACTAGTCGTAGCAATAAATGTAAGTAATTTAATAACTTATGAAATTCCTGCTCAAAGCAGAGGCCGCGAGTGTACCGAACTTTCCCATTGCTGAAGATCTATGTTTGAGACTGTTGCCCAAACATTGTCTGATCTCGCATAAAATGCCACAAAGGAGTACAGTATTGCGAACTATTATGAGGACAGTTGCCTGCTTGCGCCCGTTGTATGCTCATTAACTTAATTAAATTCTTACGTTTGTTTCTCTCGATCATAGCCCTTTTAGCATTTTCAAGTTTTGTTGCTGAACCAACTGGTTAGGCTCTTCAAGAAATTTTCCATTAGACCAATCTCTAGCTGTTTAGTTTCCTCTTGGAATTTTTGAAAGTGAAGTCGTTCAAGATACTTTTAGGCTTTAGTGGCAAGTTCTGTGATCTGATCGAATTGCCGCCACATGGCTGTGTTGCAGTCCTTGAATGGAAGAGCCTAAAATCTTCATGGGACAAGCAAAATAGTCTTTAAAAATGGTTTTTAAACCAATATATTTACTGCAAAGCCTCGGGAAACACAAATCGAAAGAGTTTTCTCATGTTAATTGTTAATACAACTGAAGAAAATATAAAAGCGTACTGATGGAGAACAACGCTCTTAATGTAGATCAATCTGGACCAACTGCTGGCAAATATTGAAAAATGAATGAAGGTGTTATAACAACATTATCCATTCCCTAACCACAATATCCAGCTAAAAAAACGTTCAAAGTGCTCATCATAATAAAAATAATAATTTCATCGGTAACTGACAAGTTTCGTAGATATTATTTCAAAACCGGAAAGTCTGCCAGAAGGTGCGAAAGCATTTAAACAAGAATGCTCTAGAGCAGAAGGGAAATTTTCCGAGATTAGTATGGAGCGTGAATCGTGCCCTGGAAGCGAAAGAGGAAATATAACGTGAAGATTATGACAAGTAACCAAGAAAAACTGTGAAGAAGAATACTACATGAAAAGTAAAAAAATCCGAAAAGGCCACATGGTATCTGATGTGTCGGACGATCAAGTTGCTCTATTTAACAGAACACAGAATCAATCCTGTCCCAGAAATTTTTCTGTGGCGTTAACTGCTGCCTGGTAATCTGTTAAGAAACATAGCATTTTCAAAGAGCTGCAAGATTAAGTAATCCAAGTAATTACGTAAAGTCTCTCTAAATGTTAAAATGTGACAATACAATGTGCATAACAACGTATTAAGTATCCTAGCTAAGTGGTGTTTGCTCATTTAAAAACTTGTTCCTCGACTTCATGTTTTATTAATAAATTCCTTAGTTGAACCCCTTCGTTCTTTTCCTCTTTTATTCCAAAAAACGTCAGAAAATTTACAAACCTTGGTAGCCAATGAACAAGACACTTAACGAAGAATTAGGTTGAAGCGAATTTGAGTTGAGCTGCTCTTACTCTCAATATGATAATCCACTTCAGTTTTTTTCCGAAATTTGAACCGTTGCAAAAAGAAGAAGAACTAGGTCTCAATTACTCTACCTTACCTTATTTCTTTCCAAATTCGTTCAGCATCGATTTTAAATTTCTGAACAATGTAACTTGCATGTCACAGAGTGTAGCACACCTTAAACATATTAAGACAAAATTTCTACATAATGACTAAGACCGTGCCTATCAAATCGAAAATAAATTAAATTTCGTAATAAAGTCCTTCAGAACAAAATTTTGCTGCGCTATATGCAAAATAGTAAGGGGTTCTGAAACAGGATTGCATACGTTATTAACCTTTTAAGAATGTACACGAAGTTTATAGCAAAAAACATTCCGAGATCGTCGCCTACGCCATCAATTAATTTCTGATACTGGGAGAGTATTATTTCGAATATCTTGCGATAGTTTTTTTTGTTGGCGAACGAAGTGGTCAGCGGTAGTAAGTTCAGGTAAGAAAAGCAAGCGTTCACAATACGAATGGCCAATGTTCTTCTGACTGTAGGTGCGGTGACGTCGGTCTACGGGGGCTTTGGATGTAGGCCGAGTATAAAAGACTTCTGCGGTGTTGAGGAGGGTCTGTCAGGTGCCGAACAGTGTAGTGCTTCAGTTTATTGGTGATGGCGCGCTTTCTTTGTGCGCTCCTCTTACTTACATGTGCTTTCGCCGGTAAGGATTACCTCTATCTTACATCAATGCATAATTTCACAATGACCCATTTACTTTCAACGATGTATCCAAAATGGATGCAATTTCTTCTTTTTTAATTAATTAATTAATTAATTGTAGAGATTTCAATGAAAGTAACTATAAAAAACCCGCATTGTTTAAATAATAATTATAATTGTTGAGAAACGAATTATCAGATTTGCAACTTGTGTACTCGATGTGAAAGCCGCTTACCTTGTAATGTCCATTTGTTTTTGAATTTACTTCCTAATTACAAAAATACCTAACTGTTAATTAAAATTCTTTTGTAACAAACAAAAAGTTTTTTTAAAAATCGTATTGCACAATTACATACTGAAATTACCCGTTATGTAAATCATTTTGTACGTGTAAATAATTCTTGTAGGTATTAGTATTACCACCAGGTTTTAACTATACAATGCTATAGTTGAACACATTTATTATCTAATCGGTAGCAATCTTTTATTGCATTTTACCTGTTATTAGAAAGTATAGAAGCATAGTGTTTGGAAGTATAAAACCACATTACAAAGAAACAGTATTAACACATGCAATCTTATACAAGAAACGAGTCAGTAAATAACGGCATTATTTGGACGACTACAATTTCAGTAATAGGCACCAATTTTAGAAGAGTTTCTAAAACAGTACCAAATCTCTAACAGGACAAGAATCGTTGCTTTCTCTACACATAATTATAGTTTTAAGTGTATTATTATTACACTATAAATAAATTTTGCAGAGGATGCAATTCGAGTGAAAAGACAAGATGATTCCGGAAAGTCAGATAACAGCTATGACGATGTTTGTAAAGATAAAGATG
This sequence comes from Pyrocoelia pectoralis, assembly GCA_036250285.1. Taxonomy (NCBI): domain Eukaryota; kingdom Metazoa; phylum Arthropoda; class Insecta; order Coleoptera; family Lampyridae; genus Pyrocoelia; species Pyrocoelia pectoralis. The sequence goes on along the minus strand of CM070076.1, from coordinate 19,963,148 downwards.
CTGGAGAATGGTTTAGGCTAGTCCCTGGTGAAGATGATCACTGTCGTGATGCGATTCAGTGTACTTCTTCAGTAAGTAAACTATAATTATCTATAGGTCCTTACTAATAACAGATGCTCAATAGGGATTACAAGCAATACGTTGCCCCCCAACTTTATACTTTGATATTGAAAAGCAGACGTGCGATTGGAAAGACTTTGTAAGAAATTGCAAAATTAAGAATAAAGAAAAACGTGTTCGACCTTTACTTGCCACAAATGAACCTCTTTGTAACGATGGTCTGCTAGCTTGTGGTGATGGTGTGTGTATCGAAAGAGGACTGTTTTGTAATGGCGAAAAAGATTGCGCGGACGGTTCCGATGAAAACACGTGCGGTGAGTATTCCTATAATTTTTGAATTATGTTCGACTAAATTTGAAATTCTTTCAGACATTGATAGTGATCCAAATCGTGCTCCTCCTTGTGATCCCGCAGTTTGCGTACTTCCCGATTGTTTCTGTTCGGAAGACGGTACGACAATACCTGGTGACATTCCGGCCAAAGATGTACCGCAAATGATTACTATTACATTCGATGACGCAATTAATAACAACAATATCGAGCTTTACAAAGAAATATTTAATGGAAAGAGGAAAAATCCAAACGGATGTGATATTAAAGCTACATTTTTCATCTCGCACAAATACACAAATTACTCGGCTGTACAGGAAATGCATCGTAAAGGACACGAAATTGCTGTACATTCTATCACGTAAGTAATAAATATTCTGTTAACGTTCAATAACCTCGTGATCGTATCAATTTTAATTTCCTGGTTCTCTTTAGGCATAACGATGATGAACGATTTTGGAGTAATGCTACTGTCGACGATTGGGCTAAAGAAATGGCCGGTATGAGGATAATAGTTGAAAAATACGCTAATTTAACCGATAATAGCGTCGTTGGTGTACGCGCCCCTTACCTTAGGGTAGGAGGAAATAATCAATTTACAATGATGGAAGAACAAGCATTCTTGTACGACTCTACGATTACCGCCCCCTTAAGCAATCCTCCCTTATGGCCATACACCATGTACTTCCGCATGCCTCACAGATGCCACGGTAATCTACAAAGCTGTCCAACGAGGAGCCATGCAGTTTGGGAAATGGTGTTAAATGAACTCGATCGTAGAGAAGATCCAAACAGTGACGAATATCTACCTGGTTGCGGTATGGTGGATTCGTGTTCAAACATAATCACCGGTGATCAATTTTACAACTTCTTGAACCACAACTTCGATCGTCATTACGAAGAAAATCGAGCACCTCTCGGATTATACTTCCACGCTGCGTGGCTAAGAAATAATGAAGAATTTTTGGAAGCGTTCTTATTCTGGATCGACGAAATTCTCGCAAATCATAACGACGTTTATTTTGTTACCATGACTCAGGTAATACAGTGGATACAAAATCCTCGTACTACATCGGAATTGAAAAATTTCGAACCTTGGAGGGAAAAATGTGTAGTAGATGGTATTCCTAATTGTTGGGTACCTCATTCCTGTAAACTTACATCTAAAGAAGTTCCTGGAGAAACTATTAACTTACAAACATGCGTCCGTTGCCCCAATAACTACCCGTGGTTAAACGATCCTACAGGTGACGGCTTCTTCTAAGTCAACCGTGATTATTTTGTTGTGGACAATGTTACTCGCAATCTCGCCAAATTAACTAATTCGTGTAATGAATGATCCTATTTTCGATATTTATTAATTTACTTAAAAGTGAATGGATGCGAGATTATTGTTATAATTTGTATTATATACTGTTTAACTACATCTTTAAACAGGAATTGCAAGGCTGATCACAACAAAACGCCCTTGTAAAGTCGTAATTTAAGTTAAGTAAAGTGTACAGATATCAATAGTGTAAGTTAGTGAGGTTAAATCCTCTCTCAATCCGTTGAATTATTGTAAGTATATATGTTACATAAAGTTCTAAAAAGTATGTATATACATATTAAAATAAAAAAAACGTTATACATCTTCATCGACTTTTTATTGCCCTTCCAAAAAAGAATGTTGCAGACATTCAATTTTCAAGGCAAGCGACCTCAGAAACAATATAGACTATTTTTGGATCTATACTTTCATGATATCGTATCCTTGAACTTCAATTAAGTAAAAATCTGCATAAAGGTTTCCACGAGACGATTACAAGCAAGAAAGTGGTTTTTATATAATATTTACAAAAAAAATTAAATGCAAATTTCTTATTCGTAGTAGGTAATCAAATTCCATTGTCACTTTTTAATGTATTCCGACAACTTTTTTAAGACAAAAGTAGAATTACAACATTCTAATCAATTCTCAATTAAGAGCTATTATAGTCACGTTAATACGCTGAAGATCTTATTGATAATGTGTAAGGATAATTTAAAAAGTAGTCACATTTATGTAATTACAATTAATCAAAACTGACCCGGGAAATATTCAACAAGTATTAATACGATGCGTTACATCTAAAAGATAAATTGGTTAAAAATCCAGTCTTATTTCACTTTCTCTGTTACAACTTTCACTTTTATATATGCTTTTTCCATATGCCTTTCAACTTTTTGGGCAGATCAAGATTATAATTGGAAACTTTAATTAGCGCATACATTTCTTGTAATCATTTAAAAAGTATTCTACTACAATAGCAACATACCTACTGCGTGTATGTTATTTTACGAATTATAACAAGAATTAGGACTTCTTATGATAATAAATTAGTACACTAATCCTTAACGGATAATGAATGCTTGGTAATAATTCAAATTACTTTTGAACATTTTTTTAAATAAATTATAATAACAAATGTGGTTTTAGTGAAAATGATTTGCTATATTGCTAATTAAATATGATTTTAATCTAGCAAAGAAATAATATATACTGCTTTTTACTATTTACTACCAAAATTAATTTTTTTTCTGCGGTCAATTAAATCCTACATTCCTAAACGTGATTAACAAGATTTTTGACGTCGAGCTCTAGCTTATGGAAACATTTTGTATTTTCCATTATACAGTGTGTCCACGGATTGAGTTCACTATAGGTGTAATTGTCCAAAAATTTTGAAACTTCAAAACGATTTTTTCAGATTCTGCCCTGCTTCATTGGAAATGAATTTTCATCATATTTTTAATTTTTTTAATTCAAAGCCGCCTTAATCGTGAACAAAAACTATTTTCTTTGCAGGTAAAGTACCTTTTTTGTGTATCTATCATAGAGCAAAATTTTATTAAGAAAAGCTGTTCAGAATCGAAAAACTGACTATAAAATGACAATCCGTATTGTTTGTAAACAAACGACAATGTTATGTTTGAAATGTTGTATGCATAGATTCCGATTTAATCGATGATAGTTGTCTTAATAAATAAAAAAACGGTTTCATGAAATTGTGCGGATTATTTTTAAATTTTTCATTTATTGTTATTTTTCGATTCCGAACAGCTTTTCTTAATAAAATTTTGCTCTATGATACACAAAAAAGGTACTTTACCTGCAAAGAAAATAGTTTTTGTTCCACGATCAAGGCGGCTTTGAATTAAAAAAATTAAAAATATGATGAAAATTCGTTTCCAATGAAGCAGGGCAGAATCTGAAAAAATCGTTTTGAAATTGCAACATTTTTGGTCATTTACACCTATAGTGAACTCAATCCGTGGACACACTGTATATAGAAGAGACATTGGTCGAAATAAGCAATAACAAAAATGACATACAGAAAAAGAAAAACGTAATAAGGATAGGTACGTGGACCGTAAGAACAATGCTACACAAGGGAAAGCTGGAGATTTTGAAAAAAGAAATGGAACTAAATGATATTGATAAATTACATATTATGGGGGTCAGTGAAGTAGGATGGGAAGGCAATGGAGAGAAAATGAGTGATTCAGTAAAAATAATGTATTCAGGGAAATAAAAAGGAAAAAATGGAGTAGCAATAGTGCTGTCAACAAGAATGGCACAGTCATTGGATAAGCCACAATATGTGAACGATACAATTACTGTGATAAGAATAAAATCTGAACCAAGAGAATTGGTGATAATTTAGATATTATATGCCGACTAGTGAATATGGGGATGAAGAAATAGAAGAAACTTATGAGACTATAGAAGAAATAATGCGAAAAGGGGAAAAAACGCATACACCATAATAATAGGGGATTTAAATGCAGTTGTAGGTGAAGAAAAAGAAGAAGGCGTAGTAAGCATGTATGGATTGGGAAAAAGAAATGGGAGAGGAAAGAGATTAATAGAATTTTGAAAGGAAAATAAGATGATGATTTCAATTGATTTCAATTTGGCTTTTGTTTTTGAATTACGGACCTTTTTCTGTTTTTTTACACATCTCTATATCTCCATTATTTTTAGTCGGATTTCAAAAAATCAAAGTTCTTTGGAATCAACAGTTTAATATCTACAACGTTTGTTCAACTTTTTTACAACAAATTTAGAACAGCAAAATGGCGTTCATTGTAAATTTTGGAAATTGAATTATTACTAAAATGACCACCATTGTGCTGTTCTAAATTTTTTGTAAAAAAGTTTTGAACAAACGTTGTAGATATTAAACTGTTGATTCAAAAAAACTTTAATTTTTTGAAATCGGACTACAAATAATAGAAATATAGAGATTTGTAAATATACAAAAAATGGCCCATAATCGAAAACAAACGCCAAAATGAAAAAAATTACTTAAAAAAACTGTTGGTTTTGAGGAGTTCTACAACCTCTATTACGTTGTCCACTTTGAGGAGAAACACCTTGTATAGGTATTAGCACCTCATAGGTACAGAAATGGTATAAAAAATGCACATACATTACCTGGTGCTGATATTTATTCAAATCATAATTTAGTCCAAGTAAAATTAAAAAGAATAAGACGAGGTATACAGAAAAAGAAATGGGACATGTAAAGACTAAGATCGGATGGTAACGTAGAGGAATTTAGAGATGAAGTCATAAGTAAGATAACAGATAATAAAAATAGAGAAAACACGATTATAAAAAGTGAAAGAAAATAGCAAGATTTAAAATGCAAGATAAAGAAAGCTGCAGAAACATGCATAGGATTTCAAAAAGGAAATGGCCCAAGAAAACCATGGATAATAAACGAAATGATAGAAAAAATGGGTGAAAGAAAAAAAATAGAGAACTTAAACACGGAAGTAGGAAAGAAAAGATGCAGAGAAATAAATACATAATAAATTAAGAAGAAAAACTGAAAAAGCTAAAGAAACGTGGCTTCGGGAGAAATGTAATGAAATAGAAGAGTTACATATACGATTTAGCTTACAATAAAATAATAAAAGTAACCGGATCAAAGATGTACAATCAGACAATAAATAATATACTCATTAAGAAAGGAGAAGAGCTCGCTGAAGACGATGAAATAATAAAACGATGGACAATTTATGACAGAGCAAATAAACCACAAAGAGATAATAGAAGAGGAGCAAAACAGCGAACCAAAAATAATTAAGGACGAAGTGAAAAAAGCCGCCAGAGAAATGAAAAATAAGAAAGATTTTCTAACTACTGTGATGGTTCCACTAAAAAAGAAAGTGAATGCAATAAAGTGTGACGATTATAGAACCATAAGCCTCATCTCACATGCAGCTATAGTTCTGTTAAGAATAATTAACAGAAAATTGAATGGAAAACTAAATGACTACATCGATGAGGAACGGGGTTTCATAAAATAAAAAAGGAACAAGAGATGCAATAGATTTACTGAGAATTATCGGAGAACGATATATTGAAAAGGAAAGGGCGTTTCTACTCAAACATAATTGTTGTCATAGAACTCGTCAAAACTGACACGTTTTTTAAAATAATTTGTTCATTTTGGCTTTTGTTTTCGAATTATGGACCTTTTTTTGTTTTTTATCTCTGTATCTCGATTATTTGTAATCGGGTTTCAAAAAATCTAAGTTTTTTGGAATAAACAGTTTAATATCTACAACGTTTGTTCAAAACTGTTTTACAAACAATTTACAACAGCAAAATGGCGGTCATTTCAAATTTTGGAAATTGAATAGCACAAAATCTAGTCTACTACTATAATTTAAAATGACCACCATTTTGCTGTTCTAAATTTTTTGTAAGGAAGTTTTGAACAAACGTTGTAGATATTAAACTGATGATTCCAAAAAACTTAGATTTTTTGAAATACGACTACAAATAATGGAGATATAGAGATTTGTAAAAAAACAAAAAAAGGTCCATAATTCGAAAACAAAAACCAAATGAAAAAAAGTGTTAGTTTTGACGAGTTCTACAATCTCTATTACGTTGGCCACTTTGAGTAGAAACACCCTGTATATTTTGGAGATTTAGAGAAAGCATTAGAATAAATTGGAAGTTACTAATTGAAATTTTAAGACAAAAAGGAATAGATTGGAAAGAAAGAAGGCTCATCTTCATCAAATATAATAGAGAACAACAAATAATAGTAAGAATAAATGACAAGTAGACAAAAGAAATTGATATAGGAAGACGAGTAAGACAAGGTTGTTGCATGTCTCCAATATTATTTAATATATATTTAGAGGAAATATTAAATAAAACCTTTTAGAGGGAGTGTATGGAATTAACATTGGTGGAAAGAAAATAGAATGTATAAGATTTGCTGACGACATGGCAATACTGGAAAATTATGAGAATGACAAAGAAAACAAAAAAAAGTAAAGTTAACAAGCTAAAAATAAAAGTAAGCGAAATGGAAATAGAACAGAAAGAATTATTCAAATATTTACAAAGACTAATAAAAATAAAATCTAGAATAGCAATGGCAAAAATAGCATTCCCAAACAAAAAAGAATTCTATGTGGGCCCCTGAACCTGACTTTAAGAAAAAGGTTAATGAAATGATATGTACGGAGAGTAGCGTTGTATGGATCGGAAACTTGGACTTTGAGAAACGCTGATAAGAAGAGACAGGAGGCTTTTGAAATGTGGTCATGGAGAAGAATAGAAAAAATTAAGTGGGTAGAGTAGCAAACGAAGAAGTGTTGAGAATAGTGGAAGAGGAGAAAGAGATCTTGAATATAATAAGGAAAAGAAAGAAGAGCTGCATAGCACATATTCTTAGAGGCCACGGAATATTGAAGACAGCTTTGGAAGGTACGTTGAAAGGCTCCATTCCAAGAGGAAGAAAAAAAATTTTTCTTCAAACGTCAATAAAAGATGACATTTTACACTTCAACTGACAACGTTAAAGTTTTACTCTTTGAGAAAGGATCCTTTCTCAAAGGTTTTACTTAATCGCCGACGGAGACAAAAGACTTTTTTATTGACGTTTGACGTTTGAAGAAAATTTGACGTTTGACGTTTGAAAAAAAAATAGTATATTTTATGCGGAGCAAAGTGACATTTTGTGGCTCATCTGGCTCACTACGTTCGTCCGTCAAACCTACAGATTCACTACAAAAAGTATCACTTTAGCTCCTTATAAAATAATATACTATTTTTTTATATCTATTAAAAATGATAAAAGATACAACGAATTAAAGTTACTAGCAGCAGACAGAGAAGGGTGGAGAGCTCCAAGATAAATTTATTTTTGACTGGGACAGAAAGACAGAAAAATATTGATGTTGATGAATTTGGTGGAAGCTAATTTTCGTCTAGTTGCTTGTCGAGGGAATTCTAAAACAGGAAGTGCCCAAATAAGATTTAAGTAAAAATTGGATTCTCAGTTGTTTTGCCAGAAGTACTGTCCCAAAGTTTCGAAACTGTTGATACTGTTAGTTTGTTTGTCCACTAAAAATTATTAAAATTAGTCTTTTCGTACTTCAGGTTATGTTCGCCTTTTTAAATAATATAGTTCTCATATTCGAGTAGTCGTGTACTTGCAAGTTTTCATTTCTTGAAAAAAATCCCCTTAATAATTCACAGTCACTGTGATGAATCTTGAAACAGACGAAACGTGGTTAATAAGGTGTAGTTAATCAACGAAAGGGATATTTACGAACCATAATAATTTAATGTGGTGACCTTTAATGGGATGAATTAACTCGTTTTACCTTAGAAACAAAAACACTTGCATAAATGGACGTAGTTATGCAAAATGGAACGAAACCACAATTTACATTTATTGAGAAAAGAGGTTTAAAGTTATGCATTTAAGTAAAACATATCTTGGTTGGTTCCTTTTTGCGTTTTAGTATTTTTGTTACAGTGAAATCTCAAAATGTTGCACCAATGTCGCAAAAGGAACCAAGACGCCTGGATATTTTTTGTATAACTGCTTTTCTCTTTATATTGTTTCGGTTTGATTCTTTGCATTAATTGCATTATTATATTAGAAACTGTATCACCAGCTAGGTGGATCCTTTTTGCAACATTTAAGTTTGTACCGTTTGGTGCAATAGTCCCGTTTTCAAAGAATTGTGGGTTTATCCATTTTGCATAACTACGTCCAAATAACATTCATTACTAAACCCGTCTAGTTTTCTTAGATTTCTTAGAAAATGGTCGGCCATTTTTAAACAATTTAATTTTATGGAAGTGTGCGGTAACTTTTTTGATATTAACTTATACGACGTATCTCATAGTTCATAGTACTACTTGTTTTCAGCAACATTATGTTTGTGATAAAATTACACGTCAATGTCCACATTTTAACATAACCGGTATGTTGATTTACCCTGCTTTTGTCTATAAGAGAATTATAACAATTTCCTGCGTGTTTGGTTAATGCTGTAGAAACCACGAAAATACAAAAAATCTTACAATGTCTTATTTATTATTTGTCACGGTCTGACAATTAACGTAAATGGTTTTCTTGCATACCTCGTTTACAGTATTTCATCAATCAAATTATGTCCTTACAATATAATTAATCTGTACTTATATTCGATCTTCGATACAGGTAGTGGAAGTATTGTAAAAAGAAGGATAACCCCTTATAATGATTTAATCAATCATTAATATCATATGTAAATGCCATGGTCACTAGCCAAAAAATTCAAGCTCTACAAATTTCTTGAAAGAAAGAGGTCACTTTCGTAACATTTCATATAGCTTAGACGAAAATAAGAAAATTGTATGGAATCATTTTTATGAATAGATCATCAAGACTGTCTCGAAATTGATCGCATACTTTGAACTACCTACTTACAATATTCAACGATTTATATCACAATTTTACGTTCTGGTAAGAGAAATAATTTTTTATCAACGAACTACGTTGATTCAGTGCAGAACGTACCTGCTATAATGATTATTTAGTTCAATGGCAAAATATGTATATTATTGCGCCAAGTAAATAACTTCTTAAAAGAATCTACCCATTTGAATTGTTAGCCATAACAAAAACACCATCCATTGCGATGCAGACACAAAAATTAGTTCAATCTTTCCATTCTTTTTTTCCTGGTGATAGGTGGTTAATATATTTTATGTCATACTACCTTATTATTTCACCATAACAACTCTAAAACAAGAAACATTAATGACTAAATAACGCCTCTTTACATGACAACCGTATTTTAGATAGCAACGGGCGTTATTTTTTATAACGCTTATAACGCCCGCAAATGTAAAATTTTGCCTCATCATCAAGGATGTTAAATGTGAGTCTATACTGATTTTATTGTTATCATCTGTTTTAATCATCTTAATCAACTTCTGGCAAGTATGACATAAAGTAAAGAAGGCACCACGGGCGTTATTTAGTTCATAACGCCCTACATACCTTAAGAACTATAATGCACTTCATGACTGTGTGACTGCTACTGTACTCGGACTTTGTTGACAATGTTTTCGCTTGGTCTATATTCATATGTAATCAATGATTATAGATTACCTAGGATATTTGTTGGTCAAAATGTCCAGATCATCTATTCGTAAAAGACGAATCAAATATGGCGACCATAAGCTCTCCTAAATTGGTTTAAAGAAGAATATGGAAGTGACGTAGTGTCTGGCAAGAAAGGTACTATGATTCTGTAACTGAACATTCGGGAGACGACAGGATGTGGACGTGAGGAGCCACAAAAGTTATCAGCACAGGAAGATTCTGCTTCTCTATGGAGTGGACAAAGAATAAGGCAGGTCGTGCACGAACGCTTCTCAAAACGTGGTTGCTTGTATTATCTTGTCTCCGGTTTTTTGATAATACATGTTATATGTGATCGAGCTTAAAGTGATATGATAATGTAAAAAGGCTCGATCACATATGACAATACACAAGACAAAACGCAACGAAACTTTTAGTCTGCAATTTTATTAGTTTTTAAAAGCAAAATTTCACAAGCACACCGGGCCCTATGATGTGTAGTTATGAAATGCATTCTGAAGAAAATGCTGGTACAAGATGTAAATACCAAATAACCCTGTCAAGTACAATTAATATCAAGATGATGGTTTTAGCAAAAATATGAGCGCTCATATTCATTGTAGTACAGTCAATTTAAACACAAAAATATACAAACATTGCAAAAAATCCTATGTTAGGTTTGCTTTTTTCATGTTGTTAGGTTCGGTCCTAGTAGTAAATACTCAATTTTGCAACTTCGAAAAACTTGTGGAAACTGGAGTGGGGGGGGGCACCAAAAACCGCGATTTTTTCGGACTTTTTTCAGTTTTAGCCTCGTAGATCAAAAACTATGAGTTGTAGTGCAAAGAATATGATTATCTTTTTTAAACTGGACTAAATTTTCTACCATTTGAGCCTAACCGGAAGTCTGTAAGTATAATAGTTTCCGAGATACAGCTCTTCAAAAATAGGCATTTTCCCTAAATCTGTTTTTAACGTATCATCCATGATTCGAGCCAGATATTGCCACAACGACGTGCCCTACGACTCTTGTCACGGAGAAAAATTTTTATTTAAGCATAGATGCATTCCTGTGGGCCTAACAGTTCTCGAGAAAAAGACGGAAAACCGGAAAACAGTGAAATCGCTACGACTCCACATATATGTAATACCATTAATATTATCAGAAGACATTTTGTGATTATTCTTATATAGCCTAGGGAACGGACGCTCAAAAAGGGGTTGTAGACAGGCTTTTTGATCCGAAAGATTTTATTTCTGGGATGTGTTTGAAGGTGTTTGGTGATGATTATACGAAAAGTAGCGTAACAAAATGTGCGGATTTGTTTGGTTTTCCGTTTACATCTCTTGAACAGGCCATCGTAGTGGGAAATGGCCAATCACAAAAAAAACTCATTAAATTTTCTACAAGTTTACTTCTATGCGTTTTTTCTCTATCTCTATCCGTTGAAGAGATATTCGCTGCCAAGAATTGACATTTTTTTTAAAATCGTTTTTACACGACGTTTTTCAGCAAATGTTGTGTCCTAGCTCCTAAAGTATTGGGTTTATAGCAAAAACTGCTGGAATAAAAGTTGTAGACCATAAAATTTCCTATAAAATACATACATACGTTTAATATTTTATCTCAAATAGATTAGATGTTATAGATATTTAAAAAAACGTTAAGTTCAAGGTGGAATAGAGGGCACTAGAGAACAACTAATTTTGTGGGAGGTTTGGAGCTAAATCTGATATGTGAGTATTAAATACAGATTACCTGCATCCTTAGCCAAACAATTTCAGTCTTATGCGCCACCATGTCTCTAGTCTTTTCTTAATACATTTATGATAGGGTTAATGTTTGACGAAAAGAACAAAAGTATTTTCTCAAGGCAGCTGTTATTTTATAATTGGCCATTTCCCACTACGATCGCCTATTCAAGAGATACAAAGGGAAAACCAAACAAATCCGCAAATTTTGTTACGCTATGGAGTTAGCTCATACGGTAGGGCCGGGGATTTTTCGTATAATTATCACCAAACACCTCCAAACACATCCCAGAAATAAAATCATTAAGGATCAAAAAGTCTGTCTACAAGCCATTTTTGAGCGTTCGTTCGCTAGGCTAAATAAGAATAATCAGAAAATGTCTTCTAATCATACTAATGCTATTACATATATGTGGAGGATTTCACTGTTTTCCGGTTTTCCGTCTTTTTCTCGAGAACTGTTAGGCCCACAGGAATGCATCTATGCTTAAATAAAAGGTGATAAAATGTCCTACAATTTTTTTTCCCGTGACAAGGGTCGTAGGGAACGTCGTTGTGGCAATATCTGGCTCGAAACATGGATGATACGTTGAAAAAATATTTTGGGAAAAATTGCCTATTTTTGAAGAGCTGTATCTCGGAAACTATTATACTTACATGCTACATTTTTTAGGCTCAAAATGTAGCAAATTTAGTCTAGTTTAAAAAAGATAATCGTATTCTTTGCACTATAACTCATAGTTTTTGAGCTACGAGGCTAACACTGAAAAAAGTCCGAAAAAATCGCGGTTTTTGGCGCCCCCCCAGTTTCCACAAGTTTTTCGAAGTTGCAAAATTGAGTATTTACTACTGGGACTGAACCTAACAACATAAAAAAGTCAAACCTAACATAGATTTTTTGCAATGTTCATGTTTAAAATGACTGCACTATTGCAATAAAAACAGCGGCGGATTCGACAAGACAAAACACAGACAATTCGCAGGCGCAGCAACCGCTACGTATCTTTGGTTCATATAAAATTTGTTAAAAAATATATTTACAAATAATTTCCACCACACTTAAAGCAGATGTCCCATTGTTTGAGGAGTTCTGTATCTGAAAACGGTTAGTGACGCACAGATATGAAAAACAATGATAAATCTGGTGGATACTCTAAAATTCTCCATTTCTTTTGCTATTGATTTTTTTTCTACGTTGGCGACATGAGTCTGAGCGTTGCTGTATAGCAAAATGACACCACGCGAAAGCATTCCTGAACCTTTTTGTCTTGGTGTTTGATGAAGGTCCTTCACAGTTTCATTGTATAGGTTTGCACTAATATTAACTTTACTTTCTTTAAACACCATCGGTTCATTCCTTCATAGTTGAAAAAAATGTCACCTTTCCTGCAAATGGTTGTACTTTAAAGTTCTTTGGTGGTGATGAATTTAAATGTTTAATTGCATCGATGTCAACTTACTGGATAGTTCAAAATAATGACACAAAGTAACATCACTGGCAATTGTTGACAAACCAAAATCATTACCGTTTCAGCTTTACTTTATAAAGTGATGAAAGCATATTCTTAAGCATTTTTGTCCTCAAATAAATCGAGAAATCTGCTGTAACCCAGTTGGAGGTAGCATAGAAGTGTGACATTTAGATATTTTGTTTGTCAAGTCCCATAATTCAAAAATATTTTAGAGCCCCTAACGAGTAAATGGGGGTGACGAGATTAGAGCATAGAAGTGCTATACAATTTTGAGTCTAAAATTATTTACGAAAGAATGACATAGAGAAGCTGACCCGTCATATTTCCAAATCAAATTTTGGTCTAAAAAATTTCGATGGGGTAGGAAATCGACTGAGGATGATTCGAAGTGTGGCCGACGCGTAGAAACAAGCACAGAAGAAAAAAAAATGGAAAACAGTGCTTCGAGATCATTGCAGTCATTGCATAATCAAGCCAAGACATCCAAAACAGTAGTCTTAAGGATTTTTCACGACGATTTAGACATGTGTAACGACGGATATCCAGGCTGATTAGGTACGCCTGAGACTGTTCAGAACAGAAATTTGTGCAGACTGCTTTGGAGCAAGATAAAGGCTTTCTATCGCGCATTGTTGCTGGTGACGAAAGTTGGGTACACCATTGGAACCCTGTTATAAAGCAGGAATCCATGGAATAAGGGGCTGCCGCACGCCGAAAAAGGCAAGAACACAATCCTCATAGGGAAAATTGATGGTGACGCTGACGAATTCTGTTGATTGCAGAAGAATAATAACAATAAATGGAGAAATGTATGGAAAAACCATTAAAAATTTAAAAAAGGTTTTCCGGGATTCACGGAAGCAAACAGGGTTGTTTCTGAATGACAATTTATTACAGCAGATTATTGTCGACTGTGCATCCACCTTATAACCTTGACTTGGCCCCGTTCGACTTCTTTTTGTTCAAGCATCTACAGAAATATTTTCTTGCGATCGCGAAGTGAAAGAAATCGTTGAATCGTGAAATATTTTGCAGGGTTTACGAAAGATTTTTTCCTAAAGGAACAAATCAGATTGGGGAGCGTTGGAATAGATGCATAACTGTAGAAGGATCTTATGCACAAAAATGAATTTTTACAAAGTACTTTCCCTTATACCCAGGTAGGTTACATATGAATTTGCCCTCGTAAATACATAAGGTTAGTACCAGCTATTCCAATAGAAATAGCCGTTGAATAAATATTATCAATCTTTCATTTTATTCATAATAACATGAAAAATACAGGGTATATCACGGAACCCGTTCATTAGAATTACTTATGAATTTGAAACTTTCAGGTTAAGGATAACCCATAGCCTTCTTTTGTTCTAAAATATTGTCGATGTTGTACAACTTCCGGAAGGACCGGAAATCGCCATTCATCTTCTTATTTTAAATGGAACACCCTGTATATTATTGCATTTTTGGATTATACAATCGATTCTGCGTTACACTGTATTAGATTATCCTATACCTATCTTCAACTGTTTTTGAGATATTATGATTTTTTTTTTAATTTGCGTTTTGCGGAGGGATGTTTAATAGCCCACCTTTTGCTCTTCTTTGAATGCAAAACATTCATACTTTACAAACACGAAGTAAAACCATAAGGGTTCACAAAATACATTTGCAAACCTATCGCAGATTATACAGGGCGTTCAAAATTAGTGGCAAAATTGAAAAACTTCAAACACCAAAAAGTCATTTTTTTTTAATTGAACACCCCGTATATTTTTACATATTTGGAAGGCGATTTAATTTACGCATCGATAAACTATAGGTATCCTTATACCTATCTTTAGCGGTTTTGTAGTTATTGGCACTTTTGATCTAATATTGATTAAAACTGCACTCAAAACCTATGCACATTGAAAGTAGACTGTGAGCATGCCAAAATAAAATACGATAATGAACGTCTAACAGGGTTGAGTATATTATGTTTACAATCTACTAATCTATGAATGCTGCCTATTTATGGCCATTGAACTATATATACAAAGTAAT
Source organism: Pyrocoelia pectoralis (assembly GCA_036250285.1). NCBI lineage: Eukaryota > Metazoa > Arthropoda > Insecta > Coleoptera > Lampyridae > Pyrocoelia > Pyrocoelia pectoralis. The sequence goes on along the minus strand of CM070076.1, from coordinate 19,948,072 downwards.
AAAAGCAGTTACCTCAAAAACTCTGATTTCCACTCATACAATACTAGAAATAATTTATATAGAACTGATTTAAGTAAAAGTGCAATATACCATAGATCGTATATATTTCATTCTGTTAAGCTGTATAATAAGCTGCCGCCCTTAATACGTGTTATTGAGGTAAAAAAAGAATTTAAAAGGGTGCTAAAGGAACACTTGACAAAATCTTGTTTTTATTCAATTAATGAGTACCTTGAACAATAATATTTTTAAAATGCTATATTTTCATGTTTTTGTTTATAAACACTATCAAAATCTAGTCAGCCTATATTTTATAAGGTTATATTTTAATATCTAATTGTTTACTTATTTTTACATACTTTTATATTTACAACTAAAATAACTTTTTATCATGTTTTTGTTAAATTTGGTTTTTGTATTTTTTATGTCTATATTACTCTTATTTTATTCATATATGTATATTTACAATGTTTTCAATACCACTGATGGTCACGAAATAAACTACTACTACTACTACTAGTGGAAGAACAGGTCTCTACTTTTTTTCTAGGCACCTGAACTCACTCCTTTTGAGAACAATGTGCAGTTTTAACGTATTTTGTACAGTGTAACCAGTGGCGTAACTACGTAAGTGCAAACCCGTGCAGTGGACGGGGGCCCTTAAGCTCAGGGGCCCCTTAGCTGAACTTACATGACTAAAAACCTCTCCAAATTTCTCAAAAGAAACTGTTTGCATCATAATCATTCTGATTGTAAATTGTTTCAGTTCAGATTTATAGTATTGAATACACTATGAATTCTATCATAACTAACCTCATGAATTGTAGGTACTGTGTAGGTATGTTATGACACAAACATCTCTTTAATTTTCTAAATCTTTTTTTGGTTACTGCAGAGCATGTCTGTTGGACTCACGAATTTTTTCCAAACCTTATCCTGGTGTGTAAGCACCGATTCTACGTTGATTCTGTGGTAACAGATTTCTACAGTCGGTGGTTACAATTTTAAGGTTACGGATAGCTTTGTCGTGCGTCCAGGTATCAACAAAATGTAAACTTAACAAACGTCTATTATAGTTATTTGTGTATCAAGGGAATTATAAGGGTCTTAATTACCGAGGGTAAAGTTTGCGTCCCGAGGGCCTTGCACCCGAGGGACAGCAATTACCTACCCGAGGTAATTGAGACCTATCAATTCCCGTGATACATAGATAATTTTATTTCTGACCGAGTTTAATAAAATTTGTTCATTTCCGGTATATTTGATTCAGGTATCGTCGATTGCAGTTTTGGTTGTTGCTAGGTTACTGGTTCATAAAAGAGCCGTAGAGGGAATTATAGCGTCTTTTATCCCAAGGGAGTTATGACACTCTTTATTGGTATCGTAACTATGACAATATAAGCTTATAATATCACTGTCAGAAATAAAATATATTTACAAGTTAGGTGTAATATTTAATATTTGATTGTCTTCGCGGTTACGGTGGATCGGATTGTCCTCACTGGTGGATCGGTTCGTTAATTGTCAGGAGCAGGTGTTATCGATGGGGCTGTACGTACTGAAAGAAAGGTTGATTATTGGTTTGTATACCTTTTACTGGTGGTGTCTTCCCGTGTATTTGTAATCCACTTTACAGGGCTTTCCAGTTACTTTATAAGTCGGACCACATTACATAACCTCCTTTCTGGCATGATTGTTTCTGGAGGGTAAATTAACTACCCTATGGAATCTTTGCTGGTCGAAAGTAATTATTATACGGTAGACAGGTGGTTTGTTATAGCAGGTACGGTGAATTGAATTAATGGTGGGTTTTCAGGACTTCAGGATAAATCGGAGATCGTAGGTTTGAAATCTATATTTAGTTACCGGACCGTATGAGCTCCTCGTAGCTACGGTGCTTCTGAAAGTAGCCCCGTCAACCACTCAGAGGTGTATACTTTTATAAATCACTTCGGAGCTATGGTAGCCCCGGCCGTGAATTGTTTGAAATCGCGGTACCTCGCAATTGCTATCGGAGCTTCTAATGTAGCCCCGCCGACAAGTACGAAGTTTATTACAACTTTGCCAACCGGTGAACTACTACGCCCGGTGCTTTGGGAGCCCCGTCTGTTCGTAGTTAACAGGTTAATGATGTTTTAAATATAATAATGATTCGGTTTTAAGTACGGTTAGGGTTAGCAGGTAGGGAACGGAACTGGAACGTAACAGGATCTCAAGTTGTTAATTTTGTGTGGGTCCTTTGGTTTTATATTGTTTTTGGGAACTGTAGAGGGGCATTCTGGTGGGAGGTAGCTGCGCACCTCGAATCCCCACTTGACCAGGTACCCCATCTATGGCCATATTTATTAGGCATTTTTTGGTCTCTTACAGGTGTAGGAACAGGGGCCCCATTTTCGACTTGCACGGGGGCCCTTGATGCCCTAGTTACGCTACTGAGTGTAACGCAGAATCGATTGTATAATCCAAAAATGCAATAATATCAGGGTGTTCCATTTAAAATAAGAAGATGAATGGCGATTTCCGGTCCTTCCGCAAGTTGTACAACATCGACAATATTTTAGAACAAAAGAAGGCTATGGAGTATGGGTTATCCTTAACCTGAAAGTTTCAAATTCATAAGTAATAAGGGACCCCAGAAACTTCTAATGAACGGGTTCCGTGTTATACTCTGTATATGTACTGCTGGTTTCTCGGGTGTTGAGCTGTTCTGGTCTTCAAAAGACCGTTTTTTGCAAAACGACGTTTCGGCAAAGTCTCATTTGCAATCCTCAGGTTGGTAACTGTATGCTCTTGCTCGAGTTACTCGAACTGAACTAACTCGAAGCAAGAGCAGACAGTTACCAACCTGAGGATGGCGAATAAGACTTTACCGAAACGTCGTTTTGCAACAAACGGTCTTTTGAAGACCAGAAGAGCTACGCGGATCAACACCCGAGAAACCAGCAGCCGCGAAAACCTAAAGATTTATACATATAATATGAAATAGTGTTCACAGCACTTTAACTAGAAATTAATCAGTTCCTTAATATGCATCTATTTTATTTTTTAAAGAATAATTACTACCCTTCGCTCTGTTAAATTTACAAGAGAACAAAAATTATGATGTAATCAATATTCTAAAATAAATGGCAAGGTAAGTGTTAATTTTAGAATTTAATTTCAAAACCACAAACACAACAAATCAATTCGCACTTAGATTCTTGGAAGTAATGAATACGGAAGAACAAGTAAAAAAAATAAACAACTATTATGCTCTTGCTAAGAATTACGCTCTGTGGGTTTTTACGTATTTCAAGTTTGGATCATTCAAAATTGAATTGAATAATGCCAAAATTGAATGCACTAAAGGACATTTTTTCCTCACAGTTCAGATTACACCTATAATCGTATAACACACATAAAGTCAAAAATTAACTATTTATTTCACAGGGGAAGGTTCAGAACCAGAAATCCTCCATCAACAAAAACACGCAAAAAGTGAAGGAAAACGTTAATTGCTTTTGTTAAGATAAAGAAGATTGTGCAAGTTTGAGAAGTTGATTAATTACCATGTTATTAAAGGAGTTACAACCGAATTTCGTGCTATCTTCGATTGGTCAAGGTTTTAAATAATTTCTATAAATTGTAGTTCTAGTGGTTAACGGTTTCTATTAATACTATGTAAATGTCGCTATAGCCAAGTAAATTATTCTTTTATATAGTAAACATTGCCGTTGATTTATTACTGTTTGCCTTTCTAATAATTTCCAAGTAGGTATATAAGGCGAAATAAATAATGCAGAAAGTTCCCCAAAAACGTTAAATTTTCATTTTATACTAAAGAAATTTATTGACTAGTAAGTAATGCTTGAATATCAAATATTTTGTAAATTTATCCCTGACGAAATCATATAATTTGTATGGTTCATATTTGTGATAAACAAAGTACCACATTATTCTAATATTCTATGTATCAAAAATCCTTGGCACCTTAATTTTAATATTTATTTATACAATTACTATTAAAATTACATAGTTCCTTATCTATCGTAAATGGGATGCAAACATTCTATGATTAATTTTGATATTAAGTAACATATTATAAACTAATGTACAACTCCTTGACCATAAATATTTATTTTGTAAAACAGAAAACAAACACTTACCGTCGATTAATTTTACATACCAATTCAAATTTGATAAAATTAATGCAAACTTTTTGTGATATGTTATGTACAAACACAGTTAAGGTGATGTATAAATAAGTTACTTACCTTGTACATGGAACCGATTTGTAAATTCAATTGTTCCTAAATGGTCGAGAAAATTGTTCTAAATATAGATCTAATTATTATTTAAGATGTAATCGGTCGGGCATAACCTTTTGCCAGTACTTTCCCAAGATGGAATAAAGGTGTTTTGTACGATCAGTGCATCGAATTATCAAATCGTTTGGTTACTTTCAAAAGGGAATGCTGAAGAAGATCAACGTTAAAGAGAAATTAAAAAAAAACAGATTGCGTTGAACTTTTTGATTGTTTAACGACCAAGAGAATGATTAACTACAAACATTGTGGACTCACATGATCAGCAGCGTTTTCTTCATGACAAGGCGTCGCCGTCGTGCTTCAGGACCCTTTGGAAACTTTGAATAGTCTGGTTCCTCTCCTTTGAACGTTTTAAAAGGTTCTTAATTTGTCTAAATGCTAAAAGGCTTTACAAACAAATAAATCCAGTGGCTCCTTATGACATTCTAATGGGTTTCTGTTTATTTGAAAGCTGACACGGCTCTTCCTGGATAATACACACAACCAAACTTATATGGAATCACTCTGTATTTCTTACTAAACTTTTTGTTAGGACAAAAATTGCTATTCAACTTTAAGATAAGGCTTCCTGTTGTAAATAAACATCATAATAAATAAGAAACAACTGCTGCGATTTATTAATATTGTGACTTTTGTTTTCAGTTGTAAAATCCCGATTGTTCGGTATTTTCATTTCGATCCAAAAAACAAAAAAATGCCTTATGTTGGACTAACAAATGTGCAAAGGGGAAGAATTATTGCTCTCATTGAACAAGGAACTGTCCCAAAGAGACGTAGCAGAGATAGTAGGCGTTACCCAGGGTGTTGTATCGAAAACATATGCAAGGTATTTGGAACTAGGAACTCTCAACAACAGGCTCAGACAAAGTCGTCAAAGAGTCACAACTGAACAACAGGACTGCTTTGTGTGCCAAATTGCTAGAAGAAATCCCAATGTTTGTCATCCAGAGCTGCAACGACAACTTCTAGAAGCTACAGGTGTGAACGTTTTAGTTGAATCCATAAGAAAAAGACTTTGCGCTCGAGGGTTGTACAGTAGGAGAGAGTTACGGGTCCCACAGTTATCTAGGCAAAATAAAATTAACTGGCTAAATTGGTGCCTTCAACACCAAAACTGGACAATTGAGAATTGGCAAAATGCACCTCCCCAAACCAGCAGAGTGGGTAGAAAATGTCTTAAAACGGAAGATGTCGCAGTTTTAGGCTGGCCTGCGTGTTCACCAGACCTAAATGCTATTGAACACTTGTGGGACCAGCTCAAAAGAAGGGTTAGAGCTCATCGAAACAATCCAGGAAATGTCGCACAGCTTATTGATGCAGCATTAGTAGAATGGGAAAACATACCCGAAGAAAATGTTGACAATTTAATAAGAAGTATGCCAACGCGAATAGAAGCTTGCATAAGGGCTAGAGGTGGCAACAAGGATTATTAAAATTACCAATTTTCTTTTTGTTTTTGCTTTTTGACCATTAAAAATTTAAATCTCATTTCGTTTCAGAAACCAAAAAAAATTACCCTTGTGTTTATTATGTCAACTAATTAATTTTTTTTATTGATATGTGGGTTATTTTTCATTAAAAGGCTTTAGTAAGGAATGAGTTTTATTCATAAACCACAAATGATCACACATCTCAAAAATTATGTAAAATAATAGATGATTCCATATAAGTTTGGTTGTGTGTACATATTTGGATTAATGTTTACCTACCTACCACAGTAAGCTGTAAGAAGGGTTTTATGATAAACATGTTTTCCCAATGAAGGTTTCAATGTTGCATGACCAATAACCTCTGTTTTTTTGTTTCCTCCGCAATTTGTCATCATTCAAGAACTTTACGAAACATTAACTGGATTCTCCAAGCATCGAACAGCTGTCCTTCTTGCAAAATTTCTCTTTTCGGCAGTGAACAATTAACAATATAAAATGGATGAAGCTAACCCTAAAATGACTAAGACTCTTCGCCATAATATATTTTTTTAATTAACAGAGCATTTTACAGCATAAATGAGTAAATGAGTCTAATCAATCTTGGGTTGACGCTTTTAGGAAGAACAAGAAAGGATTTTCACATTTTGGTGCAAAACTGTTTAAGATTACTGCAAGGTTTAGTTTTTCAAGAAAGATTGTGATCCTGTGGTTGTCATCTAACCAAAGAGTATTAAGGGGGTTTAACGATAACATCATTTTTTATTCTTGATACATATCTACAAGGTAAAGATCACTACAATGTCTACATGTGGATTGGTATAAGAATTAATTTTTGAAACTTGAAACACTGTGTGAATACCGTGAATTTATCTGGAATGACTTTTCAAACATTTTGTAAAATTTCGTCCTGTAAGATTTTTTTGAATTATAATGGCCACTTGATTACTTCGCCAAAAGTGAACTCGCCGGTGGAAGATGGATAAAATGAAAACATAACAAATATAAAAATTTGTTATCTTACATCACGCTGATGGTCGCCTAATTATTGGAATTTACCTTTTTTTCCAGTTACTAGCTGCTGAACTTGGTACTGATACAAGCTTCAAATTTACTTACAAACCCTTGGAGCGTTTATCTATAAACCCTATTCCAAAGTGTGATTTGCTTACTACGTTCATCACTTATGGTTCAAAATAACTTCAATTTTTTTTTGAGCGCATCGACTGCTACGGTCATTAGCGTTTCCATTTTCCTTTGCCTCTTTCTCATATCCTTTCATACACCCCAATAGTTTTTAGGTATTTCACTTCTGTGCCTTCTTTGTTGGTAAGTATTTTAGTATCTAATATTGTCTTTTAGTGCAAAGATATTTCTTGCATTTACTATTGCAGGGTATTGAAACAGATGAGTCACGGTCTGCCTATGGTCGTTGCAAAATTGGCATAAAGGTGGATCCGACGATGTAAGAATGTATGCTTTGGTGAGAGCCCTATGACCTATTCGCATTCTTGTCAGTTTCACCCGATCCTGTCTGCTCATGTTATCGGGCCCCTTCCATCCCTTTACACCTTTTTTTATTTTATTCAGGTGGTTATCTATTTCACTCCTCTCATCCTGCCACTTTTGCCTTAACTTTTCTTTGAGTAGGTACCTACTCTCTTTAGTACGCCCGGTACGTAGACCTCCACGTCAATCGTATTCTGGTCTGCAGCCTCGTGCGCTGCTACGTCTGCTGTCTCATTTCCTGGTATGCTTCTGTGACCCGGTACCCATAGAAAGATCACTTTCTTTCCGCTATTTTCCAGATGCGTCAACGTGTCTGCCAGCATCTGCGATATCGGGTCCCAGAGACACACCTTGCGTAGACTGTTAATGACGCCGCTTGCGTCCGTTACTATAATGTATTATTTAGTCACAGACATGTCGCAGAATTTTAGCGCTGCCAGATAGCGTACTGTTCCGCTAGGTGAACAGTAGTGTCCACGTATGTACGTTTATGTCTACCACTATGGCTGCTCCTACACCTCCCTGATTTTTGGATCCGTTTGTGTAGAGGACGACCGAGTCATGGTAAGTATCTAATATGCTTTCGAAAGCTACTCTGTATTCTTCATCTGCCGTCTCTCTTTCAGACAAAGCACTAAGATCGCATAAAATCGTCGGTTCTTCTCTAATACACGGTGGAAATTCACTTGGCTTTAGCGGAAGTGGCGTAGATAAGATTAATCCTAGCTCATTGCACAATTCTAACGCCCGGACGTTGACCGATCTCGGGATCCTCTTGCCTGCGAACGGGGAACGGGGAAGTTCCGGTGGCATGATTACTTCGCGAAAAGTGAACTCGCCGCTGGAAGATGGATAAAAAAAATAACTTCAGTTATTGTGAGATCGCGAAGTGAACATCAAGGTTTATGGGTCGAGTTTTAATCCTTAATTTAGTCGCCCATTTCAAGCTTATGTAGTTATACTTTCATAGAAAATGAGAATGTCAACCTACAAAGAAAACTGAGTACCAAATCTCTTCGATATTTAAACTCGGCCATTGTTATTCGTATACGTACCTACTTACGTACGTAGGTACTCGTACTATGCTTGCGTCAGAAATGTAAACGTAGCGAGAATAATATCGTAAAATAGCAAATAGAACAGAGGGAAACGGAAGGTAAATTTTATTCTCCAATAATATTCTTTGGCAAAGGTTAGTAGATATGACACTAACGGTTTTATTTACCATAATAACATTACTCTCATAATACGGTAGTTTACTCCTGAAGGTAATAAATATAATTTGTTTACCGTATGAATTTATCGGTTTCAACTGCAATGTTTCTTTCATCCCTTTATAATTCATTCTACACAGCCGAAATTTATGTTACATTCATTTCTTATTTCCGGTACATAGATTTGATAGGTACATAAGTTGTTCATTGCGCCAATTCATTGATGAATTTATCCGACAAACGAGGCGAAATTGTTTACTGTAGCAGAGGAACCAAATTGCTTATGTCGATTTTTTCCATTTTTTTTGGAAAATAACTATATGTATGTATATTTCAAATTTTCTATAGAAACAGATTTATGTACACATCCCTAAAACAGAGTTTTTCACTATTGAATTTATATACATATATTATTCAGGGATATACATATAATAGAGCAAACCATGGTTTTTTTAATCTTGAATGAACTCTATTAGTAGGTACTATTAAACATACTTAATATTTAAATACAAATTCAGGAATTCGTCGTCGTTTCGGCATCTGTCTACGTTCTCCATGATATTTCCTGTGTTCTTCAATAGTGAGAGGAGTAGTAACTACCAAGTAGCTGCACATTCCTGCAGATAAAAGCTCATCTACAACCTTTGGAACATTTACAGGAAATTTGAAGGTGCTCTTGTGGACCAGGATCGCCCATTGAGTTAACCCATGAAAAGAAGGTCTCCAGGCCCAATCTAGTGGATTTTAGAGGTGCCACATTTGAACCGGATAATATGATCACAAGGAGTGTTGATGTGCTGGTGCTTTAGTTGGTGGCAGTAATGATTATAAAGATACGGATGTAAAATAGAAGTGGAATCCTAACATAACAAAGCTGTTACTTTACGTCAACTTATGGTAATACTATTAAAATATAAAATATTTTGTTTAAATACTTACTGATCTAAAGATAATAAAGCCTCCTAGAGCTTAGCAAATAGCAAAGTTTACGCAGAAAGAGAAATACACTGTGGCCCGAAATAAAGGAGTACATTTTTTAATCTGAAATAACTTTTTTGTTTTTAGGGCGATTTATTTTCTTTTTACAGGGTTAATACCTCAGCATGTCCCCAATATGAGTGCAAATTTTGGTATAAATAAAATGTACAGGGTCGGACTTACAAATTTTTTTCTTTAATGGTGCATTTGTGATTGTTGCAAATGAAACATGTTTTAGCTAAATTTGAACTGATATGCTCTTTCGGTACGGTAAGTACCCAGAACACTTCCGTACAAACGAAATTCTCCGAAATTGTAGGATTTGCGAAATATCATTTTTTTATTGAAATAAGGAAATAATACATTTTATTAAATAACACAAATTATAACTAAGAAAATTAGCTACATAATTTATAACTTAAAGTAAAATATTATGAATGTGGCCACCATGATTGTTCACCACTTCTTGTAGCCTTCTGAGCCATAAATTGATGGCCCCATTTATTGTACGCTGTTCAAAGTTGTTCCATACAAACTGCATTCGTTCGAAGAAATGGCAGGAAAGACGTAATTTAGTGCTAAGGAGCTTCCGTTTTAGTGAAGATATTAGAAAAACATTTAAATTTACATAAATATTAAAATTCGATATTTTTCTTTAGTTTATGGCTAATGCGCGTACTTAGTACCATTTAAATAAAAAAATGATATTTCGCAAATCCTACAATTTCGGAGAATTTCGTTTGTACGGAAGTGTTCTGGGTACTTACCGTACCGAAAGAGCATGTCAGTTCAAATTTAGCTAAAACATGTTTCATTTGCAACGATCACAAGTCCGACCCTGTACATTTTATTTATACCAAAATTTGCACTCATATTGGGGACATGCTGAGGTATTAACCCTGTAAAAAGAAAATAAATCGCCCTAAAAACAAAAAAGTTATTTCAGATTAAAAAATGTACTCCTTTATTTCGGGCCACAGTGTAAATTTAAAAAGCCTTTAATTTTGTAGCAGCTGTTTATATCGAATGGTAAAATTAGTATGCGAACGATAACAATTAAAAATATAGATTATTTCCGAGAAAGCTGTATAGTAAAGAGGTTTTCAGGTCGTCACTTACGAATTTGGCGTTGCAACACAAAAATCCATTATGCCTAATTGGTGCAGTATTTTTAATAAGTCGAACAAAATTGAATCACTTTGTCAACTATGCGATAATTCATAAATTACTAAAAATGAACAAAAAATATTCAAGTAAAGGCGGTAAAGTAAAGGGGAAGGCGATGTCGAGGTCGAGTAGAGCGGGACTTCAGTTTCCCGTAGGCAGAATCTACGGGCTTCTCAGAAAGGGCAATTACGCCGAGCGCGTTGGCGTAGGTGCTTTGGTCTACCTGGCGGCAGTTATGGGGTATCTCGCCGCCAAAGTGCTCGAGTTTGCGGGCAACATGGTCAGATATAACAAGAAAATTCGTCACCTACAGCTCGCCGTTAGGAACGACGAAGAGTTGAACAAGTTGCTCTCCGGAGTTACCATCACGCAGGGAAGTGTCCTTCCGAAAAATAAAATAGCTGTCAGGATGAGTATCTTGAATTCCGACCAAATAGTTTTCTCTTGCTCTCAATGTCCTCCTGAAAATCGCTACTCTACAGATACCATTAATGGTCTTAACATCCACATTGGTAAGAAACATAAGAATCTGACTTCAACTGTTCTTTCTGTTCTCTTATTCAACCCTGAAATTACCAAGAAAGAGATCAAAGGAAAGTATTGCAACAATAATAAGGATAAATTGCGTTGAAAACAAAATAGCTGACGAAAGACATTGTGGTGGATCAAATACAAGTCTTCGTAATAGTGTCGAATCTAAGTTAATAACTTAGGAGATGTACGTGGGACTTTGACTTTATTGTCTTCTTCGGATACTAATGCCAAACATGACAAGAAGACTCTCAAGTTACTCCATCCGCAATGCCACCATCACTTGATGCCGCTGATCTAGAGATGGATTCGTTAATCGTGACTATTTTCCATGTTGAAAGCTCTATTTCATCATATCGTCTTCTGGGGGTCTGGATGCCATAAGACCTAGTTATTTGAAAGATCTGACGTCAAGAGAGGCTAGTGCATCAGGAGTTAGACTTTTAGCTGACCAACTTCACGCTTCCCGGAAAAGTAAACTCGGTGATTATTCCTATTTATATGGTGGTTCTCTATGTGCTCTAAGAAAAAAGGAGGCGGAATTCGCCCTATTGCTGTTGGCTCCATTTTTAGAAGGATAGCAGCAAGATTAGTTTGTAAGGATTGCAGTGATGCGATAGGAGAATATATTCGACCACATCAGGTAGGATTTGCTTCCAAAGGAGGATGTGAAGCTGCTATGCATGCCGCTCGTTCCTACTGCGAGTTGAACAAAGCAGGAGAGAAGATATTTCTTAAGATTGACTTAAAGAATGCTTTTAATACTTTGTCTCGTGGACAGTTTTTAGAGGGAGTCAAAATTAAAGTTCCAGGCGCTTATAAGTTCTTTAGTCAGTCGTATGGATCGCTAACATATCTTTAATTTGGAGAAGATATCATTCTTTCTGAAAGTGAATGTCGGCAAGGCGATCCTGGTGGACCATTACTCTTTTGTTTGGGTATCCAGGACATTCTTGATTCTTTGTCATCCGAATTTAACTTTTGGTATTTGGACGATGGATGCTTAGCAGGTGACTTTGAAACCGTTCTCCAGGATTTTGTTAACTGAATTGAGAATTGCAAGAAAATCGGTTTGGACATTAACACGGACAAGTGTAAGATATTCTTTTGTGGTGATTATAACTCTTCAATTCACGAGGCTTTAAACGTGGCCCCAGGCATTATCATAATAGATGAAGCTCTTTCTCTTTTGGGTGCTCCAATAACTGATTTGGCTACAAGGCCTATCTTTGACAAGAAGTTGAAGGCAATGAAGAGACTTGTTACTAATGTAAAACTTTTGCAGCGCCACTCAGGATTCTTTCTTCTAAAGAACGCTGTAGGAATTCCTAAGTTGATTTACTTATCTATTGAGATCTATTCCCATTTATGGATTTAAAGACGTTATCTCTTCTTTTGACAACTTGATTGAAGACGGGCTACTTTCAATCCTTAATTTAAAGTTCTCTAATCAAATGCAATATAGTCCAGCGTCTCTACCAATACGTTTAGGTGGAATTAGAATTCGCAGAATTAATGATTTATACTTGGCAGCCTTTCTCTCATCAGTGAATGCTTCTTGTAGACTTGTGTCCTCTAGCATTCCTTACAATTTTGAGCCACTGTCTATGATTAGCGGTTTTCGTGAGTGTTTTACTGTTTGGTCTACTCTAAATGCATGTGGTGCTCCTACTCAAGCTCAATTCCAAAAAAATTGGGATAAAGTCAACTGTTCAAGAATTTTAAATGGAATGACTTTTACTACGCTGAGAGATAAGGCTAGATTCCTTGCATCACAATTTCCTTATCCAGGAGCTTGGTTGAATTGTATTCCCTACTCTGCCTTAGGAACTCTCATGACTGATAAATGTTTTCAAATTGCTATTACCTTACGATTAGGATTAAACATTTGTGAACCTGATAAATGTTCATGCAGTGAACATGTAGACCGGACTGGATTCCATGGATTATCTTGCACGAGAAGTGCTGGGCGATATTCTAGACATCAGGAACTAAATTGAATAATTCGGCAAGCATTAGCATCTGCCAAGATTCCTTCCCTTTTTGTCTTACACGTTCTGATGGAAAGAGACTCGACGGAGTTACCTTAATCCCTTGGTCTAAGGGTCACAATCTAGTTTGGGATGTCACTTACTCGGATACTCTAGCTCCATCTCATGTATTAGCATGTTCAAAGGAAGCTGCTGCTTATGCTAATGTGGCGTCAAAACGGAAGGCTCGTCATTACGAAGAGATTATCCAACAAGGCTATCACTTCGTTGCCATAAGCTTAGAGTCTCTTGGTTCATTTACCTCCGAAACTGTGGAATTCTTGAATGATTTGGGAAGAAGATTACATCAAGTAACTGGTGAGGAAAGGTCTCGTTTATATTTGATTCAGAGAATCAGGGAACTGTGCAAGCGTGCTTGGAACTTTACCACCCACTGCCCAGTTGGATGAGATATTTTTACTATAATTTTTTGAGTGTGTTTATTATGTTTAAATTTGTAAAACAAAAAAAGTTTACAGAAACATTTCAAAACCTGGTGAATTTTGGCACGGCGTGACATTGTCAAGAACTTTTGTGTTATTTATATGCTTTTAACAATATTGTATTCGTAACAGGGAACAATTTTTTTGAATTTATTCTTTAGAATTATGATGATTGTTAAAATATGAGAGGAGATATGTTCATTCATTCAATTGTATTGGAGAAGTTCGTCTTTGTAGAAACTAATTTCTGAAAACAAAAAGAAAGTTTTTGTTATAAATGACAATTGTTGTAATCATTGGCATTTTATGTAATGAAAACAATAGGAAGAGTGAAATGACAAAAAGCTTTGTCGACGTAAATGACAAATTAATATTTGTTTTCCATTGTGGCATTAAAATTACCAAAAACTCACGTAATCAAATAGGTAATCATTGCTTTCCTACGACTTAGTGAAAGGTTACAAATTTTCTAAGTTTAGTAAACATTCCAGCAATTTTTGAATTCCAGCTTAATTATTTGTCTACTTTGTTTGATCTAGATAGCATGTAGTGCCAAACGAATATGTATACTTAAAAAGATGCGCCAAAGCACGTATGCGCGCCTCTCTCTCACACATACTTTCTATGCGATTCATCTACTACTATAGGTGCTATATTAATTTGATTTTTATAGGTCGACCAAACTTGTCATTTTTCCTGTTTGCCAGCGTGACTATTTAAATTCAATTTCATCAATAGAAACAATTGTACATATTGTCATTTAAAAAGTCTGCTGTTGTCCTCGAATAAGATATTTATTTACAAACCTTGTAAAATAATATTTTCGCAGTTAATAAAATTATGTAGGTATCTGTTGTAAATGACAAGGTATAATTAGTAAAATTTAATTACTTTGTACTTTTTAATAAGTATATCTAATTTACTATAATATGGTATGGAGAAAATTAACAGTTTCATGAGTAACAACCCATTCCAGTTGCAAATGTGTCGAGAGAATTGTTCAAACGACCAACTAATACGCTTATTTAATCAAGTTCATTGTCATTATGTCACTATCCTACAATTCTTATTATTTCTTAGTTTGTCAAGAAAAAGTCTACACGATGAAGTTGTTAACGAAATTCTAGGTCAAGGTACTGTTAACCTGTAGGACAACACCCACAAAGGCTATAGATTTCACTTGCCTAACTTTTACTTTTATTCTTACGGTTAAATTCCATACCCTGCTCCAGAATTAAATATTTTGCCAATATATAAATTATTTATATACGAAACAATTACGCAACTTTTCACTTTTGTACTACCTTTTACATAGAAAGTTAAACCGATGAGTGTGCATAATAAGAAAACACTTTTGATTTTCATAAATAAGAAATGGGAATGTATTCAAGTTGGTTTTAATAATAAAACAATAAAAGCAAAATAACATAATGCTAATTTGTTTCACTTGTGCTGAAATTTTTCTTTCGTTCGCGCTGTTGACACACATATTTTGCTAATTGCCTATCATGTGAACAATATTAACTTTCCTCAAACTTAATAGAAATAAATTAATTAAATGTCAATACCTAGACATTATCAGCTCGTGATGCCATTACATAGGATTGTATAACATTTTTGAAAGAATGAAATAAGGTTTTATAAGTTTTCACTAATCATACGAACGAGGATACTATATAATTGTACTATAATTCACGTCGTAATAAATGTTTATTAATAACCACAATTTACTCTCAAGGTATGTGAAATGTAATGATTGTATAGTATTTTCTCCTTATCTTTCTTTTAACAAATTCCCACATTTATTCCTAACGGGTTTGTCAAAGAGAAATGTGTCAATATTAATCAGATTAAAAGGAGCAGAATTTTTCCGAATGTACGACGAGAAAACGCCAAGCAAGTATGTAATTCAAATTAAAAGACGATTTAATTTTTATTTCTGTAAGGTTCATATAGAAAGTTTGGAACCATATGTTGCATAGTTCACACCACACCACTTTACAATATTCGTTAACCTTTACTCCTATTTTGTGTGAATGACTCAAGAGAGTCGCTCCCATTCTACAAATCATATTGACTCATTTCTTACGATGCCTCTCTACCATTTTTACTTCCCGAGTACGAAGTAAAAGGGAAGTATTGTATTAGTTTTCCAAAAAAAAAAATTTGACCTATGGAAATTTTTACATATCTTTGCGTTTCCGAATACGTAGATTCAAAATATGCAAAAAAAAATTTTCCGTCTGTCGTCTGTAGTCTGTAGTCTGTAGTCAGTAGTCTGTAGTCTGTAGTCTGTAGTCTGTAGTCTGTACGTACACATTCCTTGCAACGCTCTAAACTCAGAAACTATTAAAGTTATCGAAATGCGGTTTTCGCCAATCGATTACATTCGGGCCAAGGACGAAAATGCTGTTATTACCTTTGATGACGTCACTTCCGGTATAAGCTAAAATGGCGGCACTCATTTTTTTTATAAGATAAAGTTGCAGTTTTTTTTATGTAGTTTAAAAGAGAATTTTTTTTTTAATTCAGCAATATATATTGTGCTATACTTATTTTTTGAAAAAAGTGTTAAAAAAAATAATTATTAAAAAATGACTGCAACGCTCGATACTCAGAAACTATTAAAGTTATCGAAATGCCGTTTTCGCTAATGAATTACATTTGGGCCAAGGACGAAAATGCTGATATTACCTTTGATGACGTCACTTCCGGTGTAAGCTAAAATGGCGGCACTCATTTTTTTATAAGATAAAGTTGCAGTTTTTTAATCTAGTTTAAAAGAGAATTTTTTTCTGAATTCAGCAATATATATTGTGCTTACTTATTTTTTGAAAAAAGTGTTAAAAAAAATAATTATTAAAAATCGACTGCAACGCTCGATACTCAGAAACTATTAAAGTTATCGAAATGTGGTTTTCGCCAATCGATTGCATTCGGGCCAAGAACGAAAATGCTGATATTACCTTTGATTACGTCACTTCCGGTGTAAGCTAAAATGGCGGCACTCATTTTTTTATAAGATAAAATTGCAGTTTTTTATGTAGTTTAAGAGTATTTTTTTCTGAATTCAGTAGTATTTATTTTTTGAAAAAAGTGTTAATACGAGGGAAGTCTCGTGGCAACTTGCCAGAATTTTTCTTCAATATTTGTGTAGAATTGTTTTTGTTACTTGGAAAATACTGTCTTATTCAAGCTCTTTTGTAAGTCAAATAAAATCGACTTCCGGGTGTCGGACAGTGTCATAGTAGTCAAAGTTTCGCCTGCTGTCGTAAGGCACTTCGTCAGGACAAGAAAAAACAATAAAACTAATAAAAAGATAAAACTCTTACCAAAATGAACCAACAGAAACAACACTACACTACTACACTAACCCGTCCACTTTTTACTTTTATTTTCTGATTTTTTCGTTTCCCTTTGACCCCTTACGTAAGCGGGTAAACAGTTTACTGTTTCACTACGATAAGGTGGAAGCCCAAAAGTTGATTTTATTTTACCGACTCTGGCTCTGGAAGGCTCCGTTCTGACATCGAAAATCTTTTGTACGTAGTTCAGTTCAAGATATTGCACTACAACACCATAATGTGATAAGGATCTAAAGAAAGTTATCGATAGTGGAACTCCATCAAAGACCATTACACAATCTGAGTGGTGCGGAATAAACCAATTTGGAACAATTTGATCGTGATGGTCCTACCCACGGTTCTGTCTTGCGAAAATTGTTGATGCATGAATTGAAGTACCAGTGAACTGCTCCCACGAGGGTTTGAACACAACAATATTTTGGGTTATAAGTCCACTTAAGGATACCGGCAAGTGCACAAACACGCGGGAATGTAAGATGGCCTCTCTCGCATGATACCGATCTAACATCAAGTTTTACGTGCACTTACTTTGAGGGCAGTCGGACTAACGCTTTCGCTTTACAGGTATTACAGTTTGCTACCTACTCTAGTATGGGCTGACCCTTCAAGATCAGTCTAAAGATAATGTTGCAGAGAGATAAAGTAGCCCTTCTGTGTTCCTACCGGTCCGCCAGGACTACAGTTGGCAGTTTTCCTAGTGCTTGGGTTATATGGAATCCTTTGGAGTAAATACCAGTATTAAATGACTTGTATTATACCCACCAGTAAAGATGGATATATCAAATTGAGATGCCACTTCCGTATCAAAAAATTTATGGTAGTTCCTTCCTATTGTACCTATATTGGAAAACGACAAAGTCCTCCTTCCAGGATACCTTTGTTATTCAACAGCATCTTCATTTTCAGTCGCAAGGCTGCCATTAGGGATTCCTTGGCACGTGAAATTAGTCTTGTGTGTTTGCTAGTATTAACTTACCGTTCTTACATATTTTCATTATTCTTTACCATCTCCATTTTGAGATACTTACCATTCCCGTTCTATGCGCATATTCTTTGCACCTACTTAGATTGTTATTTCCGACGCTAGCATTATTGAGGTCCTCCATTTGTATTTGAAACTGTTTTATCGACAGATGAGACACAAGGTCATTAATTAGATAACTTGAGAAAGGGGCGGAAAAAAGATTATAAATTATTTTTTAATAGGCAAGCAGTTATGGGGAAAGATTAAAAATGTAAGAGTGTATAGAGGGCCTGAAATATAAAGTATGCTTAAAGCTTCTTTATTGGACTTAAAATGAGAAAGCTCGTGAGAAAGTAAAATTGAAAATACTAAACGAAGCATAAGCGAAAAAATTAGGGCAAACTTAAAGGAAAGGAAACGGAAGGAAAATGTACTAATAGAGATAGAGCCACTGAATTAAGTGCAATTAATATGAGAGTGTTTGGAGAGCTTTAATAAATGCGGCGATAAAAGATTTGCCGAACAATAAAACTAGACAATGCTAAAAGAACAGAGTGATAAAGTTGCTTAAACACGAAAAACAGAAAGGAATGTAAACCATACAATGAAGCAAGAAAGACAGTGACAGCGAAAATAAGAAAAGTAAAACAATAAACAGTAAATTTGTGAAAAAAAGGAAAAAAAAATATATCTGTACAAATACAAAAGATAAAGTCATACCTACCTTTCAACAACAAAAAATGACTGGAAAACCAAAAATTATAGAAATATAGGGAATATATTTTCAGGAGAAGAAAAGCAAGAAAGTATTATAATAATTATAAGAAAGAATAAAGGATAGAATAAGTGGAAAATATTATAACGAGTTTAAAAATGGAGAAGCAAAAAAAATTGATAATATCGCTCCCGAAATATGTAGAAAATGCTAAATTGAATTAATAAAACTACTTAAAACCTCCCCTTAGACAATGATATTTAATAAATCCAATTTTAATTTATTAAATATCATTGTCTAAGGGGAGATTTTAAGTAGTTCTATTAATTCAACCACCA
Source organism: Pyrocoelia pectoralis (assembly GCA_036250285.1). Classification (NCBI taxonomy): domain Eukaryota; kingdom Metazoa; phylum Arthropoda; class Insecta; order Coleoptera; family Lampyridae; genus Pyrocoelia; species Pyrocoelia pectoralis. The sequence continues at coordinate 19,929,084 of CM070076.1, read as the reverse complement.
CCCCTCTTTGAGCCTATGACTCCACCATGAACTTAGAAAATGCTATGTTTAAATGTCGAAGAGGGGCACAAGATTTAATATTTGCAACTAAGCGATTAGGTGAAAAAACTATAAGAAATAATAAGAGTTTCACTTGCTTTCGTTTAAGTTACACCATAATTTTTCTCATCCTTCAACATCATGGCTCGTCTATCCGAAAATAGGGGTTTCTTGTGAACCCCCTTTAAGTTTCTTATCAATTAAACTTGTGATTACTGTTATTTTTTATTTATTTTAATTCAGTATGTGTTTCCTCTCAGCTTGTAACTTTAATGTCAAGATAAAAATTTTCGAACTATAGGTATAGCCTCTGGCTTGAGAATGGGAACAGTGTATCCCGAAACACGTCGCCACACTAACTAATGTTTATATAATTCTAATTTTCACTGAATTAAAAGTTGAAGGAGAAGGTTGTGTGTTATTTAAGATTTATGTTATCTACAACCCCTTTGACAGCATTGGACTTCATCATGATAAATAATAAGAGATTTACATTCATGTTACATTGACTTAGAAAATACTTTCGATAAATTGCAAATTTTAAGGCAAAGAAGAGAAAAAGCATTGCAGAATAGCTTGAATACCTACCTACATCGGTCAAACGAAAACCAAAGAAATGAAGCTAAATGTGAAGAAACGATGGTGATAACAGGAAAAAAACAACATATGCAAAAGTATAAATATCTGGGAACAACAATAACATTAATGAAAGAAGCGAAGCAGCCAACAGATTCTTCAAAGAAATAAGGACAATGGTAGTAACACCAGTTATAACATACAGAAATGAAAGTTGGACATTAAATAATTGAACAAGAAGTAACTTAAATGCAGCTGAAATGAAATATTTAAGATTAGTAGTGAGGAAAGTGAAAAAGAGTAGGGCTTACAATACCGGAATTCTGGAATTTCGAAAACCGGGATCTCGACCAAATTGATGCAGTATTTAAAATCGATATTCATACGTAAATACCGATATTTTGGTATTAATTTAATTTTATTTTTGTAGAAAATATTTTGGATTAATTATACATATTAAAAATGAAAGCTTCCACAGTTGTTCATTTTAATTAAAAATTATTTATTTTGGGTTAACTGTGTAGGTAATGTTTTTTATTAATTATTTCCAAACGTTTCGAACACCACTCACAGGTGCCTTCTTCAGTGGTTAAAAATTAAACGAAAAGAAAACTGACAAATGGTACAATTAAAACTAAATTGTCAACTAATAAATATGCCAACTAAATAATTAAATATTGTTATCTATGACACGAACATGCTTCAAAACCAAGTGCCAAGCCTTATTAAGGCAAATATTATCAAACTGTCTATTAATATTATTAGGATGTTTATAAAAATTGTCTTTATGTTATTTCTCTCTAATATTCTACCAAATTGGTAGAATATTAGAGAGAAATAACATAAAGACAATTTTTATTCCAACAAAGCAAATTTCTGAGTTTTTGAGATCTCCTAAGGACCCTTTAGATCCATTGACAGCTTCAGGTGTTTATAAAATTTTATGTTCTTGTGGTTTGGTATATATTGGAACTACTAAACGTAGCTTTTTAACTAGAAGGAAAGAACACATGCGTTTTTGCAGATTAAATCAACCTGAAAAATCTGCAATAGCAGAACATGCGTTAAATAATCTTAGTCATGATATTCTATTTGATAATATGAAGATTTTATCAAGAACTTCTAATTTTTATGTTCGCCTTCAACGTGAAGCTATTGAAATTTATAAACATCCTAATAATATTAATAGACAGTTTGATAATATTTGCCTTAATAAGGCTTGGCACTTGGTTTTGAAGCATGTTCGTGTCATAGATAACAATATTTAATTATTTAGTTGGCATATTTATTAGTTGACAATTTTAGTTTTAATTGTACCATTTGTCAGTTTTCTTTTCGTTTAATTTTTAACCACTGAAGAAGGCACCTGTAAGTGGTGTTCGAAACGTTTGGAAATAATTAATAAAAAACATTACCTACACAGTTAACCCAAAATAAATAATTTTTAATTAATTATACATATTTATAAATAGAGCAAAATATTTTATTTATACAGGGTGGGCCAATAGTGTGTGGATGGAAGATTGTGCGTTTAGTCAAATCCGAATTCTTCTTGTGTTCTAAGAAATTACTACGTCAATTTACAAAATTTCTATCAAAGGTAACTTGATTTTTTCAAATTAATTTTAACTTTTTAACTTTTGATAGCAGTAATATTTTGCGTTTCGAATATTTTCTAATATTTCAACTTTCAAAGTTCTGCTTTTGAGCGTTGAATTTTCAAATTATAATTTAGGTTTTATTAGCATTAATATTTTGACGTAGGTTATATTAACGGCATCGAAGTAATATTGTTAATTGAAGGGTATAAATAAATGCCATCTAAATCAGCTTATTTATTATAATTATTATGACGACGTTTCACCATTCAGTGATGGCTTTTTCGAGTCTATAATAAAGAGAACAATTTTATATAATTATGATGAAGTCCAGACACACAAAGGGGTTGTAATCGAAGAATGTTGTAAGGCTTTAATTTCTTTATATAATCATAAATAATTTCATAATAATTATAATAAATAAGCTGATTTAGATGGCATTTATTTATACCCTTCAATCAACAATATTAATATTTTGAGTTTCAATTTTTCATTTCAAATTTCTCCTTTGAATAGGTACGAAATTGTGGCCAGTGGCCATACATGGTGTAGTGGATGTACCGTTGGTATACCAATAAACTACACCTGGCAGTGTCGGGTTCGAATCCCGACCGGTTGGTGATAAAAATACCTCCGGACATGGATGTTTGTATGCGTATAGGGCTAATGACCACAGCTGTTGTACCCCCCCTTTGTGAGGCGGAAATTAAAAAAAAAAGATACGAAATTTTTGAATTTTATGTGGATTTATTTAATTTACATTTTATATTTACATTTTTGAATAACTTGAATACTTATTGAATTTGGAATTTTGAACTTTATTTCTCTTTTATAGTTTCACTTTCAGCAGTAAAAAGTCAATGTCCTAACTGAACTAATTTGTAACGCTGACCGTCGCGTCGTAACGGAAAAGATGATATAGCTAATGAACGAAAAATGGAATTCGTAAAAATTCACGAAATAATTGTAATAAAAGAAAAAGGAATTACCCGTCATATGCTTCGGGGTGCAATTGAAAGACTACAAAAATTCAAACCAGCCGTAAATTATGCAATAGAAAGCGAATGCCATCGTTACTAAATCTTTGATCGTTAAATCAAAAAAGCATTACATTTTCTGATATTAGAAATCGATTCTGTAATTGAAAATAAATCTAGGATCAAGATCCGATTTCGGTCATTCACCGTTTCTTACTCTACAACTGTGTACACTATAAAGAAAGTACATATATGAGTACAAAATTCACGAAAGTCAAATTGCTTTATTATTATCATCTTAATTAATCTGATTTCATCTGCGTCTTTCAAATGTACGTTTAATCAAACACGCTTCGTGTGTTTAATAACAACTATATTGCAGCAAACAACAAAGACATGCCAAAGTATTATATCATAAAGGGAAACATTATATTATTGTCATCTAAATAAACTATTGCAAAATTACTTCGACGTTCCGGTATTTGAACAATGGACATAAGATTTTAATATCATTTTACTGTTAAAATTGATAAATTGTATTACCTACTAAGAGAACAACTGCGTTTCTGTTATGATATTTTTATCTTTCCTGTCTTGAATTTGGATTAGAATTTTGCAGTAAAAAACTTTCGCTTCATCTAAAAAAATGCGAAGTAATTAAATCGATCATTAGACCGCATTCTTGTCTAATAAGTCTAATAACTGTAACAAAATCGTTCCACAAACATTCACACACAGGTTTTTATGACTTTTTTTGGAATTGCGAACTTCTCGTTTTGGTGTTAATTACATTGTGAAACATGTGATAAAATAATGCTTTAATATTAATGTGAGTACAATAAAAGTGGAGGGTTTTAAAGTAAGAAGCAGTTCTTATAGAGTTTGTTGTGCTGCAAAACTTCGGTAGCTTTAGTGGGGATTTTGGCAATGTGATGGGAAATCCTGTGGCGATGTAAATTACTAGACCAAGGGTTTCATCGTTATTACAGAAACCGCAATCCTTTACACGACATTTATTCACCCCAATTCTTCAACTAAACATCCGAGTTCTGCAGGCATGATAAAAACGGGCAAAAAACATTCAACTAGTACTTAGAGAATCCAGCCTCAATGTGGCATCGAGCTAGCTTGGAGGAGGTGATCCAACTTAGTATATCTAATCTTCGGTCCCACCAAGGCTTTCTTCACATTTTCAGTTTTGATTAGAATGAAACATTTCCACCAAGACCTCCGAGGTATTTCAACATGACACAAACTACGTTTTCCCCAAGCGGGACAGAATTTGAGGTTTTCGACCTCTTTTGGGAAAATTTTTAATTTTTACTAAGCAGCCTGATTGTAGTTACACAAAACCATCAGAAACAATCGCCTAAGAAGGCGGAGCTGCTTATGAACGACATATTTCGATTCATGAACTTATAAACTTTGATCTAATCAATACGACTCAAGCTATAAATGGAATACATAATCTCTGTCTGGGCAACTAACCACGTAAACATTCGCTCTATAGTCACACAATCTCTATTAAGTTCTACAATGATCGCGGTGGAGATTTGCAAATCCTGCAACAGTAAGGAGCCATCGTTTCTCATCGCCCATACTAACCAAAGGCTTATTCCGCCCTTTATTCACATAAGATTCAATCAAGAACCACAGAAGAGTTTCTAACTAATTAGACACAACCAGTCAAAAGAGCCACGGAACTTATGTATACATCACCCTAACTCACACAAACTGCCATGGCCTCACATCAACTTTTCTCTCTTTTGGAAGAGAACGACGAAACACTAATGACCGGTAATTAAAAAGGCTTCATCGTATTTCGTTCCACCTGATTAAACATGGCGAGACACTGCAGTACAAAATAAAATTTAAAATAATTAATCGGACCTAGGTTGCCTAGTTACATATTGCATCCTTTGACCAAAACATATTCAAGCAATTTTTTACTTTTTTCTCTTTTTTGTTAATCAAATTAATACCGATACTGTAGTTTAGTGGTAGAGTGCTATGCTACGATACCGATAATTGTCCAAATATGTGCCAAGTACCACCATCCGTAGCTTACACCTTACAGTAGTTCTCAATCGCGTTTTCACGTCAAAAACGTGACGCTATTTTCGATTTTTCGTTAACGTTTCTTTGCACTGCTTGCGTTTTCCTCTTATAGAGAGTGAAGACTTTCATTTCAAAAAGAGGGTTTTTGGTCATATTTTATGGGAAAAAAAATATGGAAACGTATGTTTTGAGAAACAAAATGTAAAGAAAAAATTGTTTACCTATTCATTGCCCAACACTTTTTCAGGGATTTTGCTACCTATAAATTTGATAGTTCTTAAAAACAAAATTTAAAAGAAGAAAACTATTTTTTAAACTAGCTACTTAAAGAATTTTTACATTTAATAGTCCAGTCAATGAATGCTCAAAAAGGAGTATAGAGGGTTTGGAAGAGGGTAGTTTTTTTTCCATCGGTAATATGTCGGGAGTACTTATGAGATAAACATACTAAAAGTCCTGACGTTTACACCTTACGCTAGAGGGGGGAGGGGGGTGGAAAGGTCTCGTTTTTCTGTTTTTCGCTTTTATCTCGTTAACGGTGGGTCGTATGATAAAATTTGGTATGAGCAAAAAGAAAGTTTATTAACTTTACAATGTTATTGCTTATAATCATTTTTCTTCTATTCCTTATAGTTTCCGAGATATCTGCACGCAAAAATCGTCAATTTGAAAAAAACAAAAAATTGGTTACTTTTTGTCGAAGTTTTGTTTCTAACTCTTTAATCCTTCGTTTTACAGTAAAACTCATAAGAATAAAAGTTGTACAGTATTAAATTACTTTTAAAATTATGTATTGGTTGAAGGACACACAGGGGAGCTAGAAAGCATCAAATTGGGAGAACAAGAACGACGTTACCGATTGAAGAAGTCGGTAGAGATTCATTTCGACCTAAATATCGAAATTACAGTACAGCAAGAACCTCTGCTTTCGAGTAAACATAATAAAGCAAGGCTTATCGGTATGCTCAGACCTACATTTGAAAAAAACAATATTGACACACTTCAAGGTTCAGACGACGCTGATCTTCTAATTGTCAGTACAGCTATCGAGCAATCGATTCAAGGAAATTTCAACGTTGCTGTTGTTAGGGGAGATGTTTCTTACAGCTATAAGTCTTGCCGACCATGATATTTTATTTATAAAACCTGGCCGAGTAAAAGTAGAAAGAAATGTTTATTCCACCCAACAGATGCAGAAGCAAGGACTAAGTGAAATTCTCTTCCTACACGCATTTACGGGCTGTGACAGTACCTGTGCAGCATTTCGCAGAAGTAAGCTTGGATTCGTTAAATTATATTAAAAAAACGAAGATATCCAAAAGGCACCGAAGGTTTTTCATAATGCTCCCTCAACAGCGACTCAAGTTCAGGAAGCTTGGGTGCACTGCATGATGAGGTGGTACGGTGCCCTATCCAAAAATTTATCAAATCTCCCACCAAGCGAAGGGGCCACGATAGAGCATTCATTCCGGGTATTTTTACAAGTGCCGTTATGGTTAGGCCAGAGAGTTAACCCAGAATTGTAGGGTTGGGTCTGCGAGCGCAAGGCAGATAATACCCTTGTGCCTGTTCGCAATAGACAGCTGGCAGCGCCAGAGAAAATATTAAATACAATCTTCTGTAAATGCTCTGGAGATTGCACTTCAAGCAGATTTGATGTGGGTGTATAAAACTAGCAATTAAGTAACTGTTCATCGTTATCCCAGAACTGCCAGGGTCATTGTTTCAATGGTATCTCCATATTATCCAATGAAGGAGACAACTTGGATGAAATGAAAGTTTGCGCCCTCGATTTTTTTGTGGATATTGAGACGGAAGAGGAACCAGATCGGGAACCAGAACACGAACCAGATGCAGGGCCCTCACTGCCCAAGCGAGCAAGATTATAATTTTTTTAATTTATTGCTACTAGATAGAAGCAAATTAGTAAACCGATACATTTTAAAGGTAATTTAATGCTGTATAACTTTTATTCTTAAGAGTTTTACTGTAAAACGAAGGATTGAAGAGTTAGAAACAAAACTTTCACAAAAAGTAACCAGTTTTTTGTTTTTTTCAAATTGACGATCTTTGCGTGGAAATATCTCGGAAACTATAAGAAATAGAAGAAAAATGATTATAAGCAATAACATTGTAAATTTAACAAACTTTCTTTTTGCTAATACTAAATTTTATTGTACGACCCACCGTTAACGAGATAAAAGCGAAAAACAGAAAAACGAGACCTTTCCACTCCCCTCCCCCCTCTAGCGTAAGGTGTAAACGTCAGGACTTTTAGTATGTTTATCTCATATGTACTCCCGATACATTGCCGATGAAAAAAAAACTACCCTTTTCCAAACCCTCTATAATCGTTCATTGACTGGACTATAATAGCCAAACGGATTTTCATCTCAATGTCTATACAAATGCCAACGAATTATTCGTATATACCTTATTTGATTGATTAGTCCATCTTTTCGGAATACGATCAGTTCTATCAAAAGGGGACCATCTCAGCTTCTAAGCCACTGATATTAATTAAGATCACAGCATCATACGACATTCGTGCAAAATGTAAAACTTCAGTTTGTAGCAATTCCTGAGACATTAAAAAAAATGACGAAGACGTGCATTTTTTTTAATGCACGTCTTCGCCCATACATTCAATTGGAAAGCACGTATTTTCTAAAAACGTTTATTTCAGTGTTTCCTTCAATTTTAATGTAGTTATATTTGTAGATATTTGCCTTAGGTTGGTAGCTCACTAGACAGTCTGGTTCCCACAGATGGCTGCTTAGTGGAGCACACGCACTAAACGGCCATTAATTTCAGACTCAGGCAGCCAACAACAAGCACGATTGCACGGCGGCCAACTGGAATAAATCACAAATATAATATATGAAGAGAATTTAATAAAAAACGAAAAAATTGAAGCGGCTGTCAAGCTGGCTGCTTAATATTTCGGCCCAGTGAGCCACGAGCCTTAAGAGCTAAATTCGTCTAAATGAGATTCAAAAAAACTCGAGGGATGAAGAAAATCTTTAATGTGGTACAAACATGCCATACTACAATGTTTACCGTAAATATTCTTACCGATATTTTATTAAAACTTTGGACCCTGTTTTTCGAAAACGAAGCAAATTAACATATTACGTTTATATGAATTTTTTGTCATAAAATATGAAGTCACCTTCTGAAATCAATCATCTATACAGGGTGATTCATTAAGAATGTCCAATCTCTGAATTGTAGATTCCAGACCTCAAAATATGATGATTCTGCCCAACATGCCTTATACAAATATTGCTAGTTTCCGAGATACCGGGTGTTTAAAGTTTAAATATGAATTTTGATTTTCGCAATAACAATTAATTAATGTGATTAAAAATAATAGACAAGGGTTATTTGATATGAAGAGATCTTTGCGAAAACGGATCATAAATAATAGTTTATTGTTGTTACACATTTAGAGAATAAATTTTTTTTTTAATTAAAATTTATTGAACTGTTTAGAAGCAAATAACTCGATAACTGATCGAGTTACACGAATCAAACAAGAGTAACTTTTTTTTGTAGAATCTAACGCTTTTCCATATTTTATTATTAGTTTGGTAATAGTTCAGCCGAAAAAAATTTTTGCTTAGATTTACTAAACACAACCAAGTATAACTAGCGCCCTCTATTAGCAATGCTAAATTAGAGTCCAAATTGGCAATCCTCATGCAAAAAAAGGTAAAACTGCCAATTTTCAAAAAGAAATTGTGAAAAAATAGAAAGTTATTGCGAAAATCAAAATTCATATTTAAACTTTAAACACCCGGTATCTCGGAAACTATCAATATTTGTATAAGGCATGTTGGGCAGAATCATCATATTTCGAGGTCTGGAATCTACAGTTCAGAGATTGGACATTCTTAATGAATCACCCTGTATATTTAAATAACATTTTTTAGTTGTGTTTTTCCCGTATCATATTCTTCAATTAAGTGCTGTTGTTTGTGTTTTGTTCGTCCGTCCACCTGAAACCTTTTACAGTAGATAAACTATACCATGAATGTGTGCCAAACGACCTTATACGTTTATATCTAGAGAGGGAGCACCCCCATTAATTATTTCCTAAAGAGCTGTTTCCACCCCTAAAAAACTTCCTATAGGTAGCATTTGGACTGTACACAGCAATTTCCTATCATCGGTTTGAAACTTTGTCTCCCATGTTGGAAATTTGCATTTATATCTAAAAAAATACCAAATATATTACTTCGATGGACAAAAACAAACTTTAAGAGTTTCATTAGGCTATAGTCATTATTTGTGATCGGGAATGTCCAATATCTTGGGGATAGTGACCCCTACGACCCTACCCCTCTTTGCCTCCTAAATGCGCACAATTCTATCTGTTTTATTATTTTCAAAATTATTACTACTTAATTTGCAATGAAAACTTAACGTCAAGGTTCAGGTTACATCCTAGAAAGTGCCCTTATAACACAGTCCAATCTAAACTAGGCTCTATTCGATTGTCGGTAGAACTACCACAGATTTTTACTTCGGCCGATGCTGACCATGGGCGCCGGAAGTCCTAAATTTAGGGGGGGGGGGGGGGGGGGGGCACGATGAAATTTCCACCAATTAGTATACCTACTCAATATCTTTAATAACATTTTAATTTCGACATAGATAACAGACTCATTACCTAATTTTAACTTGAACATGTTCACTTATTTCTGATCAGAAAAAAGCAATGAAATATTACTTCTTGTTTTTGAACTTAATAAAACATTCTTTAATTTTTTTAACAAAGAATTTATGCACACTAAGCGCACAAAGCCCAGTCAACTTCTCTTCAGACATAGTGGACCGCAACCATGTCTCAAAGTACTAAATTATCTTCCAATAGTTGTTGTTTGAGGCAGAGCCAGAAAAATGTTGAATACTTTTTTACGCTGGGAAAAAATCAGTGTTTATCTAACAGTTCAACAAGTTTCAACTTCCAATCTCATTATCACAACCTTTTTGAGTCAACATTTGCTTCCACGTTTCCACTTCAACTTCAGAATTTTCGATATCGTATATTTTTGAAATGTTAGAATTATATTTTTTTATGATTCCACATTTTCAATTAACAACTGTGGATGCAGAAGTGAAAGTGCAAATGCGCCTCTTTACCTCCTGAGAAAATCGAATCTCGGCAGACTGAAGTTTTACCATAGTTAGCCCTTTGAGTTTATTTAGCTGTTAACCTGGAAAGTTTTACTGGAATATCGAATTTGTCTCCAAACGTCGTGCATTTTTGGAAAATATCTTTGAAAATCTTTTCAGCATCACTTCTGTGATCTTTAAGGACGAATAAAAGAATTTGTTTTTATTTTATTTTATTTTATTTTATTTTATTTTATTTTATTTTATTTTATTTTATTTATATTATAGGCCGAGATCTAGGAACAGCGAATTTCCAAGCACCTCTACGCGCAGAAACTGCTTTGGTTATTAGCACTGAATTTGTAGAGGATTTTTAGTAGACACAAGAGTAATTGCAATGAAAATTCTTCACTGGCATTTACCTCTGCAACAATTTCTTCCAGAACAATATCCCCGCAAATTTTAATTAAATAATTGTTCTGAGTTTGGTGAGATCGCCACTTTCTATTCTGAAATTTAACAGGTCATCAAAATTTCCTAAAGATTTACCATGAAGCGCTAAATCGTGGATCCCACAGTAAATTATTATCGAAATTATGGGAATAAGTTTGTTCTATTTGATTCAATTTTGTCTTCTTTAAAATTGTTCAGTTGTTCAGTGATTCGAGTACTTTTAGCCTCAATAATTTCTCGAAAATTCATAGCCTTCAGCATGCATTCACGGTTCCATTCTGAAGCAATAATAATCCTTTCTCGCGTTCTCGTGAAAGTCCTTGAAGTTTTTATAAGGCTTTATTATGAAAGGCCCAAAAACTCCTCTTCTTAAACTCGGACGAAAAGTGACACAATTCTTGCAAGAAATCAAAATAAATTGAACTAATTTCATTTAGTTTAATTTACATATTTATATTCCCAATTTCCCAATTTGTATCTAGAGGAGGGTAAACGCCCTTCTTCCCCCCCCCCCCCCACGTTTCAGGCGCCCATGATGCTGACGTAAATGAACAGGAATTTATTATTACGTTTTCTGATTTTTTTCGACTATGTTTACTCTCCTCTTATAAATTGCTCAAGATTAACCAAAATTCAGTGTGGGTGGTTATATTGAAAACAAATTAGTTTTGAATTCAGGTACCGATTGTGAAGCATATAAACTACCTTCGAAAATGGATGTTTATCAGTGACAGCTAATATACTAATAAATTGAAACCCTCCACCCATTTTTTAAGAGTGAATGCTAATTTAAAAATAACTAGAACTCGATATAGGCAGTAGGATTGCAAAAAAATTCAAATTTATTATGTTCCAAATAAGAGTTATTGATTAAGAACAAGATTTCAAAGACAAAAAAAATATCCTTAGTATATAGCCATTTACGTTGCAATGCCCCTGAAGTTGGACCAAGCCTTTTATTTAAACCCTTCGTATTACATATTAACTAGATTTAATGGTACTTTTTCTTAAGAAACAACCTTAACTTCGGTTTCCTTATTTCCTCTTTAATATTTTAACATAAATATAAATTGTTAAGGCGTTGACGCGAAATGTGTTAATTTGAAGGAGGTAACTCAATGTCACTTTTAATTATTGAATATTTTATGTTCAGGAGAGTTATCCAAAATAGAAATTGTTATAAATTTAGAGAATACTTTCATATTTAACATTTAATTAAGATACAGTTGGAAACTGATTAACTGATACTCATAATACTCGATTGGATGTTTTTTATATTAATAAGTATTTTAATAAATAATAATTGGAAACGTTGAAAAATTCACTTCATGCGATAGAGAATGTTGCTGCAAATTCGCAATTGTGGAGATATTTCAGATGTAGTTGTAGATTTTCAATCCTTTTGTTTAGATACATTAGTGTGCAAAAATTCATACACTTTCTCCCAATAATAGATTTCTGGAACTGGTAGATATACCCAAAAACGTTGGAAAATTCACTTCATGTAATAGAAAATGTTGCTGCAAATGCGCAATTGTGGAGATATTTCAGATGTAGTTGCAGATTTTCAATCCTTATGTTTAGATACATTAGTGTGCACAAATTCGTACACTTTCTGCCAATAATAGATTTCTGGCACCAGTAGATATATCCAAAAACGTTGAAAAATCCACTTCGAACCTTGTAATAACACCCTTCATTCTTTATCGTCATTCAAATACAATTCAAGTGCGAATGCTATAGCCATTTTCGCAAATAGACGGGTTTTTGGGAAAATGTGAACTATCCACTCTGGAAAAACTTGCAAAAGGGACTTCTGATCCCCAGATGTGGAGGTGAATGTGAATAAATCAGTAAATCTCTCAGCTCTTTGGCAAATGAGCCACAGGCAAAAAAACTACTAATTCTATTACTACACCATAAATTAAAGTACCCCAGTGTCCCCACACCATGTGTCACTATCAAGGACTGTAAGTGATTTATTAAAAATTTAACAAGGGTTACTAAATTAAATCTTCTCATGATACCGCTCATTACCAAGCACTCCGCACCCATCACTAGGTGATGATGTAGATGGAAATCCAGAAAATCTAATTAATAGAAGGTAATCAAAGAAAAACAGCCATCATTTCAACTGCTCTGAGTTTAATTAAAATCGTCTCCATTGAATACAAAATGGGATGTGCGAGAGCTTATTGTGGCTGTAGTCATCAGGTGATCTGAAATTTTCTGCATAAGGACGATCGTGTGATAAGAAAACCTTACTCAAGCAAGACAAAAACCCCCAAGACGAGTCAACACTTGTACCAAGTGAAATGAATCTTTGAGTTGTTCAATTATTTTTAATTTTGAAATTAACAAAATATGCGTTGAGAAATTAACTTTAACTTTCATGTCTCTACAAAGCCTGGCTTTTTGGCTTTATCTATAGATACTATATGCCGCATATCAATAAATCTCTTGCATTTATCATGTATTCGTGCTTCAGATTTGCATTTTAATTAAACTGCATTCTACTTGCTAATACATCCTCGGCCTTCGTTAGTTATCTGAATCAGGGTTAAAGAAATAAATGGATTCTTCTAAGAAGCGTTCTTCCAGCTCCAACAGTTTATTGGCCGAATAATTAAAGGTGGAAACTACCAAATCTGAGATTTCTTCGAAATTAGCATCTTTTACTAATAAATATAATGACTTACTCTTTTCACTGCGAAAACAAACTATAACAAAATTTTTCTAACGAATTGTATTTGAAAATTAAATTAATTCCAGATTCACTTTCGGAAATTGTTATCGTGGTACACGATATACGATATAAATCAAAGGAATTTGCCAAACCTCTCTCTTTATTATGTATTCATCTCTTTTATGTAAATTTACTAAATTGTTAAACTCATGCTCACACATTTCATTACGAAGTCAACTTCTTTAACCTTCTCAAGGTTAAAAAAAGTGAAATGAAATGGTTGTCCATAATTTTTTACAACACTATCACCAAAATTTCTTATAGTGGTGATAATTTATATTATTAATTATAAATTATTATAAATAACAAATGAACGCACCCACAAAATCTTCAACCTCTCAGCTACACGACGCGGACGTTTTCCATTATAATGATAAATTAAATTAAACGCACAATTAGCGAAATATGGTTTTCTCAATTAAATTATTGACCACAACTTTAATTAGTAATTAATTGCGCAATGAATTTACGTCATTACACGTTCTCGAATTACATTCCCGCGATTTAAGTAGTTATTTCCAAGATTTGTGAAATTGACCACCCAAATCAACAAGTTTCCAACACATTTACGGCAAACTATAACAAGTGAGTCACTCCCTTAATTATAATTAAATACCGCTTATTTTACTTAAAACTAAATTAAAAAACGATATAAAAACGAGGTTGTTCTTCACTTCCTTTCCAAAGTATACGTTATAAGAAATTTCATTTTCTAGAAGTGTGATTAAGAAAATCCGCTTTGACATGTACGTCAATGTCAAAATTGTCCAACATCTTAATTACAGAAAGAAACCCTAAAGGGACATAAGACTTAATTTAAACTAATTAGAGAGAGTAATACTGACGAAGGAACTTATACAGATAAAAAGTAAAATTTATTAATTTTCAAATCACCTTTTAATTGCCTATAAAACAACACAAAAGAAGGACCCTTTTCCAAAAATGTTCTTGATTTTGGATTACGGTGGGAGGGTGGTCAAAAGTCCACGCGCACATAGGCCACCTATTAGGGCCCTTTGTGATACCTCCCTGATTAGAGTCGTTCGACCCCGCAACGTCACACGTGAGATAAACCGGAGGATGCTGAACAGGGAAGCGGCTCTATTCTTAGCCATGTCCGGCGAGGATTCCCCCAACATTAGATTCAAAACCATAATATGTAATACACAGTTAAATTCGTAATAAAAAATACTATCGATTACAGGGTGTTTCGTTGGTTGCGGCGATATAAAAAAATAAAGTTGATGATGGTTTCTCGGAGACGAAACGTCGAATAAAAAAATTGAAAAGGCCATCTAATAGGATTCAAAAAGTGACAATGAAGAAGTATCTTTGCTTTTTAAAAATCTTTTAAAATAAACGAAGGAATTACGAGAAAAGAAAAACCCAAAAATCGCATTTTGTTTTAAATCTAGGAAACGATATACCTACAATAATAAATGAACTTTTGCAAACTACATGTGAACATGCCCTAAATTATACAACTTTTCTCTAATTTAACCGCCTTCGTATCTCTTATCGTTTTCAAGATCCTCATCATAGTGGTGTATTGGGGCCGGAACGCACCGAAACGGCGTTCCGTTACTTAGCTGGAACGCGTTCCGGTGCCTTTTTTGGCGATAAAGAAATAGAATCTCTCTGCCAACACTTTAATTTACCTTAAGGGAAAATATACAGTGTGTCCCCGGATAGGTGAAACGACTCTTGTGAAAGATAAAAAATTTTCGATATAAAATTTCATTGTTTGGGGTTCAGCCCTGCTTAGTTAAAGACTAATTTCTGGCATAATTTTAGTTTTCTAAAATCATGTATGCCTTGGATATTTTCAAAAATCTGATTTTTTGTTCTAGTAAACTACCTTTGTTAGTGAAGATATAACAAAATTTGATTAACAAAAGTTGTTTAGAATCATGAAAGAGTCCTACTTCTAGAATTTCAAGCACCTAGGCCAGTGGTCGGCAAAGTGCGGCTCCAGAGCCGCATGTGGCTCTTTAGCTCCTTAGGTGCGGCTCTGGAACAAATATCCACGGAAGGCGCAATAATATTTTCATTAAAAAAAAAACTTGGTAAGAAAAAAATTACATCTTATTTTGATAAATTAAAATTTTTCTATAAATCGAGAACATGAATAATTTTTTGTTTAAGTTATTTAGTGTAATAAAAGTTTACTAAACAAGCAGATTTGGCTCCCAATTGTTTTTTAAATTGTTGTAATGTTCATATTTGGCTCTTTCGCTAATAAGTTTGCCGACCACTGACCTAGGCCAACGTTGATGTTTTGGCAAAAACGACTCTTGTGAAAAATAAAAAATTTTCGATATAAAATTTCATTGTTTGGGGTTCAGCCCTGCTTAGTTACAGACTAATTTCTGGCATAATTTTAGTTTTCTAAAATCATATATGCCTGGGATATTTTCAAAAATCTGATTTTTTGTTCTAGTAAACTACCTTTGTTAGTGAAGATATAACAAAATTTGATTAACAAAAGTTGTTTAGAATCATGAAAGAGTCCTACTTCTAGAATTTCAAGCGTTGATGTTTTGGCAATTTACAATAATTTAGGTGTTATGACTCTTGTAAAAGCGATAAAATTCTAAATAAACAAAATAAATAAAAGAATTTCTTTAACAACAGTCATATCACCTATCCGGGGATAAACAATATTAAACTATCAGGTAAAAATTATTGTAAATTGCCAAAACATCAACGTTGGCCTAGGTGCTTGAAATTCTAGAAGTAGGACTCTTTCATGATTCTAAACAACTTTTGTTAATCAAATTTTGTTATATCTTCACTAACAAAGGTAGTTTACTAGAACCAAAAATCAGATTTTTGAAAATATCCAAGGCATACATGATTTTAGAAAACTAAAATTATGCCAGAAATTAGTCTTTAACTAAGCAGGGCTGAACCCCAAACAATGAAAATTTTTATCGAAAATTTTTTATCTTTCACAAGAGTCGTTTCACCTATCCGGGGACACACTGTAAATGGAAATAGGGATTACTTGGGGGAATGGGACGATTCAGCGCCGCCGTTTCAGCGCCGCCGATTCAGCACCGCCGTTTCAGCGCCGGGCCTTTCAGCGCCGGCCGTTTCAGCGCCGGCCCATTTCAGCGCCAAGAAGTTTGTGCTAAATTAAATATTGGTATACATGTATATGATTTAATTTGGAAAACATTTTTTATCCGATTCTGTCAAAAAATGTCGTTATATAAATTAGATTTTTGGGCGAAAAGGGAAACTTTTCAATAATAATAAGTGTAGTTTTCCGGTGGTAGTCAATAGTGCGAATGCGAAAAACATTTATCGTCCGTATAATTGATATACGTTTTGTTTATCCGATTCTGTTTTTGATCCTATATTGTCGGTTATACATATAAAAATAAAATGAACCACCAACAAAATTTGTGAAGGTCGTTATAATTGCCTACAAGATAATTTAATTTCATTAGTTAAGTAACATTTTAATATTATCCAGAAATTATTATTTTTAATTAGTCATTTCTACGAAACCAGACCTTTTAGATTTAGTTATTTACCATGGTCATAAATTTCATTTAAATCCTTTATATTTAATCAAGCGTATAATACCTTTTCATTTTATGCTTAAAACGTCAATCATACTTTAAGTTAAGCCAGAAACATTTCAGTTGCGTTTACGTCCTGTGGAGTTGGCATGTACCTGGCTACGTGTTGGTGGTACCTATGGTTCCCAGATTTCCTGTAGCTATGTTCCACCAATCCGAATATTGTATTTTCTACCCTTTTTGCTTGTTCCGAACTATTAAATACGGTGTAATATACATTCAGAAGAGAAAGAGAAAGAGTACTTTAAATTATTTCAAAGGTAGTGGTCGTTCTTATTATAACATAATACTGTACAATTTTTTGAATTCAAACATTAAGATGGAAGCTAGAATTATAAGTTCAAGAGGGAAAGCTAAATTTCACTATGATGGCTTTATATATAATTTTGAGAAATGCTCTAAAACTAACGAGAATAGAAAATTTTGGCGCTGCGAGCAAATGGGACGTTGTAAAGCTCGAATTCATACAGAAGCTGGAGAAGTTATTAAACAAATTAATAATCATTCACACTCTTCATCGGCAGCTAGAGTGGAAGTGGCGCAAGTTGTTACTAACATTAAACGTCGGGCCGAAAATACTGTAGAAGGGACAGTAAATGTTATTAATAATTGCTTAACGAATATAGCTCAAGGTTCGGAAGCAGTACTTCCAAATAACACAGCCTTGCGGAAAGTGGTAAGACGTGTTCGGAATGCTATAAACGCAGCTCCTGCAGATCCGACAACTTTAGCAGAATTAGTCTTGCCCGAAACATACAGACAATATGTACCACAGCCAAACATTTCAGAAAATTTCTTACTTTGTGACAGCGGTGAAGGGCCGGCGAGAATTTTAATTTTTGGACGGGCCAGTTGGACCCAATTCTTGCGGACATCTGACACATGGTATGCAGATGGTACATTTACAATTGCCCCCAGATTGTTTGCTCAAGTATATACAGTGATGGTGGAAAAGTTAGGAGGTGCTATACCAATATTTTATGCCCTGTTACCGGATAAGCAGCGCAATACGTATATAAGGATGTTCGAATTAATAAAAGAGGTGGAAGAAAATTTAAATCCAAGTTCCATATATTGTGATTTTGAACAGGCAGCTTTTGGTGCAATGACTCAGTGTTTTCCAGGCGTTTCTATTAAAGGATGCTTCTTCCATCTATCCCAAAATATGCGGAAACATATAGGTCAGTTGGGATTATTAAATCGTTATAATAATGATGCAGATTTTTGTTTACAAGCAAAAATGGTGATTGCATTAGCTTTTGTAAGGATCGAGCACCTAGATAATTATCTTGAGGCACTCAATGATGAGTTACCTGAAGAACTTCATCCTTTGCTGGATTGGTTTGAAGATAACTACGTAGGCCGCATGAATAGACGTGGAAATGGCAGACGTCGACCTTTGTTTCCACCAGAAATGTGGAATTTGTATGATCGAACAATAAACAGAAATAATCGTACAAATAATAACTGTGAAGCTGCTCATCGCCGACTGCAATCTGAATTGGGGATGAACCATCCAACAATATGGAAGTTTTTAGATGGATTGCGCAAAGTCCAAAAGGGACGTGATACCTATCACGAACAATTGGTTGCCGGTAATCAGCCGCAGATGAAATTAAAAAAATATCGGGATGCAGATGAACGCATACTCCGTATTGTTACCGAATACAGAAACAGAACTGAAGTGGAATACTTAAGAGGAATTGCCCACAATTATCAAATGAATGATTAGTTGATTATTATTATACATATTGTACTGTACACATAATACATATGTATAATTATTATTGTTGTATATTTCGCTTTATTATTAATTTGAATTTAATGACTTTAGGGCATGTGATTATTTGTATCTCGCCTTTATATAAATTTGTAGTGTTTTTTCATTATATTCTTATAAATCGATAAACAAATCGTTATAAACAAATGTAAAAAAACCAAATATAAATGAATAAAAACCAAAAAAATTATGAATTTGTGTGGCATGTATAAATTTGTATTCATAAAACTTTTGTTAAAGGTTCTTAATAAGTAAGTAGTAAGAAAATAGAAATCCTGAGAACTTTCTAATACGTCATTCTCCTCGTAATGACGCCTTGCCTTTTCTATCTATAATCCCAGTCACATTAAGGTGCAATTTATTTGAAATATCCCAAGAAAACAATCAAATTATGTAATATCAATAACAAAACCGCAATTACTTCAAATATTTAATGATATTTAAGAATGTCAACTGTTTTCCAAATTAAATCGTATATACCAATATTTAATTTAGAACAAACTTCTTGGCGCTGAAATGGGCCGGCGCTGAAACGGCCGGCGCTGAAACGTCCCGGCGCTGAAACGGCAGCGCTGAATCGGCGGCGCTGAAACGGCGGCGCTGAATCGTCCTAGACCCTAGTTTCAGTAGCAAGAATAATGGGGAGAACATTACGCATTCTAAGTGATCATGTTCCAAATTTATTATGTATTTATAAAACTTCATGGGCCACCTTTGGAAATATGGAACCCATTATTTTACGTAAAAACCTGGTTGCGGTCTCATAGATCCGCCACTGACCAGCAAACAAAGCAGAGACAAACAAAGAAAATGTCTGTGATCTTATTTTGGAGTTTCTATAAACTATATTTGTTAATATTTTATATCTTGCTATATGTATATGTTTTAAAATTTATATTTTGTTTTTACTGAGCATGTCAATTATTTTTTTAAATGATGGGATCCATAAGGTGGCTGCGGTTTCTCGAAATGGGGTAATCGTAGTCAAAGTATTATGATTAATAAAAACTCAAAACCTTCCCCATGAAATTTCTTTAATAATTGGAATTCAAATACAAAATTGTACTTACTCTTGCAGCCTGATGATGACAAACCAGTTTTGTCGAAACATGTAGTGTATTTAAACAAACTTTCCTTTCAAAGTATATAAGAATACATATCAATTTAAACCAAAGAAGGAGTCTCGCGCCCTTCAACTTTTGTTAACTTCACAATCATCAATCTATTGAATTCCAATTATTAAAGAAATTTCATGGGGAAGGTTTTGAGTTTTTGTTAATCATATCATAATACTTTGAATTATTTTTTTATTTTGGGAAATAAATTTTTCTTTCGAGTGTTCCGATGCTTTTTGATTTACTGCTTATCTTGGGCGCATTGTATAATGTATTCTGTATTTACCAATAAAAAATATAATATGCAAGTCAAATTAACTGCCCTTGTACAAACTATAAAAAATTAAGAATGAATCAGAAGATGCTCGTTTGCAAGTCTAATTCATCAAATTTTATTTATGAAACATGGCAAATATGGTAAATATGAATTACCTAGATAGAATTATTAATTTAACCATTACAAATATTTTAAGATTATTAATGTTATATACGTTTATAATATTTGCATCAGTGTCACAGACTATATGTAGAGATGCTAACATGAAAGTTGTACACTTAGAAAAGTTAGATATGTAGGTACATGTGCGCCCACTGAGAGCCATAAAATTGGAAAGAAGTAAACACCGTTTAACATAAAAGAAAATTATTTCATTTCTCAACATAATCTTCTGATAAATACATTTTGCATATCGAAGTGCCTGAATCCTTTTCTCTTAATCTGCAAGGTTCATGTTTAGTACTTATTTCATTGTCCCCCTCCCTCGAATATGTTGCAATTAAAAAATAGTTACTCGGATCAAAGCCTGAACAATAGGAAGGCTGCTCCAAAATTTCAAAGCCAGCATTATGAATTGTAGAGAGTGGAAAAGCTAACTAACCAAAATATCGGATACAGCAACATATTTTTTCTTTAATTTGTCTGGATCTCTACTAATTATCGTCGGCGTCCGGCGACCGTCTATTTGATGGTTTGTGAGCATTTTATGGCGCCTGACTTAATTCAGGTCAACTATATCATGCCAAGTTGTTTCAACTGCCGGTGCCAAAAAGCCACGACAAACGTAATATTAATCCTACGATCAGTGAGTACTATATCGCCAACTAAACTTACACTTTCTGCAGCAGATGCATAAAATATACGTATTGATACTCACACAATACTTCTATTATGCCCTTATGAATTTCTTTGGGTAATAACTCTTTCTTACGGAGATACTATAAGTCTATAACAGCCCGCATTTTCAAAAAAATCACAAATACGAACTGTAATACAGGGTGTGTATAAATTGACGGAAAAGCTACACGCTGCGACATTCTTCGTTCAATTCTAAATCGAAAATCCTAATGTTACATTGTTCTATTATGCTTCGTATGTCTTCAGGAGCCACTTAAAAGAAACGTACATTTGGCAACACTCTAAACCAGCATACGACTGTAATACCTACCGTTGCTATGATACTTATGATTGAATTCTTTTGAAATCGCATTAGAATGGAAAGTTTGTGCTACAACATTGCCAAATGTGTTTTCGGTAAAAATACGTTAATAAAGAAATGTTAAAAACAAACTTTGAAGCTAAAAGAGAAATCGTTAACGAAACAAAATTATCAAAATTCCTTCATCATTCTTAAGTGCAGCTATCTCTACAAACAGATATCGAAATTAACACTTATTTATAGACCAAAAGTCCGAACTTCGAGAACCTCGTGAAGACGTATGAAGCATGATACAACATTTTACCATTGAGATTTTCGATTCAGAATTGAACGAAGAATGTCGCAGCGCGTAGCTTTTCCGTCAATTTATACACACCCTGTATATAATCAAAATTGACATACAATAAAATCAAGACACAATAAATCGACAGTAAACATTTGTTTATAAATGTTATACGTTAGTGATAATAAATGATTAGTTAGGACAAGTTATAGTAACTTGGTGGATGTGAAGAAAGCAGCACAAGATTTTTGACTTATGAGTGAGTGAATATGCTATTAGTTCATACAATTTCAGCTCGTTATTTGAGGAGATTCTGATTAAGTAACTAATAGTATAGATATTAAAGTATAAGTGGATAAACAGGTCTTTAAAACACGCGCGAGTTTTCAAGCACGACGGCGCAGCCGAGTGCTTGAAATAGAGCAAGTGTTTTAAAGACCATTTATCCACGAATACTTTACACTATTTTTTTTATTGGTTCACTTTGAAATCTGGTATTAAAATGGAAGTAAGAACTAATAATGTGAAATGGTTGAATTCGTATGTGAAATCAGTATACCTTTCGTTGTCATGGAAATGAGAAAAATGGAAATTAATTTGCAATCTGTCATTTTATTTGACAAAGTCATTGAACTATACGCTATAGTTGCGTATTAGTCCAGTCATTTTAAACATGAACATTGCAAAAAATCCTATATTAGGTTTGACTTTTTTATGTTGTTAGGTTCAGTCCCAGTAGTAAATACTCAATTTTGCAACTTCGAAAAACTTGTGGAAACTGGGGGGGGCGCCAAAAACCGCGATTTTTTCGGACTTTTTTCAGTTTTAGCCTCGTAGCTCAAAAACTACGAGTTATAGTGCAAAGAATACGATTATCTTTTTTAAACTAGACTAAATTTGCTACAATTTGAGCCTAACCGGAAGTCTGTAAGTATAATAGTTTCCGAGATACAGCTCTTCAAAAATAGGCAATTTTTCCCAAAATCTTTTTTCAACGTATCATCCATGTTTGGAGCCAGATATTGCCATAACGACGTGCCCTACGACTCTTGTCACGGAGAAAAAAATTGTAGGACATTTTATCACCTTTTATTTAAGCATAGATGCATTCCTGTGGGCCTAACAGTTCTCGAGAAAAAGACGGAAAACCGGAAAACAGTGAAATCCTCCACATATATGTAATAGCATTAGTATGATTAGAAGACATTTTCTGATTATTCTTATTTAGCCTAGCGAACGAACGCTCAAAAAGGGCTTGTAGACAGACTTTTTGATCCTAATGATTTTATTTCTAAGATGTGTTTGGAGGTGTTTGGTGATAACTGATAATTATACGAAAAGTCCCCGGCCCTACCGTATGAGCTAACTCCGTACCGTAACAAAATTTGCGGATTTGTTAAGTTTTCCCTTTGTATCTCTGGAATAGGCGATCGTAGTGGGAAATGGCCAATTATAAAAGAAAAGCTGCCTCGAGAAAATACTTTTGTTCTTTTCGTCAAACATTAACCCTATCATAAATGTATTTAGAAAAGACTAGAGACCATTAAACATGGTGGCGCATAAGAGTGAAATTGTTTGGCTAAGGATGCAGGTAATCTGTATTTAATACTCATATATCAGATTTAGCTCTAAACCTCCCACAAAATTAGTTGTTCTCTAGTGCCCTCTATTCCATCTTGAACTCAACGTTTTTTTTAAATAACTATAACATCTAATCTATTTGAGATAAAACATTAAACGGTATATGTATTTTATAGGAAATTTTATGGTCTACAACTTTTTTTTCAGCAGTTTTTGCTATAAACCCAATACTTTAGGAGCTAGGACACAATATTTGCCGAAAAACGTCGTGTAAAAGCGATTTAAAAAAAAAATGTCAATTCTTGACAGCGAATATCTCTTCAACGGATAGAGATAGAGAAAAAACGCATAGAAGAAAACTTGTAGAAAATTTAATCAGCTTTTTTTTATAATTGGCCATTTCCCCCTACGATGGCCTGTTCAAGAGATGTAAACGGAAAACCAAACAAATCCGCACATTTTGTTACGCTACTTTTCGTATAATCATTACCAAACACATCCCAGAAATAAAATCATTAGGATCAAAAAGTCTGTCTACAAGCCCTTTTTGAGCGTTCGTTCGCTAGGCTAAATAAGAATAATCAGAAAATGTCTTCTAATCATATTAATGCTATTACATATATGTGGAGTCGTAGCGATTTCACCGTTTTCCGGTTTTCCGTCTTTTTCTCGAGAACTGTTAGGCCTACAGGAATGCATCTATGCTTAAATAAAAGGTGATAAAATGTCCTACAATTTTTTCCTCCATGACAACGGTCGTAGGGCACGTCGTTGTGGCAATATCTGGCTCGAATCATGGATGATACGTTAAAAACAGATTTAGGGAAAATGCCTATTTTTGAAGAGCTGTATCTTGGAAACTATTATACTTACAGACTTCCGGTTAGGCTCAAATGGTAGAAAATTTAGTCCAGTTTAAAAAAGATAATCATATTCTTTGCACTACAACTCATAGTTTTTGATCTACGAGGCTAAAACTGAAAAAAGTCCGAAAAAATCGCGGTTTTTGGTGCCCCCCCCAGTTTCCACAAGTTTTTCGAAGTTGCAAAATTGAGTATTTACTACTGGGACCGAACCTAACACCATGAAAAAAGCAAACCTAACATAGGATTTTTTGCAATGTTTGTATATTTTTGTGTTTAAATTGACTGTACTATATAGCGTGCAGTTCAATGGACAAAGTACTCCTGTCAGATCAATAACCAATAGAATTCACGTTTTTCAAATTGGTGATGCAATCTGTCATTTTATTTGACGTAACAAATTACTCCTGTCAGATCAATAACTAGAATTCCCGTTTTTCAAATTTGTTGATGTTGGCATGGCAACTTTAAAACACGCGCGTTTTAAAAAGTGCGATTTAAACACGCTGAGGCGTGGTTTAAAAAGCTAAAATAGGACACCAATAAAAAAAAGAATTATTTATCGCTACCATTACCATTTGAATGAAAAGGTTGGAACTCGAAAGTAATAGAGCAGGTAGTGCCATTCACAGTAAAACTATAATATAAGCCGCTCACCCGCACTGTCAGTTTTTTAGTCACGAACCCAAGACTTTTCATGTTGTTTCTGCTATCCTCATCTTCAGAGAATGCAGATTTCTTTGATTTTCATTCACATCCAAAGCAATCCATGCAACTGGATTAACTGGAACAATTTCTTGTTTTTGGAGGTTGTTATTTACAATGCATTAGCAATTTACTTTTAATTAAGGACTAATTTTTAAAATAGAATACAGCTGTTTCATCTCGCCGCTCGTGTAGCTGTCGAAAAATTATTTAGTTCCAGTGACCTGATTCTTAGTAAGAAAAGAGATAAATTTAGAGAATTGTACCTATTTTATTGAAAGAATCCTTAGGTTAGGTATCTTAATAGTATCTTCCATATTTTACATTGAGATTTAATATCTTACTGAGGTATTGTTTAGAATAGGTATCTTATCTTCAAAAACATACTAATTTCAGCCTAATATCTTATCTTATCTTATCTTAAGATGCTTTTATAGAAGAACCTTCCCACCATTGGCCTTCCATTTCCATAAGCACCTTATTAGTGGTAGAATAAACAAATATGGTTGTCGAAAGACTAATGCAAATGGTGGAAATTTATAGATATGTAATTAGGTAATTGGTCACCCAGACGTAAATTGCAAATACATAATATTAATTGAAGCATCTTTTACAGAAAAGATGTTATTCAATACATTGCCGCACCTTAAAACATTCTTTTATGAGCAAACAATACCTACATTATGTGTCCATACCAGTAATTCACCTTCAACTTTCTAATTGTGCATCTCAAATTTTGCATTTGGAAAATAAGGTGAACTCTGGAGGTTGAAAAATCCACGTAGGTACATTTTTTTAATTACGAATTAAACTGCATTTTGATAGAAAACAACGGCTACAATCTTTGTTATACATAAAGAAATATTTATAGCAATGATCAACAAAATAATAACTTTAAACAAAAAGCTTTTCCTACTCTTTGCATTCAATATACGATTCCATAATTTTCATTTTCAGTCAATGCAAATTAGGAACAAAGACACGTAAAAGCAGGTAATGAATAAAAGATATTGCGTTAGACCGCGTCTACACCTCAACATAGACAGA
Organism: Pyrocoelia pectoralis; assembly: GCA_036250285.1. Taxonomy (NCBI): domain Eukaryota; kingdom Metazoa; phylum Arthropoda; class Insecta; order Coleoptera; family Lampyridae; genus Pyrocoelia; species Pyrocoelia pectoralis. The sequence continues at coordinate 19,903,116 of CM070076.1, read as the reverse complement.
AATTTTAAAGAAATTCAATTTCCATTCTAGAAAGGTACCTATAGATACAAGAAATGTCAAGGCGCATTCATCAATGTAAGTTGAAGTTATGCTTTCCGTGTTTTTTAAATCTGTATTTTTATCAATTTCAAGGTAAACTAGCAGTAGTCTTAAGAATGTCAAGAATTAAAGTGACAAAGCTCTTTACGCTTATTTTCAATTAAGGCCGCATGAGTGTTAAAAATTCGCAAGGTCGGAATTATAAATATATTGCAACGACACAAAATGGAGTCTCTTATTTAAGAAATTTAATCATGGGATGGTCCGTCTTCTATACCTACTAAAAAAAAATACTTCTTCCGAAGTGAGAGGGGGGGCTGTTTTAAAGCTTGCACATAGTCAAATCGGTCAATTTCTTCGAAATTGAACAGTTGAAACAACTTTTAGTCGTCTTAATGGTATCGTCGGTATAAGTAGAGTCACCTATAGTTAAAACTTCTTAGTCTATTGGTATTTTCAATCCAGCTTCAACGATAATACTGCCTGGTACCAGTTAAGTGAAAGTATTTGCAGAAATCAAACTATTGGCTAAAGAACTAAATTCATACGCATGCTCATATTATAAAAAAAAAGGCTTGGTATAAATACATTGAAAGCCGGTCACCACTTCTTAGCCAGTGTTCAAGGAGACAGTATGGCTAATAAAAGTTTTTGGCTGTGTTGTTTTTTACTTCTTGGCATAGGTATGTCTACTCTTATAATTTTCAAATAACATTAATAATAATACTAGCAATTTCCTCAATTAATATTCAACAGTAGTACTTTCAAAGAAATATTAATGGTTTAAAGAACTGTTAAGAGTAAATTGTTGCTAATCGAGCGTCATTTTACAAACAATTCCTACCTTCACTTCAGCTTCGGTTTCTACTGTTGTTGAAACCGGTATATTTGCATAATGTATTTTAACCATATTTTTTTTGGACTTCCAAGAGCTTCTTTAAATTTATCTACATGCTACATTAACATATTATGAAAGATTAAGGTAGGGCATTTGGGCGTTATGCAACATACAGAGAAATTTTTCTATAGTTAATTACTACATCTTACACCCAACCTTGCGCTTTTTTTTTATAATAAATTATTTAAGTTGTTACTTTCCACTGACCTAAATTCAATTTTTACAGTATTTGCACAAGATGATGAAGGTGCAGAAGAAGAAACCGCAGAAGAATTATGTGCGAATAGACCAGCAGACGAATATTTTAGATTAAAAACAAGACGCGACTGCAGGGATGTAGTAAGGTAAAAAAATCCATTAACTTTACACTGCCACGCTTTCTCTTTATTTTCATATTAGTGTTGAACTTAACAGTTGTCTGCGAACTGTTTGCACACATGCGTGATTTAAAAGTGAGATGCAATTCCATTGTAAAATTTCTCTACATCTGCAAATTATTTAAATCATCAACCATGAACACTTAGATGAATTTTGGATAGTCCTTTTCACTGTAATGCAAGGAAATAATAGGTGGTACATTTCCGCCTTTATAAAATAAATAATTATTGTCAATACGTAAGACGTCTCGTCCTATAATTATCTTCTAGAGAAAGGTCATTTTTTTTTTGGTTCTCATTAACACATCATTTATTAATAATGGTTATTTACGTAAAACTATTATTGCTATCAATGACTTAAATATCAACTTCATCTATAGATAACATTACCAAGGTTATATGACCTCTGGCTACATGGAAAATAAAGGAAAAACCTCTCCTGTATTTATGAAATTAAACAAGGTTAATTAGACTAGTCAACAACAGTAAATTAATTACTTTTAAATATGCAATTCATTTTTAATGATTTTTACATGTTTCACATGGCATTCCAAAACGATTATAGAGGAGTTTCCGGTTCACCTATTATCTTCCTTTAAAGAAGCTATTTTATTATTTTAAGTAATTATTTGATCATTTCGTAATTGTTTGAACATTTCACCATACGTGGCAGATGTAACCATTTTTTATGTATAGGTGTGACAGAAATGCAGACAGCAAAATCAAAACGAGATTAGCACCACTTCGTTGTCCTACGCCTCTATCTTTTGATCTTACCCAACAAATATGTGATTGGCAGTGGAATGTTAAAAATTGTGACGAATTAGAGAGTAAGTGAAAATAAGAAACAGTGCTGATTGTAACGATTTGTTTTAAACTATTATGTCTACCATGTTTTTATTTATTCATTTTAATCCAAGTGGTACCGTTACGAGCACCATTGTTTCTTGGTCGTCAACAATTAATAAACCCATACTTTTAACCGTCAGGTGTACTAAATCTGGTCTAAAACAAATCACTTGTCCCAGCGAATTGGCGTTTGACATCGATAAACAGACGTGCGATTGGAGGGGTAAAGTCACGAATTGTGACAAACTGGAGAGTAAGACGCATTATTCAAATAGTGCGGTGATGGATGATACAGCAATATCGTAATGCAAAATACTTTGTGCACCATATGACACTATAAATAAAAGTGCACAAATTATGTTGTTAACGAGCTGATATACATTTATGGTATCGGGATTCAAAAAGTAGAACGAACGTAGAAAGTAGATGCTAACTTTGGTATTTTCGATCTACACTACTATCTTCTTTTTTTCCTTGCTTGTTGATTACTTGTATATATATATACGGTTGGTGTTGGTGGTTGGTTGGTTTAGCTAATTTAAACATTTATATGTATATAAATACCTACTAACACTATGTGGAATCTATTTGCTTTGCTGTGTTCACTTGACTATATCTTATTTCACAAAAATCTCTATCTTCGTCCTTTTATTCAATTTTTCTAAATCTTTTTGTTAATTAATTACAATTGTGTAATTCTATACTGCTCTTTTTAGTCTACTTTCTATAGGAAATCGCGAAAAACAACGCCAAGCACAGTCAATAGCACAACGGCGCGCATTATGTGTAAATAAATACAGTATAGGACAGAAAAAATTTAAAGAGGAGTTCCTTAACTTTAGGACTGATAACTATTAAACTCGTATCCTTCTCTTTAGATTTTTATGTTACGCATTACCTACCTATTGCACATGGTTTGGTTACACAAAACGCAAGGGATAAGTTTTAGCAACTAGACCTAGATGAAGTGTACATATAAAGCAGCTTGAAAATTATTTAAATAATAAATATTTAATCGTTTAATACTTATAGAACCTCGAAAGGTACGTCCTATACTCAGAACGGACGAACCTGTATGCCCTGACGGAAAATTATCTTGTGGAAATGGAGAATGTATCGACAAGGAGTTGTTTTGCAATGGAAAACCAGATTGTAAAGACGAATCTGATGAAAATGCGTGCAGTAAGTACATTAACTGACGTACGAAATAATATTTATTTAATACCTAGGCGTTGATGAAGACCCAAACCGTGCACCTGACTGTGATTTGACACAGTGCATTCTTCCCGACTGTTTCTGTTCCGCGGACGGTACGCGTATACCAGGAGGACTTGAACCGTCAAATGTACCTCAAATGGTAACCATCACATTTAACGGGGCCGTAAACGTAGACAACATTGACTTGTATGAAACGATATTTAATGGATTAAGGGTAAATCCAAATGGTTGTCAAATTAAAGGAACATTCTTTGTTTCACATAAATACACAAACTATTCCGCCGTGCAAGATTTACATCGGAAAGGTCATGAAATTTCGGTATTTTCTCTCACGCACAAAGACGATCCCCTATATTGGACTCATGGAACGTATGACGATTGGCTGGCAGAAATGGCCGGAGCTCGTTTGATTATAGAACGCTTTGCAAACATTACGGATTCATCAATTACGGGAATTCGAGCACCCTACCTTCGAGTTGGTGGAAATAAGCAATTTGAGATGATGAGTGATCAATTTTTCCTCTACGATGCTTCCATTACAGCTTCTTTGGGGCGTGTACCTATTTGGCCATATACTCTATACTTCAGAATGCCACATAAATGTAATGGTAATGCGCACAATTGTCCTAGTAGAAGCCATCCTGTTTGGGAAATGGTCATGAACGAACTCGATAGAAGAGATGATCCCACCTTTGACGAATCACTTCCGGGATGTCACATGGTAGATTCTTGTTCAAATATTCAATCGGGAGATCAATTTGGACGACTCTTAAGACACAACTTCTTCCGTCACTTTAATAGCAACCGTGCACCTTTGGGACTACATTTCAGCGCTTCGTGGTTGAAGAGTAAAAAAGAATTTAGAGACGAATTAATTAAGTTCATTGAAGAAATGTTAGCACGTAATGATGTATATTTCGTAAATATGTTACAAGTCATTCAATGGATGCAAGCTCCCACAGAACTAAATGGACTAAGAGACTTCCAGGACTGGAAGGACAAATGTGATATTAAAGGACAACCATACTGTTCTTTGCCAAATTCCTGTCCATTAACAACTAGAGAACTTCCAGGAGAAACGCTACGTCTATTTACATGTATGGAATGTCCAAACAACTATCCATGGATTTTAGATCCAACTGGTGATGGATTTTCCGTTAGAAAATAAACCATTACTACAGTACCGTTAGGACATTGAATTTGTTGTACATAGCTATTTTTATGTGTTAAATGACTTATGTGTTACTATTTTTGTATTTATAAAGTACTTATAGTTTAAGTATGTAGTTATTAATGTAACAAAAGCGATTTACTACAACAAGTAAAAATTATTGCTCAGTGTAATTGTGTGAAGAATGGAATAAAGCTCGTTTGTTTAAAACAATTCATTTATTACAGGAGATGGATAAAATTGTTAAATAAGGATTGAGTTACACTATAACATATCTGTAAATAAATTCTTAAAGTTGATCATTAAGTTAGTAGGTTGTGATATACCTACTTTTGCCTTCCAGTTGCAACTTTAATACATGTTTGGGCAGTCGATGCTCATCCACTCGTTAAATATTCCCAAACCAGATAAGTGAAGATGGCGTGTATGAAATGGTGTAACCACAAACCACTAACAACTTAAGTGATTTGTGGGTGTAACTCCCCTGATTTCTCGAGAACGCCTGTTGGTAATTCTTTCTTTTCTGGAGTGTCTTATTGGTTATATCTCCCAAAAGTGCATTTCTGTTGCTTTCAACGCCGCTATAAATACACTTTCTTTCAAAGGTCATATGACACAGCTCCACAAGGTAAAATATAGTATAGGCAATTTAGACTTCAATTTGGCTCGAAACCTTCTGAAATAGATACGTAATTCTTTAGGCCCCCTGTACTTCCTCAGAAATATCGTGCATGGAGAACACCCTTAAATTTTGAATAAACGGTCGTCATCTTGGATTTTCGCAAAAAAGCTATAACCATTGAACAAATAAGAGATGCTATAATTAAGCAATTGGCACTCATAGGGACGTACTGTCGGTATCAAACGTTTCTGTTTTGGAAGAAGAACTCATTACTGCAATAAAAAGTTAACAATAGAGAATTAATATACCTATTAAGTACCTGATTTTATTCATCTATTGCAGCGCTCATTTACCAGCTTGAACCGATGGCCTCGTAGGGCGATGTGGCTAAGGTGTAGTATGGTCAGTAGACTGCTATCACTGCAATGTCCTGTGAGGATTTTATAGGTTTCGATAAGGTCACCTCTGGGCTAAAGCCCCAAAGAACTTTAGTCTTTCGGAATACGACATTGAGCGTCTCTGTACCTTCTCTAGTAAATCAATGTCTTTACTGAAATACGGACTGCTGACGACGACTCCGTAGGTACTTCAAAACAGGGTGCACACACGTTGTGAAGAGTTTCTTAGGAGCGGCGGGGTCAAGTATTTGAAAGCATGTGAAATTAAGTATACCTACGAACGAGTTGGCCCTTATAATCACTGAGAAAATATGGTTTTCCCATTTCAAGTCGGGTGTTATTTTTACATCCAGGTCGACTTGTTTACTCAATTGTTTTAAACCATAGGTACCACCTAGAGTGTACTGCACTTGAGGTTTATTTGTGCCGACATGTAGGGCCGAATATTTATCCGCGTTTACGGACTAAGAAGCCACTTGTTACACAATTCGTTGATAATGTTCAAGTCATCCTGGAGAATCATCGCTGAAAAATGGGGAAAGTTAAACAGTTTGGTATCGTATTCGAAAAAACTGCAAGTTGACGCGATATCGGCCGCCAGGTCACCTTATCTACACTAGGAATAAGATGGGCCCTAAAACTGAGCCTTGAGGTACACCGCCTAGCATTGGGTATCCATTCTAATAGTGTTCCTCTTATGCCGTAGTGTTCAAGTTTATACAGGGGGCGTTCAGTGGGTAGGTATACACGATCGAAGGCCTTCTGAAAATCAAGGTATATAATGTCGACTGGAATATTATCGTCGCAGGCCTCCCTACATGAATCGGTACACTGGAGTAGGTTAGATGGGACACAAGGACCGAGGAGGGGAATAACATTATATTTTCCAATAGGAACTTTGTGACCTCGTTTCCATACATTTTACAGAGGACGGAAGTTACTCTAATTGGTCTGTAATTTTCAGCAAGCAGTTTGACTGAATATCCAAGCTAAGTATGTTCTGGGCGCTGGGGATCTTTTGCACAGTAGAGTACATTGGCTCCATCCAGCAACGTATGGCGATGTGTGGAAAGATTACTTGAACTACGTCAACCGAAATTACGGAACCAATGTAAAGCAAGTACGAAAGATGCGGTGCATATTCGACGAGCTGTAGAGAAATCACCTGCGACAGTTGTAATCCCATCAAACACCGTGACAATTGCACAAGAGTAATTCTTGTCGAACGATCAGAATAAAATTTGTTTTTTGAAACTCCCTACCACAGAATTTAGGACAGAAAATGTTTTGGTTGTTGAAACGGCCAAAACAGAAGGGGAGTTAGCAGTGCCGGATTTACCACTAGGCCGACTAGGCCGCGGCCTAGGGCCGCAAGCAAAAGGGGGCCGCAAGCAAAAGGGGGCCGCAGCGTTTTGTAAAAAAATTGAATTTTTATTTTCTAAAATTAATAATTACCGCAACTGTAAATCGAATACATTACTTTTGTATATAAACAATACAATCTAATTAAAATAACCAACTTACATATCAAAAATAAATATTAACGCTTGCCAGGGTATAGGAGGCTACATTAGTTGCATTTCTATTCATTTAGGTATGTTATGCTTTGTATTGTATGTTGTACCAATTTTAAAAAGTAAAATTAATAAACGTTATGTATTAAACCTATTAATATGAAATGTGCTTTATGCTTAACCCAACTATTCACTTATTTTAACGTGAGATTGAAATAAATAAGGTACATTTCAATTTTCCACCTAAGGGGCGGCCGGGGCGGGGGCCGCTCGGGTTAATTTGGCCTAGGGACGCAAGTGCCATAAATCCGGCACTGGGAGTTAGTCAGGACGAGCAGCTATTTTGGTGCGGACTCAAACTTACTTAAACTCATTGGTGCCTCTTAACACAACCCTACTGTGCGTATACCTATATGTTGGTTCCGGGAAATTCTCCACCGCTAAAGTTTAAGTAGATACTGCAACAGAGAGTTACACTAAACACCTACCTACCTTCCGCTTTGCAGGCGTCAACCAAAGCGCCAAAATCACCGTGGACTTCAGAAAGATGTGGAAATATTCAACGACCCCAAACGCGTTACTGGATTGTGTTGCAGCTGCAGAGAAGAACAATTCATAGTCCATTTGTAGGGAGGTAAACGTTCAGAGGGACTTGACTTGACAAAAACCTCTCAAACTACTTCATGGATCTTGCGAACCTTCCTCCTACTTCAGCTGCCGCTCACCAATATAGTCTGCAATGTGTGTTCAAATACAGGCGTGGAAAGGTAAACGTCTTATTTTCAGCTAAATATTTGGGATGGGCCGTCGATGTAAAGGAGACTGCTCTCGAAATTGTGAATGCAAGCGAAGTGGGAGAAAGAAAACGAAAGTAAACATCACAGATGTTATTCTCCCATTTGTATGACACCTTCCATTCCTTCGAGAGTTTAGAGAGAGGTTATCTGTTCCATATTTCAACAATTCACCTCAGGGTGTACTACACAGGAGTATTCATTCTCTGACAGAGCCTCCCCAAAGGGTAATTCATTTTTTTTTAATATCTTATTCTTTTTAGTAGGGTTCTTTGTATTTTAGCTTAACTTCCAATTTTTTGGTGTCTTGTATCTTAAATCTATTTCGGCATCGCACCAGCAAGTTTTATTTGTTTTCATTTCTTGTACAATATCACAGTAAATGTAATGGTGGAGCATTTTACCAAACAAAATGAGATTTATAAATTGGTTACAACTTACAAATTGGTACATTTTCTCAAACACAATACAAAGTTTGTAAGTATGTATAATGGAAAACAATGTTATTTATTTCAAGATGCTTCACAGAGTACGAGTAGGTCCAAAGAATTCAAACAGACGTGAACAAATTTGCTTAAAATGCACACACTTATCTTCGATAAAGGCAGGAGAAAATGTTTGCAGAAAAATAAATGTGAGCTAGTACAAGAATTCGATAGCAACGTCCTCTACAACTACAATTGTGGACTACGATAGAAAAATTCAAGTAGGTTTAATCAAGACAACCACTGTACAAATGTTAGATCAAATTGAAGGGTGATTCGTTATGTCATTTAGTAAGTAAGTAGTAAGTATAAAAATAATTTTAAAATTCAGCAAGTGAACAAGCGTCTTTTTTTTTAATGTAAAAGAGACAATCGTTTTAAATTATTCTCATTCTATTATTAACAATATGAACAGACTAGTTCATTTCTTCGCCAGAAGTAATTACTTACCAGTATAATGGAGTATGTATACAAAGTGTAAAAATATGTTACTACCTATATAAGCTTATAAGTGAACTTCTTGATAATAAATGTGTAAGCATGAGATTCTTTGCACGAAACCTACTGTACTTACTTACAAAGGAGTGGAGGTCAATGGAGGATAAGTTTTCAAAGTAATAGAAACGGGAATTGTGTTTTTTACTAACTGCAAAGTGCTTATACAAATCACTTACTTGCCAAAATGTCAGACGTAATTTTAATCTCAGTTATGTCTGTGATTGTGATCATTATCATCAATACCCCAAATTACACGTAATGAGTAGTTTAAATATCATCATATTTATTGCTTATTGTGTAACATCTGCTTATGCATTGAAGTAAGGTACGAAGTCATGAAGTGGAAGTAATACCAATGATTATTTGCTTATTGTGTAACATCTGTTATGCATTAAAGCACAGATAATCTGTGATTAAAGTAAGGTACGAAGTCATGAAGTGGAAGTAATACCAATGATTAAAATACTCGCCTGCTAGCGACAAGATTGATGAACATACACTGGGGCGATTCACATATGTAAGGTATGGAAGTAGGATTTAAAAATAAAAATGAAAAATTGAAGCTTACGATTGAAAGTAAATTTAGTTAAATTGTTTGCAAGATAAAGCTCTTAAATATTGTTTAAAGAAAACATTAATCATATTAGATATTCTAAAAAAAATTTTATTGGAATTAAATTTACGTCCCCCAAAAGAAAAAATAAACTGGAGTATATTGGAAACAATAATGATTCACATAATGGTTTATTAACTCTACTATATTCAGAAAACGGGGATTTTTTTAACCCCTTTTTGTTTGATCAGATGATCATCATCACATCATTAGTTTATTCTTATACTTAATAATAATCAATAATATATCAATAATAAATCAATGTCTATAAGACAAATGTGAACGTAAAAATTTGACAAAATGTCTGACTACGTTATAGATCAAAAAGCACTTAAACATTGTTTTGAATAAGATAAAGAGATGGAGTTGATAATTTAAGAGCAGATATGGCACAATTGTATACTTAACACAACCACTAATGAAAATTAGGCAAGTAATGTCGGCAACAATAACGCAACCAATAAAGATAATCACACACTTTATCAAATTAGTTCACCAATTCAAGACAGGCGCGTAGGAACTATAAAAGGCCGACATAGTTGTGTGTCAATTAAATGATACTCTATTTTATTCATAATTTTATTACAATACTTAAATATCAATATTGTTACATGAGAAAAGACTGTATTAATATGTAGTAATAATAAATCACAAGGCCCCAAATCAAAGAGGGTTCCTACACGCTTGACCATTATTCAATAACAAGGAGAAAACACATAATTATGAATTGTAATTATCATGCACACCTTTCTATATTAATTTAATTTACACGATTAATATTCAAGAATCAATAATATATAATATATATTTATATGTATATCGCACAATTGTAATTTTATATATATATCTTTACAAAATATAGTTTCGTTATTTAATTATTTTCTCCGTATTTTTGAATAACCTCTTCCTTAGTCACTGTATTACTATACAAGTAGCTTAAAGAAAGCATCACCATAATAAACACTGAGCAATTAAATTGCTGATTACATTATTCATCAGTTATGTTTTAACATAATCAGTGTTTAATGACTGGTAACACTTTTAACAGAACTGGCAGAAGGTAAAAATAGAATTATATTTTACATTCTGTCAGATAGAGCAAACAGTTTGCTGCTTGCTTTGTGATGTGACGACTTAAATAACAATCATTACTAAAATATCACAAAATTGTTGTTGATAAAATGAAAAAATAATGAGCCACTATTTACACACCTTTTTACTTAAAACAGTTTTTGCAATAGTTACAGATTTTTATTTAATTAATGTGGCTCAGTCGAAATATGATTTTCACTCTCTTCGATGCAGATAATTTTACCAGATGTAAAAATATTTCAATAACAACAACTAGATTACGACGGGCAGCCTGTTGTGTAGATCTGGATACAGATCACTTATGACTCGGAGTAAAACTTTTTCACAACATAACTGGGATGTCAGTACAACAGAAATAACGAACAATTACAATACACAAAATATAAAAATATATATATATATCAATTTTAAATAAACTACACTAATGAAATTTTGAACAACTGACTTTCCCTAAATAAATACCTATAAAACAGTAACATACAACAATAATTAAATTAAAATACATCAAACAAGTGTTAGTTTATATTCTGTCAGCAAAGCTAGCGAGCACGATAGCAACAGCTGCACTAAGCAAGCCCAAATAAGAGAGAAAATATATATTCGAAAGCACTATAAAAAGCTAATCGATAGAGATTATTCGTTATGAATCTATAAAATTGTGCAAAAATTTACCAAAAAAAAATGCGACTAATTGAGGAGGATGTATTTTTGCTTATAAATTTTTTTTTATTTAGTAAGGAGTCGAAGTAACAAATGGAAGCCACAGTTTTATCAGAGTCATTATTTTTACACCCCTCAATTATGTACTAAGAACACAAATTTCGTATATTTCGAATCCATAGTTTTGCAAAATCTGAACTTTAAAGCGGAAAGGACATTCAAAGCAATGTAAAAAGCTGAAAATAATGGTTTCTTTCTGTCATCGCATTACTGCTAATAAGAGCTACAGTACGATGCGAGAAGTAATTATTGGAATATCTGCTAAGGAACGGCTAATCACTAACTATATTAAGTATAGAATGAGAATAATCCAATTCGGGGACATGCGTAACAATATAAAGTTATATCTTAGGGAAGTTATTCTAGGTTGTACTAACCTACACGCTACAATTACAAGACTGATTGCAAGAGTTTGTCTATTTTATCTTCTATAACTTCCTAAAACCTGTAATACAATATATACAAGGCACCAAAAAATATTAAATTTTACATTGTCAAATTTGGATGTTCATTATAGTGAGATTAGTGATTGTTAACAGATTCGATGTGTAATTTTCACTTTAATGTCACCTTGTACATATCACATTACCAGAAAATAAATAGGAAAGTTGCAAAAGGTTTGCAGGGGCACACAAATAGCGCAACCCAAGAAAGAGCTGATTTAGCAAACAATAGCGCAAGCAAAGCAGAGACCCGTGCTCTGACTCTGGAAGCTCTTAGGTTGGTATTAAAGGGAAGATTGATGCTAACTTACATACTATTGTAACAAGTTGTTCATATTTAGTTCGTTTAATTTTACAAAAACTTTTTAAGCGCTATCATAATTAATAAAGTAACTATTAACGAGAATACATTAGAACTTATACTCTATTCACAATATAACATGACGGACTCCTATCATCTTATACATTATTATATCTACGCGCTCACACTCAACATGCACTCTTAATCGCATCTTACCCTTTAATACCATACACCATCAGACACTGTGGAACTTACTTAAATGCTTTTCAGGAACATTTTCGATTTAAAATACACTTGTGGCACTTAAGTTGGGAGATATCGAGTTTACAATTAACCGAACATATTATACAACAACTACTCGATTTTTGACTAGACCGTATGGTAGGCCCAAGTTTTAGTTATAACTTTACTCCAAATAAAACCGTACAGGCACTACGCAAGTAATTTTATAAAATATAGAAGTAAAAATATTTTAGAATAGATACGTCTCATTTCTAACATTTAACGTCCCCAAAATCACAGTAAATATAAAAACAATAAAAAATAGAAACATCACAAACATAAAACTTAAAGAGATATCTCCCTCGTCGACTACTGTGACTCAATGGCCCACTGTCTGGGTTGTACCCCCGATACATATTAATACTATAAAATTAATAAATGGGGTGGCTCTGTACAAGCCCAATAACGAGTTATCAACATTATAAACAAATTAGTACACAATACAAAAATTATTTTTGTTCCAACACAGAGCCTGGCTGATATTCTCACTCAATATCTTATTACTTATGCTATATCAATGAAAAACTAACACATTTTTTTTGTCATTAAATGACTATTACAATAATTATATTATAAAGTCCTATATAAACTGACATAAATCAACAGTTTGGTGAGTGTCGTTGTGACTGCTGCAGGGTGGAGGCCAGGGCAGCCATGATGGGAGCGGGTGGCAGCGCAATGGGGATGTGATAGTATTTACAGACGGAGCGTGAACACTTACCCGTTGCAGCATCACGACATACTGCCACTCGCTGGTCCACCACTTCCACCCCATCTCCTAAAATACAACAAGAATTACATTAAAATGGGCAACTTCATACATATAAGAAAAAAATAGTTTTACAGTTTCAATATCTTTCATAGGGTAGATCTTTAACAGAAGTACAATTGCATAAACAAATATACAAGATCTCTGCAATTTTATGTGCATTGGGTCACTTTTGGAAAAGACTGCAGCTCAAACAGTAACACCTTTGCAGTGGACAGACGACTTAACCCTTTCACTGCTAACAAAAAATTAATAACTTTCGTCTGTGCGTTACTAACTATGTGCGTACGACATATCTATTCCTTTTGAATAGTGCTAACAGAGTAAGCAGAAATGTTAAAAGGTAGAACCACAGACGCCAAATGGCGTCATACGCATATAATAGGTGTTTTCTTTTTCCATCGCCACAGGGTTAGGTAAAGTTACAATCATGACGTGATTAAAGTGCCTTACGTCATGTAGACATTTCTGCCTCAGGTTAATATAAAACTTAAATAAAGCTTTTAAAACGAATAGGCTTATTTAAAACTGAGTCAAATTATTTTTATAAAACGAATGGAGTGTTATTGACAGAGCTGACTTAGGTCTACCACAACATACAAAAAGAAAACAACTAATGTAACACCTTGATGCCGCCAAATGACGTGATTAGCAGCGAAAGGGTTAAGCTTTAAACAAGTACAAAAAGATACAAATGTAACTGGTATGCAGTAGCAGAGCAGCATGGGAGCAGCAGGGGAGAATCTCACTTGTAATTGATTGAACCATTGTACCATTTTTATACTATATTATGTATGGAGTGGTCCAAATTGGACACTTTCACATTAAAACACCCTTCATTTTAAGATAAAACAAAAATTAATGAAAAAATCATTGGCGCAAACAGAATTCGGTAGGGGGCGCTTCTCAAATTTGGTGGATTTCTTTAATGCTCCATAACTTTCTTATTATATTAAAGATAATTGATTTTGGCAAAATCTTTCTTAACCGCATTTTTTTACCGCGATAAACAGCTTTTATTAAACTACACTTTTTCATACCGACCACCCTGTATATTTTGGAGTTTTTGAAAAGAGCCTAAACTTTAAGGTATCATTTGTTATACAGTAAAAACTCGTTCATCCGCCCTTCAATCAACCGAGTCTCCGCGTTATCCGAGCCACCGGACTTGTCGAAGCACTCCGCGTTAACCGAGCTGTGCGCTCGGATAATACGGAAAAACTCAGATGAAACGGATGACTGCTATACGATGCGCTCGAAGTATGTAGTTTGCGATTGCTACTTTTTTGTTTAAATGTGGTTAAATTCCCTTGTGCCATTTTAAATATACCAAAAATAAGTTTTTCGAGTTTTTTTCACTTTCGCTTATCCGAGATACCCCTTCCCCACATTACCTCGGATAAACGAGGTTTTACTGTACTTATGTCAAATATTATTTCCAATATTGCATTTTATTCTGTTTCTTCTATCTCTTAAAATAAAGGGTGTTTCCATAAGAAAGTGTCCTATTTGGACTGCCCGGTACAACGCCCAAGCTTGGGATGTATGCTTGGTCCAGTTGTAGTTAATTTTTTTTAATTACGTATTCTCATTTCATAAATCCTTTTTCTCCTATTACTGTCAAATAGAATAGATGATACCAAGGTGTCATGTTCATGTTCAATAGATTTTGAACAGTTCCTGAATAAACCGTTCAATTTTATTTGGTTGTAACCGTAACAAACTCTTCTATAAACTTTTAAGGAATTTTTTATTTAATTCTACTGTACTTCACTTAATTTTAAATAATAACGAAAAGAAATAACAAGAGAGATTTTTTGGACAACAGCTGAATGAAAAATTTTGAAAATTAAACAACCGAAACCTAGACAATACCTATTATTGATCTTTCAATTGGCATATTTCTCTGAAATTTTCATTTAAGTAATAATGCTGGCATAAGACTAAGTAATAACAGAAGACGCAGAATATAGCCAAGTACACTTTTGAGTTTTAGAGTAAAGAATTATCTCAAAACCGAATTACGTGTTGTCGATATTTATTTGAAAAATGCAATTGTGTGTATGAGTAGTGTTTGATAATTCATGTAATACTAGATTGTGTGACATTTCGTCCATTCCATTTCGTCCACTGGCCGCTACGTCCACTAATTCTTTCGTCCACCGCCTTCCAATTCCATTAATTCTCTTGTCCACTGGCCGCTACGTCCACTACTTCTTTAGTCCACCGCCCTCAAAATACATTAATTCTTTTGTCCACATCCCTTAAAATCCACTAATTAATTGATTATTATTAGGTCAAAAAAAAAGACCTACGTCTTAATATTAAAAGTATTTTTAGGTGGCAGGTTCGCGTTTTCAAAAAAAAAACTTAAGAGGTCCTAACAACGATTCAATATGCTTCGCCCCCATGTACACAGAGGTCCGCCCTCACAAGAAGGTTTTTACAATGGTCTTCTTACAACATCTACGCTTTAATTTTCTAAATATATAAATACACAAACTTTTAAATATCCTTTGTAATAAATGTTTATTATAAAACTTGTATTTATTTTGAGTGGACAAAAAATTGGTGGAGTTTAAAATCAGTGAAAGAAAAAGCCGGTGGAAGTAATAATCAGTGGACGAGAAGACCGGTGGACGAAACTGAGTGGACGAAACTGAGTGGACGAAACGGACTGGACAACGTGACCCACACCCGTAATACTATTTTACAATTTGATCCCTATCACTTTCAGTGTAAGAATGACTTTTCTACAATTGACATTGAGCATTTCTTATACACATAACTTACACAAAGCTTACCCGTCATATTTCAATTTTTAATTTACTTACAATGATGCAAATTTTGACAAGTTTAAGTAAATTACTGGTGACGATAATATGTAAGTATCTAAATTTCCTTTAATTTACAAATAATCAAATTAACGAATAACGAGCGGATGCCTCCTTTTTCTACTTAGAATGTCGTGGACGCAGAAGCAACAGGCTCTCTTGGAAGGCTGTGGAATATTAATGATGGATTTACTTCGTGCCTGTTGGTTGTTGGGTTTATTTTTCAAATTTTGTTGTAAATGTAAAATACATACAAGTAACCTATTTAATTCCCAAAGGTATTGCAATAAATATATATGTCTTTATTATTTGCATCAATCGTATAGTAAATATTAGAAATTAAAAGCAAATGGAAGATAAACAAAGAAATCAAGATGAGGACTCTTTAACAGCATCAAACGCGAAGGGAATACAACGCAAATAAAGGCACAGATATTTTAAAAAGTGAGATTAGATGGAATAAAACACTGTGTTCAGAGAAAACCTACAGATGAAAGTAAATACAAAAGAGAATAAAAAAAGAACAATTTAAGGGTGCCGGTTCAATATGCGGTATACTATAATAGATCTACCATCGAAAGACTACATTACTTTATGTTATTTATTACAAAATATAACTAAACATACATAATTTAATGAAAGTGAAAATGCAACTGCTCTAGTCGAAATGATACCCAATACGTTTCAACACTATCATTATCAATGTTACTTTAATATTCCTCCTATAGTGAATTAATTAATGAAGGAGGAACTATATGGAGATGTGTTGATGATTGCTGGTCATAAAAAGATGAGGGCCTGAGCAAACAACTAAAATTTAATTAAGTAATGCATTACTTCCGTGTGCTTGCAAGTATTTCATTATGCATTACTTACTTTATTTACTTAATCCTGTGTCTTTTTACCTTGAGTTTTTAATGCTTCATTACTTATTAACGAAATTCAATTTAAACTGCTTTGAATTGTAAATCAACACAATTTTTTGGTAGTAGGTATGTGCAAGCATTGCAATACTACAGTACAGACTCTACAATAACTCAACTGTTCATAAACAAGCACGAAATACAACTAATTTTTGACATTTCTAAATTGAAACATTTTCAATTTATGAATTGAACCGTGTGTAATTACGCAATGGCAAAACCAATAGAATATTCATTGATTCAATTGCAATTAATTAAAATAACTTGATTTTGAACCATTTTTTAAATTCTATATCCTGTAAGCTTTGATAAGAAATCTATATCTATAACTGAATTCCATACATTATAATAGTTAAGATTATTCTGTTTCAAGTTGACCCAATTTTCATTTATTTCACATTTATGATAAACAGTTTAATTCAAATGGTTTTTACCATATCGCCATCAGCGTTTTTTAATTATGGTCTGAATAAGGGGTGGACACAAGTGAACATACGTTTTAACGATATTGTTAGAAATAACTGTGTAAAACTCAAAAAAAATCCTTCATTTAATTTAATGCAAAAAAATATTTTTATTTAAGTATCCACAATGGGATGCTAAGTTATACCTACATGGCATACAGAACCCATCAATCAAAGGCTCCTCTGTAGTCAACTTCGATTTCAACTGTTATTGCAATACATTTATTTATTGTGAAGTACAATGGAAATTGTGCTACAAACAATAAAAAGTGTAACACCTGAGGATTTTCATACATCTTTTCAAATTAGATATGCACATTTAGTGCGTTCACTTTCTGTTGTTGTCTCTTATTGTAAATCAAATAATATGTTACAGAGCGGAATAATAAATGTGTAGCTCCTATTGACATTAGTACTAATAACATATAAATGGCAATTATGTTTGTAACATCCCCTTTTTGTTTGAAGGGATTAAAAAAGTACATTATATTTTATAACATATTATGTACTTAGTAGGATTGTACACAAGGCGAGTCAAAAAGGAGCTGTAAAAAAATTTTAAAAATAATATGTATTTATAAAAAACACATTTTCGTAGTTTTCCCCACAAAAAAGGTATTCTTGTTTAAAGGCGATAGTGCGAACCATTTTTGAATAATTTGACTTTTCAAATGAAATTACTGAAATATTTGTATTCCTTTTTGACTCACCTTGTATATACATTGCATATACAATGATAATAATTTATTATGTACATATAAGTACGTATGCTTTTTTATTTCCCGAGTACTAAGTAAAGTATTAGTGTTCCAAAAAAACAAAGTTAACCTATGCAAATATTTACATATCTTTGCGTGTCTGAATACGTAGATTCAAAAAATGAAAAAAAAAATTCCGTCTGTTGTCTGTCCGTACACATTTTCTTGCAACGCTCTATACTCAGAAACTATTAAAGTTAGGTATCGAAATGCGGTTTTCGCCTATCGATTGCATTCGGGCCAAGGACGAAAATGCTGATATTACCTTTGATGACCTCACTTCCGGTATAAGCTAAAATGGCGGCACTAATTTTTTTTATAATATAAAATTGCAGTTTTTTGGTACGAGGGAAGTGTCGTGGCAATACTTGCCAGAATTTTTTTAAATAGGTACCTATACAACAATTTATTAATACCTAAGGTGATCTAATTATGGTGTTTTACTAAATGTGGGAATAGGTAATTTTACGCCAGGTAATTTCCTTTTCGCCGGAGGCATTTAAAGTGTTATTTAAGTTGCCTACTTTGCTTTTCACATTGGATTTTTTTGTAAATCGCGTAACCATTTTTTTTTAACAATTCGTTTATCTTAGGAGATCGAAATAAAATTTTTAAGTACCGCCTTGGAAAATAATTCCTCGTTTCGATACCACTGCTTACTTTTTTTTATTCGAATTAATTAAAAAACTAAGACCGATAGTCATTCTCATTTTTCCCATCATTGCGAAGAATATCCTGTGTCAATAATTTGTTATAGACTTCAACTATAAAGACAACTTATAATAAGAAAGTTTTGTTATTTTTTAATATGAAACATATTGACTACAGAGCAGCCTTAATATGTGCATTTTTTTTATTTATTTATGTGGCCATCAATGTCTAAGACCATTAGGGCGTTTTATGTCACTTCTTATATTTCTTTATATAAATCAACTCCCCGTAAAAACTTCAATATCTTCTGACAATTTTTTTCAGTTGTTGTTAAGGCATCTTGTATTTGTTCCGGACTAAAATTACAGGAATGTTAGATACTCTGCAATGGCTAAGTATAAAACAAAGGATATATTTTATTACATTAAATCTAATCTTTAAAGCATGTAATGGTCTACTACCCTCGTACATGTCTATGCCACTTACATGTAATTACCAAATTCATCATTATAACACAAGGAACTGTGGAGACTATAGGTTACCTAAATTTTCAAAAACAAAAACCCAAAATTCTTTTATGTATAAAGGGCTAAAATTATATAATAATCTCCCTAATGAGTTAAAGCAAGAAAAAAACAATTATGCGTTTAAAAGGATGTTAAGCAAGTATGTGAAGGAAAACTTCTAATTTAAGTAATTTAAGTAAAAATTTAAGTAATTATAAACTGTATGATGAATGTATTAGTTAAATTAACTAAATAAACATTATTATTATATTATTTGATTTTCATTTCTTGATACAGCATATATCGGACAGATTAGCAGTATATGTTTTATATTTAGTGCCACATTACAAGTACTGCAAAACGGTCTATTTGCTCGACGTCAAGCGACAATGGCCTATGCGTAGACGAGTAACTATCGTTTGTTATCGTCGTGTAAGGGATTTTGGATATTCAGTATTATTTATAGCCCCATAGTCTCTGCCATACAAACCTCATGTGTTTTTTGTAAGATCTTTTTATGTCGGTCAGCTGTCCGGGTACGGTATCATGCATTTTATTTTTTGTGGGTAAACGAGCACTTTCATCAGCCATTTCATTCCCACTTATAGGGATCCACATTATGAGTACATACGATCCTGTTTCATTTGTAAGCACATCCCGTACCGTCCGGTGTATTTGAGCCATCCGTACATATAAATTGGTGTTCATTATACGAATCCTGTATTTCCTGGATGCGTTTCTTTATACATATCTGGATGTGTTGTCCCTTTGTGCAAATTCGTAAAGTCCTTAATAACTACTTTTTGACTATCCCACCACGGCAGATGTTCATTGATCCGGAGACGGAAGACATCTGAATGTTCTAATTATTGATATTCAGTCAGTTGTGCTTTGTATCAGAATGTGGCTGGTCTAGTAATGATTGTTCGAGTGTTATAAATTTCGTCTGTGTTGGTAGCGCATAAAACTTTCTTATAAAGGGGATGGTCCGGTTGTGTTAAAATGCGGGCACCATAAGACATAAGTATTTTAATATGTGTATTATTCAACACAACGAATTAAATACATATCAAATATACAAGAATTTGGTTGATTAATCTAACCATAAACAGTTTTTTATATTTATTTATTATAAGCCAAACGAATGTGATATATAATATACAGAGTGTAGAATTGGCCGATGCACATAGGGATTTCAATGTAAAAATCTGAATAGGTATCCGATTACTTACTTCCTAATTATTTTACAAAAAAAGTCTATGTATATAACTTTCATGTCGAGACAAAAATTCCAAATCGACTGACGTTACTTATTTTTACTTTGAATTTTTCAGAAAACAAATATTAGGCAAATAAAAATTTACACTTTCTCAAAAATCGGTGATGAAATTGTTGACAGGTATTAATTTAATAAAAAAACTACCCTTTTACACAATGCAACTAAAATCGTTTAATTAATAATACAGTAGAACCCCGATTATCCGTGCGCGGGTTATCCGGGCTGCGGATTATCCGTGCCATGATTTCCCATTATTGAAATTGCATTTTAGAAGTTTTGTTATCGAAATAATGTTACCGTAAATCACTCAACGGAATCTCTCAATACGCAATATTGAAATCGCCGGTACCTACGTGCTTATTTAGTGTAAAAGGTTACTTATATGTAGAATTTTGTTATCCTTTATACAATTTAAACTTGAACTTAGAGATCTATTTTTTTCTGTTATCTTTTAGTATGTATAGTACATTTATGTATAGATACATACATTTATGTAAAAAATAAATGTTCGGATTATCCGTGCTTTTCAATTATCCGTGCCTCGTTCGGTCCCATAGAGCACGGATAATCGAGGTTCTACTGTACTAAATAAATTAAATAACTTCATTTAACATGTGTGAATCTTGCTGCAACGACGCTCAAATTAGAGAAAATGCACTACAATGTTTTTGCCAAGGTTCACTTTTAATTTTCAATTTTTAAAACAAACAATATGTACGGATGTACATTTTTTTAATCTACAAAAAAGTTAACTAACCTACTACTAAAATAAATTTGATGAAATTTTTCCCATCTTGGAAATAACATTTTAAAAATTTATTCTTTACAAATATTAAACATAAGTAATTAATGTAAAATAATCTTACCTTCCTGAATATGTACGAATTTACAGGCCGGCCGGTTGCAGAGGCCTCGATTAAAATCTTGGCACACCTGGAGGGTGTCCAGTAACTGAAACATCAAATCAATTAAATTACTAAAGTAATCGGAAATTAACACTGAAAACTAGAAATTAATTATTAGCATACATATATTTAAGGTTTTTCTTTTCACACATATTGTCACACAGGATGAGCTATTTTCGAAAAAACATTTTTTTATCGATATAATTTAAGAAAATCCTGTGTAATATTTCTAATACATGCCAATTAATTATGAATTTAAAAAAGTCTACCAATGACATTTAAGAAAAATTTATAACTTCAAGCATTCTGCATAACTAATAAAATAAAAAACTATAAATACTACTTTGCTAGTACATTTTATCTTAAATATGTGTCCTATGTACATTGCTGATACATTTAAAATGCCCCACTTTAAGGCAATAATTATCTATTTAGATTAGATATTACAATAGATTGGCAAAATGAAGCTTGATTTAAATTGTGGTATAAATATGTTGAAGACCAAAACCATTAAGCAGTGTTAATAAATAGTTGGCAAATATAGCAGTGGATTTCATGCAGAATGTTTGAAGATCTAGTTTATAAAATGTCATAAAAGTAACTCAATATCTTGTATGACATTTTAACTATTAAAAAAAGGAGTTTAAGCACAACTACTACTTCAGCATAAAAATAACTAAATTGTTTTAAAAGCATTAATACACATCAAAAAAATTAATGCTGCAATCAGACAGTGATGATGTCAGTTAGTGTTTCAATATGCACTTTAACTATGTAAAAGACATTTAGATTGTTAAGTTTTTTGCATCAGCATATTACGGCACTGCACAAAATAATGAACAAACTAAAAAGCACATAACTGATATGTAAAAAAGATGTTTGCAATATTATGATATGTACCTATGGTTTGACGTTTATATGGTGATGCAAATTTTATTTGTTAAAAATTTGTTAAATTCATCAGTTAATAAATAGAACAATTTTTTAACATGTGAGCTGTATCTACATATGCAATATTTATCAATATAAATACCACTTTAAACGGTGTCTGGCTGATAACTCTAGCGTAGTACAGCAAACATGAATTTCAACATACAGTCTATACCTGTCCATGGTCATCAGTGTAGAT
This sequence comes from Pyrocoelia pectoralis, assembly GCA_036250285.1. Taxonomy (NCBI): domain Eukaryota; kingdom Metazoa; phylum Arthropoda; class Insecta; order Coleoptera; family Lampyridae; genus Pyrocoelia; species Pyrocoelia pectoralis. Next base: position 19,880,584 of record CM070076.1, on the reverse strand, counting down.
CACAAAAGGGGCGTTTGAGGGCACAGGCGGGCCATTGTCTAGGGCCGGCGACATGCAGCGACCAGCAGTGCAGCAAGCCAACGTCATCGCAGCCAATCAGCATTACGATAACATTACGTTACAGCAGTACATATACCCACCATACACCATTACAATTGCATGTGAAGTAGACAGCGTGCGGGTATATTTTGTTTACGTTATTATATTTTAAGAATTTTTAAATAGTATACATAGCAGTTAATGTAAGGCGTTTATATAATCGTTATTCGTTTGTACAAAGGTAAGCATTATTTTTAAAATAATGGCATATTGTAAAGTGGAGGATGTGTAACACAATACAATTCATTTGAGTGGTGTTGGTGGGTAAACCCAAAACCACGGGTGGTATGCACACCATTAGTGCGCAATAAGTTACAAAAACAGCAAATGTACAATTAATCCAAAACAGCGTTTTAAAAATATATAGCACAAATGATAATTAAAAGTTGAAATAAAATTTAGTTAAAATAGAAACATCACGAAGACCAAACCAGATGTAAGCATGAAACAAAAAAAAGCAAATTAAATTAAATCAACTTTATCTATAAAGAGCTAAAAAACTGCAAGAAATTTAAAATTTTCTTCCATTTACTATGCGGATGCAAATCAAATCATACAATTTGGTATTTAATGCAACTTGTAATATAAGAGAAAACTCAAATCTGAAAATAAAATATACAGGTATTATCGTGTACTCTTTAATCCTTTATTTTTTTTACTCTTGAAACAGAAAACTTTTACTTAATATTAATAAAAAATTAAGAAAAAAAAAACCGTCTACTGTTGCAATTTCATCCAGGACAAATCTTACGAACACATCAAAATATAATGACAATAGTTTCCATTAAAAATCTGAACTTGCACGTCGGTAATTAGTCTATTTTTTTTCACAAAAGAAAAATAGACATAATTTAAATAACAAATAGATCGATTAAAATTAAGCAAAATTAAAACTAAACTCATAAGCTGTTAAATTTTATGTAGAAAAGGTATTATTATGTGACAAAAAAATGGATGTCAAAACAGAAATTAGGCATGCGAAGCTTCAGATGTTTTGAAACTACTTAGATGATGGTGTCACTCATACTTTTTGACAAGGAAAAAATAGTTAAATTACATAAATAATTAATTTTAAAAGTGAAAGAATTTTTGTTCGATCACCATAGTAGCGCATCCTCAAATTCTTCATTTTTAAACCATTTTTGTATTTTATCAGTAATGTAGGACATAATTGAAGAGAGAGCCATTTTATTAAAAATCCGCCGTTTAAATCTTCATTTGGGTAATATAATTAAAAGTTTATGTAATTTAACTTCCACGATATTAATATGTTAATTGTTGTATTTGAAATTGTTTAAGAATAGCATGATTGGTTAGTACTTTACTGTAAAAGTACGATACAATTAGTAACTGTGAGTAATACTGTTTGTCTGCTGCATAAACTTAGTTAATAGTAACACAAGCCTTAGTGCGGTAGGTACTGTAAAATAACATTAATAAGGTATTAATTAGAAAAGCATTACGTGTTGAGTAATATCTGCGTTTCTACAATTAGTGTGTATGGCTGCCTCTGTAAACATAACACCTTAGGAATAGAGCATTAACTTATAAAACAATGAGTGTAAATCACAAGACAAGCGAATAATTGCACTACCTCCACTCCAATGAAGTCGTACTTACTACAAGCTAAAAAGTATCTAGCAAGATAATCAAACAAGTACATAGAAATTGTATGATTACTATATATGTTGGTCTACAACTTTTGAAGAGCACCATAGCAGTTTAAACACAATATTCACTTTGCATTAGTAAAAAAATCAGTTTAAAATTGTATCCAAATAAACTATGCTTTACACATTTACCTACAAGAAATCCTGTGCAGCACGCATACTGCCTATGTACTAATACATTTTCTACACCACTAAATTATACTTTATTTCAGAATTGGGCAGATGCGCATTGCTCAAGTATCCATATAATCAGAATGGAAGCAGAAACCTGCCAAATAAATTTGAAAAGTTTTACTATAAAAAAGCCAGCTGTAAAAAGTAACACTTTCTATAGGCAAATTCACTATGTTTTGGTAACACTTAGTTGGTAGGTATAAATAATGTAGAAGCTAAGTTTGAGCACTGGTGGTAGCGTGTGTGATTCTGGGTATAAAAATTAATGGACGAGGTATAAGACAATCCAATAAGAAGCAATGATTAATAAAACAAATATCATGCATTTTCAAGCATTATTATTACAAACAGTGGCTGTGACATAATTACATACACCTCTGGATTAGAATAGTACAGTAAATAATATAAATAGGAATATAGGCTGTCACACTAAGTGGCGAGCGTGACCCACACCTTTTGCAATAAGCGTGATCAGCGGCCCAAGGCACTAATATTATTGTGAGTCAAGATGGAAGGTGGCTGGCAGCTGATTACGCACAGTTGTATATGCTACGCGGCGAACTAGTATATAGACAGACATTGAAGAGTAATAAGTATTCTGTCGCATATGCTATACAACTGGAGCAATGTTGTTACTAACATACTATAGCTTAGCAGGATGGCCACAATTATCCGAATACCTAGCCTATTATCAACCTGTATATATCCTACTAAAAATGCAATTTTACACAACATTATACGAATACCTACTTACAATAGTTTACATTATCTATATATAATTATATTCAATACAAAGAAGCGTCACAACATAAAATACTTTCGTAATGATATAAAGCAGTTTATATTTGATGAAATAACTCTAAAAAAATGGCAGCTCCTTTTTAAACTGTCCATAGTTACATCACAAAATCTATTCTAAGACAAAATGCACTAGCCTATTTGAAATAACAGTAGTAGTAGTAGTAGTAGTAGTAGTAGTAGTAGGTAGATAAAAGTGGGTAGATAAATTAAAAATAGGACCGTGGTGAAGAAGTACAACAAATCTAAGTTGTGCTTGAGATCAACCCAGGAAGACAAATCATTATGAAGCTAATAGTATAATAATAATAATAATAATAATAATAAAAAGAGGTAGGTACTTAGTTAAGAAACAGAAATCAGTAGGGTCAGTACTGAATAAAAAAAAATATATGACAAGTGAAATAACCCAACCCAAAAAGAAGTGTATTTGTAAGTTTCATTTAAATCAAAAGTTAACGACATAGTTTACAAACTGAATACTAATAAAAATCGCATGCAGAACATGTATTTAAAGCCCCAAGACATGCAAGTTTCGACTAACACATACATGGAAATTGCAAGACACGCGGCAGTGAAATATAACCGCATCTTTTTGGGTCAGTTACAAACTACAGACTGTACCTACAATAATGGCACCGTCTAATGATACTAAAATCTACCATGCTATCAATAAGAGGGGAGGAGGGGGGAGTTGTTTAAAGGAAAAATAATTATGGTACAAACGGCGAATTTGTGTACAAAACCACCATGCAAAACACTAACAAATTTATCATAAACACCACTTTCACCTCAAATACAACAATTTCTTAGCAATTATACAAAATTATTAATATTTTAAAGTGGCATTAAAGGGCGGGGATATAATATATATAGCGGTGCATACAGCGGGAGTGAGGATATCACAAGCACTAGGCACTCGCTTGGTCCGGGGTCGCTCAGCGCACGCCCATTCATAACCACTAATAGTTTTTTGACTAGACTTCTATATGTAAACAATATTAGTATTTCAACATTATATTATATAATAATATGACAAAAACAAAACGTACAATTTTGCTGTTAATTAAAATATGAAAAATAAAAAAAGCAACGTCCAATCTAAGAGGTTTTTAATTTTTTATACGGTTGTACAACCGTGTTGTTATTATTTTGTGCTGCAGCCGCTGCAATGTGTGTGGGTGGAGGAACATTGGTTATGGGAGTTGCGGCAACCGACACTGGATATTGTGCAGTTAGTAAATTTGGGTTTAAGAGTTGATGCGTAGTAGTGGCAGGGTAAGGTGAACGAATTAAAGAATATGGATTAATTATGGTAGAAGGTGGTCTACTCATATTTAATAAATTCGTGTGCGTAAGAGCGTACGGATGTAATCCAATGTTCAAATTGGCTGCGCTTAACGTTAACGGTAATGGAGGATAACGCTGAAGGTTGGCAGTGGATGGTAAACCTACTGCTTGTTTGTTAAGGGCAACACCTGTGTAATTCAATGGATTCAAGTGACTAAAAGAATTTGCGGCTAAACTTTGACTGGCCGCAGCCAACTTTACGGCTTTGGCGTAATTCTGCTGAGCGACCTCCTTGGCCAAGGCAGCTGGATCGGGTATTTGAGGTGGTAAAGTAACAGACGTCGAAACAGGAGGAAGTAAATCCTCCTCTTTAACTTGTGATACTTGGGAAGCTGAAGGAACTTGTTGGATATCTGCTGCAGCAGGGGAAGCGCTGGAGGTAGGAGCTGGCGAAGGAGAGACCGAGTACTCACATGAAACGGGCACAAATGGCTGTTGCAACTGCATAAGTTGCTGGTATGTAGTTGCGTTAGGTTGATAGACCGGTACTCCTGATTTGTCAGCTGCAGGTCGTTTATATGGTACCATGCCCGGGAAGGCCTAAAAAGTTATCCATTACAGTTTCGTGTACCGCAGGCATACATATAAACAATGTTTGACTAGCTTTAAGAATATGGCCAATTCAAACAGTCCCATAGGTGGTACAAATGCCATTTATAAATGATCTGTTGATAAGAAGAATGCTACCGCCAACTAGAATCTAAATCAATACAGCAATGTTGCATATTATAATACAGAATCGCTTGTAATTTATATGTAAGTAATAAAGTAACAACAGTAAATGAGAAAATCTGTAAAGCGTTGATGTCAAGCAACATACTGGTAAATTAAAACTCGGTAACGAGAAATATATAATTAATAATGTTTACTTACAAAGTTTTCATAGTAGAAGGAACCAACTGATTTCATATCCATCTGTAAATAAAGAATTTAAAATAGTATTAGTGGTAATCACATTAAATAAATTGAATTTATTAATGAAAATCTAATATTACTGCAAACATGATTTTTACATTTTCTAAACAGTCTAACAAAGAAATTAAGGTAGATAAAGCCGAAATCACTATTGCAGTAAAGTTATTAGTAATTACGACACGTCTTGGCAGTCAATACCACTCAAAAGCATTGTTATGTCAATAAAAATAAAGTACTGAACTTAACCATTGACGGCAAGACAAAATATAGTTATTTAATATCACATGTGTTATGAAACAAGAAGGTTTGGCTGTAATTGTAGTTGCTAGAATGTTGCGAGTTTAGACCCATCAGGACAAACTGTAAAATTTTAAAAATATTATGCAAAGCCAATTGCTGCTAAAATATGTGATCTGGATTATTTAACATGCAAACATATAAGTGAAAGCAAAAGCTTCAATAGAAAGCATAGGTTTTTAGGACAACTTTGTATTTAAGACTTCATAAGCGGAATCAGCCTCACAACATGCTAACAACTTTGGTGGTAGCAGTTCGCGCCTTGCTCAACGCCTCGTCAAAATACAAAAGCTTCAAATCTCTAGAAACAACGCAACTCTTTCGTAGAAGCAATACCTTTGAATAGAAAAAACAATACTGTACACTGTTCAATATTTTAAAGCAACAAAACTGGTATTTAGGGTATTGAGCAAACTCAAAATTATAATATATTTGTATATGGTATACGTATAGGTGTGTAATATTTAAGTTTGCCCATCCTATTTGCAAAATACAGCGATAATTATTTCTACTGAAGCAATGGTGTGTTGAATCACAAAACAAGTGCATTAAAGTGACTAGCAAAGAAGCATGACCAAGTTGCACAGAAGCTCTGGTACCTTAACGCAACGTCTCAGCGAATAAATTTTGAAAATTATAAAAATACAGTATATTTACATACTAGTATAAAGTTATCTCATTTTATATTGTATAACACAAATATTTGGCAAACCACTACCTGCATGTTTTGCTGTGTAGGTATTGTATATGTTACTAATTTATAAATTTTGCAATATGTATACTTCAGAAAGAAATTCTGTAATAACGAAACGTGGTAAAAACATTATGAAGTATACACTACAAATAAATAAAGTGACATGCAAAGCAGCGGCAATATGGTACCAGTAGTAGATCTGTGTCGGCGGTGCTAGGCTCGCGAGGTCTCTTCTTGCCGATCTCGAGGGCGGCAGCAGTTTGTGGTGCCAGTAAGGGCGACACCGCAGCGGGCTATTAGTAGCGCAGCAACAAGACCAAGCACATCCGCCCAACGGGATAAATAAAACAAATCAGCACTAAATTAATTGAATGCTAACACTGCCAGTTTGTGACAGAATGAGACATTACTACTACATAACTATTATGAAATAGAACTGGCAGCGAAAAACATGTAATTAAACGCATGAACTATTAAAAATTACTCTTATGGAAATTGATTCTTAAATTTTTTGTAGTGGTATGAATATTATCTGCAACTGGCAAACGCGGAGCCAGTGGCTGAACAAATTCGCCATGCAGTTCAATAGCTGAAAAAGAAATTTCAAATGGCTAAAAGCATTTGAAGAACATTTTTTTATAAAAGATTGTCAGGCAAAGGTACCCTTTGATAAAAGTTAAACTCGTGATGATGCGTTAAAAAAAAGTTCACTTAATGAACTAAAATGAAATGAAAAGTTTTTTGCCTGAAAATCTAAATTCAAGGTTTAGAAATGTGGCATTAGCATTTTGTTTGGCCCATAACCTTTATAATACAAGTTTTGAAGCATGCAAGCTGAAATAACAACTGTTAAAAGACACTGACGTCAAAAGCGTATACTAACAAATATAATGAACTTCAATTACAGCTTAAACATGTTTAAAATGGTAAAGATACAAACTGGAATCTGCACCTGAAAATTGAAATATTTTTTTATTAGTGTGTGTTAAAATGAAAATTCGTGACGCAATGAGAATTCCAGCTGCAAACAAGCCCTTCGTCTTCATCAGTACTAAGTGTGTATTATGTGTAGTGTACTGTATGTGTTTTTAAGTGGAAACAAAGACAAACATAAGTTTTCCGAAAACAACGCTGCAAATATTTTTTCCATACCCCATAAAATTTTATTTTACAGTTCTTAATGAAATTTTCACGGTTAAATGTTAATGAAACTTTGATTAGTGATATCCATGACATATGAAGATACATTCATTGAAATTTTACAAAAGTTATCATTAATATCCTACTTCTTAACTGTGCTAGGATTGGTTGCTGTGTAATAGCGAGCAGGGTGTATGTAGCCACTATTCAGCCAATTACGGAGCTAGAGGTACACACAATACACTATAAAAATTTGTGCAGCGACGAGCACTAATTAATTTACCCATATGTATCTGTAATTGTCTCAACTAATTACCGATGCAAAGAACAAGAACTGGTAGAAATGATCATTATTAATACATACTATTAACTTAAAGTACTGGCAATTAAATTTAAGTAGGTAACGTAATTATTTGAGATCACATCTATCACTGCTATCTCCTCCTCACTGTTCGATACAACGCTTAATTACAAAAATTAATGAAAAGTCTCTGGTTACAATAAAACAGCCTTGTATACGAAACAGTTAAAGATAAGTAACATATCCTGTAATAACTACAGCAGCAAAGGATAGCATATGTTCGTTTAAGTATTGGTTATAGGGTAGTGAAATTGTGCAGGTATAGCAGGGCTTGTTGGCAGGGCGCAAAAAGTGGCAGCCGGGGGAAAGTTCCCATGCTAGATAGGGCGGATTGACAGAGCGAAGCAAAATACTGAAGCGGCATCCAAGTACCACAAAGCAGAAAAGATTAGGGTATAGGCCGCCTCGGTACTTGTTTCGCATCCTTCTACAGGACACTACCACCACCAGTTCAACCCAAAGTCAGCGAAAGAAGACAGCACTTACACATTTCATTGCATCATGAATCGCATCATATGCTAAAAAATTAAAATTAACGCTACATACAATTAAAGAGGTCATTACTACTAAACAACACCAAACTATAAAAACATTTATTTAAAAAACCTCTTCACCTTGATTAGTATTATAACAAAAACAGCAAACCTGTCAACAAAACCAAACAGAAATTGGAAGGATAATTAAATATAATATAGCTGGACAGACTTGTGTACATTACAAAAACTAAAAATAATTAAACGCTTTCTTTATAACCCACAGTATGTCCAACTGATATCAGTTAAAAGATGAAGTAAAGAAAATAAAAAAAAATAAGAAAAGAGTTACAGAAACACATCACAACGGCTACTACAGCTAGCTAGAAGATATTCTATTATTACAGTGCCTATGATTCAATACTTCCATAACCAAAAAAAAAAAATGCGGCCAACTGGATAAAGTTTGAATCATAGGTACAAAAAGAGCAAGAAAGAAGAAAATAGCGTGCGCCCTAAAGATTGCGTAGCATACCGCGCTAGCCCGAGACTGTGCGGCCTTGATTTGGGCTTGGAGGTGCAGAGGGGGATGGAAATAGCGGCAGGGGTCGCGGTTGCAGCGTCCCTTGACTGCATCCATGCAGACAGTGACAGTGCCGTCCTCGTTGGCCGTCACAGAGTCGGCGGGATGCGCAAAGCGGCACTCAGACTCTGCTCGCTTGCACGCCCCGCGCTGGAACTCGCGGCAAACCTACAGCAGACATCCGGCTCAAGCCACTGCTGCAGTTTCCTCAGCTCCCTACTAATGCTAAGTGACCATTAAAGGGAGCTGAGGTTTTGCAATAAACCTACAGGGATTATTTAGTGCTTTTAAAATCTATTTTCAATTCTTCGCAGAAATTGATCTATCAATTTTACCACAGTGGTTGCTTGAAAATAAACTGGATATATACTACATAATGTTTCACATTACACTACATAGTAAATAACTCTCTATCGAGCAAATTACATCTACAACTATGACAATTTTGCAGAAAAATAGGAAGACATTTGGCAGCAAAAATTAAATTTGACAGCTGCAGCGTGCAGAGCTTAAATCGATAGAAAGTTATAAGAGTGCTCAGATAGTTACAATAGCAAATTATTACTTCTATTTACAGCAAGATTAACAAATATATACAATATGTATGAGTTTGGCTGCTGGGAATACTAATATAGCGCTATGTGTTTGTGTTAATATGTATAATATTGCATAATAAGTACATCAGTTCGCTTTTGGTTGAAGCATTAATTGATTTTTATTGCTTTTCTCAAATGCACAAAATAAAAAAAAATGTAATGATAGATACATACTCATGCCAGCAAAAAAAATGTACAGCAACACAATCCCAGCAAAAAAATACAAAACAACGTCCTCTCACAAGATAAGAATAATTCAAAAAAATTTAAAAAAAAACGAAAATAGTGAATAATAATTATTGTAGTTTGATAGTTCTTCAATGTTATACCAAAACATGTACATCTATTAGAAATATTAGTTGAGGGATATGAAAAAAATATATTTGGTTTTATTTTAAATATCCCAAAATTGAAAAATAAAGCGACGAAAACACTTAAACAATAAAAAGCAAAACGTTCGAAGATCAGAGAAGCAAAAAGCGATTAGCACAAAATAAAGATTCCTATAATACTGTAAAATAATAGTTGTCGACCTTCAATTAATAATTCATCAAAAGCATAAATATTCCTTAAATAATCTTAACAGTTAACGTTGATATGGAAATTATAGTAGAACGAACATACCTCTAATCTGTCGGAACGAGGCATTTTTTGTTGTGTTACGACAGTTTGTGGAACAACGCCTAATGGGGACGCTACCCCGGAAGGATCTGGACCGACTATTGTAGGCATAATGGGACCTGGTGCAAAATATGGACTGTAAGTGCTTCCTACTTGAGGTACTCCGGTTAGGTATGGATTCGCAGCCTGTAACAGATAATACCGTTTATATAAATATCAAAACCTTCCAAAATTTCTAAACAAAAATGCTATATTCTACAAAAAAAGCACGTTTGCATGCAAAGCAGTTAAAATTATGCACGAATCCAAACAATTTTTAATAAAAAGTATCAGATTTGAAATGCAATCTATTACATATCAAATCCACACCACTTCCATACGTCACGTGATACCGATGATAAAAAATACCTTTGCAATGTTTGGTGTATGCCCGTTTCATGAACTCATGCAGATTAACACACAATATACCAATTTTCATCAATCATCATCATTGTAGTGGTAATGTAAATATGGGAAAAAATTAACATACAATGCTACCATTATATGAGATCGAATTTTGCCTTTTCCTTATTAGGTGCTAGAATTATCCTTGCAATGCTCGTAACAAACAAGATCGTAAATAACATGTACTTACAAATGGTTGTTCAATTACTAATTAACTAATTAAGGAAAAGGTATCATTTCTTCATTAAAGTCACCATATGGCATCTAATCCCATTTCATTATTATGCAATTTGCGGATATCACAAGAGCTTAAAATGATCTGCATCGACTGCGATTTTTTGTGTGTAAAGCTTTCAGTGCTTATTACTTCTATTAATTGCTATAATATAGGTAGGTGGTAAGGTACACTATCAATTTTTGTACAATCGATGCAGATTTGACACGACTTTGGAACTGCACCTACGTTTAAAAACATCTACAATACAAATCATTTAATAAAGTAACATGGAATTAATGGCAATTTCATTTTGAATCAAAATTTAATATTTAGATCAGTTAAGGAAAAGCGGTGAATACATTAGCTATGAAAATTTCATATGGGCTGTAATATATGATGACCTCGAATCTAAGGGAGGTTAATAATAATGAATATCTACATGCAGCGAATTGATAATTAATACACTACGATTAAAATATGTAAGTATAAAGAGTTTTTAATATATGTATTTAAACTTTAGTTTTAAGTATACGTTTTTACATCAATAGTATCAAAAGAAAAGCACTAAAAAGCGTAAATTAGATGCGAAAGCGATATTAAGCTGCGGCGTTTTGAATTTATAGGTAATAACGGTTATAAGTTACCATAAGTGCGCACTGTTCATCTAGTGACATGGAAGGGTGCGGGAACAAGGTGAGAGGAAGGCTGCAGGCCGATCCATCCACCTCCAACAAGAACCCAATTAGTAATGACACCAGCTACAGCGACCAGACGCATGCACTATACGCCTATTTCGACTGCATTGAGTTAATAACAACGTAAAAAAAACAAAAAATTATACAACAGCCCACACAACGTGCCACTGCGAACATTAATAAAAAAAAAACAAATTGGTATAAAAATAAAACGAATTCTGCACATTTGCAGTCTGATGCACACACACTACCTACATTTTCCCCTCTACTACAATAGATTTTTAATCACAATATTAAGGTATTACTAATTCTATACTCATATATGATTGTTAAAAAACAATATTGTATAAACAGGAAGTTGGGTAGGGGAAACCTTTCTGTAAGGAAACTTGTATTCAAACAATCGGGCTTGCTAATTGTGCGAACTAAACCTACTAGTAATATTCAAATAAATTTATGGCAATTTTAATTTTAAACAAAATACTGACTTGGTAATATTTACGATTAAGTTGCCACATTTCACCTCTATCACCACTAATGTTCCACTTACTTATATACTAATATTGATTTATGAAGTACTACATTAGAGTTGTACAAGTAACACCAGCTGTCGGTTATTTCTAGAATGAATTAGAAATGAGATCAGGGTACCCTTAACTCAATTAGTTTAAGTTAAATAGGTTAAAGTTAATGGTTTGGAATGCTTCATAAGTTGTCGATGAGAAGAAGTTGAGTAGGTAGGTGGTATTCATTCAGTTTTGATTTTGTTATGTTACAGAAGTTTTATTACAGTTGCGAGAGTGGTGGGTTATTACTGTTTTCCCCATCAAATTGAGACAGTTTGAGGTAAATGGAATATGATTTGGATCTAAACATTAAATAAAATACAAACAACGTTTAATTTGTCTTTCAGACAGCCTTCATCATTCTTCATGAAGTCACTAAAACATTTATAACTTATTATTCGTTGTGCCACATAAATCTACGATACTCAAGAGGGACAGAGAGTGGTGGGTACGTATTATATAAAGCTCTGTTATAGAATATTACATTTAATTTATTTTATTACAATCATTGAATATTTTTCGGCTGCTTAATTAGGATTTATTATTCTGATACGTTCGATGGTTAAATTCTGTTAATTTATTGGGAGGAACAAGAAGTTATTCAATTTAATTGATAATGAAATGCCAACCTGTCAGATGTACAAATTTTACATACACTCACACATTTAGTACCTACACATAAAGCCACCTATGTTTCGGTTGGAATGTTACTGCTGTTGTCAACGTAACGTATTAGTAGTTGTTTAAAAAGTAATAACAAAGTAACGTTCGACAAGTAATGCGGTGTGCCGCCTCGTCGTCTGTGTACCATCCTCAACAGGATGCTGATTCGACCAAGCCCATGTGGTGCATCAAGTCCCACCTAGCCTTGTGTTGGGCTTGGCTATCTTGAGTTGTTAAGTTGTTTACAGTTGATACTGTTTTGAGGTCAGCCGGGTTAACTTTTTCATTGCCTATTGTTCCAGCATGCCCTTTAACCCATAAGGGTATTGCTGTTTGCCACTTGCTCTAAAATAGTACTTCTTGACATTCGGAAACCAGCTTAGAGGTGATTTTGCATTGACCTAGTGCTAGTGCCCGCAGAACGGCTCTGCTGTCACTGGAAATTCTGATACTTTTATTCTTCATGTTGTGCATAAGAATTGTTTTTGCACTAAGCGTTATTCCTACTAGTTCTGCCTGAACCAGTTCTGTAAGTTCAGTTCTTTGGGGTAAACTCCGGTGGCTGTTCCTTCAATTATTTTATATTCATTCATGAAGATCGATATGTCTGGTTGGGACGCCACTTACGCATCAAAGTAGATGCGGTAGTTTTTCCCTATTAATAGTATAAATTGAGGGATAAGTGAGTCAGATCGCCCTTCGCTTAATTGCCTCGCCCAGAATTCGAGAGTGGCCCACCTCTGCTTTTATGCGCAATAAAACTACATATTCGTTCTGCTTGTTCATCGTACGTTTCATTTGTAACTTCCGCTAACTCAATCACGGCCTTTATTTCCGGATAGGTACATAAACACAGTTTCTTATACTTCCGTTCCTCTGTTTTCGAAGCTTTTATAGTGATACACCTGTTGTACTATTTGTAGAATATTGAGTCTATTTTTGATTCATATAACTAACTGTTACTTTTTATACGTTTTAGATTTGTCAAACACCAGTCTTCAGCACAAGTACCACCACTATCAATTTTATCATTTCATGGAATAAGCATTACATGCTAACATACAATTGGGTTAGAGATCCTGGCACCGACCATCGCGCGGGCATACGTTATTCTATTTAGTCTACATTTGGCGCTGGTGAAGCGGAAAATGTATCTAATCACTGTTTGGTAATAAGAGCGTTTATTAAAAGAAAGAAGAAGAGTTAGAAAAACTATACATACCCAACAGGACAATGAAATGTGAATACAGAAAAGAAGACAGCAAATGAAACATACGAATATATAAAAACAAATACACGGGGTGTCCAACGACAGTTAGTATATGCGAAAGAAATGGTGAATAGATTCTGAAAATTTGGACACGGTGGTTTTACCCGTTTCATGTGTACATTTTCAGTTTCATACCACTCTCGGTTGTACTGGAAATGGACCCAATGTCCTAGTTCTTATTGATTTCCTTTTAAATCTATGTTAAACTTGAATTCCATTTTATATTAGATAGCCCAAGTCTAAAGTGAATGATTTTTGAACTATTTGGGTTTTTTCGAAATTATTGGCACATAAGTAGCCGATTACTCTCAGGCTTTGCATAAATATGAGCAATGTTTGCAAACTGTTAAAAAAATTTACACAGGCTTCTCAAAAATGGGCGTCAAAAAGTGTTGTTGTAGTAAAAACAGACCTAACCAGAAGAAGAAAACAACGATGACAAGAATGGACATAATGTCGAGTAACAAAAGAGGAAACAAAAGCACCGTCACACGGAGCTATTAAAAGCACACCAACAAAGGTCAATAGGAAGATTAGGTGCTAAAACACTAAATGAAATAGTTTGGAGTAAAACCGTGACTAATTAAACTAAGAGAAAATGTTTATTATCGTTAGAATAAGAATCATGACAAAATACGAATAGGAGCGATGTGGAAAGGAAAGGAAATAAAAATATCGATTGCCAATAGGCTAGAGAAAAACACCCTAAAATGGTACGGAGTAGGCGCATAAGGTGAATAAGGAATTGTAAAATAAAGTAGCTCTTTCACCCGTTTTTCCACTATTGTACACAGAGGAATAAAATTTCGCTTTCTGAGAAAAATAAAGTATCTTTAAGATCAAGCAAATTTGAGTACAATTTACATTAATGTGTGTGGTATAAAACTGTCAATATTACCTACTAGTTTTCACTAATATTAAGAAACCGTTGTTTTAATTGTATTTTGTTGTTACTTTAATTTAAATTTTATTACCTTGAACTCTTTATATTTTGATTTGTTTTTTCCAGCTTCATTAAACGTTAAATTAAGTAAAAGATAAATAAATTAAGGATTGAATATTGTTGGTATTAAATTAACGAGAATGTAGTATTGAGAACTTTATATTTACAATCACTTTATGCACTGCGTCGGGATGTAGTTGTACGCGTTAACAATATGAACCATAGATAATTATCTAAATGACCGGGGTGGTGTTACTGTTAATAATGATATCGAGATGTTTTTTTAATGTTAGGTAACGGAAAGGCGGCGGGAAAAGATGAAATAAATTAATAAACATAGAACTCATTAAGTGCGGCGGTGAAGAAGCCTGTGAAAGAATAAACGATTTGGTGAGGCAGGTCTGGGGAGAAGAGAGGATGGCCAAGGAGTGATGCTTTCTTTTTATTATATTGCTGGAAAAAGTATTCAAAGAAACAGGAGAAAAAGGAACACTAATAACGAGTGAAGGGCAAATGATAGCATACCTACTCATTATGGCTAGATCGCGTAAGACAATGTTGGGAATGTTTAAAGAATTGGAAAAAGCAGTTGAAGGAAAGGGCCCAAAGCCCCTTTGGATGAAAAGAAAACGAAATATATGAGAAAAACGAATCGCGTATGAGACAAAACCTAATCATTGAAGGTAAAACTTCCGAAGAGGTGGACAGCTTTGTTTACCTAAGCCTACAGTTAGACAAAAACGGTAACAGAGGAGAAGAAATAAAAAGAAGAGTACATATATAGGCAACAATATTACGCAAACAAAGCTATGTTAAGGGACAAGAAGCTGTCAAGGCAAACAAAGTTAAAGATATATAGGACCTTGATAAGACCTGCTTCGACTTACGCTGCGGAGACACTGTGCTTATCACTATGTGGGGCCGACATAATAAGAGTTTTCGAGAGAAAAGTATTGTGAACCATTTTCGACCCAAGGTCTGCAAACTGAGAAACAAGGACAAGAACGAATCACGAAATATCGCAAATGTGTAGAGGAGAAGATATGATGAAATTTGTGAAATCACAGCGAATAATTTGGTTGGGGCATATCATGCGGAGCGGAGAACATATGGTGAAGAGCATAACACTGTGGAGACCAACGGGTGACAGACGATCAGATGGTGGGATCAGGTTACTGGGGATCTGGAAAGGCTAGGAGCTAGTGATTGGAGGTCCAAAATTCACAACAGACCCGATTGGAAGGAGATTGGAGAAAGGCGGCGAGACACACAGGGTGGTGAGAAAACAGGATGAGAAGGAAGAGGAGTTAGTGACATGTGAAATGTATTATGTGGGGACTAATCCACCCCGTACAACGGATTTGTAAATCCCGGAAAGGGATAGCTATATTCTTAACGAAAAAAAAATTTAAATTAAAACTGATAAAATATTGAAAGCAACAGATAAATAACATTGGATGTTATGACTCGTTAAAGAGGATCCTATATGATTTTGTATGGATATTTCGAACAAGACATGATTCAAATTTCATTGTAGTACAGCAGCGAATCTTCACCATGTTTAGGACTTACACGTCAAATGGTTTCCAAACAATTACGAATAGATCCATTATAGGAGGAATACATATTTGCACTACCTTTCCGTGAGTGATTATAATGCAATCATATACTGGGTTTTCTATAAATGATTTAAAATGCAGTAATATACTGGGCGTTCCCATTAAGAAAACAACTATTGGCGATACTTTACGTGGGCGCACCATATAAGGGATGACAATATAAGCAAAATCACACCTCGATATGACTAGTAACAGTGGAGGATTGTTGAATAAACAAAAAAATTGTCTTGGGTCCGTGAAACATAGGGACGCTATCTAAACAATAAATAAACTATAACATCAAATGTATTTTTTCTATGCTTAGTTTAATCATAATTAAATACTTTCAATGATATCTAAGTAGTTTATAAGGCAATTTGTCGCACTTACGTACAAAACGCTTCTTATAAAAATAGAACTCGTATTGTAATATACTACCTACATTCAATCAGAGCAGTTGCGTCACTATTTGAACAATTCGTAATCACCTTAACAACGACATAAAACTCTGAACTTCCTTCTATATACCGAGCCCAATTATATGCATATGTTACGGGTAAAGTTAGATACGCAATTATTTACCCGGGTAAACTCTGTAGTACCCACTGAACATGGGTAAAGTACAAAATATATTTGAAATTGTACACGTTTAGGCTTTTACACGGGTGAAGCGCGTTCTATCCGCTTTCGCTTGTTAGAGGCGTTGAAAAGCTAAAAAGGTGAATCTACACTTTGTTCCCCCAACAGATATAGTAAAGCTCCTCCCCAAAAATTACCGCCACATTTAAATGCAACTTTTTTATTGGTTAAATTTTCGAAACCCGTAACATAAGCAATCACTTGATTTCAAATTGTTGTAGTTGGCGTAAATGAATTTGACTTCTGTAACGTATTTATAATTTTGCTGGTGTAAAACTGGTCGCTGCTTACATTGGTCAAAATTTATTGGGAGGCGCTTTACTATATCTGTTGGGGGAACAGAGTTATAGCATAAAATATTACGTTAAAAACAACGAAATTTTTGCCATTTTGCATGATACATATTTGGCCATTTTGGACATACCTAGTGGTAAACATCGTATGGAAAGTGAATATATGAAAAAGTACAAGAATATAACTCAAGTTGTTATTACGTTATATCATATCCGTACTGGTGTGAAGGGTGCCCAAAGAAAAACTAAAATCTGTCAAAAAAGGACTTGTGGTTAAACCCATGGTTTTTTCGGAAATCAACAGCCGTTGTCCAAGTGGACAGACGGAAATCAACAGCCGTTGTCCAAGTGGATTCAATAGACATGCAATCAAATTCGGATGGACAGCACAAATATCATGGTGTACCAGAGCCACTTAACTAAGTTTGTTGAAATACATATGTGCAATAAAAGGAACATTCTAAGAGCCCGATAGACATATTTTGTATTTTTGACGTCCCATCTACACTACAATCGCACAACGGTTGGGAGTTCGCGAATCGTGTCATTGAAGAGTTATGTTATATGTGGAGTGGCCTGAAAATAGTGCATAGCAAACCGTGTCACGGTCAGTCACAAGGCAGCATGGAAAGATTAAATCAAGATACACAAAATATGCTCATGACTTGGATTGACGATGAAAACTGCAAGTGGTGGTGGTCCAAAAGAAACTATTGAAGATCTACGAACCAAAGAAGAACTTGACAAAGTCGTCAAGGAATTTGGTATAGAACAGCCTCAACATAACAAAACAAAAACCAGCTTATGAATATTGGCCCACAAAAAAACAATCCGCAAAGAAGATATTACTGAAGGTGAGAATATGGAAAATTACGACAATAATCATAGGGAAAACGCCTATAATAAAGAAACCAAGACTAAATGTGCAGAACCATCAAGGTTATAAACGATGCAAGTGTAAAACTAAACGCAGGACCAATAAATGTAAATGTAAAGCTGTTGGAAATCTTTGAAACTCGAAATGTCACAGCAGCTTATCTTGTTTGAACTTATAGTAAGCCTTTACTTTAGCAGAATCCAATGTTCTCACTTTTATTTAATATATTTTTCAAACATTTATGGTCTTGTCATTTTTAGTAAACCATAGTTTAACCAAGCGAAAGCGAATAGAACGCGGTTTACCTGGGTAAAACCACAAAGAAACGTGTACAATTTCAAATATACTTTGGACATTACTCATGTTTCCTGGGTACTATGGAGTTTACTCGGGAAACCTGGGTTTAATCTTCATATCTACCTTTAGCCGTAACATATTATATATGTATATGCCCAATTATTGGTTTGTGCAAAGCTGGTTCTTCGTTGGAGAAATTGGTAGCTGCGTAAATGTAAATCGGTCTATTGTAATGCGAGTGTGTCGTACATGGTTTGAAGATAGACAGGAACGTCGTAAAAGAGAAACCGGGGCTTCAAGGAGAACGAATGAGCGTCAAAATCGTCGTTAAGATTTTCTTCTACTACTGGTCACCATAAAACCCTTAAAACAGTTTATCGCCGAATCTGTTGGGTTAACATGATATCGTCCGCGACTTGTATTTCCTTTGGCTACGGAACATTGTGAGCATTGAGCAACGGTTACAATGGTGGCATGAAAGATTTCATTGGAAAATTGTGTTGTCTTTAGTGACGAATCTAGATTTTGTTTAGGCATGCAGGACGATCGTATGAGGGTCAGAAGAAGACGGGGTGAACGACGGAATCTTCAATTTAAGATACACCGCACTATGGGTGTTATAGTTTGGGGTGCAATTACTTGTGGCCATAGGTCTCTGTTGGTGTTCAATCGAGGCAATATGATTTATCGCGGAAATACATCTGCCATACTTACACACTTACACACTTACAAGAGCGTTATACTTTAGCAAGATTCACTATTCCAACGTCCTCCTTGAACTTCGAACAGGCCCACATTCATTTTTTGCCCTGGCCTCCAAGATCCAGATCCCATTGAACATTTTTAGTTATGACTCAACTGCTCTGATTGGGTAAATAACTTATAGAAGCTGTTGTAATTACCTCAAAATCACTCACACCGACCTTTTCTAATATAATTATTGCAACGTTCGCTATTCCACTGTATACGTGTCAGAGTTTGAAAGTGGATAAGTAAGTAAGTGGTGAATGTGTCAACTTAAATATCGCGCCCTTATACCGACTAGTCTAAATGGTTAGCAATATTAGTCGAGCACCAAATGGAATACATTTAATGTTATTGATAACCAACTTCCCATTTATCACTGTGCATTGTGTAATAAATGTGACCGTAGCAATGCGCCAATTGCAATATTAATAAATAATTAAACACAGATCTGTAATTAGCAAGCTCTATTTTTGTCATCGTCATGACGTAATGGTTATAAGACTTACAACTGTGGGCACTTGACCAGGTACAATGGGTTGCCCCGGCGTAAGACCCATTTGCTGCATAAGAGCATTTTTCAATGCCAGGTGGTTCCTTCCGTTGATAAGCAATTGATCCTTCAAGTGCTGCGGCGGGTGAAAATACTTGCATGGTGGCTTCTCTCGATTACACCGACCCTAAAAAGAAAATCCATCGTTAATATTACAACATTTATGATGGCATACATTAAAAAAAATACAAGTAACAAGAAACTTTAAATATTCCTCGAAGGATACCAGAAGGTTCAATTATAGATTCGCATCTCGCGCTATTACGTAAGCTTAAAAGAAAGTACGATGACGGCCAACATTATCAGATGAAAAGAAATGAACTCATTAGGAGAAATAGAGCTCTACGATTTTTCCGATCTGATAAAGACGATAGTGAACTTTTCATCACTAGCACTGTAACAGAATACGAATCAATACCAATGTGACAATAATTTTACACATTTGTTTTATATGATGTTTGTACATTTGTACTTATATTATAAAAAAAGTAAAAACCTAAGTGAAATGTTAGATAACTTGGGAATAGATTGTTATCCCGATTGACGGGGTTTTAAAGTGATGTGCAGGCAGACGCAACCAAGACATCTCCAACGTAATCCCGACTTGATGATGTCGCAAAGTCTGTTGAAATCATCTCGCACGGGAAACGAGTTAGAATACAGACAAATGTAAATGAGATTGAGGTGATACGTATGAAGGCGGGTATAAGAAAATGTCGATAAAGGAATATAAAAGGTCGAGATGCCTATCTAACAAGGACAAAGTTAATAAATCCAAATTCCCATGAAAAGAAAACTCGAGCTCGGGCGTTCAATTCTGAACACAATCATTTTCATGAGCAAAAAAAAATCAAAACTAACGTTTCATTTTTAACTGCTTCAACTAAGTTAGTACTAGTTAAGAAACTTTTGATGGTTGAAATGATCGCGGTTGGATTAAAAATTGTGTGCACGAATGCTAAGTACGATAAGAAAACTAGAGTTAGCAGTAATCACAGAGAGAGACATGCCGTCCGTCAACTATGTAATTATTATAGATTTTATACACCGTTTATGATACGAAGGTACAGTACAAATTCTACTGTACCATAGAATTGAATTGCGTGTACACAGTTAGAAATAATACAGAATCGGCTATACTATTAAGATTAGAATTCTCTAAATTAATTCTGACAACTCGGTATTACGGAACTCTATGAAGCGGATTATCAAGCAAATATCTTGAACTGGTCCCAAACTTTCGGCGAGTACTTTGAAGTTTACTAATTTGGTCATTTAATCCCAAAGGGAAAGTGTTGAAGCACATGTAGTTCACTGATAATAGCGTCAAACGCATGCTACGTACGCATTTAATTTTACGTAGGTACCTAAACCAGAGGAAATATTCGAATTTATTATTTTATTTACCATATAAAAAAGCAAAATCCTTACACAAATCGAATCTCTCTTTGCTTGAACTTTCTTTGATGTTCGAAAAGCCACAGCGCGCCCTTGCGCGCCCTTCAAAGAAAACACAAACTAGACTCTTCTAGCGATAGTTATGTTACTTTGAACACTTCCAACTTTCTAGAAGCTTTTGATTTTGAAACACGTAAACATCTTGTTCCATTTTGTGGTATCATTCTTCATTATGCGGAAAAGATTCTAGCTTTGATGATGTAAAAAGACGCCGGCGTGGTCTGTATCTTTCCTTTCAGACTTTGTATTGTGCTTAGAAATTCTCTTTAATGTCTGAACGCACTATCCTTTACCGTATCTACACCAGTCCCTACGAGACCTTAACAGCCCATTTAACTACTATAAAAAGCTAAGTGCCTTTATCTCATTATGGATCTCTCTATTCTCAAATGTAGCAAATTTAAACCTAAATTAGTGTTTAGTTGGTAGCCTAATTTAGATTTTAGACACGAAGTATATAATCAATGATTTTAGTCGAATTTCGCTTCGCATAGGCTTCATTTAGTACAATTCATCCACAACTTATAAATAGGACAATGAGATTCAAATTAACATTCATTGTAAAAAATATGCAATTAGCAAATTCAGAATTTCATTCAATATGGCCGCTTGAAAAAACAACTTATTCTGTTCAACTTCAATTTCCAAATGCATGTTTTGATGTTTAACTAAAAAGTATTTTTAAAATGTGTCAATTTGAAAATACAGCATAAAAATCATTTCAATTTGAATTTTATTTTGATATGCTTGTCCGTCCACAAAGATTTTTCAAATTTAATTATTTGTCCTTTTCTTGACAGAAACTGATTAGCACGTGGAGAAGAGGCTCATCTTTTTCACATTAAAGTCAAAAAATGGACAGAATATTATAGTTTCTATTGTGCTAATGAAGCTTGCAAATTCCCCACTAACCACCATTTACGAAAAATTTTGACAATTATAACATTATAATGTTTCAAATGTTATACGCGATTTCGAATTGGTTTTTGGAACCAAAGGCAGATACGCATCGCATGGTATACCGGTGGCAGAAGATACTATGTTAAATATAAGAGAACTCCAGTGCTCTGAATTTTACCAGTTTCTATTACTTTTCTTACCTCATCGTCTGGAAGCAACCATTGGGGCTTCATTGGCGGCTCGGTTTTGAATTATATCAAGCCATTTCACCTGGAATCTGAAATGTACATATACAAGACAACTGCCGAGTACGTCATGCTTGGTATCAAGCACGGTGCGAGTTTTGCCTTCTTAGTATTAGATATAGTAGTCCAGCGACGCAACGAGCCCTCGCAGTTACGGTTCTGGGTGAGCAACCATGTTTCTTCGTTAGTTCAGTTTCACTGGATTTGTACACTCAGGCATACAAATAATTTAACTTTCGAAGTCGATTATAAACAATTTTTGACGTTTTCGGCAATGTAACAATATATCAGAATTGTTATACGAAATTACTTAACGAATCGCTTTTTCAATCAAGAATATGCCGATATGCACTTTGTTTATGGATTTTGTGATGCAAATTCATCAGGAAGCAACTCATGAATATTGTAGACGATTTTCCAGTAAGCAACAGAGCCACATCATAATGTTTTTTTTCAAACGCACGCAATGCGAGAGTTTAAGTCCGTTCATAAGAATTCTAATCGCCATTATATTAATATTGTAAGAAGAAACAATCGTATGCTGCGTGAATTTAACAGGAACCAAGGAGAAGTCATAGAAGAGTGAATCGAACCACCAGAATTACTAAAAGCACCATTAGATTACAAGCTTTTAATGGATACATCCAAAAGACAAGGAGCACGGGGTGGCATTTTGTAGGTGGTTTCTGAATAGTGATGGCGATTTCTTAAGAAATATTTTAGGGACCGATGACTCATATTTTATTCAACCCGGAATGGTGAATTTTCACAATCAACATGCTTGGGTGCATGAAAATCTACACGAAAGCTTCAACGTAAGTTAAGTGTTAATATTTGGGTAGGAATCTATAATATACTATCGGCAATCCTAAAAGCGTTGCACGTGACATATGACGTAAAAACAGTACCAATGTAATACTAATTTTTCGGATTGTCATTAAAGGTAATATTCTAGGGTAAAATAATTCTACAAGTTGGCAGCATCATAAATAAAATTACAATGTTGCAACCAAGGACATCTGTTATTTATTATCTTCCATTTCGTATTTTATTCTATTTCGTTTCAATCCATATGACAACACTGTTGACATGTATATAATACTCGTGACGTGCAACGCTTTTTGGTTTGCCCCAACTTTAGCAATCTCTTTCAGCTTTATGTATTTCTGAAGGCAGAAAATCCCAATATGTGAGAATACGTTGTACTCAGTATGCAAAGACAAGCCTCAATGGGTGTTCGGTTCAACTCGGCTTAATCGTAATTTGATGAATACAAACTTTGAAGGTCGATGGATTGATCGTGGGGGACCAGTTGCCTTCGTGATCTCCAGATGTATTGAAAAGCATTATTAGAGTTGACAATTTTAAAAAGCTAAAGAACTCAGCTTTCGAATAGTGTAAAAATATACAGGGGGTTCTATTGAAACAAGTCAAGTAATTTTTAGTTGAAGATAGGCAATTTTTTTCCCACGCCCTGTATAACTGGGAAATTTTTTTAATATGATTGGGAAACAACTTTTCGAAATTTGAAACTCATTAGTGAAAACCGCACATTTCTATCTTATTTCGTTTAGTCAATAATCACGTTCAAAATGTGTCAGTTTCTACTGAGACACCCTGTAGACGCGCCAGCCCCACAACTGGAGCTTTGCGTGTAGATCGTCTGCCAGTACTGTCACATGATGAGCATTAAGACGTCAATATTTTTCAAATGAAAATGAAATTTTGGGTTCCTGTGGAGTAGACGGTATATATATACCACTTGGTGTTACATCCGGCTGCTAATGGACATACAACACCACGGTGCACGGTTATTGCTGCGCCGCCTCGGGGGGCTTTGCTAGGTGGTAGTGTTTTGCCTCATCTGTAGAGGTAGTGGTAGTGTAGTTGCGAAAGACAACAGACAAACGAAACGTAGCGCCATAGTACTACATATCAAGCACATCAATAAACAAGAATTACATGGAGACCAAAAAATTTTGTTTGAAAATACTCGTAAGGAAAAAGTGCATTAAAGTAATATAAGACGCTGTAATGGAACGCCAACAAGTATCAGTCTGGGAAGTGGGAAGGTTAGATGCGCGACAGCAAGAGCGACGTCGTCTCTCTCTAATTTCAGAAAGCAATTTGGCCAATTACAAACTAAAACCTTAAAGCACGAAATGAAGACAATAAGGATATCCACCCCCTCACACATTTCGTCTATGAAAGAGCATCCAAAATTGTTGTTCAGTTGACCTCTATGACATATACTTTCATGATTCAAACATATAGTAATTGTTACGATTACTGGTATGATTGAAAAATTGTTTATACAAAAAACATGCTCCTTCATAACATCAACGGTCATTTGTGCCTTTCCCGATGTTGCGTATTTTGAGCAAACTACGGCGACTCGTGCTCTCAAAACGCACCCGCAAGTTAACGTCATAATTTTTAGGTGCACAAGTTAAATTGTGGCAAATCTATTTTGATATGATTAATTTCAGATACTTTATTATCGTTGTGGTAGACTCTCTGTAGCTCAGGATGCGCTTTTTCCAAAAAAATTCACAAATAGATAAAAAGAGCTTTTAAGATGTTTACATGACTTTTAAAAATGGGCCTACATTTCAACAAATTAAGAAAAAACTATTTTTTTTGTATTCGTTGGGTTGTGAAGTAATATAAAACGAAAAACGGAACGCATTTTACTTTAATATTCATCATCATAGCCGTAATTCATCCAAACCGAATCGCTTAATAACGAGAGGGTTTTCATTTTGTTATTAAAGCGGTAATATAATGAATGCAGGTCAAAACGACTACTACTACTACTCTTATTGTATCTTAAAACACATGTAACCAGACAATATTGATGAGTCTATCTAGTTTATGGCCTTTGTAATACGGAAAACGATCGAAAATTAACGCAACCACTTAAATTACAAGCATCTGCATAGAGTATTATTATGAAAAGTCTATGATGTTATTAAACAAAACTTCCTGTTAAATCAGAAACGACAATGTAACAAATGGTACGTCATCTCGAGGAATATAGGGAGGAATACGACGGAAAGCACTTCGGTCCTACTAAACGTGAGGTTTCCAACCCCAGGGATTAAAAAATACACAACAGGCTTTAATTCAATTAAGCTATGGCTTGCCCCTATGTGTATAGTATAAAACAGCCTGCTAGGACGGCTAAACTCAGAAACTCATTTAGTTTTACTCCAACTCGAACACCATATGGGAGAAGAGTATACTGATATAACAAAACTATTATTGTATTTGCCCGATGGCCATCCACACATGCACGACGCTTATATTTGATAACTTTTTCGTTAGCTTATATTGCTCAATTTTGGATTGATATAGATTTGTTGAGTGAAGAAGTTTTTCTAAGTCTTAATAATTTTTTCCACCGAACTATTATGAAATTTTACTTTAGGATGCAGTAAGCGATGTGTTATGCATGTAATTTCATCAAAAGCAAATACACGCTTGATTGGCTAACTACATATAGGTACAAACTAACAAAGACTGGTAATTACAATCTACTATCGGAGTAAAAATGCAAGGCCTCTGACTTTAGAAGCTTGTATCTCAGTAATTAGCAATCATAATTTAATGAAATAAAGTGCATTTAAAAGATCATTTATTCCTACAAAAAGGTGTACAGTTTTAGATTTTTGCAACACATCGTTAATTTTCTGTATCAGTGTATGTGAGAAAAAGCGCTAATTATGACTCAAATCGCACAAGCGCTCCACTTTAAAAATTAATTACGGCTATATTATTGAAACTGAGTGGTAGATACTTATATATTTGAAAAATGTATACTTTTTTGTCAATCTGAGATGCTTTTGAGGCCAATTGGTTTATTAGTCTTAAAGCTATAATGAAAAAACGACATCTTATGTAACTCAATACCTGAACGTTCGATATTAACAATTTGACAGTAACATAACAAGGTTAAAGCAATTATACTGTGGTCTAACACGATTCACAAAAATAATGTCATTATACATCGTTTTTTTTTAAAGAAATTTTGAAAAAAGGATGCATGCACCAGTTGGAGGGGAGAAGCGCGGCCGCGCGGGGCAGCTGTTGTCGTACACTATTGCTGTAAAGCGCATGGTTTTGTACAATGCAAAAGAATAATCACATTGTTGTGGGTTGCCGCTCGCTGCTTACGATGTGGTAGATTACCTCTCGCGGGAATATGTGTGTCTTTCTTTCGCGATAAACAACACATTTTACTTGGAATTACAAGAAAACAAATTTTATTTTCAATAAGAGAATAATGCAGTTAGATTTAAGTAATATCAAATTTAGCTTTTAAAACAAGAATTTTTTCTTTAACTTCCGTAAATTGCGAAATAGCACATTTTCGGTTAGGGCTTATAAAACCAGTTAATCATATGAATAATCAATATTTATTGGCTGTCGACTTTTCAGAAGTATGTGTGCTGCAACATTTGTAAATTTGGTAACAATTTATGAAACAATAACAATTTTATGATAAGTTAAAACTGACCGTCAGCCAGGAAAATACTACATACAGCGTTTTTATTGCTGTTAATTAAAATAAAAGTTAAACAACTGATTCTAGCATTTTGCTTTTTACACATGTTAAACATATATAAATGACTAACGTACTGCCCAAAAATGAAGAAATTTCACCCCTCAGTTTTTTTGTTATGATCACTTAAAGTCAGAGGCCTTGCATTTTTACTCCGATAGTAGGTTTGTAGTTTGGGTGTATTATTCAATATGTAAATTTACACAATTGACTATTGACGTTAAAAGATACCTAAAAAAAATTAAATGATTTTAGTAATGTGTATGGCTTGGCCATGATTACACAGTGCGAATTTTAAATAATGGATTGCACGGCCCAAAATGTACATTAATAATAATCTCAGGTTGTCTCTCTGGAACTAGTTAACTTAATATTCAAAAGGAACTAATTTACTTAGGAAAGTGAATCTTACTGAATCTTCATTCTGAAATTGTATTTAAGAGAGATAGATTTAATATATTCACACAAAATCTCATGGACTAAATAGGATAATAAGGGCATATGACACTACGCCGAATGCCCACAACGCCGACACGCTTTTTTGATGGTCCATATCGCCGACTGGGGACACTATGCCGACGGACACTACGCCGACAGTGCCCACATCGTCGACAAGTGTACAAGAGACACTTTGCCGAATTTTTCTCTGTGGACACAACGCCGGCAATTTTAATTGCAATTAGGTATCTAACGTAATATCATTATTTTTAAACTTATTTGCGTAATTAAATGTTGCACTTGATTATGAAAAAGTATCAATTGAAAAAAAATATACTGAACCTGCAAATAACCTAGGCGCTTTAGTGGCAATCAACGTTTAAGTTTTGCATTTTGCATTCTGCAATTAAAATAAAAATTCGGCGAAGTGTCCCTTGTATACTTGTCGACGATGTGGGCACTGTCGGCGCAGTGCCCGTCGGCGTAGTGTCCCTAGTCGGCGATATGGGCCATCAAAAAAGCGTGTCGGCGTTGTGGGCATTCGGCGTAGTGTCCCGGCCCCGATAATAATCAACTTGGGACATTTGGAATACAAAAATCACTCGATACGAGACAATCTGCGCTGTTACGGTAGGATAAAAGATTCGTGACATAAATATAAAACCAGCAGCGGAAATTCATCTCATAGATGCTCTCTTTTAAGATAGCAAGAAGTATGGATTCCAATATAGAGCGAGACCTGGCTGCAAAAAAGCTGGCCTATCGAATAACAGCATGAAATGAATTTTAAAAGCTAGTACTTATACAGACCATCCATAAAATCTTTGGCTGCCTGGGCGAAACTTAGAATCCAAAAATGCAATAGTTCCCATTTTAAAAAACGAAGTTTCCAGCTACTTCCGGCATTTCCGGAAGCGCTACCATTTTGAAAATATTTGACATCGATTCGGTTTTCAGAGTAACCCCTAAGTTCAAATTTTCAAAAACCTATCTATAAAACTTTCCCAGAAATGTCTAACTAAAGCTCCCAAAAAACACCCTGTATACTATTACTAAACATTTTATATTATAAAATTGTTTTGTCGAAATCATTATAATTGTTCATTGGACGATTCTTTGTTTATCCCTAAGTACTTCTATAATAGTTGTATTAGTGGTGTCATAACACTTTGAGAAAGAGAATGTTTTCTGCCTAGGCATTAGCACAGGATTTAACGAGGCAGCCATGATTTTTCTTATAGAGTTATGTTCAAACTATAATTTGGTTATAGTTTGAAGCTGTTACTCGATAGGTACAGAAACGTGCCAAAAAAAATTAAAAAAAGTTTTCTGCCTAGGCATTGCACAAGATTTAACAAGGCAGACAATTTTTTTCTTTTTTAACTGTATAAAAGCTATGTTTTAAGAGTAATTTCATGCTGTTACTCGATAGGTACAGTAACGTGCCAAAAAATATTCAGGAGAGAGGGCATGGCAAATTTCTGCACAAGTTCCGCCCAAGCAACCAAAGATTTTATGGATGGTCTGTATAAGTACTAGCTTTTAAAAATCATTTCATGCTGTTACTCGATAGGCCAGCTTTTTTGCAGCCAGCTCTTTAATAGTGTTCGCTTAGCTTTACGATAATTGGTACACCGAATCAACTGTAGAAAATCAAACACTTACATTTTCGAAAGTGTGCATTTGCTCCGCCTTTTGATCCACAGCGAGTGTTTTCAACATTTCAACACAATGGCAGATTTCGACCTTCTACAACAGACGTTTTCAACACCTACCTATCTATACGAACCCATTGTATTATCAATAATCGAAAATTAAGAAGTTGAGCCATTGACCAACTTTTGCGCAGTGTCTTCAATAATCCGTCTAATTGTTAACAAATTATTAATTAAAGAGCAGTGAGAATAAACTCATATGGTTGAAAAACGACATGCTAATAACACAGAATAACTTGTGTTTTACTCTGTGCTAATAATAAAACTTTAATTATTATTTGACGAATGTTAATGTGGTTTTCTTAAACTAAATTAGATTTCTCAACAAGATTTACATTACATTTAAAGCAGTGTGAAAGTGTTTATTTGAATATGTGATAATAATATACAGGGTTGCTCATAGGCTTTATTAAATAAAACTAAAAGAATTTATTTTATAAAAAGCGGTACAGTAGCAAAAGACGCACATTTTAAAAATAATTTTAATTATACTGGTACAAGATCGAATGGAAAACAAATAATTTAGTGGTTTGTAATGAATAATTAAAAATAACTCGGAAATTATTGGGTTTGGGTATAGGACATTATTAACAAAAATAAAGCGCAATCAATGCGTCATTTCAAAAATGTAATAATAAACGGGGTGTCCATTTGAAAAAATTCAATAAACGCTCTTTGAAAATCGCCGAATTGACTGCATCATAACATACACCCTGTATAATAAAATTAATGTTTGATTAGATATTTTGTAGGTTCAACACATCCCTTGGCTATATGGTTACCAAATAATTTTTGTCTTAGCTAATCGTAATACTGTCGCATGGAATTAATATGGTAAACCTTGTCCCGACTATTTTTTTTTTCATTTCCGTTAATAACTCAGCAATGCGTCATCCGAAACCAAAAACCCAGGGATCGTGGAAAAGACAATTTAAAGCAGATTAGAAAATCAAAGAATATACAGGGTACCTTCATTTAAAACAAATGATCTCGAATGTGTCCCGCTTTAGAGCATCACCCTGTATTATTCCAATTATTTTTAAAATGTGCGTTTTTTGATACTGTACCACTTTTTATATAATAAATTCCTTCAGTTTTATTTAATAAAGCCTATATTGGAATTTGACGTACTAATGAGCAACCCTTTAGAATTTAGAATCAATTTTGCAATTAGCAAATGAACCACGTCTTCCCTAAATCAGCAACCTTGACCTTTGTAAAAACCTACGGAAGTTATCCATACGTGATTGCTAAGATCTGCACGTGATCTTTTTCTATCCTTTTTTAGATTGCCTGATCGTATTACTGATTGAACAACTAAATGTTTAATTAATGACAGTCATTAATATCTAATACCCAAGCACGCGGTAGAGATGTCCCTGAATGGCTTTACAAAACAAGAAAAAGAGAGGAGATTCAAGTTCAAGAAAGCAAGTCATCGGTGAATAAAAGAAAGGGGTATTTAAGATTTTAAATCGTGCGAACTTGCATACGATGTGTAGTAAAGAATTATCGGATGTTCATTGTTTGAGATACATACGCGCCATTAACGTTTTTGGGTTTAGGGTTTAATACATTTCGGTTTAAAAACGCCTATAATATACATGAAAAGCGCACGGCCGAACTAAATCAATTATTTTTGTTAATAACATAACAATCCAAAACAAAATGTATTCTGCCTAAATGATCAATTAAAGCCAACATTTATACGTAAAATAGGAAACGTTATATTTAAATTTTCAACAAGGCTAAATTAATTAGCGGAGTAATTAAATAAAAAGTCATTAATTGATTGAAAACACGAATATAGGGGCCAATTCGTGATACCGTTTTACATGAAACCATTATGTGAGATGAAGAGAAATTAAAAATTTTTTGTTGAATCTTAAACATTTTGTGATAATTGATCTGCACAACCTTTCCGCGGTTCGCTGCTAATTTTAGGGCTTTCCCCTACGCGCGAAAATACTTGGCATTTTCGCTCACAACTCTAGCAGTGACGGTTTAATGTCAACAAACCAGCTGACCGAACTAAACGATATACAAACATTTAACCTTTTTACGAAACAAAAGATTAAATTTGACAATTACGAAATGGAAAAACATACGCGCATTTATTTGTGAATATGGAAATTAAATAATTAGGTACGTTTGATAATTCGAAGATACCACATTTACAATTGAGATTTCAAGTAGATTAATTGGGATTTAAAAAAGGTTTGTTCCTAAAATATTCAACGTCAGTAAAAACTGAAATAGGAAATATCCCTGAGACGGCAGTCTATCCAGCAGTTACAGAATAGAGGATCAGATTTGGAGAAATAGAATGGGTCAACCAGGAGTGCAAAGCCAAGATGTATTGGATTTATGTGCTTTAGCCTGACAAATGACCCTCAACCAAAACTTATAAGGTGTAGACCTCGGCTTAGTAGAAAGAAAAATTGTGTCTACCGAAATTTACACTTTTGAGATTTCATTGTATTATGTAAATGATGGTATTGCATGTAGTAAAATAACACGCCAAAGAACGTTAAATGGAGAAAAAACCCCTTCCGCAAATTTGTATCCGCCCCTCACATAAACCCTTTATTCAAAATAAGTGACAAACAGAATTTATATACGGCGTACTGCTAAAACTTATAGAATTTATTGATCTTCCGAAATAAACCGCACTTAAAAACTTTAAACATTGAAACTTTATGGAAAGTTAGAAACGAGGGGAATGTTTAACAAAATTTACGACTACAATTATAAAATTACACGAACACCAAGAATTTAAAGAATAACAAATTTAGATTAAATTTCAGTTTCATTATATTGTGAGTATCCAAAATAAGGAATAAAATGTAATTAATCGTGTTATTAGACTAACAGAATGCTGATTTACAGGATAATCTGTTTAACTGTGAAATGACGAGCCCAACTAGATATCCTTTATACATTGCCGTACTCACTAATTAAGACGTAATAACATTCTTGTCGCGTTGCTAACTCCAAACTTTGTTCCCGTTTTCATAATTAGTTCAAGCTTGAATTGCAAAATTAAATTTACAAGATGTAAGTATTGTAAACTTAACTATTTCAGTAAAATTTTTTTTTAATGCGCATCAAACATAAAAGTTAAGGAAAAACTCCCCGATAAATTATATCCATTTCATCTTAAAATAAAAAAAACCTCACATTCCGGTTGTCACTGAATCCTAAACATTATTCAAGCTGTCATACGGCCG
This sequence comes from Pyrocoelia pectoralis, assembly GCA_036250285.1. Classification (NCBI taxonomy): domain Eukaryota; kingdom Metazoa; phylum Arthropoda; class Insecta; order Coleoptera; family Lampyridae; genus Pyrocoelia; species Pyrocoelia pectoralis. Next base: position 19,848,464 of record CM070076.1, on the reverse strand, counting down.
TTTGTACCTACGTCAACGAACCCGATCTATAAACAGTGTGAAAAAATGGACAATTGGACCGGATAAGAAAATAAGCGTCAGAAATTTAGCTGTAATATAAAATTTTCGTAAAAGCGACGAGGAAAAGGGTTAAATCGCACACAAACGAAAAGGCTAGCAAATTTTAAGCTCAGAAATATTACTCCATTTCTGAAAGTTCTTTCTTAAATTATAATTAAAGCGCCGGAGATATAATTACTTAGTTGAAGAGAATACATATATATTTTAATTTACTTATGGTCTCTAGGGAAATAAAAAAAATGTTTCAAAAGGATTTCCACTGAATAACTAAAAAGATAGCAGCCATTTTACGAGCACATTTTATTGTATCTTATGATTAGTGAATTTCGTTTCTTTGGCGATCGCTAAAAAATGTGAACCAATATATGTATTTCAGATGAAAATAAAGCATAGGTACAATAAATAACACTGATTGTAAATCCTTATGTGTAAATCATAAAATGATATATCAATCTAATGTCAACTGTTATATATGATGTATTATTTCGACAGCTCGTTACTGGATTCCAATTTACATCAACCACTGCGGGACAGAAATACAGAATAGCGTTTTAAATGACGAATAATAACGGTCTACATGTGTTGCTTCCCCATTTTCCATCATATAGCGTACTTATTAAGCGACGATCTCTGATCTACCAACTATTTTCGAGTGTGTCCCGAATTAATATAAAAAATAAATACCTATATGAACATTTCGTAAACGATTTTTGGCTGTTCAAAGGAATTATAAAACACCTCTACTCGCAATGTTACGTTTTCCATCATAAACCGGAAATTGTGTGCAACTCCAGACAATGCCGGGTTTGACGGAAGTGAGCCCTATCATCATCCTGTTCCTGCTTGACCTGACATTGCTGACAACATTTGATAATGTAAGCAACAAAAATACGCTCAAATATAAAATTGTTATTGCGAACCCAAATCATTTCGAAATCTAGATATTGCCTACTATCATAATTCTCTTCGCTTGATTGCATTTTTCATCAACTTAGGCGGTTATAAAATTAAGCTCCTATTAGCCATTTTAGATTAGCAAAAGATTTCGAGAGGGATATTAAATTCTCTGTTTCAATCGGGATTTAAGTTCTTTAATTTCATTTCCTCTGCCAACTTCTGCAGCAAAGAAACTAGGTAGGTTGGTAACTCAAACTTTTTGTAATATAAAAACATTTAAATAAAAGCAACACGGTGGCGATTCCGATCCCGATAATAAATCGTGTTAGAATGATTGATCGCAAAAAAAATATGGCACATTATTGTAAACCTATCGCTTAGCTTAAAAGTTTGCCATAAACTACCTAAACGCAATTTAAAAGTTACTCCATACTTTAAATCTAATTATACGACTAAAATGATTACAAATGAAATCACCGCAAGTCATTCCTACTTAAAAGTGTTTCCGAATAAGGTATACAAGGTACTTAAACATTTTTACATGGAATTTGTGAAAAAAATGTTTTCGTTATAAATAAAAGCTTCCCAAAAATACCTTGACAGTAATTTAATATTTTTGTATGAGAATTACACGGAATTTCAAAAATCGTAATTCATGACTTACAGAAATAGACATAGGCACATATGAACACAGTTTATCTATCAGTATTAGTTCGACAAATCAATAAAATAAGAAATTTCTACACTCCATAAAATAGCCTATATTATAATAATAACAAGTACCTATTTCCGCTAAAAAACAACGCTTTTCAAGACAATGCAATTCAATCAATTTAAACATTAAATTTCAAATTAACTCAAATACATTTAATATTAAAAGTTTTGTTGAGGAATTTCAACCTTACTTTAAATTACATATTATTTTTGCCTGATGTGTATTTTATATTTAGATTATGTTTTAAAATTTCTTTTCAAAAAATATTTTTATAATTTTATAACTGTAAATTTAATTATATTTGCATATATTTTATTATAAAATTTTAATTTAAAGTTTAATTTTAATATTCTTTATGAAAGTCTCCATTTTTATATAGTTTTTTGAATTATAATGATAAAATAGTACATTTGTTAAAACTATATTTTATTGAAATTATCTTTAGGCGATCGATTTCGGCCAGAGCTGGCCATCATCAGGCCATGCTGAAATAGCGTTTAGTTTACATATTTTCTGACAAATTATAATTATAAATAGTTACCGTCACGTGTGTATGGATGGCATATAATATTATGATGTGAAAGAACGATGTATGAATTAAATTATCTGCAAAAGAAGTTATATAATAAAATGACATTTAAATGGTCAGTAGATCAATGCAATCAAGTAGTTGGAATTCGAAAAAGTTTAAAAAATATAAAATTACCTGTAGGTGTGTGCTTAATTTTAACTTGTTTATTTGATTAATTATTATTTTATTTCAGCAATGCTTCACTATCACGGACAATAGAGTGTGATAGATTAAAATGAAACAAGAGTTGCTTAACAAACTGTTGTTCTCAACAAAAATATCCAATCAATCCTCTTTCCACGAGGGGTAAAATTGACAACGCAGGTTAACTAATAGCAAGACTGAATAATTTGTGCAATTATTATTGCGCTTAGTGATTCTACAGGAAACCTACCCATCAAAAATACTAAAGATTATGAATTTTTTTATATTCAAAAATGTTCTCATTTGCTCATTTCAAAATTAAATGACCAGTAAACAGGCACATAACTTTCCCGATTTTATTACAATGACGTACCTATTAAATAAAATAGTTTTTTGCATACTAACTCAAAATAAAATAGTTTTTGCATAACTCCAAAAAATAAAAAAATTAATACACAATAGTGTGTAGTATAGTTGTAATTAGAAAACGATTTCTGATTTTCTCCTGAAATAATATACAGGGTATGTCATAAATATTTTGTTAATTTTGGTATACTTTTCATATGTACTCGATTAAAAGAGTCGTATGTCCTCTACTTTACTGTACAATTTTGCTTCTTCATCTTTGTTAGCAAAAAAGTGAATGAATGAATTTTTAAAATTGTCAACTTTAACATTCATCCCCCTTCCCCTATGTGAAATAAAGAAATAAATGTAGTGCCAATAGTTTTTCATGAACTATATGTATAACATTTCAAAAAATAAAAAAAGCTTGGAGCAGATTTTTAGAACATCGATTTTTAATTTTTTACCAATTTTGGGCACCAATAAATTGGCCACGTTTAATTTATGTTCTTAAGGAAAAGTTCTGGCCAACCTTTGGCGTTTTACTTGTAAGCATGTCTACTAACTTTTCACCAAGCGAAATTAGTGTGGGTTAAAATTTGAATGTATGCTCCCAAAATAACGCCCCTAGTTTGGGCCCGTTGGGCCGATTGTGATGAGAAGCTTGTTTTACCGTTTTAAATTTCATCAAAATCGGTCTAGTAGTTTAGGCTCCACAGCCATAACGTACGCACTTACTCAACCAACCCACCCACAGACAAACATTTTTCAAAGTTGGTGGTTTTGGACTCAGGGGACTCAAAACGTTGAAAATCATCAAAATCTCGAGTTCAATTTTTTTTTACACGGAAAAGTAAAAATAATACTAAAAGCCTTTAGAAAATACAACTAAGCGTATGGAGCCTACCTTTAATTAATGAGCAAATTCATTTCATTGATTCGATTACTGATCATATCAAAAATTCACTATCTTACAAGCTGTGTTCACTAGACCATGAAGTAAATTCTTTACCACGTTCAATACCATTCAGAGCACAACTTACTTTATCCTAATTAACCCCACCAGTTGAATCGATTTATAGCTTTTGTGTGCATCTTTAGTGAGAATAATAATTACACCCAGATTTCGTTAAAGTTGTACTCTTGCAACTCTTGTGTAATTTTAACCTATTACCCTTGATCACTGAAATCCGTTAAGTTGTATTATAATAAAGATTTTAGTGGATCTACTTGTTATTATTATAATGTAACAATATAAGAAACAACAGAAAATGTTTGAAAAAATTGATGAAACTGAGTATAGCATATTGGCAAAGGACGTCAAAAAAAATAAATTTGATGAACTATACCCACTGTATTTATCATAAATTGTTCTAAATATTTTTTCTTACAAAAATGGATATAAAGAAAAATAGAGTACATTCTTTTAACTGCGCAATTCATACTTCCTTGCAGGAGGAGAAGAAGATAAATGAGAATTCAAAAGATGTGAATTATATGGAAAATGAAAGATTTTATCGAATTACATGTTTAGAGCAATGTATAAGGTTATTGAAAAGTAAATTTCCATTTTAAAAAGGCCATTGCTCTGTGAATTTTTGAGATTCTGAAGAAATAAAAACACCATTTTGTGTGTAAAGCAAAATAAAGACCAAACAAGAAAAAATTAAAGATGTTCTTCTATGTGATGGGGTGCACCATAAAAAAACCCCCGTTTCTTTACAAATACAATGGTGTTTTTATTTTTTCAAAATCTCTCAAATTAGAAAATCAACGGGCATTTCAAACTGGGAACTTACTTTTGAATAACCCTATATAATACCTACGTATTTTGGAAACATTTACTTCACTATTAAGATGGGTGAAGGAAAGTTGCAGCAAATTTTTTTCTTCACTGCATGCGCAATGTCATGAAAGTAAAGAGTTAAATATGAAAATTGGTCTAATCATACATCCACCGTACGAGATTTCCCTATATTATTATTATTATTATTATTATTTGTTGTAGGGGTGGTTCCGATCGGTTCCCGCACTGCGACCTTTTGGTCTATTGTGCTCCCCGCTATTGTCTACCCTTTAACAAAGTCCAGGATTTCAGTAGGGCGAATCATCATTACTTCTTCTTATGTAACCTTTTCATTCCCAAGTAGGCGTTCCCTTGCCTTTGTGTATGCCTCACATTGGCAAATGACGTAGTATGGCGTTTCTTCTTCCTCACCACAACCCCTGCATAAAGGGCTATGAGTCAGTCTCATGTTATGCAGGTGTTTGTTCAGACAACAGATCCGATTAAAAAACAAAAAAACCGTTGTATTCGTTTTATTGCCAGCTACAACTTTCATTTGTAAAAAAAGTTCACTCCCATTTAAAAAAATGGCAGCCATGGTAAAGTCTCTAAAGTGGTGCTATCTACAATTAAATTGATGTCATCATCTTTCCCCCTCGAAGCCATAAAACTTTTGTCTGAAACGTTTTTTGAAAAAAAAAAAACGATTCGAGATATTCGCGTGTAAAGCAGCAATTATGCCAACTATATTCAAAAAAAAAAATGTGACACCACAAACCTTTTCCATTCAAACAGAAGAATCCAACGGAATTTAAAATTGTGGCTAAGTACCAACAAACTCTTCCAATATGAAATCTATCCAGTCTTCACGGCTCCTTGTGTGGAAAGTAATTCTTATACACAACGGTTTGGACAACGCAACAACACATCGCTGAAACTGAATACCTAACGCATCAATGAAACCAACAAGAACACTATTACTTGTTCCACGCCCATGGCAAAAGCTTCACTGCTTGCTTATGAAAGAAATTATTTATTTATTTGTTTTATCTCGCATAGTTGCATTTCTCTTTGATTTAACAATCCACAGCAAATTGGCAATAAAGTTATAATAAAAACGTTATATTCATTTTAATATTTTTGTCATGGCTTTGGTTTGAATTTTGAGTAAGTAGAAAAAGAGCCAACATATTGCTTAAGATTTACTTCGACACGATTCAAAATCGCGCTTGCAATGAAAAATCTCAGCCGCCTTTCGTTCATAATAGTGTATCAAAGTATAAGTGGATAAACAGGTCTTTAAAACAAGCACGACGGCGCAGCCGAGTGCTTGAAATAGAGCAAGTGTTTTAAAGACCATTTATCCACGAATACTTAACGCTATTTTTTTTATTGGTTCACTTTGAAATCTGGTATTAAAATGGTAATAAGAACTAATAATGTGAAATGGTTGAATTCGTATGTGAAATCAGTATACCTTTCGTTGTCATGGAAATGAGAAAAATGGAAATTAATTTGCAATCTGTCATTTTATTTGACGTAACAAATTACTCAATAACCAATAGAATTCCCGTTTTTCAAATTTGTTGATGTTGGCATGGCAACTTTAAAACACACGCGTTTTAAAAAGTGCGATTTAAACACGCTGGGGCGTGGTTTAAAAGGCTAAAATAGGACACCAATAAAAAAAATAATGAAACAAACACTTTAGTAATATTTGACCGCTGTATTAATTAAATACAGGTCATATTATAGAGCGTTCGAAATTAATGAATTCTAGCGAGATTTGTTCACTTCGTCGTTAGTAGCAGCAATGCGTCTTTTAATTCCGTTAAAACGTGTTAATTAAATGTGAGGGAATAAAATACGAATTGAAAATAAAAAATAGGGGAGCATAGAAAAGTCAATAAAGAGGAAAGTGAGAGCTAAAGTTAGCAGTTAGAGAGACGAAGATGGTCACTTTGGTATTTCAGATTACCGCAGCAGGTGGACCTGAACGTGTTGTTGGAACATTAGACGATTTCCCCTTCAACTGCTTCTGCTCTCCGTGATTATCAACATTCCTCTCTTGAAATGCACTCCATTATGGCAATGCTTCACATTGTCCTGCCATACCACGCAATAAGATACGAACGGTGCGAAAATTAACCTCGGTACATGGAAGTTAGATAATTTGTGAAACTGTGGGATAATGAGAACAATTTAAAATTATTTCTACGCAAAATTTAGTTAAAATAATAATTAATATGCGGCAGCAGTTCATTTTGCAAAAGAAATTTTTAATACGATTATTACAGTCGTGAATTAAGGGGCGTAAAGCGCCCCAGTGCCGAGAAAGGGTCTCTAATTAATATTTTTTATTCCAACAAAATGCACTTGACAATATTATAGACCGAAAACAATTAAAATACATAAACAACGGATGTGAAAATTAAAACGCAGGAGGTCGAAGAATGAACAAGGAAGAATACTGATCCACTCTCATGAAAATGAAAAATGCCAACAAGTACTTGAGGGAGAAAAGAGAAAATAAATTTACTCTTGCAACAGGTTGGCAGGATGTTAAAGTGGCAACAAAAACTGTGATGTTGGAGAGACTGTGATGGAGATTGTTGATTATAACAGACAACTGTGTAAATAATACAAATAACGTTATTCAAATCAGCATATAAATTTTGTGTAGAGCGCAATCAGTTCGTTTGTAGTTCGTATATGTCACGGGTAACAAATTACTACAATACTGTACTCGTGGAATTTTTAAATGGCTTATTCTACAAAAAAAAAGGAACAGCTATCTAAAAGTGAAGTTTTCGCCATATTTTAGCTTTTGCCAAAGTTCCAAAGCACGCTGCAAGTATATTAAATTACAGCAGTAATTCAACAATTCAATTTTACTCTCTGTTAATTTCTTATTCTTTCATTATAAGGAAATTCAATTAAAATTATTCTAAAAACAATTATCTGGAGATTTATAATTCTGCAATTTAATTTCACAAATTTTTTCGTAATTACAAATCCATTAGGCTGTAGGTAATAAAGAATGAAGATGTTTCGTGTAAATATCGACACAGTAACCAATATAAACACGAAAGCAGAGCAAATGTGTCTCTATTCTCCAAGTACTTATAGCATTTCCAGTTGCAAATAGTAAACCAATCGGGCAGTAAATAAATAGCTAGCAATCCTCCTGGTTGTGTACTTTGTAAATCACTCCTCAGCGCTGTGTTACACAATATGACGACAAAATTGCAGTGCTTTGCGTTACAGAATTTGCAGAACATTTTTGATAAAAAACGCAGTAAAACAATGTAAAAAACGGCAATAAAATGCTTCAGTACATTTGCTACTGTGGAACATCAAAAGAGTTCGTTTTAAAGATCCCAATGTTACTCGTTCGCATTCTGTTGACTTCGTCTGAATATGCGAAAGACCTAACCTACGTAGAGTCCTATTATCATCTATCTCGCTGTGTTTGACAACAATCGAAGAGACATGAGTGGAGAAGACAGTGTTTTCGCTTTATATGGCAGGTGCAACGATACTGTTTCTTGTGGTGACATACTTTAGAAATTAATGAGATGACGGATCCTTAATGTTTAGAATTTGGGTGAGCGCTTGATCTGTGGAAATCTAAGCCCTGCCAATAGGTTGCCTTTCGAACTCCAACCATTTCAATTTTTTTTCTAGAATGTCGATAGCAGTCTGAAAACTTCATTTGTGGGTCTTTGCAGTGGTCTTGAATATGTTACACTTTGTGGGCACAGATTAGTATCTTCCCCAATTCCAATCATTTGTTTATAAACTCTGAGGAGGTTAAAATTAAACGTTGAAAAAAGTTCGAAAAGGTTGTTTTTTTTTCAATAGGTATAATTAACTCTGCGCGCAGGAGGCCATTTTTTCCGCAAGTTTGGTTTTTACCAGTGACACTGCTCTCTATAGCATATCCAAAATTTACAGACACTCTACGCTTTATAGGGAAGCCCATTTGTTTATCACATACTAATTGAAATCCATGGTTTTTCTATTAACCCACTTTAAGGATTCATGACACAGATAACTACAGTTAATTCGCGATGAATTCAAACCTCTGCATCGTGTACGGGGTTAATTAACTACCCTCAACAAAATTTGTAGAAGAAATGCGATTTTTCGACGTAGTCTTCTACGATATATGCATGTTTTCCACTGTTCTGGAGGTGCTTGAATAACCCAAAAAAATACTAATTGGTAGCGCGCACAACCACTTATGCGCCTTTAATATTAAACTTACTTCATCGTCGTTCTGAAATTTATTTTCACCTAATAAGTAAGTGATTAGTGAACCACAAGAACAGTAATGACTAAGGCGTAAGACGTAAGGAGAGTAAGGAGGATGTGGTAGAGCATCTAACTTCAAATCTTGAATGGTTACCGATTACACCATCGTACCGTGCACCGTAGGCATCTATGTGCGCGAAAATTAATGAGAATTCATATTTACAACCTTTGTAATTTTGCCAATAACACGATGACTATATTTTAACAAAGCGAATCTTGCTGCAATCGATTACAGAAACGAAGTTGTTTTAAGGTCTTCGGTTGAGTCGTATAAAATAAATGATCTGGGCTATGGAGTGAGGTAGAATGGTGGATGTAGGAAAGGGAATCCTTCAAATTACAACAATAGAACAAAACAAATCACTTACAACAACACTAACCAAGTCACTTTATTGCCTCAAACTGTTCGCCGTTTACACGTAAGTTCTACACCGTTTTGTTTTATTCCATTGTTGTAATTTGAAGAATTGCCTTTCCAACGGTAATTTCATATTTCCTGTAATGGTAACATTTTCATCACACAACGCGATCCAACGTATACCCATATTTATGATTCACCCCGTAGTCTATACGCAAAATATATCTAAGAATGCTGACGGAGCAAGCGGCGTTAATGGTAGTTATGCCCAATCGGGATTCCCTTAACAGGGATCTTCTCAGTTGGACAAATGTGCGATACTCGTAAAGAATGCGATGCCCCGCTGAATTTTCTGCGTAGCATCCTTTAGTGTCCAGCAGGTATTCCCACTAGCATGCGAATATTCTTCTTTGAGTCTAACGTTAAGTTACACCTATCCTTGTGCAGGGCTTGAATGTCTTGAGCTATTAACTCCGGGGGGATCAGATCTGAGGATCTCGGGGGCCACGAGACAGGCCCCCACGTCCACCGATTAGGGAATAATCCTTCGAAGTAATATCTGATGATCCTCTCAAAATGTGCAGGACCCCCATCGTGCTTGAAGTAGTACATGTTACGACGCAACTGGAGAGGCACACCTTTCAAAAGCTCTGGCAATTGCTGTTGAAGAAACACCAAGTAATTGTGAGTATTCAACCGGATAGACAAAACGTCAAATCTTGGCCAAACAAATTTTCGCTTATATTCCCGCTCGTGAATTGAATGTGGGCTTCCTCCGTGGTGATTGTTTGCGTTGTCCTCAAGGCACGCGTTTAACCAATTGCAATAATTAAGGCGGAAAGGTGATTCACCAGGAACAAGATGTTGCACCTTGGTTAGTTTAAATGGGTGCAAGTCGTGGTCATGGACGTTTTTCCACACGCTGCAGTTGCTACAACCAAACTTAGGATGCGACCTGACGCCGAGATTTGTTTCAACTCGCTCCATAGAGTCTTCCTCAAGTTCACGTCAAAATACTTGTCTATGGATGCTCCATCGACCATATGATTCGTGACCTGGCAATATTTACTTTAGAATTTAATAAAGACTTAAGCATAGATGCCTAAAAGTAGGGCTAGTGTTATAAAACCAAATTAATTAGGTTGTGTTAGTGTTACCATTTAATAAATCGATTACTTGTTTGTTCACAATTCTGTTTGCAAACCATTAATGATTAACTCGAAATTTTCAAATAGAAACTAGAAGAATTTAAGGAAAGAGAAAAAAAGAGGATATCTTAAGTCAATTTAATATCAGAAGATACATACAACAAAATATAAAAATCGAGGTGACAACAAAATATTTCTATTATATTTTCACATCTTATATTTACGCGACAAAGTTTGTGAATGTGATAATATATTATGTTGGTTTAACTAAATTTACTTGCATAAAAATTCTTCCCTTCAAAGTTCCGACAGAAACATCTTAAATTGGAGAAAATGTTATTTAAGAGACTTCTAGATATAAAAATGTAGAGTGAAACACATCATTTATATTAATAATAATAAAATATATTCCCCTAAGAAGTCAATTTTTAACGTTAACAATTTGTAAGATTTGCAATAGAAGGTATAAGGGAAAACTTAAGAACGATATAAATTATGTCAAGGAAACTTGGATGTAATGTTTTCCAATGTAAGGATAATTCCATGCATCCAGCGACGAGTAAAAATGATTTTAATAATGATAACAACATCATTAAAAACATTAAAAAGGGTATTTTACATGTACCAACGGATACCGGAATTATTTTTTATTACAGTAATAACTTCGTAGCAATGAAATTAAGTTTGTATGCAAAACGAAAGGGTGCAGTAATGGGAATCGTTGTTAGAAATCGTGTAAGTGTAATGGTGGAGAATGGTCAAACTAACGCATTTTGATACAGATAGAAGACAAAAGTAATACCATTCGTTTAACTACAAACTTGTGCACAAATGTATGTTATGCCGGTGCGTAAAGTCGTTAGCCGGAGCGGCCGAGCAAACGGACCACTCTGAATTTATCGTTATGCCTGATGACGATAGTTTCTCCGGGACTCGTCCGTGATTCTCTAGGGAGACGTGAGTTAGCTACGTGCTCGGCTTACATCCCTAGAGGCCCGTTTACCTGCCCAAATACTGATTGGGAGGCAACTGCGAAGTCCGGCGATGATCTTTTTTTTTTGTTAAAGGTGCTTATAATTCATAACAATTTTTCGTACATTAAGGACTTAACGACCTTCGTGTTAATGAAAATTTAACGCTACGAAAATTTGAGAGTGTTAAAATTTAGAATTTACTGGAATAAGTTAAAGCACCGAAGTTGTACTGGGTATACGGTCACGGAACGCCCTACTTTCTCCGTCAGGAGGACGCTTTCCTTCCCAATGATATCTTGGAGAAGTAATTACATGTATGTATACAACGCTCGATTCCCTTCGGAGTTGCCCTATCAAAAAGTGATGCAACTACACGAATTTAACTTTTAGGTGAATGTAGTAAAAGTTTCAACAAGATGGAGTCACAACGATATGAGAGTGGATTATGGTGCTATCATGATACGTGAAGTTTGTTTAATTCTGTCAACTCGCATGACGTCTTTAGTGGGGACGTTTACTTTCACAAGTGCTTTTAATGGTGAAATTTACACTGTTGTGAAGTTACAAAGCTTGTAACGAACATTTTTATGATAACTTTCGATATTTATTTGGAAATTTAAAACTACATTTAAAATTAAAGAATAGAGTCAAATAAAAAGCACACTGATTTTGGAAAAAGAGAATGCAAAAAATAAACAACTAATGAAATAAACATGTAATATAAACGTAATCACGTTCCCTAAACACTCGAAGGTCGAAGGTGTTAACAAAAGCCGAAATTTGAAACAATGACAATCCATCAGAGAAACTAGAGAGGTCTAAAGTAGATAACAGCGAAAAACAAAAATAAAATTTATTATTCATTATGTGTAAATCAAAACGAATGCCATGTGAGACAACATAATATTTTCTGTAAGCTTACGGTGTGAAACTCCATAAATAATGCATTATAAATTCCACTGAAATGATTTATTTTAAACAATCATTTATTTCAGTCAGGTCACACACTTCATCCATATCTGTGGGGAGACAGTCGTGTATTGCCCCCCCCCCAACCTTGACGAAGACCGATTCCAAAGTTATTGCGGCGGGTTCCGGAATCGAACCCCGGCCATCGGCGTCACTACACCTCCTATATGGAAACGGAAAGTATCGGACACATGTTTGTAGAATTCATAACTCAGCCATTCTTCAGCCGATATATAAAAGGTGACGCCTGGGTACCGAGTCACACTTGAAGTTGGGAGTATTGTGATATCGGAATTGTTATTGTTTGACATTTCAGTTGCAATATGTAGCGGTGAACGGAAGAGCAACATGTTTTCACAGTGAAAGCTTATTGGAAAAACAATTATTGTCACGAAGCTGTGCGACGAGACTGTCGGCGTCATTTCCAACTTGGGGATCATAATCCGGTTTCTTCAGCCTCCGCTGTGAAGAAATGGGTTAGAAAATTCGAAGCAACAGGATCTGTCTTATATATAAGAAGAGCCCAGCACCAGAGACAATCCAAGCAGAGTCCACAGCACGGTGACATGCTGTGTCATTAGGTTTCTCTCGTCAGAATATTGTTTTCGGATCTCATATCATCCATTCAGATCGTTCAACAATTGCAACCCGCTGACGCCAACAATGGATTAACTTTCGCTCAACATTTCCTAGCGAAATGTGAAAAAGATGAAATGTTCCTAAACAACGTCTGGATGTCTGATGAAGCACATTTCCACTTAAATTGTTATGTCAATAAAAAAACTTCCGCTGTTGGGTTGCAGAGAATTCCCGCTTCTTACATCAGAGACCGTTACATAGTGAAAAGTGCCAGTGTGGTGTGCAGTGTTAACGGGATAATTGGTCCATATTTTTTTAAAGACAATAATGGCCACACAGTTACAGTTAATTCCCAACATGATTGAAACGTTCCTCATCAATGAAACTGCTGTAAACGAGTCCACGTGGTTTCAGCAAGATGGGCCCCACAGCTCACACGGCGACAATATCCATGGCTCTCGGTAACAGTTTAGAATCCGGGCTCATCCGAATTTCGGGTAAACATTTTAGGAATGATAGGAAAGCGGTCCCATTTTTTTCGTAAAGCTCTTATTTGTAGAGTTACTGTTCCATAGGCGGCGTTATAGGTACGAATTTGCAATTAAAAAATACATATGAAAAAACAGTAAAGCATTACTCAACCCGTAATTGATAAGCCAAGAAATTGTTAAATAATCAAAAGAGACACGTGTTTAAATGCAAGTAATAAATGGAAAAGATCGTTAGCTGAGATCTAGATATACATAAGTAAAACCGTGGCATTTAAATGGCTTTATATACTAGTCAACTAGTGGATAACTTGTAAGGGACGCTGTACACACTCGATAACTCAAGAAATTGTAAAATTTAGTCAGAATGAAGTGAATAACCTATAAAAGAGAAATAAAAGTTAGCACAAGTTGCACAATTCATAGTTGCTTTGCAAAAAGCATCATACAAAGTAGATCAAAAAGAAAAATGATTTTAAGACGATGCAGGAAAATATGGTAGGTAATAAACATGCATACGGCCGGTATACGCGTAAATACTTGTTTGAAGTATTGCCTTTTAATATCGATCTTTTTTTATGATTGCCACCTATGGACAAATCCGCCCAGTTTTGACATTTTGCTATTATTAATTTATCGAATTTTAAACAATATAGTGGCTCGCGGTCATTATGGTATAGCTTTCCTTAGTTGTCTGGTAATACTCTCTTATAGGGAAACAGTGAAAACGGCTTGGTGCATGGCCCCGGATTCTAAATAATTACCAAGGCGAGGATTCGTGACAAGATTGCATCAATCGACATTGGGATGTTGCAGAGAATAACTTCCGTTCACGACTGCAAGAATGTGTACGCAGTGAAAGACGCCATTTACAAGATGTTATCTTCAAAAAATGACTGCTAATGGTTTTAGCCTTCTGTTGGCCATGTAAGTAAAATATAAATAAAACTCAGTTCAAGTTGCATTATTGTTGATTCAAAATCACCCGTTCCAAGACCCCATTCTGTAGAAAGAATTGGAAGTTGGAGAGAGAATTGCGTCATTTGAGAAAAATCAGACAGATCGACAATACCAAATGGACCTCCACTACACCATCTAACTTGGCGAAATATTTAGATCGAAATGCAAAGTTTTCAAGAGTGGGATGGGAAGACGAACAACATCGGATTTTCGCAAAATATTTCAAAGAGTCTCCTTAAGTATAAAGGGATCATTTCCATTTTAAGGGTTTGCCAAAAAACATTCACGAGCTTTTGAAATAGAATGAAAGAGACCCATTCAAAAAGAAAATTCGTTTCCAAGAAAGTTTTCATAACGCAAAATGGCAATATCACTTGGCATGACCTCTTAACCGCCATCGATTTCTTGGGAATTTTTTAGTTACTACTTTCGTATATGAAGGAAAGTAAGGTACGAAATGAACGCCACGTAACGTTTAAACGAATTAGGTGCCGGAAAAAAGGGGACTGTCACGGCGGAAACAGTGAGGACCAAGATAGCGCTAGGTACACCAGACAGGGAAATAGTGGTGTTGGGTAACCAGGTAACCATGGGGATAAGAGATCTGGATTCGGTGTCAACCGGAAACGAGGTGCTCGAAGCAGTGGCGAAGGGGGCACCAGGCGGTGGTTGCTGAAGACCATTAGGGGAGTCGAAAGATAGCGTACGTGAACATCGACAAGCATATGGCGGTGAGGATGGTGGTGGCATAATACCTGAGGGTTGGCCTCACATCATGCTGAACAAGAACGGACAGGATTAGATGCTGCGAGATCGGCCATCTAGCTCCCTAGTCCCTCGTGTAGAGGGACGGACAGAAGGCGCTGGTGCTTCAATTGCGATAAGCAGGGCCACCAGGTGAGGGACTACAGAGATGTGGCATTTTGCTTTGTGTGCGAGGCCAGCTCTGTTGGATCCGGAGCTGGTCACAAAGCGTACACAAATGGTTGCACACGCACAAGGTGCACCCATGAGGGAATAGAAACCAGGAGCAATAAGTTCAAAGGGATTAGGTAGCGGGCAGCTAAGGAAGAGGTAACGGCAGTGGCGGAGATAGCCACCATAAAGGCTTGTCCCGCCGCTTAAAGCCAGGCAATTAATGAACTTCGGCGAACATCTAGGAGGCGAACACTGACCCCCGGACTAGCACGGCCGTAAAGAATACCTGTCGGTGATGCCCGACCGTGCCACTTGCATAGAGAGAGGAAAGGGTTTTAGTGGGTAAACCTTACCTTGATGGAAGGGATTCCTACACCACCCCCGCTATAGAGGCGAGCGGGGGGGCCTATAAAAGGTTTACCACACCTATACCTCGATACAAAAAAGGTCCCGGCATTTAATTGAGGTGCATTAGATCGATTTTATTACCCAATAAATTCCATGTTATTTTTGGCATGTCTTTGTGTGAATCACAAGAGTGCTTATTTTACGATTTTCTGATGAATCGCATTTAGAGTAAATACTAGCACCGGATCCGTAGTTTGAAGCCGGATTTATAAAAGTCCGGATCAAAAATATCCTGGATCCGGATCTCAAATTATCCGGATCCCGACAGCCCTAGACTAAATATCTGTTCCGACACAACGCATACAACAAACTCTGAACAAAAAAGGATGTGTCTGGACGTCTTTTTTTACTCCGCAACGGTACCAACTACAACTACAGTAATGGCAGACTGAAGTGGATGTGTAGATGGTCCAGCTCGGCTAAATACAAATTTAACCATTAGAAAATCGAGCCGACCACTGAAAAAGTACAAATTAGATTGACGGAACATGTCATAACGTGCAATAAAAAGGGAATTAATCTTTAACAGAAGGAAATAACAATGAAGATTAAAATTAAATTAATAAAGGTCAAAACAAGGGAACCTTGAAGTTGTCTAAGATTATTATCTGAATGAACTTTTCTTCTTTTCACATGAATTCTCTATAGATTCTCTATTATAAATTGCTTAATCTTTAATATTTATTAACTATTTGTGAATTGACGATCTAAACTTCCACAAATTAAACAAGACCATATCGACAAGGCACTATTTCGAGCGCTTAAGTGTTCTATAACATAAATCGAATGTAGGGCGAACAATTTTCCTTTATCCTCTATTTTGAAGTTATTGCGTACTAACTAACGACTAAACTTTCTTGCATAACATTTAGTTGATACCTTCGATAACGAAATAATAATTTCATTAAAACTCTTCAATAATGTCGAAGCAAAAAATTCTGAACGTTGTAAATTTAACGAGCTTAATAGTATAAAGTAGACAACTGCACGAAACGCTGTTTCAGCAACAGATACATCCGTATCTCTCGTCAAATAGATGTAAGAAACGCAGGAACGAAGAAAAAGACAGTCCTAACGGACGTTTTCCTTAAGGGAATTCGACGGTATAGCACGATGCGGGATGATTTGCAACATAGACATAGCGTTACAATACATACATGTAGAGGTCGATAGATACCCAATAACCATATATTGCGTCCATATCTGTCTCGTGGGGCCAGACATGCATTACCTCAACGAGACAGACAAATAGCTGCGGACGCCTGTGATCGAAAACATACCAAACTTTTACACAGTTTGCAAAATACCTACACCTGATGGAAAATTTTATAGGGAAACAATTTTTCCTCCTTTATAAATAAAAACTACAAAATATAGAATAAATGCTAAGTGTCGAGCAAACCTGTAAAAATTATATTAAAAGAGTTTTTACAGCGCCGCAAATGTACTTCCAAAACACAAGAATCGCAAATAACGACTAATAGCTTGTGGCAAAACGTAATAAAACACGCTTTCTTTTCCAGAGGATTACACGAAATAAAATATTTTGGCACATAAAAAATGCGAAATATGAGACATTCGCGTAAAAGTTTTAATAAACTTTCTTTCTAGAAGTAACAATTATATTGAACATTACTTCTTGAAGCCTCATCAAATGCATGCTTACAGCGTAATTACACAAACGAACTTCAGCTTCAAGAGCTGTTAGTTGATTATTATTGTTCAAGCGATAATGTAATGTTGGAATACTAACATGATTGGTTATAACAATAACAAAATGCAATAATTGGCAGAAAATCTAAAACTAAACCGTATGTGAAAACTGCCTCAACCACTTAAATTTTTGAAAGCAATTTTCCATTTAAATGCGTTTACATGGTTCGCCACAGGCTAATAACCTAATGCTTTTGTAACTTCATTAGTGGTCATCTCCATTGGCTGATTCGCAGAAAAGCTAATACTATCGGTACCGTCAATTACGAGATTACCAAAAAGTATATAAGTAGTAACATTTCAAGAAATATTGATTCTATGAAAAATAGTTACTACGAGTATTTTAACAACTTAAATTAATTAAGAGTAATTTATGCAAAGCCGATGGTAACAATATTAGCATTTTATGCGGAAGTATCATTATTTAGCAACTATTACACCACGCAAAATGTTTAGATAGTTTTTACACACTCTCAAATTAGTTTTAAGTTTAATTACTTAATTAAGTTTAAGTCAAAATGTAAATAAGGTGCTTTACAAAGTAACAAAGTTAGAGGAAACTGAAAAAAATAAATTCAACACTTCTTTTTTCACTAGTGCTGCATAATTATAAAATCTAGTTACATTTGTACTGGGTGGGTCAACAGAGGGAGTAGGATTTGACATGTAAATAACTTGTTTGCTGATATGGTTCAATTTCCTTTTTTACAGGTGCATATAGTAGCTGAATCTTTGGAGATATAGGATGAAGAATTACACGAAGGAAGAAGGGATAAAAATAGTGGTATTTTATCTCCAAAGTAGAGATAAATGCATTTTTTCGTGACCTATGAGTCTTACCGTCGCAGTAGTCGCTAACAAACCAACCTAAAAATACATTTATGTATAACCATTTATATAACTTAAGTCGATGTTTTTAGCTTTTGGAATGTCACTTACAATATCCCCCTCCCACGTAAATAGTCACGCCTTCGCGCAGCTTTCTTCAAGGGCGCAGGTCACGAGAAAGTGCCTCTAACAGGTCTATTGTTTGCCACAAAGAGCGTATCGCAATCATTTCCACGTCAGACAAGGGGACCATCTGCGACGATGATTCGAAAAGTTATGACACGCTTCGAGGAGAAGGGTTCCGTGATCAACCGTCCACCAGCCACCTACTGGCAGACCACGCTCGGTTCGCACTGAACGAGGTAGAGCCGATATTGAAGAACAACCAGAAACATCAACGCGGAGACGTTCTAGGGAATTAGGAAGGTTCCGAACATTCCTACGGAGAATTTTAAGAAAAGATTTAAAGATGTTGCTACACAAAATACAGTTAGTGCGGGAACTGAAACCTGTGGACGACGACAAGCGCCGCATCCAAGAATTAGCCAAAGAAAACAATTATTCATCAACTAATCATATCTGACGAAGTTCATTTTCCCGGTTTTGGTGTACGGGGTGGGCCAAATTGGACACTTTCTTATGGAAACATCCTTTATCTTAAGAGATTGACCTAGGTGCCTTGAGCTCAATTTTAATGAGAAAATCACTGACGTAAACAGAATTCAGCTATCTCTAATAGTTTGGCCACTAGGGGGCGTTTCTCGAGATTAGTCGATTTCTTTAATCCTCCATAACTTTCTTATTATTAAAGATAAGTGATTTTCGCCAAATCTTTCTTAGAGTTTCTTTTACGTAGAATCCATTGGGATGGACAGTTTTGTGCAAGCAAACTATAGCAACATAGGTTGGATAAAAAGTAATGGTAAATGTTATTTTCTTCTGAAATGACTTTATTGACAGAGGTGCAAACAATTACACAACTTCAATATAATCACCTGCTTTACTTATCACCTTTTGCCAAATGTTTGGAAGGCGTCGTACACCATCTGCGCGTCCATTTCTGTTGATATTCTGTATTGACCGCCCTACGGCATCTCTGGTGTTGTACCGGTTCCCTCGCAGTGGTTCTTTCACTTTGCTGAAGAGATCGTAATCGCAGGGACTCATGTCGGGTGAATACGGTGGATGTTCCAGAATCTCCCATTGCGAGCGGCGCAAGAGGTCCTGGATAGCAGCATTCACAACATCTCTGCCTACTCGGAACTCTGTAACCCATCGTGCGACTGTGCGATATGGTAACGCTACATCACCACATACTTCACGCAGTCATTAGGTGTTTTCTTTTTGCATCACCACAGGCTTGGGCACATGCACAATTATCGCGTGATTAAAGTGCCTTGCGTCATAAGACATTTCTGCCTCAGGTTAATATAAAACTTAAAATAAAGCTTTTAAAACGAATAGGGTTATTGAGAACTGAGTCAAATTATTTTATAAAACGAATGGTGTGTATTGACAGAGCTGACTTAAAGCTACCACAAAATGCAAAAAGAAAACACCTACTGAAAACATTCTTGAGTGCTCCGACCTCGTGCCACTTCAATTTTGATCCAGGAGCGTTGTTCTAGCTTTGTAAACATGATCTTAGGGCGTTCGCACTATTGCTCTGAAGATGAACGTTCTACACACTGCAGTAGATTGAAAGAGTAATATCACCGTTCGCTGCATAAACTTGTATAACAGTCCTTTGTTTTGTCAACAAAAATGACTTCTCTCCAACATACCGTTGGTACGTTATAGCAGTGTTGCCATTACTTTTTATCCAACCTTTGTATTTTAATGCATAAAAATAATATTTAACATAAATACACTGTGTCCAAGATAAGGAGGGCCACTATGGGGATTTCGGAAACGGTAAGAGATAGAGTTTCGGTTAAATGGGAGAAAAGTTGGGCAATTTTGAGTTTAGTACAATGAAATTTTTAAACTTACGAAATTCCGAACCGTTCCGAAGTTATGCGACAAAAAGCGAATTTTCAGGATTTCGTTTTTGACAAATTGTTACTTTGTCGTTGATGTTAACTGAAAAGTAAAAGGACCTTCTACAGGTACTTTTTAACGTTCTTTAACATGGCATACAGCAAATTGGAATCCGACGTTTCGTTTTCGAGTAACCATCATCAACTTTATTTTTTTAAATACGGTCCTGATTTTTTTATGCATAATATTAGAAGAGCTTTTTATTCTGCATTCAAGCATGTATCACACTTTATGGTTTAATTGCGATTTTATACTTATTTTACTATTGTACTTAAATTTACTAGATTCTACTTTGGAAGATGCTCTTGATATTTTACCCTAAGCCGTAGTACGCAATTGTTGGTTTCAGCAGCATGGTGCACTTGCGCACAATTCACGGGTGGTTAAGGATTACCTTTCAAATAGGTTTGCCGAAAGAGTTTTAAGCGCCAATTCTGAAACGCCCTGGCCAACTCGTTCTTCCGAAATAACCCCGCTGGATTTTTTTCTTTGGGGGTACGTAAGAAATTATGTTTACAAAGATACCTTTGGAATAGAAGAAGAACTCCGAAAGCTTGTACTTAACCGATTCCAAACTGTAACACCTACAATGTTAAAGAATGCTTTGGAATCTACAGTTAGAAGATGCTATTGACGATTGGAGAACTAAGGAGGGCTTTGCGAGCATTTATTATAATTTTTTTCTAATTATTGGTATGTGTCATGTTTAAATTTTCGTTTCATAAAATGTTTTCTGTTCATTTATGACGTGTTAGTTGATTGTTTGTAATTATGTACACTTGGTTATAAAATTTGTGTTCAAAATTGAAAATTCTGTGTCATTTCATTAATTTGATGAGGAAAGCACAGTTAGCAAAAGTCCATTTATAAATAAAATTCAGTTTGAATGTTATTGAGGAAGGATACAGGTTCGTACTTAGGATTTTTTCCGCTAATCGTAAAGTAAGTATAAAATCGCAATAAAACCATAAAGTGTGATACATGCTTGAATGCAGAATAAAAAGCTCTTCTAATATTATGCATAAAAAAATCAGGACCGTATTTAAAAAAATAAAGTTGATGATGGTTACTCGAAAACGAAACGTCGGATTCCAATTTGCTGTATGCCATGTTAAAGAACGTTAAAAAGTACCTGTAGAAGGTCCTTTTACTTTTCAGTTAACATCAACGACAAAGTAACAATTTGTCAAAAACGAAATCCTGAAAATTCGCTTTTTGTCGCATAACTTCGGAACGGTTCGGAATTTCGTAAGTTTAAAAATTTCATTGTACTAAACTCAAAATTGCCCAACTTTTCTCCCATTTAACCGAAACTCTATCTCTTACCGTTTCCGAAATCCCCATAGTGGCCCTCCTTATCTTGGACACAGTGTATAACAAATGATACATCAAAATTTAGGAAATTTTACTCTATTTTCAAAAACCCCAAAATATACAGGGTGGTCCGTAAGAAAAAATGTAGTTTATGGTCGTACACAAAAACCAAACACCCTGTATAAAAACTGTCCATCCCAATTCTACGTAAAAAAGTGCACTAGGAAAGATTTTGCCAAAATCACTTATCTTTAATAATAAGAAAGTTATTAGGAGATTATTAAGAATTAAAGAAATCGACTAAATTCGAGAAACGCCCCCTAAGTGGCCAAACGATTAGAGATAGCTGAATTCTGTTTACGCCAGTGATTTTCTCATTAAAATTGAGCTCAAGACACCTAGGCCCATTTTTTTAATCTCTTAAGATAAAGGATGTTTCTATAAGAAAGTGTCCAATTTGGCCCACTCTGTACAGAAAATCCGAGGATAATCCATCAACGCCAACCGCGTCCTATCGAATGCACGGTTTGGTGTTTTGATAACATTGCTTTAATAGAAAAATATATTTTTCCGGATATCGTCTTGGAAACGACATTTTCCTGCTTATTTACACGCAGGAAAATTGAATTTTCCGGACCAGTACTGTAAAGAATTTACAAGACGCAAAATATAGTTTGTACCTACAGTTAAGTACCGAAACAATTAACAAACTTGATTTTTGTGGAATTTGTAAAAATGTTTCTAAAATTTGTAAATTTTTTTTTATAATGGTATACAGCGCCGCAACTGCCATGGTTTTAGGGCGCTTACATTACAATCTTATTATCTATACCTTATTATACATTTCAGTTTCTTTTAAGTATTTTAACAAATTATGTATATTTTTTAGGGATGTTTCAAAGTCTGTACCTATTTTGTACTTTTTCCTGTGTTGGTCATATTTTTTGCACTGATGCAGTACACGGTCCACAGTAAGGTCAGCATTGCAGTCATGACATGTCGGCTTTTCTTCTTTATTTAGTATATAAGTATGCGTCATTTTAGTGTGTCCTATTCTTAACCTGGTAATTATAATTTTTTCTGTCCTGGTGAGGGGAACGTCGTATTTAGTTCTACTGGGGACAGTTTTAATTTCCCTGAGTTGATTGTTTTGAGGTTGCTCCAAGCATCGTTCCATTCTTCTTTCACCATGGTGTTCACTGTTCACCATTACTTGTAGTTCATAAGTACTACGTTCCGTCATATGTTTATGTGCGAGGTCTTTTCAACGAACTTCGTTCGTTACTGGAATCAATATTCCGTCCGTGCGTCCGTGCGTTGCAAGAGATGCGTATTGTCTACAACCGAGTTAAGATATGGATCTTATGTGAAATTTTATGCTGATTCAAGATCCGGTCCCAATTTTTCGATATCTCAAATACTTTTCGAAATATTCGACTTTAAAGTCGAACTTTCGAAATTATCAAATTTTGTCTTTTTGATAAGGCCAGATTTTTTTATACTTTCGTTACTGCGATATTCGAAGTTCGTTTTGTAATCCAGGGATTTCAACTAGTTCTTTTATGTAGTTTATGAAGCGGACGTTAAACGGAGGGATGTTTCGGGTCTTGGTATTTCACCTGATTCTGCGTATAAACTTAGTGTAGGTGTAGTTCTGAATGCTCCCAGTCTTAAACCAGTTATTATATGCCGAATTGGTTAAATTCATCAAATTTAATACAAAACATGTCAGTAAAATCTCTTACTTGACTCGGAGGTTTAAAATACTCGGCACAAAGTGCCTCGTATTTCAATTTAGCTCCTCTTCAGTAATGTGAGATTTTCCTGACTTTTATGTAAATAACTATTAAAAATTCATCAGATCGCCAATTAGTGTTTTATTTGGCTTTTTTTCTACTTTGAATTCCCATGTTCTTATAACTTCGGAATGACTTGAAAGATACACAGTAATTAATACACTGTGGTTAGGCGCAGCACTACATTCTATAATAAGCGTCGTAATGTACAAGCGATGGATTATAAAGAAGAAGAAGAAGAAGAAGAAGAAGAAAAAGTTATCAGGTCAAGATTTACCAAAGAATCATAAATTGGGAACGAAATTGAAATTTTAAGGATGGGGAAACCTTTAACCTTTACGACAACGTCTCGTTTCTCCAAAAAAGGCATCGAATTTCATAATAAATACAGTAAGTATACAACTTCTCAATAAATAAATCATAGGAACACAATACATCAGAGATGGAAAAGAAATTAATATTAGATATCACAGTTTAATGAAAAAGATACTAAATAAAGCTCTAATGCAGAAAATGGTATTCTAAATTCAGCGATTTGTGGAATTTACCTTAAAAGTAAACAATGCAAGGGATAGTTTAACAAAAAAAGATTAAATAAGTCCTAATACAGAAAATAAATCATATTCTAAATTCATCGATTTGGGGAAATTTATATTAGAAGTAAGGAGTAGTTACAATGGTAATTATTAGGTTACTCAGCATAAAAAGGTAATAGACATTCGATGGGGGAATGATTACTATTATTAATAATGTAACTATATTCAAATAAAAGAGTGCACTATCTCGATAACAATATGTCATACTTGCCACTTAATGCATTATTGATGACTTAAAATCGATAAATCGTAAAATCGAGTTTTATGATTAATGCGCTGTCACTACAAATTTTGATTAAATGGGTAATACTAAAAGTGATGTCATTTCCAAATAAATCTTCAAATCGCGTTTGTTTTAATCTATACCTTTTGAATTTCAATTTTTTAATTAATTACCGTTTAGAACGACATCATTAGGGATTAAACGACAATTTCGATCATAAGAGATACATAATAATAATTATACAAGAAGGAACATGATATTTTTTTGTTATAATGCCTACTCTATTCATGAACCCTAATTTCTCATAAGATTTCGTGCAACGTTGCAATGAAATACTTTGTATTTGCCCTATAAATATAATCAAAAAATGAATTTTTGGCCTCACGCGGCTATTGAATTTAGTTGCAATTTTATTTCTGGCATAGATGCTGGAAAGTGAAAAAAATGTGTTTATTAGAGCTTTTCCGTCCGTCTAAAACCAGTTCCGTGGTTTTCAATCATTCTGTCCTAGAGAGCTGAAACTTCTTGCGGTAGATAGCGGTAAGACGCCCTTCAAGTTATTGTATGTAAGGAGGTTGTTCTCCCCATAAATTATTTCCTGAAGCGCTGTTTTGACTTTATACGCGTCGACCAATTGAAACCAAACTTCCTTCCTTCATACATGTATCTGATTGTACCTAATAATTTTCATTAGTTTTGACGCTTTGTCCTCGATATTGAAAATTTGTATTTATAGTTAATTTCGTCGGAAAAGCAAGAACGAGCTTTAATCACTGAGTTAATCAACGTTTGTTGTTAGAAATATCAAAAATTTCAGAGACAGTGATGCCCAAAATCTTTATTTGTGCACCAATTTCTATGAGAAATCATCCCATTGTACTGCTCAGATCATTGCTAATGACGTTGATAATGGCTATTAGGCCTTCCTGTTAAACATACTAAAAGTCCCCTATGATGGGAGTCCGGGAACCGACCGCCATCTTGGATTTTAGCTCCCATTTTTTGGTTTTTACAAAATAACTCAAAAACTATACTCTTTTTGTCCTATATGAAATTAGGAAATTGAAGGCAGTTAAATTCCCTACAAAACGGTGTATTCAATGTTTTTTTTCTGTTACCGTTTTTGAGACAATGGCGCCAAAACTCGGGGAAATGTGGAAATTGATGTGCGGAGGATGGAAAGCTGAGGTATTCCGCTTGGTGTGTCGGAGGATGGAAAGCTGAGGTATTCCGCAAGTTATGTCACCGTACCCAATGTCACTGTTTGACGACTGCGGAATGCGGAAAATTACAAAATCGTCCTTGTACGATATATTCACTGTCTCTGAAACTGATATACAGGGTGGGCCATTGAAAAGGAAACACGCCTGTTTTAGGACACTTAGACTAGTTTCTTAAAAAAACGCTCGGACACGTCGATTTTTTATTTTTGGGGGACAACTTTTGATGTCAAATTTGACTTTGTCAGGTCAACCCCCTAGCCCCAGTAACTCCTAACTCAAGAATTTAAATAGGGAAAGGGAGTCGAGCGACGCCTCATTTGAAGCGTCTTTTAATTCTCTATTCGACAGTATGAATGAAAATTAGTTTTATTTAATTTTTTTTCGCCCTCATGAAAAGCGCCCTCTAGATTTATTAAGGTGGGGGTGTTGTTTAGGAAAAATTCTGAAACACGCCACCTGTTGTTTAAAAAAATGGATTGTTTTCGAAATATTTCGAGAAAACCGAAAAATGGGATCTAAAATCCAAGATAGCGGCCGGTTCTCGGACTCCCATCATAGGGGACTTTTAGTATGTTTGACAGGAAGGCCTAATAGACATTTTAAGCGAAAGTAAAAAACCTTTGCACTTTTTGTTTTTCTTCCCCCCAATATTGAGCTTCGTTGACTGGATTTAAAGCTTCTCCTTCAAATTTTAAGTAAATAATCACTTCCGCCATTAAAATTTCTTTCTACGTCTATGAACGGTACTACCTATGTAAGGTTATATTTTCTATTTGCCCTTGAACGTCCGTACAAGGCTTCTTTTCCATACAAAGCGCCATCGCGGCTTTACTGTCTCTTCCGTTTTAATAATTAAATGTAGAACAAAATAATGCTTCTTGTATTTAAACAACCAATTTATAATAATTGACAGCACGCACAATTACCGCTGTGTTGTCAAATCGTATTCACTTTGTACCTATGGAAGAGTTTATTTAAGAACGTAAATTTATAAAGGTTGTACACATTTAATAGTCGCTTAATGTTTTAGTTTATCATTTTCAATAACACATTATAGATAGGTATTTATAGATTTTAATTACTATTTTAGTTGTGATGTTGATAATTGGACAACATTGCATTGCCAACTATAATAAATAAGACTGAATTAAGCTATCCTTGACCTGGCTTCACAAATCAATGTAAACAAACGTTTCTGTAGTTCATTTATATCCTAAGATATCTACACACATTAACCTACACATTTTTTGGTTGTTCCCAGTAACTCCGTACCACATATTGGTTTGCAACATTTTGACGCCATATTGGAATTTGTATTAACAGGTCTCATTTTTTTGGAAAAATTGCCAAATGTATTGCCTAGGTGGACAAGAGCGAACCTTCGAGATTTCACTACATTAATTGTGGTATTTGGAGACAGTGATGTTCAAAATCGCCATTCATACAACTTTTTCTTATAATAAAATACTCGAATGCATTGTGACGATGTGAAATAAGTAAGTTTGATCGTTTTAGAATCCTTTTGATAACTAACTTCGTCCCATTCTGCAGCTTTCAATTCGAAGAATTTTCCTATATGTAATGATTAACTTCTACATCTATGCCAAAGTAAGTATACCTATTATTTGAAAAGATACGAATAGTCCGGAAATGGCAAAGTGCGGTCAAAAACTCCTGATATTTATTATATTTGGTATTTCCACCACTAGTAGGTACAATACTTATTGTCCAGTACAGATTGACGTATAAATTTGTATCAGAAAAAATCTTCGAAGATACCAAACCAAATATTTATCACATTCGTTCACTGTTACATAAAAACAAATTAAGTTTGTTGTCTCACATGTTGATAATTGACCTTCATCAATTTATGTGAACATCTGTACTTCCTATTTTCATTTCATAAGTGTTTCTTCGCTTTATACTTTATTATCTGTTCTCTTGACTACAACTTACATAATATTAACAAATTATACATCATTATTATGTTTATTTCAGTGAAGTCAAGAGCCGTAATCGTTGTTTTAGGCAAAAGTAATCTACTTTTGAAAGCCAAAAGTGATTAAAGATGATAAGGGAATCGTAAAATTATTGTAGAACTCGATGTCACCTTTCTACTTGTAACCGACGTGACGCTTCCAAAATTAATTCACTGTTCAAAATTGTTAAGTAAATTAACTCACCTGACATTTATAATAATAGGCTTACAAATCGGAATAAATTCAAGTGAAATGTCAATTACATAATTCTTAATAAAATTAACTACGAAGAATTTCTAACCTAGCGTTAGGTTAAGAAGGTTTCTACTTAGGAAAGATGTAACCAAGAATTTCCCACAAAATCTGTAAACGGGAAAATCGCAAATAATTAAAGTGAACGTGACGACAAAGTGGCAATTAAATACACAAGGCAAAAGCAGGAAGATGAAGGCTAAATGAAGCACAGAACATGGTCTAATCTAGACTAATCCGCTTGCAAACGATTCACGCCCCTGCTTTGTGTAAACATATAACCAAGAGTATCTAACGTACACCTAACAATAAAGTTAGAGGGAGATCAGAACTCTATACTACGAAAATTGAGCGACTAATCTCTCAGCAAGGATCTGTAATCAACGAAACGGAACTAAACCTATCTTTACCAACACGATAAATTTTTACAGTTTTGTTAATATCAGCAAACCCTCAAGTAATACTTTATAAATAAGGTAAAAAAAGTAATATTGGATATATTCAGTTGAATTAAACATGAATTTCGCTCAGTATTTCTACTTTGTAATAAAATTCCATTCGCAACACTTCAAATCGAGCATGCAAAAAGAGACCCTATAATAACAACGTTATCTTAAGTACATTGAATTTAAATTAGCAAACATATATTTTATTTTAGTACGCGAAACGAATATCCATTTCAATTTTTTTCTAAATAAACCACACATTCAAACTTGGTTACTGCAGTATAATCAGATTAACCATTTAGTATTGCCTCGCTTTTGATAGTTAGTCGAAATAACAAAAAAACAATTTTTTGTATCCAATAAAATTCTTGGCGTCGCGACGACCTACATTTAGAAATAATTCAGACAAAACACAACTATGCGAACGAAACATTGTTTTCGCGAAGGACGGTGTAATGAGAAAACCAGAAAATAAGTTTATATGAAGATACTTATTTTTTAAATAAAAAAAGGGGCTGGTATATAAACGTTAAAGGAATTGGTATTAATTTGTGGCAGAATCAACACTGATTTTACAAATAATGACATATCCCCACAACCAACAAATTTTCAGAGACACATAATCAGAAAGAACATTAGAAATTATAATTTAGGTTCGCTTTTCTATGATAATGGCGACAGTGATAATTTGGATTCCACTAGACTATGGCATGTATGTAGTCCTAAACGATGGAGAACCATATTGAAAGCGAAATTACTGCAATTTTTTTTAAATCGTGTAACCAAATCGAAATTTACAGAGTACGCTTATAAAATCTTAATTAGGTTATACAATTCCAAGGCAAACAAAGCAGATTTACATTAGGTTATAACTGCACTTAATAAAACGAAGAAAAAAATCAAATTTATATGCACGGATAAAGCCACAAAACTGCTTTAATCACCGTTAAGAAGTTCGTTCAATTAATACGAACATGAGAAGCTATAACAGTTTGTTAGGGGTATAATGTCAAATAGTACAGCAGTTAATTTTGGTATCGATCGTATCGGTGTGCTAACTAACCTCATGTTCGACTTTGCGTAACATTATAAGTAACATGGTTTAAATATACGTATGTGTACATATCCGTAGTCCCTAGTGACTCCAAGCTATATGTATAATGCCGCAAGCGTTGTAAAATATCTTAAAGGTGAACCTGGTTTATTCATTTTTATTTGCGAAATTAAATTTATTAAGAGAATTGTGGGCAGGCATTACACTACTTAAAAAATATCGCGAATTGAAAGTATATTGCAATATCGGTAATAAACTGGCGAAGTAAAATCTTCAGATTTAATTATACCAATTATGTTTCTAAGTTTCCTTTCACTAATTTAGATTTGTCAGCTTTGTAAACGCAATTTTGCTTTATTCCTTTTAAAATAACCCGAAAGCTAATTACACGTTATGGTGACTAGAGGCGACCTGCTGACGACTAGCATTGTTTTCCAATCAATATCCGTTCCTATAGAAACGACGCTGTTCCGACATGCGGACGACGTCCAAGTAGTGGCGCCTTCGTGTCACCAGAATATACAAATGAAGTTTCTCTTACAAAATTATTCTCTTCTGTATTACAATATTATCATCATCCAACAATTTAAACAGGAAGTTTAATTAATATAATGAAAGCTAATAATGCATTAAGTGTTCATTAAACTGGTCATCAAATACGAACACTTTGTATGTATACTATGACTTAATTAAGGTCCAACTGGCATTTAGAAATGTGCGAATGTTTTATATACGTAATTTAGGCTCCATCAAGTCTAGCGCCCCGGCAAGTCTCTGATTGAAACGATAGCGTCCCGTGGCGCCGACGACCGATATAATCGACGACAACGAGCACAAGGGCGCTTAGTTTTATGGGAATTTAATGAACATAAGCTTGATGGTGAAACGATGTTACTTTTTATGTCCGTAAATGTTAGGTTACCGAAAGCAAAAGTAGAGTAAAAACAAATCTATTTAGACCGTTTTAATAGAATTATTTAGCATCTACTCGCTACCGGCATTTAAAAGTTTATTAAATATTCCGAAATTTTGTCATACTTTTGAAATTCAACTGAAAGAATTTTTCAATATGGAGTTAGTACCTATAATGTAGAAATATCTAATAAACTTGAATTAAATATAAGAAAATTGCAGCAAGCACATTATATCAGACATAAAGGTTCAATAGGGAAATGAATAGGTTCGATTGACTCCTACATTCATCTTGATCGTAGCGAATAAGAAATCATTCCGAGAACTTTTTCGCTTTTTTTTTTGGAGGGATAAAAGAATAAAGCGGAGGCTATTACGTATGCCCCATAAATTTAGTTATGAAAATAAAAGTTAATCAACTTTTGAAACGCTTGCTACGACTGCAGAGGCGAGTTATAAGGAGGAGAACATTCATTATTACCATCTTGAATTCTTGCTAAAAATACGTTTAAGAAATTTACGATATATGAGGATTTATTTTTAGATTACGAAGCTTGCGAATATGATTATAAATGGGGTTACTAAGATATTTTAATTTCAAAACGAAAGCGTTATGGAAAAGGTATGCCTCCTGTTAGCAATGAAAAGTTTTAAATTCTTTACATACATTTTTAACACAAAAAAAAAGCATAGAGCGTTAGCTTAGAATGTGTGTGGAAAGAAAGTCGGATACACCCCAACTAAGCCTACAGGATATTTCCACGAAGTTTCTACATGAAATAACACCTTGTGGTCGAAAGAGAGAGCGAATATCCTACGGTTTTATGGCCTATTAATCCACTTGGACGAAGGACAGCAATTTGGTGTTAAAGGGCGGATTTTGTAGACGTAAAAGCATGTTATATTGCTTTTACGCTCGTAAAAATTAAGATTATTTTTATTACTGAAATGTAACAAAACAACAAGAAAAATTACTAATTACCTGAATGGAATGAGCAAGTATCGCGTAAGGGCGAAAATGGGAATACTATAGAGATTAGTTACAGTCTCCTTTGTAATTTATGGAAGAAGTAATGGTACAACGGGGTAATCTTAGAATGCGTCTTATGATCTCGTAATAGAAACGAAATAATGTAATTTTACTATACGTACGCAAAATGGAGTTTAAACTTCTCTGTGAAGATTTCGATTTTCCACTGATAATGGTTTTATAACTTTGGTGTAAAATACATTGTGGACACATATTTTCTACAAATTCATTTCGGTATATCTTGGCCATAATGCGTTCAAGAAGTGAAGCGGATTTGATACGTAGACTTGAAATTTGATGCCATTGTTCGATATACGTGATCACGATTAATACCTACCCTTAAAATAATTAAGGAATTAGTTTGTTAAAGTGTATAGTGAGATTAAAGTTATTGTCTGAGAAATGGGTTGTTACGTCATTACTTAGTTGATTCGAACTGAAGTTTTGCCTAAATCCGTATTATGTATTCTTACGTTATCTATCTTCGTTATGTTTACAACTTACAATATTCATTTAATTGTATATCATTTTATAATAATTGTTTATTAATTTATACCAATTCTCAAGTTACAGGAGAGCGCTAATTTACATTTTAAACGGACATCTATTTTGCAACAAATTCATCTTATCTTATGGTAAGCCTGTATCTCATTTTAAGTAAGTTTCTTTATTGTTTATCTCAAATTTTACTTGAATTACTTCATTTTCTTCACACAGACCTTTTTCTGGTGGGCTTAAAAGACGAATTAAATTTGCCAGTAACTTTACCAAGCTTCTATATTTTTATATCACGTTTATATTACTCCAGCCAAATTTCATTTGAATAATTACAATTTTATGTATATTCGCCGTATGATTACTTTATTAAACTTTACTATTGCTCCCCCCCCCCCCCTAGCATGGGGATCTCGCTTATTATAAAAGATACAGATTTGGTTAAATTAGATAATTAAACTGATATTTAAATTCTGCATAAAAAATATCTTAAGAAAGTGCAAATAAAATTTATATGTTTAATATAACAAAAAAGATATTACAAGAAAAAGAAATTTGACATTTTTCTTTTTCTTGCCATAAGTTTTAAAATACATGGAAATTTGGAAATTGGAGAGTGTCCTATAATTTCACTAATCCTTAGGAGTAATTCATCTAATTTAACCAAATCTGTATCTTTTATAATAAGCGAGATCCCCATGCTAGAAATATTAACTGGGACACGTTGTATAGTCGTATTGTAATATCATACGTATACAGTGTGATTCACGACTATTCCCTCGGTCTCTTGTGCCTAAAGGGTACAAGATATCAGCTTCATTTTTTGGTGACGTATGTAAATTGATAACGACTATTTTTTAAAATTATTTTCAATTATACAGGATGCTTCACAAAATTGTAATGTATCAAAGTTAGGTTTTTTTAAATGCAACCCCCTGTATTTTATTAGATACATTTTTAGATTATACGTTAAAAACTAAGGTAACTTTATTAAATGTTCCCTATACCTATCGCTTACCAATTTTGAGAAAATTGTGATTTTAAGGAAAATATTCAATTTAAACAATCCCTAATAACGCGGAAACCACTTACTTTCAGTAACACAAATTTATATCGATTTATCTTGACCTTTAAGGCTTTCATTTGCACTACGTAGGATTTCGATTTTTTGTACAGGGCGTTTAGAAAAAGGATTCATATTTTATATAAAAAATGAAGCTGATATCTTGTACCCTTTAGGCACAAGAGACCGAGGGAATAGTGGTGAATCACCCTGTATATCTGATATTAAACCCGCGTAGGTACGTGAGAAATGCCGAGTTATTAATAATAAATATAAAATATAAGACGCGCACAGGTAAGAAATTTTCGATTCTAAGTAAAAGGATAGAATTGAGGGTATAAATGATGGAAGAGGTTAATGAATTTAGGCAGGAGATGCAAGAAATTAGGGAACAACAAAAGAATTATTACAAAGAAGCAGCGTTAGTCGGGTGTGAAAATTGGGTATTAAGAGAAAAAGTAGAACCGATGGAGGCAAATATAGAGAAAGCTGAATATTGCAATCACAGGAGCTGATGGAGCATTTTATAGAGGAGAAAAATAGGATCAAAGAGATCAATCCAGTTGGAAAAAATAAAAACAATAACCCAATTACTACCGTAAAGCTAGATAGTTGATGAGACAAGGTACAGACAATGAAAAATAAAAGTGTGTTAAGAGGAACGCAATGTTATATTAATCCGAAAATCCAGAACCAAGAAATACGCCAAAGTTTTGAATTGTGCAGGAAAACTATATGAAAAGCGGAAGATCAAGGAAGTGAAAAAAATGGAAAAGTATAGAAAAGAACGTCCAAGAAGTAGCAAATGAAAGTATACCAAGAAAAAATGTGGAACAAACCAATGAATGGTACGATGAAGAGTGTAAAATGGCTATAGAGTTGAGAAATAAGGTGAGAATAGATACGTCGTATCAACAGAGGAGAAGGGAAGCTAAATAACTGTGTCGAAAGAGAAAGAGGAAGTCCGTGGAACAAATAACTATTGGTTGTAAAAGTGATCTTTTTTGGCCGAATCTGATGATTGCAGGCGAGGCGAAAGCCGAGGCTAACAAATCAGATGAGGCTAAAAAAGAACTTTTAACCGAGGTGCCCACAACATTTTTTAGGCGACTATCACAAAAAGATATAAACTTTAATTTAAAAATCAATTTCGTAATTTTGACAGTGACCTAGTAAATGCGGCCGTAAAGTTGTTTATGACAGATGTCAAAAAAAAGTTATACTTTACGCCTTTCAAAAGGTACGTAAAACAACTATTTATGTAATAGCCGCCTAAAAAAAGATTTTTGGGCAACCAAATTTGATTTCGCGGCCGTTACTATAACAGAGGCCGTTAAAGTAAAAACCACTTTTTGATATGAATTTTAAATTTTGTCTTAATCTAATAAAACAGGTTTTCCGGGGAAATCATATTTGGTTGCCCAAAAAATTGTGTATATCTTGTCCGCGAAAACCTTTAACGTACTCGAGATTGTTCTGCCTCGGCCGCAAGCGGCCTCGGCGACAATTCTTCTCATCATACGTTAAAGTGTGTTTTCGCGGTCTTCACATACAAATAACTATTTTGAGGTAGGGATGTTTTCGGGGGCTGTGAGACAGGAAGGAACAATCACTTCCAAGACTTTATGGAAACCAAAAACAAAGCAACAACGGAATATATGTGACATGCTAATGAACATACATATTATGTATATAAATTTGACAAACTACAATGCTGCGTAGTAAAATTGTTGATATTAATTATTAAATGCAAACTTTAGAGCATCTTTTCTACATTTTGGAATTTCCATTCATGTCACATACATTTCTGTAAATTACATTTACACCTTTTGTTTAGAATCGAATACATAGTCATGGTAGAAAATAATAATAACCACTTATTCAGTGATAAAAAAAATATCTGTTGAACAATGCATGAAGCCTAAAGTTACGAAAAGCTGTTCGTAATAAATGCATTACTTTTTCGTTGTCAGAATGTAGTGGGGTTATCTTACATTCATTGTATTTATAAAAGCTCTACTATATTGAGGTTATTTGAAATTCGAAGGCTGTTGTATTGATTACATAAAAAATTACGTAAATCACCCAGATTTGGCAGAATCCCTAAAAAGAGGATAAAGTAAAGTAAGGGTGTAAAAGGTTACCTGCAATATTTAAAAAAGCGTAACCCATACCTTTCAGATTTATCGACAAAACTTTCTCCCTTCCGCTAGAAAACTTCAGCATTCGGAAGTGTTTGGCGTAGTAGCTCGATTATTCCCATACCATCTCTGCAGTATTGCGATACAAACACGTTCCGTAGCTAAGAGTTTCTGAGAGTTTGCTGTTCCATAACACATTTCACCCTTCATATGGACTTTATTATATTTTCTCTATCGCGCTTCGAGTTTTGCCGCCGTACGCCAAGATTACATCGCTTACTTTACTCGTCTATACAGAAAAATGATAAAAGATACAGCCCACGTCTGATTTTTCCGGTATCGATCTTTAAATATCTTAAGCGATGTAAAAAGTTATAAATATCCTTAATGCGGCAATCGCAAGTCCGTATGTATACAGTGTAATCATGTGATATCTTTTGGTCCGGTGTACATTACCGATTAGAAACGTTTCGTCCAAAAAGGACTCGCGTGTGTTTAGTTAAATATTGTTATTGACAAAATTTCCTTTATTAATGATTAAGCGGGTTTCACATAAAACTCTATATACCTTTGATCGCTTTCTATAGGTATATAAAGGATACGTAAAAGAATTAAACTCAGTTCGTATTTCAGTAAGTTCGGAAACCTGATTTGAATTTCAGAAACCTAAATTATTTACATTTAGAGTTTATAAGAATCGAAAGGTATTTTATTTAGAAGGGTAATTCTGTAAAAGATGTCAATAAAGCGGAGTAAAATTAAAAATTCGTCCACGTATCAAATTGACCAAAGGGGTACTGCGGACTCAATGCAGAAAAGTGAACAAGATAAGAATACTTAATGAAGTCTACGACCATTTAAAGACGTAGAAGAAATCAAGGATGTTTTCCTAGATACGTACTTTTACGAGCAGTCTTACACTAATATGTGTTACAACGTCGTTCAAGCCCCAGAAGTGATTACATTTATAATTAAGTGACACCTAGCGGTATCGTACTCCGCTCTCGGTAACACATAAGATTTTTAACTTTCGTTTCGTACGCACTTTCTGTACCTATGTCACTTCATTAATTGAACGACGGGAAAATCTCTTGAATTTTGTATTGATCACGTGACCTCGATGAAAGATTCGGTCCTGCATTTAAATTGCAGCCATTGTCGAGCATTACGTACCGTACGTCAATAATGCGGGCAAAAAAAGAAAAATGTCAAGCGTTCTTCGTTTCTCGCTAAAAATTCGAATAGAATCTACAGAAAGGCACGTCCACTATTTTTACCCTCAATTTTAGGAGATAAAATGTAATGGATTCGATACAAACAAAATTTATATATTTCAACCATCTTATAGGATACAAGTTAAAAAGCGACCATTTAAACATTATTCTACGTCGAACTCCCCACCTATGAACAATCTTACAGAACGGAAAAAAAACGATACCTTTCAATAAGCTAACGGGCAGAAAAACCTATTCGTTAAACCACTACACGAATCATCGATATCATTTTAAGTCACTTTATATTCACCAACGCAGACAATCTCTTTGCAAACTGCTATTAAAATAAACAAGTTTCTGCAGCAGAGCTTTACGCGTCGTTAAAGCTGGTCGATCATTACCATATTTATCGACTTCAAGTCAGAAAACTTACATGGAAAGTTTTTCACTCGTGATCCGGGCAATCAAGCAAACTCCCACTAATGTACAGTGAAAGCCTAGCTATATACGTGTAGGCTAAAACTTTTTGATAGCTCAATCTACAGTTTGATGCGGCTATATAATGTTCCACAAAAGTTTTAGACGTGTCTGTACAGCTAATATGTTTTAGGAGTGTAAATTACTTTCTTCCGAATCTACACGTATTAGCTCAATTATAAAATTCGTTGAAACATTATATCATGCATTATGCATAAAGAGAATTGGGTTGTTCAACGATGATGTAAATGTTAAAAGACCACGTTGTAGTCCAGACACCTAGATAACAGTTCGGCTCGTAAAAGTTCGTAAGCTAAAATATTGTTTTGGCAAAATTCGACTTTAATTAAGTTGCCTTCGAGGACGATACACCGATTCCAACGATTTTCCAACTTTTCGATCCCATTTTTGTAATATGATTTTCTTTGGGCGCAAAATAGGCCTTTATTTCGGCGATCATCAGTGCTGAATCTCTTTCCAGCAAGGACGGGAAAGCAATTAGTTCAATTTTGCCAATGTTTTATCGACTTGTGATGAAACAGCACCTTTTTCTTCGCCATATGAGGCAGTTTTTCGCGATTTCATCCTTCAATCGTCCCAAGAACGCTATGTGTGTCACTGTTGATGGTTTTTTTATTTTTGAGATAGTCGATGAAAGTTATTCCATTCCAGCCGACTGTTGCGTTTTTCCACGTTATGGAGTGGGTCTGGCCCTGTCCACACAGCTGACTGCCGATTGGACTTTGGAGTGTAGTAATGGAGCCATGTTTCATCCATTGCCACATATCGACACAAGAATTCATTTTAATTGCGGTTCAACAGCTTTAAACATTGCCCCGAATCATCGATCGATAATGCGACACCCACTTTGGACAGAGCTTTCGCATGCCCAAATATTCATGCACAAATAATGAATGTCTTTAGAGTACTAACTATCTCAATCAACTTCACTTTATGATTATTCAAAATTATTTTGTGGACTTATTTTATATTTTCGTCTGTAACAGCCTCTCTTGGACGTCCACTGCGCGCATCATCATCGATGCTAATTTCGCCACGACGAAATTCAGCAAACCACTTCTTAACGGTTGATTTTCCTGGTGCAGAGTCCGGATAATGTTTATAAGCAAAGTTCTTGCTTCAACGGCATTTTATGTACAAGTACAATAGCAAAATATTTCTACGTCTGGAGTACTTTATCATGTTAATAGGTTGAGTACTAATTTTATGGACTTGATGATGATGATCAACCTCGTAATAACCAAACTGAAATTCAGGAGGACTCCAAGATCACCGAAATTAATACAAATTTAATGGCTTTAGTATTATATGAGTGTAAGGGCATTTTTGCGATAGTGTTGTATGTTTGATGGAAGATAATGCACTCATCAGTGACGTCAACTAAAAACAATTAGAGCAAGTAAACAACAAATCGTTGGATACCTGTTGGTTTCCTGCTAGGAAAACTAATAGAATTCAACTAAAAAACATTGGAGCAACGTCTCCCTAAACAATTATCATTTATTGGGGAGGTATGGACACGACCTATAAAACTCAGAGAGTCTTTCCTTCAGTACAATCTCTTGAAGATCGATGACAAAAAGTGATGGAATCTGAGAGAGAATAAATTGACTAATACGGTACCGTTTCCTTATTTCTTTTCTTCTACATTTATTAAAATGAAACGTAATTGAAGAAAATCCGAAAACTTAAGTTTTCTTATCAGCTCAAGTGCGCCACAACCAAAAGATATTGATAAAGTCTGTCCCACGAGAGCTCGAGTGTGACTCATACCTAAAAACTATGCGAACGATATAAATTAAAACGTTTGTCTTAGCTATCTTCTATAGGGCAATTTAATCTTCTAACCTCAAATGTACCAAAATATAAATTTTGTGTATTCTTATTTACCTGAACTATTCATCTTAACGGTAAATTTGATCCACCGCGATCGCGTTCGTTCTCAAAATATTTGAGTACGTTCATTAGCATAATCTGCCATTGACTTTTTAACGATTTATTGGTAAGCGACATTATAAAGCAAATATAGGTTAACAATAACAATCAATTTGACAGCTAACGGCTGACACTACGATATAAACTCAACGTACGTTTACGTAATTTACAATGTCAATGTTAGAAGATATATTTTTTATATTCGCTCTCTTTTCCATAAGGTACTTTTTGTAAGTATGACAAAGACAACCTAATAATTTGCGTTAATTCACACACCAATAACTAATGAGTCACACTCGAGCTCTCGTGGGACAAACTATACCAATGAATGCACTTGGTTTAAAAAAATTTAACGATTTTAGTCTCAATTCGGTCAACTACATTTCTTTAAGTTCGATTTATTCGTGCGGTCGACTGATTTTGTAATTGAAAGTATTGTGGACATCTGCTATCCAAACAATAAATTCATCGTCATCAACGTTCACTAAACCGGAGTTTTGTGAAATTACGTTCTTAAAGCTCGAATTTATCTTCTTTCATCCCTAACGCTTATTCGTTCTCGACCTTTTTAGCGTCATCGCTATCGTTAGACCTTCCCTTAAAATAACCCAGCAAACAATTACGCAGGATGTTGGTTGCCCTCTTACGAAGATTCTGCTCTGTGAGGCGACGTTTGGAGTAGCCCGCCATTTTGTTGAAGGTTCAAGTTGTGAGTAATACCAACTCTGCTAAAGCAAACCAACGCCAAGTCAATATTAATTTGTCTTTGTCTGTCATAATTCCATTCAATCATTCCATTTTACTTGCTTGAATTAGTTAATTGGTCAATTCCTTGATTTACTTATCTAAAATTGTTACAATTTGTTAATCTGTGATCGAAGGCTCTCTGCTGCCGATTCAGTTTTGTAACGTTAAACTTTGTACTTATCTCTTTTGCCTTTAACATTTTATGCATTTCCATTTCAATATTTATGCTTATCGTGCCCTTCAGGTACTGTATCCAATTGAATTTACCCTATAAGTCAGAATTAACAATTTCCTATAGTGGACTGTTAATTATTTCGGTTCCCAATTTATCTAGGTATTTAATAATAATAATAAATTCATTTATTCTGAAGTATATACATATGCTCTTAAGTTTACATGAGAACTAAGTATAGTTAGCTGTTTGGTGACGCTCTTTGATCAAAAACAACCACGAATATCAACGGTATAAGAGGTTTGATTATTAATTACCTGCTTGAGTAAATATCGTTTTGTCAATGGAATCCTATTTAATATTGTGTGTTACTAACGTGATTTATGCGTATGGTTCCATAAAGGCCAACTAGATAGCAGTGTAAAAATATGACAATGAAATATTCTCTATGCCAGAACACTTTCACTTCTTTGGGTTAAAGCTACTGAAAATGTTTCCACGTTTACATAGAAGTTTTGAGTGAACTAAAATCAGTTGCTTGGCTAAATTAGGACCATCTATCAAAGCCATTGTATTTTTACAACCTATAATATGCAAAGTGTCAGTGTCAAAAACTGAACGAAAAAATAAATTAGTGCTAAATGTAATTGAAGACACAGAAAAGGTTAAGTAATAAAACACTAATATTTTGTATAAGTACATTGGTTTAACATTGAAAAGTCATTCATGCGTTCAATCAGTCACAATACAATGATTGACGTAAACTAAAACACCGCGATTTAAATAAAAAAACAATAAATTACTACTGGCTACTAAAAATGAATCGGAAGAAATAATATATAAATTGGATAAACGACTGGCGTAGGAAATTTCAAATATTATTAGGACACAATCAGAGAATCAATAAAAAAGTTTTGTGGTCCGTAAATCAAATTTGAAAATTTGGTTAGGAAAAACAGAGCGAGCTAAACCAACAAAATGAAAAACTTGAATTTCTCACCTAAACGCTTTCTTTTGTGATAAATTCTGCTTACCTGAAACAAAAAAAAATACATTTAATCGGCGTGTTTATGATAAACTCCCTCAAATTAATTGAATTATTCAGCAAACAATTCGTGGCAGTTCCGTTGAATAGATACATTATTAAAATGTAAGGTATACCGGATACACAAGCGGGAAATAGTTAAAAGTTGTTGCAAAATAAAGTAAGGTATAAATAGGACGAAGTTTACATAGTGTTGTTTGCTCTTACGGTCGTTTTTCACATTATCTGCATGCAGACTAACAAAATTCCTTCAGAAAAGAGGACATTTCCAGTTAGTAATGAGATGTTTGTCTACTGTCTGGCCTTTTTGTGAGATATAAGCCGTAGTACTTTCTACATTAATCTGAAAAATAAACATTATTTCGTATCTAAAATAGTGTCAAAAAGTAATTCCCGACTATAAAGCAATCGTTTAAAAAGTTTGCCGGAGATTGCACGAAATTGCAATAAACATAAGAAGCAGTGATTAGCCGGAAGACAAAGAACTAAATAAAAGAATGAGAATTTCTTAACGAAGTAGTTTTACTGAAGAGTTCAACCCAAACCAACTTAAATAAACCTGGTTTTTATGCTAGCAAATAACAGAGCTCATTAAAGAGGAACATTAAGGATCCTAATTAACGTGTTCAATTACCATACTCTAACTTTTCCCTTACTTTTTTATCATTTCACATAAATTTCTATGAAACAGACTGTAGGAAGTAGAAACACTAGGGCAAATTTTCCAAGCTGTACTGTTGTTCCGACTTCCATAACTTTTACCCCTGATAAAATATACAAAACATTAACATTCCCAGCGGTAAATTTCAGAAGGCTGTCTAAACTAACAGAAGAGCTTTCAACGAGAGAACGAAAATCCGATAACAATTAAACTTGTAGACAGAGAACTGCAGGATTATCCTATGGGGGTTAACAAAATATTCGACTATTATCCCAACATTGTTAATTAGACAACTCTTATGTTAAGAAATCATACACAATTTAAACAATTTATAACTTATAACGCTCCGCTCAACTAATACGAACACGAACTAGATATAAATCATATTCGTATAAAGAGAATTTGGTACGCTAAAGGACTAAAGGTATAGGAAGGATAAAAACACAAAAACCTCAACTTTTTTATAAAATAGCCAGAATTATAAGAATAACAAGATGTTTGAGTAAGAATTATGCTGGAAAATTATTTTTGAAATACATATATTAAGATTACACAATACACGCCGTGCGTGCTTAAAGAGAGAAATTATAATTTGACGTATACATTTAAAATGCGTATTATGTATAACATATTTATAAATCGATGTTTTTACTTCATTAATTCACTTTATTGTATCGAATATGAGGTGTGAGATTAAACATGTATGAATATGTTAAGATTACACATGAAGCCACATCATGCATTAGATATTATTTATCGATTAATTGCATCAATTAGAACGGAAATGACAAGCAAGTTCTTCCTTGCTTGGCCGCCCCAAAGACCTTCCATCAGGTACTACTCTCCTTCTCTTCGATTCTAATTCTGTCTCCTAATTTTCTACTTATTGTTCTTCTCAAAACTTTAATCTCGATTGTTTCTAGCATTCCTTGCATGCTTTTGGTAACGGACATGGTTTTGCTGGTGTACGTCAAAATCGATCTGACGACAGCTTTATTATATTAAGAATATATAAATTATATATTCTTACTTTTGACTTCTATTTTTAACGTTGCTCCATACCGTATTATTTGGGTGGCGGTGCCGGCGTACTAATCGCCTGCATAACAAACAATTGTCAGAGCCTTTGATTCTAACATATCTTTTTTCTCTTTTACAACCATTATCATATTATCATATCATATCATATTATATACTATGATTTCTTTACCTTCATATGCATCCTCAATTAGTTTTATTAACGAATGTTACTTTTGTGCAAGAAAGTCCTCTCTTCTAATTGTATTTTCTCACTTAATTTGTTAGCATCTTAGAATATAAATGAACTGCCGAAACGCTTGTTTACATTGGTTTGTGAAGCCAGAATAAGGATAGCGTAATTGCAGTCGTATGTATTCATTTATGGTAGTTTGCGCCATAACAAGGATAGCGTAATTCAGTCTGTTTATTGTAGTTTGCAATGCAATGTTGTCCAATTGTCAACATCACAAATCACAAATAATTGTTTTTATACAAATAATTTACTTTTTGATATGTGACACTGCCATTGTCTGTAAAGAATTAGCGGCAATAAAGATTATTATTATTATTATTATTATTATAAATGTGTGCACTCTCTCGGCAGTGTTGGCTTCATGTTTTAATAACGTTCGTATATGGAAAGGCGTATCCGTACCTTTTTATAATCTAAGGTTACCATACATTCTTGATTCGTTTAGGGTATTGTTTAATAGGTTTATTCCTCTGTATTTAACGGTTTCTTTGTGATCTCCCTCTATAAAAATGTGTTATATTATATATTATAACCTGTTTTTTTTGCCTTCATTGGTGACTCCTGGGTGGTCCAAAAATCTGGAACAAAATTCATAATTTCCAAAAACTCAAGATGGCGGCCACACGCCTGTTTGTAAA
Source organism: Pyrocoelia pectoralis (assembly GCA_036250285.1). Lineage (NCBI taxonomy): Eukaryota > Metazoa > Arthropoda > Insecta > Coleoptera > Lampyridae > Pyrocoelia > Pyrocoelia pectoralis. Next base: position 19,805,539 of record CM070076.1, on the reverse strand, counting down.
AAAAAATTAAATGGAAAAGAGGGTCATGGTTGGAAATGGGAATTCAAATCCCAAATTGTAAAACAATCGATTATGAACAAAAGGGCGAACTTTTCAATACGTCACTTTCTCCCTTTCTGGAACCTATTAGCTGACTTATCATACCTAGGTCTGATTACTTTGTTACAAAAATACATTTGCTTTTTTGAAATTCGAGCGTTTTTTTTTTGAAAAATTTGTTAAAATGCGTTCCAAAAAAGAACAAAGTGACGCATCGAAAAGATCACCATTTTCTTATACCTTAATCGATTGTTTTAAAATTTGGGATTTAAATTCCCATTGTTAAAGAGATTTCCAACGATGTGCTACATGACCCGGTTTTCCATTCCAAATTTTTTTAAATAGCGCGTGGCCGCTATCCTGAGGTTCTAGTAAAAAAGTTGTGTGCTAGAATGTGCCCAAATAAAAAATAAAAATCGACGTGTGCGAGATTTTTCAAAAAATAATTATTTTGGAAATTATGAATTTTATTCCAGACTTTTGCACCCCCCTGTAAATTACATTGTTTGATCGTCGTTAGTTACATTCCTTGATCCACATGAATGTATTCTAATAGTTCTTTCTTCTGTTTCATAAATGGTAATACTTCATTTTATTTAGTAAAGACTATTTTCCATTTCTTATACATTTTCTGAAACGGAACAGAAAACACATATTTCCCAATTTTGCAGGCATTTCATTAGATAAAATTATTAATTTTATCAATTGTGAAATAAAGTAGGTTATCATTTATATAATCAAACGGTTTCAGGAAATATTTTTATAAACTATTTTATATGTGTATTTATTTAAAAGGATTTTTTAATTACAAGGGTACATATTTTTTACTTGTTCTTTTTATAAACAAATTAGATAATTTTTATGTTGAATAAGCACTTAATTGATATTTTAAACTAACTATTGCCAACATATATCGTAACATTAACATATTACTCTTACCACTATACTAGGATATTATTTTGAACAGATGTCACTAAAAATGAAGCAATGTTGATGAAATTACTTTTGGATCTCTGTGACGTTCGACTATAGGTAACGGATGTTGCTATCAACTTTTTTGCTTTTCAGGAGATCTGTCAAATATTATTACATTTTTGGAACGGCGTTTACACTTAATGTTACTTAAAGAAACGTATGTACTATCTGTTTATACCGTTGTTGAGATTTAATTACTGCAAGAATTCCCAAATTACAATAATGTTCTAGTTTTTCATTTTATCTCTCAATTTATGGTAGAAATATTAACGCATTTATACAAAAATGCTTCGTATGAGTACTACATATACATATTCATGGCTACGAAGACCTTGGGGGGCTCAACATATCCAGCTGATGAATTTATTATAGATTCTAGGGTCGGTTCCATAAGTCATTGATCTAATGTTAAACAATACGATTTGGCTCGTATTACATGGCAGGTGTGAAAATCAAACACATATTCCTTAAAATCGCGATGAAGACTAAAACTGGATTAGTCAAGCCAATGGAAGAGGTCATTGTCACCTGGCGAAAAAAATGTCGTCAAGTCAAAACAATTCTGATTTGCCTTTTTGATGCCAAGGGCATTCAGAATTTGTTCCTCCAACTCAGATTGTCAATCAAACCTTTCATTTGGAAGTTTTAAGCAGATTTCGCAACAATGTTCGTCAAAAAAGACCCAATTTGTTGCAGAGTTCTTCCACCACGACAATGCACCTGCACACACAGCCCTCTTTGTTAGCCAGTTTTTGGCTAAAAATGGCATTGATTCGCTCCCCCACGCACCTAACTCGCTTTAGCTGGCTTCGTGCGACTTGTTCTTATTTACACGCCATGAAAAGGGGCATGAAAGGACACCGATTTGACAACATCGAAGAGGTGAAGAAAAAACGAGAGAGGAGCAGGCTGTGGCCCATTTCTAAATATGACAAAAAATGTTTCGAAGAGTGGACGCATCGGTGGGACAAACCTATTACTTAGTTGTAATGGAGATTATTTTGAAGGGGATAACGCGTTGTTTAGTAAAAAATTTGAAAATATATAACTTATAATAAATAATGCCGGTTATTTTTGGGTATAAGCAAAATAATATTACAATCGAATATTTTTTTAACCAACTTCAAAAAGTTGGTTACTAAATTCGTCCGGATGTCTGTGTGTCTGTGTGTCTGTGCGTTGGTCGATGTTACAGGGTTTAGAAAGCTGGAAGTGGTGTCATTTTATAGGAAATTCTTCACTGATTCCAAATCGCTGGTAAATTTTTTGATCGGATCACCCGTTCGCCGTCGGGACGCCATTAAAGTCAAAATATACACCCTTTAATATCTCGAGAACGATACGTCCAATTACAAAAAGAAAAAAATACGTTTCCTTTATTTGTTGAAACCTATTGAGTCATGATACGTAAACATCACCCTCACCCCTCCTGTGGGGTGGAGCGGGGGTGAGTTTTCAAAACTTAAATGGGAACACCTATTTTTATTACTTTTGGATTCTCCATAAAAAACGATAGGTACTCAAACTGCAAATTTCACCCCCAACTGCAACCCCTTTTTTGGGGGTGGAAAGGGGGAAAATTGCATGTCCGCAGAAAAACAATCTTTTTTTACTTTTTTTTCCTCTAACATTTTTTCATGATTTACAAATTGTCCGTCACCCTCTCCACTCCGATCTCCCTTAAGGGTGGAAAGAAAAACAATGACTCATTTGTGCAGAATCCGGAGTGGTTGTGTCTGAGGTGGGGAGGGGGGGGGGGGTAGTTATATACATATATATTGTATATAGTATATGCCATAATTAGTTACAGATTTGAAGTTGGTTGAAATTAAAATTCTATAAGAATTTGCGCCTTTTGATACTTGTTTAAAATAAGGATGGTTGCAAATGGAGGCTAGTTGTAGAGAGGCGTATTGTGTACGATTGAATTTGTGAGTTGCCTTTATTCAGTAACGTTCATGCCCTTCATAAATTTAAAGACAATTTAAGACCGGCACTACTTACGTACAGTAAGTTGCATAAATTATTGTCACCAGAGGTCGTATGACTCGTATGGAATAATTACAGTTGCAAATCTTCCCATGCCTATATATCTCCACATCTTCAAATAACAAAAACTTAACAAATGTGAAGAAATTTTATAGGTAATGGATATACATACTTTGTGTTGTTAATGTTAATTGCATTAGGCAAATAATAAAAGTAGTTGTGTATAAATTACATACTTTTACAATATAAAAACGTAGTATAAACTAGTACATATTAACCGAGAGCTGAATTGATGAAGTTAAAGTAAAAACTCAATTAAAAATTACATTTAAACTTAGTATCTAGGATACCGAAAAGAATTATTTGAAATATCCTGCTACCACTAAAAATAACCCAAAAGGGAATCAAACAGACAACACATGAAGTTCTCACGGGACTAACAACAAATAAACTTCCACAGTAAGAATAAAAATTCGGTACACATTATAACGAAGAAGACTATATTCTCGTAGGACGACACAATCTGGAAAAAAGACACACGCACACACATTTTTCACGAAATACAATCTAATTAAAATAGAAAATTTATTACCTACTTTGAAATTAATCAAGAAAGTCTTTATTAAAATTTAAAATGTTGATAAATGCTTCACAGTTTCAAAATCGTTCATGTAAAAGACTTAATTTTTTCCGTAAACGATGATAGCTGACTTAGATACATTTTATTTAACTAAAGAGATCGCAAAAAAGATTAATAACGCAATTTATTTTTCTAACGTTTTACCGAACATAAGCATTTACTTAATACTGCAAAGGAATAAATTAAGGCGAGTAGACATCTTGTTCATAAAATTCTTTGGGTTTTCCGGCTAACCAATTAAGTGGTTTTTACAGCGTCAAGTATACGGTATACAATAACGAGTGTAACAAAGGTGCTCTTTTCAGAGAAAATGGGTAAGTGTAAATTTTGTATAGAGATTGAGATACACTATAATGAGACTTTCTGCTCTTTTATAAAATAGAGTAACACAAAAATTACATGAATGAAACTCTTCACACTTTGTGTCTTTATATTTTTACTAACCTAACCATATCAAAAGTAAAAAAAAACAGGCTTTTTGTCACACATAAAATTTAAGAGAAGCGATTTTTTGTTGTAAAGACGCAAAGACGTTAAATTATTGGTTAGAAGCAGCTGCATAAATATGAATGCAGTTCCCTAAGTCATTTTTCACCTCCAATTTATTTATTTATTTATTTATTTATTTATTTATCAACTACAGACAATTTCTGTTCTAAAGTGAAATGTCAATGATTCAATATTCCAATAAATTTACTAATGATAAATACGATTTCCCTTACAATAAACTAACAAGAAATGTGAATTACAATTTTCAATAGTTTAGGGGACGCATTTAAAATCATTAGACAGAAGTTTAGTGCTTGAAAATGTAAAGACTTTTAATTCAATAGCGCTTAGGTTGTTTAATATTAAGAGGTACTTGTACCCGCGCTAAAACTAAAATTACTCGGTGCTCAAAAAGCTGCAGCAAATCTACAATTTATCAAAGCGCTCGTACTTGTAATTACGTTCATTACAATTTGGCGATTTTAACAAGCATCTCAATTAAAGAAATCTTTAATGTTTCCAACAAAAGCGCCCGTTAAACCGAACGATTTTAGGATGGAAATAGAAGCGGCGAAGGATGAAATAGATACATAAAATTTAAAACAGGCACATAAGAGTGTGAAAATGAGTATAAGAAAGCAATGAAGTGAGAACGTTGCCTGAAAAAGAGGTTGAGATGTAAATTGAGAAAGGATAAAATAAAACAGAAATTGTGTAATGTTAATAACACGCTCGTAGAATGTATAACACTATTCGGCAACAAAAATGTTTCTACGAATCCTAAAACATCTGAACTAATCTTACTCAATGGCCAATTCAAATTTTTTAACGTCACCTGAACCTTTTGCATATATATCGCGGTTATTGGCTGATTTCAAAGTGTCTTGATTGTGAAAATTGTGAAAAATGTATGAGAGGTGACTTTCTTGCAAAAAAATTTTGAATTATTCCTAATGATGAATAGTGCCTGGATAGTAACAGATTATATGCGGAAAGCCACCCTGTTCCGCAAGCATTATACTGAAGATAGAAAAGTACTAATTATATTAATAATACATAGTTGTATGATTATATTCTAAGATTCTTTCACGCAGCGACTATAACATTTTCAAGAAAATAATTTAAAAAATGACTTTGATCGAGTAATACACAACTTAACTTATTGTATTCGCTGAATATTTTATGAAACGAAATGTATTAAATAGATTCTCGAGCCCCCTAGTGTAGCGCTATGTAGTTGTAGAAGGTAAATTTAACTCGATAGCGTGATATAGTCTCCGTTATACCTAAATAGAATGATGTACACCTTTTTTACCAACAGATGTTTCCACTCGAGCCTTCTTTTTTGGTTGGTTTCTAAGATCGGTGGCACTAATTTCCTTTTGATTAATGTTAGACTGGGGAACGGTTAAATTTGTTATATCCATTTTGTATAGGTACTACATTCTTCACGAGAATTCTAAACTCATCTCAAATAATAATTAAAACGCGACTTGAAATAAAAATTGCGCAAGAAGGAAAGAACAAGGTTAGGATTTTCTAGTCTAATATACGAATTTTCCCAAACAATTATGATTGTTGCAGGAGTTTTACAGTTGGAAAAATATTGTTCTTCGAACTAGAAAAAAGTAAATCATATTGGAAGAGGTGAATGAGGAATGCAGTCAATCCTTTTCCAATCACAATAGCTTTATTTTATGTAGGTAAGATTGTGTGTTGACATTGTTTGGGAAAAACGTCAACACTACATTCTACAAAGACTATTTAAGTTTCTTGAGGGGAAAAAATAGTTTCGCGGAAATTACGTGAAAACTACTTCCGTCATTACATTTGGAAAGATTCAATGTACACGCGAGACAACATTGATATCGACCAATTGTTCTTTCTTAAGTTCCATTTGAAACTTACAGCTCTATTTGCTGACTGCCCGGATGATCACTAATAATATAAATTCGTTCCCAAAGTACATAAACTTTACATTATAAACGTTACAAACGTTAAAAAAGGCGTTTACTTGGCTCAAATCATATATAATAATTGCGAATAAACGGGTGTCCTGCCCGTCCGTAACAAATTCGCATTAAAGTAGATATACTTTAATCTCATGCATTAAAGTAGACATGAGATTAAAGTAGATACACATGTGCTACATGTATATCTACTTTAATGCATGCGCTTCGAAATTGTGTACGGCAAAGACAGCTCAGTCACTACAGTAGCAGATGTTTACTGATACCAATGCGCGAAACGCCGAAGAACCGCCCGAAGCCTTCTAGTAAGAATATATTTAAAATCATACATATCAAAACATTGCCCAAACCATAGAACATATAAGGTAAAGAAGTTCAATGCTGGGGAAAAACGTGTGATGTTTCAAGTTGCCCGACCACAAGGTGGCTGAAGTTTTGACACCTAGCGGGTGAGCAAAAAATTAAAACTATCCGTTTCAAAGATAAATGCTGCAGGTTTCTTTAATTTTATCTGAAGCTAAGTATAACCATGTTGCCAAAGTTATCAGAACATTTTTTAAATGCCGCCGTTTTTGAATACAATAAACTAGATATTCTTCAAAATCTACTTTAAAAAATAGTAATTCCTTAACAGAGCCAAACTGCTGTGAATTTGTCAGTAGCTTTATACTCTGTACTGTGTGCCGGCAACACTGTCAAACCGTCGTTTCCTTGACTCAAACCTTACGGCGCGGGCGTTTTAATAAGCATTTTTCTCAAAATTTATGAATGCAACCAACATTACGGCAGTTACGCTGATTCCTATGGCGTATGCTCTATGTCCAAACCAAGATAACTAAAACATATGGTATGCCAACTTATACGTGTAAATAAGAGGTCTCAAAATCGAGAGCAAGCTAGAAGTACAGAATTATACAATAGATGTCGCTAACTGTCCAGGGACTGTCAGATCTGACAGCTGTGGTGACAGTTCTGTGGGTGATAATTGCAAGCAAGATTTCCTATAAAAGTTGAAGGTTAGGTACATACGAAACGTTTTTTTAAAATTTTATGTTTTCTGTAACGCTTTATAACAAATTTTACCAGGGAGACTTGAAACAACGACAAATCTGTGTTTAAAGTTTGACAAATCCACAAATTTTGCATTTTTTCATTTTATACGATTAAAATAATGACACCTCGACAAATGTGATGACAGTCCTTGACCTGCGGTGGCGTCCTCTGTTGAATCTTTCCGAAACGTTCAACTTGTTCGAATTTAATCAACAAAAGAGCATCGAGTTGGTGTACCATATCTTTTAGTTATCTTGGTCCAAACCAATGAAAAATTAATGTCAAAATTGACCTTTCATGCCAAGAAAATTACACGTTGGCTGAATATACCGATAGGTTTATAATGGCAGTGTACAGAGAACATTTTCCTGGCAGACGCATTCCAGCCCACACAATGTTTGTACAGCGGCCAACGATTCCAACACGATGATGGATCTCAAAGAAACCTGCGGAATTCCTTGTCATCTGCGCATCTCAGAAGCCGAGCAACTTTGCTACGGATGATTGTAAAGTCAATTCATTTCTTATTGGCAATGAGTATGGCAGCATACATTTAATTTTATCAAAAGCCATTGTTTTGCTTCTATTTTGACTTCTACCAACTAGCATCGTAATAGGTTTATCTGGATATACATGCCAGTTACGTTTATTATTTACCGCCTCAGTGGTATAAACTTGACTCGGTGGAGAAGAGCAAAAGATTTGCATGTTATCGATTTATAACAGAAGTTTACATTTGTCCAGATCCTAACAGATATTAGTAGAAATATTACAAATAACGGGCCCAAAATAGACCTTTGTGAGACGCCGTGATGAAAATCTAGCCACGAAGATAACGCATTATTCACTACGAGGTATTGCCGACTATTTTCAAAGGTCAGAAATAATTAATTGATAAATAATAATAAAAACAATAAACAATAATATTACTGTGGTTTTTGGCAATTCAATGGCAACAAAAGTTCCAGTTCTTCCAGTCGAATAATGATTTTTTCTAAATCTTGGCTATAGAGGTGATAACAAAATTTAATTCGCATAATCTGTAGTTTTTAATGCAGTTTTGATCTTAAACTTAAAGCAATGGAAGGGGTACAAAAAACAAGGAACAAAAATGAAAACCGTATAAATCCCATTCGATTAACACATTTATCAAATATGTTGAAATGTGCGATTTTCATTGGATATGTGGTAAAAATAAACACGAGAGATAATTTTAAAGTCGCTGTAAATCAATTCCAACAACAAGATTTGTGTGACCAATTTTTTTAACGCGAGCAAAAAAGAATAACAGTCTTATTTCTATCACATAAGCTGTCTGCTAATGCAATTAAAGTCTTTGAAAGTAATGAATACTTCGTAACTGTTCGAAGATGACACTTGTTGCGTTACGGATACGGATATGAAATAAATACATCGTTCCCAATTTTAAATTTAAGGTGTAAAATTGACGTTTTCCATCAGGGAAATTAAAAAAAAACAAGGAACTGAAATAAAATAATAAAGTCCAATCATATGCACCAAAAAAAGTTTTAAGACATGAAATTGTCAAGTTGTACTTTGAAAAAGTCTGCGAGATGGAGTAAAACACTCTTCGTTTCAAACGAAACCGTCTAAATAAGGTTCAAGATAGCACGCGGAAATGAATAATAGAAAAGATTATATTGCCGGCGATGAGGAAACGCAATAAGAAAAGTCTGGATATAAAATATGGATAGGTAGTTCGGTCCGCAATTGTAAAACTCGAAGCAAAACTGAAATATTCATGCTATTTTCGTTGCGAACAAAATTGTTTTTAATACTACCACCTTAGCGATAATAATTCAATTTTATTTCGAATATTGGAAAAAAATACGTTATAATAATAATAATAATAATCATAATAATATATATTGCCCAACAGAATAGACATTCCAATTACAGGACAAACATAATAATAGAGAAAAAAAACACATCGTGGAGTACATAAGCTAACCTAAACGTACAAAAACAAAACAAAAAAATTAATCAGATTAAAATCTACATAACAGAACTCAAAATCAAATATACCTAAACTACTCATATTCTAATTCTAATTCATTACCATGCATAAGATGTTAGTTAGACTAGGGCTGTCGTGAGGTCGCTCAGCTTACAAACAAAGATATCCAGGTTAGGACACTGCTGGTTACAAATTTTACATGCATGGATAATTGGAGATTTACCTAAGATATTTGAGCGAGGTGTGGGCAGATAAAACGCGACGTTATGTCGAATGTAATGCTTTGGAATATAGAAATTAATTAAAGAAAGTAGGTCTGGTGCATCCAATTTATTGTGTAAGAGGTTATAAAGAAACGCTAAGCATGCTGTACGTCTTCTATGTTCGAGCGAGCGAAAGCTGAACCTCGATAACAGGAGATGGTGGCAATAGCCTCTGACTGGGTAGATTCGCTCTTCTCTAAAATATAAAAACTTTAAGAAGCGCCTCTGGACAGACTCCAACAATCCAATATGTGTCTTGAGGAAAGGAAACCATATAATACTACAGTAATCTAACTTACTGCGAACGAGGGAAAAGTATAAAGTCTTAAGAGTATCAATGTCATAGATATATTTAGAATTACGTATAACAAACCCAGCGTGCGTAGTGCGGAACGAGACAGTGTGTCAATGTGATGCGCGAAGGTGAGTTTAGTGTCAAAGTACACGCCCAGATCCTTCACAAGGTTACATCTATTGAGTAGAGCAGAATCCAACGTGTAAACATACTCGATAGGCCGAGTTTTCCTTGAGAAAGAAAGTACCTTGCACTTCGAAATATTTAAGGGCAAACTGTTAACGCTGCACCACTGCCCAAGTAGGTCAAGCTGTTGCTGAAGGGATACGCAATCCGCTGTCGAGTGAACAGAAGAGAAAATTTTCAGGTCGTCAGCAAAGAGCAGCTTATGACAGTATATCGTGTCGGGAAGGTCGTTAATATACAAAAGAAATAACAGGGGTCCCAGGGTGGAGCCCTGAGGAACCCCAGATGTGACCATAATATTGTCTGATAGGTGGTTATTGTAAACAACCCGCTGCACTCGGCTCATAAAGTAGGATGTAAAGAAGTTAATAAGGGTGGGATGAAAACCAATATTAGAGAGCTTAGCCATAATATGGTCGTGCGGGATTACATCAAAAGCCTTACTGAAGTCCGTGTAGATAACGTCGACTTGACTTCTCGCGTCTAATTCCTTAGCAATAAAATCTGTTAAGAGAGCAAGGTTAGTGGTTGTAGATCTCTGCTCCATAAACCCGTGTTGGTGAGTGGAAATTAGCCTTTTCACTTTGGGATAGATGCGTGAATATATAATAATTTCAAACACTTTAGCAAAGTTATTGAGGATACTTATGGGGCGATAGTTTGTAACTTCATTGACGTCACCGCCTTTTAAATGGGACAAATGTTAGCTACCTTCCACACATCGGGGAAGATTTGGTGACGTAATGACAAATTAAATAGAAAAGAAAGTGGAACTGCTAAAACGTTAGCACAGTCCTTAACTAGAAATGCGGGTACCAGATCCGGACCAGTAGTGTTATTATTTTTTAGTTTACGGATGGCTCGTGTCACTTCATCAGCCGTGATGTTGTCGACCGAGATGGTTTGTTGATTAACGCATTGGTTGAAAACAGGGTGGTTGATCGTACTCCCTCGTTTATACACACTGCTAAAGTAATCCCTAAAAGCTCGAACCACAGATTCAGGACTGGTAAACAATTCATTGTTAAGTTTGACCGTGCTCGGGATTCTAGAAGATCCTTTTCGCGAATGAATAAACTTCCAAAACATCTTGGGATTTGTTTTGATAGACGCTCCTAAGTTAATCATATGACTCCTGTAAGAAGTTGCGAGATGAGTTTTAAGCAGTTTGCGCAAGCGTTTAAACTCAGTGAGATGACCGTCATCACCGTACCTCTTGTACCTTTTAAGAATCTTGGTTTTCTCACGTATTAAATTTTTGATATCAAGTGAGAACCATGAGGGATATTTGGTCGATTTCAGTTTACAAGTGGGCACGAAGGTGTCAAATATTTGATATAGTATAGCATAGAATTGATCACATGCACTATCCACATTAGTGTTACAATACAGAAACGACCAGTTGATATTCAGAATTGTATTATATAAGTTTATGTAGTCCGCTCTTTTAAAATTATATTGTTTATTAGTGTTGTTGAACTGAAATTTATCCACGCTTTTAATTTTGTAGCTCAAAACAATGTTTAAAGCTGGATGGTAAGTATCTTCTGGAACCAAAGGTGCGTCATCATGATGCACGTTGCAGTTAATATTTGTGAATACGAGATCAAGGAGTCTGTCTTTCGAGTTAACAATATTATTAAATTGCGTTAAGTTCGGCACAACAGCGAAGCGATCTAGGACAGATTTCCTGCTATCGTTAGTGCCGATGTTGTTGTAACTAGGCGTATTGAAGTCGCCTATTATTAATACGAGTTTCAAGCGTTCCACATATTCACCTAAGAGATCAAAAAATAGTTCAAAATCATTGAAATTGGTGTCCGGTGGTATGTATATAGAAAAAACATGTAATGAACTGCCGTCAAAAATACAGCTACAACCCACAATATCAATAGATGGTAAGGATTCACTTATGATTGATAAATCTAACGAATGGCAAGTAATAACATTTTTTACAGCAATTAAAACACCGCCACCCCGTCTATGCTCGATTGTGTTAGGTTGGTTAGAGTTACGATCGTGTCGAAAAACATCAAACGTATCCGGGAATAGCTCGGCACTACTAACGCTATCGCTTAACCATGTTTCAGTCAAACACATCACATCATAGGAACTGTCAAAAATTCCGGAGTAAAACATATCTGCCTTAGTGTTTAAACCGCGCACGTTCTGGTAGTAACAGGTTAGCGCACGGTGAGATTTTAGTTTTTTTGATTTGTAGAGACTATTTTGGGAACACCTTGTACGTACCTAATTGTGATGTTAGATTCGCCATTCTCTTGTCTGTTACTCAAGATTCGACGCAGTTCATTAATATAGTCGCGTTGGGCTGGAGTCTGATCAGAAGCAATTCGGTAGTCCCGATATTTATTCAAAATTATGAATTTATTTTTCAAAATGGTTTTCGCGTCACGTTCGCTATTGAATATTATCTTGACCGGACGATTTTTATTTTGTATTGGTCTTCCCAATCGAAAGAACCGTAACGATGTAGTATCAACACCTCCAACTGTGTTTACAACTTCGGTGACATGATTCTTGTCCTTGACCTGGTCATCATTATCCTTTATGTTAAAAATAATGACATTAGATGCCCTTCTTTGTCGGTCAGTTATCTCATTAATTAGTTGCTCTGTTACCATTGGCGATAAATTTTCGAATTGGGGTGATTGAAGTTTTTGTTTCAGCTCACAAATCTCTGACTGTAAGGCAGTTATTATTTTGAATAGCTCACCTACTTGCGATTTTTCAAGAGTGCATCTGTCGCAATGGAAAGTCGGACGTTGTTTATCGACTGAAGAAACCAGTAATTGAGCGTCGGCACGGGAAAGCCCTGAACAGACGGGATGGTAGAGTAGGTGACACTTATCACATATGCAGGCTGGCTCCTTATCGAAACTGATGCTTTTTTCACAAGTGCTACAATTTTTGAAAAGAGGCATTTCACAAACACTGAAAGAGCACCAATAACTTTTAATTAAACGCAAATGAGCAAATTTGACTACGAGCGCACGAAACACACGTCTGCACTCCACAAAATCTCAATAAATGTTATGAAAAGTATTTGAGAATAAAAGCGAAAAACGAGTTCCAGTGCTGATTTGTACTTTAACGTAAGTTTGTTGGAGTCTCGTGAGACTCTAAAGCAAAAGTTTTTCTCCTGCCACAAGTGAGTAATAAAATTTCGTCAAAACGATCGTGAAGAAACTCATTAAGTAACTACTGTATCTAAAACCCTCTAAAACGATCGGGATTAAATTGAAATTAGCGCTCAGAAAGAAATTGGAAATCGAAAGAATATGAGTTATAGGGAGGAATTGTGGATTGCTGCAGATAGGAAGGAAATATACGGTAATAAATGTTAGGCAACTCTTAGAAATATGAAGAGGATGAAAAATAGTCTACCCGATAGGGAGTTTATAAATAATCTAGCAGTGACACTACAAGGGCGACAAATGATATAGGAGGTGTGCGCTATTAAATGTGTATCCTAACGTTAAATTAATATATTAGTTCTGTAAATTCCAAAGTTTGCAAATCGCGAGTTCGTTAAACGGAATAACTGTTCTAGACCGATATGCTAATTGCATAGCTAAAGTTTGCTGTAGTACGACCTCTTGTGATATAGGGTAACATCATTAATTTTGCGATTCATTCCCATTAATACTTGGGGTAGGTGTTACGCGCATTTGTCGAAACGGTATACAAGCAGTCATTAATGTAATACTCTGGGTATGACAGAGTGGCGGTAAACAAACGAATTGAACTATAAGATAAATTGCAGAAGGGGCGAGAAACGTTACGCGCAAGTGAAGTAGAAAAGCTGTGAGATTAACAATCTTCTGATACATTATCCGCTACATAAACTTTTACGAAATATATATACATAAGCAGTTGGCAACTACAAGGCTTAAAGGAAGAACTTCTTTGGGCGACTTCCAAATATATTATACTAGAAAACATTCCCTTTGAACGGAACGAAAACGAGGACATAAACTATTATTAGAAGTTCGTTCTTATCATCTTGCAAAGCTTGAAGTATAAAAGCCATTTTAAACAGCGTTAAAGTTCTAGAAGATCAATAGAATTCTGAAAACTGGATCGCGAAAATCTTTTGCCCATAAATCTTTGTTCGCCACGCAACAAAGCTCCTTCGCCCCCTATTCCTGTAAGTCTATCCCTCGAGAAAGACCACCTAGCAAACTGATACCTTCCCGGTTTATAATTGCACGATTAATCATTCTCGGTAATAACCAAAGATCCTGGCACGTTCCGTAGGCATAATTACGAGACTATACTACATTATAATTAGGATACTTACACTATGCGAAGCTTTTAATACTCTAAGTTTCGCCCGACAATAAAGAATTAAGTTTATGACGGTAATTTTATAAATAATTGTCTAGGCGTCTAAGCTTATGGTATATGTACATATAACTGCACTTTGTATACATTAAAGATTGCATCGTTCCCCCCCCCCTCCCCCGCGCTTCCTTTTTTATAACCATAAACCGCGATCACCTCGCTTGTGGAATCTTACAATTAAATGCTTTCTAAAAGACAATATCCTAAGATTATATTGGATAATACATTTCGCTCCTCGGAATTCTCTAATTTTGTACTGCCTTGAAAGATGGGGACTAGGAATTCAAATCGAATCTCGCTGAAATTAATGTTGTAATTTGTATCCAAATCTTATCGTAGGTGTTAACATAACGTTCCCGAAGTGAAATAACACTTCCTATTCAACACAATTTAACCAGTCTACAATTTCGGGGTACTTTTATTTATTTAGGGTAATCGCATAAATTAAATTAATTAAAATGGTCTAATTACAGAGCTCTCAGAGATCGTACACAAATTCGTGTACTACCATCGGATATTCAAATAAATAGAAATTGCTGTTTAACACATTACGTAGCATTTAAGTATTATTAGGTATGCCTATGTGTTGTCACGTGTTTTCAAAAACCATGAAATCGCTTTATAAGAACCGTTCATTCGCAATTTTGCTATAGGTACGAACTTCTTGCATAAAATCATTAAATGACTTTTTCTTTAATGCATAGATAACAAGCCACTTATCCACAGCTTCACTGGGGCAAGTTGACGCACATTTGACATTGTCGAGCACTATCAAATAGGTCTTATTTGTATATCCCCAAGTCCATGTTTTAACATGGTGACCTTTGATCACTTGAAAACCGGAAGTGACCTTGACCGGGTCAATGGTCATGTGTGATACTCCTGTAAAATTTCAGCCCTCTGGCTCCTGCGGTTTTCCAGTCTTTTCGCTTCATAACGGCAAGTGACAGAGGGACTGACATGCACGTGCGCAATTTTCATCATAGCCAAAAATCTTACTTTGGTGCAAGAGTTCACAATGCGCAAAAAAACCTATTTGTGACATTCAACTTTATACCGTGTGACAAGTTTCAAAGCGGGACATAGCCGAATAGCATGGGAAATCACATATTTGCAGTTTGTTGCTCACCAGTTTCATCTACAAGAACGGTAATGATGTCTACCGAAAGAGCATTATTTTCTGAGCCTGTTTACACCAAATTGTTTGGTATGCTTACTAATTCACTGCTTTTTTAATTAAAAAATAATTTTCAAAAGTTAAAAAGTATGAGGAGCCATGACATGTCAAATTCAAATAATGTTTAATATTAATTTTTAGACCTGTTGCCTATTTAAACACTCGTTCCTTGTTATAATAACTATTATTATCTATCATTATTCATTATTCATGGTTAAATTTTTCAGGAAAATGCCATATTACATAATTGAAAATGTTTGAATTGATAATATTTAAAATTATTCGAATTTGACAGGTCATGGCTAGTCATATTTTTAACTTTTGAAAATTATATTTTCCTAATTAAAAAGCAGTGAATTAGTAAATAGGTAAAATATTTGGTATAGACAGACTCAGAAAATAATGCTCGTTCGATAGACATCATTACCATTCTTGTAGATATAATTGGTGAGCAGCAAACTGCAAATATGTGATTTCCCATGCTATTCGGCTATGTCCCGCTTTGAAACTTGTCACACGGTATATTTACCTAATAGATGTCTGTTGTGAATAGTATATTAAAATACATATGTTACACAATGAATGTTATTGTAATATGAGTAACGAGTATTTTGCGTCACGAGCAGCGAAGCCACAAGATATGTATTACAATAATGTAACACGCGTATTTTCAACACATTTCAATTTCAATGGTTAGCAGGACTGTAAAAATTTGTAGTTGTAACGATCGATGGCGGTAGCGTGAAACTGTTTGCTTTGAATTTTTTAAGTAGTCTTAAATTATTTAACTAACACGAGTTCAGGGGAGGACATATTTTGATCATCTCCTGAAATACCTACGGGATATTGCAAAGTAACACTGTTCATAAATTACCTACTACCCCATAAGTAGAGGTCAATACATTCATTGTTTAGTGTACCGACAGCATGAGTGTTGAATGTAGACAAAAAGAAGGAGGGAGGAAGGAAGAGAGATGGTAGAGGAGGTGTTCATGAGGGATAAGGATGTGCAAGGGCAGGAAAGGAGAGAGAAAATAGCCGGAGGGAGGTATAATGAGGGATATGGAGAGATCATGCAGAGGGCAAGGCCAAGTACCTGACAATACAGTGACTTTATTTTAGAACAGTGACGACAATAGAGCGTAAGTCCCGCCTCCGCGCCATGTTGCGACTAAATTCAAACAGTATTAGTAAATAGCCCAGTAAAATAAGACCAAATTTAACGATTTGGATGAAATAATGGTTACAGCTTTGCAAATTTGGGAACAGGCTTGATTTGTGCTCCCTTTGAAGTATTCAAAAGTCCCCACCCGTACCCCCCCTCCGAGATAAATGGAGGGGGAGAAAAAGTGTCAAAAAACAGATTTTCGTAAATAACTGAAAAAGTATCAATTTTATCAAAAACAAAAACGTTAAGAAAATTGTAGCTGACAAAATTCCGCACATTTTCGTGTTTTATTTTTGTCTCTACGACCAATAGGAGCCGAGATAGATTTGTTTTAAAATGTCGACTGTTTTGCGGCGAAACGGTAACACATGCGCGCATCGCGCGTATTTCGCTTAGGTATATCTCGAGAATAGCCATTCGTAACGCAAAATGCTTCAAATAAAAGTTGTAGAGAATTTAATTACGAATAATTTTCTTTTTAAACATTTCCATACGATTAATATTGACAGAGATATAATCATTTAAACCTTTTTCTAAGACACAATCGCTGCTCGTTTTGCATAAGTAATAAAATCAATAATAAGTCGAAAACTATTGATTCTATGTACTTAGTGCATATAATAAAAGTTGTAGAGAATTAAATTTTGAATCTATATGAATACACGAAATATCATTGTGGTAATTTATATAAGGCGATAGAGGAAGAAATAATGAAAAATTCTCCTCATTTTCCAGCGTTTCTTTGCAAATAGTTATGTTTTGACTACTTGTAGACAGTAAAGTGCCTTATTAGTTTTTTAAAGATATAATGGACCTGTAAAATAAGCGCAGGCAGAAGTTCGTACGACAATAACAGTTCGCTAGTTACAGCTCTTTAAAGGTATACCTACTCAAAAATTGACATTTTATTAAGAATCCCGATTTTCACTCAAAAATGGCCGTTAAATTTTTGTTAAAAATTGGTTTTATCCTATTTTCAGTACTTTATATATATATACAAAGGCAATACAATACAATAAATCGTTCGTAAGTTGCACTTTATTGTAAAAATACATCTTTGAAAACTATACATATATTTTCACAGAATTTAACTAAAATGTATATTTGTATGTTTTTCTTAAATATCTTCGTTTCCATTTATTTTACGACAAACTTTTATATAAACTAATTGAAAGCTTACATAATTTGCTATAAAAAACACTGGCGCGTATGTTTTTTTTATAAACAGCGGCGAGAAACTGACGATTGAAGATGCAGGTAATGTTTAATTTTTACAGAAATTGTATCTATATAATTGTATATGATATTTAAGCATTGCTTGTATTTTCTTCTGGAGTTTCTCCGTGTTGGTTTGTATGTAGAAAATGCCTACGTTTCGATTCCATCTATGGAATCTTTATCAAGACTTTTTTATCAATTCTAAAGTTTTCAAATTTAATTTAAGGTCTGTGGAATCGAAACGTAGGCATTTTCTACATAAAAACCAACACGGAGAAACTCCAGAAGAAAATACAAACAATATATACATCCGTGGAAACCTTAACGAAAATATTTAAGCATTGTGTATATACATACAGTTCCTAATTTTAAGTTAAATAAATAAAATGGAGTAGGTAGGTGGGAAATAAAAAAACAGCAGATACTTAATTTTTCTTATAAAATCTAAGTTAAACTTAAAAACGTCCAAACAGGTGATAAAACATAAACACCGTTCAATATCCTAGCACTTAAAACCACATTATATTGTCTAGATTTTAACAATTTACACAAAAACTAAACCGACACTATAAGAATGTAATGCAAACTATTCAAATTTTAGTCGCAACATGGCTGCCAGGATCACAACCAATAAAAAATGAGACACCCATTGTCATCACTGTCCTGTATAAAGTCACTGTACCTGACAAGGGAGATGGGACTGAAGGAAAAAAGAATTGTAGCGAGGTTTAGGTGTAGAAACGAGGAGAGAGAGAATAGGTATTGGCGGGAGGAGGAGAGTTTGCAGAATATGTAGGGAGGGGAGGGAGAGCATGGCGGGGAATGCGAGGAGATGAGAGAAGAGAGAAGGGAAAGAAGAGAGATACTGGGAGCGAAGGGAGAAGGGTTGGGATGGATGAAGGAAGTGCTAGAAAGGAGGGAAAAGGTGGAAAGTAGGGGGAAGGACGCGGGAGTAGTTTTACGATGTGGTATAGAATAGAATCCTGTATTTATTTGATTAATTTGTAAATAAATACAATAAACTTATTTGATTTGATTTGTAGCAAAAAAAAATCATCACGATCTGTGCCAAGTAATTACTCGAAGCTTCGAACGTGTTTATCCGTCTACAAAACCGTTATTTCGAAGTTTTTAAAATATTTTTAAAACAAACTCTGAAAAATAGCCAAAGAAAATAACAAAATTCTTAAAAGCAATCAAGTGCCGACATATGCAAGTCGAGTACATATTCTACAATATACGGCCAAAATAAGAGCGTAGGTACTCAATTGAAAAAAGAAAAAACCCTTCAAATTATG
Organism: Pyrocoelia pectoralis; assembly: GCA_036250285.1. Classification (NCBI taxonomy): domain Eukaryota; kingdom Metazoa; phylum Arthropoda; class Insecta; order Coleoptera; family Lampyridae; genus Pyrocoelia; species Pyrocoelia pectoralis. Next base: position 19,786,436 of record CM070076.1, on the reverse strand, counting down.
ACTATTGAAAATTAAAAGTTATTCAAATCATTCGGCATTGAGTTTGGTTTTCTCATGAACTCCTGCTCCTTTCTGTCCAATACCTTTGCCCTCTTCCAATCACTGTTTTCTATTCGTTAATAACGCCGCAATCTGTTCGACCAATGTCCTTTTAGGTTTTCCTCTCCATTTACTGTTGACCTGGCCAATCTTATAGTCCGGGAGCCAGCGACCTTTTCTAGTGACCAAAACCGCAAAAGCTGAAAATTTTTCCTAAGCTTTATTTAGCATCCCTAGTAAGTAAATGGACCTCCAGCTGGCGCACTTGCGGGGGGTTTAGCTGCGGCAGCCCCCCAAACATGTAAAATAATAATGCCAATCACGCAGCGTGTGCGTGATACTAACATTTGTCGGTAAGCCGATCACGCAGATGTTGCGTGATGTTACGTGTCTGTTTAAGGCAGGATATTCGCTGCGGCGTGGCTCACAAATAGTTGTTCTCGTGTCGGCCTACTGAGAAGAGCTTTAATAAACAAAAAGTCGACCGGTTTCTGACAAATGTGACAAGCATTACGTAGGCAGGGAATGTGTTAAAAAAAACTAATACCACAAAAGCTGAAACTTTGCTAACATGTTGATTATGTTATAAATAAATGGAAAACCGTAGCCAGCTGAAGTTATGGTGGGGGATTATGTGCCAGCTGGGCACTTTTCCCTCACTAAATGTAAAGCTGGATATTTGTTTCGTTTAACTTATTCAGTTATCTGTTGCATTACCAAATTTCAGCTCTTGCGGAATCAAATATCTATACTTTTCTCATTAAACACAGCCAGCGCGTCCATGCAGTTATTACACTACCTCACAAGTTTGTGAATTTAAAGGTTTTCGCATTAAAGTTCCATTTAAGTTACGTAAGTTTTTGATGCTTGAAAAATATAAAATATGAATCCTTTTTCTAAACACCCTGTGCATAGAATCGAAACTGAACTTAAATGGAACTTTAATGCGAAAACCTTTAAATTCACAAACTTGTGAGGTAGGTAACTGCATGGACTGTGTTTAATGAGAAAAGTATATCTAGATATTTGATTCCGCAAGAGCTGAAATTTGGTAATGCAACAGATAACTGAATAAGTTAAACGAAACAAATATCCAGCTTTACATTTAGTGAGGGAAAAGTGCCCAGCTGGCACATAATCCCCCACCATAACTTCAGCTGGCTACGGTTTTCCATTTATTTATAACATAATCAACATGTTAGCAAAGTTTCAGCTTTTGTGGTATTAGTTTTTTTTAACACATTCCCTGCCTACGTTATGCTTGTCACATTTGTCAGAAACCGGTCGACATTCTGTTTATTAAGGCTCTTCTCAGTAGGCCGACACGATAACAACTATTTGTGAGCCACGCCGCAGCGAATATCCTGCCTTAAACAGACACGTACACATCACGCAACATCTGCGTGATCGGCTTCCCGACAAATATTAGTATCACGCACACGCTGCGTGATTGGCATTATTATTTTACAAGTTTGGGGGGCTGCCGCAGCTACACCCCCCGGAACTGCGCCAGCTGGAGGTCCATTCACTTACTAGTGATACCTAATAAAGCTTACGACAAATTTTCAGCTTTTGCGAAATGACTAACTCTAAACGGTCACTGGCTCCCGGACTATTATTTCTTTCATCCTCACCATCTGGTTTCACCAATAACTGGTTTTTTTTCCCGATCATCTTTTCTCGCTCCACATGTTCTTCAGACTTTTGATTAACGTCCACGACTCCGCCTCGCACAATAAGATCGTCACAAAGACCGCTTCCTATACTTTCGGTTTCCTCTTTCCACTCAACCTGTTAGTCGCATTAATTCTGTTCAGAATATCCCACCTATTCTCCCTTTCCACTTATCACTCACCAGATGCTTAATTTTGTCTTAATCCGACCTTTAATATCCAGACGCCACAGAAGATCAGTTTTATTCTCTATTCCAATACCACCTCCATCGCTGTTGTTTTCATTTATTTCGCTATCTTGTGCACCACTATAATGTAGTGGGCTTCCGATACCCCCATGCCCAGACACCTTTCTCTGTTATAAATTCCTTCCTGTTATATTTTTGAATTCAGAGCAAATTCCTTGTTTTACTGTATATACCTTTGACTATTTCCCCCGTGTATTTTCCGACACTAAGATTTTTGTATTGCTTTCCTCTTTACGTAGTCAATGTTTTTGTACATCTCTATACCGCACGAGAAGATCGTATCTCCTTTCTTTACAACGTTTTCAGATATACCTCCCATTGTAAGTAACCACTCATTTGTGTTTCATCCAAAAATGACTATATCAGCCTTCTCAGCATATTTTTGAAACAGTACCTACACATACGCGGTGGTGTACCCAATGGGAGGGGGATAAGAGGGATATACCCCCCCCCCCGCAACTTTCTGTAAAATAAATGTTTTTTAAAATTGGTAGATCACACCGCACTTTTTACCCCCCCCCCCCCCCCCCCCCCCCCCCCCCAGGCTAGAGTCTGCGTACGCCCCTGCTTGTACGGACTTTCACACCCAAACTTGGCTGGATTTGAACTCGCGCCATCTGCGCGAAATTATTTATGCAATATTCTAAGGTTAGAATACCAGTTACCAGTACATCTTAATGTGTTTCCTGCAAACTCGTTCACGAACACTAAACCGATGGCATTGATAGTAATTTTATGCTACTAAACTATAGCTACATCGTCAGTAGCACACAATTGTTGTATAACTCATAACGAAATGGCACGTAATTTGATTGAAGAGTATACAAAAAAATCAATTAGTGTCGTATTATGTTGTTACAATTATAGGTGAACATGTATTGTATAACATTAAAAATTGAGTTACTACGTATGTATAACTACTAGGTACTAAGTCGAACTCCACGTAAAAAGGGTAAATAAATATTTACGTGCTAAATGCTAATTTCTGAAACCGATGTTAACCTTCCGAAAGGAAGTTAAATAAAAATTCTGACCTCCGGCATGAAACATACAAACCGGCAGATCTCGCATTTCAACCCTATTCAATTGTATTTTGAATCAGTTTACGTTTGGTTCAATTTCGGACATATGGCACTAACCGATATTTTAATTCTAATTCTACTAACTTTAAGACGTCTATTGAATCAATTCCTAATTTATCTAATAAAGCACTAAGTGTTTAATAAGCCCAGGAAACATTAAAATATAACATTATAAATTAAACGTGTATTGCTAGATAAACCCCACGAAATATTGTGAGAACACGAATTAAAAAAGGTAACTATAATATAATTATTACTGTTTTACGATCATAATACTTTGAACAGTAAAAGCAATTTCGAAGAAAAAGGATTATTATAGAAAGAAAAATATTTTTATATCCTTACAAAAGGAGTGGCGCAAATTTTCGTTCGCATTTTTCCACTTTAGCCCTTGTCGTATTCGCAAACAATAAATAAACACGCTAGATTAATTTTGAAGACGGGCGATAAAATCATTGAAGAAATTTTTATATGCTCATAAAATATGGTCGGATTATGCCCGCATAATAAAGCGGACCGTTTATGCATTAAGTTTGTTAGAAGCACACGCTTACATTGAAAAATAATTTGGTCCACACAACGTCACTATACATTATTTTCTTTCTAGGTTTAACAAAAATAAGTTATTCGCTAGAAATGTTGTAATTTTCAGGTTATTCCGACAAATTCCGCCAAAGACACAAACCATAACCGACAAAACGATGCGCATACAGTAAATGCTGTTATTTTACATATATGTACGCGCAACCTGTTCGCATGAAGGCAAGAAGGGTGAGATAATTGGGGTTTTGTGCTACCAACTGAAACATTACTTTGAAATTTGACTATGAGAGGGATGTTGTAACTGTTATGTATTCTGCTTGCTAATGCTAACCGTACTTCGTCCTGTCCTTGATTTCCACAAAATAAAGCAGACAATTGCTTATAATCCAGTACATAATACACACGCTATCGGAAGGCGTTAAAAATTAAAAAATCGTAACTTACACCTTAAAACAGCAAATTATAATCCTTACAGCATAATCTATCATTAACTACAGCACTAAACAAGTTACTTCGACAACTTGCTTTACCATATTATATCAAAAGGTAATACGACAACCCACTGAATAAAAGGGCGTTTATGTTCAATAATTTAGTTGGTTTCGTACTTTAACTTGTGTTATTAATTAATTAGTTATTGTTTTTTATTTATAATTAAAAGTATTCTTTCACATACGAAAATAAAATTAAATGTAGCATTACAAGTTTCGCATCTGGAGCTTACCATTACTTAATACAATGGTATAATCTAATTGAATAACGAAATTTTTCATTCAACGGTATAATTTTAATCGATGCAATGAAAAGAAATAGAGGGATCTAAAAATATTAAGCGCTGCTTATCTGAACAGGGGTTCGTTCAATGGACATATCACTCAGTAATAACTAATAGGTATAATTATGATGGAAACAATTACACAAAGTAAGTAAATTCAATGAAATCGTGTAAAAATGATTAGTACCGTATTGCAAAACAAGTTATGGTAAATAGAATTTATTACTAATTTACACAGGAAGACACCTACATGTCATCCTAAATTAATGACCGCATAAGCAAGTGCTTGGCAGAAATTTAACTAAGATTGGCAAGACATCAGTAGGTATTACAATGGCACTGGAAAAAATAAATAAATTAATGGCGTATGTTCTGCGTGCATGTCTCCTTCATCACGCAAAAGGCGTCGTAAATGTAATTTAATGCTTCGTGAATTGGATTAGTGACCCACTTCAGGGAGAGTAATTAAAAAGCCGAATCTTTCCGTTCTTTTTTTGCAATTAATGGCCTTATTCTACAAAACTGTATATTCACAAGGTTTCTTTTTTTTTAAAACGATATAATTAGGTAATTTCAGACGACTCAAAGCATAAATAAGTTCCACATCGATTTAATAACTATTAAGTGACCACTCCCTGTTCTATTTCAAGGCAAGATAAAGAAAATTTACAAACCATAAAGTGAAAGAAAAATTACTTTACGCGATAGGTGTTCCGAGATAGGAACTGCTTGCAATTAACGTTTCATTGCAAAAAAATAAATTATAAACATACAATATATTTTGATAATCCGAGTGAACATGTATAAATTAAGGAATGACAAGAGTAGACAGTCGCCATATTGGACGATGCAAATCTATGGTAATGAGGAAGGTCTATCTGATTGTATAGCCGTCAGGGGCGTTCGTTGTTTATGCCATAGAAACACATTGTTGCAATTTCCATTGTACGGGATGTTGTTGTAAATATGTTTGGAAAATTTACAGGTTTTATCGACATTTTATGTAACAGTATTTAATAAATTTATTGTAGAGTGTTGCAGCGTAAAGTTATGAACGTATGTGTATTACTAAAACGTTGATGCTTATTTCTAACCATTAAATGACTCGCAATTAATTACACCCCAACATGTGCTTTTTTTTTATTAAATTAAAAAGTGCCATTAGTTTTTCTCACCTTCTCAAGCTGAAATTGCCTTTTTTCGCATACGGCGTTTTAAGGATAACTATTATACTGGTTGGTATAAAGTCTTTAATAAACCAACATACATTCTAAGCAATTTGGGTTTGGCGTTTCAGCGAGTTTAGAACCCTAGAAGATTGTGGTTACATCAGCTAAAACTTACTAATCTAAAGTGTTAAAATCAATTAGCACTTTTATACATAAACAATAGTATAAATGGCTTGTAATAGTCATACATGTCGCAATTGCGTTACATTTCATCGCCCTTAGGAAATAAAGCCTGCAATGCGACGTAATCCTAATTGTTTCAGTGTTTTCCTTTTCCCATTTCTAGCAGATACTTACGATGAAAATACACGCCTTGATGTATGTACTATAAAGACGTTTTTCATATGATTGAAAATTGAATTGAAAATAAATATTAGTAGAAGTGCAACTATTTTACGAGAACTAACACTAAGAAAAAAAAAATGTTAGTGCTAAACTTAAAAGGAACCGAAGGGGAGGTAAAATTTCCGTTAAAAAGTAGACGAAAAGATGGGGTGAAAACCAGTTGGAAATCGCGGCATGTCATTTTGACAAAGTCCATTGTTTAATACAGCTGACTTGACGGCTATGAATCGCGTGAGAGCGTAAATGCACGCAATCCACGTTCTTTTCGTTTAATGTGCGCCCAAATATTGACGGACTTTTGACCCACTTTTCGCACCTTATAGAAGTTTGAAAAGCTTCATTGTTATTAAAGGAAAGAACGAAGACAGTTACTTGCATGTGGTATATATAAACCAACTTATCATCTTTAATAACGTAACCAGATTTATTTTCCACTAAAGGTAATTCGTGAATCACACAATCACATTCACAATCGTTAGAAGTTGCTGCATTGTTAGTAGATACTTAATTTTTTTAACAATGTCAAAAAAAGCTCACAACTCGAATTTAAATTCGAGAATCAAAAACGAAATCAATACTATTACCGTCGCTTGGAGGTTTTTCTGATCAAAATAAACAAAGTAGTGCAAAAAAAGGGAATTTAAATGAAATAATTAAAATACGAAACTCAATTAAAACTTTATAAGACAAAATTCGTGACAGTTTTTTAACAAGCAACGCGAATATTACTTTGGAATTAAAGGCGGTAAAAAGACGTAGATAATCGCAATAAAAAGTGCATTCGTTTCTGAAGGTGAATACTAAATTCTAGATGACATTCTTATAATCCAATGTAATTTAACGTAATCCTAATCACAAAAAGAGAGAAAACGGATAAACTCCGTACAACCTAATTCGTTTAGCTCCCACTAATGTAGAAAAATAAAAATTAAACCAATTGATTGTTTACAAACGTAATAGACGAGCACAGTCCATTAAATTAAGAGCATTTAAAATAAATACAAAACAAAAAAATAATTAACAGATCTTCCCCTCGTGTGCCCTCTTCCACACTATCTAATAAAGCTAAAAGTGACACGTGTTTCTCGAGCACCATTATGAGAGAGGTCCCGTACAAGAAAGAATGTTACCTGTCATATGCACGTACATAACGCGTGCCTGCAAGAATTGTGTCCTGTTTGGGAATGATCGCCTCATTACCATTTCAGGATGAGGTTGACACGTGTAACTATAAGACCGGCCCACTTCGGGGTTACACGACCCTTAAAGTGCAAAAGGTCCGTGTCAAAGTTGGAAGGTAAATTAGGGTCACGATTTCAAACGATTATTATTAGGTTCGTTAATCTTATTATAACATATACGAGTAGAAATGATTGGAGATTTAAGTACAGACGCTACTTAAAATTACAGAGCCGTGTTAATTTCAGCCCTAAAAACCATAATGTTATATGATAATGAGTTCTTTTATAGGGAAAATTTATCAGCATGTGCAAGCGCGCTGCAGCTTAAAAAGTTTATGCAGAAGTAATTTGAGCCGAGAGGAATTAAGTTAGTGACGCTTATTGTGAAGAGCTTTTTACTTTCCAGCGATGAGACTCAAAACTCGGTTCTGTAGTTAAACGCCGTGAAATAATTCATATTAAGAAAGTATAAGGAATGCTAAGAACTCTCACAATTTCTTATTTCAAGATTTCTAAAATTAAATATTTGGGCATTCTATTAAAATGCAAAATTGAAGTTATTGCTCAAGCATCCGAACACGGCTTTGAATACATAATGCAAATTCTCCATAATAACCTTATAAAACACGACAGGACATCACATGAATTTTATCTTTATTCCATTATCTTCGTATTCCACCCGCGACATTATTTTAATGACATGCCGCCAATTACTAAAATTTCCCATTTAAACGCCGGCATCTTGAAGTATTACACATTCCAAAAATATACACAACTGTTGAGGGAAAATTACAAAAAAATTCATAACGTCGGGGAATACATAGTTAGCAGTGTATACCAGACAATATTAAAATGCTAATACGACGAATAGAGCAATATTGTGTCTCATTCTTTAAACGACAAAAACGGAAAATGAGTCCAGAATTTCTGCGTCGAGTAATAGGGCGTGGGATAGCTTCTGGTAATAAGCCTTTTCCGTAATAGACTCTATACTAATTGAATTAGGATGATGGAATTACTTATAAATGAGAAATATTGCATAAACAAGAAGAAATGGAAAGTCTCTAGAATATAACTGACAACAAGAACAATTTAATTACATGGGAGAGCGTGACACTACTCTTCATCTACCACTCAATAATTAGAAAGGAAATATACCATTTTTTAAACTTCTTGTCTAAAAAATTTTATGTATCTACCTACATAGTCAGTGCTAAAAAACTGTTGAGTAACTACGTTAACTTCAAGTGCAACATTAAATATTTAACAGCGAATTACGTTTCCTGGTGAAATTAAAATGAGATTCAGTTCTACCAACAAAATTTGTTACACAACGAAATAAAACTAACAAAACACTGTTTTACTATCAGAAAAATAATAATAAAATTCCTGCATAAGCTGCATATAGAAAAACAATCAAAGAAAAGAAAAGATCGCATGCAGTCCTCCAGGTTTCAATGGTTTCCCTTATTTTGTATGACGTAAATATTAATAGAAAGTACACCAAGAAAATGTGATGTTATTTACTTTTAATTGGCAAACGTTTTGAATATTCGTGATATACAGGGTTGCCCACTCGCCCTTAGTTCTTCGATAGTGCCTTTAATACTAATTTTAGGACAAAAGGTCAAGAGACATTTCTTATTCAGATGTTCATTGTTTACAACCTAAAAATATTTTGAGTCCTGCACTGCTCTCGGTTTCGTCTGTACAGGATCGTACTCGATTATTTTAAATGAAACACCCTATAGATTTTTATATTTTTGAAATCGATATTCGATTCTAGACCGAGTTGGACTTTCACCCACTTAAGTCAACTCATTTAGGAGAAAATAAATGTTTTTTAAAAAAGTGTCGCCGAAATCAACAATCAGTTAAGAAATCATAACTATTCAATCATTGGCAACAGAGCAACAAAATTGGAGATTATCATAAACAAACGAGCGTTTTATTTCTCGAAATGCTGATTTTGAACGAAATTTGTTGCAAAAGGGCCGTACTGAATTTTTTCTAACGATCACAGAAGAAATGCCAAAAGTCCACTGTTTTAAATAGAACACCCTGTATATTTTTTCACGAATGAACTGCTTTTTAAGTTACCTTTGATTTTTGTTAAATACGTACTATATATAAAGGTAACAGTTTCCGAGATAATAACCTTAGTTTGAATTATATTGTTTTATCGCCCAATTCTGAAAATAAAATTAAAGGAAGCAACAAACAATAACAATATTTGTATCCGATATTTACTTATTTGCATCAAATTTCGTTCAAAATCAGCCTATCGAGAAATAAAACGCTCTTGTGTTTATGATAATCTATAATTTTGTTGCTCTGCTGCCAATGATTGAATACAGTTATGATTTTTTACTAATTGTTGATTTCGGCGACAATTTTTAAAAAATATCTATGTTCGCCTAAATGAGTTGACTTAAGTAGGTGAAAGGTCAAATAAACTTGATCTAGAATCGAATATGGAATTCAAAAATATAAAAATCTATAGGGTGTTCCATTTAAAATAATCGAGTACGATCCTGTACAGACGACACCGAGAGCAGTGCGGGCCTGAAAATATTTTTAGGTTGTAAACAAGGAACATCTGAATAAGGAATGTCTCTTTACCTTTTGTCCTAAAATTAATATTAAAGGTACTATCGAAGAACGAAGGGGAAGTGGGCAGCCCTGTGTAAATAAAACCTCAAATCAAGTTGCAGAACGATGCAGAGAGAGTAATTTGATTACAACAATTTCATCCCCGTAACTGACTACGGTAGCACATTAAATGAAAAATCGTGGTAGCTCACCCATGGCGCATTAAAAGGTCTAAAAGAACGGAGAGATAAATGGTCGAAATACACAGGGTGTCCAGAAATGAAGGTGCCAAACGAAAATCCCAGTTAGTAGACATTATTTTATGTCGATTTAACCCAAATTACCTTAGTCCAAAAATGCTTCTGGAGCTCCTTATAGATGGTGCCATGAATTACTTTTTTTTGTAATATCTCAAAAACGTTTCGATCGAAAATGTCCAAACTTTGTACAATGACTTACCTTCTGATCACACATCGGTCGCTGTAAATAATACTTCCTTGCTGCGGCCATTAGCGTCCCATGTGGGAGAGGCCGCAGACATTTTGGATGGTATTTTTTTACATTTATTTTTTTGACATTTTTTGTGTCAAATTCGAATTCTCTAGGGTCTTTTCTAAAAATAATGTGCTCTTGTTTCAAATCGTTAGGATGCACCCTTCTCGAGAAAAATAAATTTAAATAAATTACTAATTTATTAAGTTATTTAACAAAATTACTCTGATGTCAAGTTATATCAAAAACAACAAATTTTACAGTAAGTGCTCTACATGACGACCGCCGGTTTCAATACATATTACAAAAAAAAGTACTTCATGGCTCGCTTAAGAAGCATTTTTGGACTAAGGTAATTTGGGTTAAATCGACATAAAATAATGTCTACTAACTGGGATTTTCGTTTGGCACCTTCATTTCTGGACACCCTGTATAGTATTTTTGCTCTCGATACCGTAATGATAAACTGTGTGTAAGTTGTGCTCCGTATAGATTCGTTAAATATCGACGTTTAGGACGGTTCTGATTCTTGAGGCAAAACGTTGCGGAGGATGAGTGATGTGCAGTCAGAAGATTTTTGTGCAAGTAAAATGTTTTCCTGACGGAGAGAAATTTGAAATTATATTTTCATTTACTTTTGTGCCTTGTACAAAGAAACGTTTACAGAAACATTGTAAAAAATATATATTACAAACAATTTTTATTGTTCAAGTAATAAGTAAAAGTAAAAGTATAGTAATAAAAAACGCACTGAGGAAAACTACCACAGTTCTTTGTATTTAATTTCAGTTCTGAAAATTAAATGTATATTTCAAAACGTAAAAATTGTAATATTCTTCAATTCTGTATTTTGATTACGAAAATTAAATTAAAATTAGATAGTAATAAAAGATAAAATTGTAGCGCAAGAACTATTAGGTTTACGATGGTATGCGAGTTAATTATTTATGCAAATTGAGAAAACAATGTACAATTTATAAACATGACAATTTTTGGAAAGAAAAATTACAAAGATTATAAAACAATTGTAGTAACTTATTTCACTGACAAAATGCTTCCAAAAAAGACTTACAAACTTGACTAATATTTCAAGATATACCAACATCCTCTGCGGGTCCTATAAAAATGATCTATTGTAAGTGTAAATGTTGTACCAAATAGAAAAAAACTAACTGCAGTTAGGAACGTTAGTCGTTAAATTGTCTAAGGGGTATGTATCGTAATGGGAGGGCTGTGCAAAATATTTATTAACCCACTGAAAAAAAGTGAGGAAAAAATGTTTACGTACGGCGAAAATTGTATATATGTATTTGCTCTACTTGCAAAAAGGATCTCCAAATATCAATCGATAGTTATGTGCTTCCTTTATTTAGAATTCGAAATGTAATCTATGCGAGTTCAATTAAATATTTATGCGGCAGGGTCGAGAGAACAAATTCCGACGATTTACTGAAGGATTTACAGGATGACAGTTGACCGAAAAAGTCGTGTTGGCAGATCTCCACACTTAGAATATCGTTAAACTCCATGTATATTTATCGCAGTATAGGCGACACTTATAATGATGTAGATAAATTCGTAAACAAACTAGCTAAAAGTGAATGTCTAGAATATGTAGGTACTACATAAAAAACTGTCACCGCACCTCGAATCACAGCATGAAAAGGTTAAATTGAGGTATGTTCGGTCAACTGCCTTGGCGTGTGGTTACTTAATTTATTACAGTAACGAGTATCAGAGTCAAATATTTTTAGATCATTTAATTTGTAATTTCAAACACGAAGAGTATTTGTACTAGTAAAGTTTACTGTCTACCAGTAACTGAAAGCTTTTCTTGATCCTTATGCATAAAAGCATGCTAGAAACTTGTTCCACCGAGTGAGCTCCACTGAGTTTAGCCTTTTATACACTTTTACGCCTTTCTGTGATGTCGTTTTATTAACGTTAAACCACTTTGCTGCACTTAATATCTTTACGTTAACTTATTTCGAAATCCAAATTTTTAAACTTAACGTTTTCTAAATCTATTTTCAAGCCACGATTAATTTTTTAACTTACATATTGCCCGGTTTTCCACATTAGAATGTCAAGTTCAAGACGAAGAATATAGCCTTACACTGCAATCAACATTTCAAATTTATGCAGTGCATGGAAATGTATTATAAAATAACGCTAATGTAAACCGTGCATGAAAACGACCGGAAAGAGGGTTACAGGTTCGACGTATATTAACGAGAAATACGAACAAAACTTTGGCGAACAAAAGGTTTATGTGACATACGATAACTATTGTTCTCAAAATTGAAGCATTATCAAATTGCAAACGCAATTATAATGAAAATTTAACAAAGACACGAAGCTTGACCACCTTTAATTTTTCATTACGCTCCGTAATGTAAATTCATGTTCTCATAATGTTGCTGCCATGGAATACAATATTTCGAGAGGAATCTACACATTCATATTTAAAAATCTTGTAAGTGGCACCCCTTTTACGAAGAAAGCGTTTAATGATTTAAAATTTAAAATAAGGTATTACTATAGGGAAAACCAGTTATAAGAGAAACGGGTAAATTTAAACGATATCAAAACTTAGTTTATGTACCCTTATAATTTTTAAACCGTTAGAAAAGTAAAAAAATAAGAGGGTTAGATAAATGTTTGATCGCCTTTTTAAACCGTACATTATAAGAGAAATACGAATTGTGGGAACTTCGAAAAATTAATGTTCGTACCTATGGTCTTTTACAAACCAGTCCTAAATACGAAGCTGGATTTTTGGCATTTTGCAAAAAATATCACTTCACAAACTAAAAGAACATCTAAAAATTTTACCAGAAGATTATCTTATCCGGGTAGATATTTTAAGTGACCAGTAAATACAAGATAATTAAAATTTGCTGTTAAATATTTTGTTTTGGAATAATTAGCTACATAATTGCGTTACTTTTACTTTAATTCTTTTAAATTGCAGTACAATTTCCAACATTTTAGCCAAATGTGTTATTATTGAAATAATCTATATCCTACATTTACTTACGTAATATTACAGCAGTAAAATACAACTGCTAACTAGTTAAACTAAATGATAGAAAATAAACACAAAGAGTAAGGATAAGTACTCAAATATAAAGGCAGAGGAAGTAGATTTATGTTTCCAACAAATAAATTATGTTAAGCAGAGTAGTCAGTACCATCAAGGTCTTACAAAATAAAAGCTGAATTTCGAATAGCATATTAGAAAATAACTCATACTCAATCCGTTACGTATAGAACTTATTTGAGTTTCAGGGCTATATATCACATCCAGAAAGTTTTATAAAACGGATTTATAAGTATTGTGAGCGACAAAGCTGATATAAGTAAGCAAATATGGGACGAGACCTTCATACCGAACCTCGGATAAATTTCCACAAAAATGTCCGGAGAGAAAGCGAGTTAGAATATGAGTATCAGGAATTCGGATAACATGTAAATATAAAAATGCCTCGGATGAGAAAATTATATAAGAAAAGAGGCCTTTGGGATAGTAGAATAGATGCTAACAAGAAGTTGATAGACCTCAAAATAATAAGAGCAACCGAACGAAAAAAGACTGAACAGATCTAAGTGCGCAAGTAAAAGAGAGACGGATAAAGCGACGGAATGGAGGTGATGTACTGAATAGCAAGTAGTAGCGAAATTAGAGGAAAGGAAATGTACTACATCGAGCGAAACGAATGAAATAAGAAAATGCTAAGGAAACCGCAATGGAAATATATAATACGACACAGAATAACTGCTTATTATAGAGTAGGGGTGAGGGTGATATATAATGTACGAGAAACCCAACTAGAGGCTAGGGAGCAATGCATTAGGCTCACATGGCCCTCATTATGAGCGATCTTGGCGCAGGGCTAACTATGAAATTGCCCTCACGATCTTGTTGCGACTCAGGTGTCTTTACACAATCTCAACAAGATAAAATTTAACGTTTACTTACCCTAAAAATATTCAACCGAAAATTACTTAAGTAGGTATATTATAAAATTTCACGCTTTACACTAAAAATAGTGGGCACGAATTTTATTTCACATGGAGCATCATAAAAGTTATTGTAAGAAATAAAAATATCCTACATAAATCAAAGTTCTCATTTAAGGTGGAACAAAGAGGTTAAGAAAATTTAACGTTTTTTTATCTCCTCTAGGGTTAAGTGCCACAATTTAAATTTCAATTTTATTTCCATGTCTACCAAAAATCATACATCATTTTTCAGGCCAATTTAAAACTAAATGTAAGTTATAATATTTTACATCTCTATAGAGTGCAATCCAGTGAAACGAGGACACTACGCATATTTGTATGCCCAAAATACGTAGAAAACTGAAGTATTTGGAATGTCGAATCAAAGATGTCTAAGATAAAAGCTAGCAAAAAAAAACTTTTAACTTGTCGTTTATATGCAATGCGGCGTATCGGAGCGCTATTGGACCAGCAGGAATACTTTCGATCAGACCTTAACTACCGGATGCTAAAATAGTATAACGGTTACATTCGCGTTCTGTAGATAGGTTTTTGGAGCTCAAAACGCTAACTATACAAAAAAAAATTAAGGCAACAAAAAAGATCACGTTGGCAGTTGCATAAATTACTATCTATCAAAACTATAATATGTATGTGTATAGAACCGGGCGTTTGAGATTAAATCAAAATTTATTAAACGATTCTTAAAAATGAAATATTCAGCAGTTAGAACTCATAACTGACAAAAGTTATACAAAGGTGTAATTATAATGAACATAATAAATACATTCTTAAACTCATTAACGTATACTTTACAACATTCGCACAGAACGCGGCTTGAAAATACAGACATCATTTATTTTGCATGAATACGTGTTCTGCACTTTGTACCTAAGACGTTAAAAGTTTGTCGCGTTTTCGGGGACTTCCTCATTTTGTTGGCTTATCTAGGGAGTTTCACGAAAATCTGATGAGAAATTTCGGAGAAGTTCAAAAGTGCTACATTTTGTATGATTATTATCAGTTAATAGTACGGAAAATTTGACAAGGTTTTTTTTTGTTTACATTAATTTAAAAACCAAATAAGGAACTCGATAAAACGACGACGTAGAACAAAGAAATAGTAGTTTCCGGTTGCATACATCATTCCGTAAATATAATTACCGGTAATGTTTTTTTAAAATACAACTCGCTTCTCTACTCGGATTAAGTTGTCAATAGTGGAATAAATTTTAAGCAGAGTACACCTAATTTTTACCTATCTCGTTCATAATGAAAATATAGGTATATTTTATAAGCGCATTGCAAAACTAGAAGGAAGGTGGTACCTACTACCTACATAAAACAGTTAATTAACAACGGTTAAAGAAAGTATGTGATAATCTCATTTCATTATGTATTTTAAGTTTAAAGTCTACGTACAACTTAGTGATGCAGTACTTCATAAGAGGGAATGCTCTGGTAATTACCTGCAAACAAGAGAACACAATAATTAGTCAAATATAATAAATTTCACTTTTAAATATAAACCAACAGCAATGAGCTCAAACGCTTACTTTCAATGCTGTTGATTAACTTTTCAAAACGTAATTACTAATTAATATTCATGGTTTCGCTGATCCCTTTGTATAAACAAATTAGTGTTAGTTCATCACAGAACTCTAATAACGATTTTATTCAGTATGAAAGCCATAACGTCGCATCAATCAATATTCAATATAGGTAATTTCAATTTAAAAGCAAACAAAGTGAAAGGTATGATGTGGTTTAAAAATGTTTTAAAAGGGCCTTAGGATAATATTTGCAATTCATTTGATTTAACATAAGACAAGAAATGAAAACTTATAAATCAGAGCACCGCTCGCATACACATGTAAATTAGACGTAGGTATCCATGTCACAAAAATTGAACCTTTAGTAGAGTAATGTGTATCGATTTGGTTTTCTTGTGTGGGTCGCAAACATTATACAGGATTCATTTTGTAACAATTCATTAAATTTACAGCACAAGACGTATCGAAAGCGATCTATGTTTACCTATAAAAAGAACACTTTACAAAAAAGCGAACACTAAGTAGCGCAGTGATGAGGATAGCTTTGCTGTTGAAACGTAATGGAAGAAAATAACCGTTAGTGCAAAACGTCCGAAATATCATCGCTGTGTTCATTTATTTAGGTCGTTTTACAGTACGCAAGACTTAAGCCAATTGTTCTCTTATTTTCATTCACAGAAAAAATCAAGCAATTTCTTCTTGAAAGAGATGATTTCTAGAAGATACAAAGATGTACTATTGTCATAGATCACAAATACTTAAGATATGTAATGTACGGAACTGTTTATTGTGGAAGTCTAGATTTGATTTATAGAGGGAACGCCGGCTCAGAAATTCTTGATGAATACCAGAAAAATGACGAGATGCAAAATTTTCAAATTTATTCCATTTAAAAAGATGCTTCGAATTGTGAAAAAGAGAAAGGAGTTACATTTCGATGTATATAGGAGATCTGGAGGAAGAGGAACCAGTGTGAAGGTATAGTAATGAGAAGGAAGAAGGTGTGGGTATTGGCTTATGCGGGCGATGTGGTGTTGTTAGGGAAAGAAGAAAAACTGATCATGAAGCTGATAAGGAGATATATAGGAAAAATAGGACTGGAGGTGAATTCAAAAAAGAAAAAAATGGTGGAATTCCAAAGGAAAATAGGGAGAGGGAAGAGAGTGGAATGGAAGTGGGAGGAAGAGTGTATAGAAAGTGTAGATGAGGTCACGTATTTGGGATACAGGATAAGGAAGGTAAATGGAATAATCGGGCAGGTTTGGAGTTTAGGGGAAAGGCGGATGGAGGGTGATATAAAAGGAGATGGATAGGCTAGCAAAAAGTGGGGTTTTATATGGGACGGAAATATGGGAATAGATGAAAAAGGAGCAGTTGAACTGTTGAAAGGATACAATTGAGGTATTGGAGGTGTGGACCTTAGAGTTGGAAAGGGAAACTCCCGGGTACGTTGTAGAGGAGGAGAAGATGAGACTTGGAGAGGGAAGAGGGCGATGGGATTTGAAGAAAGAGTAGCATATGGACAAGAGGTAGAGAGGATAGAGAGGCGAGGGTGAGAAAAGGGTACGAAAAGTACAAGGAATACAATTAAAGTATTGGAGGTGTGGACCTTAGAGTTGGAAAGGGAAACTCAGGGGTACGTTGTAGAGGAGGTGAAGATGAGAATTGAGGGAGGGAAGAGGTCGATGGGATTTGAAGAAAGAGTAGAAAGAAGATAGGAGAAAGGAATCTTGAAAAGTTGTTGGAATGAGGTAAAGAAAAAGAGAGTAGCATATGGACAAGAGGTAGAGAGGATAGAGGGGCGAGGATAAGAGAAGGGGAAGAAAAGTACAAGGAATACCCTCATATTTGAGGGAGGGAAAAATTGGTTTTAAATGGCGTATTTTGATATTTGACTTCGAGTTGCTTGTTTTTAGTTTGGTTTGTTGTTTTATTTATTAGACACAATAAATATTCATTGATTGAGTTATGGTGATTGAAATAAGTTTGTGATACAATGATCAATAAGGTGTTGTTTTGGTCGTAATGTTACTTTAGTTTCATATTTGTTGCGTAATATAGTTTTTGTACAACTGTCATTAAGAGTGACAGTTTTAACGGCTGTCAAGAGTGTTAAAAGATGACGTTTACAGAGTAGCGTGTTAAAAATACTTTTAACACTAGTTTTAAAAATATTTGTAAAACTAGCCAATAGTAGAGCTGTAACCAATATTTGCTTTCTTTGTAACTAAGGTAATACGGCGTCACATAACACGTCCACTTAACCTCAAAATGCGGTAATAATTGTTGAAACGTCAAAAAATAATTAACTGACAAGAGACGTCAAACGTTTATGGAAATATGTATTAATTTTTCTATTTTATTATCAAAATAGAAAAGTTATACAAAAAACTTTGTATAATATTTGTGTTAAAAGTAAGTTTTATTTTGTTCATGAAATTGCTCCACTCGCTTCGCTCGTTTCGCAAACTTTTCACTCACAAAATAAAATAGACTTTTAACACTCATATCATAAATAGATATTTTGGGCAACCAAATATGATTTCGCGGCCGTTACTATACCAGCGGTCGTGAAATTATAATTTCGCGGCCGTTAAAGTAAAAGCCGCTTTAATATAAATTTTAAATTTTGTCTTAATCTAATAAAACAGGTTTCCCGGCGAAATCATATTTGGTTGCCCAAAAAATGTTGTGTATATCTTGTCCACGAAACCCTTTAACGTACTCGAGATTGTTCTGCCTCCGCTGCAAACGGCCTTGGCGACAATTCTTCTCATCGTACGTTAAAGTGTGTTTTCGCGGCCTTGACATACAAATAACTATTAAGGTTGTTTAAATAAAACGTTTAATGGGTTTGTTGTTGTTTTTTTCCTACTCCCACTTTACTTTTAGTATAATATCTATGTGGTGGAGGTATTGTCAAAAATGGTTAGTGTAAAACGCTTTTAAATAAAGGAACTCAGTGGTGATTTCCTAGCAAGTTGGCATGGTTTCACTGTTGGGTCCGTTTTAGACGATTTACAATCACTCATGATTTTGATTAATAACAATTTTTTATGTGACAGTAAGATTATGGAACTAAAATGGCACTGAGAACTTTTGCTTACTCCCATTTTATTTTTTCAAAATTTATTTCGTAAATATACCTACTTCAATTATGCAAGAATCTATATTGCGATAGAGCACGCATGTTAACGTAAGCAAGCGTCATCCAAGGGGCGAGGGGCTGACGTGTACGAAATAATCAATATTCGCGCATTAGTCGTAAAAGGTCAGCAGTTAATTACAGATTAGAAATGGTCCTTTATCACGTGAACTTAAAACTTTACATCAAAAACAAAATATATTATCATACAATGAAAAATTTGCTGTATACAGCGTGTCCCAAATTGAGTAAGTTACCATAGGTACCTTTCTAGTTATTAAAGATACAGATTTGGTTAAGTGGGTAGTGTTGCTCACATTTGTGTTCTGATTCAGAATACGAAACCAAAATTACAACCGATTAAAAATTATTGTAAAAAAAACTGAAAATCGCCAATTTCACAAAAATCTTCGTAATTATCAATCTTATGAAAGAAAGTTTAATCATGCTAAATTATTTGATTCGATAAGAGAAACTTGGGAATTATGTCAAAATAAAAATAAAAATGGCGAATTCCAAGATATTAATAGCATCTTTATTATTTTAAATGGGGGCCATCATGAATTATTTAAAAAAAGTATTTTTATTTTCTCTTTTAAACGATATTTGACTAAGATTGAATGTCATTTAATTTAAATTACATTCTAATAATAAATCAATAGTAGAAATGACGACAAAAATCAAAAAAGGTTACACACACACGGTGAGTATATCGAAATAGCAAAAACGGTGAACGTTACGACATTTTTATACACCTCACTTTCACTTGTACCTAAAATTAAAAAAAGTTCATTTTGAGCACATTCAATTACCGCGACGTAACCAAAAACAATCAAATTTGTATAATTGGTGTATAATGTGCAAACTCTCATGTGGAAGAATTATTTAAGAGTGCTTAAAGGTAGTCATGTACAGTAATTACATAATTGACAATGAACGATAGGGTGCAATCGAGAATATTCATTAGTTTGAGGAAAGCAGCACGAGCAAACTATTTATGGTGGAACTGGTGGAAGGTTGTTGCACTATTCTACAATGCATGTAATTAAGATGAGATGACACATAAATAACAAGCATGACACGCTAATGCTTTGCGACTCTAAAGTTCATTTAAGTCATTTGTACTTAATGAATAATATGGTTTGTCACTTCACTGCAAAATATTAAGCATTTACTGTTGTTACGAACTGCTACCTACTACAGCGTCTGGCAAGTTTCACAAGATTTTTTGTTAGGCACTTACAATAGCCAGTGTATTCCTAATACAAGACAAATTCCGACGAAATATTCCGACTAAAAATGTAATTACATTTCTGGCATCCAATTTGCAGGTACAAGAATTTAATAAGACACGAAAATGAGGATCAGTAATTCAGTATTATTATTAATTCCAGATGTACACCTGCCCCTTAACCTACATCTGGAAATATCGCATGCTAATGTCACAGAATAAAAGACGATCAGAAGCGACTCTCTGCTAAATCCGTGTTGTCGATTTTCTTATCGCACGAACAACCGCTCCGCCTTCTGAGTGGGGAATTATAGCGAGCGCATTGATACCATTATAAATACCGGTCAGTGGGTCAGTACAGCGTATGTAGCGGTGTTCGGTGCGTTGCAAATTTTAAAAGGTATTCTGATTTTTAATAGACGTAATAAGCGTAAAACAATCAATTGGTGATTCATTAATTATTTATTAAAACAGATTTTAAATGGCACCAAATAAAGGTGGAGGACGGTGCGCTGCTCCTAACTGCAGTAACAACATGAAATCGGATAAAAATATTAGTTTGTTTGGATTTCCTAAGGATAACAAAAGGTAGTTACAAAATAAACTTTTTTCTACACCGGTTAAAATTAGGGATGGGTATCGAACAACAAAACATCGATTACTGAGAATCGATTACTATTTTACTAATTAAACGATACTCGATACAAAAATTAATCAACGTATGTACGCTAACCGAGGTATAAAAGGATCGCATTTTAAAAATTTCAAGCTTATTAAGGTATTAAATTTGTAAAAGTGCGCATATATTATCAAAATATTAATAATTATATAAGTACCTGTATCTATTTGTAAATTACATGCTACTAAATACTGCTTTTTTCTGCATTATTGATTTTAAGTAGGCATATAACGGCGAATTAAAAATTAAGTCAACGTGAGAGTAGCATGTGGTAGTATGCCGGAGCGTTGACTGAACGATATTATTCGTTCAGTCCACGGCCGGAGTTACGGTTACCTTTACTTTGAACTCTTATTGCGAGAATTCTATCGGAATTAGTTTTACGGTGAACGGCCTATCAAATGCGAAAATGTATGGCAAATATTTTTCGTTTATGACATTTTTTTATACGATTTCAAATTTACATAATAATGCCAAAAACTACAAACCACTCCTCTTTTTACTAGCCTTGCTAATGCAACAGACAAGGAAGTTTTACTAAAATGGGCGTGGTTGCCCCGACGAGCCCGCCTTGCACCGGCAACATAACTTCAAAGGTGCCGACGGGGAGTGTCGCTTCTGATCGTCTTTTATTCTGTGCTAATGTTAGACCCAACAGGAAAAATTGATGACAGGTGTATTATAGTGGGTGGTATATTTATAACACAAACACAGATTTATTCGCGAACTGTAAAAAAGCTTGTAATTTTCTAAAGTCTGGCAAACGCTTACTAACAGGATTAGAACATTCTGAAGTAAGATCTAACTAAATATAACTTTAGTGCGTCAAGAATTAAAAATAAACGAAATTAATTTGTCTCAATATTTTTTTATTTTAACGTAAATGTTAAAAATTACAAAAAGACAGATGTAAGAAAATTCTTGACATTTAATTCAGTTCGGCAAAACTGAAGAGCAGTCTTGTAATAGAGAAAGTGAAGTGTTCAAAGGTTATCGGTTATCGCTATTAATAACTTTACACAAATTTATTGAAATCGAATAACTGTGGTTATATAATTAAAGACATCATAAATTTTCTTAACCAATCTGTCTAAATAACCTAAGAATTGTTGTGGCCGTCACTTTACCAAAAAAATTGCGACCATTGAAACTGCATTCTTAGCTATGATTCAAAATTTTTTGTATTTCAGGACGGATTCACTACTGAATTATCAAAAATGTTGAAAAAGCTGTAAAAAATACTTCATATCATCAATCGCGCACGTTCTGATTTCAGTGCGTAATTTTCACTTAAATGCGGCTACCTTGATCAAACAGTTAGGTTTGAAAGGCTCGATTGAAAAGTATTTCCTGATTCAAAACAGTTTTGATTTCGCTAAGTCATAAATTAAATTCATTGTAATGAAACAGTCTACGGCCAGCCAGATCAAAAACTCAAGTAACGTACATACTGTCATATCCTGGTCATTTCTCTTTGCAAGATACGGCTCAAGTGGATAATTTGGCATGGGCGAAGATGTCCTGTAACCGTATGACCACATTCTAAAAGATCACGAGTTTTGCCTTTCTAATTCCACCGAATACAGAAGATGGTAAATGGTTTTCGGACGATTAGTGTTGTTAAAATAATCGTTTAATGTACTTTGATCTCAGTTCCTGCCGGACTGACTTTTGCTGTCTTTTTCCAAGACCGATGAGAAACGGTCGTAAATGACTTTAATAAAATATTCGATGTAGTTTTCTGACATGCAAATCAAATGAAGATCATTTGGCTCAAATCTTCGATGCAGTTAAGAAACGATGTTAATGATGCCGCACAATGACCAAATGAGAAAATTCATCTGAAAATATAGATGAAAATTGTTTTTTTCTACAAACGTCAAAAAATGACAAGGTTTGCGGATCGATAAGAATACGCGAAGTGATCCTTTTTTTCACTTTCCTACGTTGCCATGACAGCCTGCGCGAAATGACGACGCCGTGCGTGAAATGACGAAGCCGTGCGCGAAGTAATTACTTCGCGCACTGAATGAACGCAAACTAGATTAAAATTTTTGTATTTTAACGTTAAAATAATTGTCAACTTCTTCACGTTTGTAGAAAAAAATTTGTTTGCATTTCGTGCGCGAAATGCCACTTTGGTGATCGAGAACTGATTTATTTAACGAGGCGCAGCCGAGCTAAAAAAATCAGTTCTCGATCACCAAAGTGGCATTTCGCGCACTAGATACAAAAATAACTATTTATGAAGGAAAACGAAAATAATGAAAACGTAAAGTTATAGAACCTTTGTCTATAAGTGAGAGACTTGCGATTGTGAAATGGGGAGGTTACATGAAATCGCTATGAAATAATTAAATCCACAAGGCTTCCAAGTGCTTACATTTAAATAAACTCAAAAATTTAATAAGAGAACTCCATGTGATATGTTTATAATTAATTAATTACTAATTATATGCAAATATGAAATACATTGTAACTTCATTATACAAATTGTGTTCAATTCAAATAAGTGAAATGAATATAATTCGATACTTTATGGTAATACATAATTGAGTGAATTTATAACCTTCAAAATGGTCATCTTTTCTAAAGGAAGAATGACAATTTGGTCACAACAAGGTCTCACGCAGTTAGTACGATTCTAAATCAGTGGTCGAATTGTGAAAGAAATAGTGGGGGTATGGGTCAGTGTTATTCCAGGCTTGCGATCGAGGGCTACGCTGCCCCCCCCCCTCCCCCAAACAGTTTTCCCAAAAGGGAGGGCCTAACATTCCAAATTGTCAATTCTAGCTATTTAGCAATTTAGCTATTTTTTGCAGATTTAGCGCTAGGGTTCGGTTAGCTTGTTATTTTTGCTAATTTTGATTAATCCTGATATACAGGGTGTACAATTGACCGATGCACCATAGGAATTTCAATGTAAAAATCTAAATATTCGATTACTTGCTCCCCTAGTTATTTGAGACAAAAAGTCTATTTAACTTTTTGGTAGAGACAACAATTTTAAATCGAGTGATTTACTTATTCTTACTTAGAATTTTTCGAAGCAAATATTTAGGTAAATAAAAATTTCCACTTTCTCAAAAATCGATATTATATTAATTCGTGACCACAAAAAGGGGGGTTTCACAGTAAATAACAGAGAAAAACTCACAAGGGGAGGCTGTGAATTTTTCTCTGTTATTAACTTCTCAAA
The DNA here is from genome assembly GCA_036250285.1 of Pyrocoelia pectoralis. NCBI lineage: Eukaryota > Metazoa > Arthropoda > Insecta > Coleoptera > Lampyridae > Pyrocoelia > Pyrocoelia pectoralis. Next base: position 19,762,425 of record CM070076.1, on the reverse strand, counting down.
AATCAGTGATGCCTTGAAATTGTTGACAGGTATTAATTTAATAAAAAAATAAACTTTTACACAATGCAACAAAAATCGTTTAATTAATAATAATAATACATACTAAATAAATAAAATAACTTAATTTAACATTTGTGTGAACCATTCCATGGCACCACTATTTTTTGCTAAAGCATCACTTTCATTTTTCTTCATTATATATATACAGTATCCTAAGTAAAATAAAAACAAGCAACATGTACGGATGTAGATTTTTTTAATCTGCCAAAAAAGTTAAATAGCCTTTTTGTCTAAAATAATTATGGGAGCAAGTAATCGAATATTAAGATTTTTACATTGAAGTCCCTATAGTGCATCGGCTAATTCTACACCCTGTATATTCACCTCAACCAGAGTTGGCAAATTTTTTGCCAATTAAAATTAACACGCAATACTTGATATAGATATGACTATAATTCATTCATTGCGCTTTTTGTTGCGAAAGGCTGAAGATAATTTGGTGTTCCCAATCAGTTTACGGCCTTTAACTAAACTGAAAAATAAAAATTCCATTTGCATTTTCGTATCTGTACACGTGCCAATCAATAAAAAATTTTCACGAGAGTGAAAAATACAAGATAGGTACAAGTTCGTAAATTAAAAAAGTGGTGGTATGCACCCCCCCCCCCATTCGAACAGCGTTCCTCGGCGTCCCGTGTCACCAAGAGGAAGGGGACGCTTGGGTAATTTAAAAAAAGTGAGGGTATGGCATCCCACCCCCTCCATTCGAGCACTGTTCTAGATGTTTTCATCCATGAGATAGGATAGGCGGATACGTATCGCCATCAAAAAATCTACAAAATAGATCTGCATGATCGTAAAGTTGGCTGACATCATACAATGCGAAAAATGTGGCTTCCATTTTACACGAACATTTGGGCACGAAAAAAAACTGTTCACAATCAGTACCGTATCACAAGTCGATGGTTACGATGGCAAATGGTATCCAGCAACTACTATCGCTTCGCAGACCACCATTAAGTTTGAACCTTACATCATATACACTCCGTAGATAGGGTATTAACCTTTCTTGCCATACAAAAAAACGATCCAAAATGCCAGACACAGAAACGATATTTTTTTTGTCTTTTGAAGGCGATTCGCACATGCGTACTTTATTTAGTCCCGGTTTCCGGAACCGACAGTCATACCGCGCAGGTTAGAGCGTGCTTTAATGCGCATGTGCCCAACGCTCTTGATGAAAACAATATTTGGTTTCTTTGTCATTCAAGCTGGCAAAACATATAAAGCAGGACGCGCACTGAATCCGCTCAGCTCGGCTCGGCACAGCTCAGCACAATCAGCAGTTTTGCTATACATGGGAACAAATGAAGTCCCGCGCACTGAATCGGCTCGGACCGGTACGGACCTTTCCGTTCAGTTCAGCTCAGCACAGATTGCTCGAGGTAGCAACTTTTCTGAACGGGCGGATAGCTTTCAATAGTTTAGTCAGTGCAGTAGGTGCATCGGCCTTAATAGAAATTAAAATTATTAAAAGAAGATCACTGTACGCCAATGCGTTTTGTAAATAAAGACTAAACGTTCCGGAAGGACTGAATCAGTGCGCGGACGGGCGTGAATGCTGATTGTACTGAGCTGTGCCGAGCCGAGCTGAGCGGATTCAGTGCGCGTCCTGCTTAAGGCGGAGTGTATATTATGATCTACGGTTTGAACCAAATATGAAATATCAAACGGAAGATGATCGGAATGGAAAGGACTTGACCTAAGTTTGTTATATAAATAGTGTTATCAATACGTGGTAGATATTATATTAAAAAAAAATTTATAAACAAATGGAAAATTAAATTTTTTTAAGTAATGAAAGTACAATCGACCCTCAATTTCATATACCTACGCTTGATGATTGCCAAAGGTAGATAAGGTTCAATTATCAAACTGATCATAATGGAACAAACCGCCAAAAATATGAAACGCCGTAACATTTAACCTAAAATTTAATAAAAACTATTAAATTTACAGAATAAAGGTTATATACAAGTAAATTAGCAAAATGGAAATGAAAGAGTTCATAAAAGCTCAAAATCATCAATGTCAACTATTAGTTATATGCAATTATATAATTGTAAAAAGCACACAACAAAAATATTTTCCAATTAACTACAAAGTTGAACACATTTCCGATGTTATTAAGTTACCCATTTTCCGGTTGACCTGTTTTGTGTCAAGTTACTTAATTTACCTAATTTTCAAACGATCCAAGCTTGTGCTTCATATAACTTGCAAAACATGTTACTAAAATATTGCAAGTGAGAATAATGAAGTTTTACTTCAAGTACGATTAAAGCGCGAAATGTAATATTCAAAGAGGAGTCGTGTCCACATTTTTTATAAATTGTTTCGATTTTAATAAAAATGAATGAAATCCACGTACTTTTTACAGTAGCTTGAACAAGTTTAATGTTGCTAAACTGGCTATTATATAATCATTCTGTAGTGTGGATAATGTACTAAGCACATTCATGCATATGAAACAGTTTCAAAAGCAATCACTGAACGCGCCAGTAAAGCCACACTCTTCCTTAAGAGCAAATATCGCGTGGTGGATAAGATTCAATTAAGGCGAGACTAATTGGGCCGTGGTTGTTGCCGCAGCTTGCAGAAATAATTTGAATATAAGCAACATTTAATGTGAAGATATTTGCTTTTATAATAAAGCGACTCTTTAGAAAGGCGGCACGCAGGAGAAGAGAATGTAGGAGGGGGTTGGGGAAAACAGCTTGAAATTTATATGACGATTATGGTTTTGGGTTCTCGCCTATATTGCACCCCTGCCCGACAGTTCATATTCATAAACATTGTTGCTTATATTAACTTAATTATATAGGAGTTCGGCGGTGGCGGCGAGTCGTTCGTATAACGCTTGGGTCTTACAACGCATCAAAAGATAAGAAACTTTGAAACAAGTCTCGTTGTCCACATTATGTAACAGCGCAATAAAACTATTCGATATAGTCCATAATTATAAAAGTAGTAACGCAAAAAATAACCCTTTATGGAGAAAACTGCAATATAGTAAGGTAAGCAGTAATGTGTGTCGACTATTTCATACATTCAGGCCACAACGAACAGAACGTGATTCTTTGCTAGAAAGCAAATAACTGCTATCTAAATGAGAGCTTTCAGTTGTTGTGTATTGATCGCATCACGTCAGGAATCCTCTTCTTCCTGAAGGTGGTTATCGGTCAAAAAATACATCTTAGTTTAGTAAAGAAATAAATTCTCTTTAACATACAAGTACGTTTATTAAATTTAATTATATTTATTAAATTATTTACAAATTTGTTAGCATTTGTAGTCGTCACCTTTTAAATGAAAGTTATACCTAATTTTGATGTAGGTATAACAGATATTACTTACAGTGTTTGAAAAATTGTAGTTTTACATAATAATTATTGAACTCCACTTGGCTAAAGCACAAAAATGAGTTTTAAAATGTGGTTTTATTTAATGGAGTATGTAGCGGTAGATCTGATATCGACCCCTTTGGAGTACCATCTCTTACATGGGCAGTTTGTCATAGACCTTGTAAAAAGATTTTAATTTTAGCAAGAGTATTTACTTAAGTTTCACCTTTAATAACTTCAATTGAATTCATCAGAGACTCTCAAAGACTTGAAGATTACTCTGGAACCACTGAATGGAAAATTATGAGTGACCCCAAAAGGTCAGACTTCAATCTCACGGTGAGATTGTTTGAGATTTATTTTCTCAGAATCTATAAAACATTCTTATGGAAAATAACTTGGGGGAAAAAGAGAGTTATTAAAGGTTAGACTTAATGTGATACACTATCAAAAGGCTTTGATAGGTCTAAAAATGTCACAAGAGTATACTGACCTTGTTCAAAACAAGTAAGGCTATTTTTCATAAAAATTTGATAATGCATTATTTGATTTCTGAATCCATATTGATTTTTATGGAGTTTACTATTTTAATATGAACACCATTTGGTAAACTTTTATTTTATTTTATTCAGAAATAGTATTTGCTAGTGAAAAATACATAATACAAGGCATGATTGTGTCATTTTAACATTTTCAAATTGGTTACTTTCTATTGTATACAGGTAAACTCGAATATAACGACAACCCACCTATAACATCTAATTTTTATCGGCATCGTAAATTTCCTAGATAAAAAACGTTTGTAACGACATAAAACTCAGTTTAACGTTATAATTTATCGAATTTCGAATCCTGAAATTGGCAATTTTGGTAAAATATAAAAAGCCTGTTTTACGCCCCTATGCCCCGCGGTTTCTTAAATTGAACTGTAGGTTGTAAATCATAAAACTGTACAAAGAGTGCACGCCATTGCTTATTTTTTAATTTTAAATAATTTGAATTAAATTGTTGTCTAACCGTTGACTGAACGAATGTAATGTCAACGGTCTAACTGAGATTGGTAAATCCCGTCAATAACCATACTCGATTTATAACAACAAAAACTTCAGATACTCTTCGGTAACGTTATAATTGAGTTGACTGTTGTCAAATGAGAACACATACAATCGTGGAGGAAATTTTTAAATTATAGGCTTTAAATATAAATCACATTCGTATGAAACACAACTCAATTTTGAATGTGTAAAACTGAAATTAAACAAGCAAGATTACAAGAAGCTTTATACAGTGCGGTCCAAAGGTATGGAATAAATTCATTTTTAGCGTTATTATGTAATTTTGGGAAAAAACCTGAAACACGTCGATTTCTATTTATAATTTACCATTTTCTCGTATGAAAGTGTTACCACCCTCTTGCACCCCCACGGAGGTATGAGCAACCCTTAAAAAAATTTAAATGCGAACGGGTGGCTTGTGGCACCTTGTTTGAAAGGGATTGTAACTCTATTCAGAAATATAAAAATTTTTAAATTTGGTATACTCGTAACTCAGAAATTGAATTTTGAAAAAGAAATAGTTCACAAACGTCCGTTTGAGTTCTTGTTCTATTACCACATGCAATCATAATTATTAAAATGTCTATTCTCTGTGTTTCTGTTAACTGAGCCATGATTTATTTACTGAAATGCACACACAAACAAAATATGGCAATACTCAAGCGTCTGTCAAAAATAACTACAAATATGAAGTAGTCTACTATGTAGTTAAATTTTTTGTTATTTTTTGTTAAACGCCTTTTTCCTCAACAGAATCAGAACAATAATAAGAAAATACCTGAATATTATTTCAAATTAAACAGATAATTTTATGATCGCCTTTAGTTATTTTTCAAGAAGTGACTGGTGGTCACTTTGAACACTTAATCTAAAAATACACTATTTCTTTTTCAAAATTCAATTTCTGAGTTACGAGCGTACCAAATTTAAAAATTTTTATATTGCTGAATAGAGATTTAAAATCCCTTTTAAACAAGGTGCCACAAGCCACCCGTTCGTATTTAAATTTTTTTAAGGGTTGCTCATACCTCCGAGGGGGTGCAAGAGGGTGGTAAGACTTTCATACGAGAAAATGGTAAATTATAAATAGAAATCGACGTGTTTCAGGTTTTTTCCCAAAAGTACATAATAACGCTAAAAATGAATTTATTCCATACCTTTGGACCGCACTGTATATTATACCAGATGTCAATTTGAAAACTTGCCAGACCGAATATCTTTGAAACTGTAACTGTAACAGGTAAGTAAAATTTCTCGAAAACGTTTCTAGAACATTCAGGGGGAACCAATATGACTGACTCATATAGAAATCTATTTTTTTTATTGAACTAGGTACCCCATTGGAAAGTTCTTTAAAAATGCTATTCATCAGTACCGAACAAAATATTAACCAATCGATTATTTTTTATATAATATGAAAAATAGCATTTACATCAATTAATTCAAATTTATTGTTTGAAATGTAAAATTTCAAAAACAACTTAGGGCTTTCCAATGATATGTCACACATGGAGCAGTGCAATTTAAAAATAGGGGTGAGCCTAAGAGGTGGGTTGTAGAAGATTGTCCTGGTTCCCCCTCCATGTTCTAGAGACGGTTTCGACTTGAATTTTACTTATCTGTTATAGTTTCGAAGAAATAAGGTCTGGCAAGTTTTCACATTGACACCTGGCACTGCCCGCAGAGGCGGATTTACGAATTTGCCGCCCCTAGTATGAAATAAATTTGTGGAAACTGGTTCACTAAAAGATGAAAAAGCAGAACATATCATCGTAGTGGTCGTTCAGAAAAAAATATTGCAGCTGTTAGTGCTAGGCTGAACAACCAAAAACATTAATTCGTCATGGTTTACAGCAATTAAACATTCCCAAAAACCACTTTCCAGAATTGTGCACAAAGATCTTCATTTAAAGTTTTACAAGATTCGGATAACACAAGAAATGAAGCCAACAGGCTTTGGTTTACGTCGTCCAGTACGGTAATTGGGCCAGAAACTTTAAAATGTGAATTTTTTCAACCAAATCATCTTCGACGGTGAAGCACATTTTGAATTGGGTGGATTTGTGAACAAGCAAAATTGTCGAATCTGGGATGAAGAAAATCCACGAGAAATAATGGAAAAACCGATGCATTTTTATGAAATGAATTGGAGCATCTTGATGTGCAGAATATATAGTTTCAATAGAGCGGTGCAACATGTCATGCAGCAAAGGAAACAGTCGATCTTTTGAAACTTGGTAATCGAAGAGGAAACATTAATTGGCCGTCTAGATCTTGTGATAACACCTCTAGATTTTTTCCTATGTGGGGATATTTGAAAGAAAAGGTCTATGCCAACGATCCACAAACAATTGGTGACCTAAAGGAAAACATTATTGACTGTATTCAAGCAATTGAACCGCAGTTATGCCAGAATGTTATCGAAAATTTTAGCAAAAGAATAGAAGCTTAACCGTACAGCAGCAGGTGCGGTCACATACTTTCATTACTAAACCGTAACATTTGTACTATCATTTGAAATAAAAGTTTTGATAAATCTCAAACAACTTGTGTGTTTTGTTAAAAATTTGTAAATGAACCTCAAATGGGAAGTGGGAACACCCGTTATAACATAAGGAAAACATTGGAGGCCACACCTGGAAAATTCAGTAACTCGTTCTTAAACCTGAAGGTAAGATAATGCATTGATAATTTATTTAATTAAGAACACTTGCCTAACTGTTTTGTTCCGAAGGTCTTAATCATATTTTACCAAAAATTAAATGCGGGTACCTATTCATTTTGTGCATAAATTCGAATTAAATGCTTCGAAAAACGTGATAATATAGTTGGTTCCAAATCTTTAACCAAAATAAGTGCAAACGTGATTGAATGAAACGCAAGAAACAAATAGGTAATCAATCTGCGAGGATAGCGTGCAGCACATTATTTCAAAAAGAACATACATATATATACAATTTCTTCATTACTATTTTGTTATAATATTAAAATCGAAATAAAAACGAACTGACCGCAATAAAAAAAAGTAATTTAAAGCTTGTATCGCAAGAACTGAAAATATCCCCACCTTAGTAAGAAGTGAAGAGCGTGAGGTAAATGTAAATTTCTATTCAGAAAAGACAATTTCTACTTTAATGTGTCAACAAGACGTAGAGCATCAAGTCGGACTATATCTATAGGTGTAGTTCGACGCATAAGAATTCACTGGCTCGGCTCCGAAACGTGTTAGGGTTGTTGATTACCATAGGGACGCATTAACCTTCCCGTTCACAGATAAAGAATTTAAGAAATAACACGAAGTTGAAGTTTCCTAAATGGACGGAAAACACAATGCGGGGTAAGATAGAAAGAGGCTTGCGAAATTGAACGTATAAAAACGAATAAAAAATGAACATTTGAAATGAGAATATCAAATATTGAATAAGGCGGCGACTACAAAATCTGAAGATGAACGCAAACACGATCGGTTATTGCGTTTGTATAGGTCAACATTTTTAAGGTAGTATTGAATTCATATATCTATAGAATATAAAAATAGAGGAATAAAATTTATGGGCGGAGTTCAAATTGTGATATGAATTATTAGTTGGATGTTTTATGTAACAAAGAAATAGTCTGCAAAAACTGGACAGAAGAACCGGACTTTTAAGACAAGGAAGACCGTGACATGACATCGTGCAAGGTTCACTAGCGGACAATAGAGTTAATTCGGCAAACGAAAGAAAGAAAGAAATCCAATTAGGCGGCCAACTCTGTCTTGCAAACGGACAGGTTTGGCAGAAGACTCGAAACGTGGGACGCGAAACCTCTACAAGCGATCGGAATACGAAATTCTCTTACATGCTACAATACATTATTTTCGCCGATACCTGAGCACCGCAGTGCGCAATTTTCACGTTGGTATCTGGCACCGCATGACATAGAATTAAGGAAATCATAAATCAAGCACCATTTAACGACTAAAATTAAAAATTCTTCCACAAGTCATCTTAACGTTAAAAAATGAGAATGTCGGTAGCCAACTTGGCGAAATCTAATTACCGACTTTGCATTAGCTCAACTTCCAGTTAACAGTATTATAGGTAAGTCTTATTTTAAAAAGGTAACGGCGTACGTGAAATTTTCTATTCAAAGCACGGCCGATCCTTCAGTTAATTACGAGCTTTCTAGCGCATTCTTTGTGCGTTATGGAACTCGCACAGCAACTATTACTTCGTTTAATACCCAAAATCAATATTAAATAAAACGTAATTTCAACTAAACTCTTTCAATTTTATTGTATGTACCTTGCAAACCATCGGGAATCCGTTATTACTTATGAATGTTGATATTAAAATTGTACCAGCTAGATTATCGAAGAAATCGGAATCCCTTTTTTAGATGCTTCCCTTTTTTATGGGTCTTTTTCCTTTAGGGATAATAAAAACAGGAACTACTGCACTTTTTAACGGAATTGAAATATCGTCTCCGACTTGCCAATTGAAATATTTTCCTTAGTTTACTTTAGGATTTCCGTTATGTCGGATATACACATTATTGCTTGTTCTTTAATTATGAACTATTACCTATAACTATAATAATAAAAATCTACTCGGTTAACTATATTGAATTGAACCTAAACTTACACTGTGGAACTCAATAAACTACATTATTAAAATAACTGCAGAATTATAGTACATTTCCTCAGCTACACATTTCGACGAAATTAAAATCCTGATGATATTTTGTATTTCGGCACAAAACTCTACTACACTTTTTCAGAGTGAAAATTCCAATCAGAATAAACACCTACACTTGTTAAATATACAGGGTGTAGAATTGACCGATGCACCATAGTGATCTCAATGTAAAAATCTTAATATTCGATTATTTGCTTCCTATAATTATTAATATTAAACCGAAAAAGTCGAAATGATGAAACGGATTTTTTGTGAAAACTAATTGCCATTGTAGATTCATTAAATATTTATTTAGTTTGAAGTTTATTTTTTTATTAAATTAACACCTGTCAACAATTTCGAGGGGTTACCGATTTTTTATTTTTATTTGTCTAAATATTTGCTTTCTGAAAAATTCAAAGTAAAAATAAGTCACAACACTTTTTGTATAAAATAATTATGGGAAGCAATTGAAATCTCTATGGCGCATCGGTCAATTCCACGCCCTGTATACTAATATAACAGAAGTCGTAGGGAAAGTTCACATAGTTAGCTATATACATATAAAAAAATTCGTTAACAAGACCAACGTAACATCTCTCGTTCGCTTTTCCCCATGTCCACAAATAAAAGGTGGTATGGCATAATTATTTGAGTTTTATAAGATTATGGAAAAACGGTTATTGGTGTATCAAAGGGACAGCTAAGAGGGTTGGGTCCGAGGGATGAGATTTGAAACAGTACTTGGAAGATGAAAACGACATCAGCGAAAGGTGACAAAAATACTTTACTCTCGAGTTTATGTATACAGGGTCAAGGGTGTTACTTAAAATTAAAACCCTTTCGAGGCAGATTAAATTTTTCAGAAACTTTACACTTTGAAGTTTTCTTGTGTCAAAAATGTTGATACATAAACATAAACATGACTGAGATCAATTTTATTCTTGAGATCCACCCTTTTGTCAGGGACATATGTGTCCCGGTCAGACATTTTTGGTGGAACATAAATAACCCACTAGACATGTAAATAAATAAATAATTAAATATAATTTTTTTATTATAGTCAGTTTTCATCAGAGGTTTCACTGTTATGGTAAGGATCATCCAGAGATTCCTTATCGCTATCAAAAAACGCTTCAACCTCCTTCCTCTTTCCCCAGTTCTGCTTGGGTCAAATACCCCTAAAACAATACGAGACTATTGGGACACAAATAAACCACGGTAAATGTCTAATGGGGCATATAAGTCCCATAAAAATATATTCAATAATAGACTGAATAGCACATATTCCATTGAAAACGGTTCGATTTTATCCCGATAGACTTTAATTTGTCAATATTGGGACACATAGGTCCCGTTAGTCGCGAAAGGATTAATGGTATGTACCTACTCATTTTAAGGGGACATTCCTGAACCTATTTTAAGTCGAAAAGTTCATATAAACATCCTAAAATGAAGCTATTAAACTTAATTTTGGCACAGGTTATTCCGGTATAGAAACACACTTTTTGATTTAAAATTATTTTTATTTTTTTAACCAGTGCCGTAACTATGGCTAAGCCCCGGTACAATTGTAACGAAAAAAATATTACGCCACTGATTTAAAAGAAAAAAAATTGTTTATTCTTAATTACAAATCAATCATAAACAAAAAAGGCCCCTTTCATTTTTGCCGTATAACTTACCGTTTGGAAGAAATCGTTAATCGAATTTTTATATAACTGCAACTTGTTACTAAGGGTAAGTTGTTTAAATAAAATTAGTTAGCGTTGTTCGTTGTAAAGCAATTTCTTGTTGTGATGAACATTATACGTACATTATTTTGACATTTCATCAATAAGTTTGCGTTTACCTTTTAAGAAAAAAATGAAAAAAAAAATAAAAACTTTAGCACCCTGTATATCGAAAAACCAAGCATTTTAGGACATACGTTTATACGAACTTTTCGACTTAAAATTGGTTCAGGAATGCCCCCTTAAAATAAGTACATACCATTAAGTAACACCCTGTATATTTTTTTAAACTAGTAGGTATTTTGGTTTTGTGATAATATTGGCCACAAACATTTGGCAACACTAAATTATATACATTTAACCGTTCAAATTACTGCTTAAATAATCCAAAATTTTGTCAATTTGTAATTAATGTAAAATTTTGAAGATGTTCATTTATAATCTCATAAGAGCATAGAATGCACAGAAACAACGTATGAATCGGCACGAGCGGCACGCGAGGGTTGTTTTGATTACGTTGTTCTGTGCACGATAAGAAAATTACCGGACATGAATTAAGGCTCGAATGTAAACTCGGGAAGAAAATCGTTGCGACACGGTTATAGAAAGGAAAATTTAAATTTTACCAAAAAATCAAATATCAAGTGATATCAAAAATGTATCCATAGTAATTTGTAAATGGTCGAAATATTGTGACAGGTAAAAAAATGCCGCGCTTTGGTACAGAATCTTTAGCTAATAAATGCGAATATAAAAATACAAAAAGAAGTAAACTTTCTGTACGGTGTGCCAGTTTTTGATCTTTTGTGAGGCAAGAAATTATACGCTGACATTTTATATTTTGACGTTCATCATGACAGTGAATGTCAAAAAATTATCGCCTAATAATTTCAGTTAGGTTAGTCAACTTAAAGAAGATTATCAAGACATCTTTGTGTTACCTCGAAAACCATACCAAAATTAATTTAATTGGTTCTTAATTAGTGTCGTACGATTTTGACTTTTTTGTATTTTACCAAGTAAATTTGTATTGTTTAATAAGAATTTGTTGCCTAGCAATTAGACGCGAACAACTGTCAACGAATAGGTTGACAGTTTTTCGAACCAAATTGCTAAGGGAAACAGATTAGAATTTAAACAACACAAATTTACTCGGTATAAATACAAACCTCGAGTGTAATTCGGCAGGACAATTTAATGAACAAGAAATTTAGAAATCCGTTCGTAACTTTACCGTATCCACTCATTCTTAAAATAACGCAATCATACAAATGTCAAACTATGTATTTATACGGGCACGGACACTGAGATAATTGTTTAGAAAATGAAAGTGAAAAAACCGCTAGTGTATTTGTCGCTGTAAAAGTGACAATTGCACCGCGACTATGCGATTTTTTATACATGAGTTAAATTGTCATAATTTAATTCTTCTTGATACAATAATTTCCTACCTATTAAGAAAAATGCCCCTCTTCCACAGAGAAGTGAGATATGTTTTTCTTTCCTAATTTCTGTAACTACTTACTCCTCGTAGTGGAAGGAATCATTCTATACAGACGACCCAAATGGTATTTTACAGCAGTATCGTACTAAATCAGACGCCGGTAATGTTACAATAGTAACAAATTGAGGAGGCTGTTAACGTTGGCTCTGAGATCTGAACGATTGATTTCATTGTTATTGTTAATTTTCTGTTATAATTGGTTTATGAAGAGCCCTCGTATAATAACCAATAGTGTGGTATATTATACCTTTCCTAGCATTATGGTCGACACACAACTGTACTTAGGTTCCTTCATTCGTCAAAATGGTAGCAACTCGTAGTTGACATTACATTTTGAATTTTTCACCCGAATGTGTCGCAAAAATAAATAAATGATTAAATTAAATTTCTATATTAACTGACGCTATCGTTTATAATTTTACATGCGAAACAAATACATACTTCTATCTAGAATCGAAATCTTCGAATAATGGAAGTCCCTTCCAGGCCGCTCTCTAGGGCAAACTGCTGGTTATAGCTACTGTGAGAATTCAGGGTATCGAGATCAGATTTGAAATCGGTCAAGTGTTGTAATCTTTGAAATAATATTTTCTAGAAACCGTTCAATACACGAAACGAAAATCGCATTAAATTTCATAAAAGGATGCAATGGAATGGATGGATTTATTATGTATAATATAATTATAGTGGAACAAGGAAGTTAAAGTTAGACGCAATACGGATGGATCCTTTCAATATGTGCTGTCTAAAGTGATGGAAGAAAGTGAAAGAAGACACTGACAAATAGTCATTGAGGTCAATGATGGGAACAGCTGTTTCGTTACATCACAGCACTTTCAAAAGTTGTGTGCTTTTCATTTGATTAATGTTTTTCTCAATATATAGCGATCTTACGCATAATACATCTTCTCCGCCCCATCAAGCATATACGCATACAAAACGATGTTACGATTATGAATAATTCTGAATTTGTAGTTTTCGAATAAACGTCCTCTGCAGTTATTTGAATCTCGATAAAAAAATCTAATTCTATAAGTTCGCAAAACTAAAAGCGCAATGCAGACGTTTTCATTAGTGAGGTAGTCTCAAGAGCTCTTTGCGTAGTTAAAAAGTTTATCCAATTACATTTGTCACTAAATTTTTCGATTATTCAATTTTAGGGAAGGAGAAATTGAAAATAGAACAACAATGCGACGATATCTACACAAGCAATTTCAAGTAAGTGAAAATTTTCGAACAAAAAACATGGAAAGAAAGTTAAAAGCAATAGAGAATTTTCATTCGATATTCACTGTAGGTATAATACAATTTCATTCTTGCTACACATGTCTGAAAGGAATCCAGAAGATACGGGAGACCGCACTCTTTTGACGTTACCTTTATAAGTAGCTAAAAAAGCTCGGAACATTATGGGGAAAACGCTTAGAAATATCTGAGAAAGAGGGGCAGGTATATAATCTATTTTATGTACAAGCTTTTCGTAAAATTGGATAAGTATCCCGTAGATCAACTTGCCTTATCAGTCGTGATACGAATCCCACCCTCAATCTTACAGACCCCTTTATGTGTAGGTCGCGCTATTCTCGGCAACAAACTACAAAACAGTAACACAAGGCATACATTTAACTCGTATTTGTCACAATTTATTTTATGATCGATAGAAATACGTTTTCAAAAGCTAATGCGCACTACTCATTATTTTATAAATTTGTATAATTACAACATTTTATCAACAGGTACTAGAACACAATTTATATACAGGAAGTGTTGAAAATCTAAAGTATTTTTATACAAATGTGGATGAAAAATAAACTTATCGTAACTTCTTTGAGTGAGCTTTCAATATAACTGTACACAAAATTATATTTTCGTTCACAGCACTATTCGGAAATGCATTATACAGGATTATGTTAAAAAGATCTCCGTATCAATAAGTGAAAATACGTGCATTTCAACATTCTGTTTGTCAAACGATAGGATAATCAGTCTAAAATGAATTGTATTTTATTCCTTTCTAAATAAACGCAAAACTGAACCAGAAAATCGATTATCTTGTATCTATGAGGGCAATGGTATATATCGAATTGGAGTGGAGGCGGCAGCGTTGGCAGGCGTCTAGACTTTTAGGCGTCGGGGCGGAGCACTCTGCCGCAACCACTATGCCACTAGGTCATATCACTTTCATCATATTACATTGAAATGACAATTAAGAGGGAAAGTTATTAATAGTGTTACATTTTAGATAATTACGTATACCTAAGCCATTTTGATGAGTTCTTAAAATTAATTTATCCTACCTAGTATAAAATAAGGGAAGGGAAGATTTTATTAGGTTTATGACGGTCACCTGGGATAAAGAAGGGAAAAAAGTAAGCGCAAGATCTTACAAACGTAATATATCCTTCCTCTCGAGCCCGCCTGTGTTGCTTTATACCACACTAATACGAATATATGGAAGGATCAAGAGAACCTACATATCACGTTCTTTTACATCAGCATGGAAAAAAAATGAAGCATATAAATTTTCGGTTCGAATTGAAATTTGTACGTCGACAAATTACTGCGTAAACGAAAAGATTCGTGAACAGGACCATTGAAATGGAGTTGGAACGAAATTACATACAATCGTAATTTAAAGGGCCTTTTCCTCAGCAGGAAAACAATGTTCAGACACAAATAAGAAAGTGGTGATAAAGGCGGACCTGAGAATGAGGACGTATGGCGTCATTGTTCCCAGGATTGCGTGCAACAGTGCCGGCGCCATGCGGTTCGGTAAGATAACAGAAAGACGCCAGTTTGCAATTTTAACAAATTAAAGTTTTCCGCGAGGAAAGACTTGGTAAGAGTTGCGACTTGGCACGCAAAGATCTAACCGTTAGACGTACGGAAGGAAAGGTCCAAATTATACCCTTCATTTCATTAAATAGTACAAACACTTAAAAAACTCAAAAGAAACAACCTCTAATTACATAATTTTTTGTCGTTTATTTGTATAGTTATTGTGAATTATAAATGTGTACATTGACTAGACTAGACAATAAAGTTCAATACGCTACTAATCAATTGTCCTTATTTTCATATTTCCTAGAACTCTCCCATTATGATATTTTTGTTACTTTTCCCCTAATGAATGAACATTTGGTGTATGTATAATCGAAAATAATCAGAAACCGCATAATTCATTATGTGTTCATAACATAATGCACATATTTTTCCATCTCACATTGTTTTATTTATTTTCTGTGCTGCCTGCATGAAAGATAAATGTATTCAATACTAATAAATCATGCTTACTAAACTGTAATGAACTGGAAAAAAAGTAGTGCCGCAAAGTAAAACAGTAAAAGCTTTAAATATAGAAGAACGTTCACTCTACTAGAGAAACATAACATACAGGGCGTTTTTTAAGTACGTGGCCAAACTTCAAGGGGTTATCCTTTAAGTGATTTTAAGCCCAAAAGTAATGCTTCATTGTCAAGATACAGGGTTCGAAACTTTTTTTAAAAAATCGGTTTTTCGTAAATATCTCAATAATCCTTCAGCCGATTTTGTTGAAATTTGGTAGCGTTATTCAAAAGTATTAAGTCCAGTGCAACTAAAAATACAACTTTTTTGTCTCTTGAAGTTTTTTCGTATCTTGCTTTGAAAAAATGACATAATTTAAGAAATACCAAACAAGGAACACGATTTATGAAAACTACACTTACTACACTAAACAACAAATACTATACAATTTTTTTGTGAAAAAAACATTTAACATACCTAAGTAACACAAAATTTATAATATAGTTGCTGAAAATGTCCGCCTACAACTTCAATGCAAGCATTAGCTCGTCTTAACATCGATTGCCGAACACATTGACACCCTGTATCTTGACAATGAAGCATTAATGAACTTTTCGGCTTAAAATCACTTAAAGAATAACCCCTTGAAGTTTGACCACGTACTTAAAAAAACACCCTGTATATGATTATTGACTTAATAAAATCCATATGAACTTGATAATAATTACAAAAAAGGCCTTTGAAAGTTAAAAAAATAGGATTATATTACGATATATAAAGCATTGGCAGTACTGAATAGTTAGATTGTTCCTCACCTAACCACTAATTTATATTAATAAATTATTTATATTATTATATTGTAAAAAAACAAGTTTCTACACACTAATAAATATCCACTTTTAACATAATTGTCATAAAGTAAGTAGAAAAAAGGCAACATTCAACTACTTATACAGTGTGTCCACGAATTGACTTCACTATAGGTGTAAATGACCAAAAATTTTGGAATTTCAAAACGATTTTTTCAGATTCTGTCCTGCTTCATTGGAAATGAATTTTCATCATATTTTTAATTTTTTTAATTCAAAGCCGCCTTGATCGTGGAACAAAAACTATTTTCTTTGCAGGTAAAGTACTTTTTTTGTGTATCATAGAGCAAAATTTTATTAGGAAAAGCTGTTCCGAATCGAAAAACTGACTATAAAATGACAATCAGTATTGTTTGTAAACAAACGACAATGTTATGTTTGAAATATTGTATGCATCGATTCCGATTTAATCGATGATAGTTGTCTTAATAAATAAAAAAACGGTTTCATGAAATTGTGCCGATTATTTTCAAATTTTGCATTTCTTATTATTTTTCGATTCCGAACAGCTTTTCTTAATAAAATTTTGCTCTATGATACACAAAAAAGGTACTTTACCTGCAAAGAAAATAGTTTTTGTTCCACGATCAAGGCGGCTTAGAATTAAAAAAATTAAAAATATGATGAAAATTCATTTCCAATGAAGCAGGGCAGAATCTGAAAAAATCGTTTTGAAATTCCAAAATTTTTGGTCATTTACACCTATAGTGAAGTCAATCCGTGGACACACTGTATACCTATTATTAAGTAGGTATTGAATTGTAACCTTTGACATATTATATTCTTCAGGCAGCTACAAATGGGGAATTCCACCCCCCATAATGTTTGATAGGTAGTTGTTTGCTCATCATATCTTTGAGCTTCATCTAAAGTGTGAATAATAATAATAATTCCCAACACAAACAATTTATATAATAATAATATTTATTGATCTGCAGATTAAAATCCATTTACAAATCAAATGTAAAATAATAGGTTTCGATATCATAACCAATAATAAAATATTATTATTCGCATCGGGTACGATGATTCAAAAGATTCGTGATCATGTGTCGCATACTTGCATAATATGTATTGATACCTTGTGGCTGTGGAGTACAGTTGAGTCTATACTTATTTGACTAATGTCATTCCAAAAGTATTGTTAATGCAGTTGGAAGGGAAATTGAAAGTTACATTGTTACATACAATGTATCAATCCTAATTTGAATATTGGAATCCTTATCCAACTTTTATGAACGTAGATACTTAAAAAGTTAAAAGTAAACGACCGAATGCGATATAATAATAATAATTAATGCTGGCGATTGGGTTATAGAGCGTATACGTTATACATACATATTTTCTTTTGAACTAAGTACAGCAGAGTGTGTAATAAATAATACATTAAGCAATTCCATTTAACATAATCGTGAATAATAAAGATTCAATTACAGCTCTTTAATAAATTATATTGAGGGCGTTTGTGCGAAACGTTTACGAGCATTTTATTGTCGGTCAGGTCAGCCGTGCATAGTGATAGCTTTCTGTTAAAGAGAGGAAGAGATGGGCCTAAAGTCTTCCCACAAATTTGACATTCGCCGTGCCGCAGATTATTTATTACTATTACCCAAATATTCAATGAAATATTCCTACTCGGAACCAGTATTGAGCATTAATATAGAACACTGTGTGAAATATGAAAACGAATTGATATGTAGACGCAATGCTGTCCGCAATAAATGGAAATCTTGATGATCGTAAAGTTTACTACAATAAAGCTCCACCCGCGCACTCACACAGTACAATTGTATTTGCGACGTTTATATCGAGTTAACGTAATGCAGGGTGCGAATTGTATTTGTATGTGTTTTGTATAATAATGCCCCACGTTTAACCAACAAAGAAAAATAAAGCAGCTTAAGACAGTTTTCAACGTTGGGGAAGTTTTCACGCTAAAGCTTTTAAACTACAAAAGTTCTTTTTAAACTATAGTGATCCGGAGGAGTGCGACAGCAACTTAGTCAATACAAAAGGGAAAAGATCAATACATTTCTTTAATTAAGTGCACGAAAACTGTGCTCTGTACGTAGTAAGTATGCCAATGACCTTGGAAGACAATTGCCACCGTCAATTCGCTCCAATACTATAACTAACAGACGCGACACCATTATAGCGGTGAATTAAACTTTCAAGTGCTTGTATTTAATGAATAACGATCTTTAGCTATAAAGACGTGTGTGATTATTATCGTTTATCATAGTTCGTTCTCTTGTTCTGGGACGTTAGTTTAACCTCGATGTTCTGAAATTTCACATAACTCTTGTACAACGTGTGCAAGGCGAATCACGACTTGGTTGGTATGGCCATTCAACGGCACAACTTCCAATGCCTTACATATACCGGTTTCTGCAATGGCAGGTTATACAAATTAAGCCCTTAGCAACAGAAGCAGTTTTCAATGCACACAATCGCCTCAATTCCTTCAGCACAAAAGCCAATCACAATTTAGTTTTATTTAAATAAGAATAAACCGATCGGTTTGTTTATATAATCAAAAACTTACCCACCCGCTAATTGTACAACTGGATAATGCTCACCTGAAAATAATAACATATTATTGTACATATATGAAAGTGAAATTGAAGATTACTACAATTGTATTCGAAACCACTAATTTCAATGTAAAGAATTATATTCAGCTGGATTTCAATTCATTTAAATCTCTACAATGCAAGCCCGAGGATTTAAGTTTTCTTCTCTTTAAAAAGTTGGAAACGATTAATGCCTACAAATTATTTTAAGTACTTTCTCTTGATCGGCGAATTTACTGTGATACATTGCATTGGACAAAAACAAACAATGAAGACAATTTTTCGATAAAAAAAAATGATTTTCATCCAGCTTCACCGAAAAAAAAACCGCCTCAACGACGGATGGACATTTCTGGATCTTCATTAACATGGATACAGCAGCAATATTCTCCTAGGTTGGTGGATTGAAACTGATGCGAAATTGTCACAATGGCTTGAATAGCCTGCTGGGTGGGTCGATCATGACGACCATGAAATGGACGTAACACATTTTTCACAGAGCACGAATTTTGATAATAAAATTCAATGATTTGCAAGCGTTGTTCGTTTGTCAGTCTACTCATAATGAAATGGAAAGACAAACCGAACATTTTTTACTTTGACGAATCACGCGTGAATTGCCAAAAACTTAATTTTGAAAAACCAAATAGCAAAAAAATCGCCCTTTATAACCGGTTGCACAAATCAATTTTAATTGCTAAGTAGGAACTATTTAAAGACTTTAGTTTTGCGAAGTGGAGGAAAGTGCCAGACTGTTATTATGATTGAAATGTATGAGAAGCAAAAATTATTCGTTTTAAATTTCGGCCGTAGGTATACGTAGATACAGTGTGACTCATTTAGAATGGAAACACCCATGTAAAATCTGAAGTTATTTACCGATTTTAACCATTTTTTTTTAAATGTCAATTAACGAAACGTCTACCTCGGGACAAAATTTTAAATGTTTATTCCAATTTTCAGGGCATACTACGATAACTTTTTCGTACTCAAAATGGAGAATTCTTATTAGCGATTTGTTTATAAAAAAAATATCTACGCCACTGGATTCAGAATGCTTCCAAATAGCTGTCACCAAAATTTTACAAAAATATATTTATTAATAACAAAGTTATGACAACTTAAAGTTGGAAAACTTTCTACGCTAACAGTTACAAAACAACACCCTGTATCAATAGATGGCCATTGAAATTATGTTAATAATTCTTAAATTAAACTATTTAAACCATCAGTGGAGAAAAAAATATTTAAAGTAACGTAATATTTAATAAAAATCTATCATAACTGTTAAGTTAAACAGTAACATAATTTCCATGGTAACTAAGATTTAAATGGAAATGTTAGGTCTTTATTTACTCAATCGCGCGATTCCGTTACTTTTATTAAATATTACGTTACTTTCAATATTTTTTTCTCCACTGATGGTTTAAATAGTTTAATTTAAGAATTATTAACATAATTTCAATGGCCATCTATTGATACAGGGTGTTGTTTTGTAACTGTTAGCGTAGAAAGTTTTCCAACTTTAAGTTGTCATAACTTTGTTATTAATAAATATATTTTTGTAAAATTTTGGTGACAGCTATTTGGAAGCATTCTGAATCCAGTGGCGTAGATATTTTTTTTATAAACAAATCGCTAATAAGAATTCTCCATTTTGAGTACGAAAAAGTTATCGTAGTATGCCCTGAAAATTGGAATAAACATTTAAAATTTTGTCCCGAGGTAGACGTTTCGTTAATTGACATTTAAAAAAAAAATGGTTAAAATCGGTAAATAACTTCAGATTTTACATGGGTGTTTCCATTCTAAATGAGTCACACTGTATATTTTAAAAAGCGTCATCATAGTTTACGAGAAACAGTACATGTAAGACGGACTTATGTTCGAGAAGGAAATATGAAATTCAGTATAAAGTTTATTAAGGTACTTCCAATAACGTGAAATCGTGACATACTGTTAAAACTAAAGCAGGTTGTTCTGACAAGAGCATAAATTAAGAACCGCCTGAAAAAAGCTTAAAACATTCATCCAAACGTCAATTTATTCAAAACTCGTTTCGACAAAAAGGGGCCGCGAATATATTTGCAATTGCAATAACCGTATATCTTAGCCCTTGCGCGTTGTACGACCGGCAAACTGATCCCTGTGGGAATCAATCGTCTTGCGTACACATCGAACTCTACATTCGCTATAACTTATAAACGTGAAACCAAGAGAGAAAAGAGGTAAATGGAACGTTCATAAACTTTAAAAATAACTGGGCGCGTTTAATTTCGTAAGTTCGTAGCATACAATTCAATAGTCTATACGTGTTACCACCATTCACTTCGACATTTCGCCTGTAATGTGAGTTATTTCTTTCTTACGAAGTTTTCAAAGGCAATGATAAATATGGGCATCTGTATTCACATCGTGATACTGGAAGCTGCATGAAAAGTTCAAGAACGAAATAACGCGACATTTGGACTCATTCAAACGGCGAATAGCAATTTTTCAATGTAAATTCAGTCTGCATCTTGACGTGCATAGATATATATCACAAGTGCGTGCTCTTTTACGCCGCCTTCGTCGAAGAAACTTGTCTTGCGATATCACGTCAATTTTAATTAACACAAAATATTACCCTTTCTTTCAAGAGGTTATTGTAAAAGAAAGACATTTGTTACGTGTTTCATATCTTTTAATAATGTTATAGCCACTCCTGCACACCAACGCCAACATAATCATGATGTGTAACGGATTTGCAATCCATTCATCAAACGAAAAAACTGCACGATTCAAAGGTTTACCATATTATATGACGTTATTGAATTGATATTTCGTTAGTATAACAATTTGTGGATTTTTTAAAATAAAATATAACTTACATTTAGATAGTCGAAAAAGAATTGTACCTATGTGTTTTAATTGTTTAAAATTTCTTCCTAATAATATTTGTGATTTGGCGTTGTTCGTTAAATGATGCGATGTATTTTTAGAGCCCGCAATTTCCAAAATTAAAAGAATCGAGCAGATCAATATCTGAACTGCACGTTATGAAGTAAAGGGGATCCTTTTAAGCCTTAAATGAAAAAATATTTTTGGGAAAAAAGTGCAATGTGGTGTACCTCTTAGCTCAGATATTCCGATCTCTGCTTTCAGTTTCTTTGATCAATTTAATTTAATTTCACATTTCTATACGGTTCAATGAAAGGTGGACTGTTTTTTTTTTACGTTTTAATACATCCATCTATTTGTTTTAATTGCAATTTTAATTATTGTTTTTTAGGGTCTAATTATATTATGTCTCTAATCTGTATACAGGTCCGGTGTATGAAGTGTTACTAACTTCACACCGCTACTAACTTAAAACCGTTCGATATATTTTTCTTCAAAATAGACATAACTTTAGTTTATCTAGTTGTCAACACCGTACGAGAACATTTTCGTTTATTGCGTGTCAAAAAAATTTATTGACCAATGGATTTCAAACGTAATAGTGTTATTGCGCTTTATTTGGCTGGAAAATCAAATGCAGCTATTGTTAAAGAGCTCCAGCATTTGAAAGTGAATAAAATGTTCGTGTCCAGAACCATAAATCGTTACAAGGATACTGGTAGTGTAAAAAAACGTTATGGAGGTGGTCCGAAAAAGACTGCTACTAACCCAGATATGATTCGTAAAGTAAAGGCTCGAATTCAACGAAATCCGAAGCAAAACGCCAACAAAATCGCCAAGGAAATGCATATATCTGACAGAAGTGTTCGAAGAATATTGAAAAATCATCTTCATGTCAAGCCTTACAAGATACCAAAAGTTCATTGCCTCAACGCTACCCATATGAAAGTACGGTTGGAAAGAGCGAAAGAGTTGAAACGCAGCCGGTGAGATTCCAAACATTGTTTTTTTCTGATGAAAAATTTTCACCATTGAACAGTTTCGTAAACAAACAAAACGATCGGGCATGGCTAAGTGAAAGATCAAATGAGAATTTGAACACTCGTTTGGCCATCAGAAGTTATTATCCTCCTCAGGTGATGGTATGGGCCGCAGTAACTGCTGATGGGCGCTCTCCATTTGTGTTTTTGGAGCCAAAATGAATGCCACTAACTACCGTGAAATGGTCTTGGAAGTTGCTGTGAAACCTTGGGCACGTAAGCATCTCGGTTCCAGGCCGTGGACCTTTCAGCAAGATTTAGCGCTGTCGCATAAAGCTCGTGTGAATCAAGATTGGGTAAGGGAAAACATTCCACACTTCATTTCGGCTCAAAAGTGGCTTTCAAATTCGCCAGATGCAAATCCAATGGACTTTTCCATTTGGGCCATTTTAGAGGCCAGAGTTTGCACTAAAAAATATGGAAGTTTGGATTCGTTAAAGTCAGCGCTTTATCGGAATGGAAACGAATTTCAACTGTCCATGTTCGTGAAGCATGCGAGTCGTTTTTCCACAGACTTGATCAAATTATCAAAGTAAGACGTGGATACATCGAGCAATAGGATGTTTTATGAAAAATATAATGTTTAAAATATTTTTACAGATATTGTTGGACTTTCGTAAACTCTTGAACGCCGAAGGGTCGGATTCTTGGAATATCTTTTCTCGGTCTACCATCTCTTTCAGCAAACCATCAATCTGCTGGAACTGCCTGTACCATCGAAGGATAATGTTCTCTAGCAGTGAATCATTTTTGTATCACCGTATCCAGGATTTATGTTTCGTCAACCTTAAGACACATCATCGAACAGCAGTTTTCTCTTTACTATTTTGAATGCACTTTATTTCAGTAAAATTTTAACATCATAGACGATACTAACCCACACTTTCCCCTTATATTATATTATATTATATATTGTATAGCAATTTAAAAATCATTCATACAGATGTAACGTGATAAGTACATTTTAATAAATACTCCAGTAGTTATTTGGACAACCATAGGTTGTCGAGCAACCGTATTGGGTAACGACCAGATTTGATTTATGAGTTATGTCCAGCATAATGTTAAAAATTGCGTAAAACGAGAGCGGTATCTAATTGGACATATTACATTAATGTATTATCGAATTGTTAAATACAAATGGAGCCACTACATTTATAACATATTTGTGAGTTTATTAAAGCATCGCATAAGAATAAGTAAGTGCTGTCCTATAAAAAAAAATTGAAGCGATCCTAAATTTAAAGATTTTGTAGCACGATATACAGCCTCGGAGGTTTTGTAAGTAAACTATTAATATTATAACATGGGTAAATAATGATGTTTGCCAAGTTGCTATTGCAACCAAATCAACTATAATTGCTTTCAGAAAACGTTCTCTATTTTTCTATTGCCTTACAATGCAATGGAATTGTTTCCAAAGCAGAAATAAATCTAATTTGTAAAGCAATTTAGAAATTAGATCAACAATTGCTTTACTAAGATGAAGTGGGACGAAAGATTATTCCCCATTGTGACATTTGCAAAAGGGAAATTATGTGTGATGAATTAAACATCTGCCTTAGGAACAAACTTGGCGATAAATTTTATAAACACATTAAACTACAAAATGAAAAGCCAATTCTGGTATAGAATAAAATATACATACTAATGAAACTACATAATTAAATTCTTGAGTCAAGGTTACGAACTTTGCTAAAAACAATATTAAACGAAAGTTAATAACGAAAAATCTTATCAAAGGATTGTCGTAAATCTATCACAAAAAAAGGGAGATGTTCATTGACCACCACAATATGAGCATCTTGATTCAGGTCGCGTTTCGTTTACGGCATTCTCTATTTTAATTGGAGTTTTCAGTCGATTGAAGTTAAGATACCGATGGCTGCTGTCGAAACAGATCTTTAAGCCACAACTTCTTCATGCGTGATCCCCCTCGCGCTTTCATCTATAACAGCTCAGATTTTCTAATGAATCTCTCATGCACAGTTCAAATATTTTATGTATATATACCGCTTAGAAAATTAGAGTTATGAATATTTAATTATTGAATGAGAGTAATTAAATGCGCGTACTGTAAATTCACGATTTTTAGGTTATAAATTTCGACTCGCGGTTTATAAATTCATAAAGTTTGCCACACGGATTAAAGTTGGACAGTAATAATATAAAAATGTTATTATCACTATATTTCACTTCAAGTGAAACAGATTAACGTTACCGGTGCATTTAGAAATTTAATATGAATTTAACTTGTGGACGTCGTCAGTCATATTTTAACTTTCGCATAACATACCGTCAAATTGTATGATATTCGCACATAGCGTGAGCAACTTCAAAACACTCCTCTAACGACCTTTGTAAAATTATGGGAAAAACTGAACGTGCTTTCACTATTCAATTATGAATAAAATAACACCAAACAGCTGCAAAATATTTGAGTAAACTGCATTACCTCATTAACAAGATTGTAACGGCAACCTTACTAATTAAGAAGATCAAACAATAAGCGTAAAAAACTCTTCACACAACCAACGCGCAATCGTTTTAGGTGTAGAGAACGCAAATATTAACATCATTAGCTGATAATAATGTTGTCCTGTCATGTATTATAACCACTATTTGCGTTGTTTGTTACTAGAGGGCATAAAATTGGTTACGATGTAAAACGAAAGATTGTAAATATAAGCTGCACTAAATCGTTTAATCAAAATGAAAGGATCTTATAATAATAACGTTTTCGATTGAAGGTATCCGAAATTATTTACAGGAATAATTAAATTTGAATTTCCACAAGTGCTAAAAAAATAATACCTGAGAAATACTTCTAATTAAAGCAAAATCCTTGATGAGCGGTATTAACCTACTCTTGGGCGCCTAATCGCTTTCAGGTGTGTAGAAATTACAGAGTTGCGTTTTAACGCCTACAATAAAGTAGGAAAATAATCCCTTTTAAACGATACCATAAATTGGAGAACAACTTATAGCATATAATTACGTGTTCGCAAGCAGCCCGATGAAGATGAAAATAAACCGCAAGGGACACATTTAAGTTTCCGAAACCATATATTGGTATGAAATGGTTGAACTTAGCACTCTCCAAATAACTAATCACCGACTCTCATGGTTTTACTTCAATTTGCACTTTATTCGACATAAAACGATCCGTGAAATTGTATTTAAACGCAATTGCCCTGAAACGCTCGCCAAAATATTTCAAGAAAGCATCTGAATTGATGATATGAAATGTATAATTTCGCGTATTTTTTTTTGTAAAAGATATTTTTCTTTAAACGTGTACCGAGGACATACACGTTAGATTAAATTAATACCTTTGGAGTAGTGCAATATTGTCTTTTTAAGTCTCATTCATTTCTGTTAAGAGGAATCCTTTCGTTCCGTTGCATTACCGGATTCTCCTTCCCACTTCGGTCATTCTCAAACTCCGCTCCTCGCAATAGAAACCCCAGGGAAATTCGAAGTCGAGCAAAAAATCGAATTAAAACGCTACCCGAGAAGCTTAGCGGTGGAATAAGGCTACAGCGGAACTGATACTTTCTATCTGTCTGACTATCTTAGAAGTAAATAAGTCATTTTCTTTTAACTCTTCAATTAAGAAATAAAAGAAATTTTATCAGTCTAATAATTAGGTCATCCACAATCGCGATAACTGAGAATATTAGCACTTTTCGGACTGCGGATGTAAAGAATTTCACAATTCTCAATAAAAATACAGAACAAAACCGATAATAAACGCCGTGAATTATTTTACCGTTAAATAAAAGTTCCAAGTTAAATGTGAAAACTTTTAATTAAATTGGAGGGGCATTGTTATCCTCCTTAAAAATATCAGGGTGCAGCTAACTTTCTTGATTATTTAAATACCAATACTTTTTATTGCTATCTGATAAGTTTGACAATGAACTATAGTATTGTATTAGATTTCAACGCACAATTAAATTTCATTTTTGAACAAGAGATAAACAATTTTTTTCTTTTCCAATTCTCGTCCACTAGACATCGAGGTGTGCAGACGAATGAACATGAAGTGTACTACATAAAAGTTGATATAGCGTCCACAATATGGCTATTGCACTTTTTGATGGCGGTGTTGCGTAATGGACCAAAAACCAATCGCCAAAGGAATCCCTGTGAAGGATGCCGTAATCAAGTATTCTACTGTACCTGAGCTTCCGTGAAAATTTCTCCAAGTGTAAAATGTCGAAAGATATGATATTGAACAATGTTGGTCGTCGTTCTATAACGACGTGTCGTCTGGATACAAAAGGCTACCAAAACAGCAGTATTCGATAAACTTTCATATCGACGAAGCATTTGATCGTTTGATGACAAAAGGATAGGGGGTATTTATTATAAGGCTTGTGTACGCGAAAGCTTTTCGTAGGATAATGTTCTTTTGGTTTAAAACTTACACATATCGCCTCGAGCTACCAGACGATTCTATTCAAAGTAAACATTATCCATTGAATGGTTTGCTATCAACATAAAAAGATTGTTCTTATATAACCGATTATTAACGTTAATATTAACTTTTAAACGTGCATAAATAAATTTCTATTTCGGTGTTACAATGATCATATTGTACAACCGTTTTTTTATCAAAAGAATTAGTGTTACGATAAAAGATTTCATAACACCGAATATAACAACTTTTTATGGTTGGTAACATCGGCTGTTCTAATGCAGATTATAGGGTGATTTTAGATAAAATGATAATGTAATCATTCTGTTCATATGCAACATAATATATGAACATATAACAATATTTAATTAGGACTAATATAAGAACAGAAATGAGTTCCAACCAATCAAAACGTAGAAAATTTAGTTTTAGTTGCTTGTAAGTACATATTAGTCATTCTTCATGGTACAATGACTTTTTATAGATAATGTATCCTGGTGATTTGCTAATTTAAAACAATTTAAGTGGAAGAGTTTGAGGATTAAAAATTAGCAATAATTTTGTCAAAAAAAAAATTAGAAATGTGCTACCTTACGAGGAATTAATTCACAAAAAAATCACAGAATAGAAATTCATCATGAGATTTAATCGTTGAATGAAAACGTTTTAAAAATGAAAGAACTAATTTGATTGAAAAGCTGGTTTTTACGCTACCAAAAGAGATGTTCTTCTCGCTTAATTTTCTATTCATGTTATAAAAACATCATCGAGAAACTGACAGAAAGAGTTTCTACTTAATTTGAACAAAATCTTTGTATTAATTTATACATAACGAACCACGCGTGCATATATGCGACTTCCTGCCGCTTTTTGTGCTACATGTAATTTACTACCAAAATTGGTAAGTGAATGTAAAAGCCTACCAAGTCATGCTTAGTTCCGCAGTAGTTGAAGCGTTCAATTTATCTCCAATTTTATAACTAATTTCAAATGCAAATGTTGATTTGTATCCAGCACATACTTATTTATATCCTACAAGTGTAACAATCTTTATAGGTATACATTGTTGTCATATAAATTATTAGAAAACAAGCGCGGTCAACGTGTTGTTAATAGATAAAATGTAAATTTTATGTACATAGATTACAAAAATTACACAATCGTTTCTGATAAAGCGTAAAGCATTTATACAGGGTGTTCACCTTAAAAATCTTTGTAAGTAAATTTTCTAAACAAAAACGATAAGACACGTCAAATTTGATATTAAAGAAGACATATTGCGTTTCTCTCACCTCATCCCCCTTCCCTCCAGAGTCACCCCATGAAATTTTACAAATAGGAAGAGGGATCGAGTGATACCGTTATTCAAAGGTAATTTCATTTTCTACATGACACTGTTTTTCTTTTACATTTTTATCGATTTGTTCTCGATAAATAAGGGTGAACGTTGCTGAACAATTAACATAACTTTTCTCTCTGTAATTATTTATTTTTAATGTAGAGAATGTAATTATCTTTCAATGAAAGCATCACTCGACACCTCTTCCTATTTGAAAAATTTCATAGGGTGGCTTTGGAGGGTAGGGGGATGAAGTGAGAGAAACGCAATATGTCTTCTAGAACATTTATTTACAAAGATTTGTAGGGTGAACTATTTTCCCTGGGACACCCTGTATTCTATTATACATGTTAGAAAAATTCATACATCTATAAAAGGTAGGTATCGTTTGTATCAACAAAATTAGAAACATGTACACTCAATTTAAGTGTTTTTATGGTTGAACTTTTCGTGTTCTTTACTATTTTTTACTAGTGACTTTTTTGTGAACGTTTTTCTGTTGGTTGGCCAAATTTTTCCCGTAAAAAACTATAGAAACCAAATGTATAAAGCGTATCACAAATTCATTGATTATTAGTAATATTCGCATTATGAATGATAAATATTGTTATGAAAATATTATTTTCTTTTACGTTCGCAAATAATTCCATGTAGAAATAATAACGTACCATTATTTGAAAAGTTGTAGATTCAAAAATGTGATAATACAGGGGGTTATTGTACTTAATGCAAGTGGAGGATAAAATAAATAAGAATGTGGGACGTATTATGTTCGTGCAAACACTAAAATCGACTGGGATATATTCAAAATACTGAAAGGTGACATGCGATGAAAACGTGCTTGCCGAATGCCATTTGGCTTAATGTATGTAAAGCATCTTCTGATTTCATTATCATAATCGCATCAGAATTGTGCTCGAAACCAAAAATAATATTCTCCAGTCCGTTAACTGCTTCATCCGACACGAAAGAGAATCTAGAATTTATTAAGTTAATCAGAAATCTTCGAATTTTACCGTTAATAAAAAATTTCAATTACTTTTTATTTCTCGAAAGTCGGCAAGTTTGTTAAAGTGAATTGGTTGTTATAAAAGTAAGTTTCAATGTAAACTCGGGTATGCACTGAACGTAATTAGAGGCTAAATGTATCAAAAGCTCGGAACAAAAACTACTTTTAACTTTTATGCATTTTGTACGTCTAGTTCATTTGTACCCAACTTGAATGACATTGTCGCTAAATCAAATAGTGAGCTCATCTAATGGCCTTTGAATTTCCAACAAAATCTGCATATGTCAAGTGACACCGAATTGTTATTATAACATTTGAATAATATTACTTCAATATTCATTATACTTATAACGATGTAAAAGTTAAGATGTAATTAAAGGAAAAATCGTGCACGATTTAGATCAAAATTCGCGGTCTTGATCTTGAATAATAAACAGCGGCGAGGGATTCCGATTATTCTATCGTTCATCGACGTGATTTAATATTTGAAATTTATAGCTGCTCGTTTTACATAATCATCGCCTGCAGGGACGCCAGTTTAATGCGAAGAGTATTATGGTGTCATTACTCATTAGCTTTCATTGCCTGTGTATAAGTATATCCTAAATGCAAATAATTATTCAATACGATGAAATTAAAATTGTAAAATAGAGATAAATTTGTAAGAACGACGAATCCTAAAAAGACAACAGCTTGCGTATTCTTTTTACAGAACATCACTGCAGTATCGACAATTTGCCACCGATGTACAAATTCCGTCTAATTATATTGGTCCGTGGTCTGCAATGTAGCGAGTCCCAAAGGACTTCGAACCGGGGTTTGAATTGCCGTCCAATGATCGATATATACGCGAAGACCATTTCAATGAGGCGGTTCCCCATTTCATTCTTCGGTTGATAATGAACATAGCATTTTATCGCTAACGCTTTACATCGAATATTCCTGCATTTTCTGTTTGTCACGAACACTAGCCTCATCAAACACACTGTTATATATACACATTCAAAAACATGTTCTAAAAAATACATTTACAACGAGCATCAATTTCAAAAGCATATTTGTCAGTACCTATACTGTACCGCGAAGAGTTCAAACCAATTTATTTAATGGATATTGTTTTATTAATTGAAATTGTACACACAATCGTTTAAAAACACGAAATGAATGCATTCGGTAAATCTTTTACAAATATTATGCTCCCTTATGTTAAATAAGCACGTCGCGGAATGAATACAATAAAGAAGAGCTGAGATTGCCAGTAACACGAAATACGATATAAAACATCAAAATATAGGTAAACATCACACCTTCACGTACGCCAGACTATAAAAGTACGTTTGTATTCATTTTTGGGGTCAAAATGCTGAGAATAGGAAACAAGAGTTAGTTCTTCTTAAATTTCAATGATGTCAAAATAATGCATCTCTGGTGAGAAGCAAATTAGAATATGCATGCACAGTCTGGGCTCCGTACACATGTAAAAGTATTAAGGCCTTAGAAAGAGTACAAAACAGGTTCTTAAGATAGGTACATGTATTTTAAAAAATACAATACATATCCTGCTAGAGACTTACCGTCAAGTACCCTTCGAAATGAGGCTAATTTAAGTCTGGATAGCAGAAGAAAAGTCTTAAATTTGACTTTCGTTTTCAAACTGCTTAATAATAAAGTTGATTGCATTGAATTATTGAATTTTGTCAACCTATATGTTCCACGTATTTCTCATCTTAGAATCTTTCAACTTTTCCAGTTGCAACAAAGAAACACCACTCAATTCAATAACGCACCTATCATACTGGCTTTAAAAGAAATAAATGTATTATATAATAAGAACTTACAGTGTGATATCTTTCACAATAGCCTTGAGACGTTCAAAAAAATATGCTTAGATCATGTAATAGGTGATTAATTGTGTAATTTTTCTTTGTATTAAATACAAAATGGAGGCCGTTTTGGACTTGATCCGTGGCCTCATTTAACATTTTTTGATATGTAATTTAAATCTGTTTCTGTAATGTTTTCTTTTGTGTTTTTGTGTTTATGGTGTATAAATTTGTATCTTTCCTATGTAATAATGGTATTTTAGGTATACCATGGACGGTAGTTAGTAAGAATTATTATATGATCTATTAATAAATAAATAAATAAATAAATAAATAAAAAGTATTTCAAAAACATTGTATTGTGTTGATGTAGGTACGTAGAAGGTAGAACAAAATGTTGACATACACTGCAATCAGAGAAAGGACAACACGACTCAACTTTAATTCTTTCAAGAAAATATACGTCCGCTTAAGATCAATGAACAAGTAAGTAGAAGACAGATTTTGTATAGTCTAGTATGAGTGTCAGGATAATAAATTGGGATGATCAAAGAGCCATTAAATTTAGAAAGAAACTATCGCTTGCCGAAATGCAACGAAGTCATAAACTATTTTGTTTCTACAAACTACGAATCGTTTTAAACTAAACCAACAAGTTTAGGGGATGAAGTAGCGATGTACAAGAATGAGAATTTAAGACAGACAAATGAGGTGAAAAACTGCTGCTTTGACTAATTGTAACAAGAAGCTAAACCGTTTTAGCGACTAAAACATAATTTCCGTACCTATAACTCGCTGCATATTGTGCTCAAAATTAATGGCGTTGATCTGCGAGACATCATATAAATAATATTCAACCATAAAATCTATAACTTGTATGTAATCTACATCGTCTATTGTGCTAACAAATGCCCGAATTTAAGTATTTCGAGAACCATACCATCTGTTCTGCTATAACCCAAAGCTAGTAGGGTTCATCTATGACACACTCTCAATAATATTTAATCTTAAAATTTATCACTTGTATGCAATCCAGTGGAAATTTGAAACTTTAGCCACAACACCGACGACGACGACACAAAATTTGTTGAAGAGTAATCTAACGAAGGACATCTTGCAACTCGTCGAACGGTTAATCTTTTTTGATTTGAGATCGTTGAGGTCGTATCAGCCATATCTAGTGTCACTGCTGATTCGTTGGCATCGAAGCAGTGCTTAGAATGGTGTAGACTGGCATATCAAGTGGGGCGGAGTGATATTTTACAATAAATGTCGTGTTTGGTTCAAAAATCAACGATACCCTGGGATCGGAAGTAGACGTGAACAAAGGTGTAATCCTCAACTAATTACTGAACGACCTGTCCCCTAACTAAGTACAAAAGCTACAGGTGTTGCAATGGCAAGTACTATCGTTTGGTATTTCTTTAGCACCGTGGCCACCAAGATTTCTCAGAAGTTCAACACACAGCAAGCTATCTTGCAGTGTATTTTGATTCCACTAAATATACACTGTGTCCAAGATAAGGAGGGGGATTTCGGAAACGATAAGAGATAGAGTTTCGGTTAAATGGGAGAAAAGTTGGGCAATTTTGAGTTTAGTAAAATGACATTTTTAAACTGACGAAATTCCAAACCGTTGTGAAGTTATGCGACAAAAAGCGAATTTTCAGGATTTCGTTTTTGACAAATTGTTACTTTGTCGTTGATGTTAAATAAAATGTAAAAGAGGTTTCTACATCTACAGGTACTTCTTAACGTTCTTTAACATGGCATACAGCAAATCCGACGTTTTGTTTTCAAGTAACCTTCATTAACTTTGTTTTTTTAAATACGGTCCTGATTTTTTCTCTATCTCTTACCGTTTCCGAAATCCCCATAGTGGCCCTCCTTATCTTGGACACACAGTGTATTCAGAAGATAGAATACTGCTACAACTGTAAATAGTACAAGTACATCTGTCCCGGATTATAACTTTATTGCAGAATGGGTATGGTATAATGCGGAGTAAAACATGACCTAATACTAATAAATAAAAATATATAGAAAACAAAAAGAAAATAGAAGAATAGAAAGGAGACACTATGAAAAGCTCGAAAAGTTGATTAAAATAAAGTTGTGCTACTCGTTGCGGGTACATTTGTATAGTCCTCTTTACAGCTGTATGTACCAAGCATAAAATGTCCATGAGGGAGCTACGTGTTTACAAAGTACATTCAAATTCAAATAAATTTAAAGGAGTGCAAACTTCAATATGCGTAAACCGTCAAAAAATTCTAGAGTTAAATGTACCATACCCTTCTCAAGACTTTTTATTGGTTAGTTTAAATTATTTCAAATTTAGTTCACATATTTTCCGGAGACATTCTAAGCTTGGTGGAGATGTACTTGCTCGCTAACAAGATCAACCTCATTTGTCGCACATTGTCTCAGGTAACGACTGCGAGCCTTTATATTGATAAGATCAAGAAGAGAAAGTCCCCGTGCGAAATTCGGTGCCCATAAACACAAGGTAATGTTTTAATATTTTCATCTTCTTTATTCTTTAATAATGAAGATTAATTTTATGTACCTATTTTGTTTATTTGAAATAAATGAATGTTCAATATAATAAAAACGCTACTAACCTGTACAACCTTTTATGAACAAAGTACACGATAAATTATTCATATTTGCAATCAATCCAATGGGATAGTGATAGTTACATTGTGATTACTGATTAGGTATAGGTTTGGTTTGCATTGCTACATCCTTAAAAGAATAATATCTTTAAAGATCATTTTAAATGAATTAGCTGTATGTACTAATGTATAGATGAAGTGTTTGATACTAAGAATGTGTATCTATTGCAAAGTTCAAATTTGCCTTATATTGACATTCACTCACGAAGTTAATCCAGAGACGCACTGTAATATACACTCCCATTATTTACATAAAATGTGACATTGAACGCCACCACATTTCAAGTGATATCTAAAGGATTTATCATACATCGGGAAGTTGCCAAACGCAACAAATAAAAATAACCAGAACCGTAATGTAATAAAAAGTTATTCGAAAAACCACTAAATTAGTACATACAGTTCTAATTTTGGTGCGTGAACGTTATCTGCTATTGTAGATGAGTAGGATAACTGTGGAAAATAAAGCAGGTATGAAATCAAGACTAATGACTCTCGCTTAAACTGATAAACCCGGCATATTGGAGCGTACCGCCATTAGCAGCGATCTGCTCAAACAATTCGCTCCGTAACAATAATTAAACTAATAAATGATAACCGCAGTCGTTGAATTCAGAAGCGTTTTGATTTTATAACTAGTACGGTAAGCTTTTTAGTTCGACAAGTATCATTGCTACGCCAACTATTTACCAAGTTAGGAGGATGCGGCTGATGCTACTTCACAAAATTAAATTTAGTCGAGGAAATAAAGCACTGAACCTACCAAATTTTTGTAGTAAGACGGATTGAGATGGGGTTTTTTGCATTCGCTTCCTAAATTTAATAGGAAACTTTGTACCTACTTTTCATCATGTTTTTTTTCGAAATTGCATTTGTGCAGTCGAAAATGCATTCTGAAAAATGCATTTTCATAGAAAAAATTCATAACTTCGTTATAAACTTCTAGAATCGACTCAATTCGGGTACGAGATGGTTTTCGAGGTCGCTGATCCCGAATATGACCTCCAAATTGCCTCACCGCCCACCTGGAGCTCAGGATGGCTGAGCAGCGTCATCTCCGAAGCTTTTTCTAAAATTCACTCTCAAATGATTCTAGACATCTCATCCGAGGGTTTTTAAGGTTGCTGATTCCAAATCAGGCATTGGAAACCGTCCCCCGCGTACCTGGTGCCCCACATCCGAGCATCAACGTCATCCTCTTGAGTTTCACTGAAGTTTCAAGCCTATAGGGAACCGAAAATTGTTTCCGGGTTTTTTTGGGTCGCTCAGATCGAATCTGGTCCCGGATACTTTCTAACGGATACCTGGTGCACCACACCGCGGCGGCATCACCGTCATCCTCTGGAGTTTCGCTTGAAATTTTCGCTCAAATGCTTTCATTCTAATACTTGTTTGATCATATCAGGAAATCATGAGGTAAAACTTATAATGGAACATTTGAATAGATGTGGACATTTTCATTTTGTGAAATAAAATTGAGATATTATATAAAAAAATTTAAGTTTTGTTTAATAACATTATCATCTAAATGTAAGTTAATATTATAAAATATTTAGTTTCAATTTAATTTAATTTAATTTGTTCCTTTTATTAGCAATTACAAATTATTTTCGGTTTACTAGGCTTGAAATTTTAGTGAAACTCCAGAGGATGACGTTGATGGCGCCGCTGTGTGATGCACCAGGTGTCCGTTAGCAAGTATCTGGTGCCACATTCGACCTAAGCTATCCAAAAAACCCCGGAAACAATTTTCGGTTCCCTATAGTCTTGAAACTTCAGTGAAACTTCAGAGGATGACGTTGACGCCCGGATGTGGGGCAACAGATACGCGGGGTACGGTTGCCGATGCCTGATTTGGAATCAGAAACCCAAACAAACTTCGTATGAGATGTCTAGAATCATTTGAGAGTGAATTTCAGAAAAAGCTTCGGAGATGACGTTGCTCAGCCATCCTGAGCTCCAGGTGGGCGGTGAGGCAATTTGGAGGTCATATTCGGGATCAGCGACCTCGAAAACCCCCTTGTACTCGAATTGAGTCGATTCTTGAAGCTTATAACGAAGTTATTAATTTTTTCTATGTAAATGCATTTTTCAGGATGCATTTTCGACTGCACAAATGCAATTTCGAAAAAAAACATGATGAAAAGTAGGTACAAAGTTTCCTATTAAATTTAGGAAGCGAATGCAAAAACCCCCATCTCAATCCGTCTTACTACAAAAATTTGGTAGGTTTGGCTTATTTTAGTGCTTTATTTCCTCGACTAATTGTATAAAATCAATACAGAATCAACTACATCACAGAACCGTTTCGATACCCCAATAAATTTAATAAAGACACCATATCAAACGAGTAAAAGCGTATATTGCTAGTTATGTACATTTATCAGCTCTACATCAATTAGTCAATACAATGTACTAAATTAATTAGTTTTATTACATCCACAATGGCTGCAAACAAAAATGCAGCAGCTACGTTCAGTGCACAATAAAGAAATTACGAAATATTGAATAATAACGTATTTTCCCATTTCAAAGCATTTTTAATCACATCAAATGAAACTAATTAAGTAATTAATTGCACGCATGGTAATTTTTGACGCCGTCTTTTTCTACATTGTAATCCAAGGCTACTTTTTGTAACTTCTACAGTAGCGATTTATGTATGCACTGACAAAATGACATCACTGAACTATGTGTACTTAAAATTATTCAACATCTGTAAGATTTTAGGAATATTAAACGGGCATCTTTACTTTTGTTTATCTTATACCATTAGGATCTATATGAAAATAAAAATGTTTAAACATCTTAAGTAAAGTAAGAGGTCGAGAAATGAAATTAGTGTAACACGTCATCAAAATTGTTTGTATTCCATCACTATTTATACTGGTCTTCTACGAAATTCATTTGCATTTTCAATTATGGTGAATAGTAAATAGTTATCATAATATTGCAAATGACTTTCAAGTCGGCCCGTAAATTTGTTTAAGATTGAATATTGAGCTTTACATAATAACGGACTAAGTTAGCAAAGCATCATTCTATTATTGCAATATTGTGCAAGAAACTACTAGTACATGACGCATTTAAAAAACTTCAATATACAAATTCGACAATACATTACTAAAAAATTCCAATTTGAATGTGCAACATTATTTTATTAAAAAATATATATTCATAGGACAATGAGATTTGGCTGCATCTAAAATGCATACAAAGTTCTGATGTGGGACATAGAAATGTAGAAAACTGTAATAAACACAGTGTTTTGTTATATGAAGGCAGACAAAATGAATGTAAGGTTAGATCCGTTTCGTTGCAGAGATGTTTCGAAAAGGCAATCCCCCCCAACTGAAGATACTCCAAAACTTTTTAAAATAGCTGTAGAACATACCTCATTTAAAAGGTCTGGTAAATCTCTATTCCATCATAATATGTTATTGCCTCTGATACCACAACCTTCCATGGATATTTAATCGTTGTTTAAAATGGAATCTCTTAAACTTTTCATATGCCCCGTATTATTTTAAACGTGGTGGTATGAGTCTCGAAGACGATGAACGTTCCGGATCATCAAAATCCAGAGATAATCGTCATCATTTTGAATGATCGAAGATTGAATATTGAGGAGATTGCTATGATTACAGAAGTTTCATCAAAACGCCTACACATCATGTTTTGCGCGTTGAATTAGGTATGTCCAAAATGTCAAGAAGGCGGTTTACCGCGGTTATTAATGTCTAGTGACAATTTGAATCTCTAATAAAAACACCGACGACTTTTTGCGTCGACTTACTACTGTCGACGAAAACCAGCTCTACAATTAACGCCAGAATCAAAATGGAAGTTTCAACAGTGGAAATATCGTCGCAGTCCTCCTCCAGAGAATTTCAAGTCGCTTCCCTCGGCCAAGAAGATGATGATTGATAAAAGACGGGGAATTACTAGGAAATACATAAATTACGTTTTTATTTCCTTCGTAATCCCATATAAACGTTTCCACGTGTCTCGTTGAT
This sequence comes from Pyrocoelia pectoralis, assembly GCA_036250285.1. Classification (NCBI taxonomy): domain Eukaryota; kingdom Metazoa; phylum Arthropoda; class Insecta; order Coleoptera; family Lampyridae; genus Pyrocoelia; species Pyrocoelia pectoralis. Next base: position 19,724,136 of record CM070076.1, on the reverse strand, counting down.
ATTCAGGGAGAATATAAAATAAAATACTTGGGATAATTCATATTCATTTCGAGTTTCATGTCCCGTCAAATATCCTTAATTGTGCAACTTTCCTCCCATTACTTACACAAATTTTGTATACACGAGATCGTTTGAAATGTAATCCGTAGAGTGTCAAAATGTCTTATCGTTACAAAATGCATTACATGAAGTGTTAAAGTACTTATCTGGATGGGTTCTTAGGTTATTAGATAAAACGGTAGCAACACGAAGTCGTTATTATTGTTTACAATGGCGTCGCTAAGAGCTGCGTTTATTTTTATCTGCCAAGCATGTAAATCCCTCCGAAATTCATAAATGTGTTACGAAGGTAGCACAGCTCGTTCCAAGTCTTTTGAATGGGTCAATAATAAGTAAAAATCGATAGTCACGGTGGTTCAAAAAGTGATTTATTAATACAGAAGAATTAAGCTTGAAAAAGTTACATGAAAAATGTATGTGAGCATTTCTTAGGTTATAAAGCAATTGACGGTTTAACTTAGCAAAAAGAGTTGAAACATGTGTTCGCTCTACAAGTCTACATCAACGATGTAAGAAAGACGGAGCACAACAAACGATTGAAAATCTCTGTTTTACAGTGACAAAGAGAAGAATTTGGGTAGCTTGCATTTTCAGAAACGACGAAAGCATAAAAATCGTAGTTCGTGGTTTATTTCTCACGCAATCTTCTCGGATAGAATTGAAGCGTTGATGGACAGGTCGAGAAGGTGTATTGAGAGGCAAGGAAATTACTACAACATTACATTGGTACAAAACTTCTGAATAATCCTGTAAACATAGTATTATCGTAACAAACAATTACTACTGCGTCGCCATATATTGCATTAAACTCCACGCAAGTGCGTCTATATTTACTTACATAAAGCTAAATTTTGATTAATATGGAGAAACAACGATTGTTCGTAAAAGGTAAATATGCACGATAGTTGTAAACTTCAGACAAATTTTGTAAACCATAACTCCAAATGAAATTTCTGTTTCGTTTTTGTTAAATTATTTCGCATAAATTCTGCATTAATTAATAAGAATAACACTATTTGTCGTCAGATAATATTTAGAATGTAATTTATTCAACTACAGATCTTTCGTACGCTTATGCAATTCCAAGTTAACATTATTACATGATGTTTTTACATTTAAACAAAGATAATTGGTGTGTAAACGAAAAATGACATACATATTAATTAGACATCTAAAATTTATTAACGAATGAACACTTTCTGTTAAGTAAACGTAGAAAACTTCCTCGATTACGCAAAGATGCAGTACAGTTTCGCTCTACTTATGCAATAGTTGAAATTTATATCAAGTTCTATTCCCAGGGGCTATGTAGATGGTTCCCCTGTTTTCCCATTGCCATGTAGTTCGCAAAAGGGGCCTAGAAATTTACTTGGAAGATATCGCAATGGCTCCAATTGTATGTTATAAATTCTAAAGCTACACTTTAATTACGAAACGTATTATTGAACTAGCACGTTTCCTGTAAACATCTCCTTTTAAGTTACCGAAAATAGTCAGCCTTTTATTTAAATATCTATATTTAATTTAGATAATAAACAAGAGGGAGATTAGATTGAAATGCAAGATTTTCTGAGAGGTCGCCGATCTAAAAGGTTACAACATTGTGGGTAGCGTGTATTTAGGCAACATCTGTCCAAATTAAACAATTACGACTTTTTTATAAATCCGGTTGTTTTAAATTAGTGTAAAAACATAATTATGGTAAAAATAAGAGGTTAATTAAGAAGTAGTAGTGGGTTTGATTTGTTGCATAATTTATACGGGAAGTATGGTATGAAGGCATTGTTAAACTGAATCAGTTACATCATCATTTAACTTGATTAACCTTGGTTAAAAATTAGGTCTCTAACATTTTTTGGACGTTCGTCACGAATTGGGATGTTTTACAACGTATTTTAAATGATACTTAAAAAACAATTGTTTTTCAAGGAAAAAAACTCAGTCCAGCTTTACCAAAATTATACGCAACCTTGATAGACGACCGCTTATAGTAAGAAATGTTCTAACAATAGATATGGCGCAGTAAAATTGACAAAGATAAATCTAAACATGTTCGGTAATACATTCGACCTTCATTTAAAATAAAGGAAGTACGCTTGTTACAGTTTTGCTTGAGTTCCTTACAATTTGGAATATGCAAGGCGAAGTCTGTCATAATTTTTGATAATTTTATTATTTTAATTTAAGTTCCCCTAAAGATTTTATTTGAATTCTGAATTTAGACTCACTTTCGTGCAAAAAACACACGTTGACAATAACGATATGTGGTTTTTACATGTTAAATAACGATTATTATCATGTAGAAATCGATGTGATTTTCATAAACCAATTACATACAACAGAAAATTAACAACAATGAAGTTAATCATTCAGATCTCGGAGCCACCGGTAGCACCCTCCTTAATTTGTTATTGATGGAGGTACATTGTAACATTATCAGCGTCTGATTTAGTACGATATTGCTGTAAAATAGCGTTTAGTGTTTTCCTCTTTCCCATATTCAATTGTTCATCGTGTTATGCGCGAGCTGGCATTGCCATGATGTAGAATGATGCGCCGTTTTTGGCTTTTTTCTTCATTTCGTCGATGACTCTCGCCAAAGAAATTGTTGTTATAGCATTCAGCGTTAATTGTCCTTCGACCCCCTAAAAGTCTAAAGGAACGGTTGCGAAGTGTTAGTACGACCGAAGAAACAAGCGATCATTTCCTTGGAAGTGGAGTTACGAAAATCGTAAAAAATCACCAAAGAAAATTTCCATTTTTGAGAAAATTACGAACTTCAAACGCTGACTGTCAACAAATTAGTCTATCAAATGTCAACATCTAAGCCGCTGTTGATTTAACAACTAAAAAGGTAAAATTTGAGGAATATATAGATGACATATGTATTTCAATAACCGCTATCTAGTGATCATTCGTAACAATACAAAAGATAACCCTCGTAATAATCATAGGTGAAAAATATCATTCGGATAGATCCGTTTTAAAGTGTTTGATTTCAAAAAGTAACTCAAGATGTAGCGTCTTTCAGAAAACTCTAAATATCGTTTTACGGTTCCTTTGATCCACAGAGAAAGATTTGATAGGAATATCACGTAATACGAGGTTCTTTCACTCTGTTCTCCAATGGCATAACTGCTGAATTATTGCTATGCCGCAAAGTCACCAAGTTACTAACCAGATATTGGCAGCTCTTCCAAATCGTTTTTTTTTCCGCCAGAGTACTATGATATTGATTTATAGTTCTAGTAATATTACTAATTCTTACTAATTGACATCAACAGTTTGACATCTTATTTGAATTCAAAATTTTTCAATAAAAGCGGAATGTGTTTGATCACGTCTGCCTGTTTCATACCATAATACATTAGTAATACGGCAATCATACTACGAATGGACAATAAACCTTCGGCAACAGCGTGAAAGAACTCTTGCATACACTGGACACTGCCCAGAAGCAAGTCGGTTAGGAACTATAGTTAATAGTGGCAACTGTTTCACAGTCACATAACATTCTCGTCACTAACGCTTCAAATTAAAAAGAAACATAAATTAATAACACTTTCACAAATGAACTATCACGTTAATGTTTATGGCCGATTACAAAATTTTAGTAGAAATACTACAAAAGCGGTTACTTTCTTATTGCGATAAACCTTTTCAAATAAGGTAAAGACCGCATGAACATATTTTAATCAAGCAAAAGGATCGCCGTTGAAATTAAAAAATTTAATATCATCAGATTACCTGATCAAGCTTTTAGCGGTAAACTTTCTAACTTAACTAAAAACATTTACAACTAGTAAAGCGTATAAAGTAAGTAAACGTATAAGGTAATTCAAGGCATGCAATGGTTTCCTTAAGTCGGTAAATTGACTGTTTCTCGAAGCGATGGCGATAGTGTCTATGTGCAATAAGGGAGTTCGCCGACAAATGTAATTGCAATCGTATACACTGCACTACACAAAGCGTGGTTTATTGTGTACGTGTAACAATTAAATGATGGTTGAATTTAAACTTGTTAGTTTACGAATCGTTTTGGAATACTTATTAAACTAATAAAACGCTGAAAGTCGCCAACGAACAAGAAAAACTGTCTCCTAAGAATTCTCAATGGCTAGGGTAATTCAAGTAAAGAAATAGAGCCAGCTTGAGCCAGCATGGAAACAGTTGGGTACATTTTTACGACTTCATTAATGCAAGACTGCTTTTTAGATACAACCGAAAATGGGGTGTTGAAATTAAAGTGCAGATTAAAAAGCGGAGTGGTTCACATTACAGGAACCATCTAAGGGAAATGTTTCCAAACGCAATTGAACATAAAATACAAACTAAAACACGCGGCAAGGAAATTTTCGTTTTAAAATGAATCTCTATTGTAACGCACATTTATAGGGCAATATTAAGAATTTCCAGGGAGTTTTAATATAACGAAGGCCGTACGAAACAAATTAGGCACACTTAATCGGCCATTTAAGAAAATTGGCGAATTTTGGGTTGAATAATTCAAGGCTTTACCTTATCTTTACGCCAACGTCGACGTTCTGCTATCGAGAAGGTTTTTCCAAGTAAAAGGATGTGAAAACTCACCTGAAATAAAATACGCTCGCGCTATCTAAATCGTTTCTACTATCTATACAAAAGTAATAAAGTATACGCAAACTGCTAATTGGCTTTGTTAAAATCCAGTAAATGTTCTCGATTAACGGAATTAACAAAATTAGAATTTGGGCGAATAAACTATTTCCCGGAAAATGGAAAACGATCTCACATTCTAAAATCTATGCAGGCAGGCAATTAACACATATAAATCACTTTTTACAATCTGGCAACGAAGACAGTATCGGATACGTATGCAAATACGTGTAACAGGCGCTAATCTCGCCAGTGGTGTACGAAAGATCGTTAGAAAAAAGAAGGTCGACACGTACAATTATATATCGAAGCTTTATAAATGCAATTTTGTATCTGCCGGTTCATTCTTATTCCGGTAATGTTTCGTAGAGTCGTTCCGCTCAGCCTGCGAGCTTACATTTCTCGAGATCTCTTGTGATAGATGCCCGCCGCTGTATGTTCAAAATTGCTAAAATGCAATGTTCAGCACTTTCAAACGCCGAATGATCACACAGCCCATGCATCTCAACGCATATATTAAAATACTTTTATAAAATACCCTTTGTTACAGACTCTTCACCATTATATGAAAAAGAAAGGAGATTATACACATACTATTGCACATGAACTCGATATCTGCTTGGCTACAAAGGAATTAATTATGTTAAGATAAAATTGATTTTCGGGAAGCTAACACACGCTCTGTAAGAATGCCTAAACAAAGCCACTTGTGTAGCGCTAGAAACAACCCATTACGACGTCTGGGTTGTCGCGACGCCTAGTCAGTTAGACGCCTAGCAAAAAGGAGCTTCCCGAAAAGTCGTAGAATCATCCCGGGCAATTCAAACTGCTCAGTTATCGTTGTAACTTAAGCGGCAATTTTCCAGTTTAATAAAGAAGACAGTAACAAAAACGATTACCAAACGAATTTTCAACGTAAAGATAAACGAAAAAATTAAGAAAAAACGAAAGTGGCTAAAAAAATAAATCTTTAAATTATATTTTATCATTCCTATAACGCATCTATAAAGCATAAATGTAATCAAAGTCGATGTTTACAACTAAAGCATTTGAAATTGAAAACCAAAAGTTTTCAACACATAAATCAATGTCATTCCTTTCTGTTCAGTGGATATAACAAAGTTTCAATTTCCCGAATCGAACAGACATTAAGATTTGATTTGGGTTTCGTATTCCGCTCAGGAAAGATAACGTCAACGTCATTGGTATATTCGCGATGCTACTTACATGCTACAGTTAGCTAAAGCAACAAAAAGTAATGGAAAATTATGCACAAAAGAATGAAGTGAAACTTTCATTGATGTAGATAGTAAAGTCATTTAGTAACGAATACAATTGAAAATAAGGGAAACCCGAACGAATGACAAGTATACCATATGGCACGAAAAGAAAAACAAAATAACCCTCCAATCTGTTCATATAATTTGATGTTTATGAAATGCATAAATTGAATTCAGCGTATCTTTTAGAGATTGGTTCGCTTTTCAGATTCAAGTACCACATTTATGAGTCCATATAGCAAACGGGGCGCTTGCAATATGACAGACAAAATGTCTATGGACGAGAAATAACTGAAAGTAAAATTGCAAAAACAATGTGAATTTCAAGGAAGACCGAGCAAGCAATTTGGTTCAAACTTCTTGGCGACGTTGCCTGTCCTAAAACAAAGGTTGTTATAACTAATAAAAAGCTCTCGTTTACTAGAAGATGTAATTTTTTTGAAGTTATCAATAGAAAAATAACAATAACTATCCGTGTAACTAAGTAATTACAAAATAAATCTGAAAACGGTTCTTCCAGATTACAAAGATCCGCAGAGAACGTCAAATTAAGCTGAACGTAAAATGTTAATGGCAAATCGCACGAACTTATTGTTCATTTAATTTGGAAAAAAACTCACGAAAACTCTTAGCATTGACTTTCAATACGATTAAATGATTCCATTTAATCTTAGGTGAATAAGCGAATAAAAAAGGTAGAGGGTAGAAACATTCGCCATTCCTAAGTTATTTTCGTTCAATAAACAAACCTCGAAGCTATTTTACGTTATTGTAACATATATTCCTCAACTGGAACAGTGTCGTGTTTCGTACATTCATATAAAATTTACTAATAAGCTGAAATCGCTATAGTAAGTATTCATATCAACATTAATTTCGTACTCGCATAGCATTGACTCAAAAGTGTGCGTGCAGACTGGTTTGCATATACTTTATGGATGATAAATGGTTTTTGAATGATGAATATGTTAGCATGAAACAGAACAGTTAATCGGTTCAAATCATAATATTCGAACGGATGGCTTTGGCCAATTTTTAGTAGTCATGTCATTTAAAAAATGCTAAAATTAATGAAACTTTCTGAATGCTCGCCGCACACTAACAATAATGCTAAATCTGATATAACTATTTCGAGGTGCAATTCTGTGCAATATTTGACATTGATGCTATTGCATAGAATTTATACGATGCGAATCCCAAAATACGGACTGCTGCGTTTTTGGTCGTTTTGGTTGACTTTCATCCTTCGCTATACACCGAGCTGACGACAGTCGGCTGATTCGATTCTATAGTGTAATGGTGGATCCATCGGTATGTGTCACATGAATTGCAACAGAGCTTTCGCATACCCCAATACTTGTGCAAAATTTGAACGGTTGTTCAACGATTCAGTGTGATTTAATAGCCGCATTTGGGCGTCCAGAGCGTTTATTATCGTTTGTGTCTGTACGAGGGCGTTTGAATTTCGCAAACCAACGACAAATGGGCGCTTTCGACGGAGTAGGTTTCATATAACAGTTTTCACGCCATTCTTTGTAACGGTATTTTTTCTAATCAAATTATAGCGTTGTATCAATATGGGCAACTCGTTTTTTTCCATTGCTATGAAAATATCAAAAGATGACCTTCAATATATCGATGACTACTGGTCGAAATGTACTCAAATTACACGTACCGTTTGATGGTTGACACTAAGTAAAAATTGTATGAATATCTTATTCGTTCCCTGCTATGTGCCAGTTTCGGAGGCTTATGTCCATTTTCACCATACAAATTAAGTAATGCTTAAACTTAGGCAGAACTTAAATGCTATGGCAACGATTATTGAGACAATGGTTGCCATGGTATTTAAGTTCTGCCTAAGTTTAAGCATTACTTAATTTGTATGGTGAAAACGGGCATTTGTGTATAGATAGATTTTTCTTGTGTAAATGCCAGAAGTTGTTCTTATTTTGTGGTTGCTCTGACTGAATTTGGTGCACAAAAATTGATCACTGAATTTCCTACTCATTTCAGACTTGTCAAGGCACAAATTTCCAATGAAGCAAGTGGTATATTTTAAATTACAAGAACAGATAGTGATTTTTACAAAAAATGTTTTTGAAAACAAAGTGTGCTCCTACTAAAAACAGAAACTATAGATTGCGATTATAGCACTTCAACAACATCGCCAGCGCGTTCTCAACATTATAATATCCATGAACGTATAAGTTTTTAGAGTGACAATGCAGTGCAGCCAACATTGGGAATCTCTCGCTTATCTACCTGGGAGTTCTTCATTTAGACCATCCCCTCTTTCAGTAAAAGATTACGCTATTGTACATCCTCTTGCTCATCACGATAAGGTGGAAGGACGTAAGACAATTAGGGAATAAAATTCGTAGTTGGATTTCCACCTCGGATTAGCACGTAATCGGGTCTTTAATTTTTGACATAACTGTCAATGTCAATCGCTACTCATCAGCGGTACGAAATTAGTTTCCTTCCAGGCTGCGTGCATTAGAAATGTTCAAACCACACACGGTTTAAGCAAAATGAAGGTGCCATCCACATATTGCCAACGTAGTAATGGACTTGTTGCGCTCATTTTCCGTTACTCCACCGCTCACTTCGGAGTCATCAGTGTGGCCATGGAGAGTTGATGAAGTGCATATTTTAAATTGTAGTTACCTATATGTAGACTTACCACCACCCCCACATCTGACCGGCCCAAAATGCCAGACTTACCTTCGGTATCATAAAAATCATATGAAAAAAAAACAATTTTTCATTTGGAAATGACTTGACCAAAACGGTCGCTAGCTCTTATAGTCTATTACTGTTTGGTGGGTAACGTTATTTACGTGGTCCGGACGAAGCAAAATCAAATTATTTCCCAAAGAACTTCGCTAGATTCCATTCATATCTGATGTAGTTATACAGGGTGAGTTTTTTTTCATTATTTGTATGGGGATCTCGGAAACCATAAGAGTTACACATTTGCTTAAATGGGGAAAGATTTGCTTCTTTGGAAGACTAATCCAGATACGCTTTTGTTGATTTAAGAAAATGCATGACTTACTAGATATTTGTCAAAAAGTAAAATTCTCCAAAATCGTTTCAGCCCTTTAATTCGTTTATTTCTCAAGATAGATAAAAATTGTTCAAATACAATTTGTAGATACTTTTGTGCCGAATAACGTCACCGTACTAGTTTTTTAATTTTGCTTAGCATTTTGAGGTTATGAAGCAAAGTTGAATTTTTTAAATGGAAACAATAGTTGGCTATGACGTATTTTAATAGTGCATTTTTTTCTGATATTTATCAAAATAAGTGATACAACCCTTACATCATTACAATCAGAAAAAAATGCACTATTAAAATACGTCATAGCCAACTATTGTTTCCATTTAAAAAATTCAACTTTGCTTCATAACCTCAAAATGCTAAGCAAAATTAAAAAACTAATACGGTGACGTTATTCGGCACAAAATTATCTACAAATTGTATTTGAACAATTTTTGTCTATCTTTAGAAATTAACGAATTAAAGGGCTGAAACGATTTTGGAGAATTTTACTTTTTTACAAATATCTAGTAAGCCATGCATTTTCTTAAATCAACAAAAGCGTAACTGGATTAGTCTTCCAAAGAAGCAAATCTTTCCCCATTTAAGCAAATGTGTAACTCTTATGGTTTCCGAGATCCCCATACAAATAATGAAAAAAAACTCACCCTGTATATCTGTCTGTGGTCGTGTTTAGATACATTATTGTATGCTACACGTAGACAATAATTTTACTAAGCGAGATAACATGGACTCTGTCTATCCCCTATTTATTTCTGCAATTTGCTAGTATGTTCCTTTTCATAGAGTTATCTTGGTTGACATACTTCATAATTCCACTAGCTAATTATGCTGATACAATGACTACGTCACAGTTGTAGCGCCCAAAAGTTACTTTCCATTCTTGCTTTCAAATTGCACCCCCTGCGTTCCCTTTTGTTGTCAAAAGGGAAGGAGAAAAATGTTCACGCAAACGATACTGAACTTCCTAGTCCCAATTGACTGAACATAATTCAGTTATTTCCAGCAACACCAGTCAAAGAATTTTGACGCTTATAGTTAAAAGATAACGGAGCCACAGACCACACGTCACGAACATCAATGAGGTTTTGAAGCAGATTCGCCCGGACCGTGTAATACCCATAACAGTTGACAGTGTAACTAACCTCAGGATTTAACCACTCTTTCTCTTGACTTTGTCGTCCATTTTTTTTAATTTGGTGGATGTTCTGGTAACTGGTTGTTGCAAATGGTGGAGGTTTAGGTAAACGGGTTGTGTACGTTTGAGTTGGTTTATTTATTTCTTTATGTTTTAGTTATATAAAACAATAAATTACAATTGCCCTTTTAAATTTAAAGACAATCAAAGATAGACACTACTTACTTATAGCATGTATATACGTAGTTGCATAAATTACCATTAGATCATTATCATTACAGTTGCTAATACGTAGATATAGAAATTCGCCACATCCCTCAACAAATATAATAACAACAAGAAAAAACTTGCCGATTCAATTGTACAAAAGTAAATCAACCCGGGGTTAGATTGCAATATGTTTGAGCTTTTCATGAATCATTTTCGATAAATTCAAGATTAATTATGCAACTAAATTCTTTAGAATCATAACGTTCAAATAAATTTGTTACTCCCCAACGGCCTCGAGTTAAGGACCGTTCATTAAGGGCGTAAACTACAAAAACATCTCGAACGTGATCCGACGGACTTTGCATGAATGAACTCGATGGTTATGAAGTTTGGGGATCCATGATAAATAAAACATGTGCGAAGCAAAGGACATCAATTAATGGAAACATAAAGCCCCTCAACATGTAATTACGGCACGATTATTTTATTTTTGGAATTTGATTTGATAAAACATATGAAAACAAATAAAAAATCGAAAAGGATAAAGGTGAACGGAAAATGTAATGAAATTAAAATTCGTTTTAATTAGAACGATAGTACGTACAAAAAAATTAAAGGTTATATAATTTTTTCTCAAAACCAACTAAAAGGTAAATAAATCTGTATTGTTCTGGTTTTGCAAACCCTTTAAACATTGCAGGTAAACTATTAAATTAATAATATGACGAGAAGTAACCAACCAACAACCCTTGCTATCTGAATAAAGTATGAGGCTTTGTGCATACCCAACCTTTAGTATCAACATCATAAATACTAATAATAACCAAAGAGTATCCTCTGGTTTCATTTCTGAAAGTGTAAACGTAATAGATTTCCCCTAAAAATAATTATTAATATGGTATAAAAGCGTATGAAGGGTGTGAAAATCGAAATAATGAACAACGCGAGCGCTTAATATTAAGTTCACAACTACTAAACTTATTCTTCCAAAATGTGGTTATAAATTATAGAAATCAAATAAATTTCTGACAAATCTACCTACCACTTATTATTAAATTCCGTTGTTTCCGCTTCTCCAAGCGTCAGCCCGTTGGAAAGCTTTAATTGTTAAAGTGGATTATCCACGGACGAGCTCGGATGTGCCAACAATTTCATTAAAAGTACCGATAGGAATATGACTATTAAAATTTAATAAAGCGCGCAGTCCAAAATACCTAGAGAAATTTTTAGGGAAAAAATAGATAGCAAACGGCCAATTTCTGGTGCGCATTAATTTACCATGTCATTAAGAATTTCGCTGAAATGCAATTTTATAATTATTCAAGTTTATACACAGCCGAAATTACCAAGTGGTTATTCCTAAACTCAATTAAACATAAAACCATGGGCGGCATGTTATTATTCCATTACTCAACAGCAATTAAATACCATTATTGAAACAATGATTAAAATTAACGAAGTAAAAGGGCTAAAGTGAAATTATTTCTCTTGTTAGTCATTTGAATTTATTAAGTTTTATAAAAAGTTCGCTTGAACTGTAACTGTTTTGCATTACCTCATTTAGGCAAAAAGTAGAACAGAACCGTGCTTATATTTCTTCTAGTTACGCGTACGTATCGATTAAATAGCGAAGAAGTCAATAGAAAAACCAAGAATGTTCCAACTCACGATTGAAAGAACGCATTTACAAACATATGAACAAATATATCAGATCTTCAAAGAAAGAGCTAAGACAAACAGGCAACATTAAACCGAATACGTAGGTCGCCTGCAATAGAAGACGAAGAACGCAGTTATTAGATTTCCAAGCAAACAGTTCAAGAAACAGCTGCGAGGCGACGCTCCTAATGGCGCGGGTACCCCTTCAGGCATCGCGGCGCCTTTCCTATCGATTGATACCTGCTACACATTACACAGCGAATATGCGGGGAGGATATCATTCGATTCGATCTCATGAATTGAAAGATTTAAAAGTATTACCCACTTATACATTATTGAACCATTGCAACATATCTTCTATAATTCCTTTAGATCCACATTTTTATTCGTCTATATACAAATTCGGATTGGAAAAATAATCCCATAAAAATCTAGCGGCGCTTATACAAAAAAAAAAGTTTCATATGAATTTCATATAACTATAATATAAAATGTAACCTTCCCTGTTAAACATTCGTTAATAAAACGAATTTATTTATACGCGAATATTGATTTCTCTGGTTTTATCGTATGTCTACATCATTTTCTTTGAAAGTAATCAAATTTAGGATGGAGTTCAGGTTTTTCGGTAAATAGCATTTAAAAACTCTCCTTCTCGACAAATTTATTTATGTAGCTAATTTTTATTACCTACCTAGAAAAGAAATGTAAGCAAAAAATTATCCAATGACCACATATTATTTATGTGCACTTAAAGAGATTTCGGGTCGGTAGCTTTGAATAGAATTTCGAATTCAAAATGTTAATAGAACAACGCTAATGAAGAATTCCACCTTGGTGGTACAAAATTACGTAAGTTTTTCATTGTTCAAGGAATCCAATTAAAATAGCATAAGTTGCGTCTGCAACAATATGCATTTCCATAATACATATCAAAATACATAATTCTCGTCGTACTTTCTCACAGAGTAATTGTAACAGCAAACGTCTAATTAGTCAAGCTGAAAGTTGAGAACATAATGGCTATTGCGAACTAACAAAGCGCGAAACGGTTCACAATTACAATACTCGGAAACGTAGGTAAAGAAAACAATATCAATTCTGAATAAAGCTTCTCTAAATGACAAATGCAAAATGAGAGAAACAATGATGCAGGAAAATGTAGGAAATATGTCAAATTCGATTATTTTCCCCACAATCCGAATCACCGGTTTGAATAATCAAGATGTTTTGCTTTCCAATTTATATAATAAATTTGTTTCGCTTTAAACGTAATTCTCAGAGTTCGGCAACACCGTCATTCGTCAATAAATGATTAAAAATGCAGTAGGTAACGTAGTTATTTGGTTTAAAAGCACATAATATTGGGTTTTGGTTTTGGCCAGTAATGAATATGAATTAACTAACTGCGGTAATAAAAAAAATCTGTATTACGTACATTCATTATCTATTTAGTCAATTGCATGTACAGTAAAACCTCGATATAACGGACTAATTGGGGGGAGGGGGTGTCCGTAAAAGCCGAAAGTCCGTTATATAAAAATAAGTTTAAAATTTTGAACGTACCATTCAATCAATTTCATGCTATATACTTATAAATTTATTATTTATTATTATTTTTAAATCAAAAAACCTACGCCAAGCAAGTAAGTAAGCATTATTCTCCGCGTTATCAACCGGCCGTACTGAAAACGCTGAAATCGCAAGAAACGTAGGTCAATGTACAGTAAAAGGAAGGTAATCCGTTTGAACTAAGGAATGAAACGGACGCTTAATTACATTACGTATTTTTATTTTTATTTTCTTGAAATAAATTTGTGTTTTTGTAGTAAAATTTCTTCTTTTATGTATAACATCAACAGGACTTTTTAAATTTTTTACCGGATTTTTTGTCCGTTATATCCGAAGTCCGTTAAATAGAGGTCCGTTATATCGAGGTTTTACTGTATTTGCCTAACAAAAAGCGACGATAAAGATTATCTGCTACTTGAACTGCTATAAAAACTGATTACGTTAAATTTAATAGTGTGTACTCAAAGTCATGGTAATTACGGTATGATACTGAAGGAGAAATGAATGTACAAGGGTACTGAGGAAGAATTGCGCTCCATTTTATTACATTCTGATGGTAATATTACTTGTTGAGTGTAATATGGTTGAACTACACAACAATTACCTAATATTCAGTTATGAATGTAATAGAAAGTTTCACCCCTATAGGAAAATTCACTAAAACCACAGAAATGAGTCCTGGCGGGCAGACGAATATTTATGCAAGCAATAGAACATTCTACTGCTTCAATTTCGCTAAAAGTTGACCACAAAAAAACAAGCTTTGGAAATAAAAATTTATGAATAATTTTGGGAGGGAAATGAGTGGAAGCGTGTTGTCAAAATGATTCCCAACTAGGCAAAACCATCAAATTTATTTATTTCGCATCGTGTTGTTTTTTTTTTTTATAGAAATCGGTACCTATTTTTTAAACAAAACTGTCCCAACGATTTTGGACAAAATAATCAAACCGTAGAAGTTAGTTCTCTTCACGGACAACGTGTTTGGTCTAATATGGCGGACTTAATCTGAAGCCAAAAACATCAAACAGAATTAGTGAATACAAAGATAGACGTGTAGAGAATTTGACTCCAGTCTGTTTACGACGATTCAGTTGTCAAAATTACTCTTCAGGAAATAATGCATGCGATTCCCCTGAACACATTCCAGGTACTTCTCCATCTACTGCAAACAGTTTCAGCTCTCTATGACAAATCCAGGCAAAGTAGACCAAACTGCAGAAATAGGTGAGACGGGCGAACAAAGCAAAATTAAAGTAGAAAACTACGACTACGACTTGCCTTTTCATGTTCTAGAAGCCTCTTACAGTGGATCTATGTAAGCTCGCTTCCCAGTAGTTTGCAAAGCAATATTTATATGATGTGAAGAAAACTATTGCACGAACGTAATGCAAGACAGTTACAACAGTGATGATGTATTTAGCTATTCGCCAATTGAAATTTACACATCAATAATGCTAAATTACCTACTCAATGGAAGATAACCTCTGCTAATAGATTTAAATAAAACTGTTGATAGCTTTATGGGGATTTTACAGATTGCATCAGTAGAGCATAGAGAAAATTCTTTCGTAGACTATTGAACTTTAACATTAATTGGTTAATGATGAATAAAAAGTGCGATAAAAAGTAAACTACATAAATTATATGCAAATTACCGTGATAGTGATTTCCGCAAAGGGCAAAAAAAAACTAAGAGATGAGTGGAATAAAAAAAGGAAGAAAGTTCAATAACCACTGCAACAATCATTCATCCAACTCATTTTCTACATTTTCCACTGTAGATACTCTAAAGCGAACTTGATCAAATTCCAAGGTAAAACAGAAAATAAATGATGGCAGGCTTTTATAAATTATATTTATACATGGGGAAGGTTTTTGTTAATTTACAACTCATTGACTACTTACCTTTTTTTATTCTTTAAAAGTCAACAAATGAACCATAATGGTATTTAATCTTGTCTTTTGTTGAAATTGCTTTTATATTATAAAAGTATATGTTGAGGGTTAATAAAGGTAAAAAAGTTACTGCCAAAAAGTAATTCTATACTATTCTCATAAAAAGTATAATCGCCTTAACATTTGAAGTCGCATGTTCTGCTAGTGTTGTGTTGGGAAGTTCTGGTTTTTTAAAAATTAATATAGAATTCTTCCCTTAAGGCAGGGATGCCCAACCCGTAGCCCGTGAGCCACGTGCGAGCCACACGTGGCTCGCGGCAAATATTGCTGTGGCTCTCGGGCATGAAATGTCTAAAAAATTATTGCTCTACAAAATATGTACAATAGCGCTGTTAATGGCCATAGTTGTTCAAACATTTCTTTACCCAAGAAAGTAAGGAGGGGGAGTCATTATAATATAATATAAGAACATCATCTGCGATAAAACAATATAACAACTCCTGCTCCTCATTGGCAACGCATCGGATGGACACTGATTTGATATAGACACAAGAAAAATTGACTTATTAGCTCCAGCATATACTTTACCAAAGGAGAGTAATACGAGAGGTCATTGAGATCGAGAAATAACCAGATTCGTTAAATAAGAGAAATGATGCAGTCAGGATTCCACCTATATGGAATATGTGTATAAGGAAAATAAGATAAATAAAAAAAACCGCATATGTTGATACTGTGAATTCACCAGTGGCGTAAATAGGATTTGAATTTGGGGTGTGATGTATCTGACACCACGAGGGGTATGCAAAACCTTGAAGGGGTGAGGGGGTCCTCCCCCGGAAAATATTTTCTTTTTCGAATTATTATTAGCCTCTGGGCGGTGATCACCCTGATCACTCCCCTTACCCACGCCACTGGAATTTACCAATATCTCCCATGACTCGAAACGTTGATTGAAAACGCTCGAAGTAAGAAACGAATGACAAATTTCTAAATCTGGTTAGGTAGGTATATAAACTCAAAAATGATATCTTGATGAAGGAAGTGCAGTATACTTCCGAAACGTAGAATTTTATTAATTAAATTACACGAGATGAACTCTAAAATGAATTTTAATGTATGTGGCTCGCCAAAAAATTTTAAAACTTAAGTGGCTCAAGCTAGGTTAAAGGTTGGGCACCACTGCCTTAAGGTATTATTTAGTCTGGCCAATGTAGGTAGCAGGACAATTTTGACAGTTAATTTTATATACATATAAGGCTGGAGTTATCTAAATAGTAAGGTTTGACTTTTATGTTGGAGAAAATTTGTTGTATACTGTATGTATTTGTATTTTTTTTAATTCTTTCTTTAATTGTAATGAAAGTGGTAGTATGAAAGGGAAGGTAATTCGATTGAGTGTTGAGTTTAACGTTGTGCTATTATTTGTATTATGAGGTTGTCTTTGTTTGTGATGTATTAAATTGTTTCTGTGGTATTAATGTTTTATTCGTTTATTCACTGAATTGGCTTGGGTAATGGTTGTTGTTTTTACCAAAAATATTTATAATCTATAAAAGTATATCTTGAACGGTTCTAGAGGGAGAGGAAACTCCTTCAAGTTTTTATGACACTTACAGTACCTCCGTGTCAAATCAGGTAGTAGAATAATCCCAAAATCAGTACGCCCTGTCACGTGGTCTTTGCCAGTAATTGAAATTAAAATAATCAGTTTCTTATTTCCGACCAAAAGCGCAATAGACACATTTAGAACTATAAAATTTTTATTTTAAAAAATTTTTAACGAAGCTTTTCAGATTTACAGCTACAACAGCAAATGTCACGTAACAGGACGTTCTTATATTGAGATAATTCTAATAAGCTATCACATACGGTGTACCTCAAGGCAGATTTTGCGTCCGTTATTATTGAGCGATTTTTGATAACAGTTCCACACTGTTTTGGCAGAGATTAGTCGTTAGTGAACCTACCAAAGTATTTCTTTTGAAATAGCCTGCGAAAAAATTTACAAAATAAACAGTAGCTATTCATTTTTTTATAATTTTCAAGATACGACAACAATGAGAAAGGAAGTAAGGCGTTATTCTTTTTTTGAATTTATCATGCTTCATACTACAGCAAGTATTCTTTCATTTGAACATTTTCTTATGTCACAACGGATAATTTACAATTTAGTCGATATGGAGCAGTTTTTCAGAGCTCATTCATTTATTATTCATTAATTTGTATATTTAACATGCCAATTTAGGCACAACTGCTTTGAAATAACATAATTGATAGTAGTTTTCACTTGAGTAATAACAACTTCCCACACCAATATCAAATGCAGGTCGTGAAGACAATATTAATGTAAATAAAACTGTAATTAGTAGAACATATGACGTTTCAGTATGTACATTTGGTAATGTAGCAAATCATTGGAAGCATCATCAAAAGCAAAAGTGAAAAAGCGAAAATGAAACAAATTAAAGAAAATGAAGCGTAGGCTTAAAAGAGCACAATGAAATTTGTCATGAAAGGGAATTATCATTGGGAAAATTCAAGAAAATATTTTCACCACCACACCACATGGTCCATTCTGCAAGCGAACCCTGAAATTCATATGCATAATAAAGTTACAAAATATGTAGTTAATATGCATACTGACAACAAATAATCAAGTGGTATTTATTACAGGTGGCACGTATAATATTGACATTTTAAAAACAAGGCGCGCCGTTTTTGCACCTCAACACAGCAGACGCCGCCGTAGCGTAGCTAAACATATGTTTTTAATCTTACCTACAGAAAATTGCCTAATAGCATCACAATTTGTTTTTCGGAAAAATATTATTGAACATATTTTTTCACTTTATATATCAGAATTGTAATTCGTCCTATATCATCTAATGACCTAGTACAAACAGTGCCAATAATAGGAATAACATTTCTATAAAAAAAATAATTATTCAGTGATGTTGATTTGCAAGTTTCTTATAATAAATTATTAATCCCAATATAGATTAGATATAATTGAAGGATAACAAAAAATGTGATAACAAACGCGGCAGGACTATAAAATGTTAGGCACGTCCATCGACAAAACTAACTTCAATAAATTGCAGAAAAGAGCGCACCAACATTAAGAAAATGGCCAATTGTTTGGTCCATTTATGACGACGAATTCGGAATAAATATGAATGGCAAAAGAAGGATAAAGCAGTTGTAGTCAGTAAAATAGCAATTTTAGTCAATAAGATATTGAATTATTAACAAAGAACTAAAATGTAGGTCGACTATTGAATAAAGCTTCTGGAATTTGACGTATACTATAAAATATTACGATAAGCCTACTATTAACTCTTTTCGCGAACGGACATCTGTTGTTGACCAACGCTTAAAAAAACACCTTTTACGTAGAGTAAAAGGAAGGGGGTCATCAAGTTCTCTCACTTCGCAGCGTGTAAACAACGGAAATATGTAAGCAAAGGGTGGCGAACAAAGCCCAGCATCCCTATAGAGTCAAACTTGTACGGATGAACTAACGAAAAGAGACTCTGGGAAGGAAATTTTGTTTTGAATACCCTTATTTGTTGTAAAATTATATATACGCGTTTTTGTGAATTTGTATAACAGATTTTTATTTTATGTTTGTATTTTATATCTTCGTACTTCAAAGGACATCTTGAAATAAGAATAACAAAACTTTTCAAAAGCATCTTCATTAAGGAAAACTAACTCGATTTCTTTTACAAACTTATATGAATACATTAACATAGCATTAAGGAGAGAGATTTCAGTCAATTTGAAGAACGATTACAAGAATAATTCGACATGAATGATTTAGGTTTATGTTACAATTAACTTGTATTGTCATACAAGAATTGATTTGATACATTTAAAATAAGTTATTCGTGACAGGAACGCTCCTATGAAGAAGTCCAATGTTCTCGAAGCGAAACTCCTACGGAACGCTATTGATGGCTATGAATTATGATTATTCATGAAGATAAGAAGGTGGGAGAGATGGGAGGTTAACGATCCTAACCTGAGTGGTTTCTTTGCACTATGTAACTTTTAGCTTTGCTATTTATAGGTAATTCGATGCAAAAAAAAAGTTAAAATCGTGATTGATATTTTTATAGCACAGAGTGATTCCTTTCTAATGCAAATTTATAATTTTATGACGTTTATAACTGCACGAAGTTACGTAATTTGAAAGCAACTCTTGCAAATCCGATCGTAATGTCTTTTTATGATGAAATTTCGCGCCTTCTTATGGTAGGTATTTGAGTGCATTGCTTTACTAGACTGACCTTCCTGAGCCGGTTCTTGCGTCCTCGCAAGCCGTAGGCTATGCGGACATCCGAGCTCACGTCCAAGGCTAATGTCTACCCAAGCTACTATATTCTATGTCATGATGTTACTAGGCTAAATGTACTACATACAATTTCAAAACCTCATTGCAGTTCGGTTTCCTTAAAAAAAAACCCTTACACTCGGAAATTATCTTTTCAAAGTTTCCGTGCTCATTTTTTACTCTGCAAAAATTAAATAAGACCACGGTAATTTTTTTAATCTAAATTTATCGTAATTTAGAAAACGTTTCGCGCTAACGCGGCGGGAAGAAAATGCCAAAGTAATATGCCTCGCATAAATACTGGTTTGTTCTCGTACCTTTTGCTATAGCTTTAAAGCCCACGTAATATAAACAGCCCACTCTTTTGCATTAGATTAGTTCGTTCTCATATTAACCTTGTGGCGATGCTGTTAGTAACAAATTTCTGTTCAAGAAAAAGTACATACCACTGCATCAAATTGAATATCTCTAATTTTCAACTGTAAATTAACTATTTCTAAAAAACTTTCAAAAACCGCACCGCTAATCCACACTAATTAAGGACAACGCTATTACATACATTTGCATTGCTTTACAAAAATAAACTGCTTTTGTAATCCCGGAAATTACGACCTGAGAGGATTACAAAGTTTGTTTTTCAAATACGATGATAATCTTATACTGCTCGATTATACCTACTAATTTAATTTAAATCGAACTCTAAAAATGATATGTGTTTAGGTTTCACATCAAAATAATTAGCAGGGATCAAACTAAACGAATTCTATTCGAAATCGTCAGCAACACAAAACCAAACCAATAAACATGACTTAATGAAACGCAAACAAATGAAAAAAAAAATTGTATACATGCCGAGGTTATATCTACTGCATTCTATACATCAAACGAACCACAATGTTTTTATTAAAAAAATTTTCCCGATCGACGGTAATTACTTTGAGCGTGTTCTGCTGTAAGCTCGTCTCTAAACTAAATGAACTTTTGGTCTATGAATTTTCCCGACACAACACTGAAATACGAGCCAAGACGAAAACTATTTATTTGGATTAAGTTGGTATGGAAGAAGGACGGGATTTTAAACCGGAAAATCCGGTCTGTGGTATGCCAAAGAAAATAAAATACCTAATGTTATTAAAAATTTTAAAAGTGAGTTTTCAGTTAATTTAGTTTAGATAAATAGGATTACATACTTCCAATTTACAATATTGTCACTTGATCGCGATGAAGCTGTAATTGTTATTCTGGCACATTTCATTAACTTTTGTTTATTCGTAACCCCATTTATTTCATAGTGTCTTAGTTAATATTATTATGAAACAGAACTCGACCACTTTTATTATAAATAGGGTGCTCGATAAATGACTATCTAATTATTGTGTCGACAGAGATTAAAACAACGTAACCTGGCGTTTACCTAAAGTTTTTAGGATTACATAGTACATACTTCCAATTTACAATTGTCACTTGATCGCGATGAAGCTGTAATTGTTATTCTGGCACATTTCATAAACTTTTGTTTATTCGTAACCCCATTTATTTCATAGTGTCTTAGTTAATATTATTATGAAACAGAACTCGACCACTTTTATTATAAATAGGGTGCTCGATAAATGACTATCTAATTATTGTGTCGACAGAGATTAAAACAACGTAACCTGGCGTTTACCTAAAGTTTTGTAGATACCGTTGAAATCAGTACAGCAATAATAAAGGGTATCAAAAGCCATTTAGTAAGTATTATAATTTTTTACAAATGTGTTGAAAACGCATCGAATATTTTATTAAGAACAAAGATCTTAACACAAAATCAGAATGTTTAAACATGAAAACTCGTATATATGCCAAAAAATAGAATGTGCGCTTTAACAGTGAAGGTATTTTTGAAATATATTAAACCTTGGTTATTTCTTAAAATAGAATGCCAAGAAATAACTTTACGAACTATTTGCATTACATAGCAATATTAGTATATACTGGGAATGAAGCCTTCTTTTTCCTGCTGAATAAATAGAATAATGAAAAAAAGTTTAATTTTACGAGATATGTCTATTAATAACGAGAATTAGACACCTCGCTAATAAATGAATCAAAATTGGTTGTAAAGCTTTGAAGAATCTGAAGGTCTATTGATTATGATTGTTAACAAGGGTGGAACAAGAATAAATTGAGCACATGGCATATGCAGATTAAACGTAGTTTTTAGAAACAGATGGTTGATAATACGGGAAGTTTCATCCCCGAAAACCATGAGAATGACTTCAGGCCGACAGAAGCATGGTACCTAAGCAATAAGCTCAGTGGTTTTTAAAACAAAAATTACCAATTTATGAACCACGGTAGAAGGCAAAGGGGTGAAATGAGTGGCAGTGTTTGACATTATCAAACGAATTCTCAATCAATAAATATACTTATTTCCCAACGAGACAATGACAAAGAAATTGGTATATAAAGGGGATTTTAAGACAGATTGTCTCCAAGTTTTGGACATCCATGACGGCCACGGCATACGACGACTAACTTTTTGTGACAAATTTGGTCGAACAAATCCTAACCATGTTTTCTCGACATACAGGATCTATAGTTTAATTTTGTGTAGAAGTAGCGCACTAAAGGAAAATGTTGCACCAAGTTGTAAACATTTATTGGGCAGCAACATTCATGCGATACTCTTGATAGGTTACTATCACGAATCTAATAATCCCAAATTAAGAAGGTGAAGGCGTTTACAAGTTATCTTTCTTAGAAACCATCCCAACTAAGGATCGCTTTACGTCTGCTATTGCGACTTTATCAAATACCCATGTAACATGCAAAATGAACCTAAATGCGGTTCTGCAATATAAAATCTATCTAAAGAAAAAAAATACTATTTAAAACAACATCTAGTTATCGGAGAGAATATATGAAAAGGGGGCCGTGTTAAAAAAATTTTGTACTGCTCCATTGAAAGTAGGGGAAAACATATTGCCACTAATTAGTACATATTAGGTCGGCCGTACAGAGGTACTGGAGACCTCTTACTTGCCGAAGCATAAAACAAATGAATTAAGTAGACCACTAATTTACATAATGTAACACAATGTACTATAATTATAATGAATAAATAATCACATATATTTAGTATCAGTTTAAAGTTACAAAAAAGATCATTTAAACTAGGTCGTCAGTTAAAATTATGGGTATACATTTTTAAGTTTTCAAATAGCGACGAGACAACTGCGGTTGCCTTTCAAAAATTCCAAACGTTCTCGCTTCTCGTTTTTTGAATAAGAAATATCAACTTAAGTATATTTAAAAAAATATACTAAGTCCAAATAAAAAATTGCAATAAAGAATTTAATTGAATCTAATCAATCAGGAAACAATATTTAATTAATTTTTGATGTATCGGCGCTATAAAATAAATCTGCCGTCTCGTTTCAAATCTAATGTTAACAGAAATGTTTTTTTTAAGCTCCTTCACTTCATTAACTATTCATTGGAATATTAAAAAATTCCCGTAGGTACTGTTACGATTTTTTCACATTACGTACAGATACTTTTAACAGTACCTATCGCAAACAAAGGATTGGGGGAATCATAATAAAGAAAAATGGAAAATTTCTAATAAGGTAGACATTAACATATATTTATTAAAAAAAGAATTACCTTCAAAAAATAAAACAATGCCTTTAAGTTGCATAAAAAAAGTGAAGGAAAAAGTTTTGCTTTAAAGTAATATGTAATATTGTTTTACGTTTTTCGTATTTACAAAAAACATTTGCTCAAAACTAAATGATTTTTCTTGTAACTGTTCACACTTTTTTCAGTAGTTGCTCAGCCATCACACAGCTTGTAACGTAAAATGTATTTTTATGAGTGTTTTTCCTGTGTTAAAATCTATTGGGAAGTATAAGTGATCTTTGGTTGTGGGTCCCAGTGTTGTGTTTGTTATGGCTAATATGGTGCGTTTACATACAAGAAAATACTATAAACTATAGGCCACGTGAATAAGATTTCAAAACGTTATTACATCACGCAATAAGTTCGTAGGATGACATATAGATGGGTCACTATTGACAAATCCAAATGATTTTTAGGAAGTACCAACCTTCAAACGATACGTGTCAAAATTTTATGACAATCTGACGTTTAGATCACAAGTTATAATGGTTTTAGTGACGCTACTTTTGTAATTTTCAAAACAATGGAAAAATCTGAATTTCGTATGTTGATGAAGCATTGCTTTTAATGGGAAAAATACCGTTCAAGCAAAGCAATGGTTTGACAAGGGTTATTCGGACTCTGCTCCATCGAGAAAAATGGTAGAGAAATGATTTTAAACGCGGCCGTACAAACACCGATGATGCTGAACGCCCAAATTCGGCAGTTGTTCCAGAAAACAAAAAAAAATCCGCAAAATGGTTTTGGTCGATCGTAAATTGAAGTTACGTGAGATAGCTGACGCCTTAAATATATCACAAGGCAGTGTATTCAATATTTTGCATGAACATTTGAGCATGAGAAAGCTCTGTTCGAAATGGGTACGGCGTTTGTTCACAGTCGATCAAAAACAACAACGCGTCGACGATTCAACATTCAACATTTTGCATGAACATTTGAGCATGAGAAAGCTCTGTTCGAAATGGGTACGGCGTTTGCTCACAGTCGATCAAAAACAACAACGCGTCTATGATTCAGAGCTTTTTCAGCGCAAGAAAAAGAATTTTTTCATGCGGTATGTCACAATGGATGAAACATGGATCCATCACTACACTCCAGAATCAAAACGGCAGTAAGCTGAGTGGACAGCAAAGGATACACTCCAGAGTCAAAACGGTAGTCAGTTGAATGGACAGCAAAGGATGAAAACCGTCCAAAGCGACCAAAAACGCAAATGTCAGCTGATAAGGTTCTCGCCTCCGTATTTTGGGATGCGCACGGTATTTTATTCATCGATCACCTTGAGAAAGAAAGAAACATCGATAGCGAATATTATATGGCATTATTGGTACGTTTGAAGGAAGAAATTGCGAAAAAACGACCCCATATGAAGAAGAAAAAATTGCCCAAGACAAACCGTGTCATAAGTCGATCGCAATAATGACAAAATTATACGAATTGCGCCTTGCATTATTTCCCCATCCATCGTATTCTCCGGATCTGGCTCCCAGTGACTGTTTGCAGACCTAAAAAAAATGCTCCAGGGAAAGAGATATGCCTCCAATGAAGAAGTGATTGCCGAAACTGGAGGGTATTTTGAGGCAAAAGATAAATCGTTCTACAAAAAAGGCATCGAAATGTTAGAGAAACGTTGGAATAAACGTATCATTCTTGAACGAGACTATGTTGATGAATAAAGTCGAATGTTGCCTAAAAGTTGATGTTTTATTAGTCATCCCAC
The DNA here is from genome assembly GCA_036250285.1 of Pyrocoelia pectoralis. Lineage (NCBI taxonomy): Eukaryota > Metazoa > Arthropoda > Insecta > Coleoptera > Lampyridae > Pyrocoelia > Pyrocoelia pectoralis. Next base: position 19,698,894 of record CM070076.1, on the reverse strand, counting down.
GAACTTATCGAGTGATAAATCAAACAACTCACAACCTCCCCTTAGACAAAATTTTGTCTTTTGTCTAAGGGGAGGTTGTGAGTTGTTTGATTTATTACAATTTACCCCCTTTGTGCCTTATCGACCTTCATCATGGATATTTATTGAGTGATTTGTTATTTAGATGTGAGGAGGAGAATCCCGAAACGAGTTGGGGAGAGACTTAGGGGTTTATTCCTCATTTATTTATGAAGGAATAATATAAAAATTATATTTCCATCTACCTATTTTTAAATGCAAATAAACGTGTTCGTTTTTTGAGGAACAGTAAAACGATGCTTCCTGTAAATTAAAACAAACATATTATTTTAAACACCCACAGCTCATAAAACAATGTATTTAGAACACTTTTAAGAATGAGTGTAATCGGCCACCTAAAGCACAAAAGAAGGAGTCGCAGCATAAGAATTCTAAATTCGTAGTAGTTTTAAATTGAGCTAATGTCCCTAAAGTGGGTGAATTGAAGCGAGCCATCTATTTAATCGCGAGGGGACCGTTTAAACTCCTACCACTTCCAGTTCAAAATTAAACTTTCAGATTAAGTATTTCAGAAGACAATGTTCAAATATATTACGAAAAATACATTTTCTTTCATGATTTAATCACAAGTTAAAACATTATATCGATATTAAAAAAGGTCAAAAGAATTGCGGGAGTTTCGTTTTATAGAAATTGTACAAATATTTAGATTAAATATGTACCTTGAAATACCCATAATGACATTTACTGAGGAATACTTGTCACTGTCAGTTGCATTCATTTTAAGTGCTAACGTAATAAAGTTAAATTGAAATAGGGATTTGTTCTAATTGTTTAGATACTACTATTACGTTTTGAGACATAAATGCTCTACAGTCAATTAGGTCACAAATACTCCACCACAATTAGATATACCTCTTATTAAATCGATATCTATGTAAGGTACATTGTGCGCCGTTTGATTTGAAACATAAATTACTATCCAGGATCCATAATTAACTTTACACCTACCTTAATGCAAATTACAAAATTAACTAAGATGATGCATTTGTAATTCAGCGTAGAGAGCTAGTTCGAAAACAAAAAACATCATTTCAAAGCATTTCAAAGGAAAAGGAAATACTTTTGTAATTAGCTAATTTTGTTAAAGCATATCGTGATTGTTTAGTTACAAAAAATATTTACGGTATAATCACAACTTATTCATTGCAATGTCAATATGGAAAATTATACAAAATTGCTAAAAATATTATCTACTTATCGCAATAATCTTTCATTCAAACAACTCGTATGGCTTCAATGTACGGTAAGTATACATTTTAGCAGAGAAATTCAAATTACCTAAGCGGCAATATATTTTCGTTTGCTTTAGAAATATGGGTTTTAAAAGAATGTTTATGGCGCATTCCTGGAAAACATTGAATCAATGTAGCAAACACGGCCTGTAGTTCGTTTTCATATAAAAGCGTACGTGATCACAATCGAACAAGTGAGCCAAATTGTGACTACCACTAATTATTCATCATGCGAAATTTATTTCGCTACAAAACATAAATAGGTACATTAATGGCTATTAAGTAACGAAACTTTAGGTAAAATTGTTATTATGGAATACTCTGCGGGAGGTTGCATAATACAGGATAAGAAATTTAACTAGATACATCTTCATTGCATGTTGAAAGATCTGAGCGTTCGAATAATCACTGCAACGTGCACAACAAACAGATTTTACTACTAAAAATGACATGGTAGGTAACTTGTGAAGCTGTATAATCACCATCATGCTTGAGCTAAATTGCTTTTCATTTTTGCTATTATCAAGGTAAACAGTTTGGTCAGCCGACTTTGAAGGATTATTTTAGAGCGGATTTGAATAAAATTTGGACCACTTGACAATCGTCAAATTTGGTAAAATATCTAAATTGCAAATGTTTAGTCGGTGTACTTTTGACGATAGATATTAATTTTTCAACGCACTTGACTTTAGGCATCCATAAATATTTTATTTGCAATCTAAAATTAATACAATTTCAGAATTAGGTATCTCAATACTTATAAATATACCTATTACGATATAAAAAGTAATTAGTCCAAAAAGCAAAACATGATAAGTTTTTACTGATTGCAGCAAACAATCTTATTCCTTTGTGATATTTTATAAAAATAGGTACATTGGAAATGTAGTATGTTTTTTGTGGGGCTAAAATATATTCTTTAGTGAGAGAGGGGCATACATAACCGCTACGTGTAACCCTGTAAATAAATGGTAACTCGCTAAAAACTTACCTATTTGATAAAAATCGGTCCCAATAGTTTGTTTTAAATAAACGTTTAAAGTGAGGTGACTAAGCTTTGTTCTCTTTTTACTATTGTAAAAATATTAATTGAACTCTTCCTTATCATATGTATAACAGTAATGGCCCATTAAAAAAGTAGAGGTTGCGAAAATGTCACGTAGGTATGTTAAAAAATTAAGAAAAGTAAGCAAAAATTAAGAGACCATTTAGATTATGAACATGAAAGGTGCTTTTTCGAAACAAAACTTTCGAACAATTCAGAAACAGAGACGTGAGAAGATACTGCCACCACTTCTGTGCAGCGAAACTCCTTGCTCTTCCAAGAATAGCACCAGTCTTCAGCGGATTACGTCTTAGCAACATTAGTTCCTGTATTCTTAAAAATAGAGTCGATCAATATTGTAACTGTTGTTAACTGATGCAATCACAAGTGTAATACGAAGGACAAGCCATTATTATTGAGAATGAAGGAATTAAGTAGAGCACGGAAAACAAAAAATGTAGTCTCAGTATGAGCAACTCTTCACTTGACATTTGCCGCTTCATTTCCTGATTTATTTTAAATAGCCTTTGAAAAGGATAGTTTTGAGTTTCGCAAGTGTAGTGAACAAATGGAATTAATTCGAGAACATTTTCGCATAATTTATTATGACTTTAAGAAAGGTTTAAGTGCGTATGACTGCGAAGAAAGTTTGAAATCAACCTTTGGCGATCACGCCTCTTCCTTGACAACAATGTATAGATGGTAGTACACGGAATTGGAATGTGGAAGAACTACAGTTGATCAGCAGAAAGGCGCTGGCCCTCCCATTACCGCTGTGACAGAGAAAAACATTGCTGCTGTGAAAAAGATTATTATGGCAGCAGATAACAGAACTAATTACGCCGTAATAGAGGCTCAACTGGGGATTGGATCCTCATCTGTGAAAATAACACACGGCTACCTTCATCTGAAAAAAGTCGTAAGTCGTTTTCTACTCCATCATCTTACAGACTTCCAAAAAGCAGAACGAGTACGAATTTGCCACGAAAGTTTAGCTTTGCTTAAGAATGGTGGAGATCAAATTTTATCGAAAACTGTAACAGGCGATGAATCTTACAAAGGCCACGCCAACAATAATCAGAAAGCAGAGCGCAATAAAAGGTAGAGGAGCAGAAGACTGTCACAGCTAAATGGTACGTCGCGTCGAAGACCTGTTTGACGGAAGTGTTCAATAAAGTGCCAAAGAAGGAAGTTATGCTACATCACGATAATACTTCCTTCCACACTGCAGAGCAAATTCGGCAGTAACAAGATTAATGTAATCGAACATCCTTCCTACTCACCAGATCTGCCAATGTGAAACTTTTGCTTGTTTTTTGAACTAAAAAAGAACCTAAGAGACGGTTTTTTTACAGAGGAACAGATCGATGCTGCTGTTCGGTATTATTTTAATAGTATGGCATTCCTAAAGCTGCTTGGTTTGTAGTCCAGTCAACGAACGGCTGAAATCGAAATTTTTTATTTTTAATTACCCCTGCAAACCAGATTTTAGATTTAGGTAGTACCCCAGGTACGTACTAAATCCAAATTTGCAGGAAAAAAAAACATCCGGAAAAGGTGAAAACTTGGTAAAAAAATGTGGAAATTCCCGTGTATTTTGCTTCTTTCACTATTACATAAAAAACGATAAGTTATATCGAAAAATTTTCAGTATAAAAGTTGTAGAGCGGAAGATTCTACGTTGGAACAAATCATTATGTGATCATTTCTACATCACTGCTTGTAAAAGAAAATTTTGAAAAAATTATACTGGTTCTTTTATTCTCAATAATAATGCCTGTCCCGCGCATGTCCCCAGGTGTGGTGATATCGTAATAATCTATCAATACTGAATGATTTGGAAGAAAATATAACGGAAGATGAAGATTCAGTTCAATTTATGCAGTAACAGCGTTTAAACCAAATTTAACTCAAAATTTGATCCATTACTTAACAATGAACTGAAAGAAAAGTTCATCGCGTAAAATAAATCCAAATGTTGTTAATATGGCAAACCTTTTACAAGTTTCTATACATTAACAATAAATGGTCAATACACTACCTAATTCCTATTTTAAGGTTCTATTGATAGATGTTGAACGTCTATCATCCAAATCCAGTTTAAGTAATTATTCTTGCTGCATTATCTTCCAACCTTTTACCAATAGCGCGATTTTCATTGATCACACCAAAATTACATCATTATTGACATACAAAATAACATATGTTGTGCAATCTATTCAATAATTATACATCCAAAATATGAAGTAGACATAGTAAAGTGGTCTGTGGTTAAGAAACCAACTGCCAACAGAATCGAGCCTTTAGCACATCGTTACAGCATTCTATTGATGCTCTTGTTGTTTTATGTGGTTTCTAAACAAAACTACTTTGTGGCCTATACAGTTCCATATTATTAATGGTGGTGGTATCTTAAAATATATTACGTTTATGAACAGGAAGTAACTTATGGATCTACATCTCAACCTGATATGCCCACTCAACCCCTAGAAAAATTCTCAATCGCATTGCGGGAGGGACAATGTTAGAAAACAACATAATAATAATCTATAAATGATGACCAAGTTGCCATCCGGGTGAGGGGTAGGCTAGTTTGCGAGTATCACTACACACTACAGAACAGGTAGCAAGCAGAAATTCTCTTGAGTTTGTATGGATTAAAGATTATGTGGGAATAAAGGACAATGCGAAAAAGTCGATGCATTAAGCTAGACTTTTTTGTGGTCCACAGCCACCTCTTACACTTACAAACTTCAAACTGTAAGTAACCTAATCCGGGACGATACAGAGAAAAATAAATAGTTGTTCACATGTAAAAGATCTTCAATCATACGAAAACAACGTGGTTTTTTCTGGATACAGTTTGGGCTTGATCGAAACTACCTCTCGTAGGGGATGTTACACCACATTCAGAAAATGGTTCGGTCTCTTCCAACTAAGAGGATCTATGTTGGGAAAATGGTGACTACCACACAGGTGCGATTATAGCCGCTATTTCTACCAGTGTCCTACCATGTGGGGTGGAATGATGCTGGTGGAGTCGGACACGAACCTGATCACGGAGATAGTGCAAAGGGTCTAGCTCGTGGAAATTTGTCCCGTTCCAATTCGAATCGAAAAATCCAGAAACTATTTACATTAATTAGTTGGAAAAATGATTGCAAATAATTGTAAAAAACTGACTACTTTACTAGTATTAGAAATGATCGCTTGTGACAAAAGTTAATAATGACTAGTTGATCATTTCGGCGTTGAGCAAGAGATTAGGCCATTTTCATCAACAAATTATTGCCTTATTATACTGAAACAAAACATACTTGTTTCAGGCATGGTGCGCCTTTTTCGAAATACAAGTGAGTGATTTATTAATACAGTTCCTCTTCTTTACAAAATTGAAAACATTTACTATCACTCTCCGAAAAAGTAACGCATGCCAATTTACGGGAAAGATTTTGAATGCCTCACGATTAAACTATACAAATTGCTGTTGAGAAACACTAACATAATATAATATGCAAATCTCGTGTGATTATGTCTCACAGTGACAACAATCTATTTTAAGTTTTATTTACTAAACAAAACGGCCAACCAAAATCACACAAATAACAGATATAAGGTCGAAATTAATGGTTGTGAATACGCACTGTAAAGTTAGACAAGTTTTAATCGTTAAACATACCTTTATGCTATCGTAGCAAGCTGTAACTCGTCCATTTTGCACCTCCACGTTGGCTGGAGGATGAGCGAACTTGCACTCGGTGTCGGGTCTAGAGCATTTGTTTCTTTGAAACTCTCTGCAGACTTCAAGCTGGAGCCAGCGCGAATCTTTTCCATTAAGTAGGTTATTCATGTTCACCATAGCCATCATTTATTATGAACAGTTCAGTGGTTAAAAAGTAAAACACTATTTGTAATAAATATTTCGAGACGCGATGCACACAAAATATATAGGGATATATTTTCTAACATATAATTATATAAACGTATAGGTACTTATTAGTATGTAGCCAATAAGTTGGAATTATTGTCCATTCTTATGAAATGACAGGATAAACGAAAAACACGTTAAAAATCACACATGTACGTATAATTTAAAAAAATCAAAGACGTCACTATTCAGTTAGTAGTGGTTTTGACAAAAACCTGTACTTGATGGACTTTTAAGTCTGAAGGTAGAGTTGGACACTGGTCGACTTGCGGTAAGCAGGATGGCGAAGCGAAGCGGCTGTCAAGAAGCTAACGCATGTTGAGATGGTCCGGATCAAGCGAGCCTTATGCTGTCTTTGGTTGAAACGTCTGAAAGCAAAAGCACAAGATAAGCACAAACTAATTCTAATTACACTAAAAAGGCTTAAAACAAAAATGCCATTAAACAAATTCAGGACTTGATGCAATTTGCATCTGTGTATTTTCTTTTTCTTTTATGAAACGAGTTCACGGAAGAAGGAAAGATTAACTTGACGAAGTGTAATTAAAGTCGGTAATTGCAACTTTGTAAGCTAAACAACGCTGTTATAATAAAAAAGAAACGGAAATAAAAGCTAGGTTACTTTCGCGCCTCTTTTAGAAGCTTAAAAAGGGCATTCTACAAAAGCTGCGATTAAGGATATAACAACTGTAGCTTGCGTTTTGGGTCTACAAAGACTACAATTCGTATGCTAATTTATGCTCTGTAGTGCCTAATTAGTGTGGTATACATTCAAATTACACATATTATTAAAATAACTCCAAACTAATATTTTACCGATGGTGTTAGGAAGTCGCTTTCCGAAGGAATTTAAATTTTAAATTTTGTCAAGGATATCTCAAGATGAGACCATGACCATACATATTTATATCAACAAATGTAGGGATTAAATCTAATCATGTCTAAAAATAGTGAGTTACTCACTATGCAATCGTACGTTAAATAAACTGTTTCACTAATGTGGAAATAAACTCCTATCTTTCTAAGATAACACATCGGATGCACCTATAAGGAAAAAGGACATAACATTTGATTCATATAAAAAAATATTATGATGTAAGTTAATTAAAATTCACAATCAAAAGTAGATTCTTCGAAGTGAATATATACTTGCATTACGAGGGTGATTCACGGAATGAATACCAAAACAGAATGCACGTGAAAATATTACCTACTTTGTTCTTGCAAAATTTCTTTCCAACAATTCTGAATTTTTGAAAGAGTATATTGAACAGTTGTAAAGAGGAAAAATACGTTCAAATATTACAATGTACACAGAAGAATTTGGAATAAAAAATGTTAAACAAAGTGCACATAAATTATGTATGATCTTAACGGCTGCCCAAATAAAATCCTTGGGATATAAGGTCTCCAACACGCTAAATACACAGAATTCAATTCCGCGTTGGCCATATCATGAAGAAACCATAATAGAAGAATCAAATGCAATGTGGAGGATTCTAGTATAATAATATGACCAAGGGAGGCATATTTGAGAAAGATTAATAATTAAACCATGAACCTTTTCGCCATATTTCATTATGAAACTCATTTAAAATTAAGTCATGCAATCATTAATTAACTTATTAAATGTAACCTAAATACTTAACCTGCGTGTATGAAACCGCAAAAAAGTAAACGTAAATAATTGGCTGCACCACTCATTAATAAAACAAAAAAAAAACGCCTGGGAAAAAGCATTATTCCATATTCTTGAGACTACTCTAATAAAATAACTTTTTCCTCGCCGAGTCCTTATAATCTCATGGTAATTTTACATTCGTTTACAAATTTTTCAATGTTTATATCCAAACCCAAATTTTTATGTTGTAAGGAAATAATCATGTCATTTTTTTAAAGGAAACTGTTTTGGCTGATAAATGATAGATTTTCGATAAGTGTCAAACTCCAAACGAACGCTTTTTGCAAATACACAGGTGAATTCCACAAAAGATCGCCACATTTGTTTGGTAAATACAAGTGATGGAAAAATCTGGATGCCTGTCCAATTATTATCCATACTGAAAGTACAAATCGTAAACTTGTCCTCTGTACGTTATCAAATGCTGATCTGCAGCATATTCATACCAGACAATACGTGTGGTAATCGCCATGTTCTAGCGAATTGTCTACTAAAACGACAAGCATTTACACTGGCATTGCATTCATCTAGAAACAATCGTATGGATTCATATAATGTGCACAATAGAACCAATGGTATCAAAAACAGGCAGAAAATGCCAAGGGCATTTGCAAACATTACAAGAGTTGAATACGAGGGGTTGCTCACTCGTCCAATATGGTGTACACATACTAGTTCAGTACAAGTTCAGTATGTTCAATAAAAGCTCAGTATAATTCAATACGTTCAATACAAGTTCAGTGAATTCAGTACCATTCAGTAGAAGTTCAGTATTGGTTCAGTACATTTTAAGTATATGTTTAATATTCGGGTGTTTACGTTTGAAAACGTGATAAATCTGGCACTGTTTTGTCGCCGTCTCAAGATATGACATCATCGGGGGCATATTTTCTTTCTTCTGTGGTTGTATTTAAGTTAATCATATGAAATTTTGCTGTATATAAATATACCGGGTGTCAAAAAGTATGGAAACTCTTGAATATCTCCAAAACGACACATCCGATTGCAAAAAAACACGAGTTTCTTTATTTTTTGAAACCTTTCAGTCATGATACGTAAACATCACCCTCAACCCCCTGGGGAGTGGAGGGGAGTGAGTTTTTAAAACTTAAATGGAAACACCTATTTTTATTGCACTTTTGGATTTTCCATAAAACGCTGCTCTCAAGTTCTGTACAAATAAGCCATTGGCTTTTTTCCACCCTTGGGGGGTGATGGGAGCGGATTTTTTTGGAGTGAGACACCCCTCAGTTGGTTGAATATTCACATGAAACACTAGAAGATGAACAACTGAAGGAAATTAAATCGACTACACCAAGGGCAGTATTTGCGAAGGAAAGTAACGAAGCTTAAAGGGTACATTGTGCCAGTTGTACAAGGTTCAATCACAGCACGTAAGATATTAAAGAATTAATTTGTTGATGAGAAATACAGAAATTTGTCAACGAAGATGTCACAAGAACCTGTGGAATTTTTAACAACTTACGAACCACGACGAGAACCTCGAAACAACATTGTTTGCACGATCAGGTTACTAGCTAAATTTATTATTAAGGAACAAAGATCTGGATACACATTTTTTTACGATAATCGTGTGAGTGTGTAGCAAATAACGCAAATATGATGATGGGCATAATGATATTTTTGGTCATTTCTCGCTGTTGGCGAATTTTTACGCAAAATGAGTTTTACCACGTGAAAGAGCGTGTCGAGCAACCACAAAACGAAATAAACAAACAAGACATGTCCGAAATGTTTTAAAAATTGACCCAAGTTTAGTGGGAGATAATGATAAAGGTACCTCTGAATTTGACAGGTTTTTATCATTTTTGTCCGCGTTTCTATTTTCAGCTGTTATTCAGATATTTTTGATTCAATGGGCAAAGGAAAAATCTTGACGGAGCGGAAGTCGAAAAATCTTCGTTATGGGGAATAATCGTGCGTGAGGTATACGGCGGAGGGAAGCAGTACAACACGGTCGCAGAGCTCAAAATTGCAATTCACAGAAAGCTTGGGACAACGTGAAGTCGTAAACGCTACCAGCGCGCGCGAAGAACGCCTCATCGAGTGATCGAGTTGGTTAAGAAGCGTGGAAAGTAGACTTCTTTATTAGTTTTTGTTGTGTTTTGAACCAAAAATAAATGAGTTTATCTTGGTTGCCTTTATCATTATGTCCCAGCGAAATAGAGCCATTTTGCAAAACGTGACCAAGAATTCCTTGATATTTCCTATGTCTTCCTTGGTTTTTACGTTTTTCGTAGTTTCTCAATTCACGTGGTAACACTCATTCAAGTTTGTATGCAGCAAGATATCATTACGCATTTACCATTATCTCTGTGTATGTAGCAAGACTATTGCAAAAGCAACGTGGTCTTTTTGCATCATTTATTAGGAATTCCGTTCCATTCCATTTAAACTCGTTTCTCAACTTTTCAACATAAAATGCTTTTTAGTTCAATTCTGCACTACTCTCCCTACTAATATGAAATCTATATCTGCACAATGCTCATCGGAACTCGAGCAACTATTTCTATTTTTTTGAGAATTAACACTAACGCTTAAAAGTACTGTCGACTTAAACTTTTAACTTTAAAAGATAATGAAGAAGAATTTGAAGCTATATCTGCGTTTCTGAGACGCTATTAACTCCCAAAAACCGACGCTGGTTCCCTGATAGATTCGAACCTTACATTTTCGCAATCTATTGAACAAATAGTAGGAGATATAAACCCAGGTCTTCTAACATTTCAAAGACTATCTTTTATCACTGTAGTGTATCTTGTTAATGCTTCATTAATACGAAGTTTGGGAACGCAGAGAAATAAGTAATAAAAAATTCATAACTAAAAGCGAATACCTTCCCCCACGAAAAACTTCCCACAGAAATGTACGCTAACAATTCCAATGGTAGGTATTTAAGATGGAATGCGACGTCGCTAATCCGACAAATTTAATAGGATATAGGGAGGAACCCGCATTATAATCCCTTGAAGACGATTTTTTTTTAAGCTGACTTATAATGACCACCTATGTCAAAAACAATTTACCTTAAACTAAAGTCTACGTTACAAAAGCGATTGTGAAGTTATTGCATATTTTAGAAAAGTGATGATAAAATCTAGTTTAATGCAATAACTCGCATCATTCACGAGTCAATTACCACATAAACTAATTTCATAAAAGTAAACTAACTTTACAGGCGCACAACGTACCCGAAACTCTAATTATAAATGCAAAGGGGAATTTGTAAAAATCCTTATAACACCATCAGACTGATAATAAATATTAATGCACACAGTTGTAACTGTTTGCAATTCAATTAAATTAATTAATATTTTATAAACTTGGTAATGTAGTTACAAGAATTATTATTTAAGTAACAGATTTAATTTAAATATTCATAAAGGTACCGAACCTTATCTAACTAGCACCTAGAGATAGAAGAACAAAACTAACGAGAAAACGTGTTGTAGTTTAGCTTTATTAACGAATTTAACCGCACAATAAAAAGTTCGCAGACTAACAATAATTAAATGAATTTTAGAAAGTTTCTTTTGTAAGGCGAGTAGCATTAAAATATGCATAAGACTAATTTGGATAAGCATTAATATTAATTTTTTTAATAATCATTTACTTCTAATTAAGTCTGTGTAGATCAAACAAAAAAGACACACTCACGTTTCGTTCAATTAAGGCACTAATTGGTATACCTTTTAAAGAAGTAACAGAATTTGTAAACTAATAGTGCTGAAATTCCATTTTTTAACATAGAATCGGCCTATTTTTTATCGCATATTTCGTAAAACATCTTTAAAGTAAATGGCATGCTCTAATCTATTTGATGCTGTCATTTGTTATTTTGATACAAGAAACTAAAGATAGTAACCAAAAATTCATGTCTACATTTTTTCGATTTATCTGAAAATAAAATCGACACCTGTCATAAAATATAATATTGGAAATTAAATTGAAACCAGCGTCAAAACATTGTGCAAAGAAGAAAATCCCTTCTCTTATAATTCGATACATTCTATATCCGGATATAATCGTTCGTGCTCTAAAATAACAAACATGAAAAACCAATACTTATTCCCATTTCACCTTTTAAAGTGTTATACGACGTTGTTCAATAGTCATATATTAATTTTTAATAAATTAAACTTCTGTTTTTGAAGACCAAATGTTAAGAAAGAAATATGAATTTCATTTGACCACACGAACAGAAATTCCTACTTAGAAATAAAACGAAACAATAAACTGATATTTATACAAGGTATTTTCAATAATTAAAAGATACCTATTTAATTTCATGCAACAATGCATACCAAATTGGATTCTAGATTAACAAAATTGTTAAGAGTCGTATGGTTACTGGTTCAAGAAACTATCTGAATAAGTATAGTGCAAGCGCTTCGAATTACATAATTAACATTTATCGAATCAACACCATTTTAAGAAACATTTTTTGGTTTATTTATTAATATTGCTATTCTTTCCCATTACACTTTTGTCTAGTCATATAATCAAATACACAGAACTGATTCGTGCAAGTGAGCGACATTCTGTCAATATTTCTTTAGAAACTGTAATAGGAAAAAATTAAATTGGGCTTGTTTAAGTCACACCCATTGCAGGATTATTTCTAGCAATCAAATATAGTTTAAAAAAAGGTATCTAAAAAGAAATCAAATTGTAGAACTAATTGAGTTTTGCATCGCTACCCAACATGTACGGTTTATAATGTTGATTAATAAAACATGGCATTTTTAGTTTTTCCGTTGAATACCTACCATTTTCAAATCATGTATGTATATAGAAATATTTGGCTTGCAGATAATTTACGTTAATATTATTAACCATGAAATATATGCATGCGGATACGGTAACTAGTTTTAATATAAAATAATCCAAGGTTCGGTCCGGTGCAAATGCCAGCTTAAGTAGAAATTATTACCTACGCTATTGCACAATTAGTTAGTAATTTATTCAATTGGTTTACATTTTTTTCTGGAAATTAGTAGGTACGCTATTTCGTACAGAAGATGAGCTAATAAAGTAAATAGCATATTGTTTTATTAGGATTAAAAGTGTCACTTTTTGACGAGCAATCCGAATGAAACATGCTACTTTTTCTCCAGCCGAAATCACCCATTTAACTATTAACTCCTGCTTGAAATAATTGTTCAAACCACATTGGGATAATAAAACAAAGTAGGTAAGTGGGGTATATCGATGTAGTCATGGAAACCTTGTCAAACATTAGTCGCCATATTGCTAATTGATTTCTTTCGTGTAATTGTTTGTGGTTCAATTGCGGATTAAAAGTGACTACTTTAACTCCTAGGATTAAAAGTGAATATGCTTAGATACCTTTTTTGTCTTAGTATAAGAAAATGTCAATCTTACAGACTCCTGACAGTTAAAGAATGTCATACCTTTAATCAGACTGTAGAAAATAGTATATTATTTTATTAGGATTAAAAGTGTCACCCATTTAACTATTAATTCCTGCTTGAAATTGTTTAAACCGCATTGGGATAATAAAACAAAGTAACTTGGTAACCTTGGTAACGCAGTAAATAAATACACTACTTATATACATTTATACACTGTGTCCAAGATAAGGAGGGCCACTATGGGGATTTCGGAAACGGTAAGAGATAGAGTTTCGGTTAAATGGGAGAAAAGTTGGGCAATTTTGAGTTTAGTACAATGAAATTTTTAAACTTACAAAATTCCGAACCGTTCCGAAGTTATGCGACAAAAAGCGAATTTTCAGGATTTCGTTTTTGACAAATTGTTACTTTGTCGTTGATGTTAACTGAAAAGTAAAAGGACCTTCTACAGGTACTTTTTAACGTTCTTTAACATGGCATACAGCAAATTGGAATCCGACGTTTCGTTTTCGAGTAACCATCATCAACTTTATTTTTTTAAATACGGTCCTGATTTTTTATGCATAATATTAGAAGAGCTTTTTATTCTGCATTCAAGCATGTATCACACTTTATGGTTTAATTGCGATTTTATACTTATTTTACTATTGTACTTAAATTTACTAGATTCTACTTTGGAAGATGCTCTTGATATTTTACCCTAAGCCGTAGTACGCAATTGTTGGTTTCAGCAGCATGGTGCACTTGCGCACAATTCACGGGTGGTTAAGGATTACCTTTCAAATAGGTTTGCCGAAAGAGTTTTAAGCGCCAATTCTGAAACGCCCTGGCCAACTCGTTCTTCCGAAATAACCCCGCTGGATTTTTTTCTTTGGGGGTACGTAAGAAATTATGTTTACAAAGATACCTTTGGAATAGAAGAAGAACTCCGAAAGCTTGTACTTAACCGATTCCAAACTGTAACACCTACAATGTTAAAGAATGCTTTGGAATCTACAGTTAGAAGATGCTATTGACGATTGGAGAACTAAGGAGGGCTTTGCGAGCATTTATTATAATTTTTTTCTAATTATTGGTATGTGTCATGTTTAAATTTTCGTTTCATAAAATGTTTTCTGTTCATTTATGACGTGTTAGTTGATTGTTTGTAATTATGTACACTTGGTTATAAAATTTGTGTTCAAAATTGAAAATTCTGTGTCATTTCATTAATTTGATGAGGAAAGCACAGTTAGCAAAAGTCCATTTATAAATAAAATTCAGTTTGAATGTTATTGAGGAAGGATACAGGTTCGTACTTAGGATTTTTTCCGCTAATCGTAAAGTAAGTATAAAATCGCAATAAAACCATAAAGTGTGATACATGCTTGAATGCAGAATAAAAAGCTCTTCTAATATTATGCATAAAAAAATCAGGACCGTATTTAAAAAAATAAAGTTGATGATGGTTACTCGAAAACGAAACGTCGGATTCCAATTTGCTGTATGCCATGTTAAAGAACGTTAAAAAGTACCTGTAGAAGGTCCTTTTACTTTTCAGTTAACATCAACGACAAAGTAACAATTTGTCAAAAACGAAATCCTGAAAATTCGCTTTTTGTCGCATAACTTCGGAACGGTTCGGAATTTCGTAAGTTTAAAAATTTCATTGTACTAAACTCAAAATTGCCCAACTTTTCTCCCATTTAACCGAAACTCTATCTCTTACCGTTTCCGAAATCCCCATAGTGGCCCTCCTTATCTTGGACACAGTGTATATAGGTTAAAAGTGAGAAGGTAGTTTAGCTCCTAGGATTAAAAGTGAATATTTTTGCTAAGATAGGTACCTTTTTTTTTCTTAGTAAAGAAAATGTCAACCTTACAGACTCCTGACAGTTACAAAATGTCATATCTTTAATACGGGCTGGAGAAAAACATATATTATCGTCTCATTTACGGGATGACAGTTTAGTTCTAATTCCCCAATGTAATTATTATTTGTTAAATATTCACCTAGTATCCCTATAGTGCGTCAAGTTTCGTCAACCTACATTTTAAAATTAATAACCGAATTAATTATTTAATCGTACCTTTGATATATCAGGACTGACTTCTTAACAAAAAACAATTTTTATCGCCTGCGGTATTATCGTACCTTTTATTACTATTACTCTATATACAATAGTGGGTAATGTTTAACTCAGCCACACGCAAAGATGCTGGCCGTATATTATAATGGCCAATAGAAATGTTAAAACCGTACACATTTTTTTAATTTAATAGGAAATTCAATACACACCCATATAGTGGCGGTTTAATGAAGTGTGTGTCGCACGCAATATTCCGCTGTGTGTTTAACAGTATTATCGATAAACTAAGTACTCCAAATATTTGCCAGATAAAATGCGTCATTTACGAAAATGCAAAAAAGTTCGACTAAAAGTTTTAAGAAGATACTGAAATGATCTAAAAACTGGTTTATATTTTCCCGCCGCACCTCACGGATTTGCCATAAACGAAAGTGTCAATTTTCGTAGTACCAAAATTAAATCTAATAACTAATCGATATTAACAACAACAAACACTGAAGACAATGTATGAATATAAGGGCAACTTACGATTTCCTTAACCTTTCGATCAAATTTTGCTACTCTAGTAATAACTACACGCATCTAACACATGCATATACATAAATCAAGTGGTTAATGGTTCATTTAATAAGGCAAATTTTAATCAAGCCATAATTATGAATCAAGATAATAAAGTTACTGGTATTTATTTATAGCACATAATAGTTAAAAGTTCCCGGGAAATGACAAGTGACCGCAAAGATAATCAAGATATGTGAAAATGAAAGCTAACAAAAAATTACAGTTTTCAGAATCTGTGCGCCGAATTTCGCCAAAACAAAAAGTTTCCAAATGCTATTTGTTCATGTCATTAGCAACACTATACCTCATTTCTGATTCAAGAGTGCAAATAACCAATCACCGGCAAACCTTAAAAAATTCGGTACACTCTGAGGAAATTTATAACTAGGTATGGGATCCCCTTTCACACCGGAAATTAGTGGCGAAAATAATGCAATTTCCTTCAAAACCGTATCGAACACTTTTTAGTGTAGTAGATTATTAGAAATAACATGCACTTTGAACATATGTTGGCAATTTCCGATTGATTACAAAAAGTCAATTTGAATCATTTGAAAACATCATCAGTTTCAAGCAAATTGTATATTTCCACAGTTAATATAGCCACAAAGTATTCAACGTATATGATAAAACTATTGAAAATGGAACGTTTCTTCTGGAATAGTATTACTTAAACTTGTGAATTAGAAAAAATTAGACAAATCCGTAAGTAAGGTTACGTACCATACTTTTACTTAACTGATACTAGTTTTACATAATAATGGAAGCAGCCAAGCATTACGTCTGGTGTTAAGTCAAATGCGGAGGCGAAGGTAAATTTAGACCAACCTGGGTTACTACAAGGCATTGACCTACTGAGGGATTTTTTGATTTCATCTATATTATGAAAAACGCCCACTCTGTTATCCCTATTATTAATCTTGGCATATATCCGGAGCGAGGAAATGTAAATAAGAGTGCAGTTTAATTGAAGAGTACTGCGAGGATTTAAATTTAGTTGACATAAATGTAGCTTTTAGCCATATGTTTTACCAATATAAGCAATTATCACTTTATGAAGTGCCGATTGCAACATTTTTCCCGCTTGAATAATAAAAATAAGACCATTTTAGTTGAAAGCGAATGTGAAAATGGGAGGAAAATAAGAATTAATGGAGTTGTCTGCACACGGTTCTTGCGAACAAATTTTATGAACTGCGAAATTTACTTAGTAATAATAAAGTGTACAAAGTGTAATTTGATTACGCAAATAGTGCACAAAAGCTCATATAGCAACTTATATTAAAAATGTGGATAACCGAATTATATTTTGTAATGAAAGTAGTTACAGACAGTCTCCTTTTTTAATTTTAATTTCATTACCTATTTGAAATTTTCATTTCCATTTGTTTACTTTTCGTATACAGGGTACGTAACGTACAAATGGGACGTTAAATCCTAGATTTCTTAATATGGCTACTTATTTTGAACTACACTCGACGGTTAATATGCTGCAGTTTCGATAAAAGGGACCAACCAGAGATTTAAATTTTCTAATGTCGGCACAACTTTTAGAAACATTTGGAAATAGTTTATAACTAACATACCTTCCTGAACCAATTTGGTCACTAATTTTTATTTAGAAAAACGCCGAGAAAAACTGCATTCCAGTGACATAAACTGCTTGGCTCATATTGTCAATCCGTTATCGTAGACCAAGAACGTTAACAGAACAAGTTTGTGTTCTTTGCGTAATAATGATTAAATTCAGTGGTACAATTTTAACGACCTTTTTTTGCTAGAAAAACTGAACTAATAGAAACGATTACCAGTTCGACATTTTGACAAAGCAACAATATGGCAGAGGGAAAATGGTTGTTTTTCGTGAAGATGAAGCAGTTACTATTAACAAGAAACAGTCAGTCGCTTATGTAAAAGTCATTTTTCAAGACACAGAAAAAGACGAATGTTGTGAATTTTACCAATTGCACCACCGTCTCTTGTGAGCATTATTCGCCAGTTCTTCAGCAAGCATTTAAAAAGTGTACCGGTTTCCCAAATGTAATATGACCACACCTCTTTTTCCTGGTTAATTGTATCAAAAGACAAGTTCGAGAAATCTACTTCGATTCAAATAAGAAAACCTGCTTTTCAAGAGATATTGGCCACAACAAATGGCACAAGTCATTCAAGTACAATTCTTAAGAATGTACGGATCTAACATATTGAACAAAACAATAGGGTCCACTTACAAAGATTTTCCGTTTTTGATGAAAGTGTAACGCATATCGAGACCATTTCTTTTGATTACAAATGATTCCAAACGACACACAATATTTAATCGTAACTTACTACATAAAAACATTTTAAAGTTTGCATCACATTCGACATATGTGCGAACGGTTTGTGGATTTCCACAAGGAGTCCAGTTCTCATGCCGTGAGAAACTCAAATAAAAACTAAACGCTGGCGCTGTTTAAAATTCACGAGGAATATGTTATTATTCAAATGTCTAAACGCGAGACAACATAGTATGCACTCCAAGTTCACTAGAAAGAAGTAATGTAGAATTAATTTACCACTTCGGTAGTGTGTCATGCGAACACCTTAATCAAAGCTACAATTAAGCGATTGGAAAAATTAATGCGCATTTTGGAAAACTTCCAAATAGCGAAAGTCGGCACTGAGAACGTTTACAGAAAAAATTACTGCAGTAATTCTTTGAAAATTCTTTGTGAGTTTTTCTGTATTTCTTTGTGTTCGTGTGAGAATTGTCTATTTGTTTTAAAAAGAGTTTAGAATGGAGTGAGAAGAACTATTTACTACAATTAACAGCCTTGGATAGAACTGTGCTTTCTATTGAAGATGAAATATAACCATGTGTTAAAGATATCTAAGGTTTTAATACACTTTCCCTACCTACGTTACCTTACTTTTATTACTTAACCCAAAAACTTTATGGTTCAACATGACAAGACATAAACGTGAACTGGGCATTAAAGTTCTGTACCGCAAGCAAATAAAACGAAAGGAACAGGAATTACTAGAAACACTATAAAAAAAAGGAAAGTCTAAATATTTCAGTTTTTGAAATTGAATACAATATACAAAGCGGGGACAATCTAAAATAATGGCAACAAACATGTACGTTTTACTTAAAAAATTTCGAGAGGTCTGCAAGTAATGAAAAGGATTAAAGAAAAGAAAGCCAGAACAATTACATAAATGTTTGGACGCGAAAAACGTCGGAAAACTTACAGATTTAAGGCAGTCTATGGATTATACGTTTTGGTAATGATCTCATGTTTTCAATTTTCAAACATTTTGATTCGACGAAATTGGTCTTTCTTGAAACAACCTTATAGCACTGATCGGACTTTTACTGTTAAGAACATGGAAAAAGTGGCACATTCACGAACAACTGGAAGGAAACGGTTCTTTATCTAAAAAAGTAAGTATTGGAGAAATTGCATGCGGGAGAGACCATTGCAAGGTCATCAAACACTTCTAAATTAATGAACATCTGCTTGCCAAATACCATTTTTCAATGATGTTTCCATACGAATACATAAGAGAAGCAGTACGTTGAACAATTTAAAAGCAAATTCTAAGCAGACCGAAGATCTGCACTTACGAAGTTGCGTCGTCTCATGTTTTAGACGGCAACTATTTTATATATGACATTTTCCAAATATTTTTCCCGATATTCACTAAACAAACTACAGATACGTTGTTTCGCCTTAGTGTACGTAATCAATTATCAAGTGGTATATTTTTTGAAAGATTGAAAGTACTTTTAGAATGGGCAGATTACAAAGGGTAGGGCGGTGATTTTAGTCCATGACCTCAAGACTTTAGAATGAAGAAATCCGTAATATATTACAACGTATACCTTTGACATTTAACAAAATGCAGTTACCACTTTCCAATGTAAAAGTAGTATAAAGTTCACGATTATAGAACATTGTAGAAAGATGATTACTTCCTTACACGATTGAAATGGACTAAATTTGAGAGAAATTGGACAGTTTTAACTAATTAGACAATAGGAAATCAGCATTTTTAAAACAATCGTTTGTGAATGTGAACTAACCGCAGCAGGAATATTTTTGCTGTCTTATGTTTTTATTAGCCATTAACATCAAAATTAAATTGTGTTGTAAAAATGCATTCCACTTCAAAAGTATGTTTGCCATTTTTACATTCAAATGGTGAGTAATTAAAGTGGTGCAGTAATTCTTTAGGTTATGTTTATATGAAACGCAAAAAAGATAAAATTGTTCGGAAATAAATTACTAAATGGTAAAGAAAAAAAAAAGGAATACAATCTCGCACGATCTGATATTTTAACTTAATTTTAAGAGTAATTTGGAAGTTTGGTGAAGATAAATTTAGATCAACATAAAACTTTTTAGAGAAACTCACTCACATGTAAGTTTTGTAGTTGGTGTTTCGGTAGTGAAGACTTAAACCGGTGTGATTAGAGTCCAAAAATGAGCCAGGAAAACAATTTCGGAAGTATGTTTATAATCCACACAGAATTAGAACTTCGTAACACCGCAAAAACGACGCTTACTTAATACAACACTGTTCGTTGAAATCGAAATTGCGCAATTTATTTATTTTGAAACTTTTACAACACAAACGCAACTAGAAAGACTGATTTAAAGCATAATCACCTCGCATGTAGTAAAGATGTGATGTACAAAGGAGGCGGCAATGTGTGCGCCTCGGTACAAAGACACTGACTGGTTCAGAAGCGTCGCGGGCAAGCTAAGCGGTCTGGCGGTAGGCGAGGGACTGCGGATCGCGAAACGGCGTCGCGGACTGGCATCGCAGATTCGCGCTTGCGTCTCGGGGTGAAGGGTGACATTGTGCGACTTGCGCAATTCTACCCCCAATCCTGACTAATTATGTACGACTTACCAGCTTATATATTCGGGGAAAAACCGTGACTATCTTCTAAATGCTACAAGGAAAATTTTCTGAAGCAATCAAACAAGTCTACTCCCTACTAGACTTTCCTTGACATTGTTGATTCTTCTTTTCACATCTTTGTATTTTATTATTATTTACATAGCGAAATGCACGCTCGCGCTGTGCCACGAATTAGATCTCTAAACATACATTTCCTAAAAAAAATTAATTTTTCATTTCGTGACCGAAAATATAATCTAGACATTATAAGTTTAATATCGATTTTGAACTTTACCAAATTTAACTGCATCAATTAAATATATGCGGAAACAAAATGGTTGTAAAATCCTAGTAAATATACTTATATAAAAAGGAACTTTCTTGAATAACAATAAAATAAAACTCTACGACAGAAAAAATGCGGAGACATAATAATGCATTTTTCTACCTATTTACTAGACTTTATTTTCCAGGTATTGAGATATGAATGAAAGTTGATTATGTGCGTTTCAACATTTTTTACCATTTTATACTTACTTCATTATTTTACTTTTTACATTTCCAGCATTCCGAAGAGCATTCATTATTAGTGTATTGTAAATGACTAGTCAATAATAATTATAAGAAAAACCTTGTAGATATGAAATAAATTTCTGTTATGAATTAATTAAGTACGGGTTGTACTTTTCACAGGTTAGAAAACTCTGTATTACTATATCTTTGTTACCCGTAACGACGACCGTGAACCTCAGAGAGTTAAAACTATTCCCCAAAAAAGTAACAAGTCACACTTTACAACAAAAAAACACATTCTTCATGTTCCGCACAGTCTGTAAGCTATTGAATCCTTGATAAATATCGCAATTATTAGATACACAGCTAACTTATTAAAAAACAATTTAACACAATTATAATTTTCCATTAGAGTCACGGCCAAATTTCACACTTGCTGAGGCTACATCCTTGCTGATATAATATTTTATAATTTACGAAATTTGTTTCCCGAATCCTTGAAATAAAATTACTATAGTTACATTAAAACAGATTTAAGGGACGTTCTCCGACATGAACTATTGACTGGTTGGGTTGAAAAAGGTTTTGGAAATAAATATATTACTGGGTGTAAACTAACGGTTCGGATCAAAAAAAGTTCTATATAAAATTTGTTCGCCTGGAAGAGCGAATGATACCAAAGTCGACCCCCACCCCCCAACCCCGCAGTAACTTTGAAATCTTAAAAGGGAAACCCTATTTTTTAATGCAGATTCAGATTCCCTATGTAAAAAAATAAGTCACTTTTATCGCAATTCGATTCGTGATGGTGCTGTAATCGCAAGAAACCTAAATTTTGCGAATATCTCGAGAAATGACATATCGGATCGAAATTTTCTCACGCGTGGCGCTACAATGGAAAGCATTCTAACCTTGAAAAAATTGAAATGATTCTGATTTTAGGTGAAGGTAGGCGGAATGTTGACGATGCTGTTGCCTTGTATGCCGAGCGTTTTCCAGAAAATGTTCGCTCACGTTCTTTTTTTACAAAGTTGTTCAAGTCATTACGTCCGACGGTACCGTACAACCTAAAACATGAACACGAAGAAACACTGTCACAGGAGAAGCTAATGAAATTGCTGTGCTAGCGCAGCTGTTCAACAAAACTCTCATGTAAGCACTCCGCAATTACATCGGGATTCCGGGATTTCTAGAGATAGTATTCTCAGAATATTCCATCATCACAAGTATCACCCATACCGCATTTCACTGCATCAGGAACTTCATTTCGTAAGCAAGTAGAAATTTGTGAATGGCCAGTTCAGCAAATACAAATGAATCACAATTTCTTCGCTAATGTACTATTTCCAAATGAGTACAGATTCACAAACCATGGTGCCTTGAATCGACATAACATGCATTACTGGAGTGTGAGCAATCCCCACTGGTTACAAGTTGAACATCAACGTCGCTGATCGGTCAACGTTTGGTGTAGAATTGTAGGTAACAAACTGATTGGTCCTTATTTTATTGATGGTACTTTAACGAAATTTCCTGGAACATGAACTTACAACCTCTACATCGCAAGAATCGTTGCGTTGCCCGTTCGACAAATTATGTGGTTTCAGCATGACGATAGTACGGTAAGTATCGAACCGTGATTTTAATGGCCGATGGATCGACAAATGAGGGTCTATTAATCGGTCTGCTAGGTTTCCTAATTTGACGTCGCCTGATTTTTTTCTGTGAGGTGATCTAAAAGATAAACTTTTTCAACAAGCACCAACAACTCGTGAAAACATGATACAGCGTATAAGAAACTCTTGCGCTGAAATTCGCACAGATATGCTCCTCTCCCGTGTACAATCATTCGATAATAAAAAATAAATAAGTGTCTAGAAGTTCAAGGTCACAATTTCAAACATTTAATGTAATTTATTTAAGAGTGAAAGGCAAGGGGGCTCACCTAAAACAAGCACTCCGATGGGAACAAAAAACTACTATGTCCACGTCGTTAACTTATTGATAAACGAATAAATGCTATTCTACAGTGAGCAGCTAAATTATGGAACAAATCCATTATTTTGCAAACAATTTATTTTAGATAAAAATCCTGAAATACGTCAATTTTTATTTTTTATTGGGCACATTCTAGCATAAATTTTTTTTAACAAAAAGTCAACATGGCGGCTGAGCGGCATTTGGAAAAAGAGAGTCATGTGACGTATCGTGGGAAAGCTCTTAACAATGGGAATTCAAATCCCAAATTTGAAAACAATCGATTAAGGTATAACAAAATGGCGACCTTTTCAATGAGTCACTTTTCTCCTTTCCGGAACGCATTTTAATACTTTTTAAAAAAAAACACTTTCGAATTTCAAAAAAGCAATTTTATTTCTGCAACAAAGTAATCAGACGTAATATCATAATAATTATGATATAATATAAGTTAGCTAATGCCTTCCAGAAAGGAGAAAAGTGACGCATTGGAATGGTCGCCATATTGTTACACTTTAATCAATTGTTTTCAAATTTGGGATTTGAATTCCCATCGTTAAGAGCTTTCCAACGATGTGCCACATGACCCCCTTTTGATTTGAATTTTTTTTACAAAATGGAGCGCGGGCACCATGTTGACTTTTTCGTAAAAAAATGTTATGCTAAAATGTGCCCAACAAAAAATAAAAATCGACGTATTTCAGGATTTTTATCTGAAATAAATTGCTTACAAAATAATGAATTTATTCCATAATTTAGCCGCTCACTGTATTTCAGCGCCATCTATAACGAAACGAAAAAAATGTTCAGATAAAGGTTACTTATTTTTTTATAGGGAATTCAAATCTGTAATAAAAACTGGTGGTTTCCATTTATGATTTCAAAATTGCCCCCACAGGGGTGGGGATGGACTTTGGCCTCATTGTATGGCCTTCTTCAGGCAAACAAGTTTTATTCAGAACTTTTTTTGATCCGATCCGTAGTTTTCAAAGATATTTCAATGTCTTCAGATAAATCAGCCACCCGTTTATACATATAAAGGTTCAGAACACGATAGGCAATGTTTAGGCGCACTATTTTTTGCAATAACTTGATTTACAAACTTTGGCGACTGATTCCCTAAAAAAGCCAATGAAGGCCAATGAATAGGCAAAGAATTAAGGTGATTTGCGACTTCCATGTGGATTTTTATTTATGTAAAATTAACTACAACTAAGAAAGAAAGCGGAAATACCTTTTAAAATTGAGCAGTAGTGGTGACTCAGAGATCATTTAAACAGTAAAAAAAATATTAGCAACATAATGTTATTTATATCATGTGCTCAAAATGTCATCCGTGTGCAAAGGCTCTATTGCACCCTTCTCACAAATACATGCCTGATATATTGGGTTGGTTTCCCATACAAACTGGTATATAAATAAAGATTATGGGCATGACAGTTCCAAAAATGTTTGGACATCCCTCAAGATAAATTATGACGTAGATTCGACCGTACCCCATGGATGCAATACGTTTGCCAATTTTTTCATAAATAGAAATATCGAATATGGCGGACAAACTCTAAAGCGAAAATATGACAGAAAGTTACTTGGTGCAATCAAAGACATGCGTGTAGAAAATTTGACTCCAATCGGTTAATACGGGTAGCTAAAACGACGACTGTTATCTTTCTAGCAAACAATGATTTTTTCAACAAAATTTGTTTTACATTTTACGTTTTATAACGTTTGCGTGAAGCAATTCACAGAAAACGATCTGACTTACGGCGAGATAGCTTACGGATTCTGCCCTACGATAACGCCTTCGAAAAATACTATACCTAACGGAGTACAGTGTGACTATTTCCAGTTTCCTTGACAAAAACTTCTCTCAGTGGCTCTTACCAAAATACAGTAGTACATATATTGAAAAACAAGTGTCCCAGTGCGACTTTTTGCCGCACAAAGACCAGGTCGTGTCACAATTACTTTTTTCCGCACTCGTCCATTTGCAGACCTCCTTTCACTCGGTCTGCAAATGGACGAGTGCGGAAAAAAGTAATTGTGACACGTGTTTTTCATACTATTTTTTCTATTTCGCATGAATTTACTCTAACATTTTTAATAAATAATGATACATAATAAAACTGTTTGAGTGATTTTTTAAAAATTATGTTGGCAATCCAAATTTAAAATTTCAAGTTGTATAATAATAAAAAAAATTAAATCCCTGTAACAGTACGGAAACAGAGCTTCTTCCCGTATCGTTTTCAGTACGAATATAAAGCTATAACCGTTGCGTCGCGAAATAGAAAATAATTATTTTTTAGTCAAATTAATCATAAATAAATATGGAATAATGCATTACCTATCACCAATTTTTTTACGAGAATAGGACCATTTTATACTTCATTATTTTACATTTCCAGCATTCCGAAGAGCATTCATTATTAGTGTATTGTAAATGACTAGTCAATAATAATTATAAGAAAAACCTTGTAGATATGAAATACATTTCTGTTATCAATTAATTAAGTACGGGTTGTACTTTTCACAGGTTAGAAAACTCTGTATTACTATATCTTTGTTACCAGTAACGACGACCGTGAACCTCAGAGAGTTAAAACTATTCCCCAAAAAAGTAACAAGTCACACTTTACAACAAAAAAACACATTCTTCATGTTCCGCACAGTCTGTAAGCTATTGAATCCTTGATAAATATCGCAATTATTAGATACACAGCTAACTTATTAAAAAAACAATTTAACACAATTATAATTTTCCATTAGAGTCACGGCCAAATTTCACACTTGCTGAGGCTACATCCTTGCTGATATAATATTTTATAATTTACGAAATTTGTTTCCCGAATCCTTGAAATAAAATTACTATAGTTACATTAAAACAGATTTAAGGGACGTTCTCCGACATGAACTATTGACTGGTTGGGTTGAAAAAGGTTTTGGAAATAAATATATTACTGGGTGTAAACTAACGGTTCGGATCAAAAAAAGTTCTATATAAAATTTGTTCGCCTGGAAGAGCGAATGATACCAAAGTCGACCCCCACCCCCCAACCCCGCAGTAACTTTGAAATCTTAAAAGGGAAACCCTATTTTTTAATGCAGATTCAGATTCCCTATGTAAAAAAATAAGTCACTTTTATCGCAATTCGATTCGTGATGGTGCTGTAATCGCAAGAAACCTAAATTTTGCGAATATCTCGAGAAATGACATATCGGATCGAAATTTTCTCACGCGTGGCGCTACAATGGAAAGCATTCTAACCTTGAAAAAATTGAAATGATTCTGATTTTAGGTGAAGGTAGGCGGAATGTTGACGATGCTGTTGCCTTGTATGCCGAGCGTTTTCCAGAAAATGTTCGCTCACGTTCTTTTTTTACAAAGTTGTTCAAGTCATTACGTCCGACGGTACCGTACAACCTAAAACATGAACACGAAGAAACACCGTCACAGGAAAAGCTAATGAAATTGCTGTGCTAGCGCAGCTGTTCAACAAAACTCTCATGTAAGCACTCCGCAATTACATCGGGATTCCGGGATTTCTAGAGATAGTATTCTCAGAATATTCCATCATCACAAGTATCACCCATACCGCATTTCACTGCATCAGGAACTTCATTTCGTAAGCAAGTAGAAATTTGTGAATGGCCAGTTCAGCAAATACAAATGAATCACAATTTCTTCGCTAATGTACTATTTCCAAATGAGTACAGATTCACAAACCATGGTGCCTTGAATCGACATAACATGCATTACTGGAGTGTGAGCAATCCCCACTGGTTACAAGTTGAACATCAACGTCGCTGATCGGTCAACGTTTGGTGTAGAATTGTAGGTAACAAACTGATTGGTCCTTATTTTATTGATGGTACTTTAACGAAATTTCCTGGAACATGAACTTACAACCTCTACATCGCAAGAATCGTTGCGTTGCCCGTTCGACAAATTATGTGGTTTCAGCATGACGATAGTACGGTAAGTATCGAACCGTGATTTTAATGGCCGATGGATCGACAAAAATGAGGGTCTATTAATCGGTCTGCTAGGTTTCCTAATTTGACGTCGCCTGATTTTTTTCTGTGAGGTGATCTAAAAGATAAACTTTTTCAACAAGCACCAACAACTCGTGAAAACATGATACAGCGTATAAGAAACTCTTGCGCTGAAATTCGCACAGATATGCTCCTCTCCCGTGTACAATCATTCGATAATAAAAAATAAATAAGTGTCTAGAAGTTCAAGGTCACAATTTCAAACATTTAATGTAATTTATTTAAGAGTGAAAGGCAAGGGGGCTCACCTAAAACAAGCACTCCGATGGGAACAAAAAACTACTATGTCCACGTCGTTAACTTATTGATAAACGAATAAATGCTATTCTACAGTGAGCAGCTAAATTATGGAACAAATCCATTATTTTGCAAACAATTTATTTTAGATAAAAATCCTGAAATACGTCAATTTTTATTTTTTATTGGGCACATTCTAGCATAAATTTTTTTTAACAAAAGTCAACATGGCGGCTGAGCGGCATTTGGAAAAAGAGAGTCATGTGACGTATCGTGGGAAAGCTCTTAACAATGGGAATTCAAATCCAAAATTTGAAAACAATCGATTAAGGTATAACAAAATGGCGACCTTTTCAATGAGTCACTTTTCTCCTTTCCGGAACGCATTTTAATACTTTAAAAAAAAAAACACTTTCGAATTTCAAAAAAGCAATTTTATTTCTGCAACAAAGTAGTCAGACGTAATATCATAATAATTATGATATAAGCATATAAGTTAGCTAATGCCTTCCAGAAAGGAGAAAAGTGACGCATTGGAAGGTCGCCATTTTGTTACACCTTAATCGATTGTTTTCAAATTTGGGATTTGAATTCCCATTGTTAAGAGCTTTCCTACGATACGTCACATGACCCCCTTTTGATTTGAATTTTTTTTACAAAATGGAGCCCGGGCATCATGTTGACTTTTTCGTAAAAAAATTTTATGCTAAAATGTGCCCAACAAAAATAAAAATCGACGTATTTCAGGATTTTTATCTGAAATAAATTGCTTGCAAAATAATGAATTTATTCCATAATTTAGCCGCTCACTGTATTTCAGCGCCATCTATAACGAAACGAAAAAAATGTTCAGATAAAGGTTACTTATTTTTTTATAGGGAATTCAAATCTGTAATAAAAACTGGTGGTTTCCATTTATGATTTCAAAATTGCCCCCACAGGGGTGGGGATGGACTTTGGCCTCATTGTATGGCCTTCTTCAGGCAAACAAGTTTTATTCAAAACTTTTTTTGATCCGATCCGTAGTTTTCAAAGATATTTCAATGTCTTCAGATAAATCAGCCACCCGTTTATACATATAAAGGTTCAGAACACGATAGGCAATGTTTAGGCGCACTATTTTTTGCAATAACATGATTTACAAACTTTGGCGACTGATTCCCTAAAAAAGCCAATGAAGGCCAATGAATAGGCAAAGAATTAAGGTGATTTGCGACTTCCATGTGGATTTTTATTTATGTAAAATTAACTACATACAACTAAGAAAGAAAGCGGAAATACCTTTTAAAATTGAGCAGTAGTGGTGACTCAGAGATCATTTAAACATTAATAAAAATATTAGCAACATAATGTTATTTATATCATGTGCTCAAAATGTCATCCGTGTGCAAAGGCTCTATTGCACCCTTCTCACAAATACATGCCTGATATATTGGGTTGGTTTCTCATACAAACTGGTATATAAATAAAGATTATGGGCATGGCAGTTCCAAAAATGTTTGGACATCCCTCAAGATAAATTATGACGTAGATTCGACCGTACCCCATGGATGCAATACGTTTGCCAATTTTTTCATAAATAGAAATATCGAATATGGCGGACAAACTCTAAAGCGAAAATATGACAGAAAGTTACTTGGTGCAATCAAAGACATGCGTGTAGAAAATTTGACTCCAATCGGTTAATACGGGTAGCTAAAACGAGGGCTGTTAGTTATCTTTCTAGCAAACAATGATTTTTTCAACAAAATTTGTTTTACATTTTACGTTTTATAACGTTTGCGTGAAGCAATTCACAGAAAACGATCTGACTTACGGCGAGATAAATTACAGATTCTGCCCTACGATAACGCCTCTGCTCACACTGCTAGTACTGTTAATTTTTTAATTCGAAAAATACTATACCTAACGGAGTACAGTGTGACTATTTCCAGTTTCCTTGACAAAAACTTCTCTCAGTGGCTCTTACCAAAATACAGTAGTACATATATTGAAAAACAAGTGTCCCAGTGCGACTTTTTGCCGTACAAAGACCAGGTCTGCAGACCGAGTGAAAGGAGGTCTGCAAATGGACGAGTGCGGAAAAAAGTAATTGTGACACGTGTTTTTCATACTATTTTTTCTATTTCGCATGAATTTACTCTAACATTTTTAATAAATAATGATACATAATAAAACTGTTTGAGTGATTTTTTTAAAATTATGTTGGCAATCCAAATTTAAAATTTCAAGTTGTATAATAATAAAAAAATTAAATCCCTGTAACAGTACGGAAACAGAGCTTCTTTCCGTATCGTTTTCAGTACGAATATAAAGCTATAATAACCGTCGCGTCGCGAAATAGAAAACAATTATTTTTTAGTCAAATTAATCATAAATAAATATGGAATAATGCATTATTACCAATTTTTTTACGAGAATAGGACAAAAAGTTTAAAACCTACTGCTATCGCAATAAAATCTACATGTAAACGTACCTATAATTACAGTCGAACTTCCATAAGCCGAATCTCCATTGTACACCAAAAAAAAGTCGAGATATAGAAACACCAAAAAATAAGAAAAATTTCGCTAAGACTTTATTAAAAAATTCCAGATATGGAAAAATTCGGCTTACAGAAGTTCGACTTATGGAAGTTCGACTGTATATTAATTTTTAGAACAATAAATTATTGTTGTGTACAAAATTAGTTGAAAACATACTTATGAATTCACGAAAGAAATGCACAAATGAATTTAGTAAACGTTGGATAAAGAATTTCTGATTACTGCTACGTGCAAAACCATATTGTGTTGCAACTCCACAATAGATCCATAAGCATCCAGTTCTGTCTCAACTACTCAATAAGTGTAGTACATATTGCGATATTAGGAAGTCGAGTCGAGTAATAATCCTCGCCGCATCGAACAGAAGCTACCATATAATAAATGTTAGAGAATGAACGATCCGACGGCGTACAATAAGACCCTTCATTTAATTGTCATATAATGGCAGTAATATTTTACCTTTTTCATCTTTTCAGTTACGAATTTTTTAACTCTTAGCACACGGTCCGCGTCTTGCATACTTCCATAAAATTTAGTGGCTTAATTAAAATGAAATTTTCCTTCAATCTAAATAGTGATTTTCCACATTAAAAAAAACAAATCACTCTTTTGCGGTAAATTAATTTTTACCGCTGATAAAAGAAACTAAATTACAACCACTATTATTACCTAAAAATAAGTTACCATCAATTAATTTCATTCTCATTGAAAGTTTTAAAAAGATTGTGTTATTTTAAAAAGGGCGCAATTCCGCTTTTGTCATCATAATAAAATAAAAAATAAGACATAAGTTAACGCGACAAATGGTTCCCAAGATAGTAGTTGAAGTACAGAAGAAACACGCAATTTTTCCCAGACACTGAATTATCGTATAAGAAAAAAAAACGAGCTATATATTTCGGATATTAATTACAAAGATGGATTTGATGAAAGAACATTTTCTATCTGTAGATACAAAAAATGAACGCATTAATCAGATCCTATAATTTAGGTGTGAAGAATGGATTTAAGTGAGAGTACACAGGGTGACCAAATTTCGATGTTTTAATAGGCAAGCTCGTAAACTATAGTTCGTATGAAAAAATGAACCTTGCATCCTCGATCTCTTTTTTTGAGAAAAACTCAATGGTGCATTTCAAATTTCGCTAACGTCATATGTTTTCGAGTTATGGCTAAAAATTCAGATTTTCGTGTTTTCATTTTATGGCCATATGTCGCTTACTTACCTATGAAAATAGAAAAAAATAATTTCTACGTTCTTCAGGCACTTTTTTGATAGGAATGCAGTGGTGTAGTCAATTCTTTAAAAATATTTTTGAAATTCGAGTTATAGCTTAAAGTTGTATTTTTTTATATGGAACGCGTAATTGGCTATGGAATCAAAAAATTACTAATTTTTTTCTGATTCCAACGGTCAAATTATTCATTTTTACCGCTTTTCAGCAAAAAATAGTTTTTTAAGACATAATGTTTTATTCAAATAATAATTATTTAAAAAAATAATTCTATTTTTAAATGATTAAAAGAAAATCTCATACATCATGAGACTTTTAGTAAGCCAAAGAACAAAACATTATAACATGAAGTTGCTGAGGAAGGCCGTCAATGTTATCGGAATTGTAGCTGCAAATTCTTCGATTTCAAGCCGTCAAATTGAGGCCGAGTCTGGTATACGAAGACGTCGAGCATTTTCAGTTCTAAAAAGATACAAAATTCAGACCATATAAAGCCGGCAGTACGGCAGAATGTATAGTCACAATCCATGCAGGTATTGACAGTTAAGCAACTCGCGCTTGGTCAGTACTTGGACGAGTGACCCGTTCATTCTGCGGCTCGGTGTGTCCGGCAGGGGGTAGCACAAAAGGCCCGAATGAGGCCTACGTAGGCGTGGACTTAGGTTCCATCCTCCATCATAATTCTTTACAGACCATATAAAATAAGGAAACATCTCCAATCAACAGATTCTGCACGACCGACGTGCAGAATTTTGTAATTGGTATCTTCAGCAAATAGAGCAAAATGCATTATTATCAAGAAATATTGTTTAGCTTTACACCGATGAAGCATACATTAGTAGTGCCGGGATTTTCAAAGGAAAACTGAATGGGCAACGATATTCTGAAATTTTAAACCAACACATAAGTAGTTGAGGATTTTTTAGATGACTTACGGCTGAACATTAGACAAAATTTCCATTTTCAACAAGATGGGACACCCCTCACAATAATATAAACGTCCCTGAATTGTTAAATATTCATTTTCAAGTGGATCAAATGGATCTGTGAGGTGGCAACCACGTTCGTTCGATTTAACGCCCCTAAATTTTTCTTTTGGGGACACATTAAAGACAATTTATATTAAAATAATTATAATAATATGAACGAACTAAGACAAAATTTTATACAGTGTGTTAATTCCGTCTCTAATATTCATATTTACAACGCAATTCGGAATGTTTTAAAGCAATGTGAACTATGTGTTGCAAATATGAATGGACATCAGTTTGAAAATTTGGTTTAAGTGGCCTTATGTATAATAATTCTCTTGTAGTTTGTTTAACAGCATCTTCCATATTATAGTTATTTGTTCTAGGTTTGTAAAAAGTTACATAATGTATGAGTGTTTTTAAAATAATTCTTAAAAAACTATTTTTTGCTAAAAAGCATTAAAAATGATTAATTTGACTCCACATGACATACCGGGTGAGCCATTTAACCTGGAATTTGAAATATGTATCTCGAAAAATAACTGTATAAAACAATTTGCCGAATCAAAACTTTAATACCTCCGAGGGGGAAATTCGTTAGTACTAAATTACACCTCCACCCCTGTAGGCGAGGCGGGCGGCAAATTTGCAATATTAAATAGGAAATGGAGCAGAAGTTAAAAAACAGATAAACACGTATTTACTAAGATTCGACAGGTTATTCAATGATGTTGAGGTTTGACCCCCCTCTCCTCCTGCGCGTTGGGGGGGGGGTGATTAAACTGCTCTTAAAGTAAACCAGGTTTACTGATTCAGGATTTTAAATTCTTCATCAAACTTACTAGGTTTAAATACTTACATTTCATCACGTTACCTTCGACAAGCAATTTGACAAATGTATTGAAGTTCAAGGTCACCATTTCGAGCATTTACTTGAACAGTGAGATGCAAGGAGACTCACGTTATGAGGGGGAAGCGGATAAAGTATGGGGAAGAGGACAGGAGACTATATTACGAGAGGGTGGGGTATGCGAGGGAGGAGGTAGAAAGAAAGAAGGAGAGAGGAAGGAAGAGAGATGGTAGAGGAGGTGGCCATGAGGGATGAGGATGTACAAGGGCATGAAAGGAGAGAGAAGATAGCCGGAGAGAGGTATAATGAGGGATATGGAGAGATCATGGCAGAGGGCAAGGCCAAGTACCTGACAAGGGAGATGGGTCTGAAGGAAAAAAGAATTGTAGCGAGGTTTATGTGTGGAAACGAGGAGAGAAAGAATAGGTATTGGCGGGAGGAGGAGGAGAGAGTTTGCAGAATGTGTAGGGAGGGGAGGGAGCGAATGGCGCATATGTTAAGGGAATGCGAGGAGATGAGAGAAGAGAGAAGGGTAAGAAAGGAGATACTAGGAGCGAAGGGGGAAGGGTTGGGATGGATGAAGGAAGTGCTAGAAAGGAGGGAAAAGGTGGAAAGTAGGGGGAAGGACAGGCGGGAGTAGTTTTACGATGGGGAATAGAATCATGTATTTATTTGATTAATATGTAAAAAAATACAATAAACCTATTTGATTTGATTTGAAGGAGACTCACGTTAATCAAGCAGGAATTCCGACGGAACATAAAACTATTACATCCTCGTCGTTGTTCCTGCGTTATGTTAAAAGCAGTTTATTCACCAACCACCCCCCCCCCCACACGCGCGCGCAGGAGAGGGAGGAGGGGCAACCCAAACATCATTGAATAACCTGTCAAATCTACGTGTTTGTCTGTTTTTTTCTTCTGCTCCATTTCTTGCAATTACGGCGTCCTCCGTCGCGTATTGTAATTTAGTACTAACGAATTTCCCCCTCGGAGATACTCAAGTTTTGATTCGGCACATTTTCCAATACAATGCGTATTTTCCAAGATATTTTAAATTCCAGGTTACATGGCTCACCCAGTATATCGTTGGAATCAGAAAAAAATTGCCTGAAGAACGTGGAAATTACTTTTTCCTATTTTCATAAATAAGCGAGATATGGCCACAAAATGAAAACTCGAAAATCTGAATTTTTAGCCATAACTCGAAAACAAAAGACGTTAGCCAAACTTGAAATGCACCATTGCGTTTTTCTCAAAAAAAGAGATCGAGGATGCGAGGTGCGAGGTTTTATTTTTTCATACGAACCGTAGTTTACGATATTCCCTATTAATACATCAAAATTTGGCCACCCTGTACAAGTTCAACACCATTAAATGCATATTGAATCTTAAACAATATCATTTCTTCAAAGATAACCAATATTCCCAATGTAAGAAATCAACATTGATTGAAATTTTTAAACTTGTGTAAGCGGGTAAAGTTCTTCACGTATTATACAAGGAGGGAAAATACTACCTACCGATTAACGTACATACCTATTACTTTTAGAGAAGAATGTTTCAAACAAAATCAATAGATACTATTAAGATAAAACTACAAATCACGGTAACTTATGCAGTGTTATTTTAAACTGCACCTCTTACCATTTTTATTTTTGAATTAAATATTCAAAAATTACAGCGAGAAATAAATTAAATGAGACAATAAAGAACCTCAACCAAACAATTGTTAAGACATCGACAATTGTTTGATTTGTTAACGATTTCACATAATATACCTCCAAACTACGGTACTACGTCCATTTTCAGAGCGACATAATATTAACTTTTTTACAAGATGATTGTCGGTAATTTAAAATTTGAAAAACGTTATATCAAGACTACTCAAGAAATATTTAAATGGTCTGGATTCTGGATTACGATGGGAGGGTGGTCAAAAGTCCACGCGCACTTAGGCCACCTATTCGGGCCCTTTGTGCTGCCTCCCTGATTAGAGTCGTTCGACCCCGCAGCATCACTCAAGCCATCCCACACGTGAGATAAACCTGAGGATGCTGGACGGGGAAGCGGCTCTAATCTTAGCCATGTCCGGCCAGGAGTCCCCCAACATGGATCGTCTTAATTCGACAAGTACGGGACACTCACAAAGTATGTGTTGCGCCGTCTCATCTTCTGTGTAGCATCCTCTGCAGGATGGTGATTCAACCAAGCCCATGCGGTGCATGTGCTTGTTAAGTTTACAGTGCCCAGAAAGTATGCCCACAAGTAGCCGCAGGTTCTTTCTGGATAGCCCTGTGCAAAAACGCGCCAGGCTACGAGATGGTCCTCTGAAGGCCTCTCTCGCGTGACGGCCTTTAAATGGTATTCGATAATTAATTTTTAATAAACATAAAATATATGGGGTAATATTGAATTTTAGTTATTTACAAATTCCAAGTCGAAGTTTAAAATTTTTGTATAAGACCCGGTATAGCATTTTTAAAAATTTAAATTGCTAACATTCACACGACACTTAATAAATTACTTTTGAACTTAACTTGTTATTGACGTAAATGAGAATTTTAAAAATTTTCAAATTCCTAACATTCAAACGAGACTTAATAAATTACATGCTTTTGAAATAACATGTTATTGACGTGTTGAGATAAATGAGAAGATGTTAAAATAATTTTTACGCCCATTGGATGTATCGTCTAGTCTATAACAAATATTATCAATCTCTGTTTCAAAACTTGCATGAAATTACAAGCTCAGTTTCAATCAAATGTTTTTAAAAGAATTAGTTCATACTAATTCGATAAAAGGAGAAAATTCTTTAAAATATTCAAGGTCTCTACATAATATAATTTATAGTTCTTTACGATGGCGTCAACTATGAGTTCACGTGTTTGATTAGGTATTACGAAACTCTTAACACCGATATTGATTTCTGAAATAAAAATCAACTATTTAGTAAGTTTCATTAAAAATCAGGAAACTACAATATATAAGAATAATTAACCTTTCGAAGAGATTTAGATAATAATGAAACATATAGAAAACGTGGAAATATAAAGAAATAGGTAAACAGAAATAACAAAAAAGTTACTAAACAGACTTTTTGTTGTACTTCAAAATGATTTCCAGCAAATTCTTTTGATCAATTTTTCTAGCAACTTTTTTCCGCAAAGCTCTATGACTATTATTTTCTGAGATATGCCCCCCCCCCCACCCCACCCCAATTAATAAACCACTTGTATTATATTTTCGACTAGTTACCAACTTTGTTAAACCCACCCACTTAAATGACGGAATTAACTGCAATGGAAATCTATAGACTGGATTCATTCTATTTTTAAACGTGTAGAAATATAAACATAAGTGACCTAACGCAACTAACTACATAAATGCGAGATTCTTGTTAGACAATTTTTATGCTCCTCTAAAGTACTTACTTTTTTACAAAGTTATCAGGTCACGTAAGGCCAGGTCTGCTCTGCTGATTCATTTAAAGTCCTGCAACAAAACATAGACGTATTAGCAAATATATAAAAACAATACAAAAAAATGAAATATTTGATAAATAAATAGGTGAACGTTAACTCATTGACTTTTGACATCTAATACATAATAACATAACAAAGAGTCATACACGGTTAGTAAGTTTTATTTGCTTGTAATAGAAATTTAATTTCCAAGAATATGATAAATTGAAAATCGGATTACAAAAGCAAATGTCCTCAGTCGTGTATTAATAATAAAAAATCAATAGAACAAAAGAATTCTAAAAGCGCGTGTTTCATGCCTTTCTCATAGAATGCAGTATTTAGTAACTTGCGTACAATTGTTCCTGGTTAGATAACATTCGTATAGTACTCATCCCTATGCAAATTATAAAAAAAATGCAATAGCGGTTTAGTATGGTTGTAGCCCCCATGTAATGAAAACGAAACCAGTCTAACTATACCATTTTTCGTGGGAGAATTGTACTCTGAAGTAGTATTCAACAACCTCATATTTAATGGAGAATCTCAAAAGTTTTCTTGTAGTTTTTGTTTCAGCATGCTCTATGACAATTTTACGGCTCGTAATGTGCACAAGTAAACATCAAGATGTGCATTATTTCAAATTATTTTTCTACATTTCTACAATAAATTTTGTACGACGTTTAACTTTTTCTTCTTCCTGACCTGACACTAAATTGGGAATTTTTCTGGAACATCATTGTATGAATTTATCACTAGGTATACATGATTAGACAAAAAATTAATCGAAGAATTCTAATACATATGTTATCAAAAATCAATTTGTGAAATTAAATTATTTCATTGGAAAAAACCAACATGATAGTAACTGTTATCTAAAATCGAATAAAGAATAACATACCAAAAAAGAAAATCACGCGGAAATCGCTACCAAATACCATTTCAATCCGATATGTCTAATCAAGTTACAGGAATTCCAAATCGATACGATCCAAGCATTTTGTGATTCAACCAGGTTCTATGTCGTTCTAATGTCTAAGTTATGGACTAGAATAGTATACGCCATTGATTCCAGATGACGTATCTAATGGATCAAAAACATACGGTGCCTTCCCAAAATAGATCATACAAAGAAAAAGCACAAATTTTTCACAGAGAACATCGATAATAAATAAACGTCCAATATAGCGCAATATAGCACAAACAGGCATTGTAAATAGAAAAAGGTCGAATATCGTGTTAAAATAGTAAAATCAAAACAAAATCAAAATTGATCTCGTACAGCACCATTAAACTTTTAAAATTTAGTTTTTTGGACATAGGACGTTTGATTCATTGGTTTAAAACTTCAATTGCCATTTGAAGAAAATTTACAAATAAACAATCAATTTACTTAGGATCTGTGAGCGAATATATCCGCACAAACAGTCTCAGTACAACATCGTCAATTCCAACAACAGTATGATGCCTCAAACAAATTTTAAGACCAGCAACTAACGTATTGCCAAATTCACAGTACCATCTCATTGTTATGACTCTTATGGTCAATTGCACCGTAAAAATTAAGTAATGCTTAAAGTTAAGCAGAACTTAAATGCCATGATTGCTATGGCATTTAAGCTGTACTTAACTATAAGCATGCCTTAGTTTGTACGGTGCAACTGGGAACTGGCCATTATTCATCAGAAACCATTCCTCTTTAAGCTAAACTTTGCAGTGAGAAATTCTCCCTATGAAAAAAAAAGAAAACTGATAGCGTCAATAAGAGTTACATTGGGAAATTGAATAGTAAGCTCTGGTCCCAAGAATCTAATAAATGTCATTTATCACAACAAAAGCTTTAAATTATTATAAATGCGCACACCCACATATTTATAAATAATACTTAAGATATTTTTCCGGAAACGTACAAAATTGATCACTAAAAATAAAATGTAAATATCAATACATGAATTAGGATGCTATTTGAGTATCGGATGACTAATACAATAGGAATATAATTGAAGGAAATACAGTAAGAAAATACTGATCGTTTCCATTATAAAATGTTAATTTAATAGAACTCTAATACGTGTAGACTGTAGGTGTCTAAGCGGTTATGCGAATGAAACTATAAAGTAATAAAATTTAATATGAAATCGGTCCTTAACAAAAATTTGAATAAAAATACAATCGCACAATTCTTTCGTTCCTTGAACAACACGTAGTTATACGACGTCGAATATGAAAGGGGTCAGACAAATCAAGTTACATTAGGGGGAGTTTGCTGGACCATCTGGCTATGGTTTCGAGCGAATTTAGTCCTTAAGGTAGAAGTACGTAACGTTGTGAGCTAATCAAAGCGCAAAAAAAGTGTGCAAACAATGAGTTTAAACTGAATTTTCTTGTAGATATGTCGACAGCTTTTATAAAACATTGTTTTCCCTTTTATACTCAAAGCGACAAGGTTATTCATAATGGTACATTATTTTCCGGCAGTTTTCATACGAAGAGCAAATGCAACAAGTCTCGCCCTATAACCAAACCGCTTTTTCAAAGGTTTTCATTTGGAAAATGCAACCTTACGAAATATTGAAATACCGAACGAACCACAATGGAACAATGCATATCTATGCAAATACATATGCAGTGAATACGAGAAAAGTTCACCCGCAAATTCTTTACCCAGAATGAGTTGAACTTTAAACTGCAAATTGCAAATGGAAATTACGCTACACAAAAAAAAAGCATTTATATTGATGAATACCAGGTACACATTTACAAAAATAAATCTCTTTTAACATTTGCATAAACAAAAAAACTGATCAAAATACACGAAAACAATTACATCTTTGGGGTTAATTTATATCATTTCACCCTCACTTCGCAAGTAAAAAAAAGTACGCTTTGAAATCACAATACGGAATTAAAGTTGATTCCGTAAAGATACGAAAATGTTATCTTATTCTGCATCGTATTTATTCCGGTAACACAATTTGAATATTCTCGTCTGTACACCCACATTTAACAATCGCACCTACAACATACGCAGACACAATTAAATGTATTCAATTTCAGTAATTACAACGTTCAGCAACACACTTTAGTTCTTCAATATTAACGACGCATTGTTAAGTAACGTTCTATAGCTCCTAATTAAATTAAAACTATTTCATATAACGAAAATTTATCAAATTAAATTTTCACGCCCATGTCTTCAATAAATTGGATGCAATTGTTAAAGATTGCACAAAGCGTTCTCATGAAAAATATATAGTGACCGAAGCATAATTTTAAGAAAAAAACTACATATATTAACTAAGGAGATCCTTTACATTTGATGTAGTAAGTAGGTAGTTCAAAAGGTAAAGAAATGTGTACAGAAAATGTTTCGCTTTATGCTGCGCTGCTATGAAAATCGGAGTTCTCCATAGAGCAGACCAGTATTTTTCTTTCTCATTTTGTTGAAAATGGTTTAGGAAACGCCATGCTTAAGAAACAGAACGACTCTAAACTACATTTTTTCATACGGACCACCCTATATATTTTTGGGTTTTTGAAAAGAGAGTGAAATTTCCTAAATTTTGATGTATCACTTGTTATATTTATGTTGAATAATATTTGCAATATTGCATCTTATACATTGTTATTCCAAATTAAAAATATTTGGAGTTGATAAAAATTTTCAAATAACTACGACATTATCGTTTTAAATCATACTGCCGTCTTTTGTTAACAATGGAAACCTAGATGTCTACAAACAAAATATTTTAATGTAGGTGTAAAAATAATATTTAACAGAAATATAACAAGTGATACATCAAAGTTTAGGAAATTTCACTCTCTTTTCAAAAACCCAAAAATATACATATAGGGTGGTCCGTACGAAAAAATGAAGTTTAGGGTTGCACACAAAAACCAAACACCCTGTATAAAAACTGTTTATCGCGATGGATTCTACGCAAAAAGTGCTCTAAGAAAGTTTTTTCCATAATCACCTATCTTTAAAAATAAGAAAGTTATGGAGCATTAAAGAAATCGACCAAATTCGAGAAACGCCCCCTAGCGTCCAAACGATTAAAAATAGCTGAATTCTGTTTGCGCCAGTGGTTTTCGCATTAAAATTGAGCTACAGACACCTTGGTCCATTTTTTTCTATCTCTTAAAATAAAGGGTGTTGCCATAAGAAAGTGTCCAATTTGAACCACCCTGTACAATAAGTTCGCAAAATTGTTGATGGTGGGAGCGATGTTAATCTAAATTTCCATATCCAAATCAGAGATTTAAAACTAATGTATAGTGTGACATTTACAAAGACCATTCTTTTTTTGAAACAACATGAATGGAGAAAGATACCTACAATTTTTAATAATCAGTTATCTGACTTTCTTGATGAACTACCACTAAATGAACTAGAAAAAATATGGTACCAACAGGACGGAGCACCATGTCACTGTAACAGAAACATTCGGGATTTTCTCTTCCACACTTTTAACGCTATAGTGATCGGGAGGTGCATGGACTTTCTTTGGTCTTCAAGGTCTCCAGACATTACCCCTTTAGACTTTTTTTTTGTGTGCCCGCTTAAAAGAAAAGGTATACCTTCAGAGGTCATTTCTAGATCTTGGTCATCTTGAAAGAATCATTAGAGAAACACGTGAAGCTATAACTCCAGACGTGATTAGAAATGTCATAAAAGAATTTAATCAACCTGTTTACAAAAGGGGCGGTAGATACGTTGAAGTTCCATAGTATTTAAGTAATTTTACATGTTCCCCATAAAATTTATTGTTGATATATGTATTGATAACGAGTTTATCAATTTTTTATCATGTCTTATTCCTTTATTCAATAAATAATCCAATTAATAATATCTTGTAATTTTTTGCTACTTAATAACAATTTCAATGAACATCAAGAATATTTATTTTGTGAAATGTTAACAAACTGTTTCTCAATTTGTATAAAACTATTTGCGACACACTGTATACTACCCGACAAAACAACGATTCGTACTGAAGTGAATAACAGATAACAAACAACTGCCATCGTCCTATCGATCAACAACTTAAAAAATATTCATATGGCACTCTGCTGTAACACAAAAACGAACGAATTTGTTTGGTTACCTGATATAATACAAAAATACGACGATAAGCCACTCTTTTTGACTACCAAAGCCAAATTACCTCGTAGGTAACTTACTTACTATTATTATATTTCCAAAAATCATCCAACTATCTAACTGTTGTAATTCGTCTTCTTTTTAGTAGTTTTGTGCCCCTTTTTGTTACCCATGGAGAGTAAACTAACTAATGGTTTACACAGACAATAAAATTTCAGAATTAAACCGTTGTCAGCTGCTATACTAATATTTTGGCATGTAGTCTCTAATTGGGTAGGTACTATAGCTAGTCGCACATTCACGCTAACGGCTAATATTTTGTCATATAGTCTCTAATTGGCTAGGATCTATAGCTAGTCACATATTTACGCTACCACCCTTAAAGTTAAATTTGATCTTATCGTTAGTTTAAAATATGTGTACGTCTACACATAAATTACATAATTTTATATTTTCACGTACATAAGGATTAAATAAAATGAATGAGACTATGGAGATTTTAGTTAAGTTAAAAATTTACAAAGCAAATGAATTATGGGGCGGCGGCGGCGTAGAGATTATATTTGCAATATATGTAGGTATAGGAAGTGTTTAGGATTGTAAACAGATCTATATTTGCATTATACCTATCGCTTGATTGAATATGTTTACTTATCATATAACTGCCTTGAAATGAGTATCGTATCAAGCATGGTGGAGGTATACGATCTACAATATCATTTACTGGATTTGTTTTCTCAATAACAATTACTTGCTGGATTAGATGAAGTTATATTACACACAGGCATGACAAACAATGTGGTTAGTTGTGTAAACTACCGTACGATATTTGCAATCGCTATCGAATAGAGAGCGTTAAAGAAAATGAAAAATTACATCGGATGTGACGTCAGCAGTCTCACGTAATAAATTTAAAATTGTACAGGCCAATACAACTTAAAAAGATTACCTGCAAGTTAGAATTAGAATTTGTTCACAGAATTAATTAAACTTCGAAATCCATGATTTCCTTAATGTATAGTATAGCTTCTCTTTGTAATGATTCTTTTAAAGCTTACGATGCTAGATCGGTTTTATCAATATTTATAAGTTCGGTTGTAGCTGTATTTAAAGAAGCTTTTGAGTTCAAAATAAAAATGAAAGATTTTGATATAAGCTTTTACTTTTTGAGTGGACGTAAAGGTCCAACAGCTCTTTGTATCTTATTTCCTATATTATGTGGTTCGATAAAAACAGCCACAATTTACCTATACACGAAATTATAACGATGATAATAATCACTATTAGTAGCTTGAAATTATTCGTAACTAAATGACAAATTTCACAATGAATTTATAATTAGATACTAAAATTAAAATATCTAAATGGATTTCCAAAATAGACGTGCCGTGCCGTTACCGATACAAAAGTAAAGGATATCAAATAGTGAAGTTTTCCATTTCAAAGTTCTGGAACTTCTATTTCAAGTTGTACAGTATCTATTGTTCATTTCCACAAACAAGCACATCCGGTGTACTACTGGCTTTGCTCTATTCTAATATAGCACCAAAACGAAACTTTTACAGACTTTTGAATTACACTAGCGCAGCGAGTGTAATGTTAGTTATCGTAATAAAATTTATTGTTGCGGTACCAGCTTGTGCACACTTCAATGAACTAATTCGATTGCCCCACTAGTCTCAAATACGTAACGTATTTGATCACGATTTCGTTATTAAATAAGAAATGACACATTCAATACCTACATTTTCAATAAATAAAATGAAATGAAGACGTATTTCAAAATATGTAGTTATAAACGTGATTGTGCGACTGTAACGATAACATTGTGCAGGGGTGATTCTGTGTAGCGTAAATACAAATATAAGGAATGATGCTGGACACTTCGAACGAAAATACCCTGAAGACAAACTAACCGAGTAGATCAAAGTACAGAGCTGTACCTATATTTGTCAAGAGCCACACTAAATAGAAGTATGTACTTTAATAAAACACCCCAAAAAACTTTCAACGCCTGAACGTAAAAAGTAATACGAAAAAATGGCATTTCGATTTATGAGAATGATTTGAGATTTTAAAATAACAATAAAGGGAACAAAAAGTTATATACGAATTTAGAAGAGCTACAATAACAAATTAGTTTCACTTATACAGGGTGTATTAGTAAACCACCACAAACAAAATTTAATTTTTTTAAATGGAACATTCTACATTTTTGGATTAGTTACTGAAAATAAAGTTAATGATTTTTTTGTACAACTTCCCTGCTTGTCTAGATATTGCTCATAATGTCAAAAAACTTAAATTTTCGAGACTTCGGGGTTAATTTTCTCAGTCTGCAAAAAAGATAGAAAGTAGATTTTTGGCCAAGATATCCCCTACGCACGGATAAGATTGGTTTTAACTA
Source organism: Pyrocoelia pectoralis (assembly GCA_036250285.1). Taxonomy (NCBI): domain Eukaryota; kingdom Metazoa; phylum Arthropoda; class Insecta; order Coleoptera; family Lampyridae; genus Pyrocoelia; species Pyrocoelia pectoralis. The sequence goes on along the minus strand of CM070076.1, from coordinate 19,654,642 downwards.
ATAAATAGTAGAGGACGTCCGTGTAGTCCCACCCAAAATGGCGAACTTCAAATACACATTATTCAAAATTTTCAAACGGCAGTCATATGATTTTGTTGCAGATTCGAATAGTGTGTATAATATGCTACACCCGATGCTACCTAAGACATACGTTACAGCCTAACAAAACAATCATAACGACAAGGTAAAATATAGGATCGCAATTTGAGATTGATTTGGAAAAAAAAATTAAATGGTGCTATAATCACTCCCCTTCTCGCACATGTGCAGACTAGGCGTATTTTTTCTCATACATATTATTAATATGGCATAAAAGTAGTTAAATCTCCGAAAATGCCCCGAAGATTAATTCAAAACGATAGAAATGGGTTCACGTGGACAGACGGATGCATATGTTAGCAATACTACATTCTCATTTTTTGTTATTAATGACAAGAAAAATGATATTTAAATCAATAGAGAAGAAAGAAAAATTATAATTTTATTAGCCTCGTTACATTAGAATCAGTTCTTTGAAGAAAACTGAGGGGGGTTATACAGACACCACGCGGAAGGCTCTGGAGCTTCTGCTTCAATCACACTTTTCGCGATCAAAGACCCTCACCATTTGACGAAAGCGAACCAATAACTCTGGAGCCCTTTTTTAGGGGGAACAGAAGAGATTGGATTAAAGTACATCAGATAGTTAAACTAACCAAAATTAGGTGCGCAGTGCTTTTCCATCTCCAGGGATGGATGAACTGTTCCCTGATCTACTAGAACAAGGCTTCGACCTGTTAGCCTCTACACTATGTACTTTACTAAGGGCAGTTTTTGTTTTCTTTGCATTGGCTAAAATTAATAAAAACTGAGGGTTACTTCCATATTTATTCGGACTCTTTAAAATAAAAAGAGTTGCCATAATTTAAAAACCAGCATATTTAAAGAAGGCGGCCGGACAAAAAACATTGAGGAGAGGATGGTGGCAGTGTATGGAGAAAATAGCACGTCTTATTTCCAATTGCAACTGGGTATGACCTGGATACATCAGAAAACAGAAGTTCATACAATGTAACCTGTAAGCTGTAACCTCTTTCCAACAGTCAGTTATTTTATAGCTAAGTAGATAACATTAGCACATCTCTCGTAGAAAACATATAACTCAAACTGAGTAATACTGAAATTTAGAACTTTTCCAAACAAAAACGTTGTTCTTGCATTCACTCCTTAATATAATAGAAATATTATACGGTCAATGTTTTATTTAGGTAATTCGTTCACAAGTAACAAGTGTGTGATTCTTTCGTTACAATGTTTAAAATATGATCCATCTATTAATTTTAACTTAACATATGGGAAATATACAAGCTCGACCACCAATCCAACTGAAGAGGAAGAGACAAAATCACAACAGCGAATTTAAATATTGGCAATAATCCTAATGCGATGATTACACGGAAATCGATAACATGAAAGGAACCAATTTTATTAAATGAAGAAACTTAAATATCTACACCATGCAAAGAACGAATAACACCAATCTATAAATAAATAGAAAGCGGTTAAATACAAAAGAAATTTGCAATTTCTATGTGATAATCGATTTGTCCACATTATCTAGAAAATTTATACAGGGTGGGCCAACGAAAAGGTAACAGACGAGTTTCTGGCTAGAGAAAATTTTTTTTTGAGAAACCCAAAAACACGTCAATTTCTACTTCAAGGGGGACAACTTTTGCTATGAATTTCAATTTGAAGTGATTTCATCCCTTAGCGCTGTGAGAACAACCCCTAAAATTTAAATAGGGATGATGGGGCAAGTGATACGTCATCTGATTTCAGTGCACTCGTTTTTTTATTTATTTTTTATTTTTAACCAAAAAAATTGAAGTGGAAAATGAGGAAAGAGATTAAGGCATTTAAAAACTCAAAAAGGCTCGGGCAGGTCAATTGTTTTTTTTAGAGAAGCTAGCTACTTTTCCTGCCATTTGACAACATTGATTCAACCCTTAAGTACAGGGTAAACAACCCTTAAATTTTTAAATAGATACGGGTTCATTTTTTCTTGTGCTAATTAATAAAACCAGCTTCTTAGAGAAGCTAGGTACTTTTACTGCTATTTGACAACATTGTTTCACCCCTTGGGTAAACAACCCTTTCATTTTTAAATAAAAACAAGGGTTGATTTTTTCTTGTGCTAATCAATAAAACAAGTTTATGCAAATTCAACCTTAGTTTAATAAATGTTCGAAGTGGCTGTCTTCAGCTTTCATGCAATAATTCCAATTTTGATTAAATCGTGCCCGTACATTTTGCAACATTTCGGGAGTACAGTATCAAAGGTGAAGGCATCTAATTTCTAACAAAAGTAGATTTTTTTATAGGGCCATGTAAAGAATAAAGTTTATTCCACTGCTCCGGAATCTTTGGAGCAGTTACGTATACGTGGCCGTATAGTACATAAATGCCGTCTAATTACTCCCGAAATGCTGCAAAATGTACGGGGACGATTTAATCAAAATTTGTATTATTGCATGGAAGCTGAAGGCAGGCACTTCGAACATTTATTAAACTAAGGTTGAATTTGCATAAACTGGTTTTATTAATTAGCACAAGAAAAAATGAACCCGTATCTATTTAAAAATTTAAGGGTTGTTTACCCTGTACTTAAGGGTTGAATCAATGTTGTCAAATGGCAGGAAAAGTAGCTAGCTTCTCTAAAAAAAAAACGATTGACCTGCTCGAGCCTTTTTGAGTTTTTAAATGCCTTAATCTCTTCCTCATTTTCCACTTCAATTTTTTTGGTTAAAAATAAAAAATAAATAAAAAAACTAGTGCACTGAAATCAGAAAAGAAAGACCTTTCAAATGATGTATCACTTGCCCCATCATCCCTATTTAAATTTTGGGGGTTGTTTTCACAGCGCTAAGGGATGAAATCACTTCAAGTTGAAATTCATAGCAAAAGTTATCCCTCTTGATGTAGAAATTGACGTGTTTTTGAGTTTCTCAAAAAATAATTTTCTCTAGCCAGAAACTCGTCTGTTACCTTTTCGTTGGCCCACCCTGTATGCACCGCAACCCTTTTTTCAGCGCTCATTCTGGGTCACCTTTTAATATATTTAACGCATTTTGAACTACCGAAATTAAAGAGTGCCAACACTGCTGGAAAATGTGATGAAGAGGTATATTCAAAGCGAGCTATTCCGATTGGAAACATAATATTAATGAAGAATTCCACGAATTTAAAAATAATTTCAACGTTAACGCAAATAAACACAGAAAACGTACTTAAAATAACTTCTTTATTCCAGTATTGTAAATACTAAGAAATTTAATTGATTCGTAGTGTATAAAGGAAATACTCATGAGTAACAAGATAAATCGATATTAAATTTCAAGACTTGTTAAAAACGAATACGGTATATTTTTCAAATAAGATCCAAATAAACCAACCTTAGGTCACGAAGTGAGATATAATCTCAGGAGTTAGTAAATTGGGCACAGGCTGTCTGGTCAAATGACAATTAAACTCGATGCTATTAACGTTTATAAACTTCGGAGTTTCAGCTGCTTAGATGGACAATGGTATTGATTGTTTGATAAAACCAATTGCGAACAACTTTGGATTAGGATGACACAATCTGCGCTAGAATTTAGCTATAAGGCAGTAATATACGCGTTCACGATCCAAAGCCCAAGAACCTGAAATTTAAGTGATGCAAGTTACAGAAGTAGTTACTGCTCAAAACTCTATAATAAGAATTTATACGTCTGCAAGTCATATAATACACGTTCAAATTTCTAAAATCTTATTATTAATACGTGGATTTAATTATTATTATTATTATTATCTATAATTAATATATATAACGTGTTTAAATTTTTATTATCAAATGTTGAGTAATATTGACATTCTACGCTAATTAACCTCGATAAGATAAAAGTAATGAGATTAAGAACGATCGGCATAAATTACTACTGTAGAATAACAGTATAAAAAACTACGAATGCATTCTTAACGCAGAATAAAGAAGGAAGTAGAAATTAAAATGTACCTACATTGTTTTTTTAAAACAGAATCCTCGCATTAATTTACGATCAAAACCAAGAAGTACTTGAACATTTTCAGGAAGCTACTCCTGTCCCGCTTGAAATCGTCTTGAAATCCAGAATACAAAAATAACGAATCGGGACTTTGATATTCGGCAGAAGTATACAAAGTACGACGCAAATTAACTAGGGATCCATATTCAAGTACCTTCTTTTACCTCTACCATTCAAACTGATTTCCCCAGATATTTGATAAATAATATAAACCTGCATTTACATTTGGTCATTTTCAAGTAATGAAGATATACTTACCTTGCGATATTCTATGTACCTAAGGATATTTATTGAAACATATGAAATGCTACATACAACAAAGCAATTATTCTTCCCCTTATTTACATTAGTTTACATTGAGAGAAAAAGTAATATAAATCTAAACGAAACAAATCACATACTCATTCGGTGACAGATTTTGATGAAATAGCTTTCTAATCGAAAGATACTGTTATCATTTTCATATTATATTAAATTAATAACTTAACGAAGTTTTAACATATATCGCAAAACGTCACGGATATCGACTGTTTAGTGAGTATGTTACATGTTGCACAAAATGAGATTTTCGTTTGTAACAAATGGAGCAATTTCAAAAAGTTCTCACAAAACGAACAGAAATAAAAAAATTTCGTCTGTAAGTTAATCCTTTGTAACGGTGCCAAATCATAACAATGTTTATTAGATTTTGAGTCGTCTCTAATTCAAAAATATATGCTGTTCCTAAGAAAAAATAATGGTACAGCCCTGTTGCGAACCTTCGGTACAAATAAAGAAAAGTTGTCGATTGATCTTATTTTTATTAAAAAAAAGATACAACTGTAAAGTAGATACATGGAATATACGAGAATTTTTCACTTTAGGACATTGTTAGGAGTAGTTAGTGGGTAAACATACTAAAAGCCTCCACTCCTGGGAAGAGGGGAGGTAGAGGCCATTTTTGAGTTTTTCGATTATATCTCGGCAACGGTGAACTCTACAAACAATCCATCTAAGTGAAAATGAAAGCTAATTAAATTTCTTATAAAATAAATAACCGCTAATTAAATTTCTTATAAAATAAATAACCGCTAATTAAATTTCTTATAAAATAAATAACCAAGAAACAAATATTCGACAAAAATTTTTTGGAAAATTATCGATTTTCGATAACGTATATCTCGTGAAAATGAAAGCTAATTAAATTTCCTTTTAAAATAAATAACCAAAACACAACATCGATTTTCGATAACGTATATCTTGAAAACCGTTGGAAATTCGACAAATATAGGTACACCGTGTCCAAAGTTAAACGTTCACCATTGCTGTCTCCGTTATTATTGGAGCTACAAGGTCGGTTAACTGGGCAAACCAATGTCATTTTTTCCGCTGGTTACAATGGTGGCAACAAAATAACAATTGAACGTTGCGTTGTCGAGATATTCACAAAAACAAAATTTTTTTTAATGGAACTCTGTGTAGGTACATTTTTACACATTTCGAAAGAAAATTTAATTTTGAACAAAAAATTGATGGCGCACCTCCTCACGTACACAATCCTATAGACAATTAAGAAACACATTTGGTGACCATGTAATTAGTAGGCACTATTGGTTATGGGGTTACCTCAAATAAAGGCCGTTTGTTAGTAGACCTACTACTCGTGAGGAATTGCAACAATCCAGATGAGATATCATTGAAAATATTCCACTGAATGCACTTCGTAACATACAGAGTGGGCCACGCTCAACGGGACGGAGCTTACTGGGAAAACGAAAAATGATATGAAAAAGTTATTTGGCAGGAGTGCGTAGGTTAGTGACGGCTACTTCTCCAAATTAGTCAGACATATACAGGGTGTACCAAAAAAGCGTGCTATATCAAAGTTATGTTTTTTTAAATGTAACACCCTGTATTTTATTTTATTTTTGAAGTATACTGATCAAAATAATGGCACTTTATTAAGGCTTACCTATACCCATTCTCGATAGTTATCGATTTAACCCTTTTATTACAATAGTAAAATACAGTATGTATATCAAATATCTACCTAAATCAAATATTTTGATAATTCCATAAATACATATTGGAAATTCGGCAAATTTAAAAAATCGTCAATGTTTTCTTTTTGGTTCTAGAGAAAAATGTCAACCATAATGAAATAAGCTGTTTAAAGGAGGTCACGAGCGCTTAAGTCGCTTTCGTTTATCTCCACTACTAAGGTTGTCACCCATTTAATCCTGTCGAAATTGGACCACACTATACTAATACATGCGTGTTATATATTTATTAGACGTAGTTTCTATTTAAAACTACGCAAGATGGTAAATACATTGTTTTGTGGAACGTAAAATCAATCAATTTCGGTCTCGATTATTATGGTGAATATTTCTGACAGTATAAATAGGTACGTCTATTGCATTTATAAATAGTAGTTGAATAAAGTAACATAACCTTTGACGCCATTCCGTCAAATATGTAAATGTAACGATTTAGAGTTAAAAAAGAAAAAGTTTTATGTAACTGCTTTTATTAAACTACAGTTCGTAAGGAAACTAATTTCATTTTGGATTGACCTATTTACCATAATGATGTCACGATACTTCCATCAAATAACAGAGCTTTTTTGCGCATTGCACCTTAGAATATGGATATTCGACCTTTATGTGACGTAGACGATGCGCGATATTCAAATAAATTCTAATAACAGCATTAGACATGCTGGTTGCCGTCAACAATATGCTTCATCAAAGGAGAAAATATATTTAAATAAGAACGTATGAATATTATGGGATTCGGTTAGGTAGGTATACTTTATACATATATTATAAGAAGCTATTAATTAGGTAGGTATATCAAAATTTTTAGTACTTATTTTGTAATGTTGTTAGTAAACTACATTTAAGCAATTTAATTACAACTAATTGATTGATAGATGTCTACTTTCATCTTCTTCTTGTGTGGACCGTATTGCCATCTGTATCTTTAAAATACATGCTTTTGTTATGTACAGGGTGTCCGGGAAAATGTGGGAAATCTCTCGGATTCAGACAGAGCATGGAAAAATAAGATGACAAGTTCCTATAACATTTTTTCGTACAGGCCTTCCCTGCGGAGATCAGGGGCGGACTAAGCTTTACACATTGATGCTCAAATTTTTAACACCTTGCATGATAAAGACTTTAAAGAAATCAATCTGGGTAGCTTCAATAGGGATTCACGGGCTTGGCTTGAATTTTTAAAGCTTGACATAAAATCAAGTCAAGCCTACAAAAAACCAAGCCAAGCTTAAGTATTATCCAAGCCAAGCTTATTTGTGAAAAAGCTTGAGTTTTCAAGCTTTTCCAAGTCAAGCTTTCAAGCTTTTCTCAAGCTTTCAAGCTTATACTTCTAAGCATTTTTTTACTATTCCATGGAACATAATTCTTAGAAGATCCAGCTGATGATTTTGCATTCTACCATAAAATATACTCATTCGGTATAAAAGAAGTACCTACTCAAGGTATATTTGAGATAGTCTGTGCTCTACTCAAACAAAATATACCATTAGTAGGTATGTTGATTCGATTTCCTAAGAAAAGAATATTTTACTTAAAATCATTGTAAAAAAAATACACTATATTTCTCAAAATCGCAATGGGCGCAACGGTACCTTGTACAAAAACTGTTGCACGTCACGCTGTAACACTAGTTCTTAATTGTAAAATAATACAGCTATCAGGTGATGTCCTGCAACGGTATTTTATTTGTACGAACTCAGAAATCATAAAAACTATAAATTAGAAAATGTGAATGCGTAGATATTCTGGAAAATGTACGGTCTAAATAACGGTTCTTCGGAATTTTCAGATAATTTGTTAGAACTCATAGTTAACAATCGCTTACTTAAGCACTCAACGGTGACTAAAAAAAGCTTGATAAAGCTTGGGAAAGCTTGATAACCAAGCCAAGCCTGCATTCGCAAACATCAAGCCAAGCCAAGCTTTTCTTCTTAAAAAGCTTGCCTTTCAAGCCCAAGCCAAGCTATTATATTTCAAGTCAAGCTACTGGGCTTGGTAAATCCCTGAGCTTCAACCTTAGACTCAAAAAAATGAACTCTTGTTTATTGTCGATAAAATTAACCGTTTTCGAGATAAAGAATAAAATAAACGAATTCATGTTTTCTCTAATAAAAGTTAACATTCATTCATAAGTAACATGAAGAGTATATTTTTTGAGTCTAAGATTGAAGCTACCCAGATTCATTTCTTTAAAGTCTTTATCATACAGGGTGTTAAAAATTTGAGCATCAACGTGTAAAACTTAGCCCGCTCCTGATAAACTAGAAAGCTAAATAATGTTTTATGGACACCATTTTAAGAGATCCTTACTAGCGACCATAATATTAAATTTGTATCAAATTATATTGAGTCCTCGGAAAGTTATTCAAGAAAAAAGGATTACCAGCGGCGTCCTTCATGGGCACATATCTCCGCAGCGAAGGGCTGCGGGGAAAGTTGTTATAGGAACTTGTCATCTTATTTTTTCATACTCTGTCTGAATCCGAGAGATTTCCCACATTTTCCCGGACACCCTGTATATATAAATACCTATTAGGTAAACAATTATAATACCTTTTATCACACACCTTTTAGTGTGAAGGTTGAACAGATGTAAAACGATGGAACTTATTCAAAATAATTAAGTGTATTAACAATCACTAACAAGTTAACACTTTTTCGGAACCGAAACTTAAAACGGCATATGTTGAGAAATTTTCTGAGAATTAGTCCAAATCTTTAGAAATGGTTTGTAACGGACAGGTGGATTGGATATGCAAACAATATCACATTCGGGTTTAATTTTTAAAAATTTCGGTAATTCAATTAACCATGTTGAAAGACGAAGAAGAAAAAGAAATTATATACTTATTTCTTATCGCAATAACGCATTGGGTTATTTCCCTGCAGAAATTAATACATAAATAAAGATTTTAGATTTCACTGCTTCTTGATGCCAAACTATAATCTTCATAGCAAAACTCTAGTTCGTTCTTGTAGATCGAGGCAATAAGCTTTAATGGAGTCTTAACATCAAAAATGGCCACTGAATATGTAATAGTTTTCACTAATAATACAGCATCTTAATATGTACTGGCATATCGAGCAGAGCTTGGTCAATGAATTTCTAGGCTCAATTACCTACCACATCGCGCCCGTAGATTACATCATTGAAGAAAATTGTACGCCCACCTTACAATAATAATTATAAAATTTGTATTTAGGTAAAGGAGTTACAATATAATTTGAAGTTAAAAACGAAACTTACTGCGTTATAAATAATGTATACCACAATTTATGTTACTATTATACCATATTAATAGATTTAGCATAATGTTGACAATATTAGTCAGCTTTGACCTCGATGTATTTATGGAATATACTGCAATGGATGAGCAGAACAATAAATGAGGTGTTATGAAAGACGTGACGCCATGAAATCAAACTTAGATTTTTGAAAACATAAATAATGGTGACACTGACGGTAAAGAAATTATGTATACAATGGACCGAGTACACATTGGAATGTCGACAAAATGCGACCTGATGGTTGTTCGAAGGCTACAAATGTTTTAATGTACTACAATTAAAATAGATGGCTTTTTGCCAAATAACCTATGAATTAAACAAATTTTAAACAACATTACTTTTTCCATCACTTTATCTAGTCATGTACACCATAATAAATCTGCATGAAAAGTGATAATATAAAAGCTAAATTATTTGTTTTTTAATGTTTGACAAAAATTGTTATCGTACATGTATTTGTTATTACATACAGTGCTATTATTATAACAAAAACGTTTTGGTTATCGTCAAATGATTCCTTATAGTGGTTTAGTTTGGCTTGTTTGGTTATTTATGAGTGATGTATAATTTAACTCGTAATTCTCATTTAGGGCTGTGCTCTGTCATATATGGAGAAAGGCCAAAGACACACTTAATGCACTTAATTAAATCATTTTTGTCAGATTAGTATTGCTGGAATTTTAAATAAGAAAAGAGAGTTATTCTAAAATATACCGGGTCAAGAATATTGCGCCCGTTATATACGATTGCGCTACATCAAATCAACAATGATATTCCTCATTACAATATGACATAATGACAACTTTGAGGAGAATTATTATTATGTATTTCATAAAGTAAAAATTACCCCATAAAAGAACTAAGTGGTAAATGGAATATCTTTGACAGGGTAAAAGGAATTTGAAAATGCGCCTTTCTCTGATAACAGTGATGAAGAATTTAAAAATAATACCTATTACTGGTGAAATTTTTGATCTTTTAAAAATGAACGCTATAATAAAATTATATGGAGTGGAGAGTATCAACTTTGAAAATAAGTTAGAGAGGTCATTGCAAATAGTGGGTTGGAGAGAAGAGTATTAATATTATTTTATAATAAATTTATACACAGAGCACCATATCGTCAAGGAAGATCGTCATAAACGAGATACCTGCAGAATGAGGCTATTCTATAATTTCAGTATTAGCCTTGTTATACAGCACGAAGGCCGTCCATTTGATTACGAGATACTAAGAAAATTAGGCGGTACTTAAATATTTAGTAAACTTTTCGAATTTATTGGTGTGGGTATTTTCGAAACAATTTGCAATTATACGACGTTACCCTTATTTTTAATGCTTACCTAATAGTTAATATGACATAATTAGGTATAAAAATAGGAGTGACCATTGGAAAATATTGACTTGGCGATTTTTTCAATATCAATAAATATTAAAAGCAAAAACCTTCAAAAAGAAGAAGAGAATAATTACGAATGTAGTGCAGGGTCTAATTGTAAACGCATCTCAAGAAATTGATAGTGCTACTTAGTGCTAATTTAACAATAGACTCTTAAAATAAAACCTACCGATAGTTTTAGGTATTATCCAACCAAAAATAGAGCATAGGTCGGTCAGAATACACATAAAGTAAAGATTTTCACTACGTTCTCGAGGGTACTATCTAAATACTCAGGATTTGCTTCGTTTTTTGAGTGCCAGGATTCTCAGTAGCATTTAGTGGTATTTTTTTGGAATTCTTAGTGTAGATTTAGAATGAAACCTTTTTTTTTAATGAAATACTGTATTCATGCATGGGTTCATGGCGTTTTTGCTTTCTACGCGAAGAGTATATCGAAGACAAGTGCGTTACTGACTAATGAAAATATAGTGTTACGTAGAAAAAACGAGTATTTCTAATATACATTTTTGAGTATATCAGAACTCAGAAGAGTAAGCGTTAGGGGCTGCTAGAAGCATTTGTAAGGTTTACGGCGAGAATTGCAACGAGGGAAGAACGGCGCATACAAATGGTTTTTTCGTTTCAAAAAACCGTCGTTTTGACGTGAATTTTGAGAAAGATCCTTCAACTTATAAGAAGATTGTTGAAACGCTTTGCTCTATGATAATCCGCTTTGACCATCTCCAAAGATAGCGAACACAATGAACTGCAACCACAGTCGTACGACACTTGCAAAAATTGAGTTTTAAATGAATACATCGAAAACCAGCGCGTTGGCATTTGCGCTTCTTTACTTGCTTGTCAACGTTTAACCTGTCAAACACTTACGTTACGCGTGACCCATTGTCTCGATGGGAAACTCGAAAGAAAAGGAAAATTAAATGTAAATATTTGGAAAACGTCTTCAATAAAACATTTGAAGGGTTACAAACAAAAAAAAGTGTGACTTGAATTGACCGTCACCTTTCAATAAAAATACAAGAAATTTTCATACTAACATTTATCATAAAGTTGTTTTTTTATTTGTAGGTTACGTTTGAGCTACTATAATTTTGATGTAATAAAAACTAACATAAAAATATTATATTTTTTGACTTGACTGAGTGAAGGAAAAGGTCATGTCCATTACCCAAACGAACTTTCAATATACACATTTTCTTTAATAAACGTATAAAGTACATTACCTCGTACATTTCCCATCATCGACCAACAAAACTTTCGCCTTCAATAATGCTCGATTTGAAATGGGTCAAACGTTAAATATTTTTAAGGCGCAAGCAGTAAGTAGTGAACGCAATAAAATGGCAAACATCTACTCGATAAAAAGCGTTAATTACATTATACCGCTTACGTTGGAAATCGGATTTTAATATTAGTGATTACCTATTCGAACACACGATACACTTATTAAAATGAAATAACTTTCGTTTAGACAGACGGATACATTTACATTATTACCGCAAATACTAGTAATTAAATTTTAATTTTAAAGGAGTGCAGCGTCAATGTGTACCTATAGATGTTAATAGAGAAAATATGTTGCTTAATAAATTCCAGCGTCCTCCGCTTTAATTACATCCTCTCTTTTATTATTAAGACGAAGCTTCTGTAATTCTGAATAAACCGGTTTCGAAGTCTGCATACAAGGACCAGTTTGAAAAAGATTAACCGTGGTCAAGCTGTTTGGTCAGATACTTGAACAATGCCCCATGCATATGTTAACTAAGTGTTGCTAGGTCTTTGCGAATTCAAAAGAACCTATAAGTTTCCTGCTCGATTAAATGAGGGAATTATTAAAGGATTCTAAATATAGGGGAAAACTTAAGAGAAAGACGTTTGAATTATACACCAGGTGATGCATTTCGTATGTAGATAAATATGCAGGAGTATGGGAAAACGTGGTATTTTACAGTTGCAAAGAACCTACTTCTACAATCTGATCTTACGTGGATTTACTTTACATTATTCCATCATTTATTATGTAGTAACGTTCACGCGTCAATTTTTAAAGTTGCATTATAGGATGAAAAACTTATTTTAGTGCTACAAATATCAAATATTATCTATTCTCTAATTTCAAAATTTTAATTTAAGTGACCATTAAATTAAGTTTAGTTACAAATCAAGCGTGAGTAAACGCAAAGCGAGGAAGGTGCATCTTTTGTTATGTACCGTATGTTATCAATCACTTAAAATACTTAGTTCACTTTTTTTCCAAAATATAAACAAAAGAGTTAAGAGAGTATATAAAATACGTGGCAGTGCTTGCATAAGTGCTAGTATACAAGGGTATAGGGCCTATAAATTCCAGAAACATGAAAAAACGTTTTGTTAAGTTAATATTTTATAGGTCATGTTTTTTGCAATTTATGTTAATTCATAAGCAACATGTAAATTTAGGTTTCGCTGCTCAGTTTCTGCCACCAACAACGTACAAGTCATTGAATCACTTATAGCATAGCATTATTACGTATAATTTGAGCAATAACGATCATTCGAGCGTAAGAAAAAAACCTGGATGAATGCCTTGGAACCTGAATCAAAGTCACAATCAGGCCAATGGATGTTTCCTAGAGACCTCAATGCTATAAATCTGGCGCAATTGAAACAGTGATGTTCGACAATAAACGTACAGTTTAGTGCAGCATGGTATGCAGCGCATTTTTCATAAGTCATCTTTACGACGTTTTAGACAATGATGCAAGTCTTATTTCAAGCGCAGTAGTTTTTGGGGATCTCTAGAGACAAATTAATGGACAATTTATTATACAGCGTTGCCCACTTGCCCTTCGTTCTTCGATAGTGCCTTTAATATTAATTTTAGGACAAAAGGTCAAGAGACATTTCTTATTCAGATGTTCCCTGTTTACAACCTTTTTCAGGCCCGTACTGCCCTCGGTTTCGTCTGTACAGGATCGTACTCGATTATTTTAAATGGAACACCCTATAGATTTTTACATTTTTGAAATCCATATTCGATTCTAGACCAAGTTTGTTTGACCTTTCACCTACTTCAAGTCAACTCATTTAGGAGAAAATAAATGTTTTTTAAAAACTGTCGCCGAAATCAACAATCAATAAAAAAATCATAACTATTGAATCATTGGCAGCAGAGCAACAAAAATGGAGATTATCATAAACAAAAGAGCGTTCTATTTCTCGATATGCTGATTTTGAAAAAAATTTGTTGCAAAAGGGCCGTACTGAATTTTTTCTAACGACCACACAAGAAATGCCAAAAGTCGACTATTTTAAATGGAACACCCTGTATATTTTTTCATGAATGAATTGCTTTTTAAGTCAGCTTTGATTTTTGTTAAATATGCCCTATACCTAAAGGTAATAGTTTTCCAAATAATAACCTTATTTTGAATTATTTAGTTTTTTCCCAATTCGGAAAATAAAATTAAAGGAACCAACAAAAAATGAAATTGTTTGAATTTTGGAAGCTTTGCACCACCTTACCTACAGTAAGAGTTTTACGAATAGCTAATGTTAAGGAACCAGGAATATTTTTTGGGGAACATTACTTGGTGAGACGAGGCCAAATTTAGTAAAAATTTAATCGCCATAATTCGCATTGCTGGTGCCATTAAAATTCTTGTTTGAATGGAGATGTAGACTTTCAAGAGTGCTGGAGTTTTATTGTACTTTGTGCGTTTAAAAATAACAATATTTTGTGTTTCCACATTTATCCAGAAAATTTTGATACAGAACGTTATTTGGAAATTTTACGCAATATTGTTGTTCCTGCAACAGAAGAGCTGCCTCTGCAAGAATATGCTCAATACTGAATCATAAGTCATACAATACTCCACACGAGAACATTTACGAAAAAGAGTTTGTGTTTGGAACACGAAGGCGCTCATTTTGAGCATGTGTTGAAGAAGACAAGGTTTTAAATTGATTTGAAACAGGTAACGGATTGATTGGTTTAAAATTCGTTTACCATAAGGTCATGGGCAACTACTAAAAAATCCGAAAAAATGGTATCAATGCGATGAAATGAGAATAAGTCAGAAACTATTAAAGATAGGGATAGGAACATGTAATACCAAAATATGCCCATTTTGATTCTCTATCAAATGCAATAGTAAGAAAATGGTCATTTCATTTAAAAAAATTGAGTTTTCAGTTTTTGAATTTTCGTAAATTTGGAGCCTCATAGGTGACGTCGTACGCAACATAACTTTTTTTTTAGTACACCAAAAGAAAGACCTATTCTTCCTCTATGCGCTGGGGAAAACTCGATTGCCATATCTACAACCGTTTTCAAGTAATGAATTCTTAAAATACCGTCTGCATCCGCCATTTTTTTTAATAAATGAAAATAACTTAAAAACCATAACTTGTAGATGTTGACATGTTGGTATCAAAAGTTATGAAATTTCACGTAGAATCCAAAAATGCAATAAAAAATAGGGGTTGCTATTTAACATAACGAAGTTGGTAGCAACTTCCGGCATTTACGGAAGTGCTGCCATTTTGAAAATATTTTACATCGATTCGGCTTTTTGAGTAACCCTTAAGTACAAATTTTCAAAAATCTACCTATAAAACTTTCCCAGAAACGTCTAACTAAAACTCCCAAAAAAACACCCTGTATATGTTCGTATTATTTGATTAACCTCTGTGTGAAAGTATAAATATAAGCACTTGTATTGCCGACTGCTCAATTGAACCGATTAATTTTGCGTGCTTGGTAAACATTTTTGTGGTTTTCTGTTGCAAGTGATTCCGTAACGTTCGACGAAAGTATTTTGCTGTGTAAATAATCAAGTGTTTTATAAGAGTCTTGTGTTCATTGCATTAATTTAAGTCGTTATAACTATTATTATAAAATATGCCGCAACGTTACACAAAAGGCGAACAAAAGTTTTCTATAATCATATAACTCTATTGTAGAAAGTTTTTGACGCCCTTGAAGTATCATTTTCCACTAAGTATACGAAGAGTAATTGGAAGATCAGAAATCAGGATACTGCCACATCCCATTATAAATTTGGATAATGATAGATTGGGATTTTTTCCCTAATTACTTACCCCTGATGAATGCGGGGTAACATCTCCTTCTTTTAATATATGTGACTCTTTTAAACCAACGTAGGATATTCCATAAAATACTACTAAATCCAGGCAATTCTCTTCTGTCTTAGAAAGATGATCATAATGACAATTATCTTTAGATGTTCTGCTTAAATTTGGAGATGTGTAGCTTTGCCAAAAATAAATTATTCCTGTTTTTCATTTATCAAATTCAGATTTATTCTTACGGGAGTGAGATTTCGTGTTAATTACATTCTGCACACTGGAAATTAATGCGTGTCCAATAAACAGATTCTTTCCGGTTTTTGAACCTTAAGTGCAATAACGTGTAAAAGTAATTAATAGGGAAACGTTTTCCACAGCTGCATATTATAAATATAGATATTACAACAACAAATTGCTGCTGTCAATTCTTTTGAAATAGGTATGTGATATGATAAGCAAAGCACCGGAGAAAATATCAAAATAGGTATAGTATAAATAATGATCTATCATAAAATTAATAATTCAACCAATTATGATTAATTGTTTTCAGTTATAAATTAAATATTCTTCAAAAGTTGCTGTTTTTAATATCACATTCGATGACTACAAAACCTGCTCGGTAGAACAAAAAACAAATTTAAAGGCTACAAGAGAGATGTCTTCAAAAGACCGCAATGAAACAAAATGGCTTGTCAACACTAAAGCTAAAAAGATAAGAGATATCATAAACTCTTTTAATGAATATCGGTCATGGGGCAGTCCGATATGAATCTTGCACGATATAAAAACTAATAAACGTACCCGGTCAATTAAGCAAAGCTCTAACAGGAAAATAATGCCGACTACACTAATTTGTCTTAAAATTTCAAAAAGAATCAGAATATACAACAATATACATACTATATACCGGGTGTCTCACGGTGACCGTCGGTTAGAAGTATATCAAGAACTGTAAAAGCTAGAAATTTGAAATTTTGCACATGCGCGTGCCGTGTTTAATTTATTATATAAAAATATTTTCCAAATGGCGGCACTTCCGGAAATACCGGAAGTGAGCATCAACATCTTTATTTTAAATACAAACCAGGCAACTTTTTTTCACGTTCTGATGTGTCATAAAATGTTTAGTAAGTATGTTTAAAATAATCGGCGCGGCGTATCAACTTTGATTGTTGAGGAAAAAAAATTCAAAACCTTGTTTAGAAAAATAAAATTGAAAGTCGAAAATGGTAAAAAGTTAGCGAAATGGGATTTTAGGTTCTCAATGTCAAAAGATTGAGACACAATTGTCTGTAATGGATAATAAAAAATTGCCCGCGGTTACGTATCTATTTGACGTTATTTCCAGAAAATCTTTTAAAAGTCTCTTTTTTCAAATAGAATGCCTATTTAATTATCAGTCCATTCGATGCAGTAATAAATTTCCTTTAAATTGATATACCATATTCCTATACCTAAAATCAATGATTTTCTGGATTTCGATGGGAGGGTGGGAGAACCCACGCGCACCTAGGCCAACTATTCGGGCCATTTGTGCTGCCTCCCTGATTAGAGTCGTCCGACCCCGCAACGTCACTCAAGCCATCCCACACGTGAGATGAACCTGAGGATGCTGGACGGGGAAGCGGCTCTAATCAATGATTACGGAGTTATTTACATTTTTCTATTTAAATTTATAATTACATACTTTACAAAACATGGTTGGCTTTGAACATTTTCAAAAAAAATTTATGTAATTGTTTCTTATGATTCTTATGCTTTCTTATGTTTTTATTTTTATTTGACAGTTGTCAGTTAGCTATCAGTTTGAAAGTTTACGCTACATTTACGTTTGTTATTAGTGTTATCTGTTTGAATTTTGATTTTTGCGATTGATATTTGTTTTTAATTGGGCAATATGACATACACAAATGCTGATATTCTAAATTTGTTTTACATTCATGGCGAGTCTGCTCGTATTACTCTTCGGACCTGCAGAGTTTAACGAAAGATATCCGCATTTGCCTGCAATGACAGAACAAAAATTCTGGATGACTGAAAATAATTTTCTAAATTTTGGCGAGGTAAATGCGCCACGAAATTTGCCACAGCCAATTATCCCCAATGACGTTCTAGAAACCAATGTATTGGCACAGAATAAAGACGATTCAGAAGCGACACTCCCCGTCGGCACCTTTGAAGTTATGTTGCCGGTGCAAGGCGGGCTCGTCGGGGCAACCACGCCCATTTTAGTAAAACTTCCTTGTCTGTTGCATTAGCAAGGCTAGTAAAAAGAGGAGTGGTTTGTAGTTTTTGGCATTATTATGTAAATTTGAAATCGTATAAAAAAATGTCATAAACGAAAAATATTTGCCATACATTTTCGCATTTGAGAGGCCGTTCACCGTAAAACTAATTCCGATAGAATTCTCGCAATAAGAGTTCAAAGTAAAGGTAACCGTAACTCCGGCATACTACCACATGCTACTCTCACGTTGACTTAATTTTTAATTCGCCGTTATATGTATGCCTACTTCAAATCAATAATGCAGAAAAAAGCAGTATTTTATTAGCATGTAATTTACAAATAGATACAGGTACTTATATAATTATTAATATTTTTATAATATATGCGCACTTTTATAAATTTTTTAATAAATAATTAATGAATCACCAATTGATTGTTTTACGCTTATTACGTCTATTAAAAAACAAGAACACCTTTTAAAATTTGCAACGCACCGAACACCGCTACATACGCTGCACTGACCGGTATAATGGTATCAATGCGCTCGCTATAATTCCACACCCAGAAGGCGGAGCGGTTGTTCGTGCGATAAGAAAATCGACAACACGGATTTAGCAGAGAGTCGCTTCTGAATCGTCTTTATTCTGTGGTATTGGGATACTTTAATGTTTTCCCTGAGAGTTCTGTTCGTTCGGCGGAAAGAGAACTTGGATATTCAAGAAGTTCGATAGATAGAATTCTAATTAATCATAAAAGCATAAGCATAAGAAACAATTGAATAAACATTTTTTGAAAATTTTCAAAGCCAATCATGTTTTGTAAAGTATGTACCTAGTTATAAATTTGAATAGAAAAACGTAAATAACTCTGTAATCATTGATTTTAGTTATAGGAATATGGTATATCAATTTAAAGGAAATTTATTTTTGCATCGAATGGACTGATAATTAAATAGGCATTCTATTTGAAAGAGACTTTCTAAAGTTTTTCGTAAGTCTTGAAATAACGTCAAATGGATCCGTAACCGCGGGCAATTTTTTATGATCCATTACAGACAATAATTGTGTCTTTTGACATTGAGAACCTAAAATCCCATTTTCCGAACTTTTACCACTTCGACTTTCAATTTTATTTCCTAAACAAGATTTTGAAATTTTTCCGCGAAAAAATTTTTTTTTCTCAACAATCACAATTTATACGCCGATTACTTTAAGCATACGTACTAAACATTTTATGTCATATCAGAATGTTGATGCTCACTTCCGGGAATCCCGGAAGTGCTGCCATTTGGAAAATACTTTTATTTAATAAATGAAACACGTAATGTCGCATATGCAAAATTTCAAATTTCTAGCTTTTACAGTTCTTAATATACTTCTAACCGACGGTCACCGTGAAACACCCTGTATATAATATAACAATATACGGTACCTATTCTACTTAAATTAGGAAAGCTAACGACTACTTTGGAAATATCCGCAAGTAGGCTATAAAACATTCGCAAATTTTTTAACTGCAATTAGAACTACATATTTTTTTCGATAACGATTCACACATGCACTCTCTATGTAAGTACAGAGTGTTTCAAAAAGTTGTAGCGGGCTATGCATAACCGGATTCTACCCGTCAAAAAAAGTCTAAACTGTTCAGTAACATTTTTATGATTTCGGCTTAGTTAAGTTTCCAAATTATCAATTTTCTAAATGACGGATATTCAAACATTTAAAGTAAAATTAAATGAAAATTACTAAATAAAATTAAATATTAACAATAAAAGTACTAAAAATGTTGTGCCTTGCACAATTTAATTTTTATGTATCTAGTAGTTTTCATGTACACTTTAAAATGTTTAAGTGTCCGCCATTTTGAAGTTTGATAATTTTGAAAACAAAATATTTTTGGAAATTGTAGACTTCTGACAAATGAAGACATGCCAAATTACATAAAAATATATTGAAGGGTTTTTGAAATAATAATTATTTTCGTAAATCGTAAAAATGTTACTGAACATTTTCGACTTATTTTCATATATAGGATCCGGTTATGGATAGCTCGTTACAACTTTTTGAAACACGCTGTATATTGCAAAAGTTTGCCACAAGAGATGTTACAATCATTTGTATAAGTCACTATTGATTTTCCATTTGAAATGAATAACATGTCAGCATGTAAGAAGCCCAAGCTTTCTGTTTGTTGTAGTGCCAAATTGAGACTCGTGCAACATAAAAAACTATTGAACTTTTTACGACAATGTAAGGGGCATCAAAAAATACATTCCTTGTCATTCATTCCGAGAATGTTTCATCAGTCTTCCTAATTCTGCAGTATGGGATGATTCCAAAGTTGCCAAAATTGATGTATTACATTTGAAAAATAAACAAACCATGGAGATTTATTAAATTAACAGTAGAAAAGCATCTGTTAATTTTTCAACGACAAATCAGCATCCGTCTAATAGAAAACGTATACAATTTTAATAATAGTCAAATATGTTCCACCATATTATTTCTTCTAGCGACATAACAGACAACGTAAATTAAAGCTACCACAAACACTACCATGTAAAATACCACCTTTGCTAATTAACACTTCATGGCAATTTAGCAACTGTTATGAAGCCTTTGAAAGGAACATCAAATATAATTCTTAGAGGCAAGTTTATGAAGGCTAATTAATGACATTTTGTCAAGACCAATTTCGATAAATCGAAAATCTCCAATTAAGAGTGAAAATTATAATACCATTGATAAACTTCTAGCAATTAAAACTAAAATTTCAATGAATAACTCCTATCCTCATTTATTACATAAGTAGGTAAGTAGTATATACTCATAAGCCCCATACAAATTAAATGAAGACGTTTATAAACTTACAGCATCTGTAAACAATTCCTGAAACCTGCAAACCAAATTGCTAATGAGTGGGTGAGCAAATCCGACTTACATATATCCGAAACACTACTAAATTATTTAGCGAAAGTGCCTAAAAAATGTTGATTGACAATAAAAAACTCGGTGAAAGTGTAATAACATTAAGAAACTTTGCACCGGTAATGTAATGACTTATGAATGACGTATACCGATTTGAACACAAACTGTGATTAGAATAATGGGATGTCGAAAATAACAGTACTTTTTTTAAATCACTCTGCCATCCAACGAAAGGAGAAAGTTGGAATAATTTTAAAAACACAAGTACAATTCCTATTAAAATAACAAGTAACGCAGATTAGTATCTTTGGTCAAGAGCAGTTGTACATGTTTATAGTTCACACGTTGATGGTCATTTAGAACGCCAAACCTCTATTAGTTTCTACCTCGAAGCTATTGTTAAAATCTACACTCTGCTCGTTAAACAGTAGCCTACACATATAGCGATTACACTAGAGCAATAATAATACATAAGTTTGGCACGTATCTTAACATAGGTACTATTTCTTTGTTTTTGTTACTGTGAAAAATACAAATTTTGTTACAACTTTTAGTATTTTAGTAACTACTATATAATATTTTGAGTAAAGTTAATAATACTGCGCAATTATAAATAACGGTATAAGTACCTGATGGTTCACATTGTAATATAAACTTGAATGTTTCATTGAAGACATTTTTGTTGAAACTTCACATTTAGAGATTTAGAGATATCTTAGGAAAACGGCAGAGTGGTGCACAAAAATGCAGTTGTAAAACCCATTCAATAATCGCCTACATTTTATATACAGTGAGAACCAAAAGTTTGGAATAATGGATTTTTTTCGTTTCCTGTCAGAAATATCAAAAAACTATTGGACACGTCAAATTGATTTTGGTCATGGAAAACATTTTGCGATAATTTTCAATTTTCCAACTCACACCCCTTCTGTGCAGTGACGTCATCAATTATTTTTTTTAATGAGAACACCCCACTTTCTTAACGGCTTTCAATAGATTATAAAACGACGATTTCAGCAAATATACACATTCTACCTTTTAAGTGCAGATTTCACGAGATATTAATTTTTTAAAATAGAAAAACGAGAAAAACATCAAATAGTGTTGTCAACAAATAAAAAAATTTTATTTGTAAAAATAATGTTAAATGGTTTTTTCTTTTAGTAACAAGAATTATCCTAAGCAATAATTAGAGTAAATTTTCAAATTGAAACGCATTTTCTTCTTGACAGTACGCCAATCGCGCTTGAAACTCTGTGCAAACATTTTGCAAAGTTTCTGGTTGTATTGCAGTCATTTCCTGTCTTATTTTTTCTTTCAAGTCTTCGATATTATTCGGTCGATTGAAGTAAACTTTACATTTAATATATCCCCATAAAAAGAAATCCCGTAGAGTCAGATCTGGAGACCGAGTCGGCCATTCAATAAACGTTCTTTTTTGAGTTTTTCTATTTAAAAAAATTAATATCTCTTCAAATCAGCACTTAAAAGGTGTAAAGTGTATATTTGCTGAAATCGTCGTTTTATAGTATATTGAAAGCCGTTAAGAAAGTGGGGTGTTCTCATTTAAAAAAATAATTGATGACGTCACTGAACAGAAGGGGTGGGAGTTGGAAAATTGAAAATTATCTCAAAATGTTTTCCATGGCCAAAATCAATTTGACGTGTCCAATAGTTTTTTGATATTTCTGACAGGAAACGAAAAAAATCCATTATTCCAAACTTTTGGTCCTCACTGTATACGTAAGTTTATAGCACAATCGGAATTAAAATACAATGGCAAATGAAAGACGGGATGCATAGTTCTAGCTTGTTAAAAGCTTCTAATATGGTTCTCTATTTTCGTGCCGAAAAATCGTTTAGTGTTGAAAATATCAGGTATACATATTAGGTATATTGTATGGCTTACTTTTATTCATTTTTACTAAAGTGAAGGTATAAAGATTTACAAAATAATACAATTTAGAATTTAATTTCTTTCATTCAGTAAACTTTCAAATGTAAGAACACACCAAAAAATTATTTATTCAAATTTGTTGACATACACAGGAAAAAATAGTTTTTATCAAACAAAATAATACGTACTCGCTCGAAATGTGTTACTATACAGCGTGTTCCAGAATTGACACAAACATTGCTACCTATCTCTGTTATTATGAGCAAAGAACGTAATATATACTACGTTCTTTGTTATGAGCTAGCAGGTCAGTTAAATTTAAAAAGTTCCGCATATTTTTATGGCAATTACAATCTTTGTATTTCGTTCTTCCGTTTTGGCTTTTGAAAAAATTGCAAATTCTTTTTCCTTCGATAATTCGGTTAAGTGTAAATTCGACGCGTTTTAAACTTTCACATTGTTAAGATACTTTCCCGAGGAAAACTTATTTGTAGATACTAATTTTAAGCTCCGACTGTATTTTGTTTTTCAGTTATCCATATGAGCAACTTTTGATCTTGTTATGTTATCTTGAATTGAATGAAACGTACGAATCTAAATTTTAAAATTCGATAGGGCAAGGAACGTTAGCTAGTAACTACCAATTTAGAGGCTACATGATCTTAGCAGCTGACAAACAAACAAAAAAGTCATTTGATAGATTTTAAAGTTAAAATTTTATTGTGCATGTAAATTAACAAAAAACGGCACAACGCTATTTAACAGACGAAAAATTACACTTCAAAAGAAACAAATCTGTAGAAAAATTATGAGTAGCAAATGATATTGATAAACGCTGACAGCCGGAAATGTTTTGCAAGACATTAATGATTATCCCAAAATGTCACTCAAAAGAGATAGTTTTCGAGGCAAGGGTTCATAGATATTTGAAAGACAGGATTAAGCTTTATTGGTGGTTTTCTAAAAAATTCTAGAAGGACGTTAATTTCCTTGTAAACGTACTATGAACCCATGAGTCTTCTTTTACCAATTGAGAAGTATAGGTTCGGCATATAATTATAGTTATTAGTCTTGGTTAAGAAGATACATATACAGGGTGATTCATGAAGAAACGGAGAAACTTCGGGAGTTACAGCTAACGAAAGATTTTGCCAGGATTTCAGTTCCCCCCTTACAATGAAGCTATACCGAATTTTGTTGGGCGTTAATTAACGATAGTCTTCGTAAATTAATACCGATATAGCTATTTTACAGAAATAATCAAATAATATTAATGTTGGAAAAGTGCTTGCGATTGTATTTAATTCCTGATTATTAATCGTATCAAAAAAAATTTTAATTTTTAACTATATCCATAAATAAAGAAAATAGGTTTTTACACATTTTTCAGAAAACGAATACGAGTTTTGAATCCATTCTTGAATAACTTTATAAACCACTGTTCTCTGGGAAATTTAATAATATGACCACTTTATCTCAAGTAACTAGTTCAATATAATAACTTTAATGAGAACTCATAATAATTAAAAGTCGTTATATTAATTATGAGTTCTCATTCAAATTGTTTCTTTGTTGTTTAACGTTTCTGTTAACTCGAACTTAAATTCATATCGTCATAGTTATAGGAAGGGGCGTAGCGGGGGGGGGGGGGGGGCGAAATTTCTGTAAGGACGAAAAAATTTGTCTGTTTTTAACTACGTACAAACTTTTAAATATCGAACTGTGTCTGGTTTGGTTATTTATTAAACACCATCCTCCCACGAAAATAAGTTCTGGCTACGCCACTGGTTATAGGAAAGATTATAATTCGTCTGCAGTTAGCAGTATCAGATTATACACTCTTTAATGGTACATAGGCGACAACAAGTTAAATAATTTTCTTAGTAAAATAAAACTTATTGAATTCGAAACCCTTAATTTATTAATGCAGACTTTCTTATGGATAATATTTCTGTAATAAAATGTTTTGTTCCCACAGGAGGAAGTATTCCAGACTGAATGAGCTATTATGTACGTATGCAGATCTTAGCGTATCGAAATTGCAGAAAGTCTATGTAAGAACAAAATACAATGGAGAAAAATTGTTTCTCATATACTTAACATATACATCTTAACACATTTTGGCTAGACAAGTATATACAGTGTGTCTGCTTAAGTTCGCACCATATGGAAAACTTTTTTATTACCTATTAATTTTACGAAAAAAAGTTATTCTTTATAAAAAGTTCTGCATGTTCTAAAATTTAAAATACAATCATCAGATATTAAATTTTTTCAGTCGTGTACGCGGTTTGTCAAAAAATATGAATTTTGCTCAAGAGTAAAGTACCTTTATTTTTGAAAAAATCGAAAATTGTTATTAAAAGAAGTTGATCAGAACTAAAAACTACGTTCAAATGTGCAATTACATCCTGCTAGTTAAAAAATTTTTTTACAACTTTTTCTCAAATTACTACCTACCGATACTGATGCTATTTCCTATTTTTGTCTACAATAACAATGCGAATGTAAGTGTAGTTACGTGAAATCTTGGATGCACTGATAAACAAATGATTTGTATTATATCAAGAAATGTTTTGCAGTGAGGTTTCTGAACGGAACGGAAATCGTTTCAGTATCGGTAGATAGTAAATTGAGAAAAAGTTGTAAAAATAAAATTTTAACTAGCAGGACATAATTGCATATTTAAACGTAGTTTTTAGTTCTGATTATCTTTTTTTAATAACAATTTTCGATATTGTCAAAAATAAAGGTACTTTACTCTTGAGCAAAATTCATATTTTTTGACAAACCGCGTACACGACTGAAAAAATTTAATATCTGATGATTGTATTTTAAATATTAGAACATGCAGAACTTTTTATGAAGAATAACTTTTCTTCGTAAAATTAATAATAAAAAAGTTTTCCATATGGTGCGAACTTAAGCAGACACACTGTATATATATACACATTTCCAAAGATTTAATATATAAACATACAAACTTTATGTTTCCCATCACTAACGAAATTATCAACCCCTGGCTGTGTATATAATAATAATAATAATAATAATATATTGATGCTTATGTGCAAAAGCACTTACATTCGTCATAAGGTACAAAATACATAATAAAATACAACACGAACAATCAAAACAAGTAAGAAATATAAATATGTATAAATATTAAGCTATGTATAAATAATTGATTGATTACATTCAAACATTACATTTTGTGTATTCATAAAACTCCTCGAAAGAATAAAAGGCATTGTTGCTTAAAATGGCTTTCACAAGTTTCTTGAATTTGACAATTGGCAAATATCTGACATTAGTAGGAATACAATTGTACAAATGTTGCGCTTGCCATATAGCACCATTTTGCGTTGTTGTCAATCGACAATAATTAACCCTTACATTAACCTTGTTTCTAGTATTATAGTCATGATTATCACAGACTTGCATGAAGTTGTTAATGTTACTTTTTACATAACAAACCGCTTGAAATATAAATAAAGAAGGAAAAGTTAATATATTCAAATCCTTGAACGCTCTCCGCTCCGTATAAATGCAAGCGTTCTTAATGAGAGAGACATAATAAAGTATAAATAAATAACTACCATTCCTTCACTGTAATAGAACACCTAAAGAAATAGTGAGGTTTATTTTACACAGTTAACGTACCCCAATTAAATGACCGATGGTATAATTACTCAGAGGCGGATTTACGAATTTGCCGCCTCTAGACTGGAAATATTTTGCCGCTCTTCATCTACGATAATTTTCGCTTTTTGTTTCTACTGCTGTTAAACAATATTTAATATACCCACAAACTAAAATATTGTATTTTCAACCAACTTCAAATAGAGCGGCAGCCCAGCGTCTTTTTAGGTGGTGATCTGACCGCGTCTGCGAATCATACTACGTTGAAGGTCATGTCACATATTAATAGCATAAAAATCGTCGCAAGTTCTGAATCTGGGGATAACATGTTCAAACAACCCTTTTTTTCTGCATAAAAAATCACTGTTTTGAAGTGATTGGACCGCGTATAATTCTTGTACGAATCGAAGCGACAAATTAAACACGTCGTCAAAAATGTATTTGCAGACGGTTTCGGTGGTGCAATAACCCTGCAGACGATGTTGAAGGTGCATTATTTTTATTATTTTCAAAGTAATTTGACCGCGTATGCAATTCAGGTTAATGATTTTTCTTCTTGCGTATGTTACGAAAAAAAAATTGCAGACAAGTCGGATGGGGATAAGTACTTTAATTAAACAATTAAAGATGCATTCATTTTCGTCGAATTCAAAGTCATTTGACCGTGTCTGCGATTCAGGTTAATGATTTATGTTCTTGCGTATGTCACAAAACAAAAATTGCAGACAGTTTCGGGTTGCAATCAACCCTGCAGACGGGGTTGAATTTACAGTATTTTTAAGATTTTAAAAGTAATTTGACCGTGTCTGCAATTCAGGTTAATGATTTATGTTGTTGCGTATGTCACGAAAAAAAAATTGCAGACAAGTCGGATGGGGATAAGTACTTTAATTAAACAATTAAAGATGCATTCATTTTCATCGAATTCAAAGTCATTTGACCGTGTCTGCAATTCAGGTTAATAATTTATGTTCTTGCGTATGTCACGAAAAAAAAATTGCAGACGAGTCGGATGTGGATAAGTACTTTAATTAAACGATTAAAGATGCAATAATTTTCATCGAATTCAAAGTCATTTGACCGTGTCTGCAATTGAAATCATAAATTGTCGTTGATGAGTTAGTGACAAAAAATATAATTGCAGACAGTTTCGTGTTGGCATCAACCCTCCAGGCGGGGTTGAATTTACAGTATTTTTAAGGTTGTAAAAGTAATTTAACCGCGTTGCCAATTCAGGGTAATAAGATGAGATCATCTTTTATTTCTTCAGTGTTTCTACAAAAGGTGAACGAATTCCGTAAAGGATAAGGATAAAGACTAATCGTTACAAAGCATTCTCAAGCGTATGATTAATGTTATTGTTATTCCTGAACAGTTACCATGTACATAGAAATGAGTGCATTTTTAACATTAATTTCTCATTTTAAACTTTCTTATATTTTACACTTTATGACTTTTTTCTTATAATCGATAATATTCTCGTAATGTTTGGAAATGTACTTTAATTAAAAGCGCAAATAATAGCTACCTTATGTACTAGTAAATTGCAAGAACGGAAATATTAAGTTACTTATGATTTAATTCGTGAACGCTAGTGCTTATATTAGAGAAGCCATTAAATACATTACAAAAAAAAGAAGAGTTTGTCAGTCATTTTTTAAAAATGCCTGTTCCTTTCATTGATGAATGCAGCAATTAGACTGTTCGTGTTATGACTCATCACGAGCATCTTTACGAATGAGGAAAACAGATCGATACGAGATCATGATTGTACACTTGGTATACCTACATATTTTGCGACCTACTCGACTCGTATTACTTTACCGCCAGTTATTGCAGACATTGCAGTAATCTAATAATAGAAATTGAATGATGCAATTTTATGCATGAACTTTATTAATGAACTCTTGGTGCAAAAAATCTATGACACAAAAAAGGTATAAATAAATAAAATGTGTATTGTAAAAATTGTTGTTCCTTCACGTTACTGAATTCTAAACTATTGTAATTATTTTCAAATGTGCGTGAAACTGTATCATGGGCATGAAACAATGACACATTACTATTTTTAGTGGAAAACAATACAGGAGAGGATGACGAGTATCTGATATTCCAATTTACAGATGACAGCGAGGAAAGTGAAAATAGTTCGGCATACCGTAACGTGACCATACGTCCCGTTTTGAACGGGAATCTACATTATATCGCATAATATAATTTCATATGTAATATACAGGGTCCTGCAATAGTGCGTATTTCTTTCCTAGCTCATATCTCATGAGAGATAAAAAAAACTTCTTAGAGAAAATTTCAACTACTCGAGGTGACGCATTAATAGAAATTATTTTTGAATATACAGGTAGTTCCATTTTTGCGGTGTCACTAAAAGAGTAATTTTTTTAAATGGAACACCGTGTACCTATATTTTATGACCTTTCGATGTTATCTGCTAAAGTCTACATTGGTAACTATTTACTTTGTGATTTGGTAGCAGGGTTGCCAACTTATTAATTTTTTGCGGAAAAATCGTGCGTAAGTAGGCTTATCTTCAAAAAATCCTATCGGCCTTGTGTTTTGAAGTTCTCAAGTAGGTATCGGCAATAATGTTAGTATGGGTAAAGAGCTGTGTGTTGAAGTTTAGAAACTAAAATTTGGTTATACAGAGTATTCGGAACAACATGTCAAACTTTCGAAATTTCAAAGTGCCATAACTCATTATTTTCAAATACAACTGCCATATTTTTTTTCCGCTACCCAGAGGCATTTTTTATAATCTTCAATTTTCGTAAGGAATGTTAAATGTCTAAATTACGTAGTTTTTACAATACTTAATCTTTTCGAAAACGCACCTATTTAGTTACGAGCTTAGTTACGGTGTTGAATTGGAGAGTTGAACTGCTCCTGTCGAGAGCAGTTTATGGAAGACCACTCCGTCTTTAATATTCCTTATCGAGCGTTTGCTAACCATAACAAACGAATTATTGTTAATCGGTTTGAAAATTGTTGAATTAGCAGAGGATTATGACTCCCCGTTTTCCAGATTTAACTCCGTTATATTTTTTTCTGTTCAACGTTTTTTGAAACCGTTTCCATACATTGGGCGAACTACAAGCAGCAATTGCTGCGGAAACTTGCAAGTATTACACCTGCAACTCTGGAAAAAAAATTCGACAATTGGAATTGGAACAAAGTGGAATTGTGTGGTGAACATAACGGTGGACATTTTGAGCAATTTATATACAGGGTGGCCCAACGAAAAGGTAACAGACGGGTTTCTGTCTAGAGCATTTTTTTGAGAAATGCAATAATTTTTAAATCAAAGGGGACAAGTTTTGTCATGATTTTCAACCTGATATGATTTTATCCCTTAGCGCTGTGAGAACAGCCCCTATAATTTAAATAGGGATGATGGGCCAAGTGATACGTCATTTGAAAGGTCTTTCTTTTCTGAATTCAGTGCACTAGGTTTTTTTAGTTTTTTTTATTTTTAACAAAAAAATTGAAGCAGCAAACATGGACAATGAATTTGAGGCATTTAAAAACGAAAAAAACCGCGGACAGGTCAATTGTTTTTTCTTTAGATAAGCTAGGTACTTTTACTGTCATTTGACAACATTGTTTCGCCCATTAGGTACAGGGTAAACAACCCTTAAATTTTTAAATAAAATAAAGGGTAAACTTTTTCTTGTGCTAATTAACCTTTAGTGTACTACGCTATTTTGTGTTGCGTAAAGGACGGCGTGGGGTCCTTGAGCGACCCCACACTTTTTTAAATGAAATGGTTGCAAAAGTGGATGGAAATCTTAAAACGTATATGTATAGATATATTTTCGACGAAATATTTTTATTAGATACAGTTAAAACGGAAGCCGGCGTGGTTGTTTTGTTGCAAGCACGATGTCGTGCCAGCTTCGGTTGAAGCGAAGCATAGTTATCTTAGCAACAAAACAATAAGTGTTTTTAATTTTTTTTATTATAGCTGGCACACAGAAATAATAATAGTAATAAAAGAACAAAACAATGAGCAAATTCTAATTAAACAAAATACAAAATTCAAAAAAATCACTTTCCTGTTGCAGGACCCCAAACAACTTTTTTGCTATTGCTATGGAAATTAAAGATATCCCGGGATGTTATATATGTTAAAATATTCCTTAAGTGAAATGAATCGACTAGCGAGAAGACAAATCGCGTAGAAAAAATATTTCAAAAGATTTTTGATAAAAACAATTTTTGGGGTCAGGAAACGACCCCAGCAGTACTCTAAAGGTTAATAAAACCAGTTTATGCAAATTCAACCTTAGTTTAATACATGTTCGAAGTCCCTGCCTCCGGGGCTTCGGCTTCCGTGCAGTTATACAGATTTTGATTAAATCGTTCCTGTACATTTTGCAAATGCAAAGCGGTGTCCAGTTTTGAGTCAAAAATAAATGGTCAGGTTAGGCATACGATGTGCAAAGTGACTTTGGAATGGAGGACGAGTCTATGTGATTACCTATGTTAATAATATGATGTTATGTTAATATACTTATAGTATTTAATTACTTTAAAAAACTTATCCCCATTCAAATGGTGTGGAATGTTATGTTCAATTACGTTACATATACTTATAAAAGGGTAACAACAAAAATTTTGTTACGGTTCGAGTACCAAAACATTTTACCCCAAAGTTGTGTATTATATTTGTAGAAAAGCTGGAAAAATGGCCGTCAAAAATGCGCATTTGTTTTGTTTTGGAAGGAAAGTGTAGGAAATTTCCCCCTTATTTTCCCAATATCTTTGTCAATTTTCCTACTTTCGCGGAGATTTTCACAACCGAAGAAAGGACGAAGTTTGCCCTTTCCAACGATGCGAAAAAGGGGGGGGGGCTCGATTTTGATTTCGAGATAATGGATGACAACCGTAGCGCAAAATCGGACGGCCCTATTGCCAAACAAAGATATCGTAGGCGGGCCGCGACTTTTTAACGACCATTTCGGCCAAAAACATTAAGAAATTTTTCTCGAGAAGTGCGACTTTCGCGATTTACATTCTTTACATTTTGTAATATTGTTATCGCGGTCGCAAATGGAAATTTTTTGTTCCAATTTTTCGATTGTTTTTTTTTTGCCGGGAGCGCGCCGTAAAAAGAAACGATTCCGCGAAAGTTTCGTCAAAATCGGTCGACGGATGGAACAGTTACGCCCAAGGAGGTGGGGCAACAAAATCACCAGATTTAACGACCCCTCCGTGGGGGGATCAAATCGATTCGCGTCGATTTGTCGTAGGGGGGCCCAAACGTGAGAGTAACGCACAACAATTCGTTCTGATCCGACCTACCGTTCGGCCGCAAAGCGCGTTGGAATTTCGAAAATTTGAGTACCGATGGAGGTCGAACGGTGGATATCGAAACTTCGCTGCGTCTGGCGTTCCACTAGTCCTATCCGGTAGTACGACACGCGAAATATGGGGTCGGTCGCATTCCGATTTGTAGTTATAGGACGCGGCGACGTTTTACACCCCGACATAACCATCGCGTTTGTCACTCCCCGATGAAAGATGCGGTCTCGAAAGGGGAATCGAAAGCAACAAATTCTGGCAAGTTGCCACGAGACTACCCTTTTTTCAAAAAAACAAATACTACTGAATTCAGAAAAAATACTCTTAAACTACTACATAAAAAAACTGCAACTTTATGTAATACAAAAAACGAGTGCCGCCATTTTATCTTACAGTGGAAGTGACGTAATGAAAAGTAATATGAGCATTTTCCTCCTTGGCCAGAATGTAATCGATTGGCGAATACCGCATTTCGATAACTTTAATAGTTTCTGAGTTTAGAGCGTTGCAAGGAATGTGTACGTACAGACTACTACAGACTACAGACGACAGACGGAAAATGTTGTTTTAATATTTTGAATTTACGTATTCAGAAACGCAAAGATATGTAAAAGTTTGCATAGGTCAAATTTTTTTTTTGGAACACTAATACAATACTTCTCTTTTACTTCGTACTCGGGAAGTAAAAACCGAAAACCTATCGATCACCTCTTCGTCCCACCGTCGCCGAGCAAACGTCGCCGAGATGAGAAAAAACCGGCGATCCCGTTCTCGATGAGATATCACTCCTCCCAATGCGAACCGTCGGCGATGAACTCGTATAGAAATGAGACGTTGTTACCGAAAGCGCCATCAAGATCTAAGGGAACGTTTGGGATTTTTGTTTCGCAATTTTGGGATTTCCAACCCGCGTCCCTCGCTTGTGAAGCGTCGGAGGGTATTTTTCTCCCCGGGACGAAAGCCAGCAACGACCCTCAGCTACCTAAAAATATGTATGCTCCGAGACCGTATCTCGCACCGTTCGGCTTCCGCGAATGTTTTCGCTCAGGAGAGGGTGGGGGGTGAACCGCGGAAAGGATTTTCAACAAACCGCATACCAAAGAAGCGCCGTCGGGAGTTATTAAGGTATTCGAAATTTTTGGAAAAGTAATAAAATTGAGGAAGTTATTAGCGAAATAGACGTTAACGAATGTTAACATTGTATAGTATATCGTACCTTATATAAATAGGTACGCTACGCGTAGCTATATAAACATAATCCGTAATTGCAGACGCGCTCAAATGACTTAATGTGCTACAGAAGATGGTACTGCAATTGTTAAATTAAAATACTTATCCCCGTGCAAATCGTCTGCAATGTAATTTTTCGTTAATAAAATACCAACATTAAACATTACCTAAAATTGCAGACGCGGTGAAATGACTTAAATTTGGTAAAATAAATGGTACTTGAATTGTTAAATTAAAATATTTATCCCCGTGCAAATCGTCTGCAATGTAATTTTTCGTTAATAAAATACCAACATTAACATTACCTAAAATTGCAGACGCGGTCAAATTACTTTAAATTGGTCAAATAAGTGGTACTTGAATTGTTAAATTAAAATACTTATCCCCTTGCAAATCGTCTGCAATGTAATTTTTCGTTAATAAAATACCAACATTAAACATTACCTAAAATTGCAGACGCGGTGAAATTACTTTAAATTTGGTAAAATAAATGGTACTTGAATTGTTAAATTAAAATACTTATCCCCTTGCAAATCGTCTGCAATGTAATTTTTCGTTAATAAAATACCAACATTAAACATTACCTAACATTGCAGACGCGGTCAAATTACTTTAAATTTGGTAAAATAAATGGTACTTGAATTGTTAAATTAAAATACTTATCCCCTTGCAAATCGTCTGCGATGTAATTTTTCGTTAATAAAATAACAACATTAAACATTACCTAAAATTGCAGACGCGGTCAAATTACTTTAAATTTGGTAAAATAATGGTACTTGAATTGTTAAATTAAAATACTTATCCCCTTGCAAATCGTCTGCAATGTAATTTTTCGTTAATAAAATACCAACATTAAACATTACCTAAATTGCAGACGCGGTCAAATTACTTTAAATTTGCTAAAACCAATGGTACTTTAATTGTTTAATTAAAATAATTATCCCCATTCAGATCGTCTGCAACAAATTTTTTCATCACGTACATTACAATAACAAAATAGTGTACTGAAAATTAGCCACGGTCAAATGACTTTGAATTCCACGAAAATGAATGCATCTTTAATTGTTTAATTAAAGTACTTATCCCCATCCGACTTGTCTGCAATTTTTTTTTCGTAACATACGCAAGAAGAAAAATCATTAACCTGAATTGCATACGCGGTCAAATTACTTTGAAAATAATAAAAATAATGCACCTTCAACATCGTCTGCAGGGTTATTGCACCACCGAAACCGTCTGCAAATACATT
Source organism: Pyrocoelia pectoralis (assembly GCA_036250285.1). Lineage (NCBI taxonomy): Eukaryota > Metazoa > Arthropoda > Insecta > Coleoptera > Lampyridae > Pyrocoelia > Pyrocoelia pectoralis. Next base: position 19,620,264 of record CM070076.1, on the reverse strand, counting down.
TTTGACGACGTGTTTAATTTGTCGCTTCGATTCGTACAAGAATTATACGCGGTCCAATCACTTCAAAACAGTGATTTTTTATGCAGAAAAAAAGGGTTGTTTGAACATGTTATCCCCAGATTCAGAACTTGCGACGATTTTTATGCTATTAATATGTGACATGACCTTCAACGTAGTATGATTCGCAGACGAGGTCAGATCACCACCTAAAAAGACGCTGGGCTGCCGCTCTAAAAAAGTTGGGTTACTAAATTCGTCTGGATGTCTGTGTGTCTGTGCGTTGGTCGATGTTACAGGGTTTGGAAAGCTGGAAGTGGTGTCATCTTATAGGGAATTGTTTGCTGATTCCAAATCTCTGGTAAATTTTTTGATCGGATCACCCGTTCACCGTTAGGGACGCCATTAAAGTCAAAATATACACCCTTTAATATCTTGAGAACCACACATCCAATTACAAATGGAAAAAAACACGTTTCCTTTATTTTTGAAACCTATTGAGTCATGATATGTAAACATCACCCTCGCCCCGCCCTGTGGGATGGAGCGGGGTTAGTTTTGAAAACTTAAATGGGAACACCTATTTTCTATTGCACTTTTGGATTCTTCATAAAAAACTATTCTCAAATTGTAAATTTCACGCCGAACTGCAACCCCTTTTTTGGGAGTGGAAAGGGGAAAAATTGCCACCCTCTCCGCTCCCATTTCTCTTAAGGGTGGAAAGAAAAACAATGACTCATTTGTGCAGAATGCTGGGTGTTTGTGTCGGGGGGGGTTATTACATATATATTGTATATACATAGTATATGCCATAATTAGTTACAGATTTGAAGTTGGTTGAAATTAGAATTCTATTAGAATTCGCGCCTTTTGATACTTGTTTCATATGATTTGAATTTGTCTAGATGTCATTTTATTATTTAATTTTACTTAATTAACTCCAACATTTGCCGCCCTAGGCTATAGCCTTTCTGGCCTTATGGTAAATCCGACTCTGATTACTGTCATACCATTTTAAACGAAATCAAATGAAAGAAAAGCTTACACACAAAGTCATACAAACATTAAAAGCATAATGAAAGTAATTAACTTAATTAGCTCATATAACAAAATTGTCATCCATAAAAAATCCTGTACTATCAAATGCGATTCATTATGGCGTCTTATGTCAGACACAGGCGAGGCGCATTAAAATTGTAAAACTGTTTTGGTAGCTTTTTTAATGTAGATTAGGATTATTTAATTAATTTTTATATTAATTGTGTCTCATACACCAAAAATGTTATCCATGAAAAACTACGTAATTACAAATAAATTAAGGGTTTTGTAAAAGATTGATTAAACTTTATCATGCAAATATTAATTATGTATTGAAAATTAAGTTACTGTGAACCATTGCAGGCCATATAATCAGAGGTTACGTTGTTTAGTATTTAAATAGTGAACACATCAGTGAATTTGTAAGCATGAGAAAAATTGGCCGTTGTTATGTGATATAATACTTTCATTTGAAAGACCTGAAAGATGAGCGCCACGTTTGCTCACAATGAAACATAAACAGCCAGCGTCTTGAGGATGTTTCAATCGAATGTTTGGCAAAATAAAACAGGTCCATTTGTTGGCAAAGTCATGGCGTCAGTTTTTGGAACGAACCGAACGTGGGAAAATTAACATTCATTACTGGCGAGTATTATGTTAACTTATTGCAGCGTTTTGGCGTAAAAGAAAATGTCACATCAAAACAATGTGCCAGTTCACACATCCGTTATCAGGATTACCAAAATCAGTGAGTTAAAGTTTGAGTTGCTTAATTACGCACACCATTCGTCAGATTTAGTCCCCCCGAATTATTTTCTCTTTCCAAACTTAAAAAAAAAGCTCGGCGGAGTCTACGGTTGATGGATATTTTAAGAAGATCAACGGTTCCATGATACAAATATACAAGGTATAACCACTTGGTAGCAAAAATGCGGCCGGCTTGCGCATGACGTCACTCGGTGCTAATTCGCGATGAATGCAATGTATTAAGCATAGGGATTTCTTATTTATAGTAACTAATTTCTTATTTTATCCTTTTTTGAAGATAATGGGGGTGTGAATTCAGTTAGTACACTAAATATGAATATACATTGTAAATGTATAAACAGCTAAATGTATATCCATGCACTTAAAATGAAAACTAAACATTTATAAATGTGGCGCGTGAATTCGTTTTCGTTTACGTTTCAGCTCTTTTAGCGAGCGTTGTTGTTACGTGTTCTTCTTTACAAAAATCGGAACCATGAAACGCAATAAACGTTTCTTCTTTGTTTGATCTCTTTTTAAATTAAGAGATGGTAATGCTTCCGGAAGCAATAATTTTCGTTGATTTGGTATATTTAATAGTTCTGCTTGCAAATTACGCTTGTAATCACTTTCTATAAAGTGAGCTGAACAAATTCTGGCTGCATATTATAAACAAACAAAAGTATACCAATTGTGTTGTTATTGTACGTGCAAAAGCGCACCGTTTTTTATATTAATTTTATTCCGCCGATTACACAAATTAGTCCATTTCTTCGCAGTAATAGAATTTGCGGCGAATCGAAAAAATCGTACATGTTTTGCATTTTTTCTGTATTTCCGCATTTAAAAACCGCATACGAAGGTGTCTTATTATATAGATTATAGACTGTATAAAAACCTTAGGTTAATACTTAACCTAAGATAAAAACAAACAAAATAAATGAATGGAAATCAATAAATTCATATTAAGTCGCCTTTGATTCAGCACCGAACTACGTCACGCTTAGGAAATCGTGGTGGGGCTACATGCGCGCGGTTATACCTTGTATATTTGTATCATGCAACGGTTCTCACTATAAACAGTAGCATATCGAAGCTATTGAACATTGTTGGGAAACCAAAAAGGAGATTTCTGACAAATATTCATTGTTCGGTCGGGGTTTCTGGAACTGCCCCTGTAGAATTAAATATTTATCCCAATTTGCCAGTTTTGTAAGAGAACTGTTAAAAGATAGGCAATAAAAGAATATAAATTTTCAAGCAAGATTCAGCTTCATATTAAAATGCAAAACACACGCTACTGCCAAATTGCGGCAGCACTCAAGGTTAACCAAGAAACGAAAATTAATTAAATTAGATAGCTTGCGGAAAACAAACCTCAATCAGAGAGATCCCACTCAGTACCTTTGTACCTTTTATATAGGTACTATAATAATACATAATTATAATCCAGTCAGTGTGTATTTCAAAGAGATTAAAGCGTAGGTGTTACTTTTGCACTACCACGCTGTTCTTGTGTCGAAGTGCCTCTACGTGTGGCAAAAACATTTTTCACATGTAAATCAAACGTTTTACTTTATTAATAACGAAAGCTATATCAAAAACTAAAGATTGTTAAATAATTACATAATTAATACTTCCTTACAATGATAAATGCGTTTTATAATTTTCATGTTCCGAGAATTTCCAACGATGTGATTAAACGTAAGTTATACACATATTCAATTTCGAGTAAACTTATTAAAGTTTTACATCATTTCTCTTGCATTAGGAAATTTAAGTGATAATAAAAATTACATTAATTTCTTTGACGTATACCTACACATTTAATATAATATGTACATTTTTCATGTGTGATGTAAATTTGCTTATTAACGTTAAGCCCACGTTGTAATGTCATCGTGAGGCCCACACTTATAAAATTTATAAATGTACAGCATACTCAGTTTACAAAGTAAAAAACATTTAAGTATGTGACTTTACTCGTTAACGAATGCCTCAATGATGGCTTTGAGGGTTAGTTCCGGAGTGGAGGGTTTTCCCAAAAGATCTGCGCTCCGGAAACGACTATTCCTCGCAAATGGGGATGTTCACTGCACGATTCTATTATCAAAACACTTCTAATCTGAATTTTCTCGTATTACAACTGGAATTATTTTCCTTTTTTAGTGTCAATATCGTCTATCACGATTGCATGTCAAAACAAAAAAGCCTTGGTAATTAATATGTGATTTTTAATAGCATTAGTATTGTATTATTAGCAGGAAACCACAGATCTTATCAAGAGTGAACCGCAGAAACACAACTTAAAACACCAATAGCCGTTTTATGTTTAGCAGTATAAATATAAATGTAAATTATACAACGAATAAAATTACAATTGGGAAACATCTACATCTTTGTGTTACAATATTACGTATATAAGCATATTACGTACGTATTTCAGGTCATGCACCGAAAATTAAATTATTGTGTATAAGCTCAAAATTTGTCATATTTGTCAAGTGAAATATACATTAATGACTGCAGATGTTGAACGTTTTACTTTCTTAATAGAAGTTTGTCAGGAAATCGAAATATATAAATTATATTTTTACGAAACGTCAAATATAAATTCATAAGAAGCTTTAGATGGTAGATGTGACTCGCAATTTATTATTTAAGTAGGTCAATTATTCAAGATATGTAGTTATTTCGGATATTTTATTACTGCGGCGCCCGTTGCAAATTATAAAATGTTCTCTATAGGCGAAAAATCATACATTCAAGAAGAGAACAACGGTATACAAATCCCATTTGCAGCAGGACAATGTTTAATTATGAAGTCAAGTGGAATGTAAATATTATTTTATTCTAGATCAACAAAATAAATTTTGTTTGTTACGGTCATTTTCTGTGTCGTAAAAAAGATGAAATGGAAATTTTTAGAATATTTCTGTTATTGAATACCGACTTATGAAAATTATGTAAGTTATTACGGCAATAAAACGATAGTCAATCGAGATGACATCTAATTATGAAACACTTTCTAATAATTACTACAATCAATATAAAGGTTTCAACTGCAAATGCAACCTTATCGAACATGACACAGTTAAGAAAGGTGAAATTAAATTGATTGAACGAAAAGGTCAAAAAGAAGCGATTTGGGTTTGTGTCGCAAATTTGGCTTGGATCGAAAATCTGACAGGAAATTTTGAAAGGGATGCCGTAAACTAAGACTGAATATTTGGTTTAGAATCAGAGAATAGATGTGAATTATTCTCTGTACTTATTGGTAAGATTATGACGATAGGAAAACTTGCGTAGAATACACAATTTGATCGATCACTTTAATGTTTGACATTCCTCATTTTAACTGGAATTTGTAGCTTTTGATATGACCGTTAGACTAAAGCGATCTTTCAATAGTGCCAGTTATGCAACTTACGTATTAGATGGGTTGTATGAAATACCAAGTAGCATTAGAATTGAAAGCCATGTACTGACATTTTTTGTTAAGCTTAATCTCCAAATTTGCTTATTTTTGTGCAATAGGCCCTAATTTCGTTATCCGTTCATTTGAAATTTTATCAATGACCGCGAAATGAAGGTTGATCATTCAATAACTTCCTTCATTTTCCGCAACAATCATATCAACCAATTTCTAGTAATTAATAATAATAATAAAATTATTTAACATTAATATATGTCTATTCTATACAGTGTGTCCACGGATTGAGTTAATTATAGGTGTAAATGACCAAAATAACGATTTTTTCAGATTCAGCCCTGCTTCATTGGAAATGAATTTGCATTTCATTTTAAATTTTATTAATTCAAAGCCGCCTCGGTGGTGGAGCAAAATGTTAGTAAGAAAAGCTGTTGAGAATCGCAAAATAATAATAATTGCAAAATTTGAAAACAATCGCACAATTCATGTCATTTACACCTATAATGAACTCAATCCGTGGACACACTGTATAGGTAACTTGAACCCTACATTTTGTTAATAGGTTTAGGTACTTCAATAAACTACAATACGATTCCGGATTAGGTATCTTTACCTGATTTGAAATATCTTTACATTTAATAATATTACTAATATTTCCATACCACTTATCATGAATACGCTGTATCTAACTACAAACAAATTAAAATGACTACAATCATCTAGAATCTAGATCTACAAACGTTGTTAGAGCGGAGGCTTCCACGGTCAGAGTGAGTAAGATAAAAATGATTTCCAGAGTTGGACCGAGTCAAAGTTGAAAAAGTCAACGTTTCGTAAAGAGCTTGATAAGAACAAAAAACAACACAAACTCATCACAATCGGTTCCGCATGGAAACTCAAATAACTTCAGATCATCAGCAAAATCCAGTTTTCGAAACATCAGAGCATTAGCAACATCGTATATTAGGATTGCAGAATACTAGACTGTACTATTAGCGCCCTACACTAGTTTTGACTAACCCGCTCTTTGTTAATGTCAATTGAAGTCTGATGATGTTTGTTTTTTAACGTTTTAACTGCGGCTATTTAAAGAGGACGCGCAAGTGCAAAATCGTAAAATGAATCCAATGAACATCACTGAAATTCAACTAAGATGCAGCAAACGTCAAAACGGTAACAATTCCAGAGATATTCCACATCGCTTCAAGATTGAATATTGTAAAGATTCCATTTCAACAGAACCCGTGTACCACATTTTGCACGTTGAATTAGGCATGTCCAATCCATCAGCAAGCGCGAATGTCTCCCTAGTGACTCAGTGGACTTTATGAGTACTGTTACCGTTGACAAACATGTCTCCACTGTGGTTATTCTTCAAAATAAAAAAAACAGTGGAAATATCGTGGGAGTCTTCTACAAGAAGACCAAGTCGATTCCGTCAGCCGAGAAGGTGATTTTTTGGAATGTGGTTGATACTGCACCTTGCAAAATCTTAAAAATTTTCAAAAAATATCAACAGTACATCTTACACGTGTCGCATTATTCAGAAGAAATTGTATGAATTGCGATTATAGGTTGTATTCCACCAGATTTATCCGCCAGATGTAGTTTCGTGTTCCCTTTCACCTGTTCCCCTGTTTCTAATAATAAGTACCTAAATAAATAAATTTAGGTCGGACGAAGAAGTTGCCGCAACTGATCTTTATATAAAACGGGTATAATGCCACGTTAGCAATAATTAATATTCAAAGAGGATAAGTTGAAAAGTAAAAATAAAATACTTGGGATAATTCATATTGTTCATGACAAGTCACACGTCACATTTTAGTCGTATAAATAGAGTATTGCTCAACCAACTTTCCACTTATTCAGCATGTTCCCTCTTCGCTTTGCTTACTACCATCTTTAAGGCGCTTATTTCTATTTAAAAACTTAACTACTTAGGCACTAAAATCAACCATTTGTTTCGCGCCATACTAAGAGGATAACAATTTCTGAAATTATGTAAGGTGCCAAAAACTATCCAGCGTTTAAGGGAGTTCCTATTTACTACTCAATAATAATGTATACTCTCAGCAACATTGACAGAAATGGGATTGATGTCGGGGTTGAGACTTTTTGAATAAATTGAAAGAGTTGCACTGCACAAAGCTTTTCTAATCAAGGTACTAATGGGTTTTTGTTGAGCTACATAATCTAAAGGGCGAGATTTTTATGTTACACCAGGAAAGTCAATTGTTAGTAAAAAAGAGGAACGTCCATAATCGCCAACAAGCATCGTTACTGGAGATAGAATTGAACATCAGATGACTAGTGGGCTTTAGTGTCAACCGTCTTACCAAAAATTATGTACCTACCTACTTTTTGTTTTAAGTGTGACAGATAACTGAATATTTTTTAAGCGACAACCAGAAGATGTAACCTAATTATCTAACCTTCACAAAATGATTTGATCAAGCAGTTGAGTACTCTTGTTGGATAAGAAAAATGGATATAAATTAACGTAGGTACTTACGAAAGGCGTCTGATGGTCGGAAAAAGGAACATACCTAAAACAAAATTAATGTTAATTTAACATCAACGTAAAGGATAAGTTAGTAGGGCATAACATATGAACTACTAGAAAGGTGAATAATTAGGTTTTAAACACCTACATAATCCAACTGAACAACACTTCCAAATAACACTGAAAACAGGACATCCGTTGCTAAATTATATTTGACGGGTATGCCAATTATTTACATTTTGATACGAATTGGTTAAAACAATAAGTAGATAGATAGAATCATGGTAATGTGATAAATCGTCAATTGAATTAACATCAGGTAGTTTGATTTTAATAAACACAGTACGTACAGATAATAAACGCTTTTCATTAGCATACACCACAGGTTGTGCACAACGAATTAGTTCGTACAAAACAACGATACCTATATTTTTCCTTAATATTAATGCTTTTTAATGTTCAATACTATAAATGTACTTAAACTCGTTTATAAAAGTAACTAAAATGACAAAATATCTCAACAAAATATTAATGAGATTAGAAAGTACGTACTTTGATTCGTATTTCATTTAGGAATTAAATAAATTAGATGAGTAATCAAATCCGTACTTGTTTTAATAGAGCCGGTCTAACACCCACACATGATGAAGGGGGAGAAATGTTAACGAAAATTTGTAACTAAAAAAATAAAGATACCAAAAATTGAATGCACGATTAGTAAATCAATGGGCGTGACTTGAACAATACTGCCGGGAAGCCATTAAAGTTTCAGCAATCAAAAGTATTATCCTCTTATAAGTCATACAATTGTAAATTTCGCATTTACATTCTGTGTTGCATTTACGGACAATAATGTATACCTATTCATAACATGACGTATGACAGTAGAAAAATGCCAGTAGCATCCTCTTTGCTTAGATAGTAAAATGTAAAATGTCATACAAATTGTAAACATTTATCTACAATATAGAAAATCGTATATTAATGTCATCAGGTCACAAAATGACATTTTTAATACGTCGTATTACTGAAGAACTTGACTTTCAACTTTCTAAAATTTACCAAGAACCAAGATACATGAGTTACAGAGTTAGGTTTATCCATTTTGACTTAAACGAAAACATTTTGAAAATAGTTCACTATGGAAAAGTTATAGAGTTGGAAAGGCCATTGCAGAACCTTTAAAGACAAAACTATAAGCATTTAGCAAAAAAAATTAAAAATTACAGGAAGGCGAGCGTACCCAAGAGAAATCACATTAAAAATGTGTCGCAAGGCTGCAAAAAATATATGTTTGATTATACTATACCTACAGTTTAAATAGGCGTGTACGCAAATATTTACATCTCGATTCCACTTTTGGCCTGAAGGCATTATGGAGGAGTATAATTATTCCAAATTCCTTGACAGATAGGTACATTTCTTCACAAAGCGATTAATCTTAGAAAACGTATTTGGCTACGCTTTAATCGATATAAATTTATGATATGTAATTATATAATTCATACAAAACTGAGACCAACCTTTCTAAATGTTAAAATTGATTGACGCTATAATTAGTCATTAAAAGCATAGATGATTCATTTAACGGTACTATTATAGTGTAGGTACATGAAACAAATAATGAATCATTTAAAGTGATAACATTTCAACACATGAGTTGTATATTATTGCACCAAACTCACAAAACGATGTGACCGTGATCTACAGGGTGTCCCAATATTCCGTGGACATAGAGCTACAGTAGGTTTGTGGGAACAAAAAAAGTCGAATGGGCTAAACTTACCTATATACTAAAGTACATCGTTAAGCCGTGAGAGGGCGTCAAAGTTGGAAGAATATTTTTGTTTTATTTTAATAAATCGGAAATTCTTTGATCGATTTTTTTAAAATTTGGTTTGGGCACATATCAATGAAGGAACTACGTTTTTAAGACTATTGTGTGATTCGCTCAAAAACTAAAAGAGATACACCATTTTTGTAAGAGACGAAAAATACAGGAAATTAATGTATCTTCCTTTTTACAAAAAATTAAAGCACTCCTACGACCCACAAAAAGTTACCATTAAATGTATCGAACGGTAGGGGTAGTTTTCACCCTTCCCGGAATTCAGTTAAATTGATATACACTTAAAAACGTAGTTCCTTCATTGATATGTGCCCAAACCAAATTTTAAAAAAATCGATCAAAGAATTTCCGATTTATTAAAATAAAACAAAAATATTCTTCCAACTTTGACGCCCTCTCACGGCTTAACGATGTACTTTAGTATATAGGTAAGTTTAGCCCATTCGACTTTTTTTGTTCCCACAAACCTACTGTAGCTCTATGTCCACGGAATATTGGGACACCCTGTATAGAACATCTTATTATGCTATTTTCAAAGACCTCAAAGTATACGTTGCTAACCGTCTGGAGATTTAAGCAAATGGCGATACTGACAAGCATGAGCATTGTTTTTAATGTTTTAGATTCTGCATTGTGATCTACAGAAATAGCACCACACAGCAATATGTTCCATTTAAAGAAAAGTACCGTCAAAAGTATTCTGATCTTCAGTGAGCAATGGTCCTAAACATCATGACCATGTGATTGATGAACTATATATTTTGTTAGTCCAGTGCAGTTGTTTTACAAATAAGACGAACACTTGCGGATTGACACACTAAATGTTATTGTTCTTGTTAGCAATGTTTTTACCGTATTAGTAAAGTTAATATTCGGCAAAACCTTGCACTGGTGGAATATTTAATGACTGACTCACGAAAATATATACCGAAGTTCAACATTATAGAAATTAGGTCGTTTGGATCAGTTGGAGTTGGTCATAAATTTTCATTTTTGTTTTATTTACAGAAAAAGCGTAATACCTTAAAATCACACCAATAAATAGGTACTGTATAAATTAATATTTGCTTAAACCCACCATTGAACAAATAAAAAAATAAGTAAAAATACGACCATTAAACGTCTTTCTGTAGGGAATTTCGATTTCCACCACAGAGGCAACCTTTCTTGAAAACCTTTATTGATTACACATGAAGTAATGTACCCAATGTACATTTCAAATGCACTCAACTCAACCTCTCCTCGTGGTGGAAAAATGTCACTTTAGCGTAGCAGTACAAACAAACGTACCTAACCTTTACCATCCCTTGAAGATTCATTCATTATTTCTTTAGTTTAGAAAATACTTTCCTTTCGTACTCTTGTTGCTAAAGATGTGTTTCTATATTATGGTATCAACCATTTTCGTACTTTATTTTTATTATTATATTTTGCACCTTGAATACATGCTATGAAAATTGTAAAATTGAATAGTAGCCACATATCGATATTTCTTCTTATTCTTTATTGCAATTTCTTAAAATAACTGTCATTTATTCCGCAACTCTTGTATTGCCCAATTTCTTTGAATTCAAAAATGTGCTATCGTTTGGGTTTTGTGCATCGATCTGAACCTACTTTGCGGCGAATTATGCTAGAGAGCGAGAGTAAACATATTGCAGTAGATAACCTATACCTTGTGCCAAACGACCTTTAAATATTTCTGTCTTTTACGAATTATTTCTTGAAGAGCTGTAATCTTGAGAACATCTACACTCATTAACCGATTTGAGTCAAACTTTGTACACCTATGTCTGGGGTTGTACCCAGTAACCACACATCAAATTTTGTCCTGAGACATTGCCTACGATATTGGGCATTTGTATTTATAGATTTATTTCAATGGAAAATGTATGAATCGCATTGTCTCGATGGGCAAGAACGAACTTTTGGGATTTTATTATATTAATCCCTATGGGAAAATAACCCAATGCATTGTGCCGATGGGAAACAAGAAAACCTGTCCCATGTCAGAACCTATTTTCTATGGTTTTGAACTAAGCTTTAAGGAATTTATCTACAGGATGAAACAATATTACTTAAGTATGTTTTAAAAAAGTATTTAGTCTGCACCTGCACACGCTATGTTCATAACTCGTTATTTTTACTCGCTAATCGTTCCTTTTTGTATTACATTTCATTTCGAAACTTTGTACAGATTTTCAGAAACAACAAAAATTATCATTCTTTACTAGGTACCTATATACATTAAACTATATAAATCAACTATTATTGTATTACTATTTCTTGCAAGACAAGTTGAAATGTAATCATATAGGTTTAGGGTTGTTAATTGCCACTTTATTGTTTATAATAACACATAAATAGGACGACGTTTCGCCAAATCTGGCTTTTTCAAGTCTACAAAAAGAAGGAAATTTTAGTTGCTTATACTTTACATATTTTACTTTTTTTTTTTTGGTTTATTCATCTAACATGTATTAAGTTATATATAGATAAGAGAAAGGATTTTTACTTACCAATTTTGGAGTTATGTTAATACTAAAGTAGGTGCATGTGTAAAATTATGAATTCAGATTGTGAGGTTAGAAAAATTTTTTAAAGGAAGTAAAGTTCGATATTGCTTTATAGTAAGTTTTGATATTGTAGGTTGAGATTCTCTATATCTGTTTTGAAGTTTATAGCATTCTTGTCTCGTTTAATTTGTATGGATTCTAATAGTAATCTTTTTTTGTAGTGTGTTTCTTTATGTGTGATCTTTACATTGTCATAATCGAAATTATGGTTCTTGCTTGTTGCATGATATGCGAGTGCAGTGTTTGGTTGATCTGGTCTACTTTTTTTAATTTGTATAGAGTTTTGGTGTTGTTTATTCTTTTGTGTAAGTACTGTCTAGTTTGTCCAATATATGTAGCAGTACAATCTAAGCAATTTAATTGATACACTAAGCTAGAATTGTCTGTGATTTAGGTTTAGTTTTTAATTTGGAATATATTTTTCGTTCTAGTGTATTCTGATTTTTGTAGATGGTCTTTACTTTTATTTTTTTAGTTCTCTTTCTATATTGTGTGTGAGTGGTTTCATGTATGGTAGTGTCACTATATTTTGCATTTCGTTATCTGTTGTCCTGTTATTTATTTGATTCTCGTTTCGATGTTATTTATATTAGTAGATGTATTGTGTGTATGTGTTAGTTTCTTTGTGTGTTTTAGATATTTTATTCTTTCTCTTTCTATATTGTGTGTGAGTGGTTTCATGTATGGTAGTGTCACTATATTTTGCATTTCGTTATCTGTTGTCCTGTTATTTATTTGATTCTCTGTTTCGATGTTATTTATATTAGTAGATGTATTGTGTGTATGTGTTAGTTTCTTTGTGTGTTTTAGATATTTTATTCTTTTATATATATTTTTTTGTATAAAGTCAAGGGGATAGTTGTTGTTTATAAGAATCTGTATGATCTTATTTATATTGGTGTTATGGAAAGAAAAGTGTGCTAGGATCATTGCTCTATCCATAACACCAATATAAATAAGATCATACAGATTCTTATAAACAACAACTATCCCCTTGACTTTATACAAAAAAATATATATAAAAGAATAAAATATCTAAAACACACAAAGAAACTAACACATACACACAATACATCTACTAATATAAATAACATCGAAACAGAGAATCAAATAAATAACAGGACAACAGATAACGAAATGCAAAATATAGTGACACTACCATACATGAAACCACTCACACACAATATAGAAAGAGAACTAAAAAAAATAAAAGTAAAGACCATCTACAAAAATCAGAATACACTAGAACGAAAAATATATTCCAAATTAAAAACTAAACCTAAAATCACAGACAATTCTAGCTTAGTGTATCAATTAAATTGCTTAGATTGTACTGCTACATATATTGGACAAACTAGACAGTACTTACACAAAAGAATAAAACAACACCAAAACTCTATACAAATTAAAAAAAGTAGACCAGATCAACCAAACACTGCACTCGCATATCATGCAACAAGCAAGAACCATAATTTCGATTATGACAATGTAAAGATCACACATAAAGAAACACACTACAAAAAAGATTACTATTAGAATCCATACAAATTAAACGAGACAAGAATGCTATAAACTTCAAAACAGATATAGAGAATCTCAACCTACAATATCAAACTTACTATAAAGCAATATCGAACTTTACTTCCTTTTAAAAATTTTTCTAACCTCACAATCTGAATTCATAATTTTACACATGCACCTACTTTAGTATTAACATAACTCCAAAAATGGTAAGTAAAAATCCTTTCTCTTATCTATATATAACTTAATACATGTTAGATGAATAAACCAAAAAAAAAAAGTAAAATATGTAAAGTATAAGCAACTAAAATTTCCTTCTTTTTGTAGACTTGAAAAAGCCAGATTTGGCGAAACGTCGTCCTATTTATGTGTTATTTATAAACAATAAAGTGGCAATTAACAACCCTAAACCTATATGAAAACATCTGTAATCTTGCCGTTATATCAATACCAAAAATTGAAATGTAATATTTTGTAAAATATTATGTAAAGGCTGCGTTATAATAAAAATTAGACATTTATGGGCCTCAGTTGCGCATATGATTGACATCCGTCCATATAATTTTTAAATAAAATAAAATTTATTAATTCTAGAAAATGTTGGAACCGTTTTTTCGTTATCGGAGAAAGTAGCTGAACATTTCCAAAGCCTTATTATAAGCGTATAGAGCATTAGAGCTCCACATAGATATGTTCGTTATATTTTCGTGATAGTTTTAAAACAATTAAATAGCTATTTATTTGTGTTAGAATGTAAATATTTTGTTATACAAGTGCGAATATTACGAAAAGGCGGGCGTAATGTAAAGCAATAAATGGTGTGTAAATCAATAAGGTCAATTGCACATTTGTCAAAGGTATTCCGCGCAATTATTTGCATTAATACCTTTCAAAACCTAAAACATCTAATTTGAATTTTACTTTGCAAACATGTAGGAATTTGTGACGTGTGCTGCGGTTGTGTCGTAGCATAATCGAATTTATCTGTTTGCGTTTATACTTTATACCAACGAATTCGCTATTTGTACTTAATACCAAAGTTGTAAAACAAGTTTCATAATGTTTTGCTTTGTAGTTAAGCTGGCGTTAAACAAAAATTTGAAAATATTGTTTTAAAGGTCACTTACATTGACAAATTCTTGAGACATTTTATCAAAATATTGGAACAAAATTACTTTTCTTTCTTAATAATATCAATTAGGACCAATTTTGTTTATACCTAACATCATACCTTCGCTACGAAATTGTTGCTACCTACTTTCTCAAATTCTTCAAACTTGGAGTTGTTAGCGTATACCTACATTCTTTTTGTTTAGTAACTGAAACTAATTTGTTATAACCTTCAGTTTGAATAACAGTAGATATGTATTTGGTATTAGTGTTTTGTGTCATTCAAAGGCTGAGCGAATTGTGCATTAAGTATGAAATTAAATCTGTTTTCAAAACGGATTTATGTTTAGATAGATTTCCAAAGTTTTGCAGCTTCTGATATACAAACCAAAGAACGAAATATTACGTTCTTTGTATAAACTATCAGTATGAATTACTAAAATTTATAACCATTCGTAATCAATAACTTGAATGTAGGACTATAATATGATCCTGAAATGCGTATTTAAAATTATATAGGGCTCTTCTGTATGCGTAGTTTCTTCCTTTAAAAAGGACGTATATAACAGAGGGTACATTTTATTACGAAAAAAGTTCAACGTGGACACAATCTACAAGCACAAATGTTGGAGAAGCAGGGCGAAAGAGAAGAGGTTCACAAAATAGATGCAGAAGGCGAACAAGAAAAATAAAATTCGAATATATTTCAACCTTAAATACGAAACAGATGCTTACGCTCATATTTTAAATTACAGTTTACTCCAATTTTGTTTTTACAAAGTTAAATATAAAACGTAGCTACTAAAACGGCAAGATTAAATTTTGTATGTAAAATGTAAAAAAAGTTGTCAAGTCTTAACACTACTTCATACTTAAAGTAAATAATAAAAAGAAAATTTTTAATTTCTTCCAACGCTGGTAAAATGTAATATACAAACGGATACTACGCGGAATTATGCAATATTTTGCGGTTATCCATGTTCCTGTTTTTTTAAAATTTCATATCCTTTTTACAAAGTGAAGTAGGAAATCGATAGATTTAACATCGATAAATAAATAGTTTTAAACTATGTATAAGATAAATAATATGTTGTAGGTGCATATTTTCGCTAATAAAAATAAATAAAAGAAGAGGTAATTATGTGCACGTGCTGCCGTACAAGTAACTGGTTTTATCTATACAGTGTTATTAAAGCAAAAGCTTGAAATTTAAAATTACACCTTTAAGGCATAACGCGAGTAAAACAGTAAATATTAATTTTATCATTGTTTTTAATGAAATACTTTGCAATTTACCTGCCAATCTCGAACCGTACAAGTAAGTATATAAAAAAAACTTTCAGAAGTAGGTTGTCTCATAACTTTACATAGATATATGGAAAGTTCCAATTGAACAATGGGATGAAAATTTTTGTAGATGTGTTCTTTCCTTCTATAACATACCTATCTACCAAAAAAAAATGGAAGATACTGAAAAAAACCCTTACCGCTTTGGCCCTGATTCATTAAAGGATTAACAAGGAAATTGACCAAAGATGCAAAAACCACAAATGAAGTTGCCGCTAATTTGCAACAATAGAAATTTACATTTATCTCATACAAAACATAAATTGCTCTTCCTTTCTTTAGATCTTTCTTTAGGCTAATGAATATTTTTTAGTGTCTGTTAAAAGTGTGATACCGACTAAAATGATCCAGATTTTTTATGCGCCTGTGATAAAGGGCAATTTGAGGAAGAACTCGCCACTATTTTTGTGGAACTTATAAGCACAGTTTCAGTTCTCCATTATTTCGTAACCTATAGGACAAGTCTGGTTGCAAATTATTATCTACGGAAATTTATTCCTACCTAAATTCTCCACCAAGTCGAAGGACAATACTAGAAAAGCGCATTTTTTCAATTTTTGGACAATATTCAAATTGTTACGCTACCATAACAACTTTCGTTGGCGATGGCAAACTCAATTTTTGAATAAACTGTAGAACATATACATACTTGTATTACACCAATTGCATTAGTTTACCCGTATTGTTACTTTGCTAAAAATTATAGTGACTGTACAAACTATGCGTATGTATATGAACCTAACTGGATGAAATAGAACCACTGTGTCCGTTGTCCATCTTCACCGAGTATCCGATGTGTTCAATACTTTAATATCGACAATGAAGTGAACATACTAAGGAGATGAATTCAGCGGTTCCCAACCTTTTTACCATGACGGACCCGCAAAAACTCCTCGCAGATCGTGTGGACCCCCAAAGAAAGAAAATTATGTATGTACTGAAGACTGTATAAATGTACAAGTATAATGTAGCATCCAATGTTGATAATCACATAATTGAAGGTACGTTGATTGTAAAAAAATTGTTACCTATGTAAGTTTAACATTGAAATCGTTCTTTACAATCTTGTGATGTA
Organism: Pyrocoelia pectoralis; assembly: GCA_036250285.1. Lineage (NCBI taxonomy): Eukaryota > Metazoa > Arthropoda > Insecta > Coleoptera > Lampyridae > Pyrocoelia > Pyrocoelia pectoralis. The sequence continues at coordinate 19,603,065 of CM070076.1, read as the reverse complement.
CCGCCTTTGGCAGATAGATTTTAAACGTTTCCCGCCGTATTTTGTCCGTTTTCAAATTTGTTTCGAAGGGATGGGTACGCCACTGGACATTATTTATAAAGCTAAAGCCTTTTTTGCTGATGATACGGAATGTGCTGACGCAGAAGAATTACGGTAGCAAGGGAAAAAGTAGTTATTACTTATTTCTTCACGCCCACGCGACAGAATGGAAAAGAACGTTTAGCTCTAGGTTTGGTGTGTAGTGAGTGCACTGAAATATAATTTCAGTGAGTGAGTGCAACGCCGTCATCAGAAAATTTAAGTACATATAATTTATTTATTTGTAATAAGTAACTGTTCATTTAGTTAGGGTGAATTTTGAAATAACATTTGTAGGTGTTCCTTTTATTTTTGTAGGTCTTTTATATTACAAACTTTGAATGTACAGGATTTATTCAGGTTGCTCAATACTGAATTACTTAGCTTAGGTATGTAACATCAAATTGATTCTTACATTTTTCATTTAGGGATAACTTTCTTTTACTTGCTAAATATTTTTAGGGTTGATTTAGGGCGTTTAGTAGAGATAGTTGAATTTTAGGGCATGCCGCATGCATGACTATTTTGCGTAGGTATTATTGGTTAGGCAGGAATTTTGCTGCAAACGTAGCATTACGTTGAGAACTTAATTTCATACATTGTATTACTTTGTGTAACGATACATTTTGTGACATTGTTGCACAGCTGATTGACGTCATGGCTCTCTTGTGGTTTTTTTATGTGGGGGCGAAATGTTTTCTTAGGTGAGTTGGTGGTATTCTGCCACCATCTTATTTTGAAGTGTCGAATGTGATGTAAATTTTACATCTCCTAATTTTATGCATTTAAATACTGTTGATTGATGGGTCCTAAAAACAATATACAACAATTACCAATCTAAACTCTAACTACCGTGGCAGGGTTTTAAGTTCAGCTGCTGGCTGGCGCCCTGAGTCAAATACTAAGCAACCCTTACCATGCCTAAGACATGCTTCTCCCGTGACCCCATGAACCCTGGTGTGAATGTTAGGATCTGTTACATACCAGCCTTTCATCATACTATCACCTTGAAAGGTGATGGTAGAAGCTACCAATTTATTTTATTTAATATTTAGAGAGGGGATGAAATTCCTGACGAAAATCGCACAATCTGAGAGCAAACTATAGTAAAATTGAGTGTAATTTTTAATATTTAGATTGGAAGGTAGGTGGAAGGGTAAGGGATGCATTTATTGAATATCCTGAAGGGTTTTCCAGTAGCTCTTTTCCCTCCTTGTAATCAGCGAAGATCCAGAGCTAACTTCAAACTGAGTTTGAGAGGGCAACCTTTGAAGTTATTAAAGTTAATTCGTTTGACAGGTTTGTTATTGACGATCACGCGCCTTGGGGTTTCAGTTAGTTGGCGGGAGATTTAGTTTTTTGCTTTTCGAGTTGCGCAGCCGTCTCTCGATGTTACACCTGGGTACGTTACAATCTATATAATTTTATAACCGAGGACCCCGTACGATAGCTTGCGTGGACCACAGGTTGAAAACCATGGTAGCTAATGAAAAGTGAAAACAAAATGAATTTATATCCCACAGAGGTCGTGATCATATTTGAATTTAGCGGGGGGGTAGTTTTTTGAATTTTTTTTGTAATGTTATGCTCGTAGGTATACTGTACTATCAACACGATTCGTTGACCGTTGAATAGTTTTTTCCAGGTTTATTCAGTTTAAAATGAAGCTCTCTTGGAAATGGGTTAATAAAATGTTTTTCGCTTAACGAGAAAATAGCGAAACAAATCAGAATTAGTTCGTAAACTAACAGAATGTGAATGATATAATGTTGTCTCAAATGTTTCTCATAAAGTGAGATTCGGACAAAACTCTTACATCACATTAATAAAATAATAACACACACCGCATATAATTTGCATATTAAATAGCTTATCGTTAAGATCAAAACTATAGGTAGGTATATGCAAATAAATTTGGTAGGTACCTCATTTAAAGAATGTAATTTTATTTAGATTTAAGTTAATCAACTTCAAAACTTCAAATAATAGGAGACGCTTTAACTTTTAAAAGTAATTACCTTTCCGAGTTCAATTTTATAAATAGGTAGTATGCATTTCTTGGTTGCTAATATAACAAACAACTAAAATCGATAACGTTTTAAAATTACAGAACTAAATTTCATATTATACAATATGTTACTTTAATTAAAATATTAATTGAACTATATAAATATTCTTTGACAGGAAATAATGGATGTAGGTACTAAAAAATGATCAAAATATTATTTTGATAACAACTATATTAAAAACAAATATTTAATCAAATCACCTTCATATCACAAATATTAGAGGTTTACTTTTAATTAAACCACTTTATTAACTGGTAGGTGTACATGTACAGTGTAACTATGAAAATTATCTCAACACCTTGTTGTATTTAATTAAACTTTGAATTTTATTTCCTTGTACTGTCATATGTATCTCACCACACATGTAAAAGAAATGACGCATTCCTTACTAAAGATAAACATCACTTTGACTTGCATGATTTGACGTGATACTTTGAAAAAAAAAGAAGTTTGCATTCTGCACAAAATGGCCATCAAATTTACGTTTTAAATAGACTTGTTTGAATTACTAATTATGCAAATCTCTGAATAGTTTTACAAACCTAAATCATGAATCGTTAGGATAATGACCAGCGTTTCTATGGAAAAAGCAAATGACAGTATTGATTACAAACTATCGAAAATTCATGTTGTTCTGATGCAAAAAAGAGAAGGCAGTATTAAGCACAACGTGTTTTTTTAATTTCTTTGAATCTGAACAAGTAACTGCGTTATGTGAGAAAGGGGAAAACCATAAAAGGACTTTTATTCCGCGAACACATTTTGACAACATCTACGTTTTGGGAGACATATTTTTTAATACATATTATTAATTTTATTTTGATTCGAACTTAAATTAAATGAACAGTAAACTGGTACACAACTTTCCCGTGTTTACTACAAAAATAGTTTTTGCTTAATAACTCAAAAAAATAAAAAAATAAATACTTATTATAGTGTGTAGTATAGTTGTAATCAGAAAATGATTTCTGATTTTCTCCTAAAATGCTCGGAGCAGATTTTGAGCAAATCGATTTTCAATTTTTGACCAATTTTTGGGAACCAATAAATTGGCCACGTTACTTAAGTTTTTGTTCTTTATCACTTATAACTTATAAGTAAAAGTTCTGGCCATCCTATGGCTACAATTTCAATTCAATTTTCAAATTTTAATTAAGTGAAACGGTTCTTGAGCTACATCCTAAAAAGTAAAAAACTTGGAGAATTGCTATATTGGCCGCCATTTTGAATTTAGAAACAAACGAAAAATGACGTTTTACTTGTTATCATGTCTACTAACTTTTCACCAAGCCCTTTTAGCCGATTTTGATGTGAAGTTCGTTTTAACGATGAAGTTTCTTCATCAAAATCGGCCTAGTAGTTTAGGCTCCACAGCCATAACGTACGCACCCACAGACAAAAATTTTTCAAAGATGGTGGTTTTGGACTCAGGGGGACTCAAAACGTCGAGATTCATCACAACCTCGAGTTCGATTTTTTTTCAATTACATTACTTTCCCTATGTGTATATGTATCTATTATATTTTTTTTGTACACGTGTGTATATGCACGGGAAAGTAAAAATTGTAATAGAGATGTACCGGGTGGTCCAAATTGGACACTTTCTTATGGAAACGCCCTCTATTTTAAGAGAATAATATGGACCTAGGTGTCTGCCTGTCTGGAGCTCAATTTGTGAATGTGAAAATCACTGGCACAAACAGAACTCAGCTATCTTTAATAGTTTGGCCGTGGGGGGGGGGCTCGAATTTAGTTGATTTCTTTAATGCTCCACAATTGATATTAAATCCGGTGTAATAGACCGCCTAGAAATTTAAAAATATTTTCATTGCACACTTCAAGGTAAAATTGTAGGTATGTAGTTTGCACATATTCTCATACATCTCGATTCAGTTAAAAAAGATACTCTACCGTATCTTAAAACCACATGATTCTTGGCGTCACCCCATTTATCTGACTAATAAACTCCGAAAAAAAAACAAAATCAATCTCCCACATAAAATCGAATGTCACCTAACATGAATAGGATTTTCTTGTATAAAAAGAATACCTTTTGTTGTAATTGTATTATAACACTTAATCTGGTAATATTAGCCAAATTAAATATTTCTTTACGATTATATTATTTATACTGTGAAGTAAATGTTGCAATCTGTAATCTGAAAGATAAGTTAAATAAATGAAACCTAAACTTTTATTTTTTGTAACGATAAATTTATAATTTTATTTACTCTTCATTTTATATATGTAGTCATCAAATTATAAATTTATGTTAAGCAATATATTTAAATTAACATCTCTTAACAGGATTTCTAAGGCTTAAAGTGCTTAAATGCTTTGATAAATTACAGATTATGCGTGACATCAGCATCTTTCTCTCCCGACGTTGAATAAGTATGTGTTAAGGACGTGTATATACAATGAGAAGGAATAAAGGGAATAGTTAGGTACTGATTCGTTATAAACAACCTTCCAGTTCTTAGTATAGAAAGTACTGAAAAGAGTAAATTTTAGAGAAGAAAAAACCTAACGAATCAAAAAACCCAAACGAAGGACAACAGGCTGGTAGTTCCAACAATTACACATTCAGATTAACATAAGAAAGAAAAAGTCTAATTAAAAGAAAAGATCGGTAAAATAAATATTATAATGGTGTTACAATCATGGAATTCCAGAAATGTACAAGAACATTAGACCATCGTGTCCAATTGCTTCATGACACAAACTTTCAAAATTATCCACACGCAGCAGAATCGCATTTCAAAAAATAAACGTCAACGTGTTGGATCCTCCCCCACTTCTTTTAAATTTGATCATCCTTCACAGTTTCGCAAATAAAAAAATTATTCAGAGTGTTAATTTTCAACAAGGCGTGTAAATTTTCGTGGAATGTCAATATAATTTGTTTAGTTGATCTAAATTTACCTTGTGGAGCTCCATAAATGGTTACATTATAATAACAAGTGGTACCACTAGTTCATTATTTCAAAATATTCCATTGGACTTATTGCCTAATTTATATTTAATTCAAACTTGCTTTTATGCTAAACGGTTCAGTACGAAACTTAACACAATATTGCCACTTTACTTTATTTCTTTTACTTCTAAAAATTTTTCAAAAAGTGGATGTGCCTATAATTGGTTATAACATCTTTTCACGAATACTGGAAAAACCAATTGACGAAAAACACTGCACAGAACATTTTATGGGTTTTGTTGACGGCTATTATTGAAAAGAATGGTAGCTTCGTATGCATTTTGATTGCAATTACCAGAATATTCAATATTTACCTGCCATCCAAACTTCAATGACAATCTGACGCCAGTTTCGGTTTTTAAGATACCAGTTGCATGAATTTTAAGAAAACTAAAAACATAAAAATGTTCTACATAGGTACCTGCAGATTTAAAAAACAATTAAACAGATAAATGCAGAATGATTGATGTTTCAATTACAGTCTGATTAAAGGCCACATTTTAAATTATGAGATGCTTTAATCTATCAAACCTATAACCTTTGGAAGATGAGGCAATGCCATAATTGTTTAATAGTACAGTGATTTCACTATTCAATAATGAGAAAAATTAATAAATTAACCGCTTAATTTAAAAGCTTTTTTTTTGGGAGGAAAAAACAAAGGAAGCTATTTAAAAAGGCTGTACGAATTCATTTAAATTAATTAACATACCTAACATATGTTTTTAGTTCATAAGAGATAATATCCACGGGCTTCTCCTAACTTTCAAAGAAAGTGGAGACACTGTCTGCATCAAATGAATCGAATTATACTTCAGTTCCGTGTTGCCGGTGCAACAGACATTTCCTTTTGTTTGTACCTACATAATTTCTTTATCAAAGTAGTATCACTACTATTACAAGTTATAACAATTTCGTAACTTTGCATCTATTTCGTGAGACAATTGATATTAATAGGATAGGATAGTAGTTAAAATTGATGACATGCAAAGAATTTCGTGTCGCGACTTTGGCAAGTGTCACCCAATAAATTGTTCACACAGTTACTGAAGTACCGCCTCGCACAAGATTTACAAATTGTTATTGTCCTTTCAGCTTTGAAACGGGGTGGACATTGGAGTTTAATGAACAAAATTACGTAAAAGTACAAAAACCTACATTCACAGAATTGGTTTCAAATTGGGGGGGGGGGGGGGGGGGGGGGGCTACCAAATTGTTGTAAACGTTAACATCTATCTATATGAAGTAAATATACATATTGAAGGAAAAGTTCTATGTAATATGGTCATAAAAAATGTATTGCTTGACCCAGTTACTCTGGATGATTAATAAAATATAAAGAACGTCATGTTATAGGTAGGTACATACAAAATAAGTTAAAAACTTGCTTCAGAATGATTAATAGTTAGCATATATTATTATATAAATAGAACTTATTCAAGAGATAATATAATATCCATAAACTATTAAGTTATCTCGTAGGTGAATTGATAATAATATAAAAAAAATATGATCACATTTTTAGAACATGTCCTCTACCGTTATTAATGGCTAGTAAAATAATATTAAATTTCGACTACCGTCTGGGAAATATTTTCAATACGGGAAATCTAAAAACTATAATGTTCAGATTTTGCTTTGTCAAAATAATAATAATAATGTCTTTTTGTTAAATTATGCAGAAAAAATAAAAAATTTGTACCTATAAGGAAACTATTCAAAAGAAATAAAAATAAGATAAACAACTTAAAATAAACAAAGTATACTTACTAGCAAAATAAACAAAATTAATTAACCAAAACAATAATAAGCCAACGTACTATCTACCTACTATCTTGCATAATTTAATAGGGGCGAAGTTCAGATACCCGGTTACCCTGGTTCTGCTCTTCCACTTAACCCAAGTACCATACATTACTTATTCTTTCGAGAGCACATGGGAAGGAATTGTGTTTTGAAACATGCTTTTATACTTGTTTATGTTGGGCAGGGGAGTGGTGGCGTGGTGCGTTTTAAGAGATACAAATAGGAATAGTAAGTTCGATTTCAAATTCAAATTAGCCTTGTTTGGAACGCATGTCATGTTGGAGATAGACCATAAATTGGTTTGTTGACAAATATTTATATTTATTAAGTATTTGTAGAGTTGTACAATTTAGCGATGTATGAAAACGATCGTTCATACAAAGACGTTCTATGTTGTGGTGGTTTGATTAGTTTCGTAAATCTGGCAGTATTACTGAACTTAATTTTCCTGTGTAGGTAAGAGGGTGTTTCAGAGGTTATAATTTTATGGTATAAGACAGCTGCATGAACATTTCTCCTGTTTTCCATATTTACCCACCTTAGCTCTCCTAATTTGTGAGATAATTATGTACTGATACTTTCTCATCCCAAATATAAGGCGGAGACATGAGTTTTGCATTTTCTGAATTCTGTATTTGTCTTTGGAGTCCAGGCATGGCCCATAAATTGTATCACAATAATTAAATTGTGAAAGTTGTTCACAGAGAAGAACTTTGATGGAACGTGTTAATTTATTACGATTGTTGAAAATTACTTATAAGTTCATATTTGCTCTTCGTGTCATTTCCGTTACTTGGTTTTTAAAAAGTAATTTCGAATCTATGATTAAGCCCAGACTTTTGATACTGTCCCTAATGGGCAAGCCCATGTCATGAACTTTTATTAGTAGGTTTAATTTGCGAGCTTCCTGTCACGACCATTGCCAAAAAAGATTACAGATGACGTAGCAGCATTGATTTTAAGACAGATATTGTTGCTATTGCCCTAATATCCGAATTTATACGAGCTGTGGCTTCATTCATGTCTACAGCTGCAAAATCATACTGCAATTGCGTACCATCATGATATTGGTGAAACTTAGTAACTTTGAGAGCATTATGGAAGTTTGAGGTATAGATGATGAACAAAATTGGGCCTAGTACAGATTCTTGAGGGGCACCACCCGTTAGTTCATAACTTTGTTGAATTGAAGTGTTTCATTGAAATGACGTAGGGTATTACTGTTGTAAAATTCTGTTAGTTCGGTGACCTTAGTTTCGGTTGAAATGGAAACATTGGTACACGCCGGGTTGATTTTATTTACCCTCTTACCACAGAAAATTTTACACGTAAAAATTCATGTAAGAATACATGTAGAAATGCATGTAGAAATTTGACCATGTAAGACGGGCTTTAGGTTCTCTGGAATTTCCGTGGATGATGCGGTTAGTGGCTTTAATCAACCAATCTAGATAATAATTAAAATTAGGTATGTATGTATGTATTAGGTAAGTATATAAAAATAAACATTTAATTGCTTTTTGGAAATAAAATCAACAAAGCTGCTTGTTATGCGTAGTGGCGTCTGATTCGTTTTTCCTTGTTTTTAGTTGATAACAAATTGAGTTTTTTTAATAAATTACAATTAATTAAGGGTAGGGAACATTTTGATCAAAAATTTGCATTTCCAGTAGATAACATTTTAAAATAAAATAATGAAATGACCCATCTGGTCAGACTTTCTGGTAGTATAGCTCACTTGGCCCAATTTGTTAGGATAGTTGTGGTAAATTTTTTGCCGTAAATCTATGTGGACACTTGGAAAGATGAAAGCTTCGACAATTAATTGAAGAACATTATATGTAAACTCCTTTTGACGTTGGAGGCCAAATAAAACACCTCGTAGCAATCAAATAAAAGTGGGCACCAAATGTAAGGGGAGTATGCATTTTTTCACCTACATAAAGTTATGGACAACTTTCAAATAGCGAAACGTTGTATTGAATTAAAATAAAAATAATAAAATTAAATAAAATAAAAAAAATCATCATTAGTTATTTCACGTGGTCCATAGTCGACCAAAATCGAAAGAAGAATAAAATAAAAAAAGACGATCTGATGAAATTCATAAACGTATTACGCATACCAAATTACGTAAAATTATTTCATAATACGAAAATGTAATATGTATTAAATTTTATTTTAATTTCATAATTAACAATAAATTAAATGCAATCAAAACCCGCAAAAACAAAACAATTATTATTTGCCCACTATCGAACCCACGATAGATTCAAGAAGCTACAAATTCCCATTAAATTTTCCTTGCAATTATTAAAATGACATAAAAGACGACACTCCAGTACAAATACTGAATTAGGTACCTAATTACTGCCATTAGTTCAGAAAAAACTAATTAAAAAAATGTTCTGCAATTAATTACTGTGAGATGATACTACTCGTTGGAAGATTCCATAAAAAAATGTTTACTTACGGTAAGTACTGAAGTACAAATTTAAATGAAATATCCGCCCTTTCTGCAATTATCCCACATATTTCAGTTTGAGAAGAGATACTTAAGTAAATCCGAGATTCAAGCTTTTCTCTTAAACAAGTACCCATTTAATTTTATTATTGTATTTGTTCCGTTACTTTACTTGCTTGCATAGGAAACGAATTTATAAATAAGAAATTTACTATAGCAAGGAATCCGCAACAATGTATTTTCATGAAAATGACGAGGAAAATTATAAGCTAATCTGAAATGGCTATACGTTCTTAGTGGAAATATGATACTTATGTTTTAACAATTGATGGTCGTACTCTGGATTCCAAGTAGTTCGGGGAACTTACCAGATGAAATAAAAGGAGGGTAACTTGTTATTTTAAACCATGTCAAGTCGAGGGTCACTTTTTCGAACCTGTAGGTATGGTGTACTCTCTCCTTCAAAGTCATCATTGTTTTGTTTCAGTTATCGGCTCTTTGGAACGAAAACTGCCAATGAATCAGGAATCAACACTGCCGATAGTTTTAAAAAATGGTGGAAGATGAATCCGAAAGTGGCTCAGAATGAATCCAACCATTTTCACTTAGAGAAATGAATGAAATTTGAAATAGGAATAATGTACAAAAGGTTTTAGTAAATAGTGAACAAAAGTGGCGAGACCTTCTCTCAAAGAACATTTGAGGTAATTCAGTTTTTATACAAACAAAATCTTGAACTACGAGGTCATCGAGAGAATGTGGATTGCAGTGAAGGCGGCAAGAAAAGAGGAAACGATATACCGAGGAAACTTTTTAGAACTCTATTTGGGAAATACGAGGTGCTGCGTCAACACCTTACGATGGTCACATCAACTGTCTGTTGAAACATGCTCGAGTAAAGATTCAGAATCAAGTGGATTTCTCCATTATATGTAATAGAACCGCGGTAGTGAAGTTGAAGAGGCCAAAGTGGAAGTGGTTGAATCGTTCGTCCATTTGATTAAAATCAAAGGCAAAAATCCTGAAGACTGACGAACATCGACAAAGACGGCCTTAATTTTCAGGACTGCCACGGCCAGACACATGGTAATAAGACAAGATTGCTTAATTCCACATTTGGAGGTGAAGTTCCGAAACGCTGGTACACCGCCAATAAAAGTTGTCTGATCTTCCAAAGGTATTGCTACATGACAGTAATATTATTGCACGTTTGTTTACAATAGGTGTTTTCTTTTTGCACCGCCACAGGGTTAGGTAAAGGCACAATAATCACGTAATTGAAGTGCCTTGCGTCAGAAGACATTTCTGCCTCAGGTTAATATTCAACTTAAATAAAGCTTTTAAAACGAATAGGGTTATTGAGAACTGAGTCAAATTATTTTTATAAAACGAATGGTGTGTTATTGACAGAGCTGACTTAAGTCTATCACAACATGCAAAAAGAAAACACCTTATGTTTACTAATAAAATCAAAACTCCATAACAAAAACACGGTAACTTTGAAACCCATAGGGGCGATGCCCTAACTCCTAGGACTCATGTCTCACCTTTTAAACCTTCCTTGTACATCTACAAATATTTAAAACCAAAAATGGTCAAATCGATTCAGCCGTTCTCGAGTTTTTATGAGACACACAAACGTCAATTCATTTTTATATAAAGACGTAAAATGTCATCCCTTAATTTGGAACCCTTAGAGGGTAACTTTTGAAAAAAGGTGAAATACGTGCCTCATGGATTTCAATACAGGTGCTTTTGAGCAATTTTTAGATTTCCATCTGCCCCCGTTACAGAGATCGCTTTAACCATTTTAAAATTTCAACCCTTATTTTGACCCACTTAGGAGATGAATTCCAAAATTCGCTTTTTAGTGGGTGCCTACATCATCAGGGGAACGTTCACTGAAAATTTCAAGTTTCTAGGTTCATTGGTTTGGCCTGGGCGTTGATAGATCAGTGAGTGAGTCAGTGAGTCATCACTTTATCCTTTTAAATATGTAGAGATGACGGCTAAAAGTTACAAAATGGCGGCTGAGCGCCATCTTGAATCATTTTTTAAAATAGAACACCGCGTATATTGTCCCATTTTCGAATTTTCGAAATCTGCTCATGATTATTAACACTGTTCTCTAATAGGTACACCACACCTAAATTTTATTGTTTTCGAAATATTAACGTTTGAAAAGGTAACTCTTCATAAGCGATTATAAACCCTAATAAACCTTCCAACTCCATGCTTTTGGTTCAAACGAATATATGTCAATTGCTCAGTCTCAATTTTGACATACATGTCAACCGCGAATTGTTTCCAGTCACTCAAATCTGTCCAATTTAGAGTACAAACGTTACGATTCTGTTTACAATGTTTTAAATTAGTCATCTTCAATTAATGGCTTTAAACCCTATGGTTAACCTGAACCACTATGCAAAATTCTATAACTAATTTTCGAGTTTTTGCGAGACTACGTAACGCACGGTAATTGATTTTGAATTGATTAGCTTACGTACATTTCCCGTCGCTCTCGAACGTAATTCGGACATACCAATCATGGGCGCCGCTACTAAAGGGCAAGGGGGGGCCCGGTCCCCTCCCTGGAATTTCATAAATCGTGTAAATCCGTTTTAGAAAATGTTAAAAGCTCACAATAGAGTCCGGGCAGCAGCTGATTTTGACAGTTCTGAGGGCAAACAAACGCTACATAAAACACGTATTTTCAGTTTACGCGGGCTAAAATGACAATTGTGAATGCAACTCTCACGTTCTGTTAACGCGCGCAACCTGTACATGCGAACAGTATAGGCTGTGCTATTACGAATCGAACAAATTTTGCCCTCAGAGCTGTAAAAAAATAGGTTAATGACGTCATCTGCCCGGTCCCTATATAATCACGTTTGGAGTATAATGTTCTATTCCATCGATGACTCTGCATAGCCTATGATTTATACTAATTTAAAAATAGGTAAAAATTTTCAAATATTCTAATTTCTACTTGAAAAAATGAAAGCCCCCCCCCCCCTAACAAATTTTCTTCCGGCGCCCCTGATACCAACGCGACTATTTTCATTATCCGCCGTCCGCTTTTTAATTTTAATACTAAGCGGAATTGTGGTGAACTAACTGCGATAAACAAACAATTCTCAAAAAATCACTCAACAAACTCAAAACTGGATAAACGTTCAAATCGAATGGACTGTACACCAAGAAATGAATACTTAAATGAATTTTTTGATCCATAGATGCCGACCGATGCAGATGCTAAACGGCATTTGCGACGCGCAAACTGTCAAATGCGCGAACTGTCAAACGCGTTAATTTTTCTCAAACTTTCCAACTTTCTGGGCAATTTTCTTAATTTTTCTTTCCGTAAGAACCTTCTACAAAGTATTAGAAACATTTTAAAAAAAAGATGACTGAAATCGGTAAAGTCGTTCTCAAGTTATGGCGTGACCAAGGAAATAGCGATTCATTTTTATATATATAAGACAAGTATCAAAAGGCGCAAATTCTTATAGAATTTTAATTTCAACCAACTTCAAATCTGTAACTATTATGGCATATACTATATACAATATATATGTATATAACTACCCCCCTCCCCACTTCAGACACAACCACACCGAATTCTGCACAAATGAGTAATTGTTTTTCTTTCCACCCTTAAGGGAGATGGGAGTGAAGAGGGTGACGAACAATTTGTAAATCACGAAAAAATGTTAGAGGAAAAAAAAGTAAAAAAAGATCGTTTTTCTGCGGACTTGCAATTTTCCCCCTTTCCACCCCCAAAAAAGGGGTTGCAGTTTGGGATGAAATTTGCAATTTGACTATCGTTTTTTATGGAGAATCCAAAAGTAATAAAAAATAGTTGTTCCCATTTAAGTTTTGAAAACTCACCCCCGCTCCACCCCACAGGAGGGGTGAGGGTGATGTTTACGTATTATGACTCAATAGGTTTCAACAAATAAGGGAAACGTTTTTTTTTCTTTTTGTAATTGGACGTGTCGTTCTCGAGATATTAAAGGGTGTATATTTTGACTTTAATGGCGTCCCGGCGGCGAACGGGTGATCCGATCAAAAAATTTACCAGCGATTTGGAATCAGTGAAGAATTTCCTATAAGATGACGCCACTTCCAGCTTTCTAAACCCTGTAACATCGACCAACGCACAGACACAGACACACAGACACACAGACATCCGGACGAATTTAGTAACCAACTTTTTGAAGTTGGTTGAAAATTATATATAAAAAAGATTACACGATCATTTAATCATGAAAAAGGTTTGTTCTCGTCTCAATAAGATGCTCGCGTCGATTGGTGCACACAAATGCTCAAGAAATTTGGAACCCAATGACTTCTTCTTGTTCCCGAGTGTTAAGAATAAATTGCGTGGACAACGATTTTCGTTGGCGGAAGAAGTCCTTGATGCGTTCAAAAACCATGTAAATGGAGGTGTCTCAATAAGATCGGAAAAAATGCTAGACAAATGGTTCGAACGAATGCAAAAGGGTATTGATCATAAGGATTTAAACTACAGATTAAGTGGCAAATTATAATTGATGTTTCATTTACACAACTACTGCCGTTAGGGCGCTATCACGTGAACTGCCAGTTTAAACTTAAGTCAGCAGTATTTAAAATCTTTGATGGTACAGAAAATTTTGTACCGGTACAAATTAGCAACAAATAAGTAACATTTTTTATTGCAGTCTGCTATAGGTAGGTGCACTGCTATCTTATGAGACATATCCCAGTCAATTGATCAAAGGTTATAAAATCATATTCTTTGTTATATTATATAACAACTATTAACAAAAACGTTTTTCCGAAGTTCCATACTCGCCAGACACCGAAGAAGGCACTTTAATGAGGGCGCAGCATTTGTTTTCGCCTAGGGCGCCAAAAACTCTAGAGCCGGCCCTGTATACAGCAAAGTTTGCGAATCGTCCTAACTCTTCCTTACACGTCATATAAAACTATTATGTAATTGTTTGAGGTACTAAAGCGTGGTAATAATCTCCTTTAACAGCAGACCATGGTGTTGGACTTACGCTTCTTCATTCCTCGTATAAAAACAATGTAAAAAGAAATTTGTTGCTCACACTGGCCTTTTAACCCTGGTGGAGATCATCGTGAATATCGAAAGTCGAGTTAAATTCTTGGTAAGGCTCCAGTTTCTGTTTTTGCATAATAATTAAAGAGCAGGAAACACGTAGGTACTAGTTGATTTGATCGTTACCGTGGTTAATTAGATAATTCTTACTAGTACTTCGCACCTAAAAGGAACGTAATTTTGTTGATAAGATAAACGACATACCTAATTAAATTATAACCTACACATACACAGACATTAAATCAAGAATCAATTAAGGAAAATATGTCAATTATCATCATAATTCAATCGAAAATATTCAAACGGATGAAAATAAAACTAGAAAGTGTGATGTGGGCGATATTCAAAATTACGTAAATTAGTGACTAATAATAGAAGTGACATTCCATGCGGCGCTTTTTTGTTGTCGTTGTCGGATGAAAAAAAAATTCCTAAACGAGTCCATAGGTAACGAATGTATAAAGGGAAAGTTAATAACCAGAACAATATAAAACTCCATCAAATAAGTTCTTTTGTTCGTAAATTATCAAACATCTAAAAAGTGGTTGAAATGAAATAAATCAAGTGAGGAGTTTGCGCTATTCGGTTGATGTCGGTCAAAAACGAAGCCCGCGTACGGAATCCAACAGGATGCGCGAAAGATTTACCTAACTACTAACATTATCAAAAACATCGTATTCTTACTGGTTATAAGAGTATATTCGAATTGCAGTTTATAATCCTTTTGCCAGTTTGCACATAGCAACCAAACAAGAAATTTTATCAGTTACAAATTAGAGGGGCGTGCCATTGTTGACGGGGTGCTTAACCTCGTGCCCTTCTCTAACCTAGAACCAACCCGGAATTTAGAAATGCATTTTACCTGTGTCTGGGCGGCTTTGTAGTGGTAACACGCAGGAATACTGGTAATATAAACACTGCGATTTAAGATACACAGCACACACTTAGCGGGGGCACATAAACAAATAAACTTCAAACTAAATTTTACTAAGCAAAGCATACGTCGGACCACTGTGAAAGCAAGCAGCTGACAGAAAGTGCGATACATGCATTTCATATTCGGGTTATTCCGGTTATACCGATTGTGGGTGACTAAAAGAACAAGTGCCTCGAAGCGCGAATTTCAAACATTCTGAATTATTGATTAAGCGTTTCTTGTTTACATCTCCTCTTATGTATTTTTACGCTCTTATCTATACGTTACTATAAACAATAATGAAAATATGATTCATTACTGTCAGCTTCTCTCTAGATTTTAAATCGTATTAATGGAAGAGTAACGCGATGATAAAAGGAATTTAAATGATTTCATTAACTTTTTAATTGCATTATTTGTAATCCTTAATTAAGTACGGAAATTTTTGTAATTCCGTTATCTTCGTATAATATTTAATTACTTCGAGTATTGCTTCATTAAATAAAATGTATAAACAAATTGATTAAAGATCTCACACCATTTACGTTATTTACTTACCTGTTCGTAATATTTTTCAGAAGTAAAAAATCTTATACAATATTAATGACCGTGAACTAATTTTACATTTATGTATGTATTCACTTTCTAGAATTAATTTTCTTGAAACTTTGTTTTATTATTTATCTTACTTTGTGTTACCTTTATTCCAGTTCCGATCATTTATGGTTATCAAAAAAGGTGTAAACGTCTAATCACATGAAAGGAAAGAATGTAGATTTAATCTACCTTTTTCAGCTAATGCATTCTATTCGTAGTATAGCCAGGACCGGATTGGCCCATCGGCTCTCGAGCCGTTCCTCCCTTGTCTTTGGCAATATGTTTTGCGCCCTTGTGAAAAAGTTTTATCGCGTGTACTAAATCTTGTAATTTCTGATGTTGCTCAAAGGTTACCTGAAACAAAATCATTTTTTGGGTCGTTCCAAGAAACTCAAATTTTTATTAAAAAAGCCCTGCAAGATACTATTAGTACCTTTGTATTTATTTGTCATAAATATTTCTATTATTAACAAATAATTCTTATTCCTTACAACTAAAACTTGGTTGTAGGGCAAATCGCCCCATGACACATCGCCCCCGGACTTTTCGCCCCGTCACTTCGCCCCACGGACCGTTCGCCCCCGGACATTTCGCCCCCCGGACAGTTCGCCCCCGGACATTTCGCCTCCAAGATTTATCGCCCCCATACACTTCGCCTCCCAGGACATATCGCCCCCGACAATTTCGCCCCCAAAACATATCGCCCTCACATCGCCTTCATCCGTTATACATATACAGTGTGTCCACATTTCGATGCTCACCATTTGTAGAGTTATTAGAAGAAGTAGAGCAGTGGTTAAATACTTAGGGAATGTTTTTCAGGGTTTAATACCCGTGACATTCAAATTCTCCATAATTTTCGTAGATTTTCAAAAACACAGTTCTGGTTTCTGTATTTCATAGTGTTACTTAGCACTTGCATACCTTTAAGCTTACATTTCTCATGTGCTATTAAAGATAAATGCATGTTTTTGTTAACATCTCTCTCATAAATAAATATTTTTCAGGCATGTTATACATTTTTGAAAATCTCTTTTCAAAGACAATTAACTAATAAAAATTCTATAACATCTGCCGTATGAAAACCATTGCTGGCACATATTACTTAAAAAATTAAAAATAGAACGGTGATTTTCTGATTACATCAAAAAGTTTGTCTTGAAAATGTTTTGGAACATTGTAAAAGTTTAGAAGAGGTCAGATTAGAAGCTGTGGAGTTATTGAAAAAAATTGGAATCAGGAAATTTTGTTTTTTTAAAAATTATTTGAAAATCTAAAGACATTAGGTGTTTTCTTTTTGCATTTTGTGGTACACTTAAATCACCTCTGTCAAAACACACCATTCGTTTTATAAAAATAATTTGACTCAGTTCTCAATAACCCTATTCGTTTTAAAAGCTTCATTTAAGTTTTATATTAACCTGAGGCAGAAATGTCTACATGACACAAGGCACTTTAATCACGTGATGATTGTAACTTTACCTAACCCTGTGGCGGTGCAAAAAGAAAACACCTATTGAAGAGAATTAGAAATAAGATTTATCGCGAGAATTGAATTCTAAAAAAACATTCCCTATTTAACCGCTGCTCTACCTCTTCTAATAACCGAGATACCGATGGTGAGCGTCGAAATTTGGACCACTGTATAAGCTAATAGACAATGGATAATGGAATATTGGGGCGATGTTTCGGAGGCGAAATATATAAAGGCGAAATGTCGTGGGGGCGATATGTTTCGGGGGCGAAATGTTCGGAGGCGAAATGTCTTGGGGGCGATATGTTTCGGGGGGAAATGTTTTTAGGTGAAATATCTTGGCGGCGATATGTCCGAGGGCGAAATGTCCGGGGCGAAGTGTCCGAGGGCGAAGTGCCGGGGCGAATTGACCGCACACCCTAAAACTTAACCAAAAAGTTATACCATTACTAGATCACACTCTACTCAAGGGCGTACGCAGCTTTTTGGCTAGGGGGGGGGGGGGCAAAAAATAAAATTGTTTGGAAACGTGTTTAATATTTATTGCTTATGTTGTTATCCCACAATTCTTTTCAATACATTTAAGTATTTCTTAAAAATCATATAATACCCCCTGGGTACAAATATTATTTACTTAAAAGAAAGACCAGGAAATGTTTAATTTCTTCAATAAGCTCCTTAAATTATATGATCAGTAATAAATTTTAATCTTTTGCGCGTTAAATGAAAAAATACCTCAAAGGTGTTAAAGGGTGTTTCTAGCTAGATAACTAATGTTGTGTATATTTTTAAAATGGTAATAAAATGGCGATTTCTGGTTACTTTATTATCTGTTCACCCAACAGATATAGTAAAGCTCCTCCCAATAAATTTTGACCAATGTAAGCAGTGACCAGTTTTACACCAGCAAAATTATAAATACGTTACAGATGTCAAATTCATTTACGCCAACTACAACAATTGAAATCAAGTGATTGCTTATGTTACGGGATTTCGAAAATTCGACCAATAAAAAAGTTGCATTTAAATGTGGCGGTAATGTTTGGGGAGGAGCTTCACTATATCTGTTGGGTGAACAGATATTATTTAGGTTACCTTTGAGTTAAAATTGGTTATGGGTAATTTATAAAAACTGGGAACGTGGACGCCATTCTGATAACTGACCTTACCACTCATCTAATTAAAAGTGTATGGCCTTTATGGATGTGTGAATGTTTCTACTCCTTGTTTTTACGTTGTAATTCCTACAACCTTTCACAATATTTAGCACAATTCGTTTTGCGGCTAGGGTGGGAATGTTCCCCCCCCCCCTTCCCCACCTTGCGTACGCCCATGACTCTACTTTGTAACGTACCCAGGTACAACGTCGAGAGACTGCTGCGCAACTCGAAAAGAAAAAAAAAACTGAATCCCCCACCAACTAACTGAAACCCCAAGGCACGTGATCATCAATAACAAACCTGTCAAACGGTAGGACTCTACGTCGTTAACGAATTGCTCGAGATGTGTGTGTTCTAGTCTTTAAGGATCGATCAGGTAACCATAAATAAAACACAAGAAATGGGGAGAACGAATTAACTTTAATAATTTCAAAGGTTGCCCTCTCAAAGTCAGTGTTTGAGATTAGCTCTGGGTCTTCGCTAATTACAAGGAGGGAAAAGAACTACATAAAAACCCTCCAGGACATTCAGTATATGCATCGCTTACCCTTCCATCTAGCTAGGGCTTACAATACCGGAGGAAATTTTGAATACTTACCGGTTTTCGGTATTCAATCAATGTGAATCCCGGGATCTCGGTATTGATACCGGTATTGACTTTTTATACTACTGAAACTAGTGAAACTATAAAAGAGAAATAAAAAACGTAAACCTTAGATATTCAAAGTTCAAAATTCCAAATTATTCAACTTATTCAAAGAAAAGTGAATATAAAATGTAAATTATATAAAATGACATAAAATTCAAATTTTTCGTACTTATTCAAAATAGAAATTTGAAATAAAAAATTGAAACTCAAAATATTAATGTTAGTAAATCCTTAATTATAATTTGCAAATTCAACGCTCAAAAGCAGAGCTTTGAATGTTGACATATTAGAATTATTCAGCCAGAAATTCAGTTGAAATTGTAAATTTTAAAAATTTCAAAATTCGAAACGCAAACTATTACTGCCATTTAAAGTTAAAAAGTTAAAATTAAATTCAAAATTGAAATTCCAAATAATAAACTCAATTGAAAAAATCAAAAATCATTCGTATAATGTATGACACATAAAGTTGCACTAGAATTGAATATACAGGGGTTCCATTTAAAAAAATGCAACTTTGACATAAATCACTCTGTATAAACTTTGCGATTCAAATGAAAATATTTTAGATTTGTAGGCTTACCATATCCCAGCAACCAACTTTCGAAATGTTCGTTAATAAACTCACAATCTTCCATCCACACACTATTGGCCCACCCTGTATACATAAAATATTTTGTACTAATTATAAATACAATTAATCCAAAATATTTTCTACTAAAATAATATTAAATTAATACCGAAATACCGGTATT
Source organism: Pyrocoelia pectoralis (assembly GCA_036250285.1). Classification (NCBI taxonomy): domain Eukaryota; kingdom Metazoa; phylum Arthropoda; class Insecta; order Coleoptera; family Lampyridae; genus Pyrocoelia; species Pyrocoelia pectoralis. The sequence goes on along the minus strand of CM070076.1, from coordinate 19,583,010 downwards.
TACGTATGAATACCGGTTTTAAATATTGCACCAATTTTGTCCGGGATCCAGGATTTCCGGTATTGTAAGCCCTACTTCCACCTGCCTTCCAATCTAAATATCAAAATTACATAGAATTTTGCTATAGTTTGCTCTCAGCTTGTGCGATTTTTGATCATAACCTTGGCTGCCATGCCCAGCGAATTCTCACCGCGGACTGGGTTCCATAGCTAGGTGCACGTTGCTATTTATTATCAATATTTTTACACTTAAACCCGCGTACAGGTCAAAACCTGGGCGGTAGACAAATAAGGAACCCGATCGGTTTAGTACAGTTACATTCTATGAGCTCCCAATCCAGGTTATTTTCACCTTGCTGGTGTAACCAGGCGAGACAACATTTTCGAACAGAGACGTTTGGTTGCAGAAATTCACATTCAAGAAACAACTGAGCACGCTTACCGCCGGATGAGGGAGCCAAAAGAGACTCACGAGCCCAACCCGTCATTGTAATCGTTTCATTAACAATTATGCAAGGAGGGCATGGTACCTAACCCCTTTTATGGTAACTCGAAAAACAAATATGCTACACTACACAAAGCAATGGTATAATCAATTAATGATCAATCATTAGGCTATGGTTATACAAGTGAATAGCAAAACAATAAATCTATTACGCGCACACAAAACCAAATTCCATGACTAAAATCACCGCAAGCTGTGCAACAAGCAACAAAATTGTCAAAATATATCGTTACCCTAAGCAATAACGTTGAGTGAAAGATATATTTCTTTATTCAGTGGTAATAACAAGGGTAATACAATTTAATTATGTACTTTCTCAACGCTTGCAGGAAAATTCCTGCCTAACTAAACACCTACTCAAAATAATTATGCAATGCATGCCCTAAAATGCAACTAATTCTACTAAAGGCCCTAAATCAACCCTAACAATATTTAGCAAGTAAACAGAACCAACTTCTCTAATTTACCCCCCTCGATTAACTCCTATTTTTACTTCTTCTGTTTTCTAATACTTCTTCCATCCCTCCCAATACAATAAAAACACCCACATTGTCCCAATCCCTACAATGCACATTCGCCTAACCTAGCCTTTTACTTCGTCCTTTCTTCCACCTTCTCCATCCATCCTATTCCCTCCGCTCTCTCTCCTAAAACCACTCTCCATCCTCTTTCCTCTTCCCTCAGCTTCCCATTCTCCCTTTCCACACAATGTACACCTTCTCTTATCATCCTGCCACCAATACTTATTCTCCCTTTCCTCGTTCCCTTGCTACTCAATCCTCCCCTTAGGTATTCTGGCACTTCTTCCGCAATTATCTTTTCATACCTCTGATTGTACCTCCCTTCCCTGATCCTACTCCTTCTCTCTTGCCTTTGCATATCCATATTCTTTCCTACAATGTCCTCTCTTGTGCTCACCCTCCCCATCCTCCTCCCTTCTCCGCACCTCTTCCTTTGCATACCCCCCTCTTTCATAGTATCTCTTCCTGTTCTCCTGCCTGTATTCTATTCTTCCTCCTTTCACATCTCCCCCAACAGACTTGCAGTATACTCCCCCCTCTCCCACTCTCCATTCCTTCCTCATACCCCATCGCCATCTTCCATGCTTGTATCCTTATTTTTTCCGATTTAACTTCCTCTTGCACTATGTACCCTGGCGTCTCCCTTTCCAACCCCAACACCCATCTCCAATATCTTTCCTGTACTTTTTCTAACACCTCCCTTTCCCTCCACCCCCACACTTCCACTCCATACATCATTTCATTACACTTTTCACCAGTTTATCAAATTACCACCCCCTCCTCCTCACCTCATTCCCGAACACTCTTTCCCCCAAACCCCATACCTCTCCCAATATTTTTTCTCTCCTTCTGTCTAACTCCTTAACATGCGCCTCATCTTTGTTATCGTACCTCAGTCTTCTCCCACACTTTCAATGTCCTCACTTCCACACTTCGTCTTCCTCCCTTCCTTTTTTGAAACATCATCATTTTTGTCTTTTCCGCGTTAACACTTCTTCTCTTCTCTCTTCTTTCCATAAATCCCCTCACTATCCTTCATTCCTCCTTTTGACCCCGCCATCACTACCACATCGTCCGCATAAGCGAATACCCTGCAAGATACTAAATGTTTATATGTAGAACAAAATCCGAAAGTCGGCTTGACTGCAATAGGAGCAACAAGGTGTGCTCAAAAAATGATGTAACGCCAAAAACCTTTAGATCTACTAAGTTGTTAGTATTCATATAGTGAAGCAACAGAACAATCAAAGGGAATCTACCCATACTTAGTGACAGCTCTCAGTTAGAATCATTCCATTGCACCGATGCTTGCACACCAGACGTATTTCTTACTTTTATTATGTTTTTGACGTTCTCGTCACGACAACTGACAATGCACGAAGGAAAGAGTTACTCTGAAAATAATACAATAAAAATTAGAGTTCGTAATCTGACAAGAATCTAAATAAATGAGTAAGTTACGGAGATTACTGTGTTCTTCAACACTAATACTTTCATTCAAGTCCATTTTTAATATTTTTTCTTCACAAGACTAAAGCTTCACACGTTGAAACAGTACTAACCAAACGACACTTTAGAGGGCACTGAATACAGGAATTCTGACTGGACATGTTGCATTTTGAAAGTTTGAAACAAAAATCTGGACTTATTTCACTTTGAAACGGAACATGAACTTCGTTCTATTTAATAAATATGTACCTACAAGTAAATTTTAAAAGGGACTGCTATCGATTTGAACGCAACAACTGAAAGCTGAAGAATAGGTAATGATCTAGGGGTGAGCAACGCCACTTGTGTGAAAACATGCAAAATTATACTTGTTGCACACCTCATACTAATAAAATATTAAATTACTGAGCCAGTCTGCAAGTCATGTCGTCACGTCACTTGAAACACAATAGAAATGGCGGACAAAAGAGGAAGTAGTATATGTGAAAAAGGTTATTTTGGGTTTAGTAATTTATAAAGGTAACAATTTACGTTAAAAATGGTTTCACTAAGTGGCATTTTACAAACAGAGTTTACACTTATCACAGTTGTGTGTAACGTTATACAAATGTAAAATTTAGTACAAATTGATGACAAATCGAATGTTTAGTTGACTTTTTTGGTTTTAATTTAAATCGTTTGGATATTTTTGTGATTTTATCACAATGGCTTTGAGTTTATTTAACTAAACAGGAGATATGTACATTTGTGCAAACCATACCGTTAATACATAAAACCAGACCAGGAAGCTTCTTCTGAACTGAATAGACACTAACAAAACATAAATCAGTAAATCGTTGAAACTATTCAGAATTATGTCGTAAATTACTTACGAAAAAAAGCTGAAGCCTTTCGTGGAAGGAAGCAATCTGTTTATTTTTTTCTTGACTCTTATTATTAACGTATGATTACAGCTACTACTGAATGGTATACATACAAAGTACTGTATTGCCAACTAGAGGTAAGGAAATGGAATAGCCGTAAGCACATCATCGATATCAACGCCTGCATAGATTGTTTTCATATCATCATCATAACTCATTTTGAACGTTAGAAGAACAAATAATAAATTCTTTTCCGTTATTCAATAATTTGTATTGTTTTTGATTCTGGTTGACAAAGTTACTAATGTTTTTCCTACATAAAGAACGTTAAACAACGGATTAAAATTTAGTAAGGATGCTTTGAAAAACAGTAAGTACCTATTAATTAAAACAGCCGAGAGACCGACGCCGGCTGACGTTTGCTTTGTGGGAACGCTTTCATACACCAGTTTAGACAGTTTAGAAGACGAGATTCGCCTAAATTCGCGGAAACAAATCTACAAATGAGAGGAAATGGGTCCCTTTTATAGCCCTTTTTTAAAAAAATTTCCTTGTTAAGCACTTAATTGTAGAGTTACAGACTACTGCTTAATAGGTAGCGTCATAGGTATGAATTTGTTATTAAAAAATACATAATATGAATAATGTAGCAAAGTGGTGCCTATTCAACACATAATCGATAAGTAAAGAAATTATAGAATAATCGAAAGAGAGTGGATAACTGTTTATTACACACTTGAGTTGACAGAATGTCCATATAAATAACATGTGGATAGCTTAAGTAGGTATATGGGACTTCTGGGGTTGGGTATGCGAGTAAATTCGAGCAATAAATAGAAAAGATTTTAGCGAATTGAATCCTCTTCTCAACCTAAACACAGATCAAAGAGGTAGCATTTGTTTTCGTAAGCTTAATATCGTTTAAAGATTAGCTCTACACAACCAAAACAATGGCATTTACCTTATATACTGGAGGATAACCTGTAAGATACAAAAGAAAGATGATTTTAAGACGGTGCAGGAAAGTATGGCAGCTAACAATATTGAGCGCCTTTTGTAAGACAGGCATGCGCATGAATATTTCTAGAAATTATTCATTCATGACGAGAATGTGCATGAGCAATAGTATTGCCTTGCAAATATCGAACTGGTTATCTTCAGGCTGTAATTTTTTATTTTAGTTATAGTTAATGTTATGTTATGTGACAATAGTTTTGAAATTTTGTGGGACACTCACAAAGTATGTGGTGTACCATCTCGTCGTGTATGCAATGCATGTGCTTTTACAGTGCCCAGAAAATATGCCCACAAGTAGCCGCAGGTTCTTTCTTGGTAGAGCTGTGCAAAAACGCACCAGTTCGACCTAGCTTTGTGCCGGGCTTGGGTGTCTTGAGTTATTAAGTTGCTTAGGGTTGATACCGTAAGTGGAAGAGTCGGCTCTGGACCATAAAACACCTGTTTTGAGGCCAATCGGACCAACTCATCGGTTTTATCGTTACGTTTGGTTCCGGCATGCCCTTTTAACCTATACGATCCGCGTGTCGCTGCTTGCTACTTGCTCTAGTCGTGACATTCGGAAACCAACCTGGCTGACGTAATTTTACAATGATCAAGTGGCTGCAGGACAGCTCTTCTGTCACTGGAGATTCTAATAGTTTTGTTCTTTATGTTATGCATAAGAACTATTCTTGTACTAAGCGTTAATCCTACTAATTCGGACTGGAATACAGTAGGAAATTTGCCTAGTGGTTGCGTGATATGGAAGTTCCGTTCTTTCTAAAAACCAGTACCTTTTAGATCAATTCGTGAAGATGTCAGGTTGGGATGCTACTTCCGCATCAAAGAAGATGTGGTAGTTTTTCACTCATATAAATTGAGGGTATGGTACACATCGTGAACACCCGGTTAACGCATATGGTTGGGACTGTTATGTAAAATTTCTAGTATGTTTGTAATTGACTCCTCACATTACTTTAGAGTAAAAAAATGTATGAAGGTTTTTTGTAAAACAAAGCCTTTCTGCGTCCATCGCCGATTTTAGTTTATCGGATGATATGGCTATATTAGCTGAAACGGCTGAAAATCTACAGTTGGTCTGATTATTTTTTCTATTATGTATTACGTTTTGATATGCTTCTCCTAGAAATGTTCTTATCACACTATACAGTTTTCCTGCTTTCTTTTGTCAGAATAATGACAGAGTAACGAAAAGAGTGTATGAGACGTGTGCACTATAGAAGAGTATGAAAGGAATACCAAGGGGAACATGGAACTATAAGCAGTAGAAAGGAGACGTATAAAATGGGAAGGAATTGGAAACCAGATACAAGATGAAAGGTAATAACAAAAAAGTGCAGAAAGACTTAAGCTCAACTCCCCTCAGGTCTTACACCACAATGTACAAAGGCGCAGAATTAAGAAGAAAAAGAACATACCTGCATTTTTAGTCGTTCGTATCCTATTCATCCGTAACCGTATTAACCACCCATTAATCGCCCACAGTCTTAATTAATAACCCATCCTCTGGCTTATTAGTAAAGCATCAGTTTCCCACAGTTAGTGAAACATTAAGTTCTCCATTATCCAATGGTACTCACCACACTTAGTAATTGTTGTGCATTTGCTAAGACCTTGGTTGGTGTTCCAGTCATTGTTATACTATTCCAATGAAACAATGTATGTATCGAACACCTAATATGGGTCAAGTATACATTGTCCTGGTCAGAAACTGCACAACTACCCTTTAATTACCCAAAGCACAGTTACGCCAATGTATACCTACTGTATTACAAAAAATCATGACTACCAGATTCCATGAGGTCCTGTGTTTCGTTTTTAGTATTTTAAATTGTTGGTGTCGTTAATAAAAAATTATTGTATTATGCAATTTCACATTTCTCCGTTAAAGTTTGTCCTGGAGAATGATATAGTAACATCTCTGTGCACTGAAGGCCTCAATGCAGCTAACTTGTGTTTGGCGCGCTGGAAAAATTTTGGCGGGATGGTAGATATCCTTACAAGGGATCCATGACAACTCCTTAACTCCTTACGCATCAAGTTTGAGGACGCAATGCAAAAATTAGAGGCCAATACCACCCAGGACGGGATTTAGAGCACTTTGAATTTTCCATATACAGGGTGGTCCACATTTTACAGCATCAATTTTAACAGGTGATAGAAAATTGAAAAATAAGTGAACTTTGATTAATAAACATATATCTTTAATGCTTAATAACTGAGATATAGCACCTCAGCGTTGAAGAAAAATTTCGGTTTTTATTTAATAATTACCTAAGGTACAGTTATAACTTTTCGTAAATAGTTGTTATTTTGTTAGGTCTTTAAACTGTGTAAATTTGATGTTTGATAGGCTTTAAGAACATGGTCATCGGAGGTCATTGTAATGTTAAACCTTTTGGATCTCTTTTGTTTTTTATGTAAATTGTATACTAAAAAATTGTCAATACATGCAAAATTTTGTTTAGAAAGTTTTTCGCCTCGTGGTACTGCTTTTCGAGAAAAAAATAAAAAGTAAAGAAATGTTTTCGGTAGAAAAAATTAAAATCATTATATCCATGAACCACCTGAAATAATCAAATTGCCCGATCTTGTATTGTAGCCTTCGTTGTATTTGAATTTTTTGTAACAAAATAATGCGAAGATTATTCAGCAATACTGATTGTGCAGACATACATTTTATTTCTAGATTCTGAAATGGGAACGCTGCGGAAGCTATAAGGGAATACCGGAGAAGGCTTCCCAATCGAAGGCAACCAACTGCTCGTGTTTTCGTCAGCAATCACCGCAATTTTCGGGAATTTGGTTTAAGGCGACCACAAGAACAGCCTAAGGCGGAGAAATAATGTTGATCGTGACGTATTAAGGGATATTTGACGATAATTCGCGCCTAAGTTCCCGAAGAGCAGCTGTGCAATTAGGAACGCCTAAATCATAAGTACTGCGTACGGTAGAATGGTCGAAAACCAAATCACTTTGCAGCCGATTCAACAGTTATTCCCCGATGATGAAAATCACCGTTTGTCATTTTATAGATACTTGGGCATTAAATTCCATCCAGGTTAATCCTGAGTTTTTGCACCAAATTTTGTGGACGGATGAGGCAATTTTCACAGCAACTGGAAGCCAAGAAAATCGTCTATCATACATCAAATTTACATAGTTTAAAGACCTAACAAAATAACAACTATTTATGAAGAATTTTAACTGTACCCTTAAAAGGAAAGTATGTAATTATTACCCCTCTCATTTACGTTTATTGTATCCACCCCATTTGGAGTACCACCATTCATCAGTTATGGACCTTTACAATTTAGGTAATTATTAAATTAAAGCCGACATTTTTCTTCAATTTTTTTAAATCTTTATCTCAGTTATTATTATTATTTTAATGATATTTTAATGTATTGTAATATATTGAAAATTGAAAGTGCTCTAAATCCCGCCCTGGGTGGTATTGGCCTCTAATTTTTTGCATAGAGTCCTCAAACGGCCTAAGGAGCTGGCATGCAAAGTTTGGTCCTGATCGACTTAGAGGATCCCTCGTTAATAATACATAACTTTGAAATACTTGTTTACTTTTTAATCAATCACAATTTCTAAATAAAATTGTAGAAGAATTACTTGTTATTATTATAATATAACCATATAAAAATTACCAGCAAATTCTAAGGAGCCTAAGTTTTACCGTTCATTATTACTTTAACAATATCAGTCAGTTCAATTGTCAACAAACTTTTGCAAAGTACGTGGAAGTTCTCTAGCAAAACTTATATACCTCGTTCGGTATTGTTGAATAAAATAAATGTTTTAATAAAGTTGTGTTTCATCGCATAATGCTTTTAAATTACTCTGGTATAATTACGAAATTCATGGAGGGATATTTATTTTGCCTTGGAAAGTCGATTTGTGGCTGCATTTAACTAATCAAACTTTTGTAATCAAACACTAATATAATTGAAAGGAAATATTGAACAATATACATGTCTGTATAAAATTACGACTTAACGTTTTATAGCAGTAATGCGTCCTTGACGTTAGTTTTATTACGCTTAAAATAGATTTCGTGTTTCGAGTTTAAGTACAAATCCGCAGCTATATTTTTAACAGATTTGATCAAGTTTTAATTAACGGTTATTACGTCCTAAGAAATTTGAGTAGTAGGTACTCGAAATCTAACATAAAAACGACTAAGAAAACAAACGTTTGATTAAATCGAATTTTAAGTAAACTTTTCTTTGTGTCCAATAAATACCTGCAAACAACATTTTAAATTTAGCCAACAGTTTCCATGTACCAATAAGGCATATAAAGTCTATGCGAATACAAAGTACACACCCCTAATACTCGCCAACCGAGCACCAATTTCCGTAAATTACACCCAGCTTTGTTTTCAGCTCTCTGCACAAATCTTCCCAGAAAGCAATTTCGAGGCTGGAACGGGAATAGTTACGTTTTTCGCAGGCGATAAAGATTCATTACCGTGTATTCGTAGGAATACCGACAAAAATTTCACTCAGCCATTTTTTTGTATTAAGTAAATGTGGTTTCTTCCGATTCGAATACAATCCTTGATAAGGTAGCTGAATATATTGAATTTTCTTACATTATACCTACCTCAGTTCACCTTTAGGTATATACGAGCAAGAATAATGAAAGTGCCTGTGAATGCGTTACTTTAAAATTCCAAATTTAAATAGGGTTTATTATAAAATAAGGCGAACAATGAAAATTTACACTTTTAAAGGTTAATGAAGGTGCGTGAAATGGTGTTATCAGTCAATTAAGATCAAAACGAGGTTTTGATTTATTTTGAGTATAAAGTTCAGAGAAAGTTTTCAGGTTTATTGTATCACACCCAAGATACGTTTATTATAAAAAAAGAAAAGATTTTTCACGTGGTTTATTTGAACGGGCCAAACTTTGTTTTTTATTGTCTTTTTATGTAATGGTACAAGAGGGTAAAAGTTGTAATCGTATTATAACGTAGCTCATGTTAGTACGTAAAATAAAATGAAAATTGGCAAAACATAATGTAAGTAGTCATATCTTTTAATGGGGGTAAGTGTACCGTCTATAAATTTTGTGAAGATAAACTTAAGATATCGTACTACTTGTAACCTTAAATTAAACTATGTAGTTTTACGGAATTTTCAAAGAAACAATAATTTATATAAAGTAACAAAGGTTTTAATTATATTAATGAACATCGGTGCTTCAGTCCAACGTAAATTTTTGGAATTTTGTCAATTATTTCCAAAAGAATTATGTAACTTGAAAGTTGAAGGCATCGTAACTCTAATTTCTGAGTAATTTCTCCACTGCGTATCTTTGGCGCAATCTTTAATACGGGTAGGGCTAGGGCAATTGTTTAACGTTGTGGCTATAAATAAGGTATTAAATATTCTACTTTCCTTGTTAAAACATTATTTTTTCTATTAGGTAAGTATTGATGCTTTCAGTGAGAAAATGTGCGTTGAGCACAAGAATAACTTCGTACTAATTATTCTACTAGATTTAGTGGAACACGCTGTTTGTTGAACGATCATAGTCGCAGTGTTCATAATTTAGGTGAAAGTTCGTAGAACCGTGGTATAGTCTATATATTTTGCAATTGTGAGTTAAAATGGAAATGCCACGTCATTCGAATTATTATTTACCCCAAAACAATGCATTGATCGATTTCATTTGGATTATAGGAATGAAACAACAGCAATGTTTACAATTAATTTTTCAATTTTAGCGTTGCGCGCTCCAGTCCCAGTGATAAATTTCATTTTACGTGAAATTATTGAGCGATATAAAATGATGAGGTTTCAGTCTTTAGAAGCAGCGGATGAAACATTCCGCATGCTATTTTCCATATTATCTGAAAGAAAGCAACCTCTTCCCATTTTCTTTGCGAACATTTATCTATCTTTGGAAAGGATCGGTCGAGCAATTGAAATTTTAATGAACTTAAACCGTCTTCTTTTGCTGAATTATTGGTATTTATTTAGGAGGTATTTTTGAAATGAATTTCAGGCGAAATGAAAGAAAATGGTTCATTCCTGAGGTTTAGAACGTTTGTTGATATCGGTTGTTATCTGTGAGATGAGGCACCAAGCAAAGAAAATTAAAAGTTTTCTTGTAGGGTAGTGAAGCACAGGTCAATTGATTCTGCCATTTGCATAAATTTCACGAAACCTTTGTTGAATTCCCTCTCAGAATAACGTCCTTCAAATACAGTGCCACCAAATTTATAAACGCCATCTGGATTCTGGTTTACGATGGGAGGGTGGTCAGAAGTCCACGCGCACATAGACCACCTATTCGGACCCTTTGTGCTGCCTCCCTGATTAGAGTCGTTCGATCCCGCAACGTTACTCAAGCCATCCCACACGTGAGATAAACCTGAGGATGCTGGACGGGGAAGCGGCTGTAATCTTAGCCATGTCCAGGCAGGAATCCCCCAACATGGATCGTCTTAATTCGACAATTACGGGACACTCACAAAGTATGTGTTGCGCCGTCTCGTCGTCTGTGTAACATCCTCTACAGGATGGTGATTCGACCAAGCCCATGCGGAGCATGTGCTTGTGCTTGTAGCATAAAAAAGTTTGAAGATCTCCCAGTAAACTTCATTATACACGTGCACATGAATGCTGATTATAATCATGCACCTACTCACAGTACCTATAAGCTTGGTTAAATTGTACCATATTATATTAAAATCAATTGTTATTTTAAAAAAAGTTTTTTTAAAACAAGGGTGGGGACAGAGAAGATTTGAAATGCACCCAACAAAGGAAGAAACAAAAGGGTAGAAAGGATTGTGTAATATGGCATACACTGACTAATGTTTTTAGCTTTACCAGGTGCAGGTGTAAAGGTATGATTATTGTTTCTAAAATTTCTTCAAGTTCTGTGTTTGTTAGTTAAGAGTATTAAATTATATTGGGACCGGCGGCCAGGTGACGTCATTAACCTCTTTTTTGATGGCCCTGAGGGCAAAATTTTTTCTATTCGTAATAGCACAGCCTGTAGTTTTTGCATGTACAGGTTGCGCGCGTTAAGAGAACGTGAGAGTTGCATTCACAATTGTCATTTTAGCCCGCGTAAACTGAAAATACGTGTTTTGTGTAGCGTTTGTTTGCCCTCAGAGCTGTCAAAGTCAGCTGATTGCCCGGACTCTATTGACTAGCGTTTTGTACTTGTAGCCCAATCATTTACAGTTGTTACACCACTTTCTTTAAATTAATAGATTAAGTTTCAAAGAATGCTTTGTTAATTTTGTAAATGAGTTTCAATGAGTTCCCATTTATTTATAATAATAATAATAATAATAACAAGAGAAAATTATATATTGTACCTACAACGCACTTCCTGTACCTTTTTCGATACTACTATCGTTTACGGAAATAGTTTGCGGTTGTCAAAATTAGTTAATAGCCACAGCCGATACCGTTCTGATTGAGGTATTGAGGTGCTTGTATTTCTTTTGTTTCCAGTTCCACTCTCCATATCATCAAGGCAAACAATCAGCGTCGACTTCGGTTCTAATAAAAAGAAGATTGAAGCCGCGCTAATAAGATCTGCACGTTAGGAAAATTAACGTTAGTTTTGTTTGCCGTATGTTGGTTTCGCAAACATTAGTATTTGTCCACCTTTTACGACCCCTTTTACAGTTAATAATACTCAAAGAAACGTTTTCAGGATTTCAACAAAAAAAAAAAACAGTGCTCTAGGGAAATTTTCTGATTGATGATATCTGATATCTCTTTACAGTGTTTTTCAAAAGAAGATTCAGTTATGTATGAAAGGGCTTCAGAGTGTTTTAGAAACAATTTCGTTTGTATAGACAATATCAGGATTGGTCATGTTAAACTTATACCCATAGATACCTCATAATGCTATATGGCAACTATAGTACCTACTGACGAAAACTTGTTTGATCGATGGATAAGCACTATGCAGTAAAAAAGACAGTAAAATAAAAACTTTAGCACTCTGTTTCTGTATATCGAAAACCAAGCATTTTAGGACATACGTTTATATGAACTTTTCCACTTAAAATTGGTTGGCGGAAATTAAAAAATGAAATCTTTGGCGCATTAAAGGTACGTTGTATTTATTTTTAAACTCACTACATTCGACTTGGTCTTCTCTAACAATTTTAAGACGATTAAAGGTGATGGTATGTACCGTACAACTTGTTCATTATTAATAATTTTTAAGGTGAATTGTCACTTTGGATACACTAGTAACCTGTCAACTACATCATCATCATGCACATATAATAATTGCGAATCCTTTCGGTCCGTAACAAATTCGCATTAAAGTAGATACATGTACTTTAATCTCATGAAATTAAAGTAGATATACATGTACTACATGTATATCTACTTTAATGGATGCGCCTCGAAATTGTGTAATTTCTGAAATACAACGGCAAATACACTACAGTAACAGATGTTTACTGATTCCAAAAACCATATAATTATGTTCTTTGCTGATACCAAGGCGCGAAACGCCGAAGAACCGCCGGCCCGCATTCTCGCGCGAAGCCTTCTGGTATTTGATGTTCTCAATATTTTCATATCATTTCTTTGAACGAAAAATGAGATTGTAACGTTCATAGCTTCCCGTTTCTAATAATTCGGATAAACACGAATTCGTCTGAAAGTGTGCACATAGCGAGGCCAATGGTGATTTTATCCTAAATGGGACTGAACAGTACCGACTGTTATTTAGGTGCACGATTGCACGATAGTTTAGGTCGCCTTCGTGTTCATAGGTTTTTAACGATTACTAGTTAGTTAATATTAAAATAATGACAACAAATCGTAATGTTTAAGGTCAAGGTTGCTCTCTCTGCTCTCTTTCATCTTATTTGTGTATATTCATATCCTTTGGGCGATGCAAAATTTAAGTTTCTTAAAAGTACTGTTAAAAGTCCTTCCAAACAGCCTGCAGCAGGTCAAAAAGTATAACCACAAAGAACAACCAAATAGAGAATGAGAGATCACGTTCCCAAACTGGTTTACATTATTATTTAATTACCAGTTCTTGGTAAGCCTTAATGCTCTTATTTATTATTAGTTCAGAATTACGAGCCCAATTATCGGTCCAATGTCATCAAAGCAACTAAAATCATACAATTTTATAGCCGGTATTATAAACTCCTCGTTAGACTATCAATTTAAGTGTGCAGATTTTAGAATAGCAAGGTGACTCTCTCCCTTTTATTGAAAAAAAAGCTTAAAAGGCAGAATGCCAGATGTAAAAGGAATAAAGTAGAATTACGTAAATGTATCAGGTATTTCAAGAAAATTCACGATACAAGGTACAATATATGAGATTGAATAAGCTGTAAGGCAAAATGCATACGTTTATAAATAAGGCAACGAGTAAAATATCTTTTGGTTTATTGTATGGATTATACTAAGATTTCGATTACCGACATTGGATAACGAAAAAAGCAGAACACTCGAAGAATTAGTAGAAGAGGGAATGAGGAATATTGAAGAATATAGATATGAGAGACACTGACAAAGTATAGAGTACAGGCTGATATTGTGCATGGGAATGCAGCAATTCAGTTAACTGGGGTGTAAGCCAAATTACAATTGAGCTTTAAGGATCCTTAAGCGGGCCACAGACTTCGTGATTTTTCATTGGTTGTCGGTCATCGTGCCAACCGTTCGTGCCGCCTGATGAGCCCACAGACTACGTGCGAAGTAGCAGTCCGGTCCCAGAAATTACAATAAACAGGACACAATTATTGGCAGTAGCGGCGGCACTTGCAGTTGGCAATAAAATTTAACACAATAAAAGAAGATCGGTTTGATGCAAAGAGTGGCTGTTGAAAAGAAGCAGTTTTTCACATATAAATTTATTAAATGAGCTGAGATTTGAATCAGGAAATTGGTATAATTATTGATCACAACGACGGACGTTACTGATCTTAAAACCGACGAGATGGAACGAAATCTCCACACACATCGGTTTAGCACGATGACCGACACACCGAACCGACAAAAATCAAGCTCCGCCAGAAATTCGTCGTGACGGTTCATCGTGACAGTTTTCACCCCACACACTACGGTTTTTGGCACGAACGGTCGGCACGATGACCGACAACCGATGAAAAATCACGAAGTCTGTGGCCCGCTTTACATCCAAAAAAAGAAGTATTTTAACCAGAAATGTATATGGTGTAAAACAAATGTGCACAGATGGTGGTACCATAACAATAATTGCTTACGTAAGCCAAATGAAAATATGGTAGAAAGGCGAAAGAAACGAAGAGGACGACGGATAAGAATTAAGGCAGCGAGAGTGCGATCAGTATTATAGTAATACAGAAAACAACACTGTTATTTGGCATAATGTGTTATAGTTACATTACTCAAGGTTAATTTTTATTGGAGTTTTTGGAGTTTGCAAAGTTGTTATGCGACATACGATTTGTGTGTGAAATGTATGTTTCATTATCAATGGTATTATTATTATTATTACCCTTGATGACACATAGTGTCGAAACACGTTGGGTTGAATTAAAAATAAATATTTGAGTGGAATTATGTCTCATTATTATAATATAGTTATTGAGTTTCATAAAACTAATTATATCAAAATTAAGGGATATTTTATTACGTTTCCGTTCCGTCTTCAACAGGAATGAGTAGGTACATTTGCAGTAACTTTAAAAACGTGACACATTGTATTACACTGAACATCCTGAACTGATGTGATTGAATAGTAATGGTATATTTCTGCAAAATAATCCAGTCACGGTATACAAACACGGATCGAAGCTGATTCGATTATGCTTCGATATATTTGGTAGTTAATTTCACTTTTTTACACAAAAACCATGAACTATGATAGAAAATCACGAATAAGAAAGATGCCATTTATATGCACACAAATCGATCAGGCGTACACTAATACAATATAATGTTACGTGGAAAACATTACCAAATGCTCAATGACCTTCCACTCCATTCAGAAATGGATATGTTGATATTCAGCTACCCCTCTGTATTAATACAAAGGTCAAATTATAATTGGGTTATGGTGATGTTCACTTTTTGGGTTCGTCTGGCGTGATATAAACACAAGGTCGTAAACAATGTGAGCTACGTATTACGCCGAGCAATTCTAATATAGAGTTGACATGTAAATTTTTAGAAAATTTCCTACTATGAATTTGATGCATAAACCGACCGACGTTTGACATAGTCATATATTTTAGCATTAAACTCGACGCTCTCGGCGCGTCAGAGCGCAATAAGCTACTGAGGCATGACATAAATGCCTCGCCATCCTAGACTTCCTAAATACTACTGCATCAAATTGACGGCATTTGAAGCTTAACGTTTTAATAAGAAAATTTACTTTTAACAGATATAATTTAAAAACTTATTTTATATTTGAATATTAGTGACGCGGTATTTAGCCTGCCATGAAGACATTGTACATCAGCGTTAAGTCACTGTAGTGAAGTAAGAGGATGAAAAAGTCTACGAACTTTCTTCATGTATTATTTTACTTACATAAAATGGTAGGAAATTCAGGAAACTGGATTTACTTTTTAGATGCCATTGAAATTTTAGATCCAACGTAGTGGTATCTGTCACGAGGTTTTTTTTGAGCTTAAATGTCTGTGTCACATAACCTATCGTCTGAGGCACCTTGTTTGTTCTTTTTTTTGAAAGTTACTTTAGATATTAACGAGGTTCACTAGTACAAAACTAGCGTAGAAAAATTTAAATTATCGTTAACAATATTATATTCTATTAGTATGATTTCCAAAAAGGTAGGTAATTGTTAAAGATATAAATTGTGCCTTGACTATAATTGGTTTGTGTGGCATCAACAAATTTCATTAGAAAATTTAATTTGAAACGTTAATTCTGGTAATAGGCAATTACAAAACACCTTTAATTGTGATTTATTTATCTATTTAACTGGAAGTGATTTCGAGAATTACGTTAGGTTCACTGCCAAATTATAGAACGGCAATAAGTATCGGAAAATTTGCGTATAACAAAGGGCTGAATATTATTTCAGAGCATGTAATACTTATTTGAAAAGTTTCTTGACAGTGAAATGTATCAGACAGTTAACTTTATTTATTGGAGTTTTGTATAAGTTTTGACTCTGAGTCGGTACCTGATTATCGAAGCAAAGCTTTAAGTTCTCTTCATATCCTTCGGTGCAATTTATTCGGAAAATTAAATCGCGGACTAAATTTAGTGTCGTATTCATTTTACTTGTAGACAGAAAAATGTAACATTTTAACATTAATCAAGACAACATGTTTTCTCGTCGACAAAACAAATGAATTAAGGTCTGGAGGAGCACTTACCGTTTGTGTAAATGTGTAACAAGATTAATTACTTGTAAGTAATATGTCACAATAGGAATTTGACATGCAAATAGTTCGAATGTACGGACGTTACGATTTGATGCATTTCTAGTTTGTAATTAGCTATACCAATTTTAATTTAGGGAACGCGATGCATGTGAAGCGCCTAAACGATGATTTTATGCACATCTTGTAAATTTATTTGCCATAATTCTTTCACAACTTAAATATTTCATTCGAATAAAGCAAGGAATTCCTTAATTGATCTATTTTTGGAAGACTTCTCTCTGTACAGAGTTAAATTTTACTGTGAGTAAAGTGCATCTTCATTCTCTATAAAGCAATTTGTACCAAATTTAAATTGCTGAGTGAATTCAAAGATCTGTTTACTTAATTTAGCGTTAAAGTTTATAAGCTTTTCCTTTTTACATAAAAAAACTCGTGAAGGAATAATTTATTTGAGTTTACGTGATTTTAGAAAATGAATGTTAAGTGCTTGGTTGTATGATTATGTTTACTTTCCAAATAAACGGAGGTATTGTTTTGTTGGTTTTACCTGCAGCCTTGTTTATTTATTGTACATAATTCTACTTTATGGTTTCTAATGATTATAAGTTCACACTGTTTGGAAGAAAAAAATTGCAACCAAAATACTCAGTTTAAACATCTCGTAAATGAACATTACATTTATAGTTATGAATTGAAATGTTTGTTTTATATACCAGCACGTACATTAAGCATTTACATCACAAAATTAATGTCTGAGAATGTAAAGTCTTTGTTATTCGTCAGATTAGGAAGACGAAAGATGGGATTTGAGTTGTATTCCTAAGTTTTAACAAACCACATGTTGCAGTTTCCTGAGAATCCCGACGCTCTTAATGTTTACCAGCACTTGACAGACTTCCGTAACGGCCAATGCTTTTACGCCATTAAACTTATGATTCATTTGTGTTAAATTAGGTGCTCCTCATAATTTTTTTTTGTTCAACTAGTGCCTGTTCTTCAATTCCATATATTAAGCACGTCAGAAATGTGTGGATCCTAATTGCGTTTACATGTTTTCTTAACGTTGCAATAAATTTGAGTGAAGACTTCAATTATACCAGAGCGAATTCTGCGTGTAATCTGTTCAAATACATGTTTCTCTACCAGATCAATTGTATTTTATTCCAAAAAAAATATGTAAATATACTTCAGTTCTACAATTATTATTATTTGAAAAAGTGACCTTCTATTATATGTACTTATATAGATTTTTAATTAAAGAAATCGAAAAATTCTAAGTACACTGCTTAAAGCAATTAGCGGATCACTAATTTGTGCCTCCATAAAATTCAAACGGGAAATTACATGGAAATAAAATTAAGGATATCTAAAAGACGCTCTATTTAATTGTTTTAATTGGCACATATGGAAATGTCAGCATTACGTATCTACTTTTAAAGCACCCGTATTAATTAACAACTACCAAAACCAAAGTGCAAAATGAATTTAAATTAATTGTTAATGTAAACTTTTGTACATAAAGTGATAACTTAATAACGAATATGTGCTCCCATAGCACGGTATTGACTTTTTTTACTATAAAAGAAAAAGAAAAAACGCATAGCTTAGAAATTCAATGTTCAAAATTCCAAATTCAAAGTATTCAAGTTATTCAAAAATGTAAAAAATGTAAATTAATTAAATCCACATAAAATTCCAAAATTTCGTATTCAAAATCGAAATTTGAAATAAAAAATTGAAACTCAAAATATTAATGCTTATGAATCCTAAATTATAATTTGAAACTTCTAATTTCAAATTTCAAAACGCAAAATATGACTGCTACTTGAAGATAAAAAATTTGAAAAATGAAGTTACCGTTTATAGAAATTTTGTCAATTGACGTAGTAATTTCTCACAAGCATGTTTCAGATTTGACCGTCCGGTTCACGATGATACATGTTAGTAATATCGCATCGTCACGGCCTTCTAAGCTTTGTGATCCCTGCGATATTCAATTTTTTGGATACATGCGCCCAAATGATTCGTTTTAAGTACTATGTGTGACACATAAAGTCGCACTAGAATTAACCAAGGAATGTACAGGGGGTTCTATAAAAAAATGCAACTTTGATATAAATCATCCTCTATAAACTTTGCGATTCAAGTGAAAATATTTTAGATTTGTAGCCTTACCATATCCCATGAACGAAATGTTCGTTAATAAACCCACAGTCTTCCATCCACACACTATTGGCCCACCCTGTATACATATAATATTTTGCGCTACCATAGGTATATAATAATTGCGAATGAACGAGTGTCCTGTCCGTCCGTAACAAATTCGCATTAAAGTAGATATACTTTAATCTCATGCATTAAAGTAGACATGAGATTTTTCGAAGCGCATGCATAGATATACATACTACATGTATATCTACTTTAATCTTATGTCTACTTTAATGCATGAGATTAAAGTATATCTACTTTAATGCGAATTACGTCAATCATTAGTCATTACCACTCATTACAGTAGCAGATGTTTACTGATATGCCATTTTTTAAATACCAAGGCGCGAAACGCTGAAGAACCGCCGAAGCGCATTCGCGCGCGAGAAGCCTTTGGGTAAATAAATATCATTAATCCAAAATATTTGCTATTAAAATAAAATTAAACTGGTATTTACGTATATCGGTTTTAAAAACTGCATCAATATTGTCCTGGATCCCGGTTTTCGAAATCCCGGAATTCCGGTATTGTAAGCTCTATCCTGCATTAACAAAAAATTTGGACCTATTCCATATGCCACAGAGACAACATGTTCTTCTAACACAATGTCAACATAGAGATTAGCGTTAAGATGTCCTGGAATTACAACATGGTCGGTTCTACTGTCGATACTAATCCCACCCTACACAATACCTGAACGACCTCCAAATCACTAGCGTTCTATTGGTCGTCTGTAAACACGTATTAGGCCATCGCAACGAGTAATGTGGAGCCTTGATTCATCCGTTAAGAGCGCGAAGTTCCTTAGCCGATATGTTCACGAGCAAAATTCATCCTTGCTATTCTGTGGCGTTGTGTCAAAGAAGGTTTTCGGGCAAATCGTCTTACCCTCAAATTGATTCCCTCAACCTATTCCTAAGTCTCTTGTCTGATACAGTGACTCCATGCGTCCTCCTAAGCGAAATTAAGAGGTCTCTCGCCGTATAAACTCTTTTGCGAAGACTCGAAATCAGTAAAAATCGGTCTTGATTATGAGTTGCTTTTATTTTGCTACCTTGCCTGTATGTTTTTGGAAACTTGTCGAAGGCTTTCGCCATTTTGAACACTTAAGTTAAACTGTCAGTTGCATACATTTTCACCCGTTTATTGATCTCAACAAGGCCTTCCTAGCTCTTTGAATCAAATTTGGGATACATTATTTCACTTTAGTTTTGGTACCTAGTTCTTGTTAATTATTACGGATACTCCGGAAGTATCCGATACTGATAATTTCCTATGTGTCAATTAAAACAATTAAATAGAGCGCCTTTCAGATGTTCTTAATTTTATTTATATGTAATTTCCCGTTTGAATTTTATGGAGGCACAAATTAGTGACCCCTTAATTGTTTTGAACAGTGTACTTGTTATAATACTATGGTGATTTACGCGACGTGAGACTTTGTTGAAATGTTGTTTTGAATAACCTAAGATCGAATACTGATGAGATGCCTCACTAGGATTGTAGACATATCAACAGAATCCGTGTAGGTATTCCATTTTGTACGTTGAATTCAGCCAATTTAAGCCCTCAGTAAGTGTCGCGATTATTGAATTTTGAATAAACACGTGAGAGAGTACGAATGTCTGGTGATATATTGAAGTTTTTTTAACATAATCCAGCCAACACTTGCGTCGTTTTTTTGTTGTCAACGAAATATGGCTGCATTAAATTATATTCCAAAGCAAGAAGGGCAGTCTCAATAGTGGAAACATTGGTGTATTCCCCTTGCAAAGAACGTCGGCCCAGGAGGTAATGTGATTTTTTTGGATACGAAGGATGACCATCAAACTATCAACGGTACAATATGTTATATGTTATATGTTATACAGCCCTTTTGGCACAAATTAAAGGCATCAGCAGTTATTATAAAATAACAATCAGTAGTGTTTGTAAACAAATAACCATATATTTTGTGTTATGTTATGTGCATAGGTCTACATCTGATTGTTGATAAAAATAACGGTTTGATGAAATTGTGCCAATTGTATTCAAATTTTGCAGTTATTATTATTTTTCGATTTTGAACAGCTTTTTTTAATACAATTTTGCTCTATGATACACAAAAAAGTACTTTACCTGCAAAGAAAATAGTTTTTGCTT
This sequence comes from Pyrocoelia pectoralis, assembly GCA_036250285.1. Lineage (NCBI taxonomy): Eukaryota > Metazoa > Arthropoda > Insecta > Coleoptera > Lampyridae > Pyrocoelia > Pyrocoelia pectoralis. Next base: position 19,561,941 of record CM070076.1, on the reverse strand, counting down.
CACCACCAATTTGCCAAAAGCCGCCTTGGTGGCATCAAAAAGCAGCTTTTGAATTAAAAAAATTAAAAATAAGATGAAAATTCATTTCCAATGGAGCAGAGCTGAATCTCCAAAAAAAAAATGTTTTGAAATTCAAAAATTTTTGGTTATTTACACCTATAATGAACTCAATCCGTATACGCACTGTATGCTTGTGATGTGGACGAACAACGAAAATTCAAGGTGATGGTCGCAATATTCGCAATGTTTAGTCATATTAAAGTTGACTTATCAACGTCCGTTTTTCCAAAAGAAGTTATTGAAAATTTACAAACCGAAGAGTGCTTTAGAAACCTGTCAATGAATTTTGTACCGAAGAGGAGCCTCAGTAAATACAAAACGAAGATAAGCATATGAATAGTGACCCAGACACTAGCACTTAGCCGGAGATGACAATATGATATCTGTTGATAATAATTATCAAGAAATAATTTCGTTAGATGATTGAACAGAAAGAAGTGTTATGGGGCCATGTAAGTAGCTGCCGCATCTATGTGAAACCACAATCTACAATATAATCTACTGCACTCTGCACGCTTTATGAACCCCGCAATTGTCATGTACCAACAACGCCTTTTGCTTCCACAAATCCCATCTTTCCACATCACAACCCTTTTTAATTTTTAATGGTGTTTCCGTGGACTTCTCCATTTATTGTTGTGCCTTTTTGCATTATTCAATCATCCTAAAAAATCGTCACCATCAATTTTCCCCACGAAGATTGCGTTCTTACCTATTTCGCTCCATGAGAGCCCTTATGAACCCATTGCATGAATTTCGGCTTTGTGAGAGGGTGATGTACGCAAGTTTCGTCTTCAGTAACAATGCGCCAAAGCAATTACATGCACAAACTCTTCTGAACAGTTTCTATTCAGGTGTCAGCAGCCTGGTAATCGTACAGGCGCACACCTTTTTCATCCCTAAATGATCGTGCAAAATCCTTAAAACTGCTGTTTTGGATGCTTGGCTTCATAAGCAATAACTGGAGCCTTTACACGACGATCCCCAAGCACTCACAGTTTCTTTTGTTCTTGATTCTACGAGTCACCGGCCATACTACGGATCATCCTCGATCGATTCCCTACTCCATCGAAATTGTTTAGAACAGCTTTCCTATACACCGCTGTGCTGTCATTCCTTCGTGAATAATATTGAGCACAAGACCTTCTCTCATCAAAACTTTTGTGACACTATTGTGCTCTAATTTAGTATCATCCATTTATTCGCTAGAAAAGCTATAGAATATTTTTAAATTGTGTGCTTACCGCACCACATGATTAATAAATACCGGCTTATCAAAGATGACCGACCCAGAAGCTCTTATGAAAAATGATATGAATACGAATTTTCCTTCTCGTCAAAATCTGACCTGTTAAAGCAAAAAACTCTACAGAATTTTAAAACTGGTGTAAATAAATGAATAAAGCTCGATTAGAATACCTATAACCCGAAGCAGAGCGAGGCTCAAAAATGACAAGTGGAGATTTTGTCGAAACGTCGCCATTTCAACCCAAAGAAAAATCAACGTGTGAACAAACCCGCATGATAAAAATATCATGCTATTTCCCCAACATGTTAGTAAATTTAGTGTAGATATGAGTTTTATTAGATTTCTTTCTTAATTACACACGTTATATTAATTTTCATACTTGATTTAATCGCAGCTTCTGTCGAGTAGGAAAAAAAATTATCGACAGTAGAGTACCTAAAAAAAGAGTAGGTATATATCGACCCTCAAACGTGAAGTATAAATTTACCTTAGTTACCTACCTTCATAATTGGATCCAAGTGATATTTTTGTCTTGCCCTTTAGTTAATTTTTTTAATACCATTTATTTTTTGTACAGAAAAATGTACAAAATGAAAGAATGTCAGACTGGCGATATTTCTCTGTCACTTTTCTATACAATTAATACAGGTTAAATTTCTGCAAGAATTGGTGGAAAGTTATACGGTGGCCATTTCATGAAATATGTAGATGTAGATATTTGTACACCTTTATTGGATTAGATGATGCCATGTTTAAAATGATGTTATGCATGGTGATTGACGGAAGTATATTATCCAATTTTTTGCTACTTTTTTATCAGCAAACTCTTTCAATAGGATTAACTTCCTCTACCAATTCTGTAAAATAAAACCTATTGCTATAAAACGAAATATTCGTACCTACTAATAAATTAGTTTATTGAAATTGTCACCCTAAAAAGGGTTTTCATTTTATACCTTCCCATTAGCAGTTAGGTACATCAATTAGTTATTTGTATCATAACGGCTGTACCTATCTTTAATATTATTGACCCGAAAATATATTAAATATCAGGTATCACGTACATTTCATCACAATTTTACATGAAAATTCGTGTCGTGTCCAATCAGGGTGAACAGTGCTAATGTCGTAGGATCTACACGCATTGACGCATTGTACGCGCGCCCATTGCCATGTAATACCGCCCACGGACAGTAATGGAGACGACTTCATTAATGTACCGATTTATTTCTATACTATAATCTCAATTTACCATTTTTGTGATATTGTATCGAATTAGTTTTATGAGGTACGGAAGCGCCTAGCTGCCATAATTTTTAACGATTACTTTTTCTATATAATTTACAGAAAATCTGTAAATTTACAGAAACAAGTGTAAATTTACAGAAAAAGTGTAAATTTACAGATAAAGTGTAAATTTACAGAAAAAGTGTAAATTTACAGAAAAAGTGTAAATTTACAGAAAAAGTGTAAATTTACAGATAAAGTGTAAATTTACAGAAAAAGTGTAAATTTACAGAAACAAGTGTAAATTTACAGAAAAAGTGTAAATTTACAGATAAAAGTGTAAATTTACAGAAAAAGTGTAAATTTACAGATAAAGTGTAAATGTCGAGAAAAAGTGTAAATTTTCAAATAAAGAGTAAATAGCAAATTGCGAATTGTCTTGGTTCGATTAAAGTTTAGTTGTTTGTTTCGGTTAGAGGAAGAAGGTAAGTTAAGTACGTAACATTTCAGGTGGTTTGAAAGCTTACCTTTTCAATAGATAACTTCAACACATAAAAATGGAAGAGTTGGTTAAATATTACTACAATTTGGGACTTCATCATAACGAAATACTTAATTGTCTTCAGTTAAATGACGGTATCACTTTAAGCCTTCGTCACCTGCGTAGAATCTTGAATCGATTGAAACTTTTTCGAAAAAGGAACTATTCCAACGTTTTATCATTGGTAAGGTTCATAGAAACTCAGATTTCAACGCATGGGAAATTACACGGCTACAGGTGGATGCACTTAAAGTGCCTTCAAAATGGTTTTATTGTGACTCAGGACACCGTTCGACAATTACTAACAATTTTGGATCCCGTTGGTGTTGACACTCGTCAAAGACGCAGACTGCGTAGAAGACAATATTATAACAAAGGTCCTAATTATATTTGGCATACCGATTGTTATGACAAACTCAAGCCATTTGGTATTTGCATTACTGGTTGCATTGACGGTTATTCGCGTTATATAGTATGGTTACAAGCAGGAACTAATACTAATAATCCAAATGTGATAGCATATCATTTTATTCAAGCAACATTACGTTTTTCCGGATGCCCTCAAACTTTAAGAGCCGATATGGGGACTGAAAATAGTACGATAGAAAGAATTCAAAATGACTTAAAAAATAAGGGTACTCATTCCTTATCTCATTTACCGTCATTTCTATATGGTACTAGTACTACCAACCAAAGAATTGAATCCTGGTGGTCTGTGTTAAGAAAACATTTCGCACAGTTTTGGATGAATTTATTCCATGGACTCAAGGATGGGGGATTGTTTTCTGGTTCCTTTATAGACAAAGCACTCGTACAATTTTGTTTCTTAAAAATTATTCAAGTAAGTAACATAAAAACTTAGTTTTACTAAGTGCTTATATGTTCTATCTTTACAGGCTGAACTAAATACCCTAATAACAGAATGGAACATGCATAAAATAAGGAAATGTAGAAATAATATTTCTCCATCTGGCCGTCCGTTTGTTATGTTTCATACACCTGAACTGTACGATACCAGGGACTACTTACACTCTGTGTCAAGAGCAGACATTGAGCTACATAATTCAGCTGCTACCATGCCCGCAATTAATATAGATCATGATGTATATAATTTGGCTATTATTATTATGCAAGAAGAAGGATTGACTACCCCAACCACCCCTAATCAAGCTTTGGATTTATATTTACATTTACAACAAACATTTTCCCATATATTTCATTAATTAGAAGACGAGAAAAAAAATTCCAAAATTAATTTGATTTAATTTGTATAAAAGTATCTTGCAAACATACATATAAAAATATAACAAAAATGAAACGCAAATGTATAAAAACACAACGAAAATTTAAGAAAAACATAACTGAAGTAGGTATTAATACAAAAATAAAGTTTTCAACTGGTATAGGAACAAACTAGTCTTTTCTTCAATCGTAAACTACACAAAATCTTAAATTACGCCATTCCAAAATGTTTACAATTTCCAATTCCAAAATCCATATCAGATTTGAAAATGTTATAGTCCTTGTGAATAATGGGTAGCTGAAACTGCAAAGCGCAAGTATTTGCAATAGGAAATCTTGAGGGACTGTCATGTAAGAAAGTAATCTCTGGCGTAACAGGAAATCCTAACGGTGGTACACAGTCAGCACCAGTAGCAAACACTAAGATGTCCTCCAGGTTAATTGTAGAAGGTTCGCCTAAATTTAAGACGGTATTCAATGGAAGGGCTGAAATCAGCACAAGATAATACAATATACCTTCACAATCCAAAATATAATCTCGGAAATAAGAAATTATCCTATTCTCTGTGTTGCGTGCATTTGATCCTATTTCACTATACCGAATTTTAAATATTTCTTCCAAAAATCTAGCAGTGATATTTATTTTGGTATCACAAAATGCACTTTTGAACATGTCAGATTGAGTTCTCACATTATGGTAAACATTGCAGGTTTCTAACCCCAGTTTAAATTGGTTCAAAGGTTCTTGAATCCTATTTATTGCACAAAATCGAAGTGTTCCTAGAAATAAGTGTATTAAAATTAATCATAACTAAAAAAATATTCATAGGTAAGAAAATATAATGTAGTTAACAATATTGTGTGTTCAATCCACACGAATATCCATTATGTTGCATTTAGATTTACAATTTCAATTTGTGAGTCTAAAATGACAAATCTATTAAAACAACTATGCTTGGACATATTAAAGGCATTCTTAGAAACGTCGAAAATACGAAATACCACAAGAAGACAGATAATAAACTAGTCGCTAGCAACAGAACTTCACATCGTAATAGATTATCTTATATCTCTATTAAATCTCCTTTTACCTAATAAATATAGATGTATATGCAAACGTACCGTCTAATATTGTGAGTTTTTCTTCCTGTTTCCGTATATAAGGATATCCAGCAATTGCAAATACACTTGATGAAAGAACTACGTCCTGAATTTCATTGTATTCTTCAGCTTCCTGAAGTCGAATCAGTTGCTCTTTGATGTCATTATCTATGTCATTTAAGGAAGGACTCGGATCGTTGTCCAAAAATAACATTGTAAACAGAGTTTCTGAAAAAAAATGGGGTGCTGGTCCTCCATGCACTAAAGATAACGCAATTATTCGTCCAGCTTCAAAATAATGATTCTGCTCTACAGCTGCGGCATTAAGAGATATGTGTTTCTTGTCGATACCACAAAATAATGAACTGTTCTTGATCCAGTTCAAAACCAATCGAAACATCTCTCGGCAAGGTCCACCTTCATCAATCGCACCTTCACTAGTTCCTTCTGTGTCGCTAAACTTTACAGATATTTTATTAAACTCTGAGAAAGATTTTCGCCGCATTGCTCTAACGCAACATCCAAATATATCTTCCCGAAAAATATTGAATTGATTTATTTTATGTAAATTTATATTTTTTTTAATACTTTGAAGAATATCTGTAATTGACTGGGGTACTACATCTTCAGCGTTTTTAGTAACAACCGTGTCGCATAAATATTTGCTCCATGACTCCTCTGGCACACTGCTAGAATCCTAAAATTAAATATTCATTGAAAAATTATAAGGTGCTTTTATAAAGGCATTTGTTAGTCAAAGTGTATTATATGTATACATATTATTGTTTAGTCTTCCACGAGTTGTATTATTAAAAATATGATTCATTGTTTTCTTGAAAAAGAGAACAAAGTACCTAGTTCCCGAAACGTTGAAAAATTGTAAAATATACCTACACGAGAAGATCCAGGAATGAATCATATTTTTAATATGTATACATAGTATATACTTACAGATACATGTGAATTCATTAAAAAGAAGTTATCTACTGAGCATGAAGGAATTCCTTGGTTATTGTTATTTTCTAGAGAGCTTTCCTCAAGACTTACAACTATTGGAGAAGGAACTCTATCTAAGTATCCCCTGCTTGATACGTTTTCTATCATAAAATCGTCTGGAGACAGAAATTCTTGGTAAGGAACTCCTTCAACATTGGTCTCTTCCGATCCATTGTTAGCATTATTGCCTGATGGCAAAGAGTTTCCATCTTCTGGTATAACTAGGTCACCAGAATCTTGTTTCTTCTTTTTGGATTGTGAAATAGAAACAACTTTTGTGGCCAAATAAAATCTTAACTTCGTCAAAGCAGTAATTGAAAAGTATTCATCAATAGTTAAAGTTTCATCTAAATCGTTTAATTGAAAATCAACAAGTTTTACAATGAACTCGCTTAAAGGACCTTTTGACGACATTCCATTTGGAAAAAAGAGTTCTCGGGCTTTTTCTTCGACTTGTTTAACTGTACCTGATCTGTCAATATGAATTTGCCTAGCTCCACCACCCTGTAATTTTCTTATTTGTGTATATTTGTCTCCCTCAGTACAATACATCCACCCAACTTCAACCACCCTCGTTCTTTTTTTTGTAGTGCAAGGCTTGTTAGAGGTACTAACAGCAATACTTTTCTTGTTCTTCTCGTCAATTTTATGTTTCAGTCTTTCTATCAAACTTTGTTTTTTGGGAATAAGTTGTTTCTTACAGAAATCGATAACGGCTAATCTGTCTCCTAGTTTGGGTAGTAATTCGATAAGCTTTTCTTCTGTCATAATTAAAATGGCAGAGGGATCGATCTGTGAAATATAATTGCCAAACTATACTCCTTTTTGGAACGTTTTTAGTAAACTTACATTTTCATTGATAAAATGATTTACAATCTCTTCAGATATTCCTCTTGCTAACATTAATTTTGATAATTCTTCCATTGTTTTCTAAAATATATGTAAAGAAACGTAAGAAACATTTTTTATTTACTTTATACCACTTTAGTTTTCAGCAAACTTGAATAGATCAGTTTAACTTGAATATTAAAATACACAAATATATGTAGCCACATATGGTAATGGTGTTTTGTATATGAACTGACACACAACAAGACCATGTAATTCCGAAAATATGATGAACTTACTTAGGTATCTTCATCAAGATGCTTCATTAGGAAGTCACATGCTTTCAAAGTGAATATATAGAATGTAATACTTTAATTAGACAAAAATCCAATTTGGCACACGTTCTGAGTGTTCTAAAAGCATTAACCAATAGTAAATATAGTTCAATCGAAACATTTTAAGACGTTCGAGTACCAATCATGTACCTACCTTAAAGTGTGACTGAATTTTTTAACCTGTTGAAAAATTAACAAGTATCAAAAGGCGCGAATTCTCACAGAATTCTAATTTCAACCAACTTCTAACTCGAATTTGAGAATAGTTGTTTATGGAGAATCTAAAAGTGCAATAAAAAATAGGTGTTCCCGCATTTACGTTTTCAAAACTAACCCCAGCCCCCCCCCCCCCCCCCCCCGAGGGCGAGGGTGGTGTTTACGTACCATGACTCAATGAGATTCAAAAAATAAAGAAAACGTGTTTCTTCCTTTTTGTAATTGGATGTGTCGTTCTCGAGATATTCAAGGGTGTATATTTTGACTTTAATGGCGTCCCGACAGCGAACGGCTGATCCGATAAAAAAATTTACCAGGGATTTGGAATCAGTAAAGAATTTCCTATACCATGACACCAGTTCCAACTGTCTAAACTCTGTAACATCGACGAACGCACAGACATCCGGATGAATTTAGTAACCAACTTTTTGAAGTTGGTTGAAAAAAAACTATTTTATTTTCTCGAACATTTTATTTTAAAAGTTTTTGCTCTTGATATTTGTCCAAAAACTATGTCGTTTTCACGAAACCACAATGACTAAAGACACGTATTGTATCAAGTTATCAAGTTTTGATCGAACTCTATTTACCATCGATTAATGCAAATTGGGTTTTTCTATACTGAAGTGTGTATTACTGACATATTGATTTTTTTCGAAAATGGAAACTCCACTTTGAACACTCTTAAGGTGTAACCGTTGATTGCAATACATACTAATATTTCAATCAACGGTGTAACTTAGTTTAAAGATAAGTTAAGTTAAATCACCTTTATTTTAAGGTTCTCTCTATATACCCATGCTGTATGTTGGTTCTTCGTATGGATGTTGGAGCTACGATTGGGTTATTAAACAATTTTTAACCGAATAGGTAATAATTGATTTTTTGCCTATCTAAGTCACACTTTGTTTTTACCAATAATTGTGGTCATTTTCTCTTTGGATATCCACAATAAAAGTTGTGTTAACAATGTTTCATAAGTTACTTATCCATCTGAATGAATTTTTAACTAATTTTTTAGTAAATTTAATAATGTACGTACGTTTTCACTTTCCCGTTTTGTACCACATCACTTTTATTTAACACGTTATCTGTGAATGTGAAGTAAAACAAATTTGAACGTCAACACGGTGTATTATTGTCGCGATTAGGTAAGACTTCACTGCATTGCATGAATTTGCATTAAAACTGTAAGAGTTGACTAATCTTTATAGTGTGGGTATGAATATGATGAAAATGAAAACCGATGCAATCTCGACAGAAATTTGATACACGTACAGATTTTGTTTAATCCGCCTTTCCACAATATTTTGTTTGGTCTATAGTTCAAATTACATCAACTACCGCCAAAATGAGTATAGGTAGGGTTCCTGTTGTATTGAAGTTTGTTTATTAACATTATTCATCGTAACACGCAAAGAGGATAATGTGGATAATGTCAATATCAGAGACAATACTCAATATTATCAATGTTAGTAGGTAATAATAATGCCAACAATTATACCATAGACCATAGAGGAAACCATTTTATAACTACCCATAAATTGTTTACAGTTTACAGTAATCTATTCAAGATGTTTGAGCCATATAATATATATAACTAAACTCTTCCATTTTTATGTGTTGGAAGTTATTTTTGAAAAGATAAGTTTTTAAACCACCTGAAATATTAGGTACTTAACTTACCTTCTTCCTACAACCGAAACAAACAACTAAACTTTAATCGAACCAAGACAATTCGCAATTTGCTATTTACTCTTTATCTGAAAATGTACACTTTTTCTCTACATTTACACTTTTTCTCTACATTTACACTTTATCTGTAAATCTACACTTTATCTGTAAATTTACACTTTTTCTGTAAATTTACACTTTATCTGTAAATTTACACTTTTTCTGTAAATTTACACTTTATCTGTAAATTTACACTTTTTCTGTAAATTTACACTTTATCTGTAAATTTACACTTTATCTGTAAATTTACACTTTTTCTGTAAATTTACACTTTTTCTGTAAATTTACACTTTTTCTGTAAATTTACACTTTATCTGTAAATTTACACTTTATCTGTAAATTTACACTTTTTCTGTAAATTTACACTTGTTTCTGTAAATTTACAGATTTTCTGTAAATTATATAGAAAAAGTAATCGTTAAAAATTATGGCAGCTAGGCGCTTCCGTAATGAGGCGTTTAGGCAACTGCTTATGTTTGTGTGTGTGTCTGTGTCTGTTTTATTGTCAACCGACAGCAATACATTTTGATCGCCTGTTTTAATTAATTCATAAAGGGGGACGTAATAGTGGTCCGCTTATGTTTAAATCGACAAAATTACGACAATTAGTATAAATTACATGAATGCTTGAAAAATGTTGATTAATAGAAATTGAGGCGTTCACTATTATTCATTGTAGGTATGACAATTTCAAGTTAATGTGAATAGTTTATTTATTTAATAGGCACGTAGGAATGTTAATATTTTAGATCAAAGGTCGCATACGTGGTATTAATACAAATTATTTTCATGGACGCTTTGGATAATGTCTTCTTAGTGCTATTGATTTGGTACGTATTCCAGTAAATTAAAACGACATTCACTAATGCATAGTGAATAAGTAAGTAAGTAAGTAAGTAAGTAATTTATTTTTAGGTTTAACCACCTAATAAGTATATAAATTTTTACATGACAATATACATTTTTTTTTTAACACTTAATACTAACAAATATAAACAATGTATAATTTATGATAAAGATAACAAGTCATTTAGCTATTATTTCGTAGATAAGTTTTTATTTTTATTTTAAATATTCTTAACGAAGATGCATGTTAAAAGAAAAAATAAAGCAATTCTCAAAAAAGGGAATGTCTTCGCCATGGAATGGCTGTCGCCTAATATTTGCGAGAGCACGGGAACATACGCTTTACACTTATGAAATCGAAATGGTTTTTTGTATACTTGCTTATCGTATGATATCGACCTAGGAAACTTACCTATATTAATGTAGGTAGGTACATTTTTCTACGATTTGTGAGATTTGTCAGCAATTCCGTTCCAACATCCATAGGTATCACGCATGTAGGTGAAAAGTTGCAATTACATACTTACGTATCTATCTCTATAACCATATTAATTTAAACACGCCATATAAAAGGACCCAAAGCGCCATGGCTCATCGGCGTAGCCAGGTTTACTTAGAGGGGGGTGGGGGGGAGGGGCACTTAGTTGAAGATATTTTGACATTAAGCCACACAGAAAGAAGAACTAAGCAACATTAAATTAAAAGTATGACGGGTAAAATAAATGAGATTCTGAATGATCACTGTTTTTTCTCGCACTAAAGTAGATTTCTTCACAATATTTTTTTAATTCAGAACATTTTAGGAAGGTACATAAATTTTTTATAAGCGTAGACGTCGGTTTTTTCCTTTCAATTTTTGCAGGATGCAGTCATTGGAGATTTGACATGTTATATATCTATGGACTGGCATGAGTGCTAGACCAGTTAATCTATCTTGCCCAGTGCAGTTTCTACAACAATCTTTGATTCCCCGAAGAGAGGAGAACGATCTTTCTACAGTTGCTGTGCTTACAGGAAGCACTGCCAATATTTGTAGAAGCAGTCTAATGGTAGGAAAGCTCGTACTATCATCTAATTCTGCCAGGGCCGTGACAGGGCGATTCCGTACCGGTATTGTACGCCACTTTTCTTGCCAAAGCGACCAATTTGCCTTCAAGAGGTTAGTGTCAGTATTAGGTAAATCTGTAGAATAGAAACCCAGAGATGGTTCTAATGTTTCAAAACTGGCAGTACAACAATTAATTGGCAGCAAGCATACCAGACCTTGAATGTTTCTCTTGCCAGCCAGAAACCGTTCTGTGATTGAAGCTATCAGATCATCCAAAAACGAAATGAATACAGTTCTGCTCTGTAATAAGATTCACAGTCGGTCTTGATGTTAGCACGATGTTTTTGTTTTTTTAAAATCCTCGGTTGAACAACATCAACACCAAGTTGTTCTGCTATATTGACTGCCTACGAATATTACCACCTTCATTTTTGCGTTTAAAGAAATGTAAAATATCCGGCTGTTTTCTTTTCATTTTCAAAACAAAAGCAAACAATTAATAAACCAAAGCAAACACCAACTAACTATAAATAAACCTCGTTTTGTCTTAGACTGAAGTTATCGAGATACGAATTAGTCGACAGTTTTGTGAAGACTGATTTTTTTTGGTCGGAAACATTACAAACACGCTGTGCTTAGGACTCAATTTACTTTTTTAATTTCGGAGGCGGCCATGGCCCCCTGGCCCACCCCCTGGCTACGGCCCTGCCATGGCTTACTGTAAATATTAACTTATGTTATGAGAGCTAAGCGACGTTTTAAACCGAGTTTTAAACATACGAAAACACCTTCTCACAAGAAAGTGATTAGAATCTCATCCAGTAACATTAAAGCTATTGTTACGGTAACTTTCGACTTGTAACAAAATTTTAAAATGCAAAGTCCACGGTCGCTCAGTTATAAGGGCTCGTTGGGTGTGGGTTAAGTTATTAAGTACAATAAATTAGAATTAGGGAGTTTTGCAGTAATAATTTCGATATAAAAAGGAAAACGGACGCCACGTAGTTCTAAACGTACACGGAATTGAAGGTTAGAACTACGAAGATATCTTCAATATGATACTGAATAATAATGACTAGATAGCTGAAAGAGAAACGAGTAACAGAATGAACGAAAAAGATGGGCGTTCCCAAATTTCTAATTTCAGACAGCCAAACAAAAGAAAATAGATAACCGGATATCCGTTCAAGTAGGCAAAATTAATTTGTATGTAGGGTAGGTAACCAAGGTTATTATGCAACTATCCTTTGAGAATGTACCTCTATGCTGTTTCCGAATGGACCCATATGGGTTAAAAGGTGTGATAGAAAAAAGGGCAATAGCCAATTTTTTCCTTATGATCTTTGATTGGTCACAATATATCGTGTTGACCAACTCACGAGTGGGTTGATGTGGATCATAATGCGGGAAAGCATTTAAATGGACTTTATTGATGTCGGGGGATCTTCCAGATTGTTGAACATTTACGATCTTTGGAACGAGATGACCTTTGTCTTGCGGTACTTTTCTTCATTTTGGTTCTCAACCAAAAGGACATGTGGAAATTGTTCTTTCTTCTGCTTGACAATTCATTTTCTCTAATCATTAATTTACATAGAGTTTATTAACAAATCTGAAACAATAACAGAATACTCTGGCAGTGATGAATTCTAGACTATTTGTGCAGAAACAAAAAAAACGCTACGAACTCAATATTGAAACGAATGCAACATTATGTACGCAATGTTGTCGTCAGTCTCATATACCAGAACTTTCGGAGTACTTTCGGTACACTATGCTTTCTGGAGGTATTTATGTTAAATCTGTAGTGAATCTTCTCACAAGAATCAAAGATTGTTACATCGTTGAGTCACATTATGTCCCACGTGTGTTCAATAGTTTCAAATTTCTCTCAAAAATAAGGGCAGTATATTATAAAATCTTTACGTTAGTGGATGAGGCTTAAACCGATACTCGATGTTGGGTATTATAAGTTGCATAAATTATAAAACTGATGGGAAATGGTAAAGCAAGTGACAAACAGCAATACCCTTGAGCTCGTATGGGTTAAAGGGTATGCTGGAACAACGGGCAATGAAAAAGCCGATAAATTAGCCCGACTGGCCTCAAAACAACTGTTTTATCGTCCAGAGCCGGCTCTTCCACTTACAGTATCAACTGTAAATAACTTAATAATATTCAAGACACCCAAGCCCAGCATAAGGTTAGGTGGAACTTGATGTCAGACTGCCGTCACGCGTGAGAAGCCTTCAGAGGACCATCTCGTAGCCTGGCGCGTTTTTGCACAGGGCTATCCAGAAAGAACCTGCGGCTACTTGTGGCCATACTTTCTGGGCACTGTAAACTTAACAAGCACATGCACCGCATGGGTTTAGTGGAATCACCATCCTGTACACTAGTGTAGAGGGAGCTACACAGACGATGAGACGGCGCAAACCATACTTTGTGAGTGTCCCGTACTTGTCGAATTAAGACGATTCATATTGGGGGACATGGCTAAGAGCCGCTTCCCCGTCCAGCATCCTCAGGTTTATCTCGCGTGTGGGATGGCTTGAGTGATGTTGCGGAGTCGAACCATTCTAATCAAGGAGGCAGCACAAAGGGCCCGAATAGATGGTAACAATTAGAATTTTATTAGCAAATCCATGTGTCATTGTATTTATTTAAAGTATGTATAAATCACATGTTGCCTTATTAAAATCCATATAGTTTCACTTCTTCCGCAAAGTTACAAAACAACTGGACATAGGTACTTTTTATACTGTAAACACATTTACAAAAAAACACAAGTTGAGTTTTTACTATTTATTAGTTTCATAATATACCATTAATTTTGGCATGTTGATCAAACGATTTGATGCACCATTCGCAAGGAAAAACATTCACAACGTATAGCAGCACATTATTAGTAAAGTGTTTCGTTGTGCTAAAAAACCAATTAAGGTTGAAGTTAAGGTGATACGTTTTAGAAAAATTCAAGTAGATCACTTTATTTGCGAGTTATGATAGATACTAAAAGTAGAATAGGGGACTATTATGGAGATGAATGTAAATTGTTGTACTTAACTAAACAATAATATAAATCTAACATAGAAACTAATTTGTCGAGAAACAGTAACCAGAGAAATTCTAAGTGAAGTTTTCACTTCCGATTAAACTCAACTATCAAAGCAACCGATAAACAGCAGCTTCTAATTATGCAGTTGTATAGAAAGTAGTACCAAGTTCTCAATTGAGTAGAAACGATTTAAGTTTACCAAAGGGCGATCTTAGGTGAACTTTAATACGAGATTCGTGTATAATTTAGACCGAGATATTCTGATAAAGTCGAACTTGTGGAAAATAAAGCGTCAAAGATTAATTTAACGCGAAACACTTTGAAATGATTTTCAAAATTACTTTAGATATTATAAAGTTTTAATACGGAAACGAAAGTAAATTTTTGGTAAATTATTTTAACTCAAATAGGCACATTAAATGGTTTAAAAATTTTCCCTTGTTTGAGACTTTTATACACGTAAAACCGCTACAGCTTAATAAAAGGGATTGATGTTTGTTTATCTCGACGAGTTTACTTTTTAAACGGGGCGTTTGTTGTAAGAATAACTTATTTTTCGGGATTTGTTTTCATAAAGAGATTATTTTCTGTTCCATTTGCTGCTATCATTGAATAAGTTGCTTTCATTGATTGTTGTTATTTAGTTCCATTCACTATTTAAGTGTTCCCTATATAGTGGAGTTATTGGGAATAGACCGTGCAATTGTTAATTAATAATTTTTATTTTTCAATATTTCGCTGATCAATTTATCAGCTTCATCAGGAACTAAAAGATTAGATGGAACAATTACATTTTGAATTCATGAAAATAAATTATACTTACAATAAAGTTAATTAATTGATCAATATAATCAAGTATAAATTATACTTACAATACGTTAATTAATTGATCAATTAATTAAATTATTGCAAGTATAATTTATTTTCATGAATTCAAAATGTAATTGTTCCATCTATTCTTTTAGTTCCTGATGAAACTGATCAGCGAAATATTGAAAAATAGAAATTATTAATTAGGTAACAATTTTACGGTCTATTCCCAATAACCCCACTTTATAGGAATTAAAGGCCAAATACTCGCATCAACTTAGTGTTCCTATAGTTCGCCTCATTCTCAGTTTGAAGTACGAAAGCTTAGTTCGATGTAAGTTTTTACCACCGTGTTGCCATTCTCTTTAAATGACTTAAGTATGTAAATATTTCCGAAACCATCATAAATCATTCTGGGTCGAAGCATATTATCTCAGAAGGTCTAAAAATTTTATTGTACCAGATGTACAACTAAGGAAGTAGGCTAGCCATAACTCAGAAGCTATTTGAGGTTATTATTTTTAATTTCCTATTATTGCCGCCAGAGGGCGTTTCGCTGATTTATTGAAGGAACAAAACGGTCGACTTTTCTAAAAAAAATTCAAATGGTATCATACATTTTTTCACTGTTATTGGAAGGAAAATTAATAAGGGACTAATCTAAAAAAAACTAGGTCAATAGCTCTTATACTACCGAAGATATAGTGGTAATATAACAGGTAATTTGAGGTGACGGTTCACTTCTGCTGTAAGTGTAGATATTTGCAATGGAGCACATTACTAAACTAGATGTTCAGTAGAAAGTGTGGGGAAGTTTGCTTTATACATTCAATCGTTTAATCTTCACGTACAAAAGTCGTCCGTTTCGATTTAGTATGTTGTTTCTAGACACATTACACCCTTAATTGAGGTTCTATTTCACTTTTATTAAAATGTCGCAAAACTAATTTTTACAATATTATAGTTTGTGTGAGACTGCATTTGTTAGATGGAACAACATATCGATTTTATCTCAGGCATTAAAATAAATTGCTCCGTTTAAAATGAATTCAGAACGGGACATTGCATAAATTTAGGTTGAAAAAGGGAGAAACGTTGCACTTCATTAGAGTGAAAGTGATATTAATTACGAGGAACAATTTCTGTTGATAGCATCAACATTGAATGTGTTTCTAAAACTAAATAGGGCAACTCTATGTTTTTGGGAGCAAAACGGAAGGTGTTAACCCTCCTTGGGTTCATTAAGAGTAAAGCTTTCCGAAGTGGAACGCCGAATTGTCATATATAACACGTAAGCCTAACTAAATTTTGTCATACTTGCCAAACCATGGATTCCGGTGAAATATCGACGTTTTGAAAACGAGACACTTGTGCTCCATATTTTGCTGAAAATAATATTTCCGCAAAAGTGATAAGTAGATTTCAGCAAAGCATTAAAATGTATGAAGTTTCATTTATTGCGTTATTGCTTACATAGTAACACTTTAAAAATAGTCAGAATTAAGGACATTCCAAGAGCAAAAATAAATTTTGTTTAGGAAACCGAGTAAACATTCCGGGCACACTTACATTACGATCTAATATTAAAACATGCTGAGTGTTATGCAGCTGTAGTAGGAACAGTTTGGAAACATTCGAGCGAGACGTTTTTTATAGCAGAAGCATAACTTTAGACTTTATTAAATATAATCAAAATTACAGAACTCTCCTACAACTTATAATGAATTAGCTTCATGAATATAAAGTGTGGTAAAACTAGATACAGTTTTGAAACTTTTCTTTATATAAAGTTGCAAAAAATTGCAAACGAAAAGTTTATTCGTTTATTTAATCAATAAAAACGTTTGATAAAGTGTAAACGACGCCCAAAACCATAAACTTTAGTACAGTATTTAATTTTATTCATTGTTTATACTTCAGCGCCAAAGTTATTATTATAATAAATATAAAGTGTAAATAAAACCTATTTTTTTATAATAATTCACGGGATGATTTGTATAACTTGTCTAGCACTGAAATCTAGAATCTTTTATTTTTCGGCCAGCACATAAATAAAAGCATTAAATAATAGTGTAAGTGATCTTTAAAGTTTATCATTACCATTTGGTTCTATCACAAATATGATTATGACCAAAAGTACTCTAATTTATAGTGCTTTTTTATTTATAGAACTGGCCTCTGAGGTTTTAAAGCTCAAAATAATCATACATTTTTGTATATTGCTGCTCTATATGTGTCAATAGACACTCTCGTTCCATTCGTGGCTGAAGCGCAAACTTCAAGATGCTTTCGACCACAAAAATTGGAACAGCCAGTGGAAGAAAAGGCAGATTTTTTGAACAACGTTCTATGTTGTACAATTTTCTAAAAATGGGGTCTTTTGCTAAATTATCCAGCGATCGTCAGGACATTTACACGTAACCAAGATTATCTATAGCAGTTATAAATCTATAACGAAAACTTTGCGAACAATTACATGTGACGGAAGCATTTGGACTAAGTATTTAATGTTTCCACTAGTTTTCACTTTCGTTTTTGTACTATATTTATGCGGAAAATCTTGTTAACGTTAGAACCCGCCAATAGAAGCCCATGAGACAAGTTGGCAAAGATCTGCGGATATTATACAAGCGGTCAGTGACACAATTAAAGATATGCGACAGGGGTCAACATACAGAGAAATTATGTAGTTAAGTCAGGATGGGAATTTTAAAATTCACAAGGAAGACGAAGACGCTGCTGCCAGCAGCACAGAGGTTCCGCCGAAAAGGAGAATAATTCTTAATCGGAATCTTCAAGAGTATGTTGTTATGGGAAGAACAGGAGTACAAGAAGAATCTAAAGAAGATTTGCTTCAATCTGCATGTTACGAAATAATAGATATTATTTTAACCGATTTAGTGATCACAATGATTTAATAAAAGTACTAGCTGACGCGGAAGATCTTTCCTATGATGGTATCCAGAATTTAAATAAATCTCTAAATATTTTACTGCCGTCAAAGGAGGAACTTAGTGTCGCTAAAACCTATTTAAAAAAACTTGTCAACGCTAAAACGTATTCGATGAAATTTATAATCAGCGGTCGGCATTTAATGATACGTACAAATTGTTGGCCACGGTTCGTACATTCGGCTGTAGTACAGCTCTCTGCGATTCAACTTTTTTTTGTCCTGATGAGGATAAAGAAACTTGGAAGACTAGCAATAATACATCAAAGGTTGTCCAATTTGTCATTTCCAGCCTTTAAAAAAGAAAGAATACAGAAAAGGGCAGAGGATATACTCCGTAATAATTTGAATAAAAATTTCGTTTAATGCTTTTCTCTTAAACTTAGAAAACTTGTTGAATTGAAGTAATTCTATTTAATTCTAAGTATTTAATTGAATATGTGTTAGTGCGATTGCGAAGGGAAATTTCTTACGAACGGGCGCACGTACACTAAATAGAACGGTTATCTATCCGTAAATATTGCAATTTAAAATTTTGAGAAACTGCCTCCTTCAATACTGGAACTTTTCATACAATACCGTTTCATGGACATTGTGTTGACACAGGGTACGTGAGGGTTAAATACTGTTCACGTTTCAATCACCCCAATTAAACAGAAATGAAACCAAAGTCAACAGTTGAAAATTAAAACAGTTTAATTAAAAATCATTTAACGTTGTAATTTTTACTACTAACCTCTTTAAAAGTCTTCCATCACAGTAGTAGAAACAAAACAATTTCATTGAAAGTCGTTCTAGTTTCCTAGGAGTGCAGTGTAATCTAATTCCACCATTTAAAATAGATAAAGGGAATGAATGCTATAAAGTATTTTAGGACTTCTCTAGGTGCTAGGAACACTTACATCTAATGTTATTGTTTTTTTTCTGTGGTTGAGCGCTTATTTAAAGTTTAACAGCCTTTTATTGACTTAGGTAATAAAAGGAAGACAGTGTTTCTACAAGATTTAAAATTACATAAATATTAACTTGTTTCGAAAAAGTTTATGGAGCTACAAATAAATTGTTTTATTAACTTGTAAATGGTTTTAATATACTTACACCGCGGTAATATTAATTTACTGTTATGCATCAATTGTAATTGTAATGATTTATACAAAACTAATAGATAAGTTTAGGAATACGATTTTGAGAAATTTGCATTTGTATACATACTACAGGGTGGGGCAAACCTCTGTCGTTGTTCTATAACTCTTATTGTATTTGTATATTACTTACAGATTTAATTGAAAGGTGGTTAAAAGGAAATATTTTAAAATTATTTTCATATACAGGGTGATTCAATATTCACTCCCACTCGGATATGTACCTATTCTACAACTAAAAATAAGAAAAATAAAGAATGGTAAAATCCCGAAAGCCTAACCGTTTCCGGTAAAATTGAAATAAAGAATAAAACAATTCAAAATTTTAAATCAAATTGCAATGCATTTACTTGTCGTTATTTTGTTTGTTTATTTGACTTAATATCATTTATAAAGTATTGAAAGCTGGAAAAGCTTTTAAATTAATAATGGAAAGGTAGGTATACTGACAGAGAATACGTCGATATCATAAAAGGTTTCGGCGCTTGTAATGATAACGCCCGTGCTGTCGAACGTTTATACAGAGAGCGATTTCCGAAGAAAACGGGTTGGGCTTTCGGGATTTTACTATTCTTTATTTTTATCTTATTTATAGTTGTAGAATACATATCTGAGGGCTGGGGAGTGAATATTGAATCACCGTTTTCTGAAAAGGGCGTTATCATTACAAGCGCCTAAAACTTTTATTATATCGACGTATTCTCTGTTAGTCTACCTTTCCATTATTAATTTAAAAGCTTTTCCAGCTTTCAATACTTTATAAATGATATTAAGTCAAATAAACGTCAAAGTAAAACAAAATAACGACAAGTAAATGTGTAAATGCATTGCAATTTGATTTAAAATTTTGAATTGTTTTATTCTTTATTTCAATTTTCACAGAAAACGGTTAGGCTTTCGGGATTTTACTATTCTTTATTTTTATCTTATTTTTAGTTGTAGAGTACATATCCGAGGGCTGGGGAGTGAATATTGAATCACCCTGTATACAGGGTGGTCCAACACTAAGGTAAACAAACGGCTTACTTTTTTCAAATGAAATGACCTAACTTTTTTTACATTTTAAGAACCTCTGTAGTCACTGTTATATTGCCCTTAAATATTTTTTTTACTCCTCCACTCGTTCCGGAGAAAAACTATTTTTTTGGGCAAATATGGAAAAATCATACCCCCTCTTTAAGAATTCGCCACCGTCTCAGATTTAATGCTAGAATTTTGAAATTTATAATGCTAAAGGACACAACTTTTTTTTACTAAGTTTTCAATGTTTATATTTTATAGGGTGGTCAAAAAATAATTTTAAACTCTCAATTTTTCCAACGAATATTTTTCGCTTTTTTCAAATGGAATACCCTGTATATTTGTTCACCAATGGACTTCCTCTTCAACTTTTGTGTTAACTTCGCTATATCTATCTTTCGTCGTTTACTGGTAAATTAAAAGAAAAACATTGTTTAATTACTTCTAATACTAATACATAGTTTTTATCAAAAGTCAACATTCAATCAGGCCCCTGGCTCTTAATAATTTGTCAAAACAGTTATTGTTTGACGTTGTCAATTTCAGATTTATCTGTAGCTGAAGGTATTCTTATTCGCAATGAATTTCAATATAAATGAATTAGTTTCGGTTTTTGTTTTGGGGGAAGCTGACAGAAATGGTTTATTGGCAAAAAGACTTTGTAAGCAACGATATCCCGAGAGCCGTACCTCGAAGCAAAAAAGTTTTGAAAAAGCACTTGCGAGATTTATTGAAACTGTAAATGTTTATAAACCCAAGTAATAGGCAAACGTGCTACTGGCACAATTTCCACTATTATGCCACTGATAATCCGAATAGCATTAGAGAAACACACAGCCAAGACAGATGGGGTATAAATATCTGGGGAAGCATAATTGGAAATCACGTGATTGGACCGTATTTTTTTAAGGTAATTTAAACGATCTCATGTGTTTAGATTTTCTGTCAAATCATCTTTCTGTTTTGCTCGAAAACATTTCCCATAATGTGAGGCAAATCATGTGGGCATGATCAACGTTTTATCTACAGAGAGAAAATCGGAGCAGTGTTCCGTGCACACTTTTTTGCGATATGGACCTTGTCGGCATAGTGCAGCCTTAAAAAAGACCCGTACAGATGTCAAGTTGTTTCATGAGTCTCTGTGGCCTTGTCGTTGTTTGCAGTAAAGTATGAGAGTATTGTTGCATTTTGGAAGAACTGGAACTCTTGTGGTCGTTGAACTACACACACTGAAAACACAAAAAACTACAATACAAATTTATTAAATCGAACGCGTTTCAACATCGAAACAACAGGAACTCTTTCGTATTCATATTAATATAAGTGGTGTAAGTCAAAAGTTATGCTTCAATTTAAAAGTATTAAAAACAATATTCGAAGAAAATGCTGTTTAATAATGTAGAAGAGTTTAGTGCATGCCTTCAAGCTACAGATCAGAAACGAAAAGAACATACTAAAGAGCGCGCTGAGCACGTTCGGTAGACGTTTTCCGGTCAGAAATTATTCACCAACGTTATAATGTTGAGCAAACTATTCGACGAGAAAGGAAATGTAAATTTAATTGGCATTTGGTATGTTCAAGCGTTACATAAGGCATCGAACCCATTGTTTAAAAGACAAACACGATTGAAACAAAATATTTGTAACCATATATCAATTATCTTAAGATAATTAATTGAAATATATCTGCGAGACAAATTTGAGAATGACTGACACATCAAGTTGATATCTGATATCATACGTTGTTCAACTTGTGGTTTGGTTGAAAGTAAGTCCATTTTAATATTAAATATCAAGTTCAGAAATTTTTATGTGTGAAACTGTAATATATTAACAGTGACATATTACGTTAATGCATCATTGAAAAAAGAATGGATCGGCCGTTATTCATTTCAATCTCTTATAAACTTACAAAAGGTTTCCTTTACGACGTTGAAACTGTGACGTAATATCGTATCTACATACAAATCTAACTGCACAAAATAGTAAGAAAGCCAATTATTTTGACTTAAATTAACATTAGATAGTCCCTACGAAATAAAATACATTCGCCGTTACAAAAAAAGAAACTCAACTAATTTATAACATTATTGGAAGACTGCCATTTCTCAACAATGAACTCTTTTTATTTGGCACGAAATGAGGGAATCAGATTAACTCCATATGATAGATTATCAAAAATTTTTTGTTCTTGACAACAGGCTAATTTCGTACAAATTTCAGAAACGTATTTTAAAAGTATGGTCAGTGATACATTATACCTACTATGTTTTTAATTTTTATTTTTAACTTTGATTAGGGTTGCTTAAGTATATCATCACAGAAATACAGAACGTAATTAAAAAGGCAGATTGTTAATATTGTCAATGTTAACAAAATTGTATTATGGAATAAAATATAAATCTCATAGAGAAGAGGCTTAAGCACTATGCTCTACACGTTTTCTTATTCAGGATTTGGCCGTTCTTTACTAGTTAGAGTAATTATGGAAAAGTTAGGCTAGTGTTGGAAATGTTATAAATATGTACCCTACGGTGTGTACATATAGAGTTAAATAGTGGAAAAACCGAGACATCATTATTTGTTTGGTCATCTTAACTAACCGTACCGACACAAAAAAATAGTTCCAATCTCGGTGTCACAAATAGGATGTTTATACAGAGTGGGCTTTTTAAAACCATATCTACCGAAAGAAATGGGAAAATGGTGCTACTTTGGGAAATGGGATTTATTAATGTTCCCTAACAATCCTGTTCGCCTTTTATCGCGCCACTGCGCATGCTTTACTGCACCGCTGCCCCGCCTCCTATCAATCAATTAACCAGTGACATATCGGTCGTGTCGTACTGTATTGGTCAGAATCCATGAGCTGTTTGGAATGGAGAGAACTGTTTGTCGCAACAGTGAGATCCCTTGGCCAGCACGATCACCAGATTTATCACCTTGTGACTTCTATTCTTGGGGAGCTCTTAGAGCTATTACAACAATCCTCACACGCTTCAGGAACTCAAGGTGAACATTACCAAGGAGATCACTGCCATTCCCGCGTCTGAACAAGTGACGGAGAACATATTGAAACGGGTTCAGAGATGTCTAGATGTCAATGGAACTCACTTTCCACATTTTTTGTTTTAATGTAAGAATATGCAAGTGTATAATTTCATTAAATTTTGGTGATGGACATTAAAAATGAAAACAAAGGTGAATATTTTGAACATTTGTTTTAAATAAATTCAACCCCGTATTAAGATATTATCTTTTTTTATATACATTCAGAGGGCATTTTTAATAATTTACATGCTTTATAACTGTCATAACTCATAAGTCATAAGTATGGCTTTTGATCTAATATTTTTAGGGGATCTCCATATTCTGAAATGTCAAGATACAGTTGGACACCGTTTCCACTACTTAGTGGAAGTCCACAAAGAGTGAATGTGGTAAGCAACTCATTTAATAAATATATAAATAAAAATTTAAAAACGATGAAGATTTATTAGAACCTGCGCAATCTTGTTGATAAAAATATATATAAAAAAAAAAGCTTTCGTAACACATTTTCATTATAATATTTACTTTAAATTTCCTATTGTATTATATTAATATAGAATGAATTTTCTTCAAATTTACTTTGTGGAACACCCTAAGTAATCGTAATAATAAAAACGAATTAATCTTTTAATTATACTCGTTTTTATTATCCAAATTATTATATTTATCGCAAACTTACGTTATAGTTTCAATAAAGTTTGTTTAATTGGTACCTACTTATATGAGTGAATACACACGTGTATCGGTATACCATAGGGAAAGTAATGTAATCGAAAAAAATCGAAATCGAGATTTTGATTAATCTCAACGTTTTGGGTCTTCCTGAGTCCAAAACCACCATCTTTGAAAAATGTTATGGCTGTGGAGCCTAAACTACTAATCTGATTTTGATGAAATTTAAAATTCGGCCCAAGGGGGCGTTATTTTGAGAGCAAACATTCAAACTTGAACCCAAACTAACTTCCCTTGGTGAAACGTTAGTAGACATGGTTACAAGTAAAACGCCGTTTTTCGTTTGTTACTAAATTCAAAATGACGCCAATATAACAAATTCTCCCAGTGTTTACTTTTTAGGGTCTAGCAACTAGCTCAAGAACCGTTTACTTTAATTAAAATTTGAAAATTCAAAATTGTAGCCAAAGGATGGCCAGAACTTTTACTTATAATTGATAAAGAACAAAAATTTAACGTGGCCAATTTATTGGTGCCCAAAATTGGTCAAAAATTAAAAATCAATTTTCTCAAAATCTGCTTCAAGCATTTTTTTATTTTTAAAATGTTATACATATAGTTCATGAAAAACTATTGGCACTACATTTATTTCTTTATTTCTCATAGGGGAAGGGGAGTATTATAAGTATACCAATTTACTTCCGGTCTATCCGGAAATTAACAAAATATTATAAATATTTATGATATACCCTGTATATTATTTCAGGAGAAAATCAGAAATCGTTTTCTGATTACAACTATACTACACACTATATATTTCTTTTTTCTTTTTTTGAGTTATTACGCAAGAAAATTAAAAACACGGGAAAGTTGTGTGCCAGTTTACTGGTCATTTAATTGAATATTATTGACGAGGACGAGGACGAGGACGAGGTAAACGTAATAAAAATATGTATTACAGTTGCTTGGAAACTGAAGTCAACTGAAGCCACTGAAAAGCTATCATAGTATTAAATTCTCTTTGTTTAAATTTGAAGTTTTGGATTAGTAGAGAATTTATGTCAAAGTTGTATTTTTCGTTTCCGTCGGCAATATATCTTCATTTGTGCAAAAATGTTACAGTAGATTTAATAAAGTTGTCATAAAAAGTCATTCATAGTTTGTGAACACAGATACTACATAATGTTTAGTTTTAAACCACATATTATTTTTGTACGATTTGCAATTTTAAAATTACACTCTAATGTGCGGTATTTATTACATTTTGTAGGTGTGATTTGTCATACTTAATTGACCCGATATTATTTCACAAGTCAATGAATATTTAATTCGACAAGACCGGTAATAAAAATACAGTCATCAAATGACAATCAGCTGACAACCGTAAATCTGTTTCTTTTTTGGCAGAAGTCGTTAACGTGGGTTTTGGCAGCTATCAAAAACATATGTTTCTATAAATTTCAAATGCCAATTATTACTACAAATCATTAAAAAACGCAACTGCTTCGAACATTTGCACTTAATAATACATATAATTGTGACCCCTTACAGCGTCTTTTTAACACTTACAACGGTTTATAATTCAAGAAAATCGGTACAAAAAACCTTCATTACGAAATAAAAATGATTAAATAATTGTATTACTTACATAATTTATGAAAAAGCTCGCCATATTTCATCGATAAGTTGTACTTGTACCTAAAATTTACGTTTAATTTACGTTTACACGGGTGTGACATTTCACAAAGCCTTATTTAATTTTTATTAACTTTAGAATTTACAATGAGAAAATTGATTTTCACTAAATTAGAAATACGTTTTTTGTATACATCTCATTATCATTTTCTTCGTTCAATTCTGAAATTTGCCCGTGAGGATTTCTCTATGAAGAGTTTAGATTTAATAAGCATTTTCTTGCTACTCTTGAACGTAACAGAAAATGATACGCATAAGTAGGCAAAACAAGTAATTTGTGGTTCATAGTCGCCCCTTTCCATCCACAAGGCTGGGTGGAACTCAGTTTACTCAGTAGCATAGGTAACAACAAAATTTGGGCCCCCACGCAAGATCGTGAAATATAATGTCACTAACTTTCTACCTAGGAAAAATATTTTTTATAAGTTATTAGTAATACCTAATTACAGAGAACCGTCATTGATTAAAAAAATAATCGAAAGATAAGTACGTACATAAAATCTGAATAGCAGAGACAAGGTTGTCTGTGGCTCTACAAAAGATGGGAAAATGTTGAAATAATTTTGAGACGGCATTTATTTTATTTATAGTTGTCGGCAGTGTTCTTTTTGTAAAAAAAAGGTGGTGGAAGGCTAAACAAATTTTTTTTTGCAATTTTATATTATTTATAATATGTAATGTAATTTTATGTATCTTATAATATAATCCGAGGGTGTGCGGAATGTGCCCGGTATTCGGACGATTTCTGCATTATGCTGCGTCCAATGGCGTTTCTAGCCAACTGGCTTAGGGGAGGTAATTTAAAAAAAGTATCGGTTCCTTCCACGACTCTCTACTCCCACGCATCCCGTAAGCTGGCGTGGGTGTACCTATGCCACTGGTGGAACTTTATGTTGTCGTCATAAGAGAAAGACTTTTAAAGAACCTTCCAGAAAGAACTCGCGCTTGCTTGTCGGCATATTTTCTAGGCATTGTATAGTAAGCAAGCATTGTGTGGGATTAGATGAAGAATCATCATGTAAACTATAGGTAGAGGATACCTACACAGACGGACACGACAGCGCACCACATACCTTGTGAGTATCTTGCACCTGTCCATGTTGGAAGATCTACGTTGGGGGAATCCTAGTCGAGCATGGCTACGATGACAGCGGTCCCCTTCAGCATATTCCAAGTGTCGAATGGGTTGACTGGCGTTGCATAGTCGGACGAGTCTAATCACTGAGGTGGCACAAAGGGCCTAGATATGAAGCCTACGTGCATATGGACTCCATCCCTCTATCTAAATACAGAATCTAAAAGACATTATGGGAATAATTATTTTGGTGTTTTCAATAACTTCTTTATCAAATGGGGAGGACACTCAGAAAACAATTTGTCCTTGAATTCTTCCAACTTGTCTAACATCTACTTCCTTTTCAATCGAGACTAAAACTTCCGTATCAACTGGCCGATCTTCTTCTTCCAGAAATCTTACGCCTTCAGTGAGTGGCGTGTTTTGAATTATTGGGGGTGTAAGTTCATTTCTTGTAGCCATAATAATCGTCTGTTCAGCTTTCCACCGATTCATTTGTTGTAGGTCATACTTTTCTTCTGGTATAACATTGTGGTGCCTTTTGTCCATCTGCGGCAGCGGCAAACAGCACACTGATGTCCTGGACCAGATGCAATTCTAGTAGAGGCATAGCCTTTTTCACCTACGACCTTCGTCTTTGAAGGGTCACTACAAAAACTTGTCTCATCCATATTCCAAATATTAGATGGTTTGTCTTGGAGGTTCAGTTCTTGAATTGTATTTTCCAACAACTCAAAATATGGATATGGATATGTTAAAAAGGGATACGTGTTTTTCTTTCTGGCATATTCCAACGCTTCTGGTTGTTTAATTGACAAATTATGCCTTTTTTTAAATTTTAAAAACCAATCCTCACCAGGTACATTGTTTTTGAATGAAGTCTTGAGCTGCTTCTGCGTAACATATTTCCCCACAACTTCTAGAGATTTCTTTACGGCTGAGTCCAAACCCCCATTTTTCGAGGCGTTTTAGTTCATTTATTCATTAAGTTCATCTTTGGGTGGTAAAGCCGTAGGTCTTCCCATGGTCCTGATCGTAGAACTTGAATTTTTTATGGTAGCTTTTAATCCATTATCATGGAAAAATGTAAAGGAAAAAGGCAAACATAACATTTATGAAACTAATTTCAAAATAAAATATGTGGGGCTTTAAGAACTTTATAGGTAACAAACCATTTGTTACGAGGTTATATTCTGTGACACGGTTTAAGTTTTTATTTGTTAAGACAATTAGAAAATCAAAATTCCGAACCTTTATTTCGGCAACTTTCTGACAACGTCTGCTCTAAATTAACACAAACGGAGCTCTTCTGGCATTGCATCATGGGGCCGAGGTGTAGGAGAAAGCTTATAAAGCGGTAATGATTTTTTTATATATCTATCTAGAAATATCTAGAAAACGAATTATTGTGAAGTACACGGAGATGCTTTTCCAAATTAAACAATCTTTTTCTACGCTGCTCGAAGTTACCTTGAACGTATTACTTCGTTAAAAATATTTTTCAGAATTAAGAAATGTCTCAACAAAACGAAGGAGACCGATTAAACTTCGTTTACACTGATTAAAATTGCTTTATTGCAATTGATTCCAATAAAATTTTGTTTTTATATAGCACATTCACGTTTATACCTCCTCTTAAACCTAGTTTATCCTATGAAACGATTACGTGGGCTCCCATTACATGTTATAATAAATTCGCACCAAAATCCGGTTTAATTGAATTTTTAAAACATAAATAAAAAATAAATTATTTATAGTTTTGTAAAATTAAATTGAAGAGGAATTTCCTCATTCTGTATTCTGAATGTTGTATCACACGATATTCTAACAAAACTCATCAAATTTGAAGCGTGTTGACAATGTGGATTATATGAAACCTGTGTAGGGCTTATAATCTCATCTTAAGGATACGGAAATTCTCTCAGAACTTTGATCATCTTGTGAATTATGATGATACAACATCGTGTGGAATACAAATCTACCCCATACTAGCAAACTTCCAAATTTGTATTTTGTAAATCTTGTCATTTGGTTATTATATTAGATGCTTTGAGAATTTTATGTAGGTACAACATAATCCCACAGTTTTTTTATTTTGTGTAACTTTGAGTTTACAACGAATAATATCGCTTGAATAATAATTGCATCTTATGACAGTTTGTAAGTTTTACATTTTTAGATTTCCGATTCTTTTTATAAGTGAAGTACGAGTTGTGCATTCGTGTGTTTGCTAATTACATGTAATCACAAAGTAGGAAGGTATCGGGTTTGGCGGTAGACTTTTACATGAAATCATAGACGAACGTAAAATGTCGGGGAAATGTAATACGAATATGTACTTTTATTCTAAACCCATTTAGTAATTACAGTGGCACATACAGGGCGGTTACTACCATTTCAATATTAAATAACCATTGCAACACTAAGTACGTCGTATGTAGGTAATTTTTAAGATATACAAGTAAATTATCGAATTTCTAATTTTCAATAGCTTCTTTGGTTCTCCATAACTTCCCTTATTTGTCATAATATTCTTCGTAATATTTGTATTTTGATGGTGGAATAAGCCAAACATTTCAGAGTTTGCTTGCTTTTAATACAAAATATAATAAACTGAACTAACAAGTTAACCCAATAGAATCTTTATTTATAATTAATAGCTCAACATACTCGTATTTATTATACACCGCAATGCTGAACCGGAGAAGTTACTCCAAATTGTTCGCTCCTGTGAGTGTAAAACGTTCGTTTATCGCTCATATTTTCATTTTCTATTGTCACTGGAATACGCTTTACGGAAGACGTTAGGATAAAAGCCTCCGACTATTTCTGAACTATACCCTCTCTTTAACCTTTTGAAAATAAACTTTATGTCTGAAAAAGATGTGAAGTAGGCATAATAAATATTTAGATTAGAGACCTCCAACTCTTACAAAATTTGTAGCTCTTTCACAGTGTTATTCAAAGTCTATTAAACTATTTAATCCATAGCCCCCCCCCCCCAATATTATTATGTCATTGTAATGTTAATTTGAATTTTCATTAAGAAGTGCACGTGCACGAGCGAAAATGAACAATAAAAATTATTCTAGGTATTTTGTTTTTATTTCGCCACATTCCACTTGAATATCACGATACCAACGATGCTGCAGTGACGTTATAATAACTAGTTCATGAAAATATTACTAAAATTTCTTTCCGCCTTTAACAATGACCGTTGACAGTCCGGCCTTTCGTATGGTAGGTAGTTCGCATCGCCCCTCAGACGTCGGAAATGACTTGAATTTCTTTGGAAGGGGACTACTACGATGTTTCCACTATTGAAAGTAACAGACAGTAACAAAATGACGCAAAAAGTCGAAAGGTTTTTTGTTAAAAAGTGTCAAAAAAACGAAGATGTAGTCACACTACACCTTCGTGGCCTTTAACATTTTTTGGCCAGAATTCAATAACAACAGTACCCACCTTGTTGACACCTTGGGCACGCATATACAGGGTTTTTCAACTAAGAGTAGCCACCCTTTATAACTTCTAAAAAAAACAAAATTTGAAAAGTCGGCGATACCCGTCTATAATAATATCGAGGGGGACACTTTTTGATATAAGCTTGAGAATTCATATCTTAACCCCCTGGGTCCCACAAACATACCCTCAATTTTTTTAAATGGCAACATGGGTCATGTTAAAGGTCATTTTATATCTTGCATTACTGCGTTTAAAATTTTAAAATCGTTCAAATTGGTTTGTGAGATATTTTAATTTAAAGTTTTAGAGAACTGATATAATTTGTCGTTATAATAATATAATATAAAAATATTACTGACTTTTTAATTTATTTTAAGTTTTATTTTCATGTAAATAAAAAAAAGTTTAATACAATGAATTTCGTATCAAATTACCTTTCCTATAAAATTAAATAAAAAAATAAAGAACAAACATTATTTGAAGCAAATTATATCAGTTCTCTAAAAGTTTAAATTAAAATATCTCACAAACCAATTGAACGATTTTAAAATTTTAAACGCAGTAATGCAAGATGCAATGACCTTTCAAATGAAATGACGTATCACATGACCCATGTTGACATTTAAAAAAATTAAGGGTATGTTTGTGGGAACCAGGGGGTTAAGGTATGAAATCTCAAGGTTATGTCAAAAAGTGTCCCCCTCGATATTATTATAGACGGGTATCGCCGATTTTTCAAATTTTGATTTTTTTAGAAGTTATAAAGGGTGGCTACTCTTAGTTGAAAAAGCCTGCATAATTCAACTATTGTGTTGTATTGTTGAAATGTTTACGATCCTAGCTATATCCTCAATATTCGATCTTCGGCCGCTCAAAATAGTATCATGGATCTCTGGAGTTGTTACCATTTTTATGGTCTAGGACGTTCATCATCTTTGAAACTCATGCGACCAACTTTAAAAGGTTCAATCTAGGTTTCTCACTGTCGTGTCGAATTTTATGAATCACAGCCAAAATTTCAGCTGTGTTTATGTTTTAAAAAAAAACAAATATACAAATCCATTTTACAATTTTCCATTTGTGGGTTTATTTTAACTGAAAATTAATGGAGTTTTTTCTTCTTTTTACCTCCAGTAATTTTTTAGCATCTGTAAATTGTAACATGACAATAATAGTGTTAATTTTTCTATTTTAATTTAAATCGTCTATGTCATATGAATACAATTAGACATAGAAACAACAAGTGTATATAAAGAGTTACTATATGAGCAAGTAAAATGATAAAGGAAGACTCACTACTATAAATGTAACCAACGTTAAACCAAAATTTATTGAACAATGCAAAAAACGAATAGGTTTTTTTTGGCTTACACCCCGTTACGATCTACAACATCCTCCCTCGTGCTTGAGTCCCCGATGGAAAAAAATATGACTATATTGTACTGTTGAATGAAAACGATTGTACCAAGTGCCCATCTCCAGTAGTTATCCGTGTCAAAAATTCATCTTTTGCTTATATCATTTTTGATCCTTTCCAAGCATCAACACGTTGTTTAATTCCGTTAAGGATATTCGGACCACTTTGTTTCACTAAGGCGTCTTCAGGTGTTCTTGGCTTGGCCGTAACGGGGGGCATACAATCATCACTAGAAAACTGCAATCAGTGATTACTTCGTAAAAATTTAGAGCCTTGTGCGCTTTGCAATGTTCGTGTAATACCGAACCTTCAGATGATGATTGTTTGCTAGTGTGAGATCTAATGTTTCTATGTGACAAATTGCCTTTTTTCTAACTAGTCTCGTCAAAAAACTGTCTGAGCACCAAACTCTCTCCAGGTAAAACTATCTCGGGCATGCCAAAACGATCGCGCCAAGATCACCGTGTAAAGGTATCCGAAACCATACTAACGCATGTTAATAAACGTCAATGATTTTACGTTCGTCGATAATAGTAACAATAACAAGTAACTCTTAAATTAAACGTTTACAGAAAATGAATTATATTCGGTTCCTGATGCATATTTCGTATCGCCTAACAAGCAAATTTTGAGTATCGCGAAATTGCTAATGACATCCAATAGCTGTAACTATAGCGTACTGAAATTCGATGGGCGACCTGGATATGGTACTAGACCTTTACATCTAATTCATTGCTGAAGGGATTCGTTGTTTATCCAAGTCGTTATTGAATCTGTTGTATGATTTGGAGCTTGATAAAACCAGATATTTTTCCATTTATTTTGATAACTGCTTTATACGCTCACCAGACCTATTAAATTACTATATTATACACCTATTCGTGTAGTGACAGCTTTACACTTCTAGTGTGTGACTGATAAGAAAGTGTACAAGATAATTAAACCTGTTAGAAATATTCGACCATTAATGTTTCTTGGAATTGAAATATAACTTGAATTTGGAAAAATGGTGCAGAATTCTTTCCTTCCTGTATAACCATGGTCAATAAAGTTATTAATATTAAATAGTGCAAAACCGCCGCAGATTGACGTCTGTTTACCACTACATCGTGTATCTCTGACATATCTGGTGCATCAAATCTGCATAAACTTTAATATAGTAACAGGGTTATCCTTTCCGATTTTATAGTATCCGTTTTCTTCATCCATTGCAATTACGGATAATGTCGACATTCCTACTTTCTTTTGTCCAACATGGTACTAACATGTCATAATCTTCAAAACCTTTAAGTCCTTTTATTACTATTTCTATTTGGTAGAAATTGTAGCGAAATTTTGGGCGTATTATCCTTACTAGGATTTCCAAATATGTATGGGCTCGCTGACCGAGTTGGCACTAATGTATGACCAACTTTGACACTTTTATGCCATACGTGGTCAAATTGCTCGGTTCATGTTGCATAGAACCAATCGCCTCCTGAACCCAAAAATGAAAAATTATAAACAGTTCTCTAATGTGTAGGCAGTACTAAATATAAACGGCTAAAATCGTGTATTTTTGACCTTATGATAATAGTTGGAAATAGTAATCACAAAACCTTCCCCATATGAAATTTATTGAAGTTTACGTTTTAAAGAATTTACGTTAAGTTTAAAGTTAAAGTTAATGAAAAAATTGAAAGCAAAGATCGCAAAAGTAAGTAATTAATGATAAGTATAAAACTATGACATGTTTCGACAAGTATGTAAGTATTTAATTTTGTTGTTGTAGTTTTCTAACAGCGGTTTTCAGAGATATTTAGCCTTTGGCTTCGCCAATGTAACTTTTCTTCACCCTCACGTCATGCGCATCCCATTACCTCATCAAATTTAAACACCTACCAATTTTACTAGTAAGTAAGTTTCTGTGTAAGAGTGTAGTGCTTAATCACTTTAATTCTAGCCTGATGATGACAATCAGATATTGTCGAAACATGTCGTAGTTTTATACTTATCATTAATTACTTAATTTTGCGGTCAACTGATATGGATCCCAGCGATTCTTATGATAATATTTAAACACTCATAAGAATAAAATTATGGATGCTCATTGTTATTTGACTTGCGGTTTTAATACAGTATCCGCCAGAATAAACAGTACCGAAATTTAAATGTTCAATATGTTCACCATTACGTCTCAAGCAATCTTCATATAGATTTTGCAAATGACTAAACATATTTATAAAAAGAGGTTGTTGTACTGCCGGAAAAATGTATTCTTTCTCGTAGTTCTGCAATCATGTTCTAAGAACGTTGAATGCGATGTAAATAGTTTTATAAATTGATGATGTTTACCAAGCGCACGAATATACTCATATTAGGTATAATAAATATAATAACAATTATTATTGTATTTATTACTGTTATTTTAGTCTTTGATTGTATAGCGAATATAGAGTGTACATGCTTAAAGATCACATTTTTTGTTTATTACCTATAACATAATTAGCAGATCACAAAGCATTTAAATATACATTATTCATAACGTGAGGGTGAAACGGTGTAATTGCTTTTGTCGCATAAAATTGCATTTTCCTGCCATATGTAGGTAATTATGGGACATTTTTATCACATTTAATACTGTCAAAGAGTTTATAATTGGCCTAACGGATTTAGAAATCACGTTCCATTTTCGCAAAACAATTATCCTGATGTTTCTTTTTATGTAATATGTGTGTTTAACTCTGCACCAGCATAAAATAAGAGTTTAGTTTATTAAATTAATACATACCTACATGGAAACCGTAAACCGTACGTTCACTCGTTAACTCAGCCAGCCAATTTTTGCACTGAACGACTTTGTAAAAATTGTATTGTTACATTGTAGCTGTCATACAATTAAGTTTTTCTTAGAATTTACTCTAATAACTAGTAATAATAATAATAATAATAATTATTATTACACAATGTTTGCTTAATAGTATATTAATATTATACTTATACACCAAGGTGGTGAAGACTGTTATTAATTTATAAACGAGGGTACACGCGATTTTCGCGTTTTGCGTGCTTTGGGGGGGGGGGGGTATCTGTGATTGTAGGTTGTAATA
Organism: Pyrocoelia pectoralis; assembly: GCA_036250285.1. Lineage (NCBI taxonomy): Eukaryota > Metazoa > Arthropoda > Insecta > Coleoptera > Lampyridae > Pyrocoelia > Pyrocoelia pectoralis. Next base: position 19,527,074 of record CM070076.1, on the reverse strand, counting down.
GCTTTTGTTTTAAAATATCACGCCTTGTTGAGCTGACTTAGTTACTTGAAAAAAGAAAAAAAATTTACATTTTTGTACCTTTTCAGATTTTTGACCCTGTAGGTATCTGTAATTTAGCAAGTTATTAAAGTAACTAAAATAAAGGATTACATTTACTTACATTTGACGTAAAAATCACAAAAATCGGTTGATATTTGGTAAAGATATACGAATTCGTTCCTACCTATAGTAAATTTTTACCAATTATTAAAAAAAATGTAAAATGCAAACTTTTTGGAATAGATTTGAGACCAAAAATACATAAGGGCCCTTTCACAATGTTAATTACGTCTTTGCACATAGTCTTTGACCAAAAATTAACGCAAATATAACAAATTCCGTGTGAACTTCATAAGGATAGTTTAGAATGAATTTTGAATGTAAAAGAACTCAATTTGGACACTGGCAGCTTTTTGGGAATACCAATGGGCTTAGGGAGAACGTTTTAACATTCATCTTTAACTATAGTAAAACTAAAAATACCATAAAACATAACAAGTACAAATTGAAGCTGGTCTAACGTTGCATAACATCTGTTTTGTAGAAAGACCTTCTCTTCCTTAAACAGTTTCAAATTTTTTTTTATTTCACTAACTAAAGGCATCATTTACACGTATATGTACAGCAGTAAATATGGATTTTACTTCCTCTTAATTACAATATAAGTTGTATATTTAGAAGTATAGTCAAAGTATAGGTATTCTCTTTGGTATAGTGTAACGTAACAATACACTTGCCACCTACTTTCATCAATAGATATTAAGTTAAATATGTAGACAAAAACATTTTTCTCGGTGAAAACATTCGACTATATGTATATGTTACCTACAACATCGTCCATCGTTCAAAATCTCTAAATTCGAAATAAGCACACAAACGAAAGTTACCGAAAGAAGGTATCGGGACACATAAATTAGTCTACGATGAATGCTGTTACTACTTTTTACATCATTTTAACCATGAAAATGTTAACGCGAGGCATAATAGAATCATTTTTTATCATTTGAATAACTTTTCAACTTGAAATAATTAAATTTCCATGTTACCGAGAAAAAGTTTCCGATACTTGTCATTTTGAAAATTTTCGCGAAAATACTTTTTGCCGTTGTTTTAATGTTCGAAATGGGTTAAGGACCTCGGACAGACAAACTTTGCATGTTTACACAAAATTTTCAGCCAAAAATAAGCACAAATAGCAAATTCTATTTTACACGTAGGTAATCTCCATAAGGAAACTTTGAACGTATTTTCTAAGTAAAGAAAATATATCTAGACACAAATATCGCTTCAATAAGATGACGGACTTTTATACTAAAATGTTTAAAACTTACTCTGAAAAAAATTAGTGCAGATATTTACGTGGTTTGCGGGGGTATCTAAATGGTAGCATTAATTTGTAGGTTATAAATTTATAATAGCTTTGGTTTTAAAATATCACATCCGCATTCGTCAGGATTCGGTGACTGTCGGAAAAGTGCACAGCAACACATACATAATTATACACATCTTTCGGTTAATATTCGTACACCCAATTCAATACTGCCATAACTGCAAAAATGTGAAAAATTGTGATATGCCAGCATTGCACTCATAGACATGATATCCTATCAGTGAAATATAGCCACATCATAAATAAAATATCTCGGGTTAATATTATTACATCTGGCAATATTGAAATCCAACAATCTTTCCATTCAATACAGCCATAACTGATACATATGGCTATATTGAATTTTATCTTCTATTACTTATAGTGTAGTACCGCCACAACTGCAATTTCAAGCGGTATCGCACATAATGTTTTCGTTATTTAACCTCAACGTTTAAGATTAGATATTGTTGTGATTCGTAATCCTAAAAAGTGCTTTGAATATTTTTTGTCATTGTAAATTAGAATTTTGTTACAATGAGTGCAAGATCAAAATTATTAGTTCAACGAGCTTTATTAAGTTCAAAACACGAAGATAGAAATATAAACTTGAACTTAGGTGAAAGTTTTGAACCTGCAGGACCAGAGGTAAGTAAAATCTTTTATTTACACTAGCTCGAATAGACGCTCATTTTCAAGCTTCCAAAGAAAGCATTGAATTATTATTATTGTTTGTTTTATGTGTTTGGAAACTGGAAGATACGTTTATTTTTGTATTACATAATACATATTATATTCATGTGAAGTCATTTTTTAGGAAAATAATTTTTCATTGTACGTAATTTATACATAACACCAACATTAATTTAATTTAGATTTCTTTAAATCTGCAGTCTTTTGAGGAAATAATGTTAGCAGAAGACATTCCAGTGCGAAACCAATCCTTCGCCAATCAAGAGTATGTTGAATCATGGCTAGATGCTCAACAAAACGAAACTGATGAGGTAAGATGCCTGATACTTTTTTGTAACAAATTTAGAACACTTTTGTCTTTTAGTTAAAAACCTATCACGTTCTCAAAAATGTCACTGAAATTCCGTTAGAAAAGAACCACTCTGAATTAAGTTCTAATTCCACAAAGCATTTTGAAATAGAAAAAGATGGAATATTTGAAAAACAAAATGCCTCAGGAGATGATGACGACTCCGTAAAAGATAAAAATTATGTTCAACCAGAAGGATTAACCAGTGATTCTGAGAGTGATGTGTCATCAGAGAGTAGGGATAGTGATGAGGACAATGCTGAAAGGGCTCCAAAAACAGATACACTCATGGTTGGAGAAAATAACAATCACGAAAAGGAGGAAGGACAAGAAATAGAAGGAAATTTAAGGCGAGAAGAAGACAATATCGTCAATGAAGAACAAAAAGTTAACAGTCGCAAAAGGCAACGCAGGCCGGAGACATGGAAACGAAATATAAAAAAGAAAAAGGTCAACTCTGGTGAAAGTTACATCTCTGAAGGAAAAAGAGTAATACAAGCTAAAGAAATGAGAAAACCTTGTAGTGATAACTGCATACATAAATGTTTTAACATGGAAACTGGTTCGAGAAAAACGATATTTTCAAACTTTTGGGGACTATCTGACAATGACCTACAAAGACAGTTTGTAGTATCGCACATGCAGTTATTGGTTCCAAAATACAGACGAGTTATTGAAGGCAGTAATAGAGGAAATAATTTTGCTTATTACTTTACTATAAACGGAATAAGAAGACGAGTCTGCAAGACTTTCTTCATGAACACTCTTAATATCGGAGATAGGTTAATTCGAACTTCATGGAAAAAATCAAAAGATTGTGCAATAATTGAAAAAGATAAAAGAGGAAATACCAATAGTCATCAAACAGTTGAAGAATCTATTAAGGACTCAGTAAGAAATCACATCAATAGCTTTCATCGAATTGAATCCCATTACTTAAGGGCCCAAACCTCTAGGGAATTTATAGATGGTTCATTAACATTGGCCCAAATGTACAGATTTTATAAAGATGACCAAGAGGAAAAGAAACAGCCGTATGCTAAAAAATGTACCTACGACACAATTTTTAATACGGAATTTAATATTTCATTCTTCCGTCCGAAAAAAGACCAATGCTCCATTTGTGAGTCATATAAAAATGGTAATGAGGCAGAAAAACGTAATCGTCAGGAAGAATATGATCGTCATGTAAAAAATAAAGTAAGAAGCAGGGAAGAGAAGCAGAAAGATATAGCTATGGGCAAAGAAAATAATAATATTATAGTATCCTGTTTCGATCTCCAAGCAGTTTTACCAACACCATGTGGGGATATATCTACATTTTTTTATAAATGTCGTCTCAACTGTCTTAATTTCACTATTTTCGAAATAACAAGTAGAAATGGATTCTGCTACTTCTGGCATGAAGGTATTGCAATGAGAGGAGCAAATGAAATTGCCACGTGCCTTTTAGATTATCTATCCAGTTTGCCTGCAGGAAAAGATGTTATTTTCTATTCCGATAACTGTGTCGGTCAAAATAAAAATAAAATTGTTATCTCGATGTATTTATATGCCATTAATAAGACGCAATTGAAGAGTATCACTCATAAATTTTTAACTGTAGGTCACACTCAAAATGAGGGTGACTCGATGCATTCAGTTATTGAGAAAGCCAAAAAACGAATGCTAAGAAGTGGGCCTATCTATGTTCCGTCCCAATGGCCACCATTGATCAGGGCAGCTAAAAAAGAAGGGAAGCCTTATAAAGTCAGAGAATTAGCTACCGACGAATTCATGGATTTTAAAAGTATGGCAAACGGTTTTGGTCAAAAATTTTCCAAAAATTCTGAAAATGAAAAAGTTGTATGGAACGATATTCACGTTTTCAGAGTTGAAAAAGACTTTCCTGATACGGTTTTTTATAAAACAGACTTCGATTCTGACGGCTATAAAAAAATTGACTTATCGTCTCGTCGTTCGTGCAATTTAAGCGAATTTGTTCTACAAGAAGCATATTCCACACATCCAGTTTTAAGGGACAAGACAAAAGAACACCTTTTAGAGTTGTGCGATAAGAACTTAATAGTAAAGGTTCACCAGCCTTTTTACCGCGATTTGTTGCGTTAATTATTACTAAGAACTTTTAAAACTTTTGTTTTAAAAGTTAATTATTTTAAAAATTGTTACGTTGAGGAAATAAATAAAATTTTTACTATAAACGTGTAACTAACTTAATTTTAACAACACTGCCTACGACTCTACATTATTTTTACTTCCCGAGTACGAAGTAAAAGGGAAGTATTGTATTAGTTTTCCAAAAAAAAAAATTTGACCTATGGAAATTTTTACATATCTTTACGTTTCCGAATACGTAGATTCAAAATATGCAAAAAAAAATTTTCCGTCTGTCGTCTGTAGTCTGTAGTCTGTAGTCTGTAGTCTGTAGTCTGTAGTCTGTACGTACACATTCCTTGCAACGCTCTAAACTCAGAAACTATTAAAGTTATCGAAATGCGGTTTTCGCCAATCGATTACATTCGGGCCAAGGACGAAAATGCTGTTATTACCTTTGATGACGTCACTTCCGGTATAAGCTAAAATGGCGGCACTCATTTTTTTTATAAGATAAAGTTGCAGTTTTTTTATGTAGTTTAAAAGAGAATTTTTTTTGAATTCAGCAATATATATTGTGCTATACTTATTTTTGAAAAAAGTGTTAAAAAAAATAATTATTAAAAAATGACTGCAACGCTCGATACTCAGAAACTATTAAAGTTATCGAAATGCGGTTTTCGCTAATGAATTACATTTGGGCCAAGGACGTAAATGCTGATATTACCTTTGATGACGTCACTTCCGGTGTAAGCTAAAATGGCGGCACTCATTTTTTTTATAAGATAAAGTTGCAGTTTTTTTATGTAGTTTAAAAGAGAATTTTTTTCTGAATTCAGCAATATATATTGTGCTATACTTATTTTTTGAAAAAAGTGTTAAAAAAAATAATTATTAAAAAATGACTGCAACGCTCGATACTCAGAAACTATTAAAGTTATCGAAATGCGGTTTTCGCTAATGAATTACATTCGGGCCAAGGACGAAAATGCTGTTATTACCTTTGATGACGTCACTTCCGGTGTAAGCTAAAATGGCGGCACTCATTTTTTTATAAGATAAAATTGCAGTTTTTTATGTAGTTTAAGAGTATTTTTTTCTGAATTCATCAGTAGTATTTATTTTTTGAAAAAAGTGTTAATACGAGGGAAGTCTCGTGGCAACTTGCCAGAATTTTTTTACATTATAATACTTTATAAGTTAGTCCTATTTTCTATGACTGTTGCCGATTGAAATAATATTAATAATAACAATGTTTGTTTATAAAAACTTAGCGTTATTACGTTTATAACTCAAAATGTCTAAAATGTTAGAAATTCAGCACGGTATAGTCTTCTGACAATAAGAACATTACATTTTATTGTTAGTTATGGCTGTTGGGTGATAATAATATTTTAGTGCAATATCGCCATATATTACAAAAGTCCTCAAATTAATTAATGTTTGGTTTTTTGTCATAATATTTAGAAACTAATTTGCCTTTACTATTAACTGCTTGAATTTGAATTAAATATCCTGGAAAACCACAAAAATATCAAACAAAACGTTTCAAACCACTTCTTAAATTGCGTCTCCTCTAAAAGTTTGAAATTTGCAGTTACGGCTGTATTGAATTGGGTGTACGAATAGTGATTATTGACCGAGCACCAAGATTATTTCACGAGGGGCTTTACCCCGAGCGGAATAAGGTGCGAGGCCTACCACTACTAGTCAAATTTAAGGCACAAATTATTGAAAATAAACAAGTATCAGAAGGCGCAAATTCTTACATACTACCTATATACAACATATGTATATGTATATACCCCCCCCCCCCCCCCCACCTCAGACACAAGCACCACGGATTCTGCACAAATGAATCATTGTTTTTCTTTCCACCCTTAAGGGAGATGGGAGCAGGGAGAGTGACCGACAATTTGTAAATCACGAAAAAATGTTGGAGAAAAAAAAGTAAAAAAAGATCGCTTTTCCACCCCCCAAAAAAGGGGTTGGAGTTGGGGGTGAAATTTGCAATTTGACAATAGTTTTTTATGGGGAATCCAAAAGTCCGATGAAAAATAGGTGTTCCTATTTAAGTTTTCAAAACTCACCCCCGCCCCATTCCACAGGGGAGTGAGGGTGATGTCTACGTATCGTGCCTCAACAGGTTTCAAAAAATAAAGGAAACGTGTATTTCAAACAGCGTTTGTAATTATCGCGTTTGGGTGCTTTTTTGAATATGAATATGTTAGAAATTAACTCTGTTCCGCTCCCGCATTCTGCCATGTTGTAGTTACGGGATGTGGTCAGTCATTATTGGTTGAGCGCGAATTTTAACTAATGGCATTTTTATTCAAATAATTTTATCGTGTTAGGTAATTTTAAGCAACAAATATGTTAAAGACCTGGGTATACAAAATTATGTTGCACAAGTTTTTGTTAAACACCTATCCTTGGATTCTCAAAAAATTTTAATTTGTCCATTATTAACCTAGGTTAATAATAGAAAAAAATATCGATCACTACTAGGGAAATTAAACTTCTCAGTTGGCTAGGATACGCAATAATTGTCAACTTCACAGCTAGTAGTGGAAAAAAATAGTTTCATATGCCTTATAAGCATTTTGCTACCAGTTAACTTTATATAGTGTTCCTATAACATACGCTTTCTCCTTTGGAAATAACGTATACGAACTCTTCCATCTATTTCTGGTTTGGATATTAATATTGCTTTGGAGGTTGGTAGTGTAGTAATTAAAACACTTGACTACGACACTGATTCGATTCTCGGTCTCGTCAGGAAACCTACTATTCCTATTCGAGGTGAATTCAGTCTCCTTAAAATGAGTACCTACCTGGGGAGTTTCCCTGGGGTAATAATAGCTAGCCACATCCTCTCCTAGGATGTATTCCAGATATGGCCGGGTTCAAATTAAATGTCTGTAAGACACTCGCACCCCTATAACACCGAAATATGTTCTAAAAACGGAACTGTTATTTTTAGCTTTTTTAAACATCAGATTTTATAATGTTTGCTTGCTTTGATAAATACAGGGTGTCCCAGATCGAGTTGGACTATATGGGTAGCTCTTATTATTAAAGATGGAGATTCGATTTAATGTTTTTTTACTTTAGTTGGTTTAAAATCTCTTTTAAAAAGTTCAAAATGTCGAACACGTCAGAAATATTACAAAACTGTCTTTTTGTTGTCAAATATCATAGGTATAATACAGTGTGACTCATTTAGATTGGAAACACACATGTAAAATCTGAAGTTATATACCGATTTTAACCATTTTTTTTTAAAATGTCAATTAATGAAACATCTACTTTGGGACAAAATTTTAAATGTTTATTCCAATTTTCAGGGCATACTACGATAACTTTTTCGTACTCGGAATGGAGAATTGTTACTAGCGATTTGTTTATAAAAAAAATCTCTACGCCACTGGATTCAGAATGCTTCCAAATGGCTGTCACCAAAATTTTACAAAAATATATTTATTAATAACAAAGTTATGACAACTTAAAGTTCGAAAACTTTCTAAGCTAACAGTTACAAAACAACACCCTGTATCAATAGATGGCCATGGAAATTATGTTAATGATTCTTAAATTAAACTATTTAAACCATCAGTGGGGAAAAAAATATTGAAAGTAACGTAATATTTAATAAAAATCTATCATAACTGTTAAACAGTAACATAATTTTCATGGTAACTAAGATTTAAATGGAAATGTTAGGTCTTATTATTTACTCAATTGTGCGATTCCGTTACTTTTACTAAATATTACGTTACTTTAAATATTTTTTTCTCCACTGATGTGGAATAAACATTTAAAATGTTGTCCCAAAGTAGATGTTTCATAATTTAACATTAAAAAAAAAATTGGTTAAAATCGGTAAATAACTTCAGATTTTACATGTGTGTTTCCAATCTAAATGAGTCACACTGTATAATAAGAAATACGAAAATTTATTCAAAAAACAAAACTTAATCGCAATAAACGTATGAAATTTTGAAAATACTGGCCGAAGGTAGTTGACACCGTTTCACGACACATCGAGTAATATTGCTTCGCGCAGAGAACAAATGTCTATAGGATGTACCTACCTGTACATTTCAATATAAATTGTTTTCTAAAAGTTGATTTTTAGTTAGATACAAAATCTCTAAAATCTTTAAAAACAAAGCGGCATAACGCGCTATGACTTCAATTAATCAAATATGAACAATTTTGTGAAACGAAACTTTTATGCAACTTTTGTTGCGAGATCTGAGACGATACGCACTAGACAGGAGACGAGGCGTCGATATGTGGGTTCGTAATCGTATTTTCGTAGCATGACTACCAGATTGTGTCACCTGCGTCTTTCCTTTAACTTCTGTGTCCTTGCTTTCTTCAAGGTCTACACCACTTACACTTTTTAAGGATCTTCAGATCCTTTATAGTTTTGTACTAATTGTCCGTCCGTCCGTCAGTGTGCACCATAACTAATTTTAGAAGCGAAATTTGGTGTACTGGTTCTTTATTGATCATGAAAGGGCGCGTCCACCTCCCTAGACCAACGGAGACAAAACTTACAAGAGTTCGTGTTGATCGGGAACGGTAAAAAATTTTTGAATTAGGTGTAATTAATTCACTAGCTCACTTCGGACTTTTGGTAGATTATAGCTTATGGCCCTTAGATATCCAAATATTTAATATAATCACCATCTGTGACCGAGGTCAAATGTTATGGAGGAAAATTGATCCAAAATCGTTATTTATACACCAATTTCGTGAGAAAAACATCTAAACGCATTGCATCGGTGCCCAATAATCGATTTTCAAGCATTTTAACCTATCACACAGTTTTTGACCGAGGCATGTCAAAATTCATCAAAAAAAGTTCATTACTGAAGATCTTACGAAATTTCGTTGTATTGGTTTAGATTTCGCATAATTCTGTATACGTTGATTCCAGCAGTTTAGTGTCTATTAGGATTTAATTCTTTATTAGATGCATCATTGTAAAGAGTTCACCGTCGCAAATTTTAAATCAAATAAAGATGCAAAATGTATGAGAAAATAAAAAACGTGGGCAACTGACACATCACCATAATCCTTATAAGATAAGCTTTCACTTGAGATACCACGCGATGGGCCATTCCATTTAAAATTTTTGGGTTTCGACCGATACTTACGTATGCGTGCCCAGTCTGGTAGGTAATGCATCTAAAACATCATTGAATAAACTTCAAACAATCCAGAACAAAGTGCTTCGCATCGCAATGAACTGCCCTTGGTTCATCCGAAACATCCAAATACATCATGAGTTAAAGGTTCCGCTAATTACAGACTACATCAACAAGCTAACCATAAACTTCTTTAAAAACTTAGTGAGGTGTACAAGTGCAACGAAACTTCATCTAGGCCAAAAAAACATTCACAAAACACTTAACTACCGCAGGACTTACTCTAATGGTAATTGTACTTAACCTATGTAATAACAGAACGTGAATGTATAAGCTAGAGGTGTGAATATTATCACTTAATCCTCTCCCTAAAGTAATGTATCTCAGTTATAAGTTACTTATTGTAAAATAGCCGTGAATTGCATCTCGTGGCAGAGGCAGCTAATAAACAATTAAAAAAATTTTTTTGGGGAGGTATTCGTGGATGCGCAGGGGTAAACGTCAAAAGTGTGAATCATAGGTCAAACCGTTTCCCCCTTGATATATGTATAAGTGGACCTGTCTTCGGAAATTTTTAATTTCCGTTTGGTTTCTGAAATATCTCGGATCGTTTTAAAAAAATCACCCGGTATATTGTCTAACATATGAATATGTTTGAAATATGCTTAAAGCGGAAGTGGTAATATTGGTGTTGTGGTGGTCGGCTACTCCATTGAAACACTCCACATATTAAAATTAAAAGAAGCAAATGCAGTTGCAATAATAATAATATTTCAATTTAGATCGTTGGAAAACTGTAATTACTTGTAGTTTAACTCAATTACAGAACTGAGTATAAATTTAGATAAGCATACAAACAATGCACGGCTAGAGTATCTAAGTAAGAGCCACTACTACAGTACTCGACACCTCACCCTAAAGTATCCACTCTCTTAGAAATTGCTGAAGGGACCGTGTTCATGGCGTCATGTACTTTAAACAAAACAATCGATTTAAACGTACGTTACTCCTAGAATTTTCTCATTGTTCTCGCTTAACTGTTAACAATGTATTGCATGCAGAGTGCTATTTATACAAAATTACTGTTGTAACGAATTTGTTATAATAACTGAAGTTTTCCCAAATTTTGTGATCTTTTAGTATAAACCATTTTTAAAAATTGATTTCTTCGATATCCTCGTCATTAGTAGTAAGTACAATGGGTTCCGGATTCTACGTTTGGCAAACATTTAGGTGTACTGTGTCGTAATTTCTAATGCTAACTACGACATCTATTTAACGTGCGCATTAGAAATCGGTTCACAGGCAGGTGAGTTATGAAACTATTACTTAATATCATTAAGGGTAGTTTCAAAATGTAAATTTCCATAATACCTACCTAAATTTTCATCTCTTAATCGCGTGCGACTTAAATGCAGCATTTAATAATTTATAATTCAAAATAGTACAAAGTGTAAACTGTGTACATGGCATACGCACAGTAAGTACTTACATTATTACTGAAGCACCACGTAATATGGCTAAGAAATTTCCTGCAGAAATATTTGTTCAAAACTACCGAAATGGATTGAGTCACACAGACTGATGGCTACACAACTAAGAGCCATCCTGTATTACTTCTTAAAAATGGTTGGAAACAAAAATTGAAATTCTATGTAGGTAGGACGTTCTGAGAAAAGGAATGACGCGGGCAAATTTTCCTATCAAATTTACTTATTTCCCATCGTGGCAAAGGATGAATTGTTTTCCCATAAAAACTGGTGTATAAATAAAGAGTTTGGGCATCACTGTCTCTACGGTTTTGAACACACCTTAAAAAATCGATCTCACCCATCGCTTCAGGTATCAAAGCAAATCTCCAGAAACTAATGTTTGAAGGGACCTCCTTATACAATAACATTTGAAGTGACCCTAGCGCACACTACAAGAAGTGTTGGTTCCCTAAAACAAATTCCCAGCAAAGAAGTTGAAAATTGTCAAAACGCAAATAATACATCATCGTAAATAGCAAAGCATTGCTGATAAAGCAAATGATCAAATGTTATTTACATGAAGAAATGAGATTATCAAATTTTTTAATAGTGAAATGGTGAGTGCGTTGAAATTCGTGAGTTTCTTAATGATAATAAAAAAAACAACTAAAATGTGTTATATTTTGTTATAATGATATAATTTTTGTTAGTAAAAAGAATCAGTAAACATTTGTCATTACTCATTAACAACAATGGCCACACTTGCAGTTAGGTTTTTTATAGTGATGCTGATGATCATACGAGTGTTTGTCCCATTGATATTTATCGCACGGTTCAGGATTTCCACATTCATGATGATACCTTTTAGGTCTTACACAATGATCTTTTCTATTGAAATTGTGACTGTACCATGGTTTTTTCCAACCATCGCAATGATAATCGTCATTCCAATCCCACAAATCTAATCCGTGGGGGCGATTATGTTTGGCACAATGCGATGACGTACAAAACTAAAATTTTAATTATTACTTCACTTTATGTTCTATAATAATATCTTACTTAAAGTGAAAGAGACTTACCATATGTGAGAAAACCACTAGAGCCGCAAATATTACTACAGCCACTTTCATTTTTGTTCTCAAGTTAAAAGTGATATGTCATAATTTAATTTATTCCTTTTATAGTTACTATAATGTTTTATTTTATATATTTTCAATGCCAGGTTTTTTTGTCATGAATTGTTTATTATTACATTTGTTTTGAAAAGTATCATTAATCTTCGTGTATCGAAGCCAATTTACCTTTAATGTATTTACCATTTTGGTAAATAATGCACAAACGGTGCACATTATTATAATTACTTACTTACTTATTATTCACATCAAGGGATTAAACAAATGATTGTGTAGTACACGCATAATTTCATTTCAAACAAAAACAATATGTCATGGTTACAATATGAAGTGAAAAATAATATTTTTTGTGTTTTGTTCCTTCGAAATAGTTTCGCTCATTTTTTGATTGAATCATGTGATGAAGTCATGATTGAAATACCTACTTAGGGTTTATTCACCACCATTATAATTAAAGAAATACAAAAAAAATGTCACATACTTCGATGTTTTGTCAAACAAATTTGAATAGCGTTTTACTAAATGTAAAAAAAAATCCCCCACAACTTTGGGAAAATTTTAAAATATCGTTGTAAATAGCGGATTTCCTAGAAGCTTACTCTGATTTTTCACGTCAATTATCTCGGAATTTTGACGTGTTAATTAACTAAATACTACGCAAGTAGAGCTTCCATTCTATATCAGAAAATCAAAATGTTTTGTGACAACCCTGCCAAATTAACACAAAGAGAATAGTAATTATTAAAGCACTTTTTCACCTTTGTTTGCATGTTTAAGACAAACAATCATTCTAATCTGTGTACTTGGATCACTGAGGAAACAAAAAAAACGTAAAAGGTATGAAGAAAATAAGATGTGGTGGGCAATAGTAGATGAAAATAAATCAAAATAACAACCAGCGGAAGTAGCATGATAGAAAGCGCAAAATATTTAGTAAATGTTGCAGATGTAAATATGATGAAGACGTGATAGAAGTTACTATAACAACTACTGAATCAGGTAAAAATAGCAGAGAAATTGATAAATTAGCATCATTACGCAAACCTACAAAGATGAAGGCAGTAGGTAAGGTCTGAATAAACTTTAGAGGTATTACGTTAGGTAGTACGGTAGGAATAATATATGCAACAACAACAAAGAAAAGAATAAGGAAATAAACTCTGAAATATCAAAAAATAGAATAGAAATAGAAACTAATAAATCAGATGTATGAAGCGAAGAAAAAATTAAAAATGGAGAGATTGAAGAAGTTCGTCAAGCATCTAAAAGAAGGGAAACCATAGCGTAAAAAGGTTAGCAGCGAGTAAAAGATTTGAAAAGAAATATGGAAGACTCCACTAGAAAACATAGATTCGAGACGGAAAGGTACAGTTAAGTTAATTACTGCACCCTGTTTTAAAACAATGCTACTCGGTACATGCAAACAATTATTTTCCAACATAATCTCGCTTTTGGTACAACAACCCCCCTATTTTTTACGCTTATTTGTTGCAGTTTGGTGGTCAAACGAAGAAACATGGCCGATGAGCAAGATGCATCAAGAAATTTGATGACACGTCAATGGCGGTAACCATTTTTAGAACTGTCCTGGGCCAGAATCTCCACCAGAGATACTTATGTACCAAAGGTAAGACAGAGGCGGATCCAGACTCGATTTTCAATAAGGGCAATCAGTATTGTAACTAAGAAAAGCATAGGCTTAAGCAAGATGCCGATTGCGAGCGTAGCGAGCCCCAAGTAGTAATTTTCCAAAATTTCAAGGTCACGTGTTAAACAAGTACCTCAAAATAAACCTTAACTCCCTAATATTAAATTATACTTTTAAATAATGTTTTATTGAAAAATAATATTGCAGTGACTGCTACATTTTTAATAATAAGAAGAAAAACTCCGCTGCAGCAGCGGTCAGCGGACGAATCCAAATCGGAATTTGCGTGAACGTATTGAATAATATATTGCTAGCTTTTTAAAACTTTTTTAGAGCTAGCACCACAAAGCATACATGATGTACTATTTATGTTGCATAAATGTATATATTTATATTAAGTAATTATTTTGTAAATATTTTTAAAAATTTAAAAATGAAGTTACTATATTCTCAGTCCGGGCAATTGCCCTCATTGCCCCTCGCTGGATCCGCCACTGAGGTAAGATAAGCGCCAAACCACTCTTTTGACACTGGACCATCATTATAAAAGTGATGGCCATGAAGGCATTGGTTATCAATACGGTCTCGTACTTGTCGGCATTTGTAGACAATTTCATACGGCTACACTACGATTTAAGGCATTCGCGGAAATCTTCTTGGAAAACGTCCTCCAAAGTAAAACTGCAGTCTTCAAATTTTTTTTGCGAGAAGGAAGGACGGATGTGTTGTCGTGGTGCAAATCTCTCTCAGTCCAGATTTTTGACACCATGAAACACAAAAGGCAAAAAAACTGCATCGTGTACTGTAGTTTGCGTGCCTATGTTGTTCACGTTCCTTTTTCACAGCTTCTACGCTTTTTGCAGTGATTGATAAAACTTTTCAGAATATTTTTTATTGAGAAATTTTGAAAAAACCAACGGAAGACGAATGCACGCACAGTAGAAATTTCTTCAAGTGACGAGGCAAGCCGATTAGTCCAAGGTTGAAATCATTGAAGAACGTTAGCTTGGAAATGTTGATCATTAATTTTCATTGCTAAGCTTAATAGGACTTATGCCATCCAATATTAGTAAAATGTCATGTAAACATAAAAATGAACATGACTAGATCAGTTGTTGACATTTGTCTGTTACGATGATCGTGTCTCGTTGCTTTCCATGTAACTTTCGCATAATGTTACAATGTTACACGTTCATTTTCGCTATTTTTACATATTTTAACAATTTCTTGCGTTCCACGGCCACGGATAAGACGCGTAATTTAAAAGTAGGTACTGGATATTGTTGGTCATTAAATCATTGACCTTAAATGTCCAATGTTTGGTTATTAAGTTTTATCCTTCCTAGTTCTTCAGTAAGAGACCGATACCTAGTTGGGAAGACATCACTAATTTGATTAATTAGTCCCCTATTCAAGGAAATTCTATTAAAACATAACGAATTTTTTTGGTTTAATTATAATTGACTGTTTTCTTAATGGATAGGTTGATCTTGGAAAATTAATTACAAAATCGGAACCAGCGTATACACAAAATTAGCGTTGTAAAACAACACAGCACATTAATCATTAGCATTTAACATCAGCTTCAAACTTGGAAATTGTAACAATTACATCTACATATTATACGTTACAATCCGTTAATACAATTATTACAATCGCAACTGTGTACAACTACTTCATTTACAGAGTTTACTTGGATCGGTTAGGAAATGTTTCTCGCTCCATTCACATCAGAAAATGATATACTTGCGAAGAATTTAGTTGATTGTTAACAGTATTATAATGACCTGGTTGTTATGGAGTAATTTTATTAGCAGTATTAAGGTAGTCTATCGCTGGTTCAATAAGCAACGTGTTAGTAACCATTTCTGCAATTTGTTTAATAATAGTTGAGCTAAATGGCTTTGTAGAAGAGCTTATAGGTCTATGTAGCGAATAATAATAACGGTTATTTCCTCTCGTGCATTAACGCCTTAAAGAGGTTATAGTAATTTGACTTCATGTACATCGATTAATTATTATTAAAGCTCATTTTTAAGGTTAATTAGTGTATAGGCATTATTGTTTAATATTTTGATAATATATCGTTCAAGGCAGTTATACAAAATTATTATAATCTACGTTGTAATTCTCACACGGTTAGCAGTTCATCTCTCGTTGTGTTCACTTGAAAAGCACCCACCCTTAATATTTCAGAAATGCGCCGTGTTAGAAAGAAATGCCGAAACACGTCAACTTTTAACTTTTTGGCGCTAATGCCATAAAATAAATACCTTATAATTTTTTTCAAACGGCTTTAGGTAGCAAGTCATACCTCATTAGAAAGGCCTGGTAAATCTCTATTGAATCATGTGTTTTTTCCTTTGCTATCAGCCTTCCATTGTTATTTAATCGTTTAAAGTGGAATCTCTTAAAGTTTTCAGATACCCCCGTATTATGTTATGACATAAAGAATTTAGTATGTACATTGGCAAAATTTTAAACTAATTATAAAAAGAATATTGTGTATTGCAATACTTTTATTACCTATACCTATACATACAGGGTGTGGAATTATCCAATTTCAATATAAAAATCTTAATATTCGATTAATTTCTTCCCTAAATATTTTAGACAAAAAGACCATTTAATTTTTTTATATTATTGTATTATTAATTAAACGATTTTGCCTAGTTACATTATGTTAAAGTTAATTTTTTTATTAAATTAAAACCTGCCAACAATTTCAAGGCATCACCGATTTTTGAGAAAGTGGAAATTTTTATTTGCCTAAATATTTGCTTTCTGAAAAATTCAGTAAGTAACATCAATCGATTAAAAATTCTACACCCTGTATACAGGGTAATTCGTACAATTATTAACAACAACAATAAACATTTAAATTACAGATAAAGGGCTTTATTTATTTATTTATAGGTACTCTGGATAGTTAGGGCATCAATTTCACGAATCTTCTGGTACATCCTTCTTCGCAACTGTTCTTCGTTGTCTGCTTCGCATCCATTGCCATACACTTTTCTACTAAGTAGTGCCCAAAAATTTTCAATAGGTCGCGCATGCGGAACATTTGGTGGGTTATCCTTTTTGGAGACAAGGGGGATGTTATTCCTTGTACAGTGACTGTATTACAAACAGTGACAAGCGGTCGCCATTAACAGGCAAAATATACCATGGACAATAAAAATCGATACCACGCTTGTCGCCACTGTTTGTAATAAAGTCACTTTAATTCCTTTTTAACCACTCCCTTGTTGTTCTCGAAAAATGACACGATGCTAGGTCTGACCAGAACATTACTTCATCGTTGTTATGGTGCGTTTCGATGAACTGCATAAATTTTTGGGTATAAACATTGGTACCTACTACTTCACGTCTTGCATGTCCAATATATCGCTTTGAAATTCCAGCTTCGAATATTGCACACCAAACCAATATTTTGTCGGTATACTCGGTATAAAACCCGTCATTCCCTTTCATTTATGAACATGAAAGAGTAAAATAACAGTATAAAACATCGACTTGTTTCTTGACCATTTTTGGCATGTCTTTTACAGCAGCACCATTGCACACTCATACAATCTCTCTACCCTTGAGTAAAAAAAATAGGCCAGGTAATTGTCGAAATACTTATTTGAAATAAAAGTGAATACAAACATATGAAGAGCGAAACAAGTACTAAATTCGACATTCTAGACAGTGCGTTGTAGCACATCTTATATTGAAGCTTTACTAGCTTTTTACCAGTCATCAGATATATCTGATGTCTGGCATTATCATGATGAAATACCACACATTTCTGTTAAATCACTCAATTGGTTCAGTTGATACCTGGCAGAAGCTAACAAAAAGCGACACCAAACCAAGCCAGATGGCCAAAATATCTGAGCAGCATAGTGAGGGAGTACCTAGGAGACAGATGCGTACAAGTAGAAAAGGGCATACAAACGCGGGTCGACGTAGGGACCCAGATCGTGTGCTACGCGGACGACCTGGCACTCCTGGGGGCGGCCGCGGAGAAAGGGACGATGATAACCAGGGTAAACGAAGCGCTCCGCAAGATAAATCGATGGATGAGCAGGGTCGGACTACGAGTGGCAGCCGAGAAAACGGAAGCCTTTATACCGTATAAACGAAACGATTAAATTAAGGTTGTAATATTCAACATGGGCGATGCAAAAATTATACCAGGGACCACGGTTAAATACCTGGGCGTGGTCTTCGATAGATACCTTACCTTCGGAAAACACGTGGAGGCAGCAGCAAAGAAAGCGGCCAGGATCGGGGGACCAAGTCACCAAGGGAAGAAAGACGACGGGCAATCTGCATGGCAACACAATCCATACAAATGTACGCGGCCGTGATATGGGAAGGAGCCATGTGTATTAAAAAGTGGGAAGGCGAAGCACTAAAGGTACAGAGACGGGCAGCCATCAAAAGTGACCTCAGCCTATAGAACGATATCGTGCGAAGGGGTGCTGGTGATCGCTTCTATGACACCGATCCATCTGCTGGTGGGGGAACGGAAGGCTATATTCGAAAACCCGGATACAAACAGAAGATAAGTTAGAAAAAATACCAGAAGGAAATGGCAAAGGGAGTTGGCAGAAGCCAGCAAAGCCAATTGGACGCGCAGTCTAATACCGGAAATAGGCAAATGGATAGACAGGAGGTGGGGGAAAACAAATTTTTACTGGACCCAATTCCTTAGCGGACATGGGGTCTTCAAAGACTATCTCCATCGCATGAAGATAAAGAACTCGTGCAAGTGCGACTACTGCGATATGCCGGACTCGGTCGAGCACACTTTTACCGAGCGCGGCAGATGGACGGAAGAGAGGGTAAGAGCTATATAGATGTTAAAGATAGAACACATCAACAGCAAAAAGATGATGGAAGCCGCTCTGGCATCGCAGAGAGAGTGGGAGCTAGTAGAGCAATTCATCCAAGCTCCAAATAAAGCACAGGGAAGAAATAGTCGAAGAGAAGAGACGATAGAAGGGAACAGACAAACCTTCAGCGGTGAAGAATGTCTCATAAGATGGTACCGCTGCTGGAGGACGGGGGCCAAAGAAAGAGGGGTTTTTTTTAGCCGGTAGGAGTCCGGCACTACCCGGGGAATTGATTGTCCTCCCGTGGGTGTCCATGACGGATTTCCCCTCAAAAAAAAATCAAACGAACAGTATCTATTGGTTTTGGCCTTTTTTGCAATTCAGTTATTATACAAAGTAGCCTCATTGCACACTATATTCTAAAATTAAAAGCAATAAGTAAATTTGTATGTGGTTATAATTAAGGAACGATGTATTTTAAAACTTTCCTATTAATTACGAAATCTCGAAAAAGTTAAGAAATTTATTTTTGTAGTCTAGCATTAGGTCACCCTGATTATAATAAAAAAATTCAAAATAAATGAAAAAACTATCCTCACTTTTTAATTTCACCAACACCTTAATCATTGCACTTGAAATCGTCACTTTAACATACATCAGCACTTTGCAGTGACATGCTTAGATTTTTAAATAGGCACCAACACTTCACACATCTCCCACACATTCAATATGCCGAGTACATCCATAATGTTTATCTTTTTCCAGTGGGTTATTGATTTCGTTTGGAATCGTTTTGTATATGAACAATTTAACTAAGTTAAATATAGCCCCTTTCGGGCAATCACACTGACGACGTTAGCGACTGTAAGAATATTTAAAGTCTTTTATTAAGTAATACTTGACATAATTTAAAATTTTCAAGCAAATTTAATGGGAATTTCACTTAACTTCGAACAATAAAAAAGCATTAAAATAAAAATTTCGTTTCGTTTTAATTTTATAATGGGAAAGGGAAAAGTTGGGATTTATGTGTCTTAATTAAAAAGTAAGGGATTCATTTCGAATATAAATGAATGTAGCTTAATACATATTCTGAAACTCTACAGTAACATTTTAAAGGTAGTGTATTACATTATCGTTTTTCAAGTATTTCTTTTTAGTTTAAGGATGGAAATTTTAGAACTAATTTTAACAAAGAGGATGTGTAAAAAAGTAAGGTCCAGTTATTTTCTTTCATAAAACTCGTTGCGCTAGTTTTAAATATTTTCTAGTCTAGAATATTGCGCCATCTAGAATATTAATAAATGTTCGGCGCAGTTTGAGGAGGTTGAATTATTTTTGGGCAAATTAAAAAATATATGACAAGTAAAATGCTGCAAGAATATATATTTCCACCCACTTGCGGTAATTTTCTTGTAGAGCGTCAAAGAACATTAGGCCAACTGGCTGAAAGCCAAGAGGCGTTTCGAACAACACTTTTAATTGTATAAATGTTCTGCAACATGTCGCATTTATACATTAGGTTATCTTCTATATTTTGTCTTAATGAAATTTTACTAATAATGAAACCTTTTTGTTCGTGCATCAATAAAAACCAGTTGTTTACATTTAGACGTAGAAGGTGGGTAAATAATACAACAGTATTTGATAATAAAACGTATATAGTAGTACGTAAAGCTGCTGGCAAATGAAAAATATTTTTAAGAACCAGTGTATGGAAATAAAATGTGTACCTACGTTTCGTTTACGTATGTTAGAGGAGAATATACGTTCATATCCTTAGTTACATGTAAGATTTTGTATAAACATATATTTAGATATTTCTCTTATAGCTAGATGTTCAGATGATATCTTTCAGTTGATTTGCAATGTTGATGTTACGAAAGATAAATTTTATTGTATTATTTTGCAGATTCGTATCAAATTCCTTTGCATTGTGATTCAGTTATCGATACTTGGATACGTCTTTCCTTTTAATATCTGGATTAGTGTCAAAATCTAACAGATATCAATAGATCAGAATTAAATAACAGCTATGTCGACCCGCGGCAATTTTTTTCTACACGAACTTTTAGTTAATTAAGTTATAGATAATTCAATCACCTTTTTATGTACAGTCCGAATTTATCTAAGACCAACGTGTTAACCGAATCGTTTTGTTGCAAAATGCCTATATTTTGTTAAGGGAATGAATTATGTCCAAAGGTTACTGCAATAGGGCTGCAGAAATAATGCGTTAAATTCATTTATTGGGCATTGAGGCCAACTGTTTCTTAAACAAAATTGACACATAAATAACAATTTTCGCATATTTATGGTCAAAAAACGGATGAAATTCACTTATTGGCCATCGATGCCAAGTAAGTATTTGTTTTTTCCCAATCAACTGTTTTGACATGTGCTCATAAAAACGCATTAAATTCACTTATTGGACATCGATGTCAAGCGTTTAGACTTTTTCCAAACGGAATGGGTAAGTAAACGACGCGATTATGAGACACAATTGCACGTGATCATAAAGAAACGCGTTAAATTCATTTATTGGCCATGGTTGCCAACAAGTATTTGTTTTTTCTCCAACCGAAATTGGTACTTTGACATCGTTTGTCAAAAATGTAAAAGCGGAAGAAAACACAGAAAGATTGTAAAAGCGAATGAAATGTGTATTTGGATCAATAAATCAATGCTTGCCATTTTCTTTTTAAAAATTATTTGATGCAAATGCTGTCCATGGCTACGCATCAGGTGGTCCATTCTCAAAGTTAAATTTTGGCACACTGTTTCCAACATTTCGGCCGGTATCTCGCCAATGACACGTGTAATGTCGTCTTCCAAGGCAGTATTCGTGGTTGGGTTGCCCATATAGACGAGAGACTTCATGTAGCGCCACAAAAACCGTTTAGTGGGGTCACATCGCACGAACGAGGCTGCCAATTGACAGTGTTAAAACGTGAGATTAATTGCTCACCAAACTTGCCTCTTAATTGGTTCATGGTATCGCGTGCAGTGTGGCATGTGGTACCGTCCTGTTGAAGCCACATATCTACCATGTCCAATTATTCTATTTTGGGCAAAAAAAGTACATCATCGAACGGTACGTTGCTCCATTGACCGTTATGTTGCTGCAATCATCGTCTTTGAAGAAGTACGGCCCAATGATACCGCCGGCCCATAAATCGCAACAAAAAGTACATTTTTCATGTCTTGAACAGTCCCTGGACCAAATTCGATAATTATGCTTATTCATGTGTGCCAAAAATGAGCCTGGCCGCTGAAGATAATTTTTCGATAAAAAAGGTGATATCATCCAGCTTCTTTTCATCGAAAAGATGAAGTTGCGGTAGGTCGTTCGGCTTCAGCGCCCGCACCAGCAGTATTTTGTATGGCTTTAGACCGAGAAATCTTCCAGGTGGTCGAATAACACCAACCCAATTGCTGCGATCGGCGACAGATGGACATTTCGCGATCTTCATTAACACTGGCGGATATAGCAGCAATATTCTTCTCGGTACGCACTCTACGGATACGGGTTTGTAAATTGATGAGCACGAATTTTGATAATAAAATTCAATGATTTGCAAGCGTTGTTCGTTTGTCAGTCTATTTATAATGAAATGGCGTCTTTTAGGGGGAGCAGGGTATAAAACTGACAATCACGCCCCTTTTTCCATTTTTTTCCTTTTTACTAAATAGTTCACCCTTGTAAAATACTGAAATCACACCTCTGGATATATGTCACGAACCACTCGTGAACTGTCAAAAACTTTACTTTGAAAAACCAAATAGCAAAAAAATCACCCTTTACATGTACCGTTCCTAATCACATTTGGTTGTCCTACATTCTTTGATTGATGTAAATGAATAACTGTAGTTTGTTACGGCAAGAATTGGGTCGTAACGAAATTAAATGGAGCAATGGCCGCAATAGCTCAGTGCTAGTAGACAGGTGGTCGCAGGTTAGAGATAATTAGCGAAAAGGATTAGAATAGGGGTAGTAAAATAGGGAAAGGTAAGTAAAGAAAAGGGCGCCACGTAATTCTTAGTGAAAATAGGGCTGCTAATCCGAATTACGAAGGTATTAACAGTTAGGATAGTAACGATGTCAAATCTGAAAGAGAACGGGGTAGTTTCAGCAATAAATAGACAAGTAAATAAATTTGAGGTGATTATAATGAATAATTCAAATAAAAAATGTTACAAAAAAAAATCAGTTTTTATAAATCCAAGAATGATTATTAATATGACTTTTGACAAATTAAATATTCAATCTTGTAGCACAAAATACGTGGGTCTAAATTACCTTTAAGGGATTCAAAAATTGTAAGTACAATGACGTTAAATTTGCAAACAAAAATTATTGGGGAAACGATCGAAAGTTTACAAGGCAGTAACTGCAATGATAAATCAAAATTTTACCTTACTTATATCTTCAGAGGACCCTTATGCATAAGTTTCCGTTGAAAAGTACCTTAAACAAAATTAAACACAAAAAAATACAAATCACTAGCCTGTAGTACGGGGATCGGATACCAAATATAGATTACGTTCAAATTTAAATAGTGAAGTTAATTCAAAAGAATTTAAAGGTAATTCGATAACAAATTAATATTTAGCAAGTAGAAAATTAAATTAGCAAATAAACTATATTAATTTAGAAAGTTAAAACGAAATAATAATAGGTAAAGTTACGTTACAGCAATAGCAAATATAGCAAATTTTAAGTGATAAAATCCTTAATGTTTAAACAGAATCTTTTAAATAAAATAGTAGAAAAATAACTGAGTAAGTAGAATTAAAGTACAAAAAGTTCACGTTGTATAAATTGAAAGTTATTACTCAAATCGTGAGCAAAATAAGTAACCAAGGGGAAAAACTGAAATTGGTTTTCACTTAGCGACGGTATAGTAAAAGTTGAATTCGATGAGTTTTCGGAGCGGCGATCGAGGGATTGAAGAAATGGTTTGTGTCCCACGTAGCCGTCGGTCACGATGAAGTAGATTTCGGAGAAAGATGTAGGAAAATGGTAGGCGAATTGAAGGTAGCTTTTACCGGTGTAAAACCGCTAAAAGGGAAAGCGAAATTAGGTAACTACATTGAGCAGAAAATTCAGTACTAACCTGGAGATAGTTTTTAATCCAGCGTTTTAAAGAAGAACTCACGTACACTTTTCTTTACTGTACCAATATACGTAGAAAGTACGATTTCAGTGATTTCTTAAAAGCATAAGTTAAGAACGTTCACTAAATTTTGAGATAGATTAGCACAAGATCCGAATTAATCGAGTCTCAGTAAATGCATAACTTCTCGTACAGAACATGAAGCGATGTGAATTGAAGCAAAGCGAGTAGCTAACTGAAGGAATGAAGTGAAGAAAAGTGGGCTCTTGACCCTAAAGGCAGAAGTTCGGAATAAGCAGAATTAATACAAAGGACAAAGAAATGAATAGATCTACAGTGCAATATAGTCATACTTTGTAGCGGACAAAGAGAATTCAGTCATACTTTGTAGCGAACAAAGAGACTTCAGAAGGTTTAGATTACATAGGACTAAGATAACGGGTCATAAGAGCAGATGCTCTACAATGTAGCAATTTTAAGAATATTACTTATTAATGTTAAGGAAATTAGGAATATTTCAAATAGAAATTAGGAAATTAACGCAAGGGCGTTACAAGTCCTTGAAGCAAAAATCGGTGTTTCCTGTAGGTATTGCAATCGTTTGCGCGATGAAGCTTTTAGGGAGGTTAATGGGATACCTTTTTTAAGTAGAAGTGACTTTGCGCCTAAGAAAATTGAATGATTTATTATTTTTACCATATCCTTTTTAATCATCTAATACGCTAAAATTAACCTTCCGATGTGCTCAGTTTTTCCTTTGCTTCCCTTTGCTTCTTGGCACATCCGCGCAACTTCTCTTTGGATTTGGCTTATCATCGTTTCAAACAGTCGAGTGCTGTTAACTTTCTGACTATTACGTTTAAATCTACTATTACTGTTTTATGAGTTTACATAAATGTTTGCGCTGTCACTACAAGCACAACTGATGCTAGTGTCGAAGTTTAAATATTTTGAAAGCATTCCATGCTAGTAAATAATTTTATTTTTGTGAACCACCACATATTTTGTTGAAAACATCCCAGCATATAATACCTTATTCACAATACTCAATACTGTTATTTGAGATGTGTATAAATGTAAATATAATAAACGAGAACACGAGTCGGAAACCATACGAATAGTAAAGTTTTCGTGGGTTGACGAACCTCTCCTTACTTATCAATTTAAATTTTATCGTTCTTAAGATTGTTTGTTATTTTTATTACATCTCACTTTTGTATAGAAAGAAAGAAAACGTTACTGTTATAATACGAACAACTTATCTTTTTATGGCAACGTAGAAACAAAATGTGCTTCTCGAACAAAATGTATATTGCGACGGTAAAGAAGCTGTTAGTTTTCATGGGGACAAATTTGATAAACAGAACAAAATAAAGCAAAAATAACGGTTTCGGTGAAAATGACTTATGAAACAAGAATTATATGCGGCAAATAAATAAACAATAGGACTAAAATTATGATTGAAAATTGATGTTTATAGATAGTGATCTTAACAATATGACAATGGTTTGAAAGCGCAATATTAATTGTAATTGAATTGACATAAGATGTAAAACTAATCTCATAATTAATGTTCGAGTGAATAATCGTAAAGTAGAATGAAAACAGAATAGAATTACGGTTTCACTTAATTGTCTTACGAGAAATACCTCGCACGATGAAATTTTACATAAATCGATTGTTATTAGCACCTTAATTTAATCTATCGTCTATTTAGATACCAGCAGATAAATTCATTTAACAAATATTTTAGATGATAGAAGACGTCTTCGGAAACTTTATATTACTCGTATTTTACAATGTGATTTCTCATTATGCTATTTAAAATCATTTTAGAGAAATGTTTCCATATTTGGTGATCATTTACTATACAGGGTGATTCGGGAGTAAATGGAAGTATTTCAAAGACATGTCCAGAAAACTAAAATAAGCAAAATAAGCTCATAGGTTCAAATCCGATTTTCATTTGTTTCAGAGAAAATTAGGTTTTTCTTTTTAAAAAGTTAATCAAGTTAAATTTGACAACGTTGCCCTATTTGCCAATTTGAAACAAAATATTAATTAGGTGACAGTTGTAGTTGTTTTACAAGATTACAAACATGCCTCATATTTCCAGTCATAGAGAATATGCAGATATGATGCTTGTCTGTGGATTTGTAATTTAGCAATTCTGTTCATTCAGTAGAAGAGTATCGACGTCGTTTCCGAATAAAAGAATTTCTAACAGGCAAGTGTTTCAAAGTGTTTTTAGACGTGCTAGAGAAACTGGAATGTTCCCAAGTGCACGTATTGTTTCTGAAAAACTTGATTAACTTTATAAAAAGAAAAACCTAATTATCTCTGAAACAAATGAAAATCGGATTTGAACATATGAGCTTATTTTGCTTATTTTAGCTTCCTGGACATGTCTTTGAAATACATCCATTTCCTCCCGAATCACCCTGTATTTGGTATTTGAATGCAATATAAAGTGCAATCATTACTAAAACAGCTCGAAACAGTCTTTCTTGTTTTGGTATATGCTTCGTTTTTTGGTGTTTAGTGTATTTTTTTGGTAATAGAACTTAGATGTATTATTTGATGATCATTATATTTATCTCGATAATTTAATGAGGTAATATTTGTGTAAATACTGCTCTTATAAGGTCTACTTCTGAAGATGGCAACTAATTTTTGATTTATACAGGGTGTCCCAACGATCTGGTGGTGGAAGTTTACGCCTATACTGTTGATTTGAAACGTTCTAATAACGGGATATTGTAGTATACAAAGAGTAGCTTGTAAATACAGGAGAGTGGATTTTTTCGAGCACTATACTGTAATTTTTAAATGGATCACTATATGTATTATATTTATATTCTCTGTTAAATGCCCAGAAAAAATATATAGGTACTATGAGTCTACGATCAACGGTTTCTAAGTTATTCACAATTTTATGTAAAAAAGTTAGTCAATGAAGTAGGCTCCTGTTCTACCATCTTGAAAGATATCGGAGTGAAATTTGGGATTTGTTTTTCCAATATGTCTAGTTTTATCTCCTACATTCAGCTTGCAGACTCTTTTCTTGATGAATGTGCCAAATGTCATTTTTCTTAAGAGGTATTTTTTACGAGCCTTCAAACTCACTTTGTACTACCTACCCATTCCTAAGGGTTCTTGAATTAGTTAATGATAAAATTGAAAATTGTAAAAGTTTGGTACTTTTTTTTGTATTTGCCATTTTCTGTGCCTTGAAATTGTTCCCGAAGAAATTGCACCGCTTCAGTTCTTGGATGTGCCTTTGTTCATAAATCCTGGAACTGGAAGTCAACAAAAAGTTTTTTTCAGGCTTTCCCAAAAGCATAGATTATATTAACCAGCCCTTTTTTTTGAGTATAGTATCCCACATTAAGTAGATAACCAGTTATTAATAAGGTAGTTATGCAGATAAATAAATGAGTTGCTAGAAATCGAGAGAGACACACGTAAACCTAAGTACTATGATGTGAAGAAACTTCTTTCTACAATTTAAGAGGCAAATTTGTAACAAAACGTTACTGAAAATGGAAACCTGTTTGTTTATTTTACAAATTTTGTAACTGATTTTGTGTTCTTTTATTCCATTTTATGATTTGTAGTCATGCTACGAGTAAATAATTATTTGTTTTATTTTTTTTGTGTAAATTATGACATTGCCTTAATTTATTTTATAGGCCCTATTGCGACAAATTCGAAAAAGTACCAAAATTTTACAATTTTCAAATTTATCACTAAATAATTCAAAAACCCTTGAGAATAGTTAGTACAAAGTAGTGCCTATTGAAAGTTCGATTAAAATGCTATCAAACCTGTAAGAAGATGCAGGTGCATTTATTTCTCTATTTCCCATAGCGGAAGGGGGATGAATGTTTGAAGTTGAAAATTTTATATCTTCATAACTTTTTGCTAACAAAGATGAAGAAATCAAATTTTATAGTGAATTAGAGGCAGGGGCGTAGCTATAGATAATTTTCGGAGGGAATTCAGCACGAGAGTTCGTCAGGTCGAGTCAACTATCCCCAATTCAGTAATGAGAAAATTTACGGCTGAGCATACGATTTAGGATTTAGTGCAGAATGTAAACTTATTTCGGGGAGGGTTCAAACCCCCTAACCCCCCCCCCCCCCCCCGCCCTTATATACGCCATTGAGTAGAGGACATACAACTCTTTTAATCGAGTATAATTAGTACATATACCAATTTACTTACGGCCTAGCGGAAAATGAACGAAATCTGAAAAATATGTATGACATACCCTGTATGATATTTCAGGAAAAAATGAGATTACAATTATACTACACACTACATGATATATATTTCTTTTTTTCTCTCTCCGGAAATTAACAAAATATTAAAAATATTTACGAGATAGCCTGTACATTATTTCAGCAGAAAATCAGAAATCGTTTTCTAATTACAACTATACTACACTCTATGTTAATTTTTTATTTTTCGAAAACAAAATCGAACCCGTTTTCAGTTATTACGCAAAAACTATTTTATTTTGAGTTCTTATGCAAAAAACTAATTTATTTAATACGTCATTGTAGTAAACACGGGAAAGTTGTGTGCCAGTTTACTGGTCATTTAATTTTACATAGAAATGTCAATATCTCGGGAATAGTAGACCTATAAATAATAGCACCTTATATCTTTTTTCTGAACATTTAACAGAGAATACAAATATATAAAAATATATAGGGCGTTCCATTTAAAAAACACGTTTTGTAACTCTGTGTCAGTTACGGTTATACACAACTTTTAATACAAAGTTCTTATCTGTTTAAGGACTTGATGTAGTAATTACAATACATCAACATTCAACACACCATAGCTGGCCATCATACTAAAAAGATAAGGCTAGGGACACCCTGTTAATTTTTCCCGCTTCACTTTTACCTTTGGTTTGGTTTTCAGTGATGGAATGATGGAGTCGTACGTTAATAATGACCCTTATGTAATTTTTCAACTTCACTTCACCTCACTCACGCCCATTGCTTCATTAATATCAACCTCTTTAATTAAGAGTAAGTATACTTAACTAGTCTTAGTTTTATGCTAAGTTAAACAATTATTTGTAGCCTGATGATGACACCAATGGTGTCGAAACATGTCGTAATAGTAA
Organism: Pyrocoelia pectoralis; assembly: GCA_036250285.1. NCBI lineage: Eukaryota > Metazoa > Arthropoda > Insecta > Coleoptera > Lampyridae > Pyrocoelia > Pyrocoelia pectoralis. Next base: position 19,498,029 of record CM070076.1, on the reverse strand, counting down.
TAATCGTTTAATCAACAATTTAATTTCACAATAAATTGTCATTCATAGGGAAGGTTGTGTGTTTTTGGATTTGTTATTATATTCAGTCTTCACCCCATTTGGAGATTAACTAATCTTTTACATCGACATTATGGACCCAATTAATACCAATAAATTGGCCATCTCAAATTTTTGTTCTTTACCAATTATAAGTAAAAGTTCTAGCCATCCTTTGCCTATAATTTCCAATTTTCAAATTTTAGTTAAATTATCCGATTCTTGAGCTACACCTTAAAAAGAAAAAACTTGGAGAATTGCTATATTGGCCGCCATTTTGAATTTAGAAACAAAGGAAAAACGGCGTTTTACTTGTAACCATGTCTACTAACTTTTCACCAAGGGAAATTAGTTTGGGTTAAAATTTGAATGTTTGCTCCCAAAATAACGCCCCTAGTTTGGGCCGATTATGATGAGACGCTTGTTTTACCGATGAAGTTTTTTTATAGGCCTTAGTTTTAAATTTCATCCAAGTCGGTCTAGGAGTTTGGGCTCCGTAGCCATAACGTACGTACGCATCCACGCACCCACTGACAAACATTTTTCAAAGATGGTGGTTTTGGACACAGGGGGACTCAAAACGTAGAGATTCATCAAAATCTCGAGTTCGATTTTTTCTCGATTACATTTATGTGCATACAAGTGTGTATATGCACGGGAAAGTAAAAATGGAGGTGTAGACAATATCTTACGGTAAGACTTATACTAAGGTTCAAAACTCCTTACTGATGTTTTGATATCGTGATCTGCAAAATGACGTTGCTTCCTGATAGAACAAGTTATACTGCTGAATTTTCGTGTTGTCAATACAGAAAGGGCGCAGTTTAAAGAAACTCAGGTAGAGTTTGGTCAAGAGCAATTTTCTTTACCCAACTGTACCTTTTTACCTATAGCGGGGGCGTGTGGGACCCCCTTCCATCTAGGTAGGGTTTACCCACTAAAACCCTTCCTCTCTCTATCTATCTTGCTTTGTGACACGGCCGGGTATCGCCAACAGCATTCTTCCGGTCATGTGATGCTGGTAGCTGATGATCGCCACCTGGGGTCAGCCTAAGTGTACTATAATATCCTGCCTTTCATGATTGTCCGCTCAATGACTTCTCCCCTTTCACGTTCCTATCTACCACACTCTACATATAACTACGTGGCTTATCCAACTGTACCTAACGCAATCCAAGTTATCATTTGCTAATATCAAGTGCAGTAAATGCTGTAAGTATTAATATTTCTTTTCAAGTTCTTTGGATTACTGATGGCCCAACCTGTGGAACATGTCTAATCCATACACACCTTCCGACTACAGATACAGAAATGTATAAGTGCGCTATCTGCCTAGGATCGAGCTGCACCTCGTCCACTCCATATGCGAGTGAACCTTTGATTACATTTCGCGAATAGTTTACATGGGCACCAGTCCGCACCAAGGGAATGATACTGCAACCAATATTAATATATCAATTTTTCCGAACTCAAATACTAGGGAATTGTTTCAAAAGTTCAATACGTCAAATGTTGTGGTGAGAAATATTTCCCTTACTGGTCTGTACGTAAAGCGTTAAATGATAATTGGCAACATTTTTTACAAGTTGTTAATACGTTCTCAGACCAGAAGTATGTCGACTCCAACCCCAAGAAAGAACCTGAAAAGAAAATAGAACTTAAAATACAATCGGCAAAGTTCCACAGAAAGTTCATATTGAATGTATTCCTATTTCCTCGTTAATGAGATGTTGCAATAACTTATTCCAGATTTAATCACATTGTCAAATTACAATTTAATAAGATATTTTCGTATTTCATGAAAGACAGTATTGCGCAAAATTAATAATCCCCTAGATTTAAAAAAAAATTGGAAAACACCTATGACAATTAAATTGATTGTTAACATGCCTGAAGCTGCGCGCATAATTCTTTGTAAACATTACCTTATACGCCCCATTAGCCATTACTGCTTGTTTTGAAAAGCAATCATGTAATTAAACAGAGCTGTTTTCTAATTCCGAAAATAACAAAGGCTTTTTATATAAGCTTCGAAACAATAAAAATTAAGGTAAACATGGATCTCGAAATTCCTTTCGAAAGGTTTGCGTTTTCAGCGTGTTTTACAAATATTTCTCTCCATTTGTCACGTAAGCCTGATTATTATAGAGTAGGTATAAATTTTTATCATGGCCATTATATTTTAGCTGTAACCTTTTTATTGCAGGAAATACTAACGCAATTATGACAATGAGTCCTATATTCACTTGTATATTTCAGCGATTCTTGTTTTTATACATCGTGTGGTATTTCTGTTCCAATAGAGCTCTGTGTCTCCATAACTAAACGGTACTTATAGAGATATAATTAACATTTAATATGGTGGATTAAGTTTACTTTCATTTTATGAGAAAAAGCTAATGTATTGTCTAACTGAATTTTTAATGCTTTCATTTCACTACGTAACAAAAAATTGTTTATGTTACTTTTTTAGTGTTTATTGGATAAAATCAAGGAGCTGAACACGAATATACCATTATTTTTTTTCAAATGTCGATAATTCTCAAAATAACAATGTATAATGGTATTGATGAATTCCTAATAATTTTGAATTTACCGCTTTTTTTCTGGTGATTGTAGCACTTCAAAACTATTAGCCATAGGTGGCATTGACTTCTTCATTAGTATAGAGTCACTCTACATTAGTAAAAGCAGTAAACAACATTTTTAGCAATCGTATCCACGTATACAGGGTATACCACGGAACCCGTTCATTAGAAGTTTCTGGGGTCCCTTATTAGTTATGAATTTGAAACTTTCAGGTTAAGGATAACCCATAGCATTCTTTTGTTCTAAAATATTGTCGATGTTGTACAACTTCCGGAAGGACCGGAAGTCGCCATTCATCTTCTTATTTAAATGGAACCCCCTGTATATTATTGCATTTTTGGATTATACAATCGATTCTGCGTAACATTGTATTAGATTGTCCTATACCTATCTTCAACTGTTTTTGAGATATTATGATTTTTTTGAAAAATTTGCGCTTTGCGGAGGGATGTTTAATAGCCCACCTTTTGCTCTTCTTTGAACGCAAAAAATTCATACTTTACAAACACGAAGTAAAACCATAAGGGTTCACAAAATGCATTTGCAAACCTATCACAGATTATACAGGGCGTTCAAAATTAGTGGCAAAGTTAAAAAACTTCAAACACCAAAAAGTCATTTTTTTCAAATGGAACACCCCGTATATTTTTACATATTTGGAAAGCGATTTAATTTACGCATCGATAAACTATAGGTATCCCTATACCTATCTTTAGCGGTTTTGTAGTTATTAACACTTTTTATCTAATATTGATTAAAACTGCACTCAAAACCTATGCACATTTGAAAGTAGGCTGTGAGTATGCGAAAATAAAATACGGTAATGAACGTCTAACAGGGTTGAGTGCAATAACAGGTCTCTACTTTTTTTGTAGACACCTGAACTCCCTTCTTTTGAGAACAAGTGTGCAGTTTTAACGTATTTTGAACAATCTTATGTAATTTAATAGTTTGCTCTCAATAAAAGGTATTATTATTATTATACTTCGGTTTTTATCGATACTTAGGCCAAGCCTGGTTAACTAACCGCACGGATCGAAATCAAGTAAGTATTATTATTATTATTATTAGTATGATTAGACAAACGAATGTTTATCTGGATGTCATGCTCATTAAAGCAAACAGGTGGTAAACAGTAAACAATTTTATAAAATGGAAGCAGTTAACGCATATTCCAATACTGATATTTTGAATTTATTTTATATCCATTAAAGTCATTTTTATTTGTTTGTTGTATAAATAAGATCATTAAATTCGTGTTGCAAAAGTAATTGTTTTTCCTGTTGTCATACTCACAGCCTGCTTTCAAATGTGCATAGGTTTTAAGTGCAGTTTTAATCAATATTAGATAAAAGTGTTAATAACTACAAAACCGCTAAAGATAGGTATAGGGATACCTATAGTTTATCGATGCGTAAATTAAATAGCCTTCCAAATATATAAAAATATACGGGGTGTTCCATTTGAAAAAAATGACTTTTTGGTGTTTGAAGTTTTTTAACTTTGCCACTAATTTTGAACGCCCTGTATAATCTGTGATAGGTTTGCAAATGCATTTTGTGAACCCTTATGGTTTTACTTCGTGTTTGTAAAGTATGAATTTTTTGCGTTCAAAGAAGAGCAAAAGGTGGGCTATTAAACATCCCTCCGCAAAGCGCAAATTTTTCAAAAAAATCATAATATCTCAAAAACAGTTGAAGATAGGTATAGGACAATCTAATACAATGTTACGCAGAATCGATTGTATAATCCAAAAATGCAATAATATACAGGGGGTTCCATTTAAAATAAGAAGATGAATGGCGACTTCCGGTCCTTCCGGAAGTTGTACAACATCGACAATATTTTAGAACAAAAGAATGCTATGGGTTATCCTTAACCTGAAAGTTTCAAATTCATAACTAATAAGGGACCCCAGAAACTTCTAATGAACGGGTTCCGTGGTATACCCTGTATATGAGTCTACATTATCAATATATATTGCAAAACAGTCTTCCTGTTGTTTGTGAAAGTTTGTTGCGTTTCAGTGGTTGTAAAAACGACTCATGGTTGTCTTTAAATTAAACATGTCATCATCCAGACGTAAATTGCATGCAGACTCATTTTGGTATGTTGGTGGACATTATATTGGATCTAAGCAAGTCAAACATAACATTGTGTTTGGGACAAAGTTCTGTGATGCTTACCAGGCTTATTTCGGTATACCAATTGGCGATCAAAATGTTGTATGGGCTCCTAATGGGTCTTCTAGTAGCTGTAGGTCGACCTTAGAGGGTTGGCCCTACTAAAATCCTGGACTAAGTTAAAGATAGAGGTATTCTGGAAGAATAGGCAACAGCGGGAGCACAATAGACCAAAAGGTCGCAGTGCAGGAACCAATTGGGACCACCCCCAGCAATAATAATACTAATAATGTTAGAGGGTTGGCTACGTGGATCTAAAGAAAATCTATGCCGTTTACAGTTCCTCGAATATGGAGAGAGCCTACCAACCATCACAACGACTGCTATTTTGGTATGGTTCACATTCACATTTCAAAAGTACCAAATCTAAGAAACATATTCCATATGCAAGGGCATACCTTCATAGATTGCTCCAGTACCACACTCTGAGGAGCTGCCTATTCCATTGCCACCAGAACATTCTACTGAAGATGAAGTACAGAGTTCTAAAGATGGCAGTGATTTCTCCAATATTACATCCAAAATATTGACATTGTGGAAAAACCACTCACATATCCATAATCAGTATTATCAAATTAAGCAATAAACATTAAAAAAATAAGATAAACAAAAACTTGGTCAAATTTTGTTACGTAGTGGCGGTTTAATTATAACGCTAACATAATCACAAGATCAGCAACTATAACTAACTTCGATAAGTGTTTCTACCTTACTTTTCGCAATTAAGGGTAATAACTGTGAAGTGCGACCTTTTGTTGATAAATGTTACAGTAACTCAGGTTAAAGAAGCTTTTTAAAGGACTTAATTTTCAAAGTGTTTCCTTTTTCGAGAGCTAGAGACACATAATTTTTTTGGTTAAATTTCTGACTGTGACAATTCCCAAAAGTTCTAGTCGATAAATATTTTCAAACTAGACTTATTTTATAATATTACATACTATAGTCACTGAAAGGTTTGTTCCTTTAATGTTTGGGATACTGTTTAAAACATGTTTGTTTCCGCGCTTTTCTTAATATTCCGGGTGGCCTGGGGGAGAGGACCAACTTCATCTAAAGAGACATGACTAGTATTTCTCACAATCATATTCGTACTAGTTGATCCAATAACATTGAATTCTTGATATTTCACTGGAGACTGTCTTATTATTCCTATCTGCATGCTCCAAAACGTGAAGGGGTAAATGACAATGTTGGCGAAACCACTAAACGCATTGGTCATATTTGCCGCTTTGCCACATGCAGTAAAAATTAGTCTCACTATAAGCACCTTAGAAAAACACAGACATAAATGAAAAAACGACAACCTAACATTTGAATGTTGCTTGCCAAACCTGCTTTCACCGTTTTTTTTACTAATGCGACGGTCTATTTTGTTCGCTTTTGCGTATTGGAGGGCTATTGTACGAAGCTTTGTTGTAGTAAATCCACACTTTGAGTCAAACCAACCAAGCCCTATGTTACGGTAACTTTTGTTTGCTAACCCAATTTTAAAAACCATGACCACGGTAGCTCAGTTATAGGAGGCTCGATGGAAGTGGGTTAAGCACAATAAGTAAAAGTAATAACATTTTATAATAAAATGGGCGCTACGTACTTCTGGAGAAAGGAGGTACGCACAACTGAAGGTTAGAACTGCGAAGATGACTTCAGTATGTTAATGAATAATGATGAAATAGCTGAAAGAGAAAGAAAAATAGAAATCCAGAAGTGGACCCTATGCATAGTTTCCAATTCCTGGTAGATATCTTAAATAAAATAAAGACACAAAAGGCCGCAGTATTTTCAGTCCGGATTATGATACTGTAAACAATTACTCTCAAGCAGGTGATGAGTTAAAGAGATTTGTCAACTTTGTCACTTGACATAAAAGTCATTGGTTTAAGACAACAAAATTAATGTATATAGGCACAAAAATAAAGTAGGAATTTAAGAGGCCGTACCACCTAAGTGTGAGGGGTAATAGTTTTTGGGGGGTGAGTTGCAGGTAAATTGTTGAAGGTGTAGTTATGCTACAATTGCACACCTATTTTTTAGCCAATAATTAGCATAATTACAATGAATTTGAAACTGGTCTACTTCATTGAATTTTCATTGGCTACAGTCTTAATCTGCAATGATTCATTTATTGCTTATACATTAATTCTATGGTAATTATAATGAATGTAAATCTGGTCTACTTTAAATAATTAGGTATCTGGAATTTTAATTATACTTACCTATATTATAAATAAAACTTGTAGTTCATATTTTCCGTTATGCAGATTTGCTCAACTATACAGTGTGTCCAAAATTCGATGCTCACCATTGGTATTTTGGAAACGGTAAGAGTTACAGGGTCGGTTAAATGGAACAATATGGAGGTATTTATCTTACCTCTTCAGACCTTCTCTTGTTTTTCCAAAGAAATGCGTTGCCTACTAGATATTGCAAAAAAAGTGAAAATCGGCATTTTCTTCACACTTGCGTAGAATCCACACTATTTATCCTAAATACTCTTTAAACCATCGTAAAGTAACAACGTGATTTTTGGTATAGTTTAGGGCAGTTTTTTAAAGAAATATAAAGTTATTGTCAAATAAATTTTGTTCCGAAGAATTTCAAGTGAAGTTCTTGTAGATTAATGTACTTTTTGAATTGCTAAGATATCTTATCAAATAAACTCTCCAGAAGGGCTCGCGTTAACATTATATTTCATACACAGTGAATCGATGGCCAGGCCTCTTAAGGTAAAATAACTTATCGGTCTATGTCCATTTAAGTTCGGAATAATCCAGTAGGGTGTAGAATCGGGGATATCTTCACAGTAATAAAGATGGTGGAAGAATTCAACAATCGACGGACGTAGAAAATGATGTGATAGGAGTAAGCACAGAGGATACGCTGGAGCATTGTAGCAGAGATGTAGAATAAGCACTTATGTTTACAGCCATAGAAATACGCTTCAAGGTTCATTAGGAAAGCAGTTGTCCCAACAAAAGCATTAACACTGTCGATGCGCACTTAATAACTGAATCAATCGAATTTTAGTAAAAGCGATTTTCGCACATTAGAACACGGTACTTTTGCAAAATGAAGTCGAACTTCCTTGGATCGTATTTTCCGGAGTAGGTATATATGTATATAATGTTGTCAGGCTCATAAAACGGAACGTACGAAACCAAACAAATTGAATTGTCATGCCAACGATCACGTGGACGAGAATTAACGTGTAGAATTGGTTGCCGCGTCGAAAAGCTGTAACGGAACGAGTAAAAGACTCAAAATTGTGGGCGTTCCCAAATATTATATTTTAGTAGCCAATCAGAATGTAAATATGTAAAAGGACAACCGTCAAGTAGGCAAAATTAATTTGTACGTAAACTTCGTTTTTTAACTAGGAGGAGTGGGAGGAGTAAACGCAGAAGACTGATTTCCAATATAAAACATCAATAAATTTAGTAATCAAAACTATTTGGCGCTAATTTTGAATGGTTAATAATGAGTTATTATTGTCATTGAGTAATTTATATCTGTAAGTTTTTATAAGTTTTAAGGTTAACGTCAATGTCAATTTGACAGATTGATGACATAGTTGTCAAAGTCATATGTTTTTTAATATGTTACGAAGGAATTCTTAGCGTCGCTTCCACTAAATCACAAACTTTTCAAGTAACACTTGGATCGTCTACCTTCTGTCAAGTACTAGAACAATTAAGAGACATAACATAACTAATAGTTGTTTAAACGATAAATACATACCGATTACCATTGCACAATGTTGAAATATAAATGTGGATAAATACGTGGAAATGCACCATAAATCAAGCATTAGTATTTAACAAATCTCTTATTAAAATTTTGCATTTTTAAAAATATAGTAAAAAAAGCTACCGTTGCTTGAGACGAATTTGGTAATATGTTTCCACTTTTCTTTATAAGCAGCGACTGAAGGTTGATGGAAATTTCTACAGGTGTTTAGAATTATTTATTCAAACTGTTTCCATTGATATGATATATAATGCAATGTACAACTGACAATGCATTGGTAATATAAATGAGATTTGTTAATTACACAGAGAATTACCTATTATTACCAATACATGAAAACACTAGGTACACAACCTCTATAAATATATTAGTAATTATAGCCTTACCTTCTTGATAAACAGAAGTAAAAAAGAATGAGGTAGGTATATTTAAAATTAAAAGAAAGGTGGTTTTACGTTATTGGTAAGTCAAAAATCTAACGTATTATTTAAGCATTATAAGAAATATCGTATGCAGGTATCGCTTTTCGAATGTATGAAATAAACTGTACATTTTTTTAAGTTGGGTTTAATAGGAAACTCTACCCACCGATTTACAAAAAATCACCCTATTATACAAATCGTGAAATCACCCACTGGTGTTATATGGGTGCACCATTTCGGGTAATACCTCCAAAACAAATATCATACAAATCATTGCTTGACCATATTGCAACGTAATTTCGTCGAGCTTTTGCCACTCTGAATTGTTGACGTAACTTACATCCACCATGCGTGCACCAGGCACCAACAAGCAATTAAAACACTATAGAAGGGCAAAGTTGGTGAAAATAAGGTAACGGTGACACTTTTTCGTATTCAAATGGTATTATCCATATTGACTGTTTGGAAAATGGTAAAACGGTTACTGCCTAATACTGTGTATATTATTAATACGTTTTAATGTCAACATAATAGAAAAACGAGCACATTTGGCTCTATCATCACATTCATCTGTTATTGCCTTCCTATACTCACCACTCACTCTAAGTGACTTAATTTTGTTTTTGAACTTGCAAACTCTGTAGTGGGCTAGAAAAGTTTTATATCAAACGGGGATGTTATTACTACAGTGGAAATTTCAACGAGATCCCAAAAGAAGATTGTTGATTGGGCGGCTTGAAGTGATTTAGAAGCCACTATGTTATGTCGAAAAGTAATGAACAAAATTTGAGTTAGACTTGTGTTTTATATAGATGTAATACATTTTACGTCATACAACCTTTACTTATAACTTATAAGCTTTAAAAATAATTCCACACAAAATATGTGATATACTTAATGCAAAGTAGGTACGAAGCTTTAACATTAATTTACGATACTTATACATATTAGCAATTTCCTGAGTATTATTAGTTGTTGCAGTAATGTAGCCTTAATGGTGCTTTGTGGCCGTCTTGTGTTCTAAAAATGATGTGTGACGTGTAAGGCACAGTTTTGTGTTCGTGGCAACGAAATATTATAATGTGTAGCTCTATTCACCTCTAAAGTTCTGTAATAACATGAAATATGATACTGAAGCGTTAAAAACCTGTAAAAGAAAAGTCGTTAAATAAAATAACAATCACTTAATTATTTACCGTAACAATTGTTCTCATTGAAAGTGGTGTAAAATTTCCTATTGTAAAAACTACGGATTTTTGTGCTCTAGTCATTAAAAAAACGAGAGCTTTCTGAAATTTTATATCAGTACCCACAAAATTAGCTTCGTAGAAAGCCAGCAATAGTCCTTCGCTTTCAATTACAACCTGCTGACACAAATAGGTGTCTCCACAGAATATTAGAAAAAGCACGGTTGTGTAGAATAAGGCCGTTGTCCCACCAAAGCGGAGCAACAGCGACACGACAGCGACACGATTTCGACATGACACAAGCAGGCGACATGGAGTTGTCCCACCAAAGCAACGTGTTTTCTACATTAAATTCCTGTTCATTATGTTTCCCAATGAAATTCATTTTCCTTTTCGTTAAACCACCGCACATGCAGCTACAGTGTCGCTTCGCAACTGACCTGTCGAGTCGCTCGGCAACAAGAAGCCGACACGCAGCTTGGATGTTTCTCTATCGGAGCGTTGGTGTGTGTACGGTGCATAGAAACCATGGGTTAAACATGAAAGATACACGCTAGCGACATCGTGTAGCTGTCGCGTCGCTGTTGCTCCGCTTTGGTGGGACAACGGCCTAACAGTTTGCAAAATTCAGCGTTAAATAGGGGCATCTATAAAGAATGAAAGTAAGAACATAAAAATAAGGAATGTATTCTACTTACTTTTGACATGCGAAAAAGAAGCATAGACAACATAAACGATAGACCTAGAAAATTAACTACAACACATTTGTTGAATACTACTTCTGTGGCATTGGCAATTGAACATAATAAATCGTGTCTCGACGTTATGTCTCTAATATATTTTTTTAAATCATTCCATGGGATTGCAACACTTTCATCCGTATGTAGATTGGATGAATTAAGTTGAAAGCGTTCCTTTTTTACAACACCTAAATCACTGTTGATGCTAGATAGCAAATTTTTGAAATGTTTTCGTAATTGCAATAAAATGCACCACCTTATTGCAGGTGTCAAAACATACTCTTGAGCTATAATTGCGACCAATACAATTTGAAAAACCAGGAATAGAGTAAAATTGTATTCCATTGCCCAACTGGGTAACGAACCGAATGGTAAAGTTCCATCCTTCTTTGAAAAACACCATCCAACTGTACCAGCGACAACGGCCGCAACTCCTAGTTGCGAAAGGACAGCACCCTTAAATGTGAGAAATATATTCTCATTAAAATATTAAAATATTAAAATATTTGAACTCACCACTTTGTTTACAATTCCTTCTATATAGGATTTTAGTTCTTTTTCGTGACGATTATCCAAATTTTGAAAATCCTTCAGCAATGCCATTATATTAGCTAGCCTTAATCTATTTATCCTTATTATTGTCATACTCGGTACAACTATAGAAATGTTCAGGTTTAATAAGGTAACACAAATTCCACCTTACCAGTTGCAACTCCTATTGTGTACATATAGTCATCGATATCGCCCGTTAGATTCCATTTTCTAACAAGTGTTAATGCGAAATATAAGTAAACCGTAAACGGTATTAGCCAAAAATGAATTGTCTCTTTCTTGCTCATTTTTTCTGCCAAGCTGAACCCCGTAATCTTTGAGAAGTTAAATTTTTCAAAATATCTTGTTTGGTAATTCGATCCCATTGTTCATACGTTGAGTGTTACGAACTGCTAGTCTAGTAATAAATGAACACGTAACTTTTGTCAAATAAATTATTTATTAAGTAAGTTTTTATACTATTAAGTATAAAACACAAATAAATGAAGGTCTCAGACAAGGAGGTATAATGAGCCCCACTTTATTCATCTTGGTTATAGATGATATCATTAAAGCGGTAGAAGCAAAGATTCGAGCAACACACATAGGGTATAATAAATTAAGACCAGTCTACTTTTCGACGTGTGCGTTTGCGGATGATCTCATGATTAGTGCACCAACAGAGAAAGACCTACAAGTAAACCTACGAATATGGGAAGAAGAACTCAAGAAAAGAAACTTAAAAATCAATACAAACAAAACAAAAGTAATGGTAATAGGTAAAGAAAATAAAAGAATCCAAATAAAAATGAGGCAAGAAGAAATCCAGCAAGTAACAGACTATAAATACCTAGGAACAATAGTGCAAAGAGATGGAAATATAGAACGAGAAATTAAAGAAAGAATAGACAACGCCGCAAAAGTATACTATAGCCTGAATAGAACGTTAATAAGGAAGAAGGAAATTAGTAAGAAAACAAAAATTACAGTATACAAATCCATCTTCAGACCGATTCTAACCTACGGCAGGGAAAGCTGGGTATTGAACAATCCACAAAAGAGCAAGCTGCAAGCTATCGAGATGAAGTACCTACGAGCAGTCAAGGGGATAACACGCAGAGATAAAATAAGAAACGAAGTAGTAAGAGATGAATTGGGAGTAGAGGCAATACTTAAAACCATCGAAAAGAACCAACTGAAGTGGTTCGGGCAGCTCAATCGAATGGAAGAAGATCGACAGGTGAAACGAATATGGACAACAAAGGTTCAAGAAAAAAGGAAAAGAGGAAGACCGAAAAAGTTATGGAACGATGAACTAGCCACAATACTGAAGGAAAGAAATAAATCTTGGAATGAAGCAACAACATTAGCCAAAAATAAAATAGAATGGACTAAGTTCGTACACTTAAGTTAAATATTATTTTTAATAATGAATTGTTAATATGAATTGATAATATGAATTGTTAATATGAATAATACCTGTACACCTTACACCTCAGGGTAAAAGGTTATTGATTATATAATTATATAAAAACACAAAGCGGATAAAGCATTTATTCAATATTTTACTAAATTATGTCGTTGTGTTTTTATTACATCAGTATTAATACTTTATTGCTTTCCATCATTTTGAAAATTATATCTAAACTCCCACGTACCACTGGATACGTAAGATATTTATTCAGATAAATTGTCCATCGTGTATTATATTTATGTGGAATTAATTTTTATAGCGATTAAGTGTTACTTGGAAGAAAGAGTTGTTACTGCAATATTAAGTATATTCTTGTTGACATAAGTGATTTTTCCTTCATATTTGTCAGTAAATCAGCATCAGCACGGCGCGGCGTGTGCGAAAGAATAAAATGCATTGATCACTTTGAACTGTATTTAGTGGACAAATTGTTTACAATGGAAGAGTTTTTACTGGCGAACTTGCAACTCAATTTCATAGATTTTCGAAAGAACTTTGGGCACCCGCAGACAACCTGATGGGAATTACAGGAATTTATTCGATGCTTTGAGTATTTATTGCAGCGAAGACCATTACAGGAATAAAGTTTAAAATTATACAAATGTTTGGAGGATCGATTTCTGTGTAATTTCGGCCAAAACAGTGATTGTATCTGCAGTTGTATGATTTTAATACACTCTTTTGATCTTATCTTTTTTAATGTTTAATATTTTTAATGAGGCGATTTAAGCAGAGACAAGAACAATACTGCATATATTACAGGAGGCAGGTTTTCTCCTATTCTTTTCTATTGATTTTTTAGGTTAAGTGTAATTTTGTAAAACCGTTAAGAATAATCCCACTGCGTAAAAGACGACGAATCAATGGCCATGAGTATTGAATGAATTTAAGTTTATACCGTTGGCGGATCAATTTTACTTTTATTAAATGGGATGAACGCTACTCGTTAAGTCACACTTATTAAATGCGGCAGTATTTTTAATTCTTTTCGTATAAATGGTTTCCTGTGCCTGTGCGTCAATATTAAAAAGTTGCAGTGTATTTAAATACCTAGTTCGTTCTGGAAAGCTTTTTTCTTTTATAAGGATTTTGTAGACTATTGTTGGCGCAAAAAGTGTGGTGTGCTCCTTAATTTTGCCGCCCCCTAATTTTTTTCGCCCTTAAATCCCCCCCTCTCCCCTATATCTGACACTAGCTTAGTGCCAAATTAAAGCCTGTTTATTTCTACGTTGTTTAGGCGTAACGCTTTGGCAACGAACAGCGAGCCTGTGGGAATTAATTAAAAAAATAAAAAAAAAAATCAAAAATAGGACAACATTTGGTTTTTAAATGAGTCTCATTTTATTATCTATTAATATTACAACGAAGACGTTGGTGTAAGTCTAATGCTCGACTTACAACTTACCATTCCCGAAAATGCGATGTGCTACAAAATCGTCTCTAGCGTCTACAAAAATAAAATTTTGGTAATAAAATTTTACACTCGTATTAAAAAAAGTTGAATTTACAATTTTGTACCATGTGAGCTAGTAGCTTTGTTTTTGTGTACCGAAATCGAAAGTGAAACTGTCGTGGTGATCCGGTTGCTAGGTCTGAAAAACTGTCGGTACCTGGACGACGAAAAAGTCAAAATGACATTTGAATTATTAATAACACAGACGTTTATTTTTTATTTTGGTTAAGTTACATCTTCACGTATCGTTTCCATTTTTTTTACTTTGCACCAACGTCAAAATTTCTCGTAGGTACTTTTGCTAGCCTTTATCTACCACTGAAATATAAGCAACCTGGAACGCTTACGCTTAACTTACAGCCGAGCCGACAGAAAGGGTATTAATGTAGGGTCATTCGGTCTCTGTCTTGCTGATTATGTTATTGTATCGTATAAGTAATTTTCCGACAAACGCGAAACTAAATATGTAGGGAGTCAATGAACCGTCCTATGTACGAATTGCATACAAGGCTTTATGTCACACTGCGCGAGAAACCTTAAGAGTTGCTTACTAACAATAAGTAATCAATTGAATTGCTTACCGTCAATTTTTAATTATGTAACTCCATCGTCACTATGAAAGGCGGCAATTTTACTTTGTTTTTATTGTTTATTGATTGTAAAACAACAATATTTAACCATCGTATAACACGATTGTTTTTCAAAGTGTAGGACAAAAACTAATTTGATTAATCGTAAAACAATCAAAATGCTTCAACAGCTTAACTGTGAATGAGTACAACAAGGACAAAATGACCCTTCGTTATTGCTATCGCACGCTCGGTTTATTTCCTACAGGTTAAATGCACCGTGCGCGTTCCAGGTTGCTTATATTTCAGTGTTATCTACTGACGTGTATTTTTTTACATAAGTACTGATGTAGGGGCCTGGGCGGCGCGCGTCATTGAATGGTTATATCAGCAACCCACCAGGAGTTTTCAGGTCCAAATAATTATTAACTAACTGAAATAAGTACTTATATTTAAATAATAAATAAATAATTTTGGTGAATTTGAATTAATAGGTGACAATTTTAGACATTACAAAACATTTTTAGAGAAAAATTACTTTTTGAAGAACGTGCGTTATCTTTGGTATTAGTTTTCCGTTTTCTGCAGGATGAAGTGCTAGGTTCCACTTTACAATAATAATCAACCAACTATGTACTGAAAAAAAACATAAAATCTGAAAACTAGCATTTTTTCAAATAAGTACGTAAGTATCAAGGTTGGGTCAGGGAGGGCCGAAAAAATTCGAAATCAATTTCCTCATAGAAATTGCACTCACGGGCAAGGTTCTCAACCTTAGGGTGACTCAACTTGAACGTACTGGAAGTAGCACACACGTCGCGTACGGGGGAGGAGTGTAATTCGATTTTATTATTGTTGTCAGGCCGGAGAGGCCCCCACCTCAGTAGTTAAAGGCTAGTATAGGTCCTTTGACTTTTTGGGTAATAAACTACCGCAAGCATGACCGCAAGCAACTCTTGCAGTTTGTGCTATGTAATTTATATCGCCGTAAGAAAAATTTGTTCATTGTTGCAAAATTGACATTAGCCATCTATATTATTTTTATAAGATTTTTTAATTTGGGAAGCAGGAAAAAAATAATTTCAATTTTCCCATGTTAAATCCCATGGGGTACCCCTAGCGTGGGACCCAAGGTATAATCTATCGGCGAGAGTCGATTATTTGTGTAAATAGTGGAAATCATAATTCAATGATTAACGGATACATGTGGATTTGAAAAAAGGGTTAATCAGTATGCAACCTACTTTGATTGATATTTGCGCACCTTATGAACCATAAGGTAAATTCACCCATTACCGCCCCACTTAAGGAAAGTTTGACTTTCTAGTTCAAAATTAAGCCCAGTTTGAAGTTTTTCGTATATTCGAGGTTTTTTTTTCTGTAAATGAATAATATATTGTAGTTTTTAGAATGCCATAGCTCTGAGATGCTCGGTAAAAAGACATTCCGTTTTTCTGAACACCTTCTAGGGCCTTTTGAAGAGCTTCAGAAGTATGACTTTTTTTTCTTTTGGCATATTAGGTTTTAGTGGTGCCATTTTGCTGAACAACGTTAAATTTAAAAAATAAACAGACAAATGGGAACAAAAACCAACAGAAAAAAGTATACCTAGTCATTTGTATGAAATGGAGCGGTAATAGAAATATAAGCGCACAAATTTTTCGCCTATTACCGCCTACATTAAAAATAAATATTTATTAGTTTTTTTTACCTAAAATAAAAGGAAAGACATAAAAAAGTGTCCTAAATATAAATTTTTCATGTATACTGGGTATAAATATTAAAAATTGATTTTTTGAAATATTCCGTATTTTAATATATTGAATATTGGGTCCTAACTTAATCCGTAAAATAAGGTATTTCTGAAAGGAAAATCATGGGGCGGAAATTGATTCTAGTCTGTATAAAGAATTATTTAAAAATGTAGTATAAGAAAAAAAATGTATTTCTTTAATTAAATTAAATAACTGGGATTTAAAAAAACATTAGATTTGCCTTATTCCGCCCTAATAGAGCGGTAGGAAAATAACTCAAATCGTTTCCTATTACCGCTCTATTTTTATTTATTATTTTTATACTTTAGCGTAGTATTTATTTCAAAGAAAACCTATATACCTATTGCTGAATACCTATTCTGTTTACTTCTGTATAAGACTAACAAATATAAAGATTAAAGCTTTTTTTGCGAAAATACCTTAACAAAGTACAAATGATTGCTTACTAAAATAGTTAGATTATTCACTTGCTTCACCACGTGCACCGACCTTTGAGTAAATGATTTAGGCCTCTCTCCAGACGCCAATATATTCCTCTCGCCAGGGCCGGCCTGAGGGGTGTGCGACGTATGCAGCCGCACACTCGAGCCTTTTGGAGGGGCATACAATTGTCCAATTTTGGTAAAAAAAAAACATTTGGCAAACTTTTCTCCAATGGATGTCCTAAACTTTTTGTCATTGACCGAAAGCACGGATGCCTATGTCAACCTGTGGATAGCGTTACGGATCGTATCCACAATGCCCATGTCGGTCGCCTCCGCTGAACGAAGCTTTTCAAAGCTGAAGTTGATCAAAACTTACCTCAGGTCAACACTGTCTCAAGAAAGACTTAACAGCCTTTCAATTTTATCAATTGAAAACGAGGTGTCTCAGTCAATTGATTATGTGGACATAGTTAATTCATTTTCCGAAATGAAAGCAAGAAAAGCCCTCGTATAGGTATAAGTGTATAATAAAAGAGACTATGTATCTATCTTAACAGTTAATAAATTTAATGTTCTAAAAGGCGCAAAAGTGCACAAACACTGTGTTTTTAGACCTTGAATTTCAAAATGGGATGTGGGATGTGCCACTTTTAGGGAAATGCGTAGGTTAGCGCAGGATAGGAAAGAATGGACACGTGTCCAACTCCAACCAGTCTTCGGGCTGATCACTACTTGATGATGATGAATTTCAAAAAAAAATCGGGGAGGGCTGGTAGGGGCATAAAATGTGAGTCTTGCACACTTGCAATTTTCGCCTTAGGCCGGCCCTGCCTCTCGCCATAATGTTTTTTGGGTCGACTAATAACTCCTGCCTCACATAAAACAACGGGAGAATTTTGCAAAGAATTTTAAGAAAATACTCTACAAGAAAAGACAAACTCTTACAGGGCGGTAATAGGTAAAGATTTTGCATAGGGCGGTAATGGGCGAATTTACCTTAATTCTTTTTTTTGTTGTATAATCTACTGATCCACCCAAAGTTAATCTTCCTTGGTTTACTTCCTTTTCATACCTGAATGTGTTAGATCGCCCATTCTATAGAGCGAATCAAAACTCCAGGAAAATCTGATTCATGCATAGTTCTGTTAGGTTAACAATTTTGATATCTTGCGCATCTTCCAAATTGTTTTTCGTAAATAGTGTATTTATCGGGCTGCTCGCAAACGGTGAAGTGACGTCAAATGGAACTAACAGTTCACCTTCTACTCAATGCTTTCAATTTTTCTAATAAATTCGTATTAATCGGAAACCCTGTATTTGGTTGTTGATATGAGAGACTGTTGAATTTCTCGCTCAGTCATTTTAAAGTACAATGGGTCTCATAGGTTTTCCCTTTTAAAGACAACACATTCGGAGTAAAACAGGATTAGATACCGTTAGCTTAAGTGCATTATATTAATTATAATTCTACCGTTTGTGATCTTTTGTGCTTCCAGGGTTCAACAACCACCAACGGTTTCAGTTCTTACATCCACGTCTAGAGACTTCTTCCGTCGTAATTAAACACGATCGCCATTGAATTCCGAATTTTTGCGGTTATTATCAATATCATTGGGGGATGTAACTCTTTTAGTACAACAATGACCTTCTTAATTATATCCTCTCGCGGAAGAAACTGGACAATACAACGGGCGTTATTGGGGAAAGCGACGTTATATTGCATAGTTGGATAGTCACAGTCACATTAATTCATCAAAATTTTGAAATTCGCTCTTTAGTCAATTTGTTTTCTTTACACAATTTTGCCCATATTTATACATATACAGTCTGGACTAGATAACAAGCAAGGCTTGTAGTCGTATGAAGCAATATAGGTATATAGATTCCACTATAGTGTGCCATGACTCCTTCGCTAAAATGACATGATAGTGATATGGTTTAACGTACTCTTATCTATTGCACAAATATGACCTATCTGGCCAAATTCAGCGATGCTTGAAAAATGGCAAGGAAAGTGTAACTCAAACCTAGCGTTTGTTCATCATAGTTTTTAAATGTGTTACTTTGAATAAGGACTAATTAATATTGATGGAAAAGAATTGATATTATTTGATTTTTGGTTCACTAGTAAAGAACAGTAACGTGTACTAAATGACAATTTGAAGTGCATTGAACAATTTGTTACGAACGAACTCTTAGCGTCGCTTCCACTATATCACAAACTTTTCAAGTAATACTTAGAGTACCTACCTTCCGTCAAGTATTAGAACAATTAGAGACATAACTAATAGTTGTTCAAACGATAAAGTAGAATTCTACTTACCGATTACCACGATATTGAAATCTGGGTAGATGCAATGGAAATGCACCATAAAGCAACGCAAAGCAAATTTGATAAATATCTTCTTAAAATTTTACGTTTCTTTCAAATATAGTAAAAAGGTACAGTTGCTTGAGACGAATTTGGTAATATGTTTCCACTTTTCTTTACAAGCAGCGACTGGGAGGTTGATGGAAATTTCTACAGGTGTTTAGAATTATTTATTCAAACTTTTTCCATTTATTCGATATAATATATAATGCAGCGGATAACTGTAAACTGGCTTTGTTAGGAAAATTATCTATCATTAGATACTAATACATGAAAATACCACCACAACCTTTATATATCAGTAATTATAGCCTTATTTATTTACTTCTTAATAATTAGAAGGAAACAAGAACGACGTACTTTAAAAATGAAAAGAAATGTGGTTTTACGTTATTGGTAGGTCCAAAATCGTCCAAAAAGTCCAAACGAATTATTAGAGTATTATACGAAGTACCGTATGCAGGTTATCACTTTTCGAATGTATGAAAGACACTTTACGTTTTAAACATTGATGGAGTCCATCGCAGTTAGTAAATGATGATTCAATTTAATTCAAGTTGATTTACACTAAAATTGGGAATTCTTTTTCATATTAATTTAATTTAATCTTATTTACAGTTTGCCATTCTTGTAGTATTACGAACAATACAATTTGGCAAACTACACATAGAGTAAAATTGTATTCCAATGCCCAACTGGGTAACGAACCGAATAGTAAAGTTCCATTCTTCATTGAAAAACACCATCCAACTATGCCAGCGACAACGACCCCAACTTCTAGCTGCGAAAGGACAACACCTTAAATGTGAGAAATGTATTCTTATTAAGGTATATATTTGATACCACCACTTTGTTTACAATTAGTTCTATATAGGATTTTAGGTCTTTTTCGTGACGATTATCAAAATTTTGAAAATACTTCAGCAATGTTAGTATCTTAGCTAATCTTGTTCTATTTATCCTCATTATTGTCATACGCAGCACAATTATAGAAATATTGAGGTATAATAATATTCAAATTCCACCTTACCATTTGCAAGTCCTATTGTGTACAAGAAGTCATCGATATCGTCAGTTGGACTCCTTTTTTTAAGAAGTGATAATGCGACATATAAGTAAACTGTAAACGGTATTAACCAAAAACGAATTGTTTCTTATTCATTTTCTCTGCTAAACTGAACCCCGTAATATTTGAGAAGTTCCATTTTTCAAAATATCGTGTTTGGTAATTCGATCCAATTGTTCATACGTTGAGTGTTACCAACTGCTTCTATTATTGCTTGTCGTGTAATAAAATAATGAACATGTAACTTTTGTTTAATAAATTATTTATTAAGTTAGTTTCAATACTATTATAAAACCCAAAGCTATAAAGCATTTATGGAACATTTTACTAAACTTTTATAATGTCGTTTTGTTTTTATTGCATAAGTATAAATACTTTATTGTTTTCCTTCATTTTGAGAACTATTTCTAAACTCCCACGTTTTCAAGGATATCACTGGCTACGTAAAATAATTATTATTTATTCTTCTTATTCTAACAAATAAATAATCTTTATTCCATTGGAATAAATTTTTATAACGATTAAGCATTATTTGGAAGCTGTATCTAGCTAGGATATAGAAATTTGAGTACTTACCGTTGTTTAGGGAAAAAATTCTACGAACTTTAACTAAAGAATGCTTACCTAACTTGCCTTTTCCTTACAAGAATCTTAAAGTAGATGATCTGAGTCACGTTTATATTATGTAAAATTTACTATCTATGATATAATTGCTAACAATTAATTACCCCGGTTACGCCGTAACACAGAAAATCGATGCTACCAAAGCACATTAGCCACCGACCTTAAAGGTCATTCCAAATCAAGCTTTCCAGTTTCGCAAAATGGAAACACCGCTGTGAAAAGTATTTGAATAGGGGTGAGGGATACTTTGAAGAGGACAAGGGCCAAAATAATCTGCAGAATTAACAGACTTCGTATAATTCAGAATCTCGCGAAAGGTTTCTGTTTGGAATAGGTACGAATATAATTTTCTTGCGAAGGATTTAATATTTTCTATGGGAGTGTAGGTCCAAAGAGCGTTTGTAAATAACCCAAACTAGTAGTAGATAAACCTGTGAATATTCATGGAATTTATGTGTACATGTTAAAGGTTTACCCTACTCTCCTATAGTCAGCCTACATACAGCGGGGGAAAATTGGCAGAGGTAACCACCTAAGCTCAACCAGCGCCGCTTTTTGCATCTGTTGCACCTTTTGTAACATTCTGACGTTTTCGGAGGAAATAAGAGGAAATATAAGGGGCTGTGTCATTATAGAATATGTAGATGCGCTACTCAAAAGGGTCACCCAACCAGGAAAAGTGGCTCCGGTATTGATATAAGCGAATCCCCTTCGTTTAGGGAGGAAAAATAAATAAACATAAGAATATGAGAGCTTTAAGGTGTAAAAATAAGAAATGGAGCAAAGAAGAAATTATATTCGGTATTCGTGTCCAGTATCACTGTTTTTAGAACAGAGACATGGGAAGTAACATAAGAATCAGAAGACGAGTAATTGGCATTTGTAAGGAACTACTGTCGACGGAGCTATAGAAAAACAAAATTAGACCAATGTAGAATCAAAGACATATGTAATACTATGAAAGCAGGAAAAACAATGAAATAGAAAAAAAAATCTGGAATGGTAACATAAAAAGGAAAGTTCTCCGTGAAAAACAAGAACGAGGATCACAAAGAAAATCGGTAAACTCATTCGTCAGGTAAAGAGTAACCAAGAAAAAGGAAATTCTGGAATATAGAAACTAGTATAATAATTGCAGTTCATTTATCTGATTAATTACTATTTTTCCCTTTTTCATGTATAAAAGATAAAACTATTTCTACTTATGTAAACCAATTATATGTATAATATTAGTTTATTCAATTAAATTGTAGTGATTTTTATAGAAATCTCGTAAGTGCAACCTCAGTAAACAGCAAAAAGGTTCCAAATCTCCGTTATCCTTTATATAAATGCCGGGATTCATTCGCTAGTTAGTGGAAACGGATAATACCACTTGATTTACTTTTAAATTCTTTCTTATAAGGCAACGTTTTAGTACGAATCCACTTTCTGTATTTATATAAAACAATTAAAGAATAACCCACTAAGTAAATATATACCTTATATAAATCTACAAAGGAAATTACGTGGATTTAATATCCTGCTGAAGCCCGAAAAATTTACGTAATCCAAAATTTATCTACTGCTGCTTCATGTTGTTTAGAAATAAGGTGCTCACTAAGCTATTACATTATTTCAGATTTTCGAATGTTTAATTTTAAACGAATATTTAGCACGTTTCCGGTTGATTATCTTAAATGAAACTCTGCGTTGAAAATTAGGTTGTTAAATTCTGACATTTTTTATTTAAAAGTTGGTTATAAATTTTAAATATTAATAGATTTTGACAACTGCTAATATACAGCATTTATCAACCAAATTGGCTAGAGGAGTTTACACTTGATTCTAAATTTACCCAGTATTAATAGTTTTGTGTCAAATATAAATGTGTCTCTTATACTTAGGCGTGTCCAAAACATGAAATCGTTACGAATGGGAAAATTATTAGTGTTTTAAAAAAAATTGAGGGGACCATTTTAATTCAGTGAGGAAATAAATTTAGGTTATTGCAGGACAGTAGTACAACGATAAGCGGTATTGTTGAAATACAGTTGTTAGATTATTGTAGGGGGTAGTCCACACCCAACTACCGGAAAAAAGGCAACTGCTCTGGAAATATTATAAGAGAGAAACTTAAAATGAACACATCTTTCCGGCCAGTATATGATGCAATTAATTTTTAAACTGGTGCGGAAATAATCGATGTTGCACATCATTTGTGGAATAATTCCAAAAACTCCAAACAAATCAAAGAGAATTGTAATAAAATTTACTTATGATCAAGTTTTATTTTTCACAATTACTAATTGATCCCCTGCCTAGTACGTCGTCAATTTCAAAATGCGAATTGTATTTATTTTTATGAATATACATATAATAAAAATTTGATTTATGTGATTTATTAGAATTTTCATTTAATTTGATACTTTATTAATATTCTTGGTGTAATGTGAACGCTGTCATACAATCGACGGATATGTGCATATTAATGTTTGAATTACAGTATAGTCGATCTATGTCTCGAATTCATTTATACAACGCAATGCTTAATTAATATATCAAATCATTTAATATTACTTATTGTTCATTGACACGTATTAATTAGTATTTAAGTCTTGAAATCAGCAGAAAGTATTTCAATTTAGTCTTTGTACCATAAGTTTATCTTTATTCAAACGATACAACATCTAATTCATATGGTCTTTCAATGCAGGAGTGACCAAATGGCGAGGGATGCCAATATGTAGTTGTAGAATACATATTTACTATCTGTCAATTATTACAAGAGATTGAAAAAGCAAGAGATACTATTTCTAAACTAACGTTATTACAAGTAAATGGTAAATAGTATTTGTGAGGGATACCCTGTAAGTGCCAACAGTCCAGAAGAACTGAAGAAGGGATTTGGGGAGCACTTCGAGTATATTTTTGGCTACGGAGCTTGTACCGCGCAAGTGTTAATATGGAGGACCATGAGATGAGGTTTTGTAAAATCTGTAAACCTGGAAAAAGAAATGAAGGTGGTAATAACATACAAATGTAACAGAGTATTGAAAATCAAAAATATAAATAACAAAACTAAGCAGAAGGAATTATCAAAACCCAATTAAAGGGTTGCATAACATTTCTTCTTTTATTGTTTTTCTCTACGCTCGGATCTTTGTCACGGTGTATTCCGAAGGTAACCAACTTTCAGAATTTTGAGCCCATCTTTTTGTGGTCTTCCTCAACTGCTTCTTCCGTGAGGTTTATAGTCTCTTGCTATTTTTATAAGTCTGTTATCGTGTTTGGTACATGTTCTTCCTCTTCTCTGTAAAGCGTTTTAAGGGTTCTCTTTTCACTGAGGGTTATCTGTTACATTTATCTTTACAGTCTCGCTTACTTCCGCTTTTCGTTTCCGTAGCATCTTCTAGACTTTTTTCTGTGATTCGTACAGGATGGAATCCATTTTGCTTGTAAACTGTTCCCAGCAACTTTCCTTTAACTCTGTTATGTCTGGAGCGTTTATTCGTAGTCGATTTTTATCGTTCCAGCGTTCCTTTAATAAATTCGATTGGGTCCATAATTGATGTGTACAATGCTCCAAATGGGGTGAACTGGTTCATTAAGGAATGGTAAATAATCACTCAACCTTCCCCATCGTTTTTTATAATTAAATTTAAAAGTTGAATAAAGTTGCAAAACGTTGACACAAAATTAAGATTAGAGTTAAATTGCGACATGTTTCGACTCAACAGGAGTCATTATCGGGCTAAAAGAGATTATATGTATTGTATAAGTATAAAACTAAAACTAAAATTAAGTGACACTTACTATCATAGCATGTACTTAATATAAGTGGATGAAGTAATTGAGTGCGGGTGAAATGGAAATCGAAGCTAATAATTTACTGAAGAAACAACCAATAATCTCAGCAAATTAACAGAAATAGCCAACTTACAAGCCTCATAATTAAAGGTAAGGTAGAAAAATTGATGCTGTAAAGATTGAGGTTAAACAAAACTTTTCCAACAATTCGATATTAACATCTCCTTTTCATCAAACACAATCTCAAACATTTCTTGGTTCACACAAAAGATAAAATAGAAAATCTTGATGAGTCACGTGTTTAAAAACTTGTGTGTGGTACTTGTGGAGTTTCTTACATTGGCCAAACGGGCAGGAGATTTAGAGTCAGATTCGGCGAGCACTACTCCTGTATCAGACACAATAGTAGAACCGAGACACCATCCCCTCCACTTTTTCTGACGTCACAAGCCCCGCCCCTTTTTCAGCCACGTAGATGGCGCTATTTTGACCTTGGGAAGTTCCAAGGCCTCGTAGATTTTCCAAGGTCACGTGGATGACCTCGAGATTTGACCTTGGTTTCAAGGCCACGTGGGTGACCTCGGGGTTTGACCTTGGGAATTTCCTGGATGTCTTTTCTGGATGCTGGATGGCTTTTCTGGATGCTGGATGCTGGATGCCGTTTTGGTTTTTCTTAATGCCTTTTTGCCTTTTGGGTTTCTTAACGTCTTTTTGCCTTTCCCGGATGCTGAATGCTTTTTTGGCTTTTGGTTTCTTAATACCCTTTTGGCTTTCTCGTTTCTTAATGTCCTTTTGCTTTTTCTTAATGCCTTTTTGGCCTTCCAGGTTCCTGACCTTTTTGCCTGTTCGGGTTTCTTAACGCCTTTTTGCCTTTCCCGGGTGCTGAATGCCTTTTTGGCTTTTCGTTTCTTAATACTCTTTTGCCTTTCCCGGGTGCTGAATGCCTTTTTGGCTTTTCGTTTCTTAATACTCTTTTGGCTTTCTCGTTTCTTAATGTCCTTTTGCTTTTTCTTAATGCCTTTTTGGTTTTTCTTAATGCCTTTTTGCCTTTTCGGGTTTCTTAACGCCTTTTTGCCTTTCCCGGATGCTGCTGAATGCCTTTTTGGCTTTTGGTTTCTTAATGCCCTTTTGCCTTTCTGTTTTCTTAATGTCCTTTTGCTTTTTCTGTTTTCTTAATGCCCTTTTGGTTTTTCTTAATGTCTTTTTGCCTTTTGGGTTTCTTAACGCCTTTTTGCCTTTCCCAGATGCTGAATGCCTTTTTGGCTTTTCGTTTCTTAATACCCTTTTGGCTTTCTGTTTTCTTAATGTCCTTTTGCTTTTTCTGTTTTCTTAATGCCTTTTTGGCCTTCCAGGTTCCTGACCTTTTTGCCTGTTCGGGTTTCTTAACGCCTTTTTGCCTTTCCCGGATGCTGAATGCCTTTTTGGCTTTTCGTTTTTTAATACTCTTTTTCCTTTCCCGGGTGCTGAATGCCTTTTTGGCTTTTCGTTTCTTAATACTCTTTTGGCTTTCTCGTTTCTTAATGTCCTTTTGCTTTTTCTTAATGCCTTTTTGGTTTTTCTTAATGCCTTTTTGCCTTTTCGGGTTTCTTAACGCCTTTTTGCCTTTCCCGGATGCTGAATGCCTTTTTGGCTTTTGGTTTCTTAATGCCCTTTTGCCTTTCTGTTTTCTTAATGTCCTTTTGCTTTTTCTGTTTTCTTAATGCCCTTTTGGTTTTTCTTAATGTCTTTTTGCCTTTGGGTTTCTTAACGCCTTTTTGCCTTTCCCAGATGCTGAATGCCTTTTTGGCTTTTCGTTTCTTAATACCCTTTTGGCTTTCTGTTTTCTTAATGTCCTTTTGCTTTTTCTGTTTTCTTAATGCCTTTTTGGCCTTCCAGGTTCCTGACCTTTTTGCCTGTTCGGGTTTCTTAACGCCTTTTTGCCTTTCCCGGATGCTGAATGCCTTTTTGGCTTTTCGTTTCTTAATACCCTTTTGGCTTTCTGTTTTCTTAATGTCCTTTTGCTTTTTCTGTTTTCTTAATGCCTTTTTGGCCTTCCAGGTTCCTGACCTTTTTGCCTGTTCGGGTTTCTTAACGCCTTTTTGCCTTTCACGGATGCTGAATGCCTTTTTGGCTTTTCGTTTCTTAATACCCTTTTGGCTTTCTGTTTTCTTAATGTCCTTTTGCTTTTTCTGTTTTCTTAATGCCTTTTTGGCCTTCCAGGTTCCTGACCTTTTTGCCTGTTCGGGTTTCTTAACGCCTTTTTGCCTTTCCCGGATGCCTTTTTGGCTTTTGGTTTCTTAATACCCTTTTGGCTTTCTGGGTGACTTTCTGAATATGTGTTTCACTGTTTAGTTTTAATTATTGCATAAAGTCCCGCTCAAGTAAAACACACAGAGGAGGAGGAGGTGTTGGAAACTTTTACAGTGGAGGAGGATTTCCGTATGGTAACGACATTAGAAAAGCGCATTTACTAAAATTCATTTATTTTTATGATTGTGAAAACATATTTTATATAACAGGTTAATAATATTATCATTCACAATTTGGCATGAAGTAAACAAATTTTCAAAAAAATCTAAGTCGCTAAGTTTAAAATACAGAAACATTAAACAATAAAGTCCGCAAACGTTTGAATGGTAATCTTGAAGTGCTTTGTCGTTGTCGAATTCTTTTCCAAAAATCTCAGGTGCCTCCGGTGGTCGACCAAAGGAATCAAAATATTCTCCTCGTCCATTCCCATCAATGTAGATTGTAGCTCAATGTTCTCCAGGTCTGTATGACGGATCGGTGTTTACACAAGGTCTTGGAGCATGCCTCGGTAATTGATTAGAAGCACCTGCAAGTCGAAATACATTTTTCTGACCCGGAATCAGATGCAGCAACTTGAGAATTTGACCCGTAGGTATTCATCCTTGGAATTTGCACATTCCCAATCTTGAAGTAGTAAAACGTTTTCTAAGGCACACATAGGCTCCTCAATAGTATGATGCATGCAACGATAAGCTTGCGCTTCTTTCTTCAAATTCTTAAGCGATGGACATCCATTGTCTTCCAGATTCACGATTGGTTTGTTAAGAAATCCCAGTACCTGGCACTTTTCAATACCTTTCACATAAATTTTGTTGTAAGGTTGCAGAACTTTTGCAGTTTCTCGTTCGAAATCTTGGAATGGGACATATCCCGAACTCCAACGAAGACCGTGGTGACGTGTCTCGAGATAATTTACAGTTTTCTTTGCATCAGGGGATAATGTCGAATAGGATGTTGGTGGTTTTAATAAGAAAATCGTCAGATTACCATCATCCGTAACTACGGCAAACTCTTTAGGAATGAATTTATTGTCATCCCCCCGAAACCCTTGCAAATCCACAAATGCAGCAGCGACCATTCTTCTCGACCGTATAACAGAAACTGGGGCTGCTAAAAACGGAACAGTATGGAAATGTTCAATTTCGTAATAAGGATATAATTTGTTATGCCTAAGGGCAGGAATTGTTTACAGCAAATAAGGTCTAAGGCTAGAGAAATATTTATTAGATTTGATTAAATAAATAAATAAATCATTTAATGTCTTTTGTCTTTTTGTCTTTTTAGCTTTTCTGGATGCCCTTCTGTTGCAAAACATTTTATGCTTTTGTATACATTTTGTCATTTTTGAAACAAAAACATCTTATCTCCTGAATTAGTTTTCTTAGAAGTATGTCCACGAATCAAAACTAAGAAACAAAAATACTTAAGTCGGAATCTATTTCTATTTTCACCTTAAATTGCGAAATGTTTGGAATTCTTTACGTTGTTGCATACTCCCTTTTTTCTGAAAATGTTGTGAGAAAACAATTTTTTTAAAGTGTCTCTATCAGCCATTTTTTGTAAATAATGTTCGGTGCGCACAACATAATTTACGTTGCGCACAACATAATTTACGGTGCGCACAACATAATTTACGGTGCGCACAACAATATTTTCGGTGCGCACAACAATATTTACGGTGCGCACAACATAGTTTATGGTGCGCACGACAATATTTTCGCTACGCACAACACCATTTACGGTGCCCAACACCAAATTTTCGGTGCGCACGATTAGCCATTTCACTTTTGGTGGGAATTTTGATTTTGCAGCCATTTTGGTTTTGTCGGTCATTAATAGTGGTATTGGTAAATTTCGTACGAATTTCGTAAAGTTTAGCTGCTTTTTTGATATGTACAATGTGAAAAATATAAACTAAATCATATGTTTGAAGCATGTTAGGTACATTTTGCCTTTTTGGCTTTATGAATGCCCTTTCGGCTTTTTCGAATAACTTCCATAAAGACTTTTTGGGTTTCCTGGATAACTCTTCCTCAAACCCAAAAAAGGTACTACACGATTTATTTAATCTAATCTATAATCTAGTAACGGATTACGTCATCCAGGAAACCCAAAAAGTCTTTATGGAAGTTATTCGAAAAAGCCGAAAGGGCATTCATAAAGCCAAAAAGGCAAAATGTACCTAACATGCTTCAAACATATGATTTAGTTTATATTTTTCACATTGTACATATCAAAAAAGCAGCTAAACTTTACGAAATTCGTACGAAATTTTACAAAATTCGTACGAAACTTTACGAAATTCGTACGAAATTTACCAATACCACTATTAATGACCGACAAAACCAAAATGGCTGCAAAATCAAAATTCCCACCAAAAGTGAAATGGCTAATCGTGCGCACGGAAAATTTGGTGTTGCGCACCGTAAATGGTGTTGTGCGTACCGAAAATATTGTCGTGCGCACCATAAACTATGTTGTGCGCACCGTAAATATTGTTGTGCGCACCGAAAATATTGTTGTGCGCACCGTAAATTATGTTGTGCGCACCGTAAATTATGTTGTGCGCAACGTAAATTATGTTGTGCGCACCGAACATTGTTTACAAAAAATGGCTGATAGAGACACTTTAAAAAAATTGTTTTCTCACAACATTTTCAGAAAAAAGGGAGTATGCAACAACGTAAAGAATTCCAAACATTTCGCAATTTAAGGTGAAAATAGAAATAGATTCCGACTTAAGTATTTTTGTTTCTTAGTTTTGATTCGTGGACATACTTCTAAGAAAACTAATTCAGGAGATAAGATGTTTTTGTTTCAAAAATGACAAAATGTATACAAAAGCATAAAATGTTTTGCAACAGAAGGGCATCCAGAAAAGCTAAAAAGACAAAAAGACAAAAGACATTAAATGATTTATTTATTTATTTAATCAAATCTAATAAATATTTCTCTAGCCTTAGACCTTATTTGTTGTAAACAATTCCTGCCCTTAGGCATAACAAATTATATCCTTATTACGAAATTGAACATTTCCATACTGTTCCGTTTTTAGCAGCCCCAGTTTCTGTTATACGGTCGAGAAGAATGGTCGCTGCTGCATTTGTGGATTTGCAAGGGTTTCGGGGGGATGACAATAAATTCATTCCTAAAGAGTTTGCCGTAGTTACGGATGATGGTAATCTGGCTGTTTTCCTATTTAAACCACCAACATCCTATTCGACATTATCGCCTGATGCAAAGAAAACTGTAAATTATCTCGAGACACGTCACCACGGTCTTCGTTGGAGTTCGGGATATGTCCCATTCCAAGATTTCGAACGAGAAGCTGCAAAAGTTCTGCAACCTTACAACAAAATTTATGTGAAAGGTATTGAAAAGTGCCAGGTACTGGGATTTCTTAACAAACCAATCGTGAATCTGGAAGACAATGGATGTCCATCGCTTAAAAATTTGAAGAAAGAAGCGCAAGCTTATCGTTGCATGCATCATACTATTGAGGAGCCTATGTGTGCCTTAGAAAACGTTTTACTACTTCAAGATTGGGAATGTGCAAATTCCAAGGATGAATACGGGTCAAATTCTCAAGTTGCTGCATCTGATTCCGGGTCAGAAAAATGTATTTCGACTTGCAGGTGCTGGTAATCAATTACCGAGGCATGCTCCAAGACCTTGTGTAAACACCGATCCGTCATACAGACCTGGAGAACATTGAGCTACAATCTACATTGATGGGAATGGACGAGGAGAATATTTTGATTCCTTTGGTCGACCACCGGAGGCACCTGAGATTTTTGGAAAAGAATTCGACAACGACAAAGCACTTCAAGATTACCATTCAAACGTTTGCGGACTTTATTGTTTAATGTTTCTGTATTTTAAACTTAGCGACTTAGATTTTTTTGAAAATTTGTTTACTTCATGCCAAATTGTGAATGATAATATTATTAACCTGTTATATAAAATATGTTTTCACAATCATAAAAATAAATGAATTTTAGTAAATGCGCTTTTCTAATGTCGTTACCATACGGAAATCCTCCTCCACTGTAAAAGTTTCCAACACCTCCTCCTCCTCTGTGTGTTTTACTTGAGCGGGACTTTATGCAATAATTAAAACTAAAAAGTGAAACACATATTCAGAAAGTCACCCAGAAAGCCAAAAGGGTATTAAGAAACCAAAAGCCAAAAAGGCATCCGGGAAAGGCAAAAAGGCGTTAAGAAACCCGAACAGGCAAAAAGGTCAGGAACCTGGAAGGCCAAAAAGGCATTAAGAAAACAGAAAAAGCAAAAGGACATTAAGAAAACAGAAAGCCAAAAGGGTATTAAGAAACGAAAAGCCAAAAAGGCATTCAGCATCCGTGAAAGGCAAAAAGGCGTTAAGAAACCCGAACAGGCAAAAAGGTCAGGAACCCGGAAGGCCAAAAAGGCATTAAGAAAACAGAAAAAGCAAAAGGACATTAAGAAAACAGAAAGCCAAAAGGGTATTAAGAAACGAAAAGCCAAAAAGGCATTCAGCATCCGTGAAAGGCAAAAAGGCGTTAAGAAACCCGAACAGGCAAAAAGGTCAGGAACCTGGAAGGCCAAAAAGGCATTAAGAAAACAGAAAAAGCAAAAGGACATTAAGAAAACAGAAAGCCAAAAGGGTATTAAGAAACGAAAAGCCAAAAAGGCATTCAGCATCCGGGAAAGGCAAAAAGGCGTTAAGAAACCCGAACAGGCAAAAAGGTCAGGAACCCGGAAGGCCAAAAAGGCATTAAGAAAACAGAAAAAGCAAAAGGACATTAAGAAAACAGAAAGCCAAAAGGGTATTAAGAAACGAAAAGCCAAAAAGGCATTCAGCATCCGTGAAAGGCAAAAAGGCGTTAAGAAACCCGAACAGGCAAAAAGGTCAGGAACCTGGAAGGCCAAAAAGGCATTAAGAAAACAGAAAAAGCAAAAGGACATTAAGAAAACAGAAAGCCAAAAGGGTATTAAGAAACGAAAAGCCAAAAAGGCATTCAGCATCCGGGAAAGGCAAAAAGGCGTTAAGAAACCCGAACAGGCAAAAAGGTCAGGAACCTGGAAGGCCAAAAAGGCATTAAGAAAACAGAAAAAGCAAAAGGACATTAAGAAAACAGAAAGCCAAAAGGGTATTAAGAAACGAAAAGCCAAAAAGGCATTCAGCATCTGGGAAAGGCAAAAAGGCGTTAAGAAACCCAAAAGGCAAAAAGACATTAAGAAAAACCAAAAGGGCATTAAGAAAACAGAAAAAGCAAAAGGACATTAAGAAAACAGAAAGGCAAAAGGGCATTAAGAAACCAAAAGCCAAAAAGGCATTCAGCAGCATCCGGGAAAGGCAAAAAGGCGTTAAGAAACCCGAAAAGGCAAAAAGGCATTAAGAAAAACCAAAAAGGCATTAAGAAAAAGCAAAAGGACATTAAGAAACGAGAAAGCCAAAAGAGTATTAAGAAACGAAAAGCCAAAAAGGCATTCAGCACCCGGGAAAGGCAAAAGAGTATTAAGAAACGAAAAGCCAAAAAGGCATTCAGCACCCGGGAAAGGCAAAAAGGCGTTAAGAAACCCGAACAGGCAAAAAGGTCAGGAACCTGGAAGGCCAAAAAGGCATTAAGAAAACAGAAAAAGCAAAAGGACATTAAGAAAACAGAAAGCCAAAAGGGTATTAAGAAACGAAAAGCCAAAAAGGCATTCAGCATCTGGGAAAGGCAAAAAGGCGTTAAGAAACCCAAAAGGCAAAAAGACATTAAGAAAAACCAAAAGGGCATTAAGAAAACAGAAAAAGCAAAAGGACATTAAGAAAACAGAAAGGCAAAAGGGCATTAAGAAACCAAAAGCCAAAAAGGCATTCAGCAGCATCCGGGAAAGGCAAAAAGGCGTTAAGAAACCCGAAAAGGCAAAAAGGCATTAAGAAAAACCAAAAAGGCATTAAGAAAAAGCAAAAGGACATTAAGAAACGAGAAAGCCAAAAGAGTATTAAGAAACGAAAAGCCAAAAAGGCATTCAGCACCCGGGAAAGGCAAAAGAGTATTAAGAAACGAAAAGCCAAAAAGGCATTCAGCACCCGGGAAAGGCAAAAAGGCGTTAAGAAACCCGAACAGGCAAAAAGGTCAGGAACCTGGAAGGCCAAAAAGGCATTAAGAAAAAGCAAAAGGACATTAAGAAACGAGAAAGCCAAAAGGGTATTAAGAAACCAAAAGCCAAAAAAGCATTCAGCATCCGGGAAAGGCAAAAAGACGTTAAGAAACCCAAAAGGCAAAAAGGCATTAAGAAAAACCAAAACGGCATCCAGCATCCAGCATCCAGAAAAGCCATCCAGCATCCAGAAAAGACATCCAGGAAATTCCCAAGGTCAAACCCCGAGGTCACCCACGTGGCCTTGAAACCAAGGTCAAATCTCGAGGTCATCCACGTGACCTTGGAAAATCTACGAGGCCTTGGAACTTCCCAAGGTCAAAATAGCGCCATCTACGTGGCTGAAAAAGGGGCGGGGCTTGTGACGTCAGAAAAAGTGGAGGGGATGGTGTCTCGGTTCTACTCACAATAATATTGGCTCTAAGTCATCTTTTGCGAACCGCACTTTAGAAAGTGGACATGCGTTCGACCCCAATCTGAATTGCGAAATCCTGCTTGTTTTTCAGTGATTTCCATTTCACCCGCACTCCATTCCATCCACTTATACTACATGCTATGATAGTATCACTTAATTTTAGTTTTAGTTTTATACTTATATAATCTATTTTAGCCCGATGATGACTCATGTTGAGTCAAAACATGTCGTAATTTAACTCTAATCTTAATTCTCTCATGAAAACTTGTCAACGTTTTGCAAATTTTAAATTTAATTATAAAAAACGATGGGGAAGGTTGAGTGATTATTTACCATTCCTTAATGAGTTACTTTAAGTAATCTGTCGGTTATATTGTTGATGTCGTCTATATGTTGTTCAAATTTTTTGTGGAAAAGGATCCCAACACCGCATTTTTGGCGTTCGGCCTTTTGCTTTTCGGCTGTAGACGAAAATATAGTTTTCTTAGGTATTGCCTTCCTTTGCCTTTCTTTTTTACTTCAGATATTGTACATTTATGTCAATTTTCTTTTCTGTGATCTCTGTTATTAATTCTTGCTCTTTCGTATACCTTGAGTGGATAATCCAAGTCCCTACTCTCAATATTCCTTGTTTCCTGAATCGTTTTTTCCTATTCCGTATTATGTGTCCTGGTTCCAGTGTTTCGCGTGGTTCTTTGAGCAACCAGTTGTTTTACGGCGAGTAAGTAGGTAACCCTCCTCCTTTATTGGGGTTTGGGACCGGCAGTGACCGCTAATGAGCTACTCAATCCACCCATCAGCGGACCCAGGCGGAGTTACACATAACATTTCAAAAAACTAAACCATGCCTGTCTATAAACAGAGTGAACAAGCGCGTTAAATAAAGCAAATTGTAAAACAACAAAAAAACATAAACAATTGACATGAACGAATAAAGTTCTCCTTCATAACTAACTAAAGAGCGTTCTTGATATGGAGAATTAAAAAGTCTCAGAAACTGAATTTAATTCATCGAGTTTTGAAATACTAAATCTGCGGTGCGAAAATTTACATTCAAACGAAATTTTATACAGCACAATTTTAAATAAGGTTACGGCACACTTTACAATTATTTACAAGAATTTAAAGTTAGAGTGAAGTAAATTAATATTAGCACTTAAGCAAATTGGATTTGATTACAAAATTATTAAAAGCAGTAAAAGGAAAGAAGTCTATTTGTTCGCTTTTAAATTTGAGATAACTTAGCGAACTCCGTTGGCAGTTTGTCAATTTATAATAATTTTGTGCTTGATAAAGTAGACATTCATACCGATGCAATGACGGGCACGAGAATGCAAATTGCACCTTCACAGGTAGATATATGTATAGATGAAAATAAATGTTAACTTCCATATTATATTATCTAAGTGAATAAGAAAGTAGATAATTCCAGTAAAATCCAAAACAAAATCCCCTAAAATAGGTAAATCAATTTTACTGACCTGAAAAAATTTAACTCACAAAGTGCAAAAGGGCGGTATGATTATTTGATTAAGTTATGTATTACCATTGAAAGGAAACTTTCGCATACAGCGTAGTTCAGAAGTTAAATTGCAGTCGAATGTAAATTCATTAAAATGCATTCAGTGTTGAACGTGGGCAGTTCATACAACATGGTAATTAAGTTTCCTTGAATTTGCAATAAGCAAATGCAATAATAAAAACAACTAATCATTTACTATTTTAAATGTAATCAAACGCTTTTAGACACTATGTGCCATTATCACGGGCCACAGATTGAGACAGAATAAAATTAATCAAGAGTTGTCAAAACGCGATATTAAAGAAATCAAAAATGCAAAAAAGAGCAACATCCAAATCAATGGAATGGGGGTTGATTGGATGTTGTTCTTCTTTTGTATTGTTTTGCGAAATGGTTCCATTTAAAAATGGAACGGAAAAAATATTTATGCGAATTTTCAAAGGCTTCTTTGAAAAATTAAGTTTGAATTTAAAAAAATTCTGCTTCAACGCATAATCTTTGGGACGGAACCCGTTGCATTTAAAATCATTTCAGGATTTGTCCTTATCTTTTTGGAGGCCGCCATAATTTTGCCTACCAGTTCCCCATGTGTGTCGAGGTTTTCTATTAGAAACCAACAACGATTTTCATTAAACTTGTGGGTTGGTATAGTAGGGCATGATCTCCTAGCTAGGGGCGGACGACCAAAGAGTGATATCTAATTTTTTACATTATAAGTCCTCACCCATTACTTGGAAGATCTGCCATTCAATTTACGACAACGCGCGTGGTTTCAACACGATGGGGCTCCCTCTCACTTCAATTACCTTTCATCCTTACTCCATTAGACCGCTTTTTATTGCGGGGGGGGGGGGCATCTGAAGAGTCTAGTTATTTATTTATTTACTACTACCTATCAACCCTATTTTCTTACTAATATTTTTATGTACATAGTTTACATGGTCTTTAAAACTTAACCTACTGTCTATCATAATTTCTAAATACTTCAAGTTTTCTACCCACTCTGTTTTATCCCCGCCTATCTCTATATTTACGTTGTTATCTTTACTACCACGACCAATGTTCATACATTTGGTTTTATTTACATTTAACATCAACTTATTACTATTTAACCATGACAATATAAAACATAAACAACGATTTACATATCGCCTACTTCTCTAAGACTAGAACCAGAACAATATTCGTCATCATAATATACCTCTGGTAAGTCATTGATAAACAACAAAAAAAGGAGGAGACCTAACTTGCTACCTTGTGGGACTCCCATTATTATGTCTTTATCATCTGAGACGGCGCTTCCAACGTTAACATATCTATCCCCCAGGTATTCTTTTAACCACTTCAGTACCTTACCACTTATCCCATATTCTTCAACTTTTTAATCAAAATACCTACCATTTCGAATGCACGTTTGAAGTTTAGGAAAACTGCCACGGTCACTAATCCACAATCATAATTACTTTTCCAGTTTTCCAAAACCAATTGAGGCGCAGTCGAATGTTTTTCCCTAAAACTTGACTGAACTTTACTTAAAATATCTTTTCTTTTAACGTATCCTAACAGATCCTTATAAACTAATGACTCGACAATTTTATCTACTATAGGTAACAATTTAATTGACCTTAAAATTTATACTCTTAATACTATTTGGAACTTTCGGTATAGGCATCACCACCACACAAGATATCTTCAACTAATTCGGTAACTTTCCACAACCTAAACTTTACTTTACTACTTGAACTACCACTTCCCACACCCTTTTCAACAAACTTGTACTGATCCCGCCCTCATTCACTAAGTTATTTAGGCCGCTCACCACTTCACTAACTAGCTCCCTCGTGGCTGTTCGGAATTGTTTAAGCCTTTCAGATTCCATTTGGACATCTACCTCCTCAGTTGTTTCAGTGGCTGCTAGAGGAAGTGCTGCTACTAGATGATCTATGCTTTCTATTATATAATCGTTTAATCTGTTTGCGATCTTCACTTCATCGTACTCCACCTCCCCGTCGAAATCCACCGCGCTTGTTGCCGAAGACTTCCGAGAAACGAGCTTTTCCAGTGTCTTCACATTTTCGTAGGATAGTTGCTTCGTAGTACCTTTTCTTTTCTTCCCTCATAACACTAACAAAAATATTTCTCAGTCTCTTATACTGCTTCCAACTAACTTTTACTTCATTTGCGCCGTGTATCGCCTCCTCCGGCAGCCTAAACCGCCTGTCCGCAGTACATCGCCTCTCTCTTCCCTCCTTTACAGTCTTTCCAAACCACGCATAGCTCCTTTCGTAGGATAGTTGCTTCGAATTAAAATCACCCATGACCATAACTTCACCACAACCCAAATCCAACAACTCTTCCAACCAAGTTGTGAACGTCGGCGTCGCAAGGAAGATAACTTTATTGACATAAGGCGCCGGGGATCTATAGCAGCACCCTAGAAATGTTTCTTTGATTTTATACTTTCTTCCTCAAGGGCTCCGCCAGAAAAATTTCCCACGGGGGCAAGTACTATGGGGGTTCGTTTTTTCAAGATTTCGTACAGATTTTTTTAAATTTTTAATAATTTTTGCCTTTTTTCTTTTGCCCCCCTGACCCCATCTATGGCGGCGCCCTTGTTTATCCTACTATCTTAGTCGCAAG
This sequence comes from Pyrocoelia pectoralis, assembly GCA_036250285.1. Classification (NCBI taxonomy): domain Eukaryota; kingdom Metazoa; phylum Arthropoda; class Insecta; order Coleoptera; family Lampyridae; genus Pyrocoelia; species Pyrocoelia pectoralis. The sequence goes on along the minus strand of CM070076.1, from coordinate 19,460,050 downwards.
CATCCAATACCCCCGCTGCACTCTACAGAAGCTGACTTGACTACTGACTAATTAATTATTAGTAATAGTGTTAAAAAAATGACCTATGCAAATTTTTACATAAATTTTTACATATCTTTGCGTTTCTGAATACGTAGATTCAAAAAAATGATATAAAAAAATTTCCGTCTGCTGATATTACCTTTGATGACGCCACTTCCGGTATAAGCTAAAATGGCGGCACTCATTTTTTTATAAGATAAAGTTGCAGTTTTTATGTAGTTTAAAAGAGTATTTTTTTCTGAATTCAGCAATATACATATATTGTGCTATACTTATTTTTTGAAAAAAGTGTTAATGCAAGGGAAGTCGACATCTTGAAGGGCAGGTTCGGAACTCACAAAAAGACGGTAATGACCCGAGACATTGAAGTAATAAAACACACAGCATTGATAAGGAGAGGCTGTATGTTTTATTACTACATTGTCTTTGATCGCGGGGGAAGTCTCGTGGCAATATGTACTTGCCAGAATTTTTAAATCAAAAAACGGCTCTTAAGAATAAAGAAAGCTTTTAAAAAAAAGAGCCAAGTCCAATTGTAGAGCCAAGAATTGAAGTTGAAATTTTATTTAGCGTATTTAAAAAATAATTTTGCATTCGTCCTTTTCATATTCAAAAATCTCGATAATATATCTTCTTTATTCCACTATTTCAGAGACATTTCAATTTCGTAATCTTAATTTTTAACGATAAAAATAGATAGGTCTACGATATAATTTTTATTTACTTACTACGTTAAAGATCCCAAGAATAAATAAGAGCCCATAAAAAATATAGAAAAGCGATCCGGGTCATATTCCTATTCTATTTAGGTATTTGAATCGTTCCGCATTTGCCGGTCGTAAATGTAAATTCACGGTTTGTTTGTGCAAAAACCTGAAGAAATGAAAGTTTAATGCATCATTTACATTTTATCCCGTGATATACATGAGGAATTGGGCCAATAATATATCAACAAATAGATACATTTCCCGGCACACTCCTATTTAATTATGGCACTATTAAAATTCCATCCAGTTAATTAAAAATGAAATGTGCGGAATTAATTAAAGTCTTTTTATCTTAGATAATTTCATAACGATTAATTTATTAATGTACCTTTTTCAGAGCGATTGAAAGATGGGACGTATTAAGATTAATTGCTAAAAATTTATGTAATAACGTAGAGATGGATGAACAGCTGTTAAAAAACATCACCAGTTATGCAATTTTTCAACGTTTATAAAACGAAGTCATTAATTACTTAAACATACTTACAGCTTTTTAACGGCTAGTTCAATGTAATTTGTAATCTTACCTAAAATGGATACAATCTATACTAGTAATAATGTAATATATATTCTAATAGTTTATGTAAAGAGGTTAATAACTTTATTGATGTAGATGCAATTAATATCGCAAGAAGACTAAATAACTGGCGTGTTTGTCTTGTTAGTGTCACATTAAGTGTGTCTTTGTGCATATAAGGTAACATTTGCACTTACATGTTAAAGCGTGACTGGAGGTGTTATTAAAAAAATGTCCAGTTTCTTTATATGGTTAAATCTTGTATCTGTACACTTATGAAATGTAGTTTAGCGTTATAAAACATGATACAGAATTAAGTAGCGATTTTAGTCTCTCAATAATTTTTTTTTTTGAAAACAGAACTTAAATTGAAGAGAACTTCAAGTACAGCTGCGTTTTATCGGGTGTTGAAACGGATAAAATCCTGAAAGCCGATAGCACTTTCGAGTATAAACAGAAACCTCTTTTATATGATATTAGAAAAACAAGAATCGATATGAAAGTGCAATGTAATATTGAGAAGATATAAATAGCCTATTAAACCCAACTGTACAACAAAATTCACGTGTTGCATCTCGTTAAGCCCGTTCTTTTCCATAGTCATAACGGTATAGTATAGGGTCGCATGTTAATAATGTTCGAATTACGATTCTTTAGTAATAACGTTGAATGATAAGTTCTTAGTATACAATTGTTTTGGTCCTTTACGTGATGGAAATTCATTCTAAGATTTTCAACAAACACTTGAAATAACCAAGTAGGTATTAATTTCCAAAATTATTTATTTAAAAATTTTTAAGCTGTAGCTTTGTCAAGTACATACTTGACAAAGCTGCAGTGTTAGCGAAACATATGTCGTAGAAATAATTAAAAAAATTTTTTTTTTGATTTTTAAATAAGTAAGTAATTTTGGAAATTAATACTTGACTATTTCTTCAAAAAGTTCTTAGTAAATAGTAATAGTAACAAACAAGAATTTTGTAAGTAAGCGGACATACATATACATTCGTGTTACAGAAATGACCAATCCTGCTTTTAGTATTTAGTGCGAATCGAGGCATTTCAAAGAGTATTATATTTTTAAAAGTAATCGTAACCAGAGCCAGATTATAGCCAAACTATAGTCCCGGGCCCCATTAGATTGGGGGCCCCATTTTAAAATTTTTTTGGTAAAAAGTAAATTTATGTATTTGTTTATTTAAAATATTTATCTAATTATTTACTTGTAGGTACATTTATTTACTTACTTTATATTCATATGATTTTATTTTAATGTTTATCATGTCAAATGATTTCGATGAGTTTAAAAAGGGCCCCTTTCACGTAAAGGGCCCCTGAATTCTTTAATCCCGGCCTGATCGTAACATGTAATAGTTGTTTACAGTTTCATTCAAATATATTATTTTTTGTAGTTAATACTGCCAGAGTACAAGGTTTAGTTACCTAACTTTAACTGTTTATAAAAAAAAAACTATTTATTGGAATACAATAATTCCTAGGTATTATATTGATCCATTTTTGTTTAATAACAACATTGTAATAATGAAAAAGCGTCTGGCGGGTTAATTCGCATAGGTACTGTTTCGCTGAATACCAACAACATTATCACGGCAAGAAAACTAAGAAAAATACAATTAAGGTTTATCAATTTAAGAAATTGTTTAACGGTAGGAGGGAATTATATATTTTGCAAAATGAAATGAGCGCAACAGTACAGTTCGCGGTGTTCTAAACAATGGAATGAAAACATAGTCGGCTATGTGTTTAAACACATGCTGCAAGGCGCTATTATGGACGTTAAATATTATGGAAGAGATTGACATATTCATGGAGAGACTAGCGATGAGTTACGAGGAAGACCCGGCGAAGGGAAGAGAAGGTTTGCTGTTGCAATGCTGTTGGAGAGAAGTGACGGGGAAAGAGTAAAGTATTGTCAGGAAGACAGGAGAAGGTATTATGAAAGGGGGGATATGCGGGGGTGAAGGTACAGAGGAGAAGAGTGAGTGGGTGTGGGGACAACACGAGGGAAGATATAATAAAAAGGGACAGAGATGTTCAGATACAGGAAAGAAGAGGGAAAATCAGAGAAGGTAGGTATAATGGGAGGTTTGAGAAAATTATGGGGGAGGGTGCGTCTAGGTGGGCTGGAGATAAAAAAGGAGGAAGATATATGTTAGGGGAGTTTGAGAAGTTGAGAGAGGAACGAAGGAGTTGGAAGAAGATATTAGAGGAGGGAGGAGAAGGGTTAAGGTGGATGGAGGAAGTTGTAGAAAGAATTGTGGACAATTGTGAGGGGAAGGGATGAATAAGATTCATTGTATAATAATTTATATTTAAACAAATAATGTTTTGATTTCATTTGATTTTGATTAACGTATTCATAGGTGCTCTAATTGGGACGAAATAGTAAAAAGCAAGAAACGCTTTTATTCTTATTTTACTGTGCAAAAATTTGTATATTCACAGTAATCAATCAACTCATATACAATCATTATCACTATTTCTTCAAAAGCATCATAATTCTCAAGGTCGTTATTATTATCGTCATCATCATCATCATCATCACTTCAGTTTAATATGATACCTTGTATGCAGACATCTACTGAATTGCCATTTTTTCTGTACATGTCTTCTACCTGCTTGGCATGGTTAGAAGGACGGTTCGCCCCAACCGTTTTGCTAGTTACAAAGGTGGTTAAAACCTTCAGGTTCGTCGTAACGTTCAGTGATGCGTCGTTTCAAAATTTCTTGCGTAGGCAATACAAATGGACTTACCTTTCGTACTTTCCTTTTTTACTTTACTTTCTAGCTCAGTATAAAAAATTACGGAAAGGGTTTAACAACTTCACCGGTTTACCAAGGTTAAAACTATTAATCATAATTACTATTCATCGATTAATTTAGAAAAATACTTTATCTATTATAGTTGCGAATGATTGTTTTATTGATACTTTAGTAAGTCTAAAGAGGCATACCTTTGAAACGAATTACGTTCTTACTCCCCTTACGATTGGGTTATATCTGACAAGAAATCTACAACTCTACAAACTCAGTTCAAATTAAATACGAGTATTTTGAAAATCATGTGGCTTTAATTTTTTTCCAATTATTTTCATGATATCACATCTGGGAGCGAAACGACCGGAGGTGAAATGGTATAGGGGCGACGGTGGGGGCGAAACGTCATATAAGCGATAAACAATGTTTGATAAATTTTGAAATTTGAGCATAGGCCCCTACTACCAATTCAATAAGTTGGTTAGTGGAAGCCATATAAGTTTCATTTGTTCCTGCCTTAATTCTTTTACTATTTTCTGCAGTAAATATTGTTTTTCAGCAGCTCCAAAAAAACCTGGGTTTCTGTTGGAAGAGTTACACCGACTGTTACAGAAGCGGATATGATAACCCATGTTCAGAAAATTACTGTGTCAAAATTGAAACGAAGGGAAAAAATCTATATTTTAGGGTTAGTTCAAATATAACAAATATCCAAGCATCCTTAGATCATAAAAATTGGCTGGAATACGTCAGAGTTAACCGTTATAATTTTCGGTTTTCCCACTGTAATAAACCATACGATTAATTATTATTAATTATTTAATGACAAATATTCCACGGAAGTAGGTACTGAATTTTCATGTAGGTATTCCATATTTTATCTCTTAATTGCTAATTTTGTCGCGAATAACGTAGACTGTAATCATTGACTTTAGTGTCAATGCCGTAATCTATCTGACCACCATGGACAGAGCAAAATTAGTCAGTAAGATGTATAGACCAATATTACTATGAAGGGTTGTAATGTCGTTCATAAAATTCTGCGTAATTTGTGTTGGGACTTTATCGTTAATCTATACGAAAATGTCAATAAAAACTTAGAATTTTCTTGGATAATATTTTAGATGCTTATAAAATTTCATTGTATGATGCAAAAATTTTTTATAGAAAAGACGTGACAGTAAAGTTGTTCTGTAATGACCTAAAGATAATGCGTTGTCGTTTAAAATTCTTAAACGATTTGTATGTATAACAATTTCCGGTTCACGGATTCCGAAAAAATAAAGGAACCACAATGGTAATCTGCAGGTTTGTTTATGACACCCCGAATTATTTTGAAAATAAACAAGATTGCATTTCGTTGTTTTTGGACTAACGCTTTTGGCTGATTGACAATAATCGTTTAATACATTTTGTAGTAGTACCTACTACAAAACCAACATAAAGGAGCGATATTCTTCCATTTAAAATTTTAGAGAAAATTTCGAAAAACAGCTTTAGTTGAAGGTAACCCACTCTTAGTTTGTGAATAAAAGGAGTGTGCCAAACACGGTGAAATGCCTGCTTTATCCCCAGAAAGACAGCCAGCGTGCTCAGCGCTGTGGTCGCTACGGAATGGAATTTAAAGGAGGGGGTCTTGGGTGGATCTTTGGGATCTCAAACCAAATTGAGGCGCAGGAAGTAGGTGTTTGTTTCCGTGAAATCACGAAAGCGCTGGACGATGATTTGCTCAAGACATTTACCGATGTGGTTCAAAAGGGAGATGGTGCGATCTGAGCTGGGTTTGGTAGGATCTGCGTTAGGGATCATTACTGTGGTTGCGGTTTTCCACAGGGTAGAAAAATACGGGTTTTGGGGACATCGGTTAAATATACGGGAAATCATTCCCAGCGCTTCGTGTGGGAGGGGTCGAAGGACGAGCCTGTTAAGATAGTGGGGTCCAATTACTAACTTGAATTCGTGGTCAAAATGCGAGAGGTCTGGGAAGTTGAAGGGTGGTTTGTAGGTGTCGTGCGAATAGATTGTCCTTATCTTGGTTGGTAGAGGAGATGTGAGGTGGGAGGGAGTGGTGGTTTTCCTACGTGTTAGAATGTTGGGACTTCCACCAGAAAAGGCTTCCGTTCCGGTAGTCTAATTGGGGTGTTGCTTGGAGGAAGGTTTTTCCTCTGAACTCCTATCTTTATTAGTGCGTTGAGACGATTGTACTCTGTCTTTAGAGCACCGCCTCGCCTGCGTAGAAAATGATGGAAGATTCGTCGTTTTTCTCTAATTAGGTTGAGGATTTGGGCTGCTAATCGATGACGATGGGTGTGGTATGTTTGAATTGGCGGCTTTGGCGATGGTATCCGAAAGTAATTGGTTTGTTCAATGTAGATTTTGTGGTGTGGTAAGTGTGAGATTGCGGGGTAGATTATTGAAAATTTGTTGGGAAAAAGCTCGTCTGGTTATTACCGTCGGTGGTGGGGCAAAGCCGGTTTTGGCTAGTAGGGGAAGATGGTAAGACGTTATCGTTGTGCCCAGGTAACACTCAGCTTCAAAGTATTGTCCATTGTCCATTAGGGTTAGAGACGTGGTCTCCCAATTGTGAAAAGTGAAAATAACCAAGATAAGTCGACGCCATAATAGGAAGTAAACTGAGCTAAACGAAATGTAATATCAAAAGCTCCATTTAGAAAATAAACGCGTGCCGCTATTGGCGTGGCAAAGGAAAAGAAGTACGTTGAAGATCTCACCACCGACCGTTACAATTTTGTTGCCCAACTAGAGGGCCTGGGTGCTCTAGAAAAATAAATGCGCACCACCAGCAGTTCAGTTTAGCTGTCGTTACAAACTAAGGCAGTGTCATAATTGGCGAGGACATTCGAAGGTGAGCATCAAAAGTGTCTTTCCGACAGAATAATAAAACCCATTCACCTTGTACCTTGTACCTTGTACCGTGAAACCTGTAGTACATTGTCATACACATACAAAGTCGTGTGCTGGGACCATACCTGTTAACATATTTTTAAATTTCAGTTAAAATCCGAAATACTTTTAGCCATTTTCTTTATTATAATTGAAAAAGAAACTAACTAACACACTCGTTTTTGGGGTATACTGAACAAATATTATCATTGGATGTAGGTATAGCTTTTTGTCGTGATTATCATAAGCAGTAAGGATAGACGAATACGTTGTTTAAAGGCCAACGAAATTATTCTCTGCCGCGCGCTTTTAGTTAGATTGCATTTATAATTTAGAATCAGTTTACAAAATATAATCAAGTTGTACCTACAGTTGCAACAGAAATCCGACGAATGCCATTATAACGTTCACTTACATCCGATTAAATTAAAATCGATTTACCTTCAGGATTGCTTAAAGGCGTGCGATGGGTCTCGATTTATCTATTTGACAGCACAAAATGGTACTCAATGAAAGGTAAGATTGCCTGCCGTTTCGAATAACAAAAATTTCCGTTTTTTCCAGCTCTAAATACGTTACATAATAACATGAGAGCAAGTTTGTTATTACACCTGACACTAACGGCACGTTATCTCATTGTAAGTTGTGAATTACAGAGACTATAAGAGTACATTTCCAAATAACAGGGACAATATTTATCTAAGTTGGAACCAAATACTACTGAAACATGCAACATTTTCTACTGTCAACATAAATGTTACAAAATTCGTAATCTTGCCAAACATGTCTTGCTCGTTTCTAGTCATTGTTCATAAAATTTAAGCAGTACTTGTAAACCCATCTTTTTTCGTTCTAAAATTGTACAATTTTGTTTAAAAAGTGTTTGTCACGTACTCAGCGATCGTAAATTACGTTCAAGGCACAACAGGGTTCATTTTGTAAAAGGAAGACACATTAATTAAGTTTAAAATACGATTGCATCTTATATCAGACCATTAATATAATTTCGCCGCCGTGTAAATCAGCTTGTCGACGTTCGCCTCGTATTACAAAATGCAGATTACATGTTTATGTTGTACACATCTTGACACAAATTCTACTTTCAACTTTAATTTAAAGTACCTTTTCAATATTACTTAAAGTAGACGGAATTGTATGAACAGTTCTTTTTTGCATTTAAGACTTAATCAATAAAAGTGTTGTGTTGTATATTATTGCATCGAAGACGGTAGGATTAAGTGTAGGTATAATAGAGTAAGTGCTTTTGATATCCAGGAATCACGGTCGCTTTTGTAATTTTATTACATTTTCTATAATCTCTCCCAGGAGTCGATAAAATCTAATACACTTTAGAAAGGATGCTCTAAAATTACCTCGAACGGCGAAAGTCGCTTAAGTTTTAAAGCAAAAACTCAAAGATCATGTTAACACTATCACAAAGACCTCACGTATAATTCTCACCATGTTCTCTAACTTAGAATTACAAATACAATAAAAAGTAATTATTTGCCACCTATGGCAAAGTCGTGAAATGTTAGTCGCCGTCTATTGTATTCAACTATCCAAAGGTTTATTAACACACTGCCATTTATACAGGGTGTCCCACTGCTCCGTAATCGGTCGATAACTCAATCTGGGTTGAAGATATAGAAAAAAGTTTCAAATAAAAGTTGCTTTGATTTTAATTGCGCATCTTTTTAAAATATTCTTATATCTACAGTATGTTGCATTTTCACGTGGCAGGAAAATGTCACTTTTTTTTAAATGGCACACCCTGTATTTTTTTCTCTTAATGTATTGACCAGGCATATTTATATCACACCTGAAAATTTTTTTGATATTGGGTGTGCGGTTGCCAAGTTATTAATTATTTTGTCAAAATTTGGTACAATTCAAGGTCGGACTATAATATTCATAACTAAGTTATTCTTCAAAAAAGGAAAAATTTATTTGACGAATAATATTACCCTAATGTCGTGTTACTCTACAAAAAAAAAACTTAGTGATTAATTTTATACCGAGTGTTTAAAATTAGAATTTAAACTTTGTGAACTTTAAATAGAATTTATACGAATATTTTAAATGGAACACCCTGTATTTTTATTTATCATCAAATTCTCGACAAAAAACCCTATTTAGCGGTGTATTATTTCCTGGTATTATTTTTTGTACTTTTGTTAATATTTACGATTTTTAAAATTTCACGTAAAAAAATTTGTTAAAATTAATTTTTATTTAATTATTATTACAAAATACCGTTTAAATAGTTTTTATCAACGCAAAAGAACAAAACTCAAGTCCTGTGACTATCTTAATTTCTAAATATGTAATTAAAACAAAATTTTTAGTAAACAGTATTTCTGGAATTTATAATAAACGGTGTTTCTCGAAAATTAAAATAGAAAATAAATACCATATCTCTCATTAAAGTAAATGTTCAAAATGTCTTCCACTTTCATCCATGCACTTTTGAAGCCTAACCCTAAATAATCTCACATTGTTTAAAGTCATAGGAGTAATCGGTTGAAACACCTCTCGAATTCAAATTTTCATGTCATCTCGTGTTGTGGCAGCTGTTTGAGATTTAACAGTTCCCCAAACATAGTAATCCATAAAGGTAAGGTCCGGTGACCTTGGCGGCCAAGGAACAGGCCCTCCTCTACTTTATTGGGGTACAGTAAATCCAATTCTCGTGCGTACCTCTAACTGTTGTTTTGCTTTAATTATTTAGAACTTAAGATAGTCACAGGATTTGAGTTTTGTTCTTTTGCGTTGATACCAACTATTTAAACGGTACTTTGTAATAATAATTAAACTAAAATTACTCTTAACAGATTTTTTTTACGTGAAATTTTAAAAATCGTAAATATGTATTAACAAAAGTACAAAAAATAATACGAGGAAATAATACACCGTTGAATAGGGTTTTTTGTCGAGAATTTGATGGTAAATAAAAATACAGGGCGTTCCATTTAAAATATTCGTATAAATTCTATTTAAAGTTCACAAAGTTTGAATTCTCATTTTAAACACTCGGTATAAAATTAATCACTTAGTTTTTTTTGTAGAGTAACACGACATTAGGGTAATATTATTCGCGAAATAAATTTTTCCTTTTTTGAAGAATAACTTAGTTATGAATATTATAGTCCGACCTTGAATTGTACCAAATTTTGACAAAATAATTAATAACTTGGCAACCGCACATCCGATATTAAAAAAAAATTTCAGACGTAATATAAATATGGTTGGTCGATACATTAAGAGAAAAAAATACAGGGTGTGCTATTTAAAAAAAGTGACATTTTCCTGCCACGTGAAAATGCAACATACTGTAGATATAAGAATATTTTTAAAAGATGCGCAATTCAAATCAAAGCAACTTTTATTTGAAACTTTTTTCTGTATATTCAACCCATATTGAGTTATCCACCGATTACGGAGCAGTGGGACACCCTATATAAGCTATTATTTATTAGAACCTGTATTAAGTGTAATATACTCATTAAAACAATTTTGTCGATATTATACTTACTCTATTATAAATAACGTCATCGTGGATTAATAGTCCACGAAGAATACAATACCTACGCATTATCGTGTTAAGGTCATTACATTTTAGGGTGGAAAGGAGTATAATTGGGTCATAGAACTATATTCAAATTATGTTTTTATTTGCACACTGAGTCAACCCCTAATGATTGGCACATTTAACTATCAATATAAATATCGCATATCGCGAAATTGCACGGGGGTGAAAGGACATCTATTACCAAAAATTCATTACTACGTTTCCAACAAATAATAATAATAATAATTGTTTATTATAGCATTGCTATTATACAAAAAATTATAAATCTACAACTTTCTGAACAATATTAAGATGCTATTCAATAGAGGAATGGGGGTTTAAGTGTCATTGGATATTTTGTTTGAAAAAATTCATTATGGCGGTAGTCCCCTCCCTCCTCCTCCTTGAACACGGTACATCCATGAAACGTTTCTAAATGTTTCGTAAGGGTTACAAATGAAACATGCCTAAGAAATATCTAAGACACATTACCGGTACTTATGTACATTCATTTCGAAAGCGACTAAATGGTAATGTCTAATAAATGTTTCAATTGATATGTTACATAAAATACAAAACATACATTACAGCACGAACGTTTTAGATGTGTATCCAAAAATACATCTCGGTGATGTATTTTTTTAAATGTGACAACGTATAACATTTTAGAAACGTTACAAATGTGATGTTTGGCCTTAAACAAAATAGTCATATTTCAAAGTTAACGTTACGGAGTTGCGTTTGGTAGTGTTGTACCAGAAACCTTATCACTTGAAACATATCGTAAGAAACAAATCATATATGTTTTAGTGTGAATGTTTTAGATATATATCCAAAAATACATCTATGTGATATATTTTTTGGAATGTGATAACGTATAACATTTTAGAAACAATAAAAATGCGATGTTTCGTTTGAAACAAAATAGTCATGTTTCAAAGTTAATATTACAGAATTGTGTTTAGTAGCGTTGTACCAGATACCTTAAACATATCGTAAGAAACTAAAAATACGCATTTCAATGTGAATGTTTTACATGTTTATTCAAAATTACAATTTAGTGTTTAATTAATTAATTAATGAATAATTAAAACAAAATAATTCAAACTAAAGTTATCTCGGAAACTATTATCTTTAGATATAGGACATATTTAACAAAAATCAGTTCATTCATGAAAAAATATACAAGGTCTTCTATTTAAAATAGTCGATTTTTGGCAGTTCTTCTGTGGTCGTTAGAAAAAATTCAGTACATCACTTTTGCAACAAATTTCGTTCAAAATCAGCATATCGAGAAATAAAACGCTCTTTTCTTTATGATAATCTCAATTTTTGTTGCTCTGTTGCCAATGATTGAATAGTTATGATTTTTTTACGGCGACAATTTTTAAAAAAAACATTTATTTTCTCCTAAATGAGTTGACTTAAGTAGGTGAAAGTTAAAACAAACTTGGTGTAGAATCGAATATGGATTTCAAAAATATAAAAATCTATCGGGTGTTCCATTTAAAATAATCGAGTACGATCCTGTACAGACGAAACCGAGAGCAGTATTTTTAGGTTGTTAACAAGGAATATCTGAATAAGAAATGTCTCTTGATTGAAATTAATATTAAAGGTACTATCGAAGAACGAAGGGCAAGTGGGCAACCCTGTATAAAATGTTTCGATGTAACGTTTTTGTGTTGTTTCAAATCTAGATTACTGAAGGTGGACATTAAACATCTACATATATTATGTTTCATGTTTCAGAGATACGTTTCTAAAACATTTCAGAAACGTTTTTTTGCACTGTGGGACGTATGTATTGTAAAATAAATTTATTTAAATTATAGTAATGTTGGGGGTGCCAAGAGCATGATGTCTATTTCTGTAATAATCTGGACGGAACTTTGCTAAAATAGGTGATGACTCTTTTTGTTGCCCATACTGAATTTTAGACAGCTCCTATACCAACGTTGCCAAAGTCTATCCATCACCAAATTGTCCTTCCATTTAGGTAACTCAACACTGATGCTGTCACTAATATTCGTTTAAGTCAGTTGACAATTGTCATCCCAATGAAATGTTCTGCCTTCTTCTTCTACCTTTGTACAAGCTGGTAAAAGCTCCCACCGAGATTATGATGAACAGAAAATTCGTCTTTATGAATTTGTCTTCTCTAAGCTTGTATTTAGTGATAAAGCCATATCGACGATAAACAATGGTCGAATTTGGAATAAGGAGAATTTATGTGCATTTTTATAGCATTATTTTTGAAGTGGTTCGTAAACTAAAATTTGTAACCATCAAATAATTTTTAGGCCTACGTATGTGTAAATTAAATGGTGACTGATGAAAGTAAAACTTTGAAGAAGTTATATTCGATTTACCTATCCATTAACGTGGAGAAGAGCTGAAGAAAAATCGAAACAACTCCGTCGTCTAAAAGTGGAAGAAACGAATTTGATAGAAATGAGGATTGTTCGACTATTGAGAAGTGTTTGTATAAAATCAAATGTCATGAAGACAACTGCCGCTGTGGTAAACTTTCCACGAATCAATACTGTCTTTCACTTTATTTCTATTTAAAGCGGGATTGATGGCAATTATCTATTCAATACAATTAACCATTATAATTCCTCGTATTATTATTAACGTCGACGTAACAAATGGAGACCACACATTGTATTATTACAAAATTATTTACGTCAGCATCTTCATCAAGTTGTAAATCATTAACTTTTCATTGGCATCACTCTATTACTTGATAAACAATCTTATGCGAATTATATAATTTTAATTTACTTATTCTATTCTTTGCATTTTATGACCATCTATTAACTGATATTTATAGAAGAATTTAAGTGCAAACCTTTCATTACATATAAATACAAAACGAAGAAAGGCTGCATCCCTGTTATTTTCTTGAATTAATTTTACATTACCAGCTGTTATTATCTCCTCTTTAAACCTTTTTATATGGTTAATTATAGTTTATGGCCTGGTCTATTTCCACGTTGAGTGAAATGAATTACCTATAGGTAATTACAGAAACTTCTCTTCTTCTGTTTGCAAAATAAGTATTGGTTTATGATACATTTTATTATTCTTTAGTATTAAAATAAATATTGTGGGCGGCTCTTATTTTTATATTTTACAGTATACCTACCAGTCGAAAATGAAGTTATACTTGATGGTCTTGATGGTCCTGTCTGCAACCAATGTCTGACACTTGAGTGACTTCAGTGTTTTCTCCAAAATGTGATTGTTCAGATAGGAAAGAATAATTACTTTGGGAAGTAGTGCTGGATGTCATTATAACTAGTCAAACAATATTTTATTTTATTCTCTTCCTTCCAAATTATATAACCTTAATTTTAATAAAAGATACCTGCATTACCACCAAATTTTTCAGGCACGTGTATCGCCAATCACACAAAGGTGAGGCATTGCTACTTTTACCCGTGTGGACTCCTGTGATTCACCGTAATAATAAATTCATACTTCTCAAAATATGTAACTTAAACCAGCTTCATACAACGAGATAACCTTCAAACATGCTGACAGTAGCAAGTGAGTTACTATGGCATATTCAAAAGGGAGGGTTTATTCATCTGTACATCTGTAAAATAGGAATCATAGTAATCAGAGACTAATTAAAAATATTTCGTTACATGCACCAAATTATTATCAATCGAAAGATGAATCAGAACAGCCATGTTATAAACAAAAATAACGTTAAAAGGATTATTGTTACTTACGCCACAATTAAAACATTCTGGATTATTGTCTGTGAATTAAAAATGCTGCCTTTGATTAAGAATTCTACCACTTTTTCTAACTAACCGTATTATTTCAATATAAAACAAACGGATTTTCAAAATTTAGCAACGCCTTTATTAAGGTAAGTAATGAAAATGGTGACAGAGTAACAAAGTGCTGTTCCGATTAAATCAGACAGACAAGAAATTTGTACGAATATATAAAGTAACGTTGTTATAAATTGTGCAAATCATAATTTAACCACAACCAACAAGGTAAATTTAAAACGTAAAATTGTAAAACACTATTTAAGTATTTTAAAACACGACCCATACATTGAATACTTCAAGACTTAATGTTTCCTTACAATTTTACGTACACGTCGTTGCTAAAATGATCGTTTTCTGTAGTAAGTCTATTTCTAGAAACGATAGCTATAAAATGTCACACCGTCCAGCAAGAGAAAATGTAACTTTGTGTTCCCTAGAAATACTAAAATTAAAAGCAAACGATGGCAGAACATAAAACTTATAGCAAAGAGTATTTGATACTCTTTGGTTACAGCTCGATCAATAAAAATAATTTTTGTAAATATGTAACAAAATTCAAATGAAATTTACCTAACTTTACGAAATGTCGAGTACAGAGGATTGCTTACTTTTGTACAATTACAATTACATTCAAAAGCTAAGCATTAATGTGTCTAATGTAACTTAAAAAATTACAAGTACCGTACACGGTATGTACAGACGAATGGCATTTTTTTTTAGAAACGTACTTATGCACAGAAATGGAAACATTGTAGACAAGTTCCTTCAATAAAACTTCAATCCCACAGAAATGGTTCCTGGCAGACAGATTTTGAAAATTTTTGTAACCAATAATTGTATTATTAACCATATTAGGAGGTAAAATATCCTTAACAGTTCGGTTTTATTCCTCTACGCAATACCTTTGTAACTTTTTTTCGAAGAAAAGACCTATAAATGCAAATTTCCAATTTGGTGGACAAATCTTGGGTACAACCAAAGGAATGGTGTATAAAGTCTGCTGACAATTAGTTAACGCTGGCACACGTGTAGATGTTCTTGATGTTTCATTTGTGAACACAATTCTGTAGGAAATAATTCATGGAGGAGTTCGACACATTCACTGCAAAAAATTTCAGCTCTCCCCCAACATAGCTCAAACTTGGATCCAGACGTACATACGGACCGACAAAATGTAGGTATACAGTAACACATTTTTTTAATTTTTAAATGATGCACTAAATGAACTAGAGAAGACAATTTTGGGTAAAACTGTGTGTAAGGGTTAAATACAAATACAGGTGCAAAGTAATGGACGTACGGCAGAGATTAAAGGTAATTTTCTTATTAATACTTGGGTATAGACAATGTGTGGAATCCACGAAATCGACAGACGTTCTTATGAATTTAGATAGCGTTATTAGCATGATCAAAATTAAACGGACATCCTTCGTTAAACGTAAAAAAGCTTCATTTAGAGCTTTTTTTTGTTTGGCACTCCTTTTCGCGTTTTTTCCCCGGAAATATTAATTGACAGTAGTATAAGTTTAAAGTTGCTAGAAATCCTCCGTAAAAATTAACTTATGGAGAGGTAAAAAAATATCCACTGTACTTAGATCAAATTATGAAATGTAACTTTTAAGCCTACAAGAAACCGGTCTATGACGAAAATGTAGTTTTCATATAAAATTTGAGCCATGAAATAAGGATATTTATAAAACACTCGCCATGTGAATGATCAAATAAAATTGTAATTTAGTGCAAAATATCCGTTTAAACGAAAGTAAACCCTTCCCAAAACTTAAGCATTGGAGAAGACCAAGCAAATTTTTCAATTCAAATTTTCAAAGTTTAAATAAGCAATTCCTGTTAAAATTTGACGTTGATTTGACTAGTTACTTAACGAAATGTTGATAAATGTTAATTACTTGGGACATTGATGCTTTTTTGAGAAGTAAATGCTTACAGTGGGTGAAAATCTTTAATAATTCAATTGAAAACAAACGAGTTTATTGTAAACGCATTTACAAATAATTTCAATAAAATCCATACAAGATTCAATAATCATATCGTGTCAAGATAATTGATTAGTTACTGTGCTGTATATCTTCCATTATACATATATACTTATTATAAAATTATGGAGACATTAGTGTTATTTATTGAGCTTGAACAAATAAATTGGGTACGGCAAATATACGCAAAGGAAATGAACTACAATTCTTTTTGTTCACTGCAATCCTGTGTGCGTGCGTGTGTGCATTTTCAACAGTATAACAATATTTAGTGTGACTGAAAGTACTTACCATATACTACAAATTGTCAAATAGGTCGTAAAATATAAACTTGCCCGAAAACAAATCACACTAATGGCAATAAAATATCGTTGTGTAAGTTAATCCAGGTTCAACAAACAGGCTCGAAAACGGGTCCTGTATCGGGTCGAGAATGATGAATGTATCTAACATTTGCATATGCCGAATGATGTATGAGTTCCGCTGAAATCAACAGTGGCGTATTATGTTCCGATTTGTGATCTATAAATTTAAACTCTTACACCATACGCCACTTCAATTTGCCATTATCCAACTCCTTATATCACACTTCTTTGGATTAACTACATTTTCATTGGAAATTCTTAATATCTCTGACGTGCCAAATTAAGGCGGTTATTTATTTGCTTCATCAAACATCGGTTTATCATCGAAATTGTTTTATAGTAGGTATATTGGAATGTTTACTTTCTTTAGGGTGTGTTATTGACGTTCATGTGTTTAAATGGGAAGTAATGATCATCAGTTTAAATTATGAGGATATGTGTTTCATTTTGATTTATTTACGGTCGCTAATTTCGAGAAAGTCAATAATTTGAAACGTAATGGATGAGGTCAGATAAAGACACGCCATTTCCCAAGGGTACAACGTGTCGTTAAATAATGAAACGGTTTATGTCGTCGGTTACAACAGATGAGATTAATTGTAAAAACAGTTATAGAAAAAGTGTTTTCCAAAATTTCGAACTGTCCAGACGGTATATAAGAAGTTCAACTTTCAACTTCAGCGCAACCATTACTTACACTTCTTTGGGACCCTGTAGAAAACTTCATCCAAATTTTGGATAACTGCTGACAACCACTTTCCCATGAAGCTCCGCCTGGCAAGGGGAGGATGTCTTATGTGGGGTACTTATGCTTTTGTTCTCTTAAGCGATTGACTCCTAATCCGTATTAGTAAATACGAGGAGGGTTTATATTTACACCAGAATAATGCTCCCGACTTGGTACTGGTACTATATGGGGCAGAAGTGTGGAGGTGGAAGGAGCAAAAAGAGTGATTAGATAAGGCAACTTCAAGATATATACGTATACGGTATAAGAGAGGAAGTGTTAGAAGAAAAAATAAGAGTAGAGGCGGGAAGCAGAGCAATAAAGTATGAGGAAGAAATGAGAGAAAGAACGGATAGCAAACTATTACAGGAATGCTGGAAAGAGATAAATGAAGGGAGAGTGAAATACGGACAAGATAGTAGAGACGAATATTACAAAAGAAACAAGTATCCGAAGGAAGAAGAGAGATTAAAAGAAGAAGGACTGAGGGTAAGAGAGGATATAATAAGAAGAGACAGGGACATACAAAAGCAAGAGAGGTGTACAAAAATAAAAGAGAGGAACTACAATGGAAATTATAGGAATACTAAGGGAGAAGGGATGCCAGACTATCTGAAATGGGAAGGGAAAAATGGAAAGAAAAAAATGATAACAAGGTGTGGTAATGAAGAGTTGGGTAATAAGTATTGGAGAAAAGAGGAAGAACGGAATTGCAGACTATGTAGGGAATGGATGGAGAATATGACGCATACGTTAAAGGAGTGTAGAAAGAGGGTAGAAGAAATATTAGACGAAAATGGAAGAGGAGTGTAGTGGATGGAAGAAACTTGGAAAGGAGGAATCTTATAGGTAATAGGGGATGGGACAAAAGAGAAGAAATTTGAATAGGTAGAAGAGGAAAATGTAGGGAAAGTGTTCATAAAGAGTTGGTGTTGCGTAGAGTTTGTACAAGATGGCTACCATGATGACTTACCGATGTTCAAAAGCAAAATTGGCTTGAGGTGTTAACAGCGCTTTTTCTCCGTTACAAAAACGTGTACTTCAACAGCCAAATTATGACCACTCTACTTTGGGAGGTTCAAGGTCTTATTTTGGTTAATTTTTTAAAGCGTACTAGTAATGGTTTTTACTATTGTTAACTTCCCTTAGAAAGTGCTAATCCACAGTTTCGATTAAGAAGGCAGGAGCAATTCATCAGAAGTGCAATACTCTCGCCTGCCAACGCGCGCCTATGCTATGCACATTTGATTCAACAAACGGGAACAAATTTACATTAGGAACCACTTCCTTACCCCCATGTAGTGGCGGTGTCTCTTCTTGCGATTTCCATTTCTTTGGACCACTTAAAGAAGCTTTAAGTAGCACAATAGTTGTAAACGACGATGAGGCACGTACACGCGACCAAGTTTTTATACAGGGTGTCCAGAAATGAAGATGCCAAACGAAAATCCCAGTTAGTAGACATTATTTTATGTCGATTTAACCCAAATTACCTTAGTCCAAAAATGCTTCTTAAGCGAGCTGGAGCTCCTTATAGATGGTGCCATGAAGTACTTTTTTTTGTAATATGTATTGAAACAGGCGGCCGTCATGTAGAGCACTTACTGTAAAATTTGTTGTTCTTGATATAACTTGATATAAGAGTAATTTAGTTAAATAAATTAATAAATTAGTAATTTATTTAAATTTATTTTTCTCGAGAAGGGTGCATCCTAACGATTTGAAACAACAGCACATTATTTTTAGAAAAGACCCTAGAGAATTCGAATTTGATACAAAAAATCTCAAAAAAATAAATGTAAAAAAAATACAATCCAAAATGTCTGCGGCCAGTGTATTGTTATTTTGTTGTTTGTGTTATTAACAAAAAATTTGTGGCAGTGACGAAGCATGTTGGGTTAAATGTTAAAAGTAACTTAACGGTAATATGCGTGAGAATAACGTGATAGATCCGATTTAGAACATCTGATAATGTGTGTTAAAGACTTAACTTTAGCCAAGGGGGCAGTGTGGCTAACACCAAGAGATAATCGATAGATACCCATTTTATGGAAGGTGAGTCGACCTCCAGGAGGTAAAGTGACAAAGGTATTCTGGCGAAACCTTCGAACATATAACAAAAGGAAGGAACATGTATATGGCAAAATGAGTAACATTAATGGTTTACCAATATGGCCACCTACTGTGACGTATTCCGTCGAGTCATTGGTGTACTGTTAAGCAGGGTCGTAAATCCAACATTTGTATGTTTACGCGCCTGCTGTAAACAAAATAAATGCATAATTTTTTTTAAATTTTATTGCCCTTTAAACATAATTAATTTGGTATGCATATTTCTAATTTTTTGCACATTCTCTATGTTCTTAACCGTATAATGAATTCTACGCTACTGGTAATTTTTTTATTTTAAATCGACAAACTGCACACTACACCCGTTTGACCAATCGCAAATGGTTTACTGTTACGTCAGTGTGACGTAAAGCCTGCGTAACTTCCGTTACATTGTACCATCTACTAAACTATAGGGATATTCCTTCCTTTTGTTATATGTTCGAAGGGCGAAACCGGGAATCGAACCCCGACCATCGTCTAGCGCTCTAGCCTTCTTTTGTGAGAACACACATCTGATGAATATTCCGATCCCGATGTGACTTAGGAAGTAAATTTAGTAGTAAGTTGGTAGGTAACAAAGTTAGATAATCAAAATATTGAGAGGTATCTTCATTGTACTTAACGGCGATACTATGTCCGACATTTTCAGGTGGAAGGGATTTTTCTCCTCTCGTCCTCCTCTTATTTCACGTTGTACTGTAAAAAATGTTAAACCAAAAAAGTAAGAATTTTAGTAGCATTATCATAGTCGCACTTACATGGGGATATTATTTAAGAAATTGCCTTCTTTTGCATTACGCCTAATAGTAACGGTAGAATTAGGAATTCAAAAATTATTTCCGGCAATTTCTCTTGGTCAGTTTTCTTAAAAAATTGTTTTCCTCAAAGCTCTATGACTATTACCCACTTCTTTGAGACTTATAACTTATAACAATCGTATTCTTGTGGTAAAAAAAATAATAAACATAATACAAATTAACAAACTATTTACACAAATTTAACAAATTCCAAGCTTAACAAATAATTAAGTAAGTACAAAAATATAATTATAATGTGTCCACTTGCGATAATTCATTTTCAATTATATCAAGTAGGTATGGGTGTTTTCATTTGTTATCATTAATGGAAAATTATAGTATTTGAAAAATCAGTTTTGTCATTTTAGAATGTAAATTATAACAATATTCCAGTAAAAGGTTGAAATTTTAGTCTGAAAGAAGATAGGAATTTCTGTGCTAAATGAAGTGGTTGTATGTGTATAAGCACGGCGTGCAACCCGTGAATGCAAAGTTCATATTAAAGTATAAAGTATAAATTATACCAGTATCGGTGGCGGTTTATTGCGCAATTACTATCGCAGTAAAAATGCAAGGGCTCTGACTTTGAGTGGTCATAATGAAAAAAACTGGGGTGAAATTTGTTCATTTTTGGGCAGTACATTAGTCATTTATACAGAGAGAGTGTAATTTGGAATAAATTCAATAGGTCAAATACTAATTTTTTTTTGAAAAAATGCTCGGACCTTTCGATTAGCATTTCAAATCGCGATTTTTTACTTGCAATAATAATGTATACAGGATGTCCTAATTTAGAGATATGACGTCATCATTGATTTTGTTAAACGGCAACATTGCCATTTTGATGGCTATTTTTGTAGGGTGTGTAAAGTTGTACATAATTGCCAAATATCAAATTTTTATTCCTTATCAATTACAAGATAATAAAAAGTAACAAAGTTATGAACAACAATATTGAATGTAGCTAATTATCTCACTTAAGCAAAAGCTCATAATGTGGTCCATTTACTAAAAATCGCGATTTGAAGTACTAATCGCCCTGTCCGAGCATTTTTCTAAAACAATTAGTATTTGAACTATTGAATTTATTCCAAATTACAGACTCTCTCTGTATATGTTTAACATGTGTAAAAATCAAAATAGGAGAATCAATTGTATAACTATTATTTTTTAACAGCAATAAAAACACTGCATTTAGTATTTTCCTGGCTTACTTAACTTATATCATAAAATTGTTACCAAACTTACAAATGTTGTAGCACACATACTTCTCAAAAATCGAAAGCCCATAAATGTTGATTATTAATATAATTAACTGGTTTTATGAGCTATAACCGAACATTTTATTATTTTCAAATATACGGAAACTAACGAAAAAAATCTTGTTTCATATGGTAAATTTCTAGTATTGAAATCAAACTGCATTACTTATTCGTTTATTGAAAACAAAATTTGTTTCTTGTAATTTAAAATAAATCATATGATTACTACGAGAGAAAGACGCACGCACAGATTACCTCTACCACATCTATACACAGCGAGCGGCAAACCACAAGAATGTAATTATTCTTTAACATTTCGGCGCCGCTTCGCTTCATAGCAATAATAGTGTAGGACAACAGCTTCCCCGTGCACTGCACTTCCCCGCGCGGACCTAAGCATTCATTCTTTTTCCAAATCTGTTTTAAATAATGGACTGTATGCAAAACATTATTTTTTTGAATCGTGTTAGATAACTTTTTATGTGTCAATATTATTTAATATCGAACTTTCAGGTACTCAATTACACAAGATGTCGTTTTTTAAATTATAGCTTTAACACCAATTAACTAATTGGCCTCAAAAGCATCGCATACCGACAAATAAGTATACATTTTTCAAATATATAAGTATCTACCATTCAGTTTTAATAATATAGCCCTAATTAATTTTTAAAGTCGAGCGCTTGGGCGATTTAAGTCATAATTAGCGCTTTTTTGCACATACACTGCCACAGAAAATTAACGATGTATTGGAAAAATCTAAAACTGTACACCTTTTTTGTAGGAATCAATGATCTTTTAAATGCACTTTATATCATTAAATTATTATGATTGCTAATTACTGAGATACAAGCTTCTAAAGTCAGAGGCCTTGCATTTTTACTCCGATAGTAATAAGAGGACATACTCAAATTTCACGTTAGCTGTAAATACAGGGTGGCCCAACGAAAAGGTAACAGACGGGTTTCTGGCCAGAGGAAATTTTTTTTGGGAAACGCAAAAACACGTCAATTTTTATATCAAGGGGGACAACTTTCGCCATGATTTTCAACCTGAAGTGATTTCATCCCTTAGCGCTGTGAGAACAACCCCTAAAATTTAAATAGGGATGATGGGGCAAGTGATACGTCATCTGATTTCAGTGCACTAGTTTTTTTATATTTTTTTTATTTTTAACCAAAAAAATTGGACTTCCAAAATGGAAAATGAGGAAAGAAGGCGGGCACTTCGAACATTTATTAAAATAAGGATTGAATTTGCATAAACTGGCTTTATTAATTAGCACAAGAAAAAATTAACCCTTGTTTTTATTTAAAAATTCAAGGGTTGTTTACCCTGTACCCAAGGGGTGAAACAATGTTGTCAAATATCAGTAAAAGCACCTAGCTTCTCTAAGAAAAAAACAATTAACCTGTCCGAGCTTTTTGAGTTTTTAAATGCCTCAATCTCTTTCCTCATTTTCCATTTTGGAACTTCAATTTTTTTGGTTAAAAATAAAAAAAATATTTAAAAAGCTAGTGCACTGAAATCAGAAAAGAAAGACCTTTCAAATGACGTATCACTTGCCCCATCATCCCTATTTAAATTTTAGGGGTTGTTCTCACAGCGCTAAGGGATGAAATCACTTCAGGTTGAAAATCATGGCGAAAGTTGTCCCCCTTGATGTAAAAATTGACGTGTTTTTGCGTTTCCCAAAAAAAAATTCCCTCTGGCCAGAAACCCGTCTGTTACCTTTTCGTTGGGCCACCCTGTATATGGGCTCTATAAATTTACCACATTGTGAGCAACTAACCCGATAGTCAGAACTGTTCTGATAGATGCCATAATGTAAACGCAGTTTGTTGATACTGAGCTTTCCGAGTAGGTCGGTATTAAGTTTCTTACGTTGTGGAACCAAAGTAATTGCAATATTAAAAAAAAGTAATTCTACTCAAATTTTTATTTTTAAATACAGCCCAACTCGTTTTTCGACACTAAATAGCTTCCTTTTTGAAGAAAAAAACCTTTGAAATACCGAATATATTAAATGATAATAGATTACATTTATGAAATGGGGAGATGAACATTATTATTTTAGTTCAATAGCGTTTGTGTGTAGATGCGAAGGGTGACAGAAGCGAAATGAAATAAACTTGTTATTCTGTATATTGCGCTGGCGATAACCCGAAATCAACATCAAAGCAAGGGAAATTTATTACTAGGAATGATCGACATAGTAGTCATGCTACCTGTTAATATAATAAAGTAATTGATTTTCGTAATTAGTAGGCAGTACATGAGGTTACGTTAGATAAGCGCATTTCTAGGCGTACGTAAAGATGACAGTATCGATAGCAATAAAATCTAGTGGAACTGAAATTAAATAAATAAGATAACTTTCACGGAATATTTTCCTTAAGCGCAAGGATAACAAAATCGTATTATGTTGTTTATCCATTTCTCTGATAAGATTTATTTCCTTATTTTTCTGATAAAAATAACTATCTTCTCGATTTACACGCTAGATAACCATTTACGCAGTAAACAATTTTACACAAATTGGATTGACAGTATTCATTAATCACTTTGAGGTTGACTAATTTTTCACCAAGTACCTTCAAACAACTGAACAAGAATACTGGCCTAAAATTTACTTTGGGATCATCCCTGTTTTTCAAGTTGGTGTGGTCTATGACCACACTTTATATATAGTATAGAAAGGGTCAAAAGTCGAAATTGACAAGTTCGTTTGGGAAAGGATACAATAGGAGATTAGGGATAAGCGATCCAATAAAGTCCGCGACTTAATTATGTTTATAAGAATTTAAGTTTGATGACCGAGGGTGTTTTTGTGTTTAACAAAAAAAAAGTGTTTTTCCGTTTCATAATTTCTACAAGAACGTTTTAAAATTGAGTAACAATGCCAAGGAAAAACTTTTCTGTGAACAGATACCGAGAATAGGAGCTTTCACAGTTTGTGACAATATTGTGATTATACAACTTGTATAAGTTTTATATGTAGATTGAACTTAACGTTTGGTACGTTTGCAATTTGTTTTCCGTAACATGGTTTTTTGTACAAATATACCCTACCTGAATCTAAAAACCCTTCTATGTGTGTTCGGGTATAATGTTAATTGTTAATGCAATGAACCTAATCCATTTCCGTATTTTAAAGGCGAGCGTCGAGGTTAATAATAGTTCAAAGGTTATGATTTAATATACAAAGGAGAATCACATTCTAATAAGTAGGTAGCAAAATATGATAATTAAACGTTATTATCTTTTACACAAGGTAAGACAATTAAATTTTGTCACTAATGCATTTCGGCGAATGTAATACATAATACATGAACCCTTTTCGTGTTATTCAGCTACAATGTTTCCTTTACTTCGCCCAACTGTTGTGTGCGAAAGTAAAATTTGCGGAAAATATTATATCTCTAATGATTCTAATAAAAGGTTATGAGTGAAAATTTCCTTAACTATTATCTACGCTTTTACAAAATAATTCATAACTTTCAGTAAATGGAAGGGTGTAAAAATAAATAACGAAGGTATAATAAAATCAATAAATTTTAATTACGGAAGTCTCTCTGCTTATTTGATTTAGAATGTTTAATTTGAAACCTTGCTGTGCGATTGCATCGGAAATAATGCTTTCACCTCAGGGAGAAAAAAATGTAGTTAGCTAATCTGCTTGAAGAGTATTAAGTAACGCGAACCGTAAATGAGCTTAGAAGAAAATATGAGCAAAAGCAAATCGTTCGTGCTGTAAATGACGAAATTTAATGAAAATGGGAAGTTACGAGGATTAACTTAAAATTATTTGCACTTATTTTGTAAATGTGTATTAAATAGCTTCTTATGGCGATAATGTTAACTAATCTACAACACGAATAGTAAACAAATAATAATGACAAAATCATTGTTGTCGAAACTTGTCCGATTCGAGTGATTTACTAAATTTATATTGTAGTTTATGATGTATGCGGTCAGTGGCGTAGCAAGAGCGAATTTTTATTGCTATTATGGCTGCTATTGTCATTGTCGAATGGAATGCCAGTTGCTTCGCAATAGAATTCCAGGGGGGGGGGGGGGGGATAAGATGCACGAATAAAATGAGCAATAAAGGCCCTTTCAGACGAGAATACTGTATCTGAGATACTGTATGCGAGATACGGAATCTGCGGTTGAAATTGACGGCATACTTTCCAGATACGACTTTTCAAGTCATTCATTAACCGCCAGTGACGAAGGTAGGATGGATGTCAAAAAGTGCGTGATGTTGTGGTACCTTTTGAATAAAAAAAAAACAAGTAAGAAGAGATGTACTATGTAGGGTACACCCTATAGTAAAATTGAGGAAGAAGAAAGGGACGTACAATTTACTTTAGCTGGATTTGGTGAAAGATCCCTCTAAGGTGCGAGCTTTCCACCTGTTCAATCACCAATAAGTATAATCCTACGCCAATGTATTCTGTTGCTTCGGTATCCCCGTCTGAAAGGCTCCATTTATACCTACAGTAATTCTGCATCCAACAGGCGGATACCGTTGCGAGCGGCTAAATAGACAAGATACAGAAATTTTGAAGCGGGATACTGTATCCGACCAGCAGCCACGCGTGAAAGGCTCCATTTCAGCGCATGTATTGGCTGTATGCGATTCCGTTTCTCGGATACAGTATCGCCATCTTAAAGGACTTTAAGACTCCTAATTAATCATCAGCCATTGAGCTACACGCGCGGAAAGGCGGAAGAGGTGACGACTACAGGACTGCTGTTGACGGGGAAAACTTGTTAGTATAAGTATAGTTGCTAGTAGACGTCTAGACGATTAAAATAACGTAACACGGCCAACTTGGCCCGTTGGGCCCCTTGACGCTTTGGGCCCGTTTGCCTTCCACACCATTGCGCATTGGTAGCTACGCCACTGTATTCCAGTGACAGTATTTTCATACATATAAACCTCATTATTTCGTAATTACCGCAATATCTCAAAAAAATATTTCTGTTTCATCAGCTTTCTTTTTGCTTTTCTTTTCGCTCATTATTTTTTGCATTTTTGTTATTCAATGTCATTTCTCATTTTTTATTTATTCTATTTTATAAATCCATTATACGCGGTTTTATAAAAATGACACTCAATCAGGTACATAATAAGTAGGTACCGTGAAAAATGTATGTACATAGCAAGCATTTAAGAACAGTATTAACATTAACCAATAGGTACACAAATTAAACAATGTATATGGCGATGTATTGAAAACGCGATAGAATCCCATGTCCTTCAATTCCCCGAAGAAGCAAGGAAAGTCACTTTTTCAGCAAAAAATACCCGCACCCCACCACACTGTTGCAAGGATTAGAGATGCCACGAATATTCGGCTACTATTCGGTATTCCGCCTATTCGGCTGCTTTTATTACTATTCGATATTCCACCGAATATTGCGAACCATTCGACCGAATACCGAATAGTAGCCACGGGGTAGTTATCGCACGCACATCAATGATGCGCAGGTCGGAACCTGTCACCCGCGAAATGTATTATTACTAAGCGTCGCCGAATATTCGGCACTTCGGCCAAGAGCATAGCCGAATATTCGGTATTCGGCAAAATCACTATTCGTGGCATCCCTAGCAAGGATCTCTTCACACATTTCTTACGAAACCCATTTTAATCTTTTGTCTTCGATAGCTAAAAGCCTTAACTTTTTGCCAATCGAATCACCGTATGAGGCGGGTTTCTTTAGAAGAAGACATTCATAGACATAATAAAGGACATATTTTTCTCCATCAACCAACCTTGTATCCCTTATCGTTTCTAATATCCCAATGTAGGCCAAGTTAAACTGGGCACACAGTACACTCTGCTGTATCTGTCCTTTATGGCAACTCTCGATTGTAACTAATTTGAATTCCTCCACAAAATATACTAAACCTGAGTGCAAATCGATATTATCTTTTTATTGGGTTTAACAAATCCTTTCTGCACTTTTCTTATCCTATTCAGTAGGTTGGATTCAAATGGTCACAATAATGGATTTGGGACTGGTCCCCTCGAAAGCTCCTCCATGATTTGTGTTTAATACTTTGCGTTAACCCTACCGACATCCCGCTAATTTAAGTCCTTGCATCCCAGTTTATTTCACACATTCTTAGGGATTGCTTCCCATTCGCCAAATTCCAAAGGGTTCCTGACTAAACCAGGGAAATTCAGGATACAAATAACTTAGAAAGAAGTTTAAATTTAATTTTATGTGTGAAGTATGGCTGACCAATGTGTACATTGTACAAAAGGGTGTATAATAAACTCACAACTGCAGGTGATATCATTATTACACAAAATTTAGCTACCTACGTTCTGTTGGTCGGCAACTATACGGCATAAATTAATTTGTCATTGACGATGGTCCTGAGTACATTCTTAATATCGACTAGGACACTTCTGGAAAATTTTACTTTACACAGGGTTAGCTGATTGATAAAGGTAGTTAGTGCAGGAGTAAAACAGGTTTAACGATAGATCTTGGTTGCACACGTGTTTAACTTTTATCTGGTTTTTTCTTATCTTAATTGACCTTTAACATAGGTCCAGATTAAGTTAGTGATGTGAACAGAACAAAACGATCTCTGCTAATTCAAGATGTCTACCATTTGGACGTTTCAGTTATCTTTAAATAATGGTATTGCAATAAGTAACCCACTTGTGAAATGTACACAAGTGGATTATAGGTCAGCTATTTAATGACTGGTATATTGAAATAGCAATACGATAAATATTAGTGTAACTAGGTAATAAGTACAGATATAGTGATACAGTTAGACAGTTCTAGAGCAATACAATAATACCGTTTTGCACTAATATGTAAGGGATAAAATAAAAAAATCATTTCATCGCGATCCTGTCATCCTGTTTGCGATGGCAAATGGGAAGAAAAATTAATATAAGGAGAGTTATTTTAGTTAAAAGGGAGCAATTAGTATAGTACATTAAATTAATTGTCAAATGAATGCAAACGATCACATCAAGAAAGGATTTTGATGGAAGCTGCCGGTCAAGGAAACAACCAAGCACCTCAAACCCAGCAAAAAACACCAACACTTACCCACCGAAATTAGGGTCATTCTGGTAGGTACTTGTTTTATTAGTCTTAATCATCGTGTCTGGGTATGAAATAGAAAAATATGAGAAAAGAAAATTAGGAGAAAAGTAATGCAAAGCCAGGATCTACTAGCGGTTGACGGTTCCATCGAGATGTAGTCTAGTACAGGGGCGTCATTTCAGCTTTTTAACTGGGGTGGAAAGACTTACCGTATTGCCTGGGGTTTAAAGGGGAATCCAAACGTCTTCCCCGGGAAAAATTTTAAAAACTTGCTTTAAATTTGTTAGGTTTTGAAACTTTTTGAAATTATTTTTACAACAAGTTACTAGCTAAACCACATGTACAATAATAATTATCCTTCACACACAAGAATTGTCATAAGATGACGATTATAGACATATTTATTAGTTATTGCAACTTAGTTTTTAACAACAAAGACCATTTAAAGTCTCGAACTTACCCTTTTTTATCACAGCATTTTGTTTTCTTCGAACTGTGGAGCGAAGGATGTCGTATAGTTGAAAAGATATTATAAAGAGTCTATTGTTATTATTTCATTCTTTTTCATCGGTATAACAAATGACATCCCTCTGCCAGCGCTCCTCAGTTCATCATGTTCCGTTAACGACCTCGTCAACATATATGATAAAATTATCTTCTGATGAGAAATCATTAACTGTCTACAAGGAAGGAACTGAATGGCCTAGAGTTACCACTTATTCCTAATTTACAATCCAATTGGGATAATCTAAAAATGGAATCCATTTCATTCTGTGATCAAAAAGATCAGGCTCGACTGATTGCAGCCCAGAAACCTGAATCCAATGTTTGGCTGACGGTCCTTCCTTCCCGATCTTTAGGAACAATGTTGGATAACAATTCTTTCCGTATCTTATTAGCCCTTTGGTTTGGCCTCAATATCTGCTCGCCTCATAAATGTCAATGTGGACAGAAAGTCAATACTGTGGAATACACGGGTTAAGTTGTGAGCATAGGAAAACATTCACGTCATAGTGAATTTAATAATACTGTGTATCGTGTCCTTCAAACTGCTAAATTTCCTTCGGTATTGGAGCCACCTTTCGTGACGATGGAAAGAGAGATGGTATGTCATTAGTCCCTTGGTTTAAAGGTCAACCTCTCATATGGGACTCAACCTGTTTAGATTCTCTAACCCATCTATTCTTGGTTCTTCTAGCTTATCTAGTAGATCTGTGGCTGAATTGGGAGCCAAACGAAAGACAGAAAAACACATTAACCAGAATTTTATTTCGTGCCTTTAGCAGTGGAAACTTTGGGTCCATGGTGTGAAGAAGCTTTAAGATTCATTGAGAATCTAGGAAACAAGATTTGTTCCACCACAAGAGAGCCCAGATCTAAATTTTATTTGAAGTAAAGAATTTCTATAGCGATACAAAAAGGAAACGCTGCATCGATTTTGGGAACATTCCCGAATGTGATTTGTTTTGTTTTTATTTATGTGTTTAATATTGGTGAAATGTTTTAAATTTGAAATATTCTATTAATTAAATTTTAGCTTATTTTCAAGTTGTACTGGACTCGCCAATTCTGGGTGGCAACTGCCACCCCTTGCCACCCCCGAATGGCGCCTATGATCTAGCATAAGGCACCAGGGAAGAATTAAGATATAACCATTAAAATATTTTAATAGAGAATAGCTGAAGAAGTTGTTTAGGTAGGGTTGATAAATTTCTTGATATAATTAACGCTAAGGATTTAAATAAGGAAGGAAAAGTTGCAATTCATAAAATATGTGCCAAGTACGCTGACGTTTTTGCACTAAAAAACGATCCGGTGACGGTAACGTAGGTACCGAATGCAACAAAAATTATAAAATTAAAATCACGTTAAACCTTATCGCCTACCTCATACACAAATTCAGCTTTAAAAATCACATAGAAATCATAAATGTCTATGCATGGGTTGTTTCTTTAGTTCTGGCAACTATTTATTTTTTTTATTCTTTATAGGGTGTAAGTTTTACAGGTCTGCAATGTACTCACCAGCATTGCGTACAATGCATTCCAAGTGATGTGGTAGCCGCCCATTGCCGTCGGCACTGCCTAATTTCTGAATGGTACGTAGAGACTGATCAACTGCACTCAGAATGTTGTCCACTCTTCTTAATTATTTCCACGCAGTGGTTTCTTCATCTTAGAAATGAGGTCGAAGTCGCAGGGACTTATGTCCGGATAGTATAGAGGGTGGTAGAGCACTTCCCAACCCCAGCTATTGAACAAATCAGACACACGCCCCTACATTGTCATGCAGAATGATGGGTGCAATATTCATGAAGTGTCCTCGGGCTCTTCTTAACGCTGTTGGACAGATTATTTTGCAGAAACGAATAATAGTACTCTTTATTGACGGTCTGCTTTGAGGCCACTATCCCAATCGTAGCGGTTTGACGGTCTGTATTGAGGGAACGACATGCTTTAAAATAATATCATCCCAATCGTAGCGATCTGTCGAACTATTGTTTTTCGTGGTGACCCATTCGGACGATTTAAGTTTCAACAGTGGTTCATAACTTTTCGCCCAGGTCTCATCAATGGTGATGATACGTCGTAAGAAGGGCTCTCCTTTACTGTCCTAGCGCTCCAAGTGTGTACATTGTACAAGCAGCTTCATGTTGCAGAAATCTGTGCTGTGCATCTCCGATAACTCATGTGGAACCCATTGTGAAGAAATTTTTCGTCTCCTAAGGTGGATCTTAACGAGTCGATGCAGAGTAGAAAGTGCTAATCCAGATCTGCGTATTACTCTCGAATAGTGCAGTTTCAATCCGCTTCCACTAATGTGGACACTGTCTGCATGTCATAATCATTAACCGGTGGTTGACCAGATCTAGGCATATGTGAAGCATTTTCGCGCCCTCCTTTAAGGCTTGTTCGGTACAGCAATGCATCTGCACCACAAGCCTCTCGTAATCCTTGTATTTCTACCTTTAGCACATTCAATTTTCAACCACATTCTCTACTCCTGCTTTGACAACATTCTATTATACTGCGACTCCTAGATCTCAATTGCTAACCTTCCCCGATGAGTTCCAGCGAAGTATATCAAGATCTAAGCTTACTTTTTGATAATCTTTCATAATCTGAAGTCAGAATTTTAAAACTCCTTAACACAAAAAAGCGACACAGAGACTTAACGAATTCATATATCGAACACTCATCCATTATTTTGATACGCAACATCAGTAATGTATGAGCCGTTTTTAACATTGTCCTAGATCTAATGTAGCAGCATGAATAAAAAAGTAATTTCTGAAAATGTTATTGCAACAAAGAAGAAAATGACTAGATATTTTTTATTAATCAATTTGATGTTCTGAAAGAGAATATAACGTGAGATACACTTTTTATTTATAGTTTATTTCTTATTCTTATTTATAAGACACCATTGAGGTTAATCGCAAAACGTAGCGCATTACTAATGGAACAATGTGAAAATTCCATTTTGAACGCCTTAGACTTTCAATAATACTAAAAATGACACTGTGAAAATAACTATTAAACCAGCAATCCTTTATACACGGTAATGATAACATCAACAATGTCGATAAAAATGTTTTTCAATAACTACGCCCAAGTAGGAGATTGCGTGTACCTTCCATTTAAATTATACATCATAACGTTAAATACATTCTTCCATATTAATAACACGGAGTTATTCTTTACCCTTTTAAATTATAACCGCCTACCGCATCCTACCTTACAAGTTTGGTTACCATAAACTGTGGTGATGTGCACTCGGTTATTTATGAAAACACGGTATGCGAGGTAAGCACATCCCTTAAAATTTTACCGTACCGTTGCCGAAGCTGTATGTGAAGCAAAGGACAAAATCTAGGTAATGAATTAACTTTAATCGAAAAAAGTATGGTATTAGTCATTTGTAAAGGTGATTGAAACAATGTTAGGGGGCATTAAATCAAAAGCCGACACGTTTTTACGGTATTATTCTGTGCCTCCCGTTTAATTATTAAAGCTAGTGTATAATGAGTTACATTGTTAACACATTTGAGGAAGCGTACTTCATTGTTACGTTTCTGAAGCGCAACCCAACAAAGTTAATTAATTTCACTTACTTTCCATAACTGAGAATTAATGTATTAAAAACAAAATTTCGCACCAGATCAAACGATTAAAAAGTAAACGCTTTCCATTACACAAGCAATAAAATGTTAAATAAGTAATTAAAACACAATAAGGAATACTTGAAAGTTTTTAACGACTTGACTCTAACGATTCTAACGCCTATTTCTTGTACTAAAATATATTTTAACATAAATTGTTGGGTTCTTCAACGGCCTATTTCAGCAGCAAAATGACTCAATAGGGACTGTCTTAATAAACAAACAGGTTTATTTTAGGAAAACGCTACTAAAGCTGCTTTCCCTCTCAACAATTTCAAAGCATAAGTAATTTGCGATTTTCGCAGAACAAGTCATAAATTAATTTTATATTTTGTAATGTGAGATTGTCCGTAAAGTCCTTTTTTGAGTGCCTAACTACAACACTTAAAAATCAAGTCGAATGTGTAATTACATGATAGTTTAGTTTGTAGCTGTTACCTACATAGTCTGCGGGTAGGTAAGTAATAAATAAATTGTAAAGATGACAAGCAAATTAATAACCAGGGCGGAAAATTCTTCCACACCGAAAGGAAATTTTTATTTCGGTACACCGCTTGTGACCATAATTGGCTTTAGTTTGTATCAAAAATACTTCACATTTCGAGTTTTTAGCCTAATAATAAAATAGTCAAGATGATTGAATGGTTCAGCAAGAATTGGAAAATTCGATATGCAATAGGTGAAAGGTGAGTTGGGGAAGGGAAGATCATAGAAACCATGTTTCCGTCTGTATATTGCAACAATTGCGTCCTCTTAGTATTCTTCCAACATTATCGAAGTTAATAGACAAATTTGTGTCGAAACAACTAACCCATTATTACGAGATGGAAGGATTAATGCCAATATGTCAATCAGGTTATACTGGGTGTCGCACATAAAACCGGTACGCCTCATAGTCTCACTCCGCTATACCCCACTTTGTTCATATTTGGCGCCTGTTTTCTTATAAATAATGTTTGCTACACTGCGTGACGAATTGTTGGAGTTGTATATTTTACGAACGAACGAATTGATATAGTGGAATTTTACATAAGAATAGACTCCATTAAGGAGTCTAAAGAAATGTTTGGAGATAAATACCCTCATGATAAGATACCCACAACCAGCAAAATCCAAGATTTGTACAAGAAATGGAGGGCTAAAGCTTCCATCGTGAATATGAAGCTGAACAAGTGTCCGATAGTGAGAACCCCGCTGGTAGTCGACAGACGAGAAGCCCCAATAAATCGATGAGAAGATTGTCTCAGCAAGTTGGTGTATCCGCACAACATGCCATCGTGTTCTAACGAAAGATCTCAAATACCGACCACAGAGCAGTGTAGGTAGTGTTGATAACTTTGAGGAAGCGTTAGTTAAAATAAATGACTATCATATGTAATGCAACTAGAGGGTTCTTGATTATCAAATAATCATTTCTGTTTACACCATCAGATATTAAATTGTTTGGCAAAACACTATATCTCGTTTAACTAGAAATGATTTGATAATCAAAGAGACACAAGTTGCATTCGGCTAGATTATATTACGATTTAATAAACAACGTTTGAAGAGTTTATTTGTAAATATTAAACCTACAGTTTCTGTAGTTGAAAATTGTGTGACATTAGACGTTTGTCAAACAATTCAGCAAGCCGTGGTGAAAGCGTGTGATTATCACCTATTAATCGGGAAGGTATGTGATTATCAATTTTAACAATGTAAATGATTATTGGAAACCAATCCTCAAACTCCGAACAACCGCCATTAAACCAAAGGCCCTAGAAAGTGGAAATTAGAAAAAGAAAGAGTTACGACGAAGAAAGCTGCCAAGCCAGAAGAGTCTACAAATACCAGCACAAAGCGACACAGACCTCAGTTCAGTTCGAGTGACAAGAACCAAAAGCAGACAGTTATTGACCTGATGGTGACAAGTGAGATCTTGTTGAAGCGCTGTCTTTCCAAAAGTAGTTCTTTTATTTCAATCATAGAAAAACGTACCATGCGTTTTTTTTTTTATTTTGGGGAAATAAAATTTTAAAGTAGTTTTTCTGACACAAGAAGTCATTAGAAAAGTTGCTAGGTAGAACTGCTTCTGTCAGCACAAACAGGAAACAGAGATGGAAGAATGGTTTCTCGTTATTTGATCTAAGTGCAGCGTGGATTTTTAGCAAACGTTGAATAATCGAAGGCTTACGTCGTTTAACACTATATCAACATAACAAGTAAGCAGTAACACTTCGAAGATGAACAACCTTTATTGCTTGAAATCATCTAAATAACTTAGAGATCGAAGTGTTATTACCTGTACAAATGTTGTAAAGCATACTTGATGGTCTTTGTTGAGCCTTTCGGCATATTTGCACAATAATTAACATGACTACTTCGTCACCAAAGGTTTGTGAGATCGAGCACAATATTCCCAGCATTAAGTTTATCTCGTATATATTTGGTCTCATGTCGATACGATGACATGAGGATTCATCATCTCATGTCCGTCACGTTCATGAGGTCCATGTATTACAATAGAACGATCAAGTTCATTTTTATTGGAGAATGTTGACATTTTGATTAACCCTTTACATCTCTTAGAAGACCCATCCAACACGTGTTATCGAAAAGCTAGAGTCTCTCTACATTAATTAAAAGAATTATTGAAGCAATACACAGTGGCAATAGTACTACTCAAATAATATCTGACAACAAAATATTTAGCACCATCTACATACGCTTCAACTCCCAACGTACATCCACATAAGTCTACAAATTTATTTAGTACCATGTATTGAGTAGGTAACAAGTAGCGTTAATGGGAGAGTTGAGTCCTAAGTGCAGTTAAGAAATTTGGAACTTCAACGTGACCTACGTTATCCAGTATGGTGCAGTATGCAAGTGTAGTGCAACCTTTAATTTGGGGTGAGTGTTGTTTATACTTATTCACTCTCAATAATTATAATTATAATTAGACGACTGTAATTATGGTCTCCTAATTCAACTGCCATTCCAATTAGTTATTACTTTAAACTTTTACCAGAGGAGAAACAGTTCCAAATCATAAATAATTAAAAGCTCCTTGTAATTGTTACTGTATAATTGGACAGGGGGGAGGTGGATTGAAACTTTAAAATTTAATACAACTTCAAATCGTTGAAGTGGTTATCACTTTGCCATCCGCCGATTATTTATACATATATCCTATATTAGTTCGTAGTTCGTTCGTCTCCACGATAACTCGACTTCTATTGTACTTTTCACACCGAGAATTCAGTATCGAGCCTTACGGAGGGCGCCGTTTCCTTATGTAGCATGGCTTGGCTGGTCAGGAATCAGGTATTACCTCAACTAAACTGCGCCGCTTGGATCTAACTTTAATTTAACGTTATTCATTAACAATAACCTTGTTAATAAACAATGCATTTTATTTTTATTAATTTTATAATTTTTATACAAAAATCAAAGGCAACGCTGCCCGTGTTTCTCCCATTTAAAATGCATTGCCTATGCTGGCCATGCTGAATTCTCGGTGTGAAAAGTACAATAGACAATCTAGACTAGACTACCTATATAGGAGGTCGAGGTTGGTGTTAAAACATTCCTAATTTTCAAACTTAATTTAAGTTCGAAGATGGCACAAATCTGACGATCTTTGACCTCCGACTTGTGACATTACCGTAAAGGGTAATCCATCAAATTTTAATGTGGCAACATTGTTAAAGTTGGTATTTGTTAGATAATAACCTTAAAACAAGAGATGTCATAAAATATTATTTTACTTTCAATAATAAATTGTTGCCCCGTCTGTTAGACGGGTCTTAACCGCTCGTGTACCATAAAAGAGAAGGTTGTTCCTCCTGCACCCTGGCTGTAATTTTGGAGCACACACCGTCGGTAAGGAAACCAAGAAGAGATCCGTTTTGTTTTTCTTAGAATTGTTAACTTTTATTTTTAGTTTTATCTCTTATACCTACATAAAATTTTTAATTATATATTATACAACAATAAATAGGTTTGCAAACTACATATAATCAACAAGATGCTGCTGTGACTATCCCGTGCGTATACGGACGGGCTACCCCTATAGTATAATAATTGTAAAACATTGAGCCCCATACTATTCCGTAATATTTATACAGGGTGTAGAATTGGCGAATGCACCATAGGGATTTCAACGTAAAAATCTTAATATATTCGATTATTCGCTTCCCTATTTATTTTCGACAAAAAGGTTATTTGACTTTTTTGTAGATTAAAAAAATCAACATCCTTAGGTACATGTTATTAGTTTTTATTTTACTTTATATAGCATGAAGAAAAATTGAAATTTATAAGTAAACTTTGGCAAAAAAATAGTGGTGCCATGGAATGGTTGACGTAAAAACAATAATTGAGCGTCGTTTCAACAAGATTCAATTATTTATTCTACAAACGAAAAAGTCGAAATGATGAAATGGGTTTGTTCTGGAAACTTTGTTATCATTAAGATTCGTTACATGAAGTTATTTTATTTATTTAGTATTATTAATTAAACGAGTTTAGTTATATTGTGTAGAAGTTTATTTTTTTATTAAATTAATACTTGTCAAGAATTTCAAGGCATCACCGATTTTTGAGAAAGTTAAAATTTTTAATTTCCTAAATATTAATTGCTTTCTGAAAAATTCAAAGTAAAAATAAGTTAATCAGTCGATTTAACAATTTTGTCTCAAAAAAAAAGTTAAATAGCCTTTTCGTTTTTACATGGTGCATCGGCCAATTCTACACCCTGTATATGAATGAACATATGATTGTTATTGTATGATTAGACCATTTTGCGGTTTTGCCTAAGGTTATTTATGGGAACAATACAAATATGTACCATTAAATGACCGGAACTGCATTGTTATTCACATTATGAATTGTAGCAGGTTTCAACAATAAACATACATGGGAAAGGAATAAGTAAATGGTAAAATTTTTAAGTTAATTAAGTTGATTTATTTTTTACAAATACATTAGGTATGTTACATAAATGTCATGCTATAAAATATGTTGATAGAGTAAATATAATACTAAATATTTACTAGACTAACTTCTGTGTATTGACACCATTAATTTGTATTTAATCACGCATGACTTCGTAATTACAATTTAATTGTACTTCCACATTTCTGAACAAGCACTGTTCAAACTTTTGAGACTCACTTAATCAGTCATAAAAGTCATGTAATAAAATACTTATTGCAAAGAATGGAGATTATATGGGTGAAATGTGCTTTTCGTTACAAACAGGTACAACGGCATTAAATTATTTACTAAAAAAACCTGTAACTCTTGTTGGCCATAAAAGTTTGTACAGCAAAAAGCTTGCAGTATGGGAATATGGCATTTAAAAAGTAATCATACTGCATGTTAGAAAATGTGGAGGATGAGAAAATTTGAACACAAAACAAAACCTATACTTTTCAATTTCGATGTAAAAGAGAATTTGATTGTATTCAGCAATTTTAGGGTGTGAATTTGTAAAGTAACATTTACGCTGTTCATTAATATGTATCGTTCGACTTGTAAGAAACAGTCCTTACAATTTATGTGAACAAGCAAAAAGGATAGAGGCTTCGCTTAAGTTATTTATAAGAAATGCTGTTGGTCGGGTTTGAATAATGAACGATTGCATTTCGTGCAGAAATTTTATCAGCAAGTTGGATGGGCCTTTTATTTTAGAACCGGTTACCTATTATCTTCCCGACTATTTGCGAATTTCGTAGCGGTCAAGGGAGCGGTTACACAATATATGATGCCACTTTACAAATAAAAATGTTATCCTCCTGTGAATAATAAAGTATTATGAAAAAGCTTGTAGCTGGCCATTAAACGCTATGAGAGTTGGTGCGATAGAGACTGCATGGAATTTGTGACGTAATATTTTCAAGTTACCAACGTATTGGCTGCGATTACAATTTATATAAAAAAGTAGATCTATTCGATCATTTGTATGTATACTAATTTTACAGACCATTAAGCCATTCGTTTAAAGCCGATATACGATTTCAAAAGTAAGCTTTTCGGATGGACGGTTGCAATAAACTAGACGTACCCTAACGACTGTCAAAACTCCTTATCTGGATATCTTTTAACATTTCAGACTTTTTGTAGATGCGTGACACGAAAACAGGGGACAACGCAAATCAAGAAAGGTATTGAGAATTTTTATTCTGAATAGAATTTTTGTTTTTTTCGTTTTCAAGTGTCAATTACGGGCAACGGTGGAGAAAGCGTTGACTTAAACATGACGTTACAATACAATAATATTGATAGCGGAGCGGAATAATAAATAAATACTAGTTCTTTTTTATCTACGATATTAATCTCAAAAGCGGTTTTAGATTATGTACTAGCTTCTTTACAAGTGAAAAATGCGAACGTATAAATGCCAAGGAATTGAAATTTACGACCGATTGCTGTACATGATTTACAGATTCGGTTTTTTATCTACATATTCTATATATTTTAGCTCTTAATATTGATTGACGTATATGCTGAGGTATAAAATCTTTCATGCCTTTTGTCTGCACCTTCGTTTCAACAAACCGTTTATTTTACTTTAAGATATCAACATTTGTGAGAT
Organism: Pyrocoelia pectoralis; assembly: GCA_036250285.1. Lineage (NCBI taxonomy): Eukaryota > Metazoa > Arthropoda > Insecta > Coleoptera > Lampyridae > Pyrocoelia > Pyrocoelia pectoralis. Next base: position 19,420,592 of record CM070076.1, on the reverse strand, counting down.
GCGTTGGGACCCTTTAAACTGAATCGAATCATTATGTGGTATAATAACTTTCATTTTGTACGCATTTTCTTTTATACGATGAACATATCTGAATAAGGTGAAGGTTTCGTAATTTGCAAATGCTTCACGTGAAAAGAAATGTTATTGTTGTTGCTATTTCATATTTCTTATTAATTGTATTAAACACAACTAAAATGACCTCACAATTAGGGTCTATTTTCCAAACACCCCCCACTCTGAATTTCGAAATGAAAATTTGCACACGAATTGCGCTCGTTTTGTGATGAAATGTGCCCTTACAATTTCTTCCTATACTCTGTTCCTCCAACAGATATAGTAAAGCTCCTCCCAATAAATTTTGACCAATGAAGGCAGCGACCAGTTTTACACCAGCCAAGTTATAAATAGATACGTTACAGATCTCAATTTCATTTACACCAACTACAACAATTGAAATCAAGTGATTGCTTATGTTGCGGGTTTCGAAAATTCGACCAATAAAAAAGTTGCATTTAAATGTGTCGGTAATTTTTGGGGAGGAGCTTTACTATATCTGTTTTGGGAACAGAGTATAGATATATTCCCAAAAGTATATGGGCGGTGCTGGGGAAATGCGAGCACTCCCCACGATTCCTATCCTAGACAGCACCAAGTGTGTCCTTTCATCGACCTATGAACATGGGGCTAGCGCTGGTGTGATAACTTGTGCCCCTAAGCGAGCTACAGCGCTCAATAAGTGACAGCGCACAGTCCGTGTAACCATTCATAGACGTCATCCGGAGATGCGCACATAGGGTGTTCCACAGGTAACCGCACAACTGTCCTTGAGCAGGTGTGTGTCGCAGTTTCCAAAAAAAAGGCCTACCGAAGCATAAGGCACCAATCCTATATTATGTGAAACGCTTTCACAGTTCCGAGAAGATTCAGCTTTTAAAATACATAACTTGATTCAACTTTTATGGAATTTATTTGTGCAACGAGGTGAAATATTATACTTTTAAAGGAAAAAAAGAAAACAGTTTTGAGAAGACTCAGAGTAGCCCGCTCAGATTTCTAAAAACAATTGAATACCGACGGCTCTATTGCACGAGAGCTGCTTTACGGAAATCTAAAATCTTAATAAAATGTTATTACACATACGACATAATTCTCTTCTCATCCGAAAACATATTCTTTCAATAAGCCGTCCAAAGGGGCATCTGTTGCAACAATAATCTTTCCATTTGGTGCGATCTTTTTAGATTCGGTAAGAAAAAGAAGTCTTTTGAGGTACGGTCGCAGTGTAAGGCGTTTACCTGGGTGGGTAGTGGGCCACCAAGTAACCCGTGAGGTTTGTTTCCGTCACAAGCAATCAAACTGAGTCAAACTTAACAAGCCCAGCTCAGCGAGTCGCCGAGCAAACCACGAGTCTTGCTTGATATTTTCAACTAGGCACAATGGAAGAGCAGCTAATTTAGGCCGTCTATAAGTGGAAAGCCATATGGGACCCAACAGACGAATTTGGGAAGAATTAAAAAATTCTCAAAACTTTGTTGGTCCGAAATCGCCAATGAATTTGGTGTAAATGGTAAACGAATATCATACAGAGTGTTTTTAAATTCGATTACGAATTTGTAGAATAACCTACCAAAGTTTAGATACACCATGCGTTTGCCCATTATTTGTAAATAAACGGGGGTACACGCGATTCTCGCGTTTTGCGTGCTTTGTGGGGAGGGGGTATCTGTAATTGTAGGTTGTAATAGCTTTTGTTTTAAAATATCACACCTTGAGCTGGCTTAGTTGCTTGAAAAAAGAAAAAAAATTACATTTTTGCACCTTTTCAGATTTTTGACCCTGTAGGTACCTGTAATTTAGCAAGTTATTAAAGTAACTAAAATAAAGGATTACATTTACTTACATTTGACGTAAAAATCACAAAAATGGGTTGATATTTGGTAAAGATATACGAATTCGTTCCTACCTACTTATAGTAAATTTTTACCAATTATTTAAAAAAATGTAAAATTCAAACTTTTTGGAATAGATTTGAGACCAAAAATACATAATGGCCCTTTCACAATGTTAATTACGTCTTTGCACATAGTCTTTGCCCAAAAATTAACGAAAATATAACAAATTCCGTGTGAACTTCATAAGGATAGTTTAGAATGAATTTTGAATGTAAAAGAACTCAATTTGGACACTGGCAACTTTTTGGGAATACGAATGGCCTTAGGGAGAACGTTTTAACATTCATCATTAACTATAGTAAAACTAAAAATACCATAAAACATAAAATGTACAAATAGAAGCTGGTCTAACGTTGCATAACATCTGTTTTATAGAAAGACCTTCTCTACCTTAAACAGTTTCAAATTTTTGTTTATTTCACTAACTAAAGGCCTCATTTACACGTATATGTACAGCAGTAAATATGGATTTTACTTCCTCTTAATTACAATATAAGTTGTATATTTAGAAATATAGTCAAAGTATAGGTATTCTCTTTGGTATAGTGTAACGTAACAATACACTTGCCACCTACTTTCATCAATAGATATTAAGTGAAATATGTAGACAAAAACATTTTTCTCGGTGAAAACATTCGACTATATATGTTACCTACGACATCCTCCATCGTTCAAAATCTCTAAATTCGAAATAAGCACACAAACATATACATTTGGAAAGTTACCGAAAGAAGGTATCGGGACACATAAATTAGTCTACGATGAATGCTGTAACTACTTTTTACATCATTTTAACCATGAAAATGTTAACGCGAGGCATAATAGAATCATTTTTCATCATTTAAATAACTTTTCAACTTGAAATAATTAAATTTCCATGTTATCGAGAAAAAGTTTCCGATACTTGTCATTTTGAAAATTTTCGCGAAAATACTTTCTGGCATCGTTTTAATGTTAGAAATGGGTTAAGGACCTCGGACAGATAAACTATGCATGTTGACACAAAATTTTCACCCAAAAATAAGCACAAATAGCGAATTCTATTTTACACGTAATCTCCATAAGGAAACTTTGAACGTATTTTCTAAGTAAAGAAAATATATTTAGACACAAATACCGCTTGAATAAGATGACGGACTTTTATACTAAAATGTTTAAAACTTACTTTGAAAAAAATTAGTGCAGATATTTACGTGGTTTGCGGGGGTATCTATAATTGTAGCATTAATTTGTAGGTTATAAATTTATAATAGCTTTGGTTTTAAAATATCACATCCGCATTCGTCAGGATTCAGCGACTGTCAAGTGCACAGCAACACAAACATATACACACGTCTCGGTTATTATACGTATAGTGATTGCGTTGTCACGTCGAAGTATATTTTGTGGTAAAATATAGTCTTAATTCTTTCCATGCAATTGTGCCAACTCTATTGCTGTAGTTCATAAATTTCTCCCATATTCTAAGTACAAACGCTGCAAAACGATGGTTGACCGTTACCATATCTTCATCGCCTCCGCCTTTTGTGGGAACACGTATTTAGTTTTTACCGGTTTCATACTCAGAACGTGCCAGAACGTAGTTGTGCAAAATACAAAGTGCCTTTTACCATTTCAAGAGCATCTCTAACTTGTGTAACAGTCCCCATCTAACAGGCATTATGCCAAAAGTACATTCAACCAAAGTGATTCAACGCCGTTTCCTGCACAACGCAACTCGCCCGTTGCAAGGAATCTAAAAAGAAATGACTCCGCCATGCTTGCTTACACCATAGCCTGGTTTTTTTAACGCGAATAGTAGTATAGGTACGTCACTACTAACTCAGTTTGACCTTGATATATGTATCTATGTTACTACTAACTGAATTTGACTTTGAAATATCAATGCCGATACTAACCCACAGAAAACCGGTTAATCAACTTTCCCTTATCAGAACAGCTAGATTTAAACAGCTTTATACAAACATTTACCCTGTTCCATATCTGTTATCTGTTTGTTACGTTGCCTAATTCTAACGTAGGTACATTTTTCCCGTTTTTGAACAGATGAATCATGGATTAAACAGGGACCAAGAAGATGTTAATTTTTAGGGAACATTATTTGGTCAGACGAGGTCGATTCGGTAAAAATAGCATATCTTTTTCAATTTGTGATTCTTTGTGAATAAATACTTCGTTACCGTGTTGCAAGTGATTTATTTTTGTTTTCGAACTTGAGAAATCACTGGCGGGCAAAACATTTATATCAAATGGAGATGTTATTGCTTGCAGTGGAAATCTATTTCAACGAGATTCCAAAAGAAGAATATTTGCTTGGGCGGCTTCAAGTAATTTAAAAGCCCGCTATGGTATGTTGAAAAATAATGAAAAAAAATTGCGTTTAACCTGTGTTTTATTGAGATATAATACTTTCTACAACCTACTCTTCACTTATAAGCTTTAAAAATAATCACAAGCACAAATACAGGTATAAGTACCAAAGTACTAAGCTTTAACATTAATTTACGATATATTGCAATTTCTTTAGTATATCAGGTAAATCTACCCTTAATGATGCTTTGTAGCTGTTTTGTGTTTGTAGCAGCGAAATATTAAAATGTGTAGCTATTCACCTCTAAAGTTATGTAATAACATGAAATATGATATGGACGCATTAAAAACCTGTAAAAGAAAACTCGTTAAATAAAATAACGAGATGCTTAATTACTTACCGTAACAATTGTTCCCATCGAAAGTGGTGTAAAATTTCCTATTGTAAAAACTACAGATTTTTGTGCTCTAGTCATCAAAAAAATGAGAGCTTTCTGAAATTTTATATCAGCACCAACAAAATCAGCTTCGTAGAAAGCCAGCATCAGTCCTTCGCTTTCAGTTACAACCTGCTGGCACAAATAGGTGTCTCCACAGAACATTAGAAGGAGCACGGTTATGTATAATAACAGTTTGCAAAATTCTGAGTTAAATAAGGGAATCTATAAAGAATTAAACAGAGAACATAAAAGTAGGGAATGTGTTCTACTTACCTTTGACATGCGAAAAAGAATGATAGAGAACATAAACGATAGATTTAGAAAATTAACTAAAACACATTTATTGAATACTACTTCTGTGCCATTGGCAATTGAACATAATAAATCGTGTCTCGACGTTATGTCTCTAATATATTTTTTTAAATCATTCCATGGGATTGCAACACTTTCATCGTTATGTAGATTGGATGAATTAAATTGAAAACGTTCCTTTTTTACAATGTCTAAATCACTTTTGATGCTAGATTTCAAATATTTGAAATGTTTTCGTAATTGCAATAAAATGCACCACTTTATTGCATCTGCCATAAGATACTCTTGAGCTACAATTGCGAGCAATACAATTTGGAAAACTAAACATAGAGTAAAATTGTATTCCATTGCCCAACTGGGCAACGAACCGAATGGTAATGTTCCATCCTTCTTTGAAAAACACCATCCGACTATGCCAGCGACAATGACCCAAACTCCTAGTTGCGAAAGGATAACACCCTTAAATGTTATAAATGTATTCTAATTAAAGGATATATTTGAACCCACCACTTTGTTTACAATTCCTTCTATATAGAGTTTTAGTTCTTTTTCGTGACGATTATCAAAATTTTGAAAATCCTTCAACAATGCCAGTATATTAGCTAGTCTAGTTCTATTTATCCTCATTATTGTCATACGCGGCACAACTATAGAAATATTGAGGTTTAATCACGTTATACAAATTCCACCTTACCATTAGCAAGTCCTATTGTGTACATGTAGTCATCTATATCGTTAGTTGGACTCCATTTTTTAAGAAGTGATAATGCGAAATATAAGTACACTATAAACGGTATTAGCCAAAAACGAATTGTCTCGCTCATATTCATTTTCTTTGCTAAGCTGAACCCCGTAATTTTCGAGAAGTTGAATTTTTCAAAATATCTTGTTTGGTAATTCGATCCCATTGTTCATACGTTAAGTGTGACCAACTGCTAGTCTAGTAATAAATGAACACGTAAACTTTTTCTAATAAATTATTAAATACTTAAGTTTCTCAAAGTGGATAAAGCATTTATGGAATATTTAACTAAATTCTTATAATGTCGTTTTGTTTTTATTACATTAGTATGATGAGTACTTTCACTTTGAGAATTATTTCTAAACTTCCACATTTTCAAGGATACCACTGGTTACATAAAATATTTATTGTTCTTATTCTGATAAATAAATTATCTTTTGTTCTATCGTATATTACATTATTTTATATGTGGAATTAATTTTAATAAAGATTAATAGTGTTATTAGGAAGGAAAAACACTTGTTGAAACCAGTGTGCGATGAAATGAAATGCATCGTAGAAGCATAGGTAGATAAGTGCCTATACGTAGATGACTTAGCCATTTTTTTCTCAGCGCAGAAAATGAGAACGATCGTTGAGAAATTACAGGGTGCGATAAACACTATATTACGAAACGCGGAAACAACTGGTTTCCGTTTCGCCACGCAAAAAAACCCAGTGCGCTCACTTGAAGAAGCCGCACAACGGGCCGTTGCTATATATGAAAGATACTCCGATAATCTGTAAGGAAACGATTAGATTCCTGGGACTTACCTTCGATTCGAAGCTCACTTGGAAGCAGCATATCACAGATGTCAGACAAAGATGCAGGCCAGGTCTGAATGCACTGAGAGCGATTTCTGGGACCAGTTCTGGAGGTGAGACAGAAATGCTACTGGATATCTACCATTCGATGATCCTCACAAAGATGGACTGCAGATGTGTAGCATACTCGCCAATACGTAAGTGTAAAGCAGGACGCGCACTGAATCCGCTCAGCTCGGCTCGGCACAGCTCAGCACAATCAGCAGTTTTGCTATACATGGGAACAAATGAAGTCCCGCGCACTGAATCGGCTCGGACCGGTACGGACCTTTCCGTTCAGTTCAGCTCAGCACAGATTGCTCGAGGTAGCAACTTTTCTGAACGGGCGGATAGCTTTCAATAGTTTAGTCAGTGCAGTAGGTGCATCGGCCTTAATAGAAATTAAAATTATTAAGAGAAGATCACTGTACGCCAATGCGTTTTGTAAATAAAGACTAAACGTTCCGAAAGGACTGAATCAGTGCGCGGACGGGCGTGAATGCTGATTGTGCTGAGCTGTGCCGAGCCGAGCTGAGCGGATTCAGTGCGCGTCCTGCTTAAGACGACGCTCGCTCTACTGGGCCCGATACAAAACTCGGCCATACGGTACTGATTAGGCGCCTTTCGCACTAGTCCAGCTGTAGGTCTACAAAGTGAAGCCGGCGTGGCGTTGCCATTGCCATTGCAAGCGAGACGAGCTCATCTACGTACCAGCTATGTCGTGAACATAAAATCGCAACATGACCGGAAATTCCCCGACCTGTTTAGAGCCAGGACGAAATACTTAGAAAAACCAACAAGACGGGCCGGTGTACGAGCACTAGAGTTTTGCAATGACCTAGGTCACTAACGTTGAAGCCAACTGAATTCCCGCCTTGGACGAGAGGAAAATCATCGATACTAGGCGACCTTACTGACTTACCTAAAAAGACACCACAACGGAAGAATACCGAGTAGCGCTCGCAAATATGTTAGATACCTACCGCAACTCGCTCGTCGTGTATACGGATGGGTCATAGGATCGGCAAGGTGCAGGAGTCACAGTGGCATACACGGAAATGAGAAGGCAGACGAAGCGGCGCACGAAGCTGCATATCGAGATACGGTAGACGCTGACATCTATTTACCGGGTACTCTGAGGAGTTCTCTAAAAGGGATGTCAAACCAGAAATGGCAGGATGAGTGGAGAGATACCAAAAACCACCTGGGTAAAATAAAAAGGAAGGCATCCATGACGCCAAAAAATTCCTAAAGAACATTGGGGTGTTTAACAGATTATAAGGAAGGTGGTAGCACTAATGACCTTAGAAGTCGATGCGCAAGGGGAAAAATGCATTGATCACTTTTGGCTGTGACTATGAACAAATTGTTTGTTATGAAGTTTTCTTGATACGATAGGTACCTATTTGGTTTGGAATAAATTATTTAATACTTCGGCCTATCACGTTATTAGAGCCAAATTCACTGACTAACATCAATTTCTTTTCGTCGACAGGCATGGCTTTTATGGCCATTGCTCAATGAATGTAGCACAAGATCGTGCCGCGATTCTTTCCATTTCTCCATAAATAACAATTACATTCCTAAAATGAGAAACTATTAAAATGAAGTATAGGAACATGTAATACCAAAATAGGGCCATTTTGATTTTCTATCAAATTTGATAAAAAAATAATGGTAATTTGGTTAAAAAAAGAATTTTTAATCTTTAAATTTGTAGCCTCATAGGTAATGTCGTACGTAACATAATTTTTGAATATACTGAAAGAAAGCCCTATTCGGTTGCCATGACTACCTACATCGGTTTTTAAGTAATGAATTCTGAAAGTACCATCCGCAATATTTTTTTAAAAAGGTGAAATCATTTAAAAACCATAAATTGTAGATATTCACATGTAAAGAGATGGAAAGGAGTACGATAAGCAAATTGTAGGTGTGACTCCTTCCCACTCATCTTCAAAAACTGCCCGCCCCAGTCAAAAAGGGGGGAACAATAATTAAGACTGGGGAAAATCTTTAAAGGCACCTCAGACGAGACAAGGGGGTCTTTTGCATATTTTTGCAACTTCGAATCAAACCGATTATCCTGTATAACTGATTATCCGTAACCGTTCTTGTGTCCTGAAAACCATTATTTGTAAATTCCGATTATATTCCTGATTCATTTACCTGAAAACCTGCTATTCCTGAACCTTTATCCTACTTATCCCTTGTGAAAATCCCGTGTGCGCGTTCCTGTGTTCGTACTCACCTGTGGGTTAGAAACCGTTTCTTAGTTCTTTTGGGGTAAGTCCGATTATATTTTTTCTTTTATCTTTATTATTACATTCACCTGTACATACATTAACATTTAAGACACCGGTAATCAGTGATTCACCTGATTTATCGTTTACAACCGTTTATTTGCATGCATTCAAGATTCACTCTAGTTCACCCTGTATACTTTTCGACAGTAAGAAACAATCCGAAATAGCAGTTGTATAAAAACGTTTGTCATCCTACGTTGTTTTGGTATAACTGGAGTGTGGCCGTTCAACCCGTTATACTGCACCTTAATTTGGCAGGAGATTCCGTAATTATTTACAGATAAGAGATTAATTATCTAACAGTTTTACATTTGAATTGGTTCCTTTTGAAGACGACAAAAGGGCTAATTAACCTCTATGATTGTGGGTAGGAGCTCTTAAGTGCACGTTTCTAATAATCACCGGTTTTAAACAACCGACTTGGTTTAACTCTGGAATCTCTAAGCTGACAACGCAGATAGAGTTCATTTACTTAGGGTAACTGCTAATTGAGGTGGAAAATGGCCGATTACTGTTGACAAGTTAACTTTGTTTATTTATTGAGTTACCTTAAAATTTTCCCCTTAATCAAATTAGTTCCTTCAGACGCGGAAACCTGCAAGGTGAATTTAATTAATAAATCAGGGATTAAGTATTGGGACAATACTTACCTGTAATTTATACCTGCGTAAGAACGGTGATTTTAACTGCACAGCTGTTGGTACGCCATTTTGAAATACAAAGCCGATGTAAAGCCACCTGTATTCTGAACCGGCAATTCCTTTGTAACAAAATCTTTAATTTTATTTACAGAGTGACTAGCGGCCCGATAGAGGGCGAGACTTCCGATATCCGGGAAAATATTAGTTTGAATTTAATGTTCTTGTGTTCATTTTAGTTATTTTTTGTACATATTTTGCTTATTATAATTACTTCATTTAACAGCTGTTGAAACTGAACTAACAGTGCTTTGCTGAACTACCCTAACACCAAGTAACCCTATAAACATGTTGGTATCAAAAAAACTCCAATTTCGTGTAGAATTCAAAAATGCATAAAAAATAGGGGTTACCGTTTAAAATAGTTACCAGCTTTTCGGCATTTCCGGACTTTTAAGTACGAATTTTCAAAAATCGATCTAAAACTTTTCCAGAAACGTCTAACTTAAGCTTCCAAGAAACACCCTGTACAGAAACAAAAAGAAATGAATAATTTTTTGTTTAACAATTTGATTTAATCTCAGGTTGTTGTACCTCTGACATAGGTGAGAAATCGTATTGAATCGGCACGGACAATTAGTAGTTAGAATCAAGCTGAAAACTGAAAAATACTGGTATAAAAAAAATTGACCACATTGGCACAGTGTAGCTAATTAAATATTCTGCATGTTATACGGGCCACGGTTCGAATTTTTCAGCAAAAACGTAGTAGAAACTAAGTGTATAGTTTTAATTGTTTATTTGTTAATTAACCAATAATGTTATAGCACTACTGTAGCAATAAAACCGTACGAATAAAGGGGTTTATTAAGGGAAAATACTAATAATACATTTCGAGGTAGGTACTGAAATCGTGCGTTTAATAAGTTGATTATGTAACGTTTACAGCTTAAAATTTCATCATAAACGATATAATGGGAGGATATGTTTCATTGTACTTATACATTAATTATATCAATTTAACGAAGATGAATTACGAAAGCAACACATAAACATTACGCGTAGACCGTATCTCTAAATAAATTGTCGCAATACCTAATAAGAGATTAAGGCTTATCTGCAAAAGCTTTTAGAAACAGCTCTTGATTACTGAAAGCTGTGGATTCGATGGCGTATTGATGCCATTAAACGAGATGTGGACATCGTTTATTAAGTAGTGTAATTAAATAATCTCTATATACTCAGTTTATTATTATTGAGGGTAATAGAGAAAGATCGATAAGGAGCAATTACAATCCCCTTTTTCCTATAGGAAATGCCAATATAGTAAGGGACAGGTTCTAATTTCGTATAAATAAAATACACGCTATTAATTTATTGATTAAATGGAAATATTGAGGAGGAAATTTTTCACATACGCTCCACTTTGAAATACAACTCCAAATTGTAATGTGTATCACATTGGAAGAACCGAGGGAATGTATTTGTAAAAAAATTCTATTAAATTATGAATTTACTATGACCAATTGGAATTTACAGAAACTCAAGGAACAGTATCGTTTATTTACAGTCTGCGATAATTTTATGCATGTAAAATTGTTTTGGATTCGTAGAACCGGCGGGCTCTAAATAGATTACTATATTAGCTTTAATTCCTAGATGTAAATATGTTCCAAATTTATTCAAAACTGATTGATTGAACGGAGATGCTGTTATGCAAATATTCACGTTTAGTAATTTCACCCTAACATACGCTATTGTTTAATAACACGCATTTCGGTTCAAACGTCATTTCCTAATTGTAAGATTTTATGGTTCATATAATAATATAATGCCGACCTATTTCACTGTCTGGGTATATCATATGAAAGGGAATAAAAAAATAGTATTATCGTAATGGAATTCTACAGAGAAGTTGATGACCGTCTCACACTTTTAATAATAGATATAATAAAATAATATAGTTTAATAATAATGTGAGGAATCCATAGTGGACTAGGAATGAGAGTACTAATAATGTCGTGCTCCCAAATACGTTTTAATATGATATTAATTAATGAGATTGGCGAAGAATTGGTTCGATTTCCTAATTATCTGGCTGGTATCATCCCAAGAGAGTGAACTCGTGAAAAACTTTTAATTAAATTTCCGGTGATTTTTCAAGTATTTTTGAACGCATTCTAATTGAAATATGCAAATATAAAAATGTCATAATATACTTCAAATACAAATACTATTACGGTTATCTACAAGGAAAGAAAACTGTCTTGGCAATAATTGTTTATTCTACATAGACACTTATGCTTCTAGTACGTTAACTGCCAAATTTTTCAATTATCTTGGCTCAGAAACTACAATTCAATGACATATTTACAACTAGATTTTATTGGCCATGTAAGGGGCGTTTAATTTAAGAAGCGAAGAATTCTTTTAAAATTGATTAGGAATAGAATTTAATACGTGTATTAAATGGAATAGTTTCCGTATGTTCCTCGTATACATAATGTCTGCTTACATATATAATATAAATTTCTTTGTAACAAATTGTTTTATTGCAGTTATTGAACCTATGACCCTTGGGGACGGGGTCAATCAATATGTTGCTAAAAGTTGCGTCCGCACATGTCTGTCTGTCTGCCTGGCAGTTTGCCTGATAGATATGCCTAAAAAAACTGTAAGAGCTAGGTGTCTGTTTTGCAGGGAGATAAGTTAGGTACATAGGATGGTCCAGGTAACATCCGGTTTTCTCGGAGTGAAAGGTCATCAAGTTAAAAAAATGAATTTTTGGACCAGGGTTTAGGCCAATCCGATGATATAGCTTGATGCACTGATCATCTTTTGTCATAAGGGTCAAGTTATCACGGTACACCGTTTGGCCGTTAGAGGGTCGAAAAAATGAAGAAAATAGAAGCAAAAACTCCGCATCTAAGAGAACTACTTTTAGCCGAGCCCCTCCCGTGCTTATGGTCTCTCTTTTATGAAATACTAATGTGTGTGAATTCATTTGCCGTGATCTTTAAAATGTTGGGCATCTATCTATGCCATCTAAGCTTGGAGGATAGTACGCTTAAATAAATTCTACTTGTCAAATTGTAAAAATGTTAAATCAATAATTTAAATTTGTTATTACGATTTTTATGTTTATGTATACCGTCAGCCAGTGGTTGAATTGACGAAAAGAGGAAGTGGTTTTGTGACCTGCCGTAAATGAATCAATTTGCGTTTATTTGGATTATTCAGACTTTAATACAAAATTGGTGAAAGATTTAGCTTCCAAATTCCGCAGACATGATCTCATTTGCACGAAGGCAATGCTGTGGTCTTAATGGATAAATAAGATTATATAAGAAAAGTTCTTGAATTTTTGAATCCCAACGAGTTTAAAATTGTCAACATTAATTTCAATCAGTTCACAAAGAACATTAAAGATTACCACCAACAGAGAATTGCCCACTAATCATTTCGATTATAATTATTACAGACCGTTGCTTATGAATCCGTTGTTCCCTCGCCTTTATGACCTTCCAAAAATTCATAAGATTAACGTTCCGATGCGGGCTATAGTTTGCTTCACTAACACTCCCGTTGCTAAATTATCTGAATGGCTTAACCATACTTTGATAAACCTCCTCAAATTTCAATTTCCACATTCGATTTCTAATTCCAAAGATCTAGCCTTGGAACTTTCCAAATTACCGATTAATAACGACTATCGCCTCGTCTCTTTTGATATTGTGAACTTGTTCCCCAGTGTCCCCTTCAAGGAGTGCCTTGCTATCGTGAATACTTACCTAAACTCCTCCAATCTGGGGGATAATGTTTGTTCCTTCCTCAGCAAGTGCCTCGAAATTTGTTACAGCCGAAACTTTTTCAAGTTTAATGATATCACTTACCTCCAATTAACTGGCGTACCCATGGGCAGCAACCGGTCACCTCTCTTGGCTGAGCTGTTTCTTGCTTCCCTCGAAACTAATCTATTTAAGAATCCTTTCATCATCGAAAAGTTTGTGGATTATAAACGCTACGTGGATGACATTTTTGTCATATTCAAAGGCTCCCATCAGGATTTAACCGATTGTTTCAAAATCCTCAATGATCTGCACCCTTGCGTTCACTTTACTGTCGAATTCGAAAAAGATAAAGATTCTTGGATCTTACCATTCAGAGGTTGGACCTTTCCTTGGAGATCGCCATGTATAGAAAGCCTACCACCACTGACCAGGTCATCCCCTTCAGTTCCTTCCACCCTTTATTCCATAAACTTGCGGCTTTTCGGTTCCTTTTCAACAGACTCTTTTCCCTGCCTTTAAGCAACCCCAATTTTCACGTTGAATACTATGTAATACTAAATCTAGCAGCACATAATGCTTACCCTACCAATTTGATCCTTAGACTTTACAACCAATTCCTTAAGAACTATATAATAAGAAAAAATGTACCACTTTGGCTCCCTTATCCGACGTTGCTTCTCAAAGATATTTCTCCTTACCTTTTATAGGTCCCACCTCAATTTTCTTTAAAAAGCTTTTTAAAAACCACAATATTAATATCTTTTTCTCCTCCAAGTATAACCTAAAAAGCCACTTAGTTCACATTAAAGATCAGATTCACACCCTCGATAAATCCGGAGTTTATAAGTTGGAATGTGGCACTTGTCCTACTTTCTATATAGGGCAGACGGGGAGAAGTTTCAAACTCGGTTCGTCGAACATTTCAATTGCATAAAGAAAAATAATATTACCTCTTACTCCTCCTTTGCTAATCATATTTTAGGGTCTGGCCACTCTTTTGATCCAAAAACTAATTTTGATATCGTACATATTTGCGAAAAAGGGAAAAAACTGGATTTACTTGAAACAATTACAACCGTAACCCAGATTTTTCCTTTAATGAGGTTTTGAATATTAACAAAAATGTTCTTGTCCTACAATAATTGTTTCTTAATTTTTAATTATCCCTCGCATCACTTAGCCCTCGTATTTCCGTTACCTTCATTACAGTTCCCTACATTCGGGTTGATTCCCTCGCTTGATTGTCACAGTTGGCTTCGTGTCATTCACCTCCCATATAGCACACTTTGTCCATTGTACGTACATTTATGGTACAACTTAGGTACATACGTCCAGGTACCAATTATGTACGTCGTATGTTCGTACTTTTGTGTACGTCCATTATGCAACGTACTTTGTACGTACAGTAGGGTACGAAAGTCTTACTGTGTACGTCCATTATGCAACGTACTTTGTACGTACATTATGCAACGTACTTTGTACGTACAGAAGGGTACGAAAGTCTTACTAAGACCAAAATTAGATTTATTTTTGCACGTGATGCATTACCTGTTGTGCTCTATGCAGCGGTCAGCGGTGAAAATTAATTTTTCCCTTTAGTAGAGAAAATACAGACCACCATCGGGAATAATTAATTTAAACCTGCATAATACAATGTAATTACTAAGTATAGGTATTTAACTTTTAGCCAACTTCGCTTACGTTAGAATTTATTATTTTTGCTGATTGTTACATTTAGTTAGTACGCGCATCGCATCATATACCTTCCTGTTCCTTCACCTTCAACAGTTCAACTTACGTGTACTTTACTTTTGCTTTTTTTGAGTGAGTGCGTGGGTTAAGTTTGTAAAACTATTGAAGATAATGAAGATTCGCGGAATTTATTTATATATGTATAGGTAAGTGTTTTACTTTTATAGACATAATTACAGTAATTTTTGGTATTTTTTGAAGTCAAATATTGAGATTTACAATTTATACCTACAAAATCGCATTTTACATTTACTTATATTGTGCAACATGGCGATCTTGCAGAAACGTCTTTATCGCAACTGCGGCGTCTGCGAATGTAGAGCACAAATTGCAAAATCTCACATACCTATATAAATCTGCCGATTACTCCGTTATGCAATTTATTGTAAATATTTGTTCAAATTCCTTGGCATTTCCACGAATTATCAAGATAATGTCTGTAACCTAGTGATTTGCTACCAAAGACAAAAACCAATTTTCGTTTTCTTTTCAGAATCATCCGTAGCCCTCTTCAAAAATGCCACCATGAAAGATGCGGAAGTTAATGTGCAAAAATGGATTAGAAGATGTACTGAGAGAGCAAAATCGTCAAAGAACAATCAGTGATATTTATATACATACCTATATATAATATATGTACCTATTTGCGAATTTTGTTCTCTACCTACCTACCTATATTTTATAATGGTTCTGAAATATGAAATTCTACATATAATAATTTAATTAAAGAAAATGTTCGTAGTAAAATTGTTTGTCTAATGAAACTAGCCCCTGTTCACTATACTTGATTTAGTAAAAAACAATTTCAACATTCAGTATTGTACAATATATGGACGTACATATCTGTACGTAAGATGTACGTTCGATATTGGACGTACTTCTTGCTTTTAGTACTGCACGAACTATGGACGTACACTACAGTACGAATTTTGTACGTACTAAATTGTACGTACTTCCTACATACAAGGTAGTGCAAAAGTAACGTACTATGTACGTACATAGTACATCCTTTGCACGTAACTGTACGTACACTGTATGTACATACATCCTGATCAGTACGTACTTTGTACGCACATAGTACGTACGTGTGCTATATGGGCTGTTGCATGGTGGTTGTGTGTAATTTTAAATCCGTTTAATAATCTTCAGCCGCTACTGATCAAGTGGTTCGGCACAATGTTTTTGGTTGTTTAAAAAGTTTTTGTGGTGTGTTTTTCCCGTAAGTAATTTGGATTCCTTTGCTGCGTGTTCTTAACCTTGAATTTTCCACCATGGTCTGTTAATATTAAATATAAATTTTGCATTTCAACATGTACGGTAAGTTCACTTGGATTTGTCACTTCCTTGTAAGGATGAAGTCTTGAACGTCTCGTTCATTAATTTTAATTAAATTTCATATAATTTAAGTTGTAATCTAAACTTTATTCCCGCTCAATCCTTCAATTTAACGTAAGTATTTTTAGTGTATTGTTCAGTGTACTTTGAAGTTAATTTAAGTAGCCTGATGATGGCATTATTTGCCGAAACATGTAGCTTCGTTGTTCTCAATCATAATTAATTCAAATATATAACGTTCTATGGAGAATGGTTTCGAGTTATTAAAGCTAGCTAATTGATCACTTCCACCCATTCTCAGTTTTATCAATTTCCTTATCTTCCATCACTATGGATCCAAGATATCACTAATTTGTAATTTAATATGTTACTCCAAAGTAGCTTCTGTAATGTTTCTTGTGAAGATACTTAGAAATTCCAATAGCTTTTGTATAATTTTGTTACATATGGAATTATTTACTTTTTCCTCTTTCTTTTTTCTTGCTCTTTTTTATTTGTAACACGACGTTTTTATTGATTAATTTATATAAAAAACTGCGTAGAATAAAGTATTACATTGTAATATCATGTTTCACAAAATAAACCTAGTAGGTAAGTACATTCTCACACCAGAATCAACCATCAACGGTTCTTGTATTAGATTATACTTAATTAAACAGATAAGGCACGTTTAAAACAGGTGGCAATACGATAATTTATAGCATAATAAGCAACAATAGTTGAAGCGACTCTGATTATCCATTTTCATCCTTGGTAGACCTAAGGTGTACGATGGCAAGTTGGTCAATCATTAATTTGGTACCTGGCAGACCTAATTATTGATTCAGTAGACTTACAAGCAACTCAATTTTCTTAAAAACTCATCCAAGTACTTTGTGTCATATTCCTGATTAGAGTTGCCCGACCTCACAACGTCATTCAAACCTGAGAATGCGGACGGAAAACACATAATTATGTATGACTGGAATTCTTGCGCAGGACATTCAGAAAGTATGTGGTGAGCCATATCGTATTCATCATAGTATCCTCTACAAGATGGTGATTGGACGAAGCCCTTACGGGGCATCTGCTTGTGCAGCTTTCAGCGCCCAAAAAGTATGAATACGAGATAGCATGGGTTCTTTCTTGATAGCCCTGCGCAGTGTATCGCGAGTGGCTTGGAGCTCCACATAGTGGTGTGCTGGGCTTGGGTATGTTGAGTAATTAGGTTGTTTACAATCGGGCTAACGCATCCGATTTCATATTATCTTTTTTGCGACATGCCCTACGAGTTCTAGTACCTTTAACATTTCGTTTCTGAGAGGTGTTGCCACTACTGTTAGTTATATGCTATCACCCTGCTAGGAACTAAGAGACCTGTGACACCCTGATGGGCGCTCTAGCGTATGGTAGTGTTTATAGTGGCGGGACCAGAACAGGGTAAATAAATCTCTGCCTGAAGTAGCGAAGACGGTAGCTGAACCGAGTTTGGCACTGAGACCTTATTGTTCCGCCTGGTAGCTTCATCAGTTAGACAATAAGTTAAAAACACTTTGAATATATGTATAGGGTGTACAACTAAGAAAGGAGGCCGGCCATAACTCGGAAACTATTTGAGATAGAACAGTGAAATAAAAAAATCTTATAATAAATGTGGCCAAGAGAAAATGCTGGAAATTATTTTCAATTTCCTACCATTGGCACCAGAGGGCGTTTCACTGATTTCAATTTGAAATTCCCATTTTTTGGGTAATTTTCCTCAGTAAGGTATTTAAAAAAATATATTAATTTTAAACTAGTAAACGATTTTTTCTAGTAATACGTAATTTAGTTCCCCCTCCCTTTATTTTGACAGCAATCGTAAAAATTCATTAAACAAACTTGATCACTAGTTTACAACGAATATATTTTTTTAAATACTTTACTGAGGAAAAATGCCCAAAAAATGGGAATTTCAAATTGAAATCACTGAAACGCCCTCTGGTGGCAATAGTAGGAAATTGAAAATAATTTCCAGCATTTTCTCTTGGCCACATTTATCATAAGATTTTTTATTTCACTGTTCTATCTCAAATAGTTTCTGAGTTATGGCCGGCCTTCTTTCTTAGTTGTACACCCTGTACATAGATGGAAAGAACGAGAGCAAATCCTCTACAATCCCAACATCCTTTGGTGGACGTGTAGCGATAAATGTAGAAACTCAAACTTTACGAATTTGACAACAACATGGCGGTTCAGGACCTTTTTCAAAGTTTAATAGAGGACTAATTCTATTGTCCATGAGGCTTCTCCGGTTCTCATAGGTGCTTTGCAGTTATATGCATTTCTTAATGAGAGCCAAGTCTTGGATGTCATTCTTGGGAGATGAGAAAGAACTTTATTATTTAAATTCGTTTTAATATAATTTAAAAAAAATAGTAAAAACTTATGTGAGGAAATGCCGCATGTATGCAAGACACTGAACTCATATAATTATTATTGAGTTCAGTGATGCAAGACGATTGAAAAAAAGTTAAATTTAATTAATGTTAACTTGGTTTAATTGTCGAATACGATTGAGTACAGATCATTTTGACGAAATTATGAGTATATTCAATAATCTCATCTACACCATTACTGCTGATTGCGCACGAAAGCGGTTCATAATTATTATTAAACAGAAGAATTAATCTGCGTAATGGCTTAAAATACGTAACAATTTAGGTATTTTGGTACACTTAACAATACAACTTTTTCTTTGATAAGTAAATCCCGCGATAATATAAAAAGGATGTCGACTTATTTAGAAAGCGTCATCCTTTATGTGTCAATTTATGTTTGAAGGAAGCTTAACGATCTTTTATCTAACGTTAAGGACTTACAATTGTAGGAAATCGTGCATATAAATTTGTGAGTAGAAAAAAATCAATGACAGACCGTAATTTGTAAAATAAGTGCTTTTACGTCTTTGCTAAAAATATTTAGTCTAGTCACATACATCCAGCCAACGAACAAGTAGAAACATACTTTTTAAATCAAAAAGAACAACGGAAATCTCAAGTTAGTTAAGAGTTAGTGGCATTATCTCTGAGCAGTGCTCTCTCCCTCGGGTGTAAGGATCCAAACTGACATTTTTTTAAGTTTAAAAGTTGTCTACACAAACCACTGTCTGAATGCTATTAGTGTAATTGGGTAACCGAAAGGGCTTGTAAATTTAAGACGAACGGAAAATTGTTCGGATAAATTTTATGAAATATTTAAGTTCAATAATTCTAAAATTACTTCCGTATCTGGTTACTTCGAATGTAATTTCGTAACCGAATATATTTGATATTATTGTAGCTTTGGGTGATATTTTATCGGTTCGCGGAAACTCAAGGGAAGTACGGTTTAAAAATATTCAGCTGTATTTATATTTATGAATACCTAGGAAGATATCGTCTGGTAAATTTCACAATATTCTATTTTGGATTCTGTACGCGTATAACAACCACAGCAGAAATGCAATAAAACTAACCAAGAATATACATTATTTACCGACCCTACTTTAAAAATCCAGATATCGTATTACTATAATATTTCCCTTTCAAAATATATAGCATGTTCGTTTAATTGTATTCCAAAATATTGCTGGAATCGTTACGACCATAGAAAACTTTTCCTTTAGAACAGAAAATAAACGAAAACCAATAAAAAGTAGAAAAGTAAGTTGTTTACACAAAGCCCAAACCCAAATCCAATTAGAATAATTAGTATCCTTGAAGTCTGGGCACTAGGTGAGCCTACAGCTTCAACCTCTCGTAAAACTCTGTTAATTTATAGCTAAAATGGTGGCCATTAGATGCAGGCGGTACCTGTGATGAAGAAAAAAGTCGTTCTTTCTACTCTACCTTGCTTAAATTATGAGATTACACAGAAAATTATTTAGAAAAGTTAATAAAAAGTTTTTACTTGATGACATATTAATGGACCGTTAGCTACCAATGTCTACCGATATTTTTTTATTATCTACCCTTCTAAACCGAATTTCGATATTACCGCCACAACTCATTTGCCACCATTTTCACGATACATTAATAATTTCAAAATTGGAAACACCTAAATTGTTGTTCTAGTCTATTTTTGAACTTTAGCAAAGTGTCAAATAAATTCTTATTACTGCGTCTCGAATTCGAATTTCAAACAGTATTTTATTAGGAACGTTAATGTTGTTATTTCAACCAATTAAGGTACTTCTAAGAGCACTAACATTTATTCACATCAAGATACGTGAAAGTAAAGTGCAATTATATCGACTTTATGTCGCACAGTCACGCCTTTTGCCACTGTGTATACTATGCAACTCCATCCAAATCTTAAAATCTTACCGTAAATACGTTGTATCCTTTACTCTATCCTTATGTTCGCAATGAAAACGACTTCCTTATGGGTTACATTAAACGAATAAGAAATAATAATGTCATTTCAATGTTAGTGTTATATTCACCGTTTTAAGAGATTGAAAATTCTTCTAACTATATTAGCTTGAATCTACGAGTAGTTTGTTTTTTTCTTCGACAAAAGGTTTGCTTGTAGGTGCATAAGTTAATTAACGTAGGGCAATTCTTTATTAACTTCCCTTGGCATCGCTGTCTAATTAATTTAGAGTAAAGCTGAAAATAGCCATTTTCCAGAAAGGTCTTTGTGTGGGCTGTAAAGAAAAGAAATCGTACCTTTATATTTACAAACTTATTCTGTAGACTACGTTGTAAGTGTCTAATGTTTTGATGTTGATTTAATCATGTAATTTTTATGAATTATCCGAGTTGCTAGTTTTCTCCAATGGCTCTATAATTTGTGTTACTGTTACCGCAAATAAGGAATAAATTAGATAACAATTACATGTATACCGTTTTGGAAAAGCTCTCAGATTTGTCGATTTTTTTGAGTATATGCGATATAAATTTGGTTGATTCTTTAACCGCAGATTCGGTCAACTAATGGCCGGTGACATCAACCATAATTTAACGACTAATAGTAAAATTATGTTGCATCGTTTTTAAGTAGAGCTAGAACAAATAGAACCTTCACCGAAGCGTCCCAATGATCTATAAACAATAGGTATAATATTCTAGTAGGCCGACTCTAACCACACGTTGGGGCCGCATGGTGTGGCATTGAGGGTAGGACGGGGGGAGAGAGATTATATTTCATAGAGGAATGAAATAAAAGTTGTTATTTTTTTGGAGCGAGAGTATTTTTCTCATGTCAAAAAAAAATTTAATTTTGTTAATAAAGTTAAAGAGTTCGAAGGTTGACTAAAGTGCAGAAGTGGGGAAAAGATTGTGGATTATGTCCTGTGGAATTCAATTAAGAAAGTGTGGAATTCTGTCGTGACGTAGTGAGATTAACAACCTGTGTTTACAGCGTCGATTTGCTACTTTTTGCTTTGTACAAAAAACGTGTATATAAGTAGCTACGACGCGACAGTTTGATTTAGACGACGAACTGTGGAAGATCAAAACCCTGTGTTCGTAGTACCTAAAATGCCAAAGAAAAGGAAAATTGAAATCAAAACCGAAAGTGCGAATGACGTAGGTGGAGCTGACGGAGCAGAAGTGGATTTGAGCACGTTGGAATGTTATGAACGTAATATGGAGATGATGATGGCCCAATTGAATAAAATGTTAACGATGATCCAAGACCGCGACAGAGAGTTAGGTATCTCAATTACGTGGACAAACCATTTGGATTAGAGCTTACAATACCGGAATTCCGGGATTTCGAAATCCGGGATCCCGGACAAAATAGATGCAATATTTAAAACCGGTATTCATACGTAAATACCGGTATTTCGGTATTAATTTAATTTTATTTTAGTAGAAAATATTTTGGATTAATTATATTTATAACTAGTGCAAAATATTGTATGTATACACGGTGGGCCAATAGTGTGTGGATGGAAGATTGTGGGTTTATTAACGAACATTTCGAAAAGCTACAAATCTAAAATATTTTCACTTGAATCGCAACGTTTATACAGGATGATTTATATCAAAGTTGCGTTTTTTTTAATGGAACCCCCTGTTTATTCCTTGGTCAATTCTAGTGCGACTTTATGTGTCACACATAGCACTTAACACGAATCGTTTGGCCACATGTGTCCAAAAAATTGAATATCGCATGGATCACAAAGCTTAGAAGGTCGTGACGATGCGATATTACTAAAACATTAAATGTACTAGGGTAAACCGGACGGTCAAATCCGAAATCTTCTTGTGTTCGGAGAAATTACTACGTCAATTGACAAAATTTCTATAAACGGTAACTTGATTTTTCAAATGACACTGCCAATTTTTCTTTATTACGTTTTAATTTTTGAACTATGAATTTACAAAATTATAATTACGAATTCATTATTTCAAATTTCAATATTGAGTTTAATTTAATCTTTTCAACTTTAAGTAGCAGTAATATTTTGCGTTTCGAATTTTGAAATTGGAATTTTCAAATTGTAATTTAGGATTCATTAGCATTAATATTTTGAGTCTCAATTTTTTATTTTAAATTTCTATTTTGAATACGAAATTTTTGAATTTTTGTGGATTTATTTAATTTACTTTGAATCACTTGAATGCTTTGAATTTGGAATTTTGAACTTTGAATTTCTAAGCTATGCGTTTTTTATTTTTCTTTTATAGTTTCAGCAGTAAGAAAAGTCAATACCGGTATCAATACCGGGGTCCCGGGATTCACTTAATTGAATACCGAAAACCGGTATTCAAAATTTCTTTCGGTATTGTAAGCTCTAATTTGGATCAGAGGAGAAGATTATATGTATGAACAAAGGTCTTGGGGTACTGCAAAGCTACGTTTTATTGGTAACGCACTGGGTCAATTTTATGTGAACTCTTTCAATTTTAAGTGCAAGTTTAGTGCAGCTCTAGTTTTACCAGTCGAAAACGCTATTAAAATAAAAATTTTGATGGATTTTGTATATTTAGTTTAATTTAGAATCACTTTTGCTTGAAAATGAGACTAGTTTGTCTCGAAACATGTCGCATTCCCATTTAATTTTAAATTTAAATTGTTAATTAGTCAAACTTTACATTTGTTTTTTCACCTTTGTTGAAGGTTAATAACGAGGTGTTTTTACATATAAAAAAATTTCATTCTTCCGATTTACCCTTTCACTCCTAATGGGTTATAGATATCCCAGCACACTATGATGTTCCAGAAATACGACTTATTTTATTTTCATATTTCTTACATTTCTACACATAATTTAGGTGTTGGAAAAAAATAATGCTAGTTCAACAAAATGAGTAATCATACTTACCGAGCCATATTATCAAATAATCTGCCAAATTTGCACAGTTCAGGAAGCTATAATAGTTTATTAAAATAACATAACTCGTAGTTATTATTGCGAAAAAACAAGTTCTTACGCAATTCTAGTCAAGTTAGAGGAATTTCGCCTTTATAAAACTTAAGTAGGGATAGCAGTACACGATTGGGACAGTGTTTAGGCACTTCTAGGTGCCAATAGTATTTTTTAAAGTTTGGCTGGGACAAATATCACCCAACAGTATTTTATGACCTAAAATCTCTGAAATAAATTCGTAGCGAAAGGGTGCTGGTTAGTCACCCTCGTGAAAGTGAGTAGCGGGGTGCTACCAATTAATTGTTTAAAAACTTCAATACCCATTAGTGTTGCCGATCTCAACATCGGGGCTAATGTTTCAGTATACTTCGGTATACTTACTCCAAAAAACATAACCACTCATCTCATTGTTCATCTAAGTCTGACATAATTCACATATTAAATTCATTGTCTAAGGGGAGGTTTTGAGTAGTTTTATTTATTAAAATAAAAATTAATGGGTGAGTACCACAGAGTAAGTTTGGAGAATATAATTCTATAAGTATGAGTAAGTATCTAAAAGTAATAATTACCTACAATGCATACACTACCTTAGAATTGAAAAAAAAACTGTGTTACGCTTCCTCTGCAAGAGTTGTGAGTAGTATAAACGAAGCTCCATAAGATACTTTTTCTGTACAAATGGATATGAAGCTGATTCGATAAGTGTTTTGTTGTTTAGTATAAGGGACGTGTGCATTTTTCTTGTATTTGAGTTATACTATTTTTCGTTGGACGAAACCTCCTTTTCCGGCGGAAATAGGAGTGAGGCAAGGTTGCATCTTATCGCCGCTTCTTTTTTCATTATTTTTAAACGACCTGTCGGATGAGATACGGTATGGATGTTGCGTTGGGAGGACGAATATCAGATGTTTACCCTACGCCGACGATCTGATTCTGATGGCTGATACACAGAGGTATCTACAGGCAATGTTAGATAACCTGAAAAACTTTTGTAGCACTTGGAACCTGAGAAGTCTTGCAAAGTCAAAAGTAATGGTAAAATGGTGTTCAGGAAGGTTAGAAGTGGTAGTATGGAGGGGAGACTGTAGAAGTGGCCAATTCCTACACATACCTGGGGGTTAAGCTCATTCCCACTCTATTCTATGCGAAGCAATTCGAAGATAGGGCAATAGCGGCCAAGTCCGCTCTGCATATGGGGTTAGGGGTTATTATGAGAAAGTAGGGGGTACATTTTGAAGCAAAAGCAATAGTTTTTAATGCTGTGTGCAGATCAATATTTACGCAGGTGAAATTTGGGGCTATAAAAACTAAAAAGTATGAGTAATTCGAAAGAGTATTGCGTACTTTTATCAAAAAGGTTTTTGGGCTCCCGTACAGTACTCCGAATTGGGCTTGAAACTGGTCTTGGCTCAATATTTTCCTTCACCTTGAGACTTCATAGTGGCTATGGAGGTGCCCTAATGTACTATTGCTAGGAGGGTCTTTACAGAGAATACTTCATGGTATAGGGGAATGAGGCAAATAACGGAGAGTGTGGATCTTGATTTACCCTTAGGGTGGGAAAGGATGAGGCAATAGGGAGATAAGATAGAAGAATAGAAAGATAAAGTCATTGGTAGGGAGGTGGAGGGATGGAGGAGGGCGGCATCGTGAGCCAGGTATCACTTGTTCTATAAACAACTGCACCTTGACCCGGGATCCGATATTGTTACCCAAGGGAACGGTGTCAGTCTGAGGGATTAGAGGTGGGCCATCAAACTGCGTGGAGAGGCGGTGGATTTGAATAGCAAGCCGCGGGTTGAGGCGCGCGTGTTGATGTGCTCCTTCTGTAACCCCAGGCAGGACAAGGATGTGTATCACTTTGTGGGTGTCTGTCCTGTCTTGGGGGAGGTGAGGAAGGGTGGCTGGGTGACAATGTCCTCTCTGTAGATGAGGTGAGGCGGTTTAATGGTAAGGATGGGAAATGGCTCGGGGAGTTTGCGTCGGAGGCAAGGGGGGGGGGGGTCAAGTGGCGCCTTGTACAAGAGTTTAGGTCCAACGGGAGAGTTTAATATTTATTTTTATTTCCTTTTTATTTTAAAGTATTTATTTTGTTTTTCCTTACAAAGTCGAGTTGTTAATGGTCAGTCAAGCGGACGGTCCAAAAGGGTCATGCTTATTAAACTTATTTAAACTTATTAAGTATATTATATATTATATTATTATGTGATGGGGTAACTAATGCGACCACGTTACGTGCATTATGTCTTATTTTTGTGTATAACCTCTTCTTCAGCTGAAGTATCGGACAATGTTATTTAAGCAAAACGTATTACTCAACAAAAATATCGAAATACAAATGAGGGGCAACCGTATTAATATTTTGGGTAAGAAACTGCTGTAATTTGTTAAGAGCTTATCGACAAATGTCACCGCCTTCACCAAAAATCTACTACTGAGTGAGTAGGATTGCGCTGTGTTGCTACTTTTACCATGGGCTGGATGCATGAATTTTCCAAAATATTTTGTGCTCGATTACAATTTTGAGGATCCGTTTTTCTCATAAAATTACTTTTGTGGGTGGTTTTTGACAATTATGGAATACTGTAACTGTATCCATAGAGAGTAGGTTAACTATAATTCTACCCTTGATAAAATAAAATGTACCAAAAATAGTGTGAGTGGATTTGAACATTGTCACACTTTCATGACGTCTCTTTAGGGCTTAGAAAATACGTTAATTATCACGATACCATACCCTTGTAATAACCCTATTTACATACTTACCACATGTTCATAGTATTATGGTTTTGGCACTTATTTGATTCATAATAAACGATTATTATCGTGTCAAATAAAACAGTTTTATCAATACCATATAACCCCTGGGATATGTTGTCCTTGAAATCCCGAATGTGAGAAAACCACAAAATACCATTAATCAGATAGTGTGAGGGATTAATTTGGTCGTCTAAAGAAAATGTGAGCGAATGCCTTCTAGACCAGTGCAGTTAGGTTTAAAAACAGCCCAAAAAGAGAAAAATTAATAACAGCACGGCGCTAGGTGGAAATGATAGCAAAAAGTATGTAGAATTCGGAAAGAAAAAATGCAACACGATCAGAGGGGGGCGGGGAAAATGGGAGGGGGTTTTAAATGGTACACACGGTTTTTAATTATTTACAGCGAAACTAAGCCTCGTATCGAAAAACTTTAAATGGAAAAGTTGTAGGTATTAAAAAGTTCTACAACCTTTGTATACAACATTTTTTTACATAACCTCAACATTTCCTGGAAAATAGAAAAAACCGCGTTTTTCGTTTTGAATTTTTTTCTCCGGTGAAAATGAATATTTTTTCACCATCTTTGGTGGAAACATACCTTTTTATGTCCTAAATAAGCTGGAATTTTTTTCAAATAAAAATATTAATTTCTACGTCCTACATTGCTCGAAAACTGAAAAAAGTACCTCAACTTCAGTCAAAAAGTCTGGTGTCAAAACTCAATTTTTTTGCCAATTTCCGTGCCGTTTTTTATTCGTTGAAATGTGTACTTTCAGATGGTTTAATGAAAAATTGGCATCACTATAGAAAAATTTGCCGAAAAATGCGAAAAACTAAAAAACGTGATTTTCAAAAAGAATTTTTGTAATTTTGCGTTATATGTAATTATTTATTAAAATTTACAGTAAAAATCCTTAAAAATTATAACATTTATTGTAATATCAATAAATAAAGCAATTGCAAACCCTTAAAGTATGGAAAGTTGCAAAAAAACATGAAAATATAATTATTTATCCGAATATTATTGTAAGGTTTTGCGTGGTTTCATAAAGAAAGAATGGTTAGGTACTGCAATATTTTTCCATCTACATCGTTGTGAGTCAGTTTTGGTCTCTTTGATGGTAGTTCTTCATCGCCGGGTGGCCGGATTCGTAAAAACTGTTACTTACTCCCCCTTCCCCTTGAAGGATTAGGGGTTCAGCTTTGTGAGTACATCGTTGTGGGTCAGTTTTGTCCTCTTTGATGGTAGTTCTTCGTAATTGCAGCATTTTTCAGAACTATCACAGTTAGTGCATAAATGTGTACATTTCAACCTGTGCTTCTTACAGCCACATTTTTTATTGTTGCATTCAGTTTCACAGATTCTGACAGTTTTTACGAATCCGGAGATGAAGAACTACCATCAAAGAGGCCAAAACTGACTCAAAACGATGTACTGACGAGGCTGAACCCCTAATCCTGCAAGGGGAAGGGGGAGTAAGTCTGCTTCAACCAAGCTGGACATTTTCAATGTAAATTTTTATAAAACAATGTTTTAATAAATCTACTTTTTTAGATGGAAAAATATTGCAGTAACCATTCTTTCTTTATGAAACCACGTAAAACCTTACAATAATATTCGGATAAATAATTATATTTTCATATTTTTTTGCAACTTTCCATACTTTAAGGGTTTGCAATTGCTTTATTTATTGACATAACAATAATTGTTATAATTTTCAAGGATTTTTACTGTAAATTGTAATAAATAATTACATATAACGGAAAATTACAAAAATTCTGTTTGAAAATCGCCTCTTCAGTTTTTCGCATTTTTCGGCAAATTTTTCTATAGTGATGCCAATTTTTCATTAAACCATCTAAAAGTACACATTTCAACGAATAAAAAACGACACGGAAATTGCCAAAAAAATTGAGTTTTGACACCAGACTTTTTGACTGAAGTTGAGGTACTTTTTTCAGTTTTCGAGCAATGTAGGACGTAAAAATTAATATTTTTATTTGAAAAAATTCCAGCTTATTTAGGACATAAAAAGGTATGTTTCCACCAAACATGGTGAAAAAATATTCGTTTTCACCGGAGAAAAAAATTCAAAACGAAAAACGCGGTTTTTTCTATTTTCCAGGAAATTTTGAGGTTATGTAAAAAAATGTTGTATACAAAGGTTGTAGAACTTTTTAATACCTACAACTTTTCCATTTAAAGTTTTTCGATACGAGGCTTAGTTTCGCTGTAAATAATTAAAAACCGTGTGTACCATCTAAAACCCCCTCCCATTTCCCCCGCCCCCCTCTGATCGTGTTGCATTTTTTCTTTCCGAATTCTACATACTTTTTGCTATCATTTCCACCTAGCGCCGTGCTGTTATTAATTTTTTTCCCTAAAAATATTATCTGCACTGGTCTATTCTTGTTTCGCTGTTCAAATACAAATATTGCCAGTGTTCTAATTGAATTGTACCCTGTAAACTTTAGTAAGGGTAAATAATCAATGATTACATTGAATACTTTTAAATATTGCATTACATTCTTCAAGATAGCATAAAGAATGGTGTAAATTTTGCACCAAATTTCATCAAGGGAAAAGGTATTTATGACTATTACCGTGTAAAAGTATCGCCTAATAGGAATTTTAAAATTTAAAAAGGTTGTAGTTGATGACATAAGCATATAAAAAAGCATCCCTTCGATCACCGCTAAGTTGTAGCTGCCCTTTGTTTTATTAAATTTCACGTTTTACTTTGAGGCGGTAGTATACAACAGAAACACTCTGGGAATAGCAATAGTACTTCAGTAAACAAATTTACATTCTACTCCTATAAAATGCCATCTCTTTTATGTTATAACAATTCGAAATTACTATGTTCAAAGAAAAAAAGAATTGCAATATTAAAAACGTTTTGATAATTCTTTTTCTGTTCTTATTTGAAATACCTTTCAGCAAAAGCTCTCAGACGTTTTGAGATCTTTTCTTTAACTTTTAACTTTTGTTACAGGTTTTGCATAACATTAAAATAACAAATTAAGCAATTTAAATGTTAATCGTATTTTTATAAAATAAAAACACAATTTCATTTTGTAATTTCAAAAGCGAGTATCGCGTTATTTTTATTGCAGAATTTAAAAGAATACCTACTGCTGTTACTACTGTTTTTTTTATGAAATGGGTAAGTATCCGGGATACTTTAAACTGCTATAATTTAGCTAATTAGAAGCTTAAAGGAAGCAAAACTTATGTACATAACAATAAAAGGCGTTCTTAATTATTAATAAAATTAAACCCACTCACTTGTGTAAATTACACCTTCCAGTAAGTTAGAAGTTAGGTTGTTTGTATGGGGTCTTGACTGAAGTATTAATTATCATATGATTAACCAAGAGAAGGTGTTCTTTCTTTCAAATATAAATATAATTAAACCAGGATACGAGTTCAAATACCATATATCACATGATCCGCTGAATCATCAACCGTTAACTCTTCGTCATAGCCTTGTTTATATTAAACAAGGGTCATAGCCTAAAGACCCATTATGTAATAATGTAACATAGAATGATTAAAACTTTTGAGGTCACGTCGAGCAAGTCAGTAGTAGTACCTAAATCATTATTTTAAAAATTTAAAGTTTCTCTATTTAAGTGAATGAATATGCTTGTTAATTTGTTTTCTTGTGTTTTCAATCTTGTAATAATGTTTCTACATTACTATAAATTTTCTTCGCTGGGGTGTCTATTGTTAACGTGAACGTTGCCATTTGTAGTTGCTAGGTGGTAGTTGTGTGTGTGTGTATATTTTATAACTAGGTAAAGTAGAGCGAAATACATTCGTTGAAGAATGTCATTTTATTACTGTTGTCAACAAAACAAAAAACTCTTATCCAAATGTCAATCTAGACTCCTACGGTCATTAATTTTAAAGCAAAAAATTTTGCAATTGAGTGTAAGTATAGAACACGAGCGAAAACATTTTTCAAGGTTAACTTAATATAATAAGAAGAACAAAAACTTCAAAACTCTGCACATTAACATAATCCACTCTGATATGTATCAAGTTCAACAAAATACTACAAGACAATACTGACAAATAACAATGACATAATAGTTCACAGCTCTCTGATTATCTGATCATTCATTTATCTATGTCAGCATTATAACATTCTCCCTAGGTAGAAGAACAAACGTAATCCCTCAAATAGACGAGCTTCCTAAGTTCTCTAGTTGGACGCTCCTGTCTTGTGGTTGTTGGCAATGGTTCTTCGATATTAGTTCCAGGACAGTCTGATGGTTCGAGGGTATGTATAATTGGTTCGCGAGCTTGCGCAGTAGTTTTGGGAAATGTAGGTATAGTGTTGTCATGGTATTCTTCACCATTAGAGGCTTCCATTACTTCCCCGGAACCACAAGGAGCTAAATGTCGATTTGATACAGTATCTTCTTTTCCATTAGCTAAACGTACAAAAGAATATTCAGGATTAGCTTCTAGAAGCTCTACTTTCTCTACCAGCGGTTGGTGTTTAGAGCCTCGGACATATCGCTTCATTAGTACCGGTCCAGGTTTCATAAGCCATGATGGTAAAGAGATTCCATAAGCTGTTTGGCGATTATGGTAAAACATTCTTTCATGTGGAGTAGTATTTGTGGGAATGCAAAGTAAAGATCGAATAGAATGGAGCGCTTGGTCCTATACTCGTTCCCAATCCGAGATATCCAATTTAAGAGTTTTAGTTGCAAGTTCTATGGTTTTCCACAAGGTTCCATTAAGTCTCTCAATCTGTCCATTGCCTCGTGGATTGTATGGAGTTGTTCTGCTAGAAGCAATACCTTTTTCATGTAGAAAGGTTTTTAATTCTTAAAACATAAATGATGATCCTCTATCAGAGTGTATATAAGATGGAAGTCCAAATAAAGAAAATAAAGTCAATTGTTTGTTTTTAACAGTTGTCGATGATCTATCTGAGCATGGGTTCGGTGGGCAAACGGAAATCTGGAATATTCGTCAATAATTGTAAGAAGATACTTGTTATTCGATTTAGATGGAAGAGGTTCTTTAAAATCGATATTTAGTCTTTCAAATGGCTTTGTAGCCTTGATCAGTGTTCCTTGCCTTTTGATAAATCTCGGTTTAACTTCACCACAAACTTTGCAATTTGTTGTTAAATTCCTTATATCGTCCATATAGTATGAGGCAAATTTTTGGACTAGATCCAGTGATACATTCTAGATATTCCAGGGTGACATAGGGATTCATGCATTTGGCATAGTGTATTTTGAGATGTAGTCATACTGCCACATACTCGAGATAGGGCATCAGCAGCAACGTTCTCTTCGCCCGGCCTATGTAGAATATCATATTTGAAGCACGATAGTTCTAGGCGTTATCGATGTATTTTATCATTTTTAATTTTACTGTTGTGCTGGCGATTAAACATAAATGATACTGACTTTTGGTCTGTTATGAAACGAAAGTTTCGACCAATTCGGAAATGTCGCCATTTTCGAAGACTTTCTACAATTGCGTAAGCTTCTTTTTCTACTGCTGAGTGTTTGCGTTCAGAGTCAGATAGGGTTCTTGAAAAAAATGCAACAGGTCTTCCTTCTTGTGAGAGGGTTACTGCAATCGCGTAGGCAGAAGCGTTAGTTTCGACGATGAAAGGGATATTATTGTCAATAGCATGGACAGACGATTTTATGACTTCCATTTTTAAGTTTTCGAATGCCTCCACAGCTTTATCATTTAATGGGAATGTTATTATTCGAGATAATGTTGATTTTCTCAAAAAAATTCGATATCCATTTTGAGTAATGTGAAAACATACCCAGGGCTCTTCGTAAAGATGGTTTATGAGTCGGTAGGTATGGGTAAGTCTTTGAAAGGCTTGATTCTATCTTTATCAGGAGTCATAGTTTTGTTAGAGATAGTATAGCCAAGAATGTTAATAGTGTTCATTGAAAATAGACATTTAATAAATAAAACAACTCTAAACCTCCCCTTCAACGATGAAATTTTAATGAAATAAAGTCAGTCTTGATGGAATACGATTGTTATGTTTTTATGTTTTTTGTTACGTGCAAAGGTTTGCACTAAACACTAGCCCCAATAACTGGCAACACTAGCGGTGATTGAAGGTAAAATGATTAATTGGCAGCTCCTCGTGAGACATCAACGTAGGAGACTGACCAGCATTAATCAGAAATTAATATTTTGAAATGCACTTCGTTCTTTAACCTTGAACAGAAGTGAAACAGTGAAGTAAGAATGACTATAAAATTAAATTTTGAAAGGACAGTGACATGTTTCGAGGCCATCTGGACCAGTTTCTATTATTATGCTAACGCCTAATGGTCTGAATATTGAACAGTACATCGATGTTGGAAAACAACAAGAACAACAGAAGGTGATGAATATACACAAAAATAAAGAAAATGATGTTCTTACCATAAGAAAATTCAGAACATAGTGGATGTACACAGAGTCACACTAAAAAATAAATTAATGGCCGAAAGTGACAAACAGTTGATATTATGAATAGTAAAATCTTTCTTCATTAGTGTATCATAGGAAAATTTGGAAAAGTTTGTTTTGCAGAGTAGTTTGCTACATCTATTCCTCAATATAATCAACGAATATGGAAGATATGGAAAGAGCATTAAAACATAAATATACGCACGGTTTCATTGCGATAATGTTGGAAAATAAATGGTATGAATTGATGTGTAAACCACTGAGGAAGTTGGTGTACACGAAGAGCAAGTAACGATGAGCTCGAGGAGGGCAGCATCGGAAATGACATAGGAAATATTGGGAATTATGAGGAAATAACAAAGAATTACGGGGAAGTAAACGGGAAATTTGTCCATGTGAGGTATTCACAAGGAAAGGGAACACCTGCTTGGAAATGAAAAGATTACATAAGAGGAAGGTAACGAACATTCGCCCTACTAAAATCCTGGACTTTGTTAAAGATTCAGGTATTCTGGAAGGGTAAACAACAGCGGAGATTACAATAGACCAAAAGGTCGCAGTGCAAGAACCAATTGGGACCACCCCTAGCAACAATAATAATAATAATAACAATGAAGGGAAAATACGGAGATATATCAAAACATACGATATATGTACAAAGTCGAAACATGCTGATGAATCAAGCACGTACGAAACACAACACTTTTCTTTCAAGAACTAATTTAAATGGAATTACTTGTTTTTATTCTAATTATTATTTATGGAGTTCTATAACGTTAAGTTTACAGAAAAATAATTTAACTTGAATCATTGATAACCTACCTCTTCCAAAATGGACAAGTGACACAAGAGTTTGGACTGGTTTGGACCCTGTGCAGATTTTTGAGACATTTTTCGGCGAAAGCAACCCTCACAAAAAATTATCATCTTTTTTCAATGACAACTGCTGATATAAAAATATTTATTGGAGTTTAACCCCTTTAGGGTTACCATAAGTTGTTAACTTGGTAAATAACAATAATTTGTATAAATCCGATAAAATACGACCTCTTATGGAGATCTTAAAACATTTCCAAAAGTGGACCATATTTCGCCAAGATTAATCTATCGATCTCGACAAGTGTGCTTTTCAGTCATATGGTTAATATACCGGGTTATTCAAAAAGAAAGAACAGATTTCAAACATTTATTTCTTCCAAACTACAAAAGATAGAAACATGATTCCAACGCTCACGGAGAGAGAAAAGTTTACAATTTTATGGTATGCATACAATATGAGCACTGTGTGTTACACGACAAATGTCAAAACGATGGCCGATTTCTTGCCATGCACGAATCAGCTGGCCTCTAGTTAACGAATTCAAAGCTTCAACAATTCGATGGAAGGAGAAAGGCCCATAAACCTTGGTTACAGATATCACAGAGAAGACGTTCAACTTTGGTGAATCTCTTCCATGTGGAATAAGTGCGATAGAATTGTACTTGCCCAAATTCTAACGTGTTTGAAATCTGTTCTTTCTTTTTGAATAACCCGGTACATATAGGTTGTAAATGCTTGGCGATTGCATTAAAAATAAAAAAAATTACCGGTGGATCAGATCGGTTATTACTGAAATAAGTCATGAATATCATTATCGACATAAAACCTACTCTCGGTGTTACGGCTTCAATTGCATTTCTCCCACCAACCCCTCCTTTTACGCTGCTCTTTATAAGACCTCCGGTGATGATTTGTGTACCTGCGTAATTAAATTTGGGAAGAGCATAATTGCTTTTTTTATCTAATACTTCACTGAACAAGGAAACTATGTTAACTATTCAAAGGTAACGTATAGGTATACTCAAAAGTATACACAAGTCTATCTACTGGTGTGCGGTCAATTCGCCCCGGCACTTCACTCTCGGACACTTCGCCCCGGACATTTCGCCCTCGAACATATCGCTCCCAAGACATTTCGCCCCCTGATATATCGCCCCCAAGATATTTCGCCTCCGAACATTTCGCCCCCGAAACATATCGCCCCAAAGACATTTCGCCTTTATATATTTCGCCCCCGAAACATCGCCCCAATATTCCATTATCCATTGTCTATTATCTTATACAGTGGTCCAAATTTCGACGCTCACCATCGGTATCTCGGTTATTAGAAGAGGTAGAGCAGCGGTTAAATAGGGAATGTTTTTTAGAATTCAATTCTCGCGATAAATCTCATTTCTAATTCTCTTCAATGTCTTTAGATTTTCAAATAATTAAAAAAAAAACAAAATTTCCTGATTCCAATTTTCTTCAATAACTCCACAGCTTCTAATGCGACCTCTTCTAAACTTTTACAATGTTCGAAAACATTTTCAAGACAAACTTTTTGATGTAATCAGAAAACCACCGTTCTATTTTTAATTTTTTAAGTAATGTGTGCCAGCAATGGTTTTCATACGGCAGATGTTATAGAATTTTGATTAGTTAATTGCCTTTGAAAAGAGATTTTCAAAAATGTATAACATGCCTGAAAAATATTTATTTATGGGAGAGATATTAACAAAAACATGTATTTATCTTTAATAGCACATGAGAAATATAACCTTAAAGGTATGCAAGTGCTAAGTAACACTGTGAAATACAGAAACCAGAACTGTGTTTTTGAAAATCTACGAAAATTATGGAGAATTTGAATGTCACGGGTATTAAACCCTGAAAAACACTCCCTAAGTATTTAACCGCTGCTCTACTTCTTCTAATAGCTCAACAAATGGTGAGCATCGAAATGTGGACACACTGTATATGTATAACGGATGAAGGCGATGTGAGGGCGATATGTTTTGGGGGCGAAATTGTCGGGGGCGATATGTCCTGGGAGGCGAAGTGTATGGGGGCGATAAATCTTGGAGGCGAAGTGTCAGGTGGCGAAATGTCCGGGGGCGAACTGTCCGGGGGGCGAAATGTCCGAGGGCGAACGGTCCGTGGGGCGAAGTGACGGGGCGAAAAGTCCGGGGGCGATGTGTCATGGGGCGATTTGCCCTACAACCCTATCTACTACTATCCAACATTTACAATGATTAATTGGTGTCACGTCACCACTCTTGATTTTAGTTCCGATTAACCACTATATTCCGCATCGTTGTATTTGTTCCACAGTCTGCGTTGAAAGGCTTGCCTTGCCTTTAACCTTGTGAGATAACCATACTGTCACTCTTGTAAAACATTTTTGAACTATTCGCTTCCCACAGTTTTTTGTGACTAGATATCTGAAAAAGGCTTGGTTACGTTGCTGATACCACCTTTTCAATACAGATGAATAAGCGACTAAGAATACAGTTCATGGACAGCTTGAATACAATTTTATTACATTTTTGTACAACAGAAAAATTGGCCGTATCGCCTACACATTGTATTATATGTTTACATTAATGAGACTGTAGGAAAATTAACATTTAATGCACGAGAACATTCTTAGAACCTCGTTTCCATTCATTATACTTGCGCGGGTTTCCGTAAACTTCCACAAACATTCTTATAATTCTAAACGGCGGAATTCTAACAAACACTTCAACACGTCCTTCTCTTTCCTTTGTAGCAATCTGTAGCGTGTATCCGCGTTCCCTTCCAAAATTTAAAACTTGAACTTTAGAAATCCAAGCCGGTATAGAGGCTTGCCAATACATATCTAATTCTTCGGAACTTACAAACTCATTAATTAACGTTTCCCTTAAAAGTAGGATATCATCGTTATTCGGATTTGACAATGCTAAAATTAAATCTCCATAATTTCCTCCATTGTCGGATGGAATTGTGGCAAGAGAATCTCTTGTGACGTTCTTGTTTGCAAACGTATAATCAATTGAATTATTACTTTGACGTATTGATAGTAAATTAATTAACTCATCCTTGCCAATTATTTTTAAGTCGACTTCACATTTTACTCTCACTATACAAATAAATACTAAAAAGATTTGTATATTTTTCACGTTTTTCATAGCTAAAAAATTGTGAAACAAGAAAATGACTAAATTGCGTGCCGTGTAATAGACACTATGGCTTTATGCCAATGCTCTAAAAGTGTTCTGCTTTATATACAATTTGTTATCATTACATAAATTATCTTTGTATATATAGGTCACACAGCTGGAACATTAATTTTACCAAATAAAATGTTTTATTTCAAAGTTGATAATTGATAACGGTAATGTATGTGCTGTTTACGTATGCGGCGTCGATTAGGTAGCAACCTTTTTCACTATGATGAAATAATTAGAAATGCTTTTAAAGTACATGCTTAAGTTTACAGTTGAAAATGTATTCGCAGAAGATCGTTAATTAAATTCAACTCCAAAAATAGAGAGGATGGGGCGATCGATGAACTTAAAATAGGCTATCAAGCGAATAACACCTGCTTGTTTTGCACCTTGCCACCTAATCGGAGTTTATTGCGTTTCATTTAGATTGGCAATTACAACAATTAGAAAGTAAGGTAGAGTGAAAATACAATTAAAAAATCATACTACCTTTTGGATCAATAGTCATTTGAAAAATGGTTGTAAGCAATATGATTCTTTCAGATACAGCGCAGCTCTCTTCTATTTCTATACCATGATTACCTACCTATTACGCCTTTAAATCTGCACGAACGTTGAGGATAAGAAATTTTTCCATGTAGAGAAATTTTGTTAAATTTCCCTTGTTTCACAAGGAGTTAAGCAAATCTGGCGATGAGAAGAGATTCTTAACTATTACGTAAATATTTTTTTACATTTTCTACAATTGAAGTGTTGACTCACATAACTGCAGAGCAGCACGCAATTTTATTATTTAGGAAAACAGAAAACATCTCGAAGCTTTTGAGAGCATCCATACTACCAGTCCGTTTGACCAGATTATCTACTGGATCATTATTCAAAAACGCAAGTTACGCAACGCTGTTGACGAACAGATTTTAGGTGGAACTTGTACGTTGTTTTGGCATGGCCATTACATGTCCTATTTTTTTTAAAACTTAGTGTTGATTAATGACTTGATATAAATAAATTAATATACCCCCCTTCTAAGACAGATTCAATTTGCTCTATTTCAAAGGAGATAAAGGCAATAAAATGGTCATGTTGGACAAAGAGGATTATCTTAATTAATAGAGTTCAACACATGTTAGATAAACCTCCGTATTCAGTAATAATAATCGCACAAACTAAAAAGGTTTTATTATTATGCAAATATGTAATTAATAACGGGTACCTAAATCTGTTTTAATATCAAATGCATTGCCTTACCAACCAAGATGCAGAAATCGAGAAATGCTAGCCCGTCCATTGTGTCTAGTATAAATTCTCAAATTTACGCAATTTCCAACAACCTCTGACACCAAGAACCAAATTGTAGTGTTTCTACTTAATACGAATGTAATCACGGTAAACAGCCGGTAAATTATTTAAACAAGATGGGACAACAATGGATAATGGCTTATATCCGTTTGTTGCTAACATTTCATGGGTCAATTTGAAACGTGTTATTCGAAAGTTTGGATTCGCTATGTAGATGATCTTTTCCCCATCTTAAATATACCAAAATTTGTGCCCATGCTTCTTTAAATTTTTTGGCCCACAGATTGATTATTTTCCCCCTTTCATCTTGACATCTTAATCTTCGAATTCTTCTAATATGTTAATATTTTTTATTGTCACGTTAACAAGTCGGAATTTTGTTGTAAGGCAGCTTGTCATCCTTGTATTGTAATATACGGTGTCCCAGTTGAAACTGACACATTTTAAACGTGATTATTGACTAAACAAAATGAGATAGAAATGTGCGGTTTTCACCAATGAGTTTCAAAATTTGAAAAGATTGTTTCCAATTAAAACAAGTCCCAGTTATACAGGGTGAGGAAAAAAATTGCCTATCTTCAACTAAAAATTACTTGACTATTTTAAATAGAACCCCTGTATATTTTTACACTATTCGAAAGCTGAGTTCTTTAGCTTTTTAAAAATGTCAACATGTGTACAAATAAAAATGATACGCGAATTTTTGTGAGTGCGTGTACTTTCATTAGTTTCAATATCGCTGTGAGTGCGTGTACTTTCATTAGTTTCAATATCGCCAGTAGCTTTTAAATTTTGTTATCGATGGAATTCAACAAGAGAAGCTACAAAACCCTTTTTTGAACTTACAAGTTAGACAAGTAACTTAATACAAATAAAACACCCAACCTGCCCCTTAATTATTTAATAGTGATGGTTGTTGTGAGGCGACATGTTTCGGGAAACACTATTCCCATTTTCAAGCCAATGATGTAAAACGATGAATTAAAGTTTTGTAGTTGAATTAAATACTTATAAGTTAAAATCAATTAAGCACATGAGGTAATTACAATTAGTTTAAAAATTTAACATAATCCGAAGATCAGAGGTAAAATTATTAATAAAACTTAAGGGGGTCTCTAAGCGAGGCCCCAAATTGTGGCTCTGAATGCCAGGATGAGGGATGAAAAAAAAAAAAAAAAAAAAAAAAATCCATTCAAAAGTGCATATACCAAGAAAGAGGCCATATGCGACAATTTCTATAAAATTTAGTTGCCATATTTTTTTATTTGTTTTAAAGGTTTTGGTAACTTACTTCAGTGTACAAATGACAAAAAAATAAAAAATGCAGAAAATAAGTACCTACTTTAAATAATTGAAAAGCTACTGGGCTGGAGATATTGAAACTAATGAGAATGCACGCACTCACAAAAATTCGCGTATCTTTTTTATTTGTAAAAATGAATTACACATATTGACATTTTTAAAAAGCTAAAGAACTCAGCTTTCGAATAGTGTAAAAATATATACAGGGTTGCTCATTAGTGCGTCAAAGTCCAATATAGGCTTTATTAAATAAAACTGAAAGAGTTTATTTTATAAAAAGTGGTTCAGTATCAAAAAACGCACATTTTAAAAATAATTTTAATTATACAGGGTGATGCGCTAAAGCGCATTGGAGATCATTTGTTTTAAATGAAACACCCTGTATATTCTTTGATTTTTTTAATCTGATTTAAATTGTCTTTTCAACGATCCCTGGGTGTTTGGTTTCGGATGACGCATTGCTGAGTTATTAACGGAAATTTAAAAAAAATAGTCGGAACAAGGTTTACCATATTAATTCCATGCGACAATATTACGATTAGCTAAGACAAAATTATTTGGTAACCATATAGCCAAGGGATGTGTTGAACCTACAAAATAATCAAACATTAATTTTATTATACAGGGTGTATGTTACAATGCAGTGAATTCGGCGATTTTCAAAGAGCGTTTACTGAATTTTTTCAAATGGAACACCCCGTATATTACTACATTTTTGAAATGACGCATTAATTGCGCTTCATTTTTGTTCATAATGTCCTATACCCAAACCCAATAATTTCCAAGTTATTTTTAATTATTCATTACAAACCACTAAATTATTTGTTTTCGATTCGATCTTGTACCATGCATACGCTTTTACATAAAAAATATTATACACCAGACACCTCCAACTACAGCAAATGATATGAGGGCAAGGGCAAATCTAAGGGGGGGGGCATGACCTCCCCTTGGGTCATTTTTTGTTTGATGATTTCATTCAACTTTCGGAAAAAAAGATGTATGTGTTGTGGAAAGCCTATTGTGTAATGCATTTTGCATCACTAACACTAAAAGCAACGTTGTTACATAATTATTTAAATATTCTATTTTCCTCGGTCAATACTGAGTACCGCCTTATTAGTCGGCATCGTCGGTACTGGATACCGACCCTAATCAATAAATTCAATATAAGTACAATAATTTGAACAATTTTCAAAAAAGGTATGTATGAAACCAAACGATACTGAATTTAAAAAAACAGTACGTAAAGGGTTCAAGTCTTGTTAGACCCAAAAAAAGTTATTAGCCCCCCCCCCCCCCCCATAGACAATTTCTGGATCCGCCCTTGTATGAGGCAACGCATAATACATGCTTTTGAAACCGTTTCCATTGAGATGTTACAAGACATAAATAGGTTCTTTCTGTCAAGGCTGCAATTTGTGTTCTATTCAAAATGGGGGTCACTTTGAGAATTTTTTGTAAATTCTACCTTTAACAAAATTGCAGTTTCATAGTTGTTGTCATTTATTTGTTTTTGTTTGTCAAAGCTCAAGCATGGTACACTAGATCGAATCGAAAACAAATAATTTAGTGGTTTGTAATGAATAATTAAAAATAACTCGGAAATTATTGGGTTTGGGTATAGGACATTATTAACAAAAATGAAGCGCAATTAATGCGTCATTTCAAAAATGTAATAATATACGGGGTGTTCCATTTGAAAAAATTCAGTAAACGCTCTTTGATGGGATAAAAAATTTCATAACTAAATCAAGCATGAGAAATTCAATGAAAATATTTTTAAACTATAAAAACAACCGCAAGAGGGCGTAACTGCTCCGACAAACATTAAAAATCGTTTTTTTCAGTGGAAATGCCTTACTAAGCTACAGTTTAAAATAAGTTTTTTCATTTCAAACAACTTTTGTTTGAAAGATTTTTTGATGTTTTCAATAATAAAGCCAGGGGGCGCGGCCAAACCTTACGAAACAAAAACCACTGTAACTTCTATAATTTTTAGACGATTTGAATGAATTTTTGCTTATTTGAAAGGGAATTGAACGCAGATTCTGGGTTTATAACCATAATTGACAATAATCGTTTAATACATTTGATAGAAGTGGTTATCTTCAACTGAAGTTGTTTTTCCAAATTTTCTCTAAAATTTTAAATGGAAGGATATCATTCTTTTGTGTTGGTTTTGTAGAAGTTTAATGGTCTAAAATACTGGCGAAAACCCCATATTGATATCTCTTGTCGTTTTCGAGGTATGACCAAAAATGTCTTTTTCTGGTAATTTTCCACTACCCCATTTTTATTAACGTCAAATCTTAACTGAAATAATTTTTTTAAAATAAAATTGATTTATTTTACCTTTACCAATAAATTCTTTTTTGTGTTTATTTTTTATTTTATTTTTAATGGCATTTTAATGGCAAATAATGTGGTTTCAGCGTGATCGATGCCCAGCACATTTTCTCCAATTGTTAGAATCTTTTTGGATAACACATTTCCTTGACTTTTATTTCTGAGGAAGAATAAAGGAAATTGTTTACCAAACACCACCTACAACACGGTAAGATATAATAAATCCAATAAATGATGCTATTTGTGAGCTTGCCCTGATCTAAAATGGCGGCAGCAGTCTTTAATACAAAACGTTTTTCTTTGAATAATGACGGCAAACAATTTGAACATTTGATATAGTTCAACTTATGTTTTTATTGTTTTTTTGCTTACTAGTCCAAGTTGGTTTTCTAATATAAGTGTTTGTGTTTCGTGAGATTTCCTTAATTTTCAATTTAAAAAAAAACACAGTGAACTTGTGTGATATTTAATAATTACTTAAACATAATAAATTACACGGCCATCTGAGATATCGACAATATTAAAAATGGGGCAGTGAAAAATTGCCAGAAAAAGACATTTTTGGTCATATCTCGAAAACGACAAGAGATATCAATACGGGGTTTTCGCCAGTATCTTAGACCATTAAACTTCTACAAAACCAACACAAAAGAATGATATCCTTCCATTTAAAATTTTTGAGAAAATTTGGAAAAACAACTTCAGTTGGAGATAACCACCTCTATCAAATGTATTAAACGATTATTGTCAATTATGATTATAAGCCCAGAATCTGCATTGAATTCTCTTTCAAATAAGAAAAAATTCATTCAAATCGGGTAAAAATTGTAGAAGTTGCAGTGGTTTTTGTTTCGTAAGGTTTGGCCGCGCCCCCTGGCTTTATTATTGAAAACATCAAAAAATATTTTAAACAAAAGTTGTTTGAAATGAACTAAGCTTTTAAAAAAACTTATTTTAAATTGTAGCTTAGTAAGGCATTTCCACTGAAAAAATCGATTTTTAGAGTTTGTCGTAGCGGTTGTTTTCATAGTTTAAAAATATTTTCATTGAATTTCTCATGCCTGATTTATTTATAAAATTTTTTATCCCATTAAATTGAGACCTTTGGTTTTGAAGATATTGCCGGTGGCCATCCAAAATGGAACGGCGTGTATATATACTTACGTGAATCTATCAATATCAATAATTTGTTTATTATTATACTTTATACTAACACTTAGGGTGGCCCACGTCAGGAAAAACCTGTCGCCCTAGAAGGGTAATTTGTACATTTTGTCGTATCTCCATGCATACATACACATTGTAGATTAAGATAGGAATCGTTATAAGGTGAGGTCGACTATGAAAGTGAAATTGTAACATATCCAATTTTAGCCATTCCCCAATCTTAATAGCTACTATATCACAAAATGCATAATTTGAGTTACGTGAGCTATTGCATAATAATAATGTGACTCATTTTATAATTATGAATAAATTAATGTTTTATATACCATCTGTTGACTTACTGTATAGGTACATTTTAACATTGTTTCTAAATTCTTAATTACTAGAATACATATCAATTAAGATAATTGAAATTTGTGTTTACAAACCCTCACTATTTTGCATAATATTGTATTATACTATGAATAGGTATGAATAATAGGCTTACCCTTCGAAATCGAAGCAATAAACTTTGGTTTTAATATAGATAATTTTACACGTAGTAAAAGCTGACCAAATCCTAATACAGTTTAAAATAAATAGTAAAATAAATTAATACATTAACTAAGCGTGATCGTGCATACTCAATTAGTATTATTGTAAATATGTTATTATGGAATTTTCGCAATGATTAATTGATAATCGATGGATAACAACGTAACGTAAAGCACGGGGTTTGCGAAACGGTTGAATGCATAAAGCTCTTCGAATGCATGCTAACGTATTAATCTCTAATAGAATTTACGGCTGCATAATGGTACGTTAATTATTTAAGGTATCGCTATCGGTTAGATCAATTTGTATTTTGAGGTTTTCGCTGTACCTACTGTCTTAGTCTTAGAGAGAATAATGTATTGGATCGTTATATTACTTTTATACGTAACATATACATTTTAGAAGCCCTGAAAGGCCGATAGCGGCATTAAACTTGATTTATATTGTACAGACGCTCTTGTGGTACAAGTAGGAATCTCGATATCATCGTTTGAAATTGCCAACCAAGCACTATTAATACAAACTAGCGTATAAATTGGAGTCGCATATACGTGTAAGTCATTCCGAAAAAGTTTTTCTCGTTAAACTGAATGTTCCACCTTACAGATTTATACAGTATACGCTTTGTAAGCGAACAATTACGTTAGCATAAAAATATGCTACTGAAGTTAGTTTGGTGGAACAAATTGGGTTTATTTGAAATATTTCTGGTATTTCTTCAACAACTTTATGTAGTGGAGCGTAAGATGTATTTACAACCTACCACATCGTAAATCTTAGTCATGCTTAGGTACTTTTTGTTACGTTATTAATTAGTGTAATTTTCTATTATCATTACATTTAGAAATAAAACGATATTTATTGAAATAC
This sequence comes from Pyrocoelia pectoralis, assembly GCA_036250285.1. Lineage (NCBI taxonomy): Eukaryota > Metazoa > Arthropoda > Insecta > Coleoptera > Lampyridae > Pyrocoelia > Pyrocoelia pectoralis. The sequence goes on along the minus strand of CM070076.1, from coordinate 19,376,095 downwards.
GCTTCCTCGACGCGAACATAAAAAATTGGTACAATTTGACAATCTAATGATGAGAACGTTTAAACAAAATACAAAATGGTTCTCTGTAGTTTCGTGCGCGACAAGACAAATTTATTGTACAATTGTCATACACGCTTCCTTGCCAACAAACATCTTCAAGGAAGTAGTAGGTACGTAACAAGATAGTTTACATAATCGCCAATTAATTACTTAATTAAAGTACGTATAATGTTTGACATTATTCATATTACTAAAAATGACTTCACCGTCGTTAATGGGGATAATAAAACGTGTGTAGTTTACCCTACCTCAATAATTTTCTCAACTATAATTTCATAATTAGTTATGAGGCAACCATAAAAATGTACATAATTTTATTACAAATAACATAACACTGCAGTGTTATCAAAACTTGTAGAAATGAAACTGTTCATAGAAATCCAAAGTAAACCGCTTTCTACAAAGACCTTACCTTTGTCAACTATTCAAAAATGTGGTACTAATGTGCATGGAATTGATATGAGAGACATTTGATTAAATTTAGACGTCTTGTTTTAAGGCATTCCTGTTAGCAGATATGAGTGTAGGTACCCCCTTTCCTTACCACTAGGATACTTTCACTAGTGTCGCCATCTGCATAAATATTTGAGGCGTGTAGAAGCAAAACCGTATACCTACATGAGCATTTGGTTGCAAAACCCTCCAATTCCGTTAAAATACTACTTGAAAATCGACCTTGGTTTCAGAATCGCACATGTCCCTAACGGTTTTACAGTAAACTCGGACGTGTCCGTAAGTCGTAAGATTCAATAAGATCGCTGCAAGTTGTCGCACCAGTTAACGTGTTCCAATGTGTACTAAATGGCTACAAGAAGCTCCTGGAGATACTAAGGAACTTCAAATGATATTTCCTGTGACAGGAAAGTCATATATATGCCACCAGATAGAGTCTTTGGTGTTATAGAAAAAAAGCTTAGAAAGATGGACACTATTATTTTTCCAGAAGAATATCAGAAGATTTTTGAAGAAGTGGCGACATTATTACAATTTGGAAAAGATTGGAGTGTGCAATATTGGAAATCAGAAGCTGCAAAAACGATAAAAGCATCGACTTCTCTTTCATTATAAACTTTCTCTCTTAAAGCGATTTATCCTAAAGCGTTCAAAAAAGAACAATATCCTTGTGTGGGGAGAAATGACTTATCGAAATAACACGTCAAATGCATTGTCTATTACCAAAAAGGGGGAAACATACCTGACATATCTCCTGCCGAACTACATGGAGGAATTTTGCTGCAGGAAACGAAAAAAAAGATGTTGAACCTCAACTCACTATTCATTTTGGGAAGGAAGATGGAACGTGCCCAATCTGGCCTTAACAAGAGATCAGGATGAAATTGGCCCAACCTGTGAATTTTTGGAAGAAATGTGCCCAATATGATTCTTATTTTGCATAAGTTTACAGTTGTTTTCCATTATCATATTCATACTGTTCTGTTGCAAAACTGTAAAAGTACACTGATCTGACTTGCAAAAGCGGACAATTGCACGTTTTGGTTGCAAACGCGCACAATGCCGAGTTAACGTTTTTTCATTTTAGATTACCTTTAGTGGACATGGCCGAAAGAGCAATCTCCTGTAAGGAGGTCGCTCTAGGGGCGTTTATAGACAGAGAGAGGGCGTTCGATAATACCTCTCTAGAATCAATTACAACTGCTATGGAAAGTAAGGGGGTACCACCTACCGTGCGCAGGTGGATACACACCATGCTAAAACATAGGAACGTTACAGCCTCGCTTAATGACTCTGTAGTGGTCAGGGCCGCACGAGGATGTCCACAAGGGGGAGTCCTATCTCCTCTATTGTGGTGCCTGGTAGTGGACGGACTGCTGAGGCGATTAAGCGAGGCAGGTTACACCACGGTTGGCTATGCCGATGATATAGCAATTGTGGTACGTGGCAGATTTGAAGAGACCGTATCAGTTGTGATGCAGGGAGCTTTAAATCTAGTGGAAGCATGGTGCGGAGAAGAGGGTCTGTCGGTTAATCCAACAAAAACGAACCTCATTCTCTTCTCACGAAGAAAAGGGCCCACAAAGCTAAAAGACATAGCAATGTATGGCACCAAGGTGAAGGTTGTGGGAGAAGGCAAATACTTGGGAATAACACTAGACCAAGGGCTAACCTTCAAACCGCATCTAGAGAAGACAGCGAACAAAGCCACAAAGTCCTTGTGGGCTTGCAGGCGAGCGTTCGGAAGCAAGTGGGGCTTATCTCCAATGATGACCCACTGGATATACACCAGAATGATCAGACCGATCATTACGTATGGTTCACTGGTGTGGTGGCATAAAACCTCCACCCAGACGAACATACAGAAACTTAGCAAGGTGCAGCGTAGGGCTTGCCTTGGAATCACGGGGGCAATGATAACCACCCCTACGGCAGCTATGGAGACCCTCTTGAACTTACCGCCACTAAACCTAGCAATTAGGGCAGAGGCACTCAGAGGGGCATACCGGCTGAGAGTTAACGGTGAGGAGGGATCGTCAAGGGCGGGGGCACTCGCTCATCTTTGACGAAATCTCCAAAGACAAAACCCTTAGTATAAACACTGACAGGATACCCAAAACAGTTTGTCCTATCAAACTGTTTAAGACAACAATCCCCACTCGCCCAGACTGGGAGAGTAATTCCAGTAAAGCGAAGCTGAATGGAATCGTGTATTACACAGACGGCTCAAAGGGCACCGGTTCTGGAGTATACGGGAGCAATGGACGGGGCTGCAGAATTTCTGTAAGCCTAGGACAACAAGCGACCGTATTCCAAGCCGAGGTATATGCAATCCTGACGGCGGCTGCTCAACTATTAAAAGAGAACCTTATCAAAAGGAAAATCTTTATAGTGACAGACAGCAAAGCAGCGATTGCAGCAATAGAGTCATATGTGGTAAATTCAGGGCTAGTCCTTGAATGCACACAAATGCTAAACGCACTAGGTAAGTGCAACTCAGTCACACTAGTGTGGGCACCTGGGCATGCGGGAATCGCAGGTAACCAGGTTGCAGACGAGCTTGCGAGAATGGCAAGCGCAAAACCATTCATAGGACCCGAACCGGCTTGTGGGATTACTTATAACACAGTCAAAAAGGAGATTCAAGCAATACTCACGAAAGAGCATTGCAGACATTGGTCGAAAATTCCAGGACAGAGTCATTCCAAGATCTTCCTGGAAACCCCAAGCGGGGACCTTGCTACGTCCATCTTAAAGTTAAGCAGGACGAAGATAAAACTTGCGACAGAAATGGTCACGGGCCACTGTCGCATGAACAAACACGTGCACAACATGGGACTGACTGAAAGCCCGACATGCAGGGGTTGTGGTGAGGCAGATGAAACGCCCTATCACGTCATCTACCAATGTGAGGCATTCATAAAGGCAAGGGAACTCCTACTTGGAAATGAAAAAATTACACAAGAGGAAGTAACGAAGATTCGCCCTACTAAAATCCTGGACTTTGTGAAAGATACAGGTATTCTTGAAGGGTAGATAACACCGGGGAGCACAATAGACCAAAAGGTCGCAGTGCGGGGACCTATTGGGACCACCCCCAGAACCAATAATAATAATAATAGATTACCTTTGGTAGTTTTTGACGTTTTTCTCGAAACATGCTTGCTGTAGCCGTTTCCGGTTTGCTTCTACACACCTCATTTCTAGGCTTGAAGACACAACAGTATTGGCATATCAATAATAAAATTGTCTCTCCATTCTTACCCATTGTATTAAACGAAGTTATGGCTTATTTAAATGTATTTATTAATCGATCGATTCCAGATAGAAGATGGATTTCACATTAACGTGAAGGATTCTCAAAGGGTCACTAAAGGTAACCTTTTCGAAATTTGATTATAGTTTGTCTACCAACGCGATTTAAGGCTAGGATACAGAAAAAGTTGCGAAATTGGCGCGTATACTCCCAAATATCAGAGGACCAACAATGATGAAAAGACGGGTGCTGTATTACTCTGTGGAATCGATAGTGCTGTACGCGGCACCGATATGGGAAACCGCCCTGCAGATAAAATAATACAAAGCGAAGCTCGAGAGCTTCCAAAGAAAATTATTGATCAGGGTAACGAGCGGCTACAAAACGACATCAACCCCGGCCTTGTAAGTGGTGGCTGGAATACTGCCCATATATACCGGGTGAGCCATTTAACCTGGAATTTGAAATATCTCGAAAAATACGCATTTTATAGAAAAATGTGCCGAATCAAAACTTGAATATCTTCGAGGGGGAAATTCGTTAGTACTAAATTACACCCTCACCCCCACCCCCATGTAGGCGGGACGGGGGAAAATTTGAAATCTTAAATAGGAACCCCTATTTTTTATCGCAGATTCGGATGTTACGTGGAAAGTTACGTACGATTTGTCCGAAACATTTTTTTCGATTCGCGACAGGGGGCGCTGTAATTGCAAGAAATGGAGCAGAAGTCAAAAACATATAAACACGTATTTAGTAAGATTCGACAGACGAACGCTTGTGTCCAGGTTGTTCAAGTTCAAGGTCACCATTTCGAGCATTGATTTAATTAGTGAGGGGCAAGGGGATTCACGTTAATGAAGCACTCCAAATACAACATAAAACTCTTACGTCCTCTCGTTGATCCTGGGTTACGTTAAAAACAGTTTATTCACCCCCCCCCCCCCCGCACACACACCTGCAGGAGAGGGGAGGGCAACCCTAACATCATTGAATAACCTGTCAAATTTTACTAAATACGTGTTTATCTGTTTTCCAACTTCTGCTCCATTTCTTGCGTTTACAGCGCCCCCTGTCGCGAATCGAAAAAAATGTTTCGGACAAATCGTACGTAACTTTCGACGTAAAATCCGAATCTGCGATAAAAAATAGGGGTTCCTATTTAAGATTTTAAATTTTCCCCCGCCCCGCCTACAGGGGGGTGGGGGTGAGGGTGTAATTTAGTACTAACGAATTTCCCCCTCGAAGATATTCAAGTTTTCATTTGGCACATTTTTCTATAAAATGCGTATTTTTCGAGATATTTCAAATTCCAGGTTAAATGACTCACCCGGTATAAAAATAAATATAAGTATGCTATAAACGGTAGTAACCATAAACGAACTGTTTGGTTCTTATTAATTTTCTCTGTTAAGGTAAATCCCGTAAATTTTGATAAGTTCAATTTTTCAAAATATCTTATTCCGGGATTCGATGCCATTGTTCATACGCTCAGTGTATCAACTGTTTCTACTGCTTGCGCAGTTATTAAAGGACACGCAAACCTTTGTCTGAGAAATTATTTATAAAGCATGTTCGTATATCATTATAAAACATTAAAGTAATAAAATATTTATGGAATACTTTACTAAGCTCCGATACTATCATTTTAACTTTTATTTTATTAACTTTAAACTTTTATTCTTTTCCATCATTTTGAGAATTATTTCTAGACACATACATTCTGAAAAATACCACTGGCTTTAATGAAATGTTTATTCGTCCAAACTAAGTACCTTTCTAAGTAAAATAATCTTTGTCCAATCGTAAAATACATTTTTTTAAAATCGGTCAGAAAGTAGTACTTTCCGGTTTATTTTTAGTTCAGAAAATCTCATTTTGTCGGACCGAGCCAGAAAGTTATGGTGATAGTCCGGTAATAGTTATTTACATATGAGTACGGTAAATCAAGGTTTACGTTAACGAGTGAGTAAGAATTTCGAAACGAGTAATGTAATCTGATTTAACGTACAAATAATGTAAAACATTTTATTTCATACTGGCCATAGATTCATTTCTTAAGAGTTTTTCTATTAACTTTATAAATAAAATTTGACGTTTCCAAAGTCATGTCACTTTATGTTGCTATGGTAACCTTTGTATTCGGGTACAAAATTTCTAGTACGGTAAAGTTTCATTTACCAGACTCGTATGAGTCTGGTAAAACACAGATTACTAGTCAGTATGAAATAAAAGTTTTACAGGACTCATTTTTACTTTCCGGCCTAGAACGGTCAATTGTTCTGCCCGTTTTAAAAAAAATATTGTACGTAGGTAATACGTCCCAAAAGTGCTTTTACTGGACTCGCAGGCTTGCAGGACTCGCCTGCGGCTCGCCCTGTAATTTGCCTACTTGTCCAGTAAAAGATCACTTTCGGGACTTATTACGTAAACTACTATTATGTGGAATTAAGTTTTACAGTGATTACCTAAGTATTATTCGTATTATGATAAATACTTGATAACCCTTATTTACAATGTGTTAAGACACCATTATTAGTAACGCACGTTAAAATGATGAATTTCTTGTTAAATTCTCCATGGAGAATTGTTTAGGCTAGATTACTGCATCGACATATAGAAATGGACTGCGCGTGGTTATGCTAAGCCGGGATACTGCAGGTGAGAGAGAGGGTAAACGTGGAGGCCTAGTTCTAGCTTTATCTGTCACTATTTATTGGTCGTTACATTCCCCTAGCTTTATCTGTCGCGTATTTATTGGTCCCTGCATTCCCATGAAAATGCAGCAACCAATAGATACGCGACAGATAAAGCTAGAACTAGGCCTCCACGTTTACTCTCTCTCTCACCTGCAGTATCCCGGCTTAGCATAACAACGCGCAGTCCATTTCTATATGTCGATGGATTACTGCCAAACAGCTAAGCGGAGCAAATAAACATTGCAAAAAACTGGACTCGTGCGTTCCGTTATGTCTGTAGTGTACCTATCACTACCTAGTGTGAACGTTTATTAGATATTGTCATTATTGCCTTGACTTTATTTGTAAATATGAATTGAGTGGCGCAAAAAAAAGACGAACCTTGCAATGCCAAAGATGATTTCATTCTTTCAATCATTGGCTTCGATTGAAGCTGTTCATGCTGTAGGTACATCTAAATATTTCTAAAGCGTCTTATTCAGAAGAACGCGAATTATTCCGCGCCTTCGAAACTATTCCTATTATAGATCATCATTGCCTTTGTCCTGAAACAACAGATACAGCGGTCCCTACACCTCATGGTAATGTGGAAATACGCTTTCTCCCCGTCGGTATGGAGAATCATAACAATTTTCATTTCCATAAGAGGTTTGTTCTAACCTCATGGAATTGCAATACTTTACGAACGAAAAGTATCCTACAGATTTGCCTCATTATCCAGAACTTACGATGGAAATGAAGAGATTTATTTTAAAATTCGCTCCTTTTGGCTCCAACAAAAGGGTTTTTGCCAAAGATGTTATGAATCGACCGTAAATAATTTACATTACCTGGCTCTACCAAAACGAGACATAGCGTATGGTGGCTTTGCTGGCTATCTTCAAAAATTAAACGTTCACCAGGAAGGCATATTAGAGAAAATGACTAGCGAAGGTTTAATAAGAAAAATTAAAGTGCGTAGAAAAAGTGCTTCACATATTAATGCCTGTTATATTAAAGAAGCTTAATTATATCGATTGCTTAAAAGAAGAACATATTAACAGACCATGGAATTACTTTCTGCTATTTAAAAATCGATGTCTTTAGTATTCTGCGAATTTCGATATAATTTTATTCTTCTCTTGTGACCTTTCGGTGCTTTTCTAAGTACTTGTGGTGTAATTCGGTCTTTGCCCTTTCAGACCCACGCAATTTCTTCAATATCCTTGTTTTTTTTACTAATTTTACAATCTTGTCTAATCTGTTGCGCTCCTCTACTAACCTGGGGGGTAGTTCTTAAGTTTACCTTAGATACGATGATTGAATTAGATTAAAAAATCTTACCACAACCTTCCCCATAAAGTTTTATCCTTTAAATTTAAAATTTCCATGAATTAGTAATATCGTTCGTGAAAAGAAGAAAGGGATGAAAAAGGTAATATCATTACATGTTTCGGCTAAGCAAGCCGTCTTCAGACGATTTAAGTTGTTAAATGATGAAATTTAAGATTAAATTAAAATTAAATTAATTTAAATTAGTTTTGGTTGACAGGTTCCATTTTGAGTATTGGTTGACATATGGTCATGTTGAAAAACTTGTTACACTAATTAATTAATTGCATTTGTTAAATTATAAAATTACTAACATATAGGTACATTTTCGAGGAGAATGTTAGAGCGTATACTTTAATATGAACAACTGTACGTGAATTTTTTCCCCATAAATATTTTATAAGTTTTTCAACATGACCATATGTCAACGAGTACTCAAAATGGAACCTGTCAACCAAAATTAATTTAAATTAATTTAATTGATTAAAATTAATTTACCTAATTTTAATTTTAATCTTAAATTTAATCATTTAACAATTTAAATCGTCTGAAAGATGGCTTGCTAAGCCGAAACATGTAACGATATTACTTTTTCATCCCTTTCTTCTTTTCATGAACGACATTAATAATTCATGGAAATTTAAAATTTAAAGAATAAAACTTTATGGGGAAGGTTGTGAGATTTTTTGATTTAATTCAATCATCGTATACTTGATTTCGAGTGAACTCATCACAACGATGGACCCTATCACCTTTCCCTTAGATGTTAGTTTTAAGTTAGATACCAAGCAGTCAAATGTAAATAAATGTAAATATTTTTAGTAGAACTGTATAATTGTATTGTTTATGCATTATACGCATAACATAATTAATTCACTTCTTATAAATAGTCTCTAAGTTAACACGCCCTTATATATTATGATTTACAATATAATTCTCTGCAAGTTAGTGAAGTTTTTTCTCTTCGATTCAATATTATAACCACAGTATAATACGTCTTAATACTGTGTTATAACCATATACCAGAATGCTGCCCAATGCCCGTTTTCAACCAACTTCAAAAAGTTGGTTACTAAATTCGTCCGGATGTCTGTGTGTCTGTGTGTCTGTGCGTTGGTCGATGCTACAGGGTTTAGAAAGCTGGAAGTGGCGTCATCTTATAGGAAATTCTTCACTGATTCCAAATCGCTGGTAAATTTTTTGATCGGATCACCCGTTCGCCATCGGGACGCCATTAAAGTCAAAATATACACCCTTTAATATCTCGAGAACGACACGTCCAATTACAAAAAGAAAAAAATACGTTTCCCTTATTTGTTGAAACCTATTGAGTCATAATACGTAAACATCACCCTCACCCCTCCTGTGGGGTGGAGCGGGGGTGAGTTTTCAAAACTTAAATGGGAACAACTATTTTTTATTACTTTTGGATTCTCCATAAAAAACGATAGTCAAATTGCAAATTTCACCCCAAACTGCAACCCCTTTTTTGGGGGTGGAAAGGGGGAAAATTGCAAGTCCGCAGAAAAATGATCTTTTTTTACTTTTTTTTCCTCTAACATTTTTTCGTGATTTACAAATTGTTCGTCACCCTCTCCACTCCCATCTCCCTTAAGGGTGGAAAGAAAAACAATTACTCATTTGTGCAGAATTCGGTGTGGTTGTGTCTGAAGTGGGGAGGGGGGTAGTTATATACATATATGTTGTATATAGTATATGCCATAATAGTTACAGATTTGAAGTTGATTGAAATTAAAATTCTATAAGAATTTGCGCCTTTTGATACTTGTTTATTTGTTTCGTTTTGTTAAAATTAAAATGAAGGTAGATACGTTCATAGAAATCGTTTTTGAAAAAATTTTACGATGTAAGTGATCCTCAGCTTATTATTACATTCACGAAGTGTGAAGATAGGCGAGGAATTACATATGAATCATACGGGTTAATTCTTAAATCCATCACCGTAGAATCAATATAATAAAACACTATAGAAAGCCTCTATTAACGTTAAATTACAATTTATCTATATCAAGAATTTCTCATTAAAACATCCTTTAACGTTCAATGGTGCTGATTATTATGTGCTGTAAATACCTACTACAAGTTGACCGTGCCATCATGTATTTGTGCACATGAAATAATATAATAAATACCTAATCTTCAAGATTACGTAGTAACATGAAATATGATATTGAAGCATTTAAAACCTGAAAAGAGCAACTCATCGGATAAAATAATTTGAACCATACAGTTACTTACAGTAACAATTGTCGCCATTGAAAGTGGTGAAAAATTTCCAATGGTAAAGGTAACAGTTTTTTGTGCTCTGGTCATGAGAAAAACCAGAGCTTTTTGAAATCTTATGTCAGTGCCAATAAAATCAATTTCATAGAAAGACTGAACCAGTCCTTCACTTTCTGTTACAACTAGCTGGCACAAATATGTATCTCCACAGAATAATACAACATGGACGAGTAGGTAGAATAATAGTTTGTAAAATTCCATGTTAAATACAGAAATCTATAAGGAATTAAAGTGAGAAGACAATAATAAAGAATGCAATGTACTTACTTTTGACATGTTCATCAGAATGAAGCAGAAGAAAAAAGATAGATTAAGAAAACTAACCAAAACGCATCCTTTAAATGCGGCATTTGTCTCATTAGCAATTGAACATATTAAATTGTGTTTCAAAGTTATATCTTTAATGTATTTTTTCAAATTACTCCATGGGATACTAACACCGTCATTCGTATGCATATTTTCTGAATTAGGTTCATAATGTTTATCTTTTAGAACTTCTAGCTCACCAATACTAGATTTGAAATATTTCAAATGTACTCTTAATTGCAACAAGATGCTCCACTTTATTACATCTATCATCATATAATCCTGGCCTACACACGTGACGAATACAATTTGGAAAACTACGCAAAGAGTGAAATTGTATTCCATTGCCCACCTGGGCATTTGACCGAAAGGTAATGTTCCATCCTTGTTTGAAAACCACCATGCAATTAAACCAAAAACAACGGCCCCAACTGCTAGTTGTGGAAGGAAAACACCCTTAAATGCGAGAAATATTCTTATATTTATTTATTTCTTATACACTGTGTCCAAGATAAGGAGGGCCACTATGGGGATTTCGGAAACGGTAAGAGATAGAGTTTCGGTTAAATGGGAGAAAAGTTGGGCAATTTTGAGTTTAGTTAAATGAAATTTTTAAACTGACGAAATTCCGAACCGTTCCGAAGTTATGCGACAAAAAGCGAATTTTCGGGATTTCGTTTTTGACAAATTGTTACTTTGTCGTTGATGTTAACTAAAAAGTAAAAGAACCTTCTACAGGTACTTTTTAACGTTCTTTAACATGGCGTACAGCAAATTGGAATCCGACGTTTCGTTTTCGAGTAACCATCATCAACTTTATTTTTTTAAATACGGTCCTGATTTTTTTATGCATATTATTAGAAGAGATTTTTATTCTGCATCCAAGCATGTATCACACTTTATGGTTTAATTGCGATTTTATACTTACTTTACGATTAGCAGAAAAAATTCTAAGTACGAACCTGTATCCCTCCCCAATAACATTCAAACTGAATTTTATTTATAAATGGACTTTTGCTAACTGTGCTTTCCTCATCAAATTAATGAAATGACACAGAATTTTCAATTTTGAACACAAATTTTATAACCAAGTACATAATTACAAACAATCAACAACACGTCATAAATCAACAGAAAACAATTGATGAAACGAAAATTTAAACATGACACATACCAATAATTAAAAAAAAATTATAATAAATGCTCGAAAAGCCCTCCTTCGTTCTCCAATCGTAAATAGCATCTTCTAACTGTAGAATCCAAAGCATTCTTTAACATTGCCGGTGTTACAGTTTAGAATGCGTTAAGTACAAACTTTCGGAGTTCTTCTTCTATTCCAAAGATATCTTTGTAAACATAATATCTTATGTACCCCCAAGGAAAAAAATCAAGCAGGGTTATTTCGGAAGAACGAGCTGGCCAGGGTGTTTCAGAATTGGTGCTTAAAACTCTTTCGGCAAACCTACTTGAAAGGTAATCCTTAACCACCCGTGAATTGTGCGCAAGTGCACCATCCTGCTGAAACCAACAATTGCGTACTACGGCCCTGGGGTAAAATATCAAGAGCATCTTCCAAAGTAGAATCTAGTAAATTTAAGTACAATAGTAAAATAAGTATAAAATCGCAATTAAACCATAAAGTGTGATACATGCTTGAATGCAGAATAAAAAGCTCTTCTAATATTATGCTTAAAAAAATCAGGACCGTATTTAAAAAAACAAAGTTGATGATGGTTGCTCGAAAACGAAACGTCGGATTCCAATTTGCTGTACGCCATGTTAAAGAACGGTAAAAAGTACCTGTAGAAGGTTCTTTTACTTTTTAGTTACCATCAAAGACAAAGTAACAATTTGTCAAAAACGAAATCCTGAAAATTCGTTTTTTGTCGCATAACTTCGGAACGGTTCGGAATTTGGTCAGTTTAAAAATTTAATTTTACTAACCTTAAAATTGCCCAACTTTTCTCCCATTTAGCCGAAACTCTATCTCTTACCGTTTCCGAAATCCCCATAGTGGCCCTCCTTATCTTGGACACAGTGTATATATATTTGAACCCACCACTTTGTTTACAATTCTTTCCATATAGAGTTTTATTTTTTTTTCGTGGCGGTTATCAAAATTGTTTAAATCTTTCAGCAATACCTGTATATTAAATAATCTTGATCTATTTATCCTGATTATTATCATTTGTGGCACAGCTATAAATAGGAACATTGAGGCATAGTAAGGTAAAACGAAATCCAGCCTACCATTGGCAAATGCTGTTGCATATAAAAAATTATCGATTTCGTCAGATACATTCCATTTTCTAAACAGTATTATTGTTAAATATAAGTATGCTATAAACGGTAGTAACCATAAACGAATTGTTTCCTTCTTGTTAATTTTCTCTGCTAAGGTAAATCCCGTAAATTTTGATAAGTTCAATTTTTCAAAATATCTTATTCCGGGATTCGATGCCATTGTTCATATACGCTCAGTGTATCAACTGTTTCCACTACTTGCGCAGTGATAAAAGGACACGTAAACCTTTGTCTGAGAAATTATTTATAAAGCATGTTCTTATATCATTATAAAACATTAAGTAATAAAATATTTATGGAATACTTTACTAAGCTCTAAACTATCATTTTAACTTTTATTTTATTAACTTTATACTTTTATCCTTTTCCATTATTTTGAGAATTATTTCTAGACACCTACATTCTGAAAAATACCACTGGCTTTAACCCTTATCCGGGCAAGGGGGGCCTAGTAGGCCCGAACAAGAGTTCAGACTTAAATATTTCTATTAATAAATGGAATTTGAGTCAATGCCTTCTAGAATTCTTCCAAAATTGTATTTACTAATTATTCATCAAGAGATTATGGAATTTATTTTCTGCATATTGATTTTATGAGCATTTTTCAATTAAAGTCTCATTACCGGGCAAGCGGCGAGCTTAATTGTTTAACGAAATATCATTGTTTTTAAAAATTATATTTATCTAATGATGTATCTACATAATTACTCCGTCATTTGTCTAAAGGTATTTAGAGAAATTATTGGTTTTTACAGTAAAAGAAAACTTTCCCACCGCTCCTGAAGGGGTACTACTTATGTTGTTTGTATGTAATTGTGAATGTGATTGTGTTGCGTAATAACTGTTGTAAATACCTTATAACTTAATTGGTGAGTTTTCTGTTTATAATAAAAAAATTTTGAAAGCAATTGTTTACATATACATCTAAAAACTTACAGTAAAAGCAATATACAGATACGACGGGCCTAACAGGCCCGAACTGCCCGGTAACGTTTGAAAATTATCTTGCCCGGATAAGGGTTTTAAATGAAATATTTATTTGTCTAAACTTGGTAAATAAGTACCTAATTGTCCTAATTATTTGTAAGGAAGTAATTTTTGTCCAATCATATCGTATTATATTTTGTGTGGAATTAAATTTTACAGTGAATAAATATTATTCGTAGTTGAAAAATACTTGATAATCCTTATTTACAATTTGTGAAAACGCCATTATAAGTAACGCACGTTAAAATGATGAATTTCATGGTATAGACTGTCATCATGGAGAATTGTGTAGTGCTGTAGTCTATATTACTGGCAAATTAGTTACAAAGGCATGAGGTAGGAGGGTACCGTATCTAATCTCGTTCGACATTTCTGTATTATTTCTCTTTTGAGCATTAAAAATTTTATTTTATAATTTCGTTATGACTGTTAAAAATAGGCGGCATTCCTGTTTATTAGTTTTAATGTTGGCTAGACTTTGTATTGTTTTTATGTTACTTGTCAGATTACTAGAACATGAATTAAATGTAAGCTTAAAGTGTTATATTTTTAAAGTGTTTGTTAATAAAACCTCAATAATGACCAGCAATGCTTTGTTTGGTTTTAAGACTTAGCTAACTGATGAAATTACGAAGAGTCTGAAAAGGATTTATTTTTAGATCAGTTATTCGGCTGCTATTTTTCTATTTAGTTCAATGCATATTTGTAATGTAGTACCTATGTTAGATAACTACAGAAACTAATATTTCTCGCCCGTTAAGTGTGTAGTGTGCTGTGTATTGTCATTATTGGCTTGGCATTATTTGTAAACATGAAGAGAGTGACACAAAAAAAGGATGAACAGGATACTTTGCAAAAAAATGGCAAAGATGATTTCATTCTTTCAATCATTCGCTTCGACTGAAGCTGTTCATGCTGTTCATCTAAATATTTCCAAAGCGTCTTATTCAGAAGGACGTGAATTATTCCGCGCCTTGGAAACTAACCCTATTATAGATTATCCATCATACAAATGGAACTTTAGAAATTTACAAATCGCCCGAAATTCACGAAACAACCAAATACCAGGTACCACCTGATGGTAAGGTGGAATTACGCCCCCTCTTCGTCGGTTTGGGTATCTACTCACTCAATTATAACAATTTTCATTTCCATAAGAGATGAGTTCAAACCTCTAAGAATTGCAATACTTTATGAATGAAAAGTATACGGACATGAAGAGATTTATTTTAAAATTCGCTCCTTTTTGCTCCAACAAATGGGTTTTGCCAAAGATGTTAAGAATCGACCGTAAATAATTTACATTACCTGGCTCACCAAAACGAGACATAGTGTATGGTGAGCTTTGCTGGCTATTTTCATACAACATTCATGCAAGTAGTCTGTTTAAAAATAAAATTTTTCAAATTTATGATGCTAGCATAAAAAAATAGCTTAGACAACTCGTTATAATCTTGATGTTAATTGCACTAGGGAAATTTAGCGTGACTCGCTCGCTGCGCTCGCTCGTACATTAAACATTTTCTCGTGCAATAAACACCAAGATTATAAACTTGTATAATATACTATTAGGTATAATACTTACTGGCACTTTTGTTGCCACACATTAATATTTTTTTATTGTTTTGTTTCTAAAGAAGTTGATAAAAGATTTTTGACTGATTTTTTGCAAAGAAAGAGGGTATTGCGGTGAGCCTAGAATTATAGCTACGTCACTGTCAATAATAATAACACTTAGTGAGACCCTAATTCCAAAGATATCAGATCTATACTGAGAAGTACAGCTTTGCATTCGTAAGTAACTTGGCAACAATAAATAATGTTACGTTATAAAAAAACTCAAAAAACAAGTGGACGATAATGCAACTGACAGTGAGTTATGTAATACATACTTCCGAAATAAGGGTGAAAGGTAGGTAAATAATTATTCAAAAGAAATTGAGAAAAATCTCATATTTGAACGAAACCGAATTGAGTGTGATACTGGATAATCGCCATGAAGATAAATACGAAATTTTAAAATTTCCCCAATTTTGGGAACTGGCGTCGATGTAATGTTGTATTATTTTTTGTAGAACTCAATTAATGTTCAGATAAAAATGATATTCTCCATTCCTGCGTCCTTTTTAGGGATTACTGAAAGCTTGTCTTATTTGTTCATCTTTCTGCGCAATGCGCATAATATGTTACTTTTAGATGTTAAAAATGTTTATTTTCTTCCCATTTTTTGAGCTTCGACAATTATCAGTTTTATTCATATTAATCCAGTGCACGTTTGATGCAGATATGCTTAAACCAAAATATTACATTCAGTTACCAACATCCTTCATAAGAAGAGACAGCAAGCATGGAGATGAGTACTCTGACAACAAATAACCACAGGAGTGCCTTGGGGCTTGTACTGTATTTCCTGTACACATTTGCGAATGTACAATCCTACCGTTATAACCACCATAGAAGAAGTTTTCTTGGGAATTTTGAACGGACACAAATATTTCGTGTATCCTACAGGATTTTGAAAAGTGTTTAAGTCCAAGTTAATTTTTGTAAAACAGAAAGGAACTATTGAAATTTTCAAATAGCGTTTGATGGGGATGACTTTGTTAATAGACGCGTGTTTGTAATGCAATAAGATAACACAGTTTAGATTTGTGCCCCTCCCCTTTAAGTGGTCACACACAAAACGCAAGCAAACTTTAGTTTCCAGGAACACAAAACACGGCGCGGTCGTAGTAGATCCGTGTCTGGACCCAACTCACCGTGTATTGATTTGTGAGAAGGTGAATGCTGGATATTCCATCTTTACATAATAAAAATAGCGCGGAACTAGAAAATGCGGTTCTGTACGTGTGATGCTTCCCACTAACGACAGTATTGGCGACCTAGAAGAAAACATGAATAGCTGGTGCGGGACATGAGACAAATAGTGGTCGCCGGAGAGGTAAATTCCGCTGTAACGTGAGCTAAAAGAATTCCGCAAACATTTGAAAATTTCGGAAGAAAGCAAGTGTAGCGTAAGCTATACAGTATACAGGGAGCTAAACGTCGACATTATGGGGACAGTTTTATAAGATCGTAACGGGAAAGATGCCCAAAAAGGTAATACGTACCGACAGTACCCTCCAATTACTGATGGGGCAATTGTCAAGGTCATACATGTGTAAGTGACTATTAGACCTTCCACTTTTACTATCGTATATTTTTTTCGTGGATTCTTGGATTATTCTTATTTAGTAGTATACGCACTCCCTAACTTGAGCGTAGAAATTAGCTCCCAATTTTTGTATATACATTTGAATAATTTCCTTGATACAATTGTTAAGGAAGCAAACCAAGGTCCAGCGTAGGGCTTGTCTTGGAATTACAGGGGCAATGATAACGACCCCTACAGCAGCTATGGAGACCCCCTTGAACCTACCGCCACTAAACCTAGCAATTAGGGCAGAGGCGCTCAGAGGGGCATACCGGCTGAGAGTTAACGGCGAAGAAAGATCGTCAAGAGCGGGGCACTCGCTGATTTTTGTCGAAATCTCCAAAGATCAAACCCTTAGTATGAACACTGAGAGGATACCCAAAACAGTTGTCCCACCAAACTGTTTAAGACAACAACCCCCACTCGGCACGACTGGGAGAACAATTCTAGTAAAGCGAAGCTGAATGGAATCGTGTATTACAAAGACGGCTCGGAAACCACAAAGGGCACTGGCTTTGGAGTATACGGGAGCAATGGACGGGGCTGCAGAATATCTGTAAGCCTAGCACAACAAGCGACCATGTTCAATGCCGAGGTATATACAATCCTGACAGCGGCTGCTCAGCTATTGAAAGAGAACCTTATCAAAAGGAAAATCTTTATAGTGACCGACAGCAAAGCAGCGATTGCAGCAATAGACTCATATGTGGTAAATTCAGGGCTAGTCCTTGAATGCACACAAATGCTAAACGCACTAGGTAAGTGCAACTCAGTCACACTAGTGTGGGCACCTGGGCACGTGGGAATCGCAGGTAACCAGGTTCCTGACGAGCTTGCGAGAATGGTAAGCGCAAAACCACTTATAGGACCTGAACCGCCTTGTGGGATTACTTATAACACAGCCAAAAAGGAGATTCAGGCAATACTCACGAAAGATAATTGTAGACATTGCTCGAAAATCTCAGGACAGAGTCATTCCAAGATCTGTCTGGAAACCCCAAACGGGGACCTAGCTACGTAAATCTTAAAGTTAAGCAGGACGAAGATAAAACTTGTAACAGAAATTGTCACGGGCCACTGTTGCCTGAACAAACACCTGCACAACATGGGACTGACCGAAAGCCCGACATGCAGGCGTTGTGGTGAGACAGATTAAACGTCCTATCACGTCATTTGCCTATGTGAGGCATTCATAAAGGCAAGGGAACACCTACTTGGAAATGAAAAGATTACACAAGAGGAAGTAACGAAGATTCGCCCTACTAAAATTCTGGACTTTGTGAAAGATACAGGTATTCTTGAAGGGTAGACAACACCGGGGAGCACAATAGACCAAAAGGTCGCAGTGCGCGAACCTATTGGGAACACCCCTAGTAATAATAATAATAATAATAATAAGGAAGCAAAGAAATATGGTTTGCCGATACACATAATGTATTCACATTTTGCTCTACCTAATACAGATGCCAACGCTACATAATTACATCGATTTAGAAATATATGTAAAATGTAAAACGAATTGTACATTAACAACACAAAATATATAAAAAGTAGGTAGTACATGCATGTAATTTGTTTTGGATTTACTGAATAGATTTGTTGTATTCTTACACTATAAATAATTAAAATATCACGTTTAATTTGCGTTAAAAATTGATAAATGTATTTGTGTCAACCGCATGCTAACTAGTGTAATGTTGTAATTTCATCTAGCGCTGAACTAATGCGGTAGCGAGCGATTTATTTTAGTTGCATATATATTATGACAATTAGCAATTGCGTATCTACATTGAACGGAAATATTTGGTAATGATATGTTAAAATAAGGATTAAGTACCTGCGGCGCTCCATAATTTACGGTAGATAAAGAAATAAAGGATAATTAAATGCTACAGGAAAACTTAATAGATTGAGCTCTGAAGGATGATATTAGCACTTTAACAAATGACTGGAAGGCAATTTGTATTCTGGACGAATAATTCTCGATCGATTGATCACGGTCAACGATGTCCCTCCGAAAAGAGGGTGGTAGTTTTAGAGGTGAATTTGGGGAACTGAAAGTGGGTAGCTGCAAAAATGCCATATTTCACGGTGAGCGATGATGTTCGACCGGATGACAACTTAGTACAGCATTATTGAATTTTCTAACAAATGGCAGAACTTAGAAAACTTAACTAAAAAAATTCCCCATGACATATTTTCTTTAAGATTTCTGGTCACGTCCTCGAGTATAGGAACGAAATGAAAATTAAGAATCATTATTCTTTTCAGCTTTGTCGGCCGGTTCCTTAATACCTTGCTCCTTCTTAAAACATTCGCGGAGGGGAATAAAAATGCATGACGACAAGGCGCTCGCGTCTCCGTCTTGTTATTGGGCATCGCATCTGCGACTCGCTCTGGGAGTTGCCGAGAATGCGAATGAACAACCTGTGCGAACCCCTTCATGGTTCATCGAGATCGACATTGATCTGATCTATTACGCACTTCCTCTTAATCATCTTAAAATTATTACATTTAGTGTTATTCTTTAGTACATTATAACGTAGATTTGTGGTTCACTTTTTACCATTTTTTCCATTTCATCAATTTCTAATTATGAACTTCCCTTTCTCTGATGCAAATTAATGTACCTTTCAACTAAAAATACGTAAATGGTAAGTTTTGGATTACTCTTTATTCGCACTTCGATTAATCACCATTTGTCATATTACGCAGGATGAACGAATTTTTCTTGATTCGCACGATTTTATTCTGTACATTGAACACGTACTTCAGTACCTACCTGAATGCATGAGACAATTACTAAAACTTTTTAAAAAAGTTAGTTGTATCCTTGTTTACCTATAATATAAACAAGGGGTGTACACATACTGCCGACAGTAAATGAGAGGGTTTTATTTGTATCGCAGCAAATGAATATGTACATCATGTAAAAAAATATTGTCAAATTCTAACGAAGGATACGGTGATTGGTAACGTTAACGGAAAGATAGCTACCCACCTACCTACGTGGGTTAGTTTAGTTCCATAGTTTTATAATACTCGTACTTCACCTGGAAGGTCACAAATAGATCAAACGATAACTTTACAATTAGGTCAGTGTAACATACAATCCAAATCCATGTTGTAGGTCAGATGCTCACAAAAGGGCGGTAGAAATTGAAATAATCAAACAACTCTCAACCTCCATTTTAGACATAGTTTAATCCCCCAAGTATCCCCCCCCCCCCCCAAGGAGTGCATCAATATTGCCTCTCATCACCTCTGATCCTTAGTTTACTTAATCTCAGTGTCAAACAAAATTTCTTCAAGTTCAACAATAACTTTTATTCTCAATTGGAAGGTCTGGCCATGGGGTCCAATCTTTTCCCCATTCTTTCGGAAATTTTTATGAATTACTTAGAAATCACCCACATTACTACGAATAAATTTTTCAAAGACCACATTATATTCTGGGGTAGATATATCGATGACATTATATGTGTTGTGTCCACACTGAGGATGACCTCAACCTTAATGTTTTCTTCCATTTTTTTAATCAGATCCATCAGAATATTAAGTTTACTGTTGAAACCGAAATTAATAATAGTTTGCCCTTCTTTGACGTCCTTTTAACTAGAAATAGCCATCACATAGATTTCAGCATTTATCGTAAACCAATTACCACGGACTCCATGATCCCTCTGGCCTCTATTCACACTTTCTCTCATAAAATGGCTGGTCTTCACTCCCTCATTGGGAAAATGGTCACCATCCCTGTCACCCATTAATTTTCGCAATGAATTTAACATCATTTGTCAAATTGCCTTGAACAACGGTTATTCCATCGATATAGTCCAGGCCCTTCTCACCAGAATTAAGAGATACTTTAATCCTAGCAACCTTTCTCTGCAAACACGACTTCCCAAAAATTTAGTTTACCCTTTGTCCCTAATCTGTCGTATAAATTAAAGAACATTTTGAACAGTTACAACGTATCTACCTCTTTCTCCACGGCTCCACCACACACACCCTCAGCGCCATGTTGGTTCACATATCTATCAATTATCTTGTCAATCTTGCCCGTCTATCTACATTGGCCAAACTGGTACATCTTTCTCCACACGGTTCAATTTCTATAATCTCTAACAAATACAATGTCTCCTTCTTTAAACTCTACATTCCTATCTCCCTTATAATTATTAACTTGCTTATTCATTTTATTTTCATTACCATTGCTATTTAGAAAATCAAGCCAGGTTTTGATATGTCTCTTAAACATGAACTTTGATGGTGTTTCTCCTGTTACATAATGAGGAGTGTTTCTATACGAAACTTGGAAATTAATGTACTAAAATTATTGTTTTGACACGTACCTACTATCAGATAATAACTTGATTAAGGGATTTTTGAAAGTTTTTACCGAATTCTCAGCGGCACCATTTGATTCAGGATGGTATGGCGGAGAAGTCTGATGCTTAATGCCATTATGCATTAATACAGAATGTAGTGAATTCTTCCGAGGTGAATTGACTTCCAGTGTCAGTGAAAATTGAATCAAGTAACCCAAATCTCGCAACACAGTTTCTCAATTTCTTGAGACTAGTCGATGTATCAATTCGCTCCATCTTGTACACATCTACCCATTTCGAATAGGAGTCGGTTCTAATTAAATATCCAAATGAACCCTTGCAAAAACTTTAGCGGTTTTAGGTAATTTAATTAGTGTTGCTTTATGGGGCGAACTGCGCTTTTTTAAACACGGTTCACAACTTTTGACTAACTCTTCAATATCGGCGCGGCTTCAAGTTTAGGCCACCCAAAGTATTGCCGTGCCCATGTTTTCACTTTAACAATTCCAATATGTGCCCCATGCACTTCTCTTAACATTTATGCACGCAAATTTTTTGAAATTATGATTTTATGATTCTATATCCCCACATTAATAGACCGTTTTCAAAATTAATTTCATTTTTTCTTAACTTATAAGGTTTTACATTTTCACTCATCTTTTCTGGCCACCCATTCCTTATATACTTATAAACTTTACTCAATGTATGGTCCTTTTGCAATTCACTTTTAACTTTGGAAGCCGTAACAGGTAACTTCCCTTCAATTAAGAAATTAAAATAATCTTATTGGTGAACTTCCGCGACATGATCGATTTTTAATGGTAATCTTGATAAGCTACTACATTATTTTCATCCTTAACATAATCCACTCAAAAGTAGTGCCCACCTTTGTAAGCGCCCAACTGCCATAACCGGAATTCCTTTTCGTTCACCGAAAAGAGCCAGTAAATAAGGTTTATGATCACTACATAACAGGAACTTATTTCCCATAAGATATTGATAAAATTTTTTTACTCCCAAATAAATGGCTAGAGCCTCTTTATCAATGACAGAATATTTCATTTCTACTTGGTTTAAAATTCTAGAAGCGAAACAGATCGGTTTTTCTGACCCATTCTCATACACATGTGACAGAATAGCTCCTATACCTATATCTGACGCATTGAAATTTAATTTAATTTTGTCATTAGGATTGAAATGTGCTAAATTTTGATCTTCGGTTATTTTTTCGTTAATTTTTTTAAATGCCCTTTCACAATTTTCTGACCACTTAAACTTTACATTAAGAGTTCATACAGGGTGTACCAATCTTACGACAAAGGTCGGTATATGGCTTATTTCAAGAGATATCAAAACATGTTGTTAAAAAAAATAATAGATGTCTTAAGGACCATATTTCTAAATTATGTTGAACTATACAGGGTGTTGCATAACTCCGTTACAAACCAAACATAAGATTTTTTAAACGAGAGCCCCTGCGTATTATGCTAAATTCGGATTGCCCACATTTTTTCGAATCTTTTGATATAAGGGTTTGCTACGTTATACAGAGTCCTTTAAAAGTTATGGACCCGTTTATGTTAAAATCGTAGCTAAACCAACGACCTCTAGCTTACTGTATGTTACAGAAAAAGACAATTTCTTGACTAATCGAGTTTCGTAATATGATGTAATATCTCCTCATTCGATTACATTTCAATTATTTTCTCTCTTTGTGTACAGGGTGGATCGAAACTCGGACCTCTCATTTTCTTTCTTCTTTTAAATGGAACACCCTGTATTTAATTGCATAAATAGAATCTTTGATTATGTAGGTTTAATTTTTGTTAAGCATTCCCAAACCCAAAGTTTATAAAAACAGCAGTGGTATATTTGACGCGTATTTGCCTACCTTAACTCACATTCAATATAACAGCTTGCCTCTATAAGTGAAAACGTGCTACAGATTTTTTGGTTTCTTTGTGTTAATTTATAAGATTTTTATGCACTGATTGTTGTGATTTGGACATTTTGTTACAATAAGGATTTTGTTCTAATTTATGTGAAGCTTTACTAACTGTAAGTAAAGGAGAACAGTGCTATGATAAAAACAAAATGTGCTTTTCAAAGAATGTTACAAATGATTTTGTTTTGCTTTGTCACAGGCGGTTACTTTGGACAGACCTGGGGATACTTTGGACCGCTGTCCAATGTAACCCCAATACTGGCCTAAATCTTCTTTTCTAAATTACGTTTTTGTTGGTTTACAGATGGTTTGTACATACAAGAAACGTACTGACAGACATCTACAAGAAGGCGACGCGAAGGCGGCCGTCGAAGACATTATTCAAAGAGAGACATCATTACTTGCTGCAGCAGCCCAGCACGGGGTAAAAGAGTCATGGTTGTGGTATCTGATTAAAAAAAGCTAGAAAACATGGTCTTGAAAATATGAACTACACCATCAGCTTTAAAAATAGGCAAGTCATTCCCGATACGATGGAAAATTCGCTCGCTGAATATCTTTTAAAGTGTCCAGGCATGTTTTATGGGCTTACTCCAAAAACAACAAGAAAATTGGCCAAAAAAAAACGAGTTATTGCTGCCACCTACTTGGGAAAAAAATGGAGAAGCTGGCGAAGACTGGTTCTTAGCTTTCGTGAAAAGACAACCAATTCTCCTTACGGAATGACAGCATTTAACAGGTAAACAGTGGGTGGGTTTTTTGATAAACTTCAAGTCGTAATGCAGAGAAGCTAGACCAAACTAGATATACAATCTGGATGAAACCGGAGTAACCAAAGTAGCTCCAGTTCAGATGAATAGCTTAGGTTCTGGACTATCAAATGATGCCTAATTGATAGTAATAAGAAACGTATTAAATCTGCCAAAAAATCTTTAACAAAAATTGTTCAAACTATCCCCGGTGCCCCTCCTTCAGACCAATCTCCCCTGTCAGGTACTTGGCCTTGCCCTCTGCCATGATCTCTCCATATCCCTCATTATACCTCCCTCCGGCTATCTTCTCTCTCCTTTCCTGCCCTTGCACATCCTTATCCCTCATGGCCACCTCCTCCACCATCTCTCTTCCTTCCTCCCTCCTTTCTACCTCCTCCCTCGCATACCCCACCCTCTCGTAATATAGTCTCCTGTCCTCTTGCCCATACTTTATCCGCTTCCCCCTCATCTCCTTCATACATTCATTCACCATTATTAATTTCTGCCTTCTTCCTGACCTCCTCCTCGTACTTCACTGCCCTCCTTTCCGCCTGCACTCTCAATTCTTCCACTTTCGCCTCTTCCCCCACAATGTACCCCGGTGTCTCCCTGTCCAAACCCAGCGTCCATATCCAATAACTTATAAATACATCGGGAGAGAATAATCAATTGATCATATCCTAATTTCCTCACTTGCTTTCAATGTGGTAAGTAAATTACCCCAATGATGACATGTACCTTACCTGTCTAGATAAACTCAGCAATCCATATAACCAACGCATTTCCGCAGCTTTAGATTGCCAGAACTAATTGGTAGGTTTATGAGAATCATTCACTTTTAGTGTAGAATACCGTATCTGAGATTTCATCTGATGTATGAGAAATATCAGTAATAACAATACAAAGCTTAGGAATAATGTAATATTTTATTATAATTGCAAAAGTTGTTACAATACTGTCGTAAGATATATCACAGTTAAATTACAATTTAACGCTTTAGTCAGTGTATAATTAGATTAACATCTAAGGCTAATATACGGTTTAACGCGAACTTTACTACTGTTATTTACTTTCAACTTTCCACCCCCTTTACGTCTCGCATCAAGAGAGCTGAGGTCAAATGTTTTTGGTTCTGGAGCTTCGATTTTCTGATGATTTCTTATTGATATCGGACGAATTGTTACAGTTTTTTTGAGGTTTCTGCGAAACACCTGCGAGGATTCTTCACGTATAACGCTCACGTCAATTTTAGCATTCATCACCACTTGCCTCCATATTCTTTTCTCCTCTATAATACGCCTTCGAATTCTGCGGCGTAACGTTGGATCACCTTTACAAATCTTCATAAAGTATTTGCTGGCCAATGCCGTATTCAGGAGTGACTTGTCGTCTAAATACCTAAAAAATATATAATACAGTTAATAAACAGGAATATCAAAAAAAATAATACAACTTACCGAAATATTTCAGCTAACATTTCTACTGGCAAAACACACAAGGCAGGTAACGAGAAAGTTATCAAAGAAAACATTTTGCACAATTTTACAATTGCAAATGATGGTTAGTGTGGAGTAGAAAAGGGTTTTATACACCGTAAAATTTCTCTCATTAAGGGCGAAACTCATTGTATTGGTCAACCAAATGAAAGTTAGATAAAGAGCTTTCACTTTTGGATTTACTTTCACTCTCATGTTTTGGATTAGTAGTTTCACTTGATACCCTTACAGTACCCAGACAGGCGCGTACCGAAGGGGGGGGGGGGTTCTTGGGTTAACCCCCCCCCCCCACCCTGAAATGTTCATTAAAGGCTCAATCACTGTTTCTAAACACAAAGAATAAGAATAATAATGTTAATTTTGAGATTACAGCTGTCATCCCGAAGAAATAATCAATCGTCTTGCGCGTTCATCTAGACGCCTTAACTTTGTTATTTAGATTATTATTATTTAAAAAAAAATGCTTCTTTTTATGTTGTTTTTAACCCCCCCGCGAACGAAAATCCTGCGTACGCCCCTGGTGTAAGAATTAATTTTTATGTAAACCTTAACAATGTTGGCAGTACCTAATTGTACCCACTGTTGTTCTTTAACGTTAGGTATCCTTTTTGGCTCGGAGAATTAGCTTTTTTTATTACATCCTAAAGAAATTGTCTTTCATTTTTTACCAATGCAGTAATTTGATAAAAATTTCTTAAAAGGAGCACATGATACCTAGAGGAAGTGTAAACTCTCGGAATGAATACTTAATCTAAATACTTTTTCCAAACACTGAAGAACGTAACAGTAAGGTATCGAAAGCTTGGGAGAAACAGAAAGATTCGACGCGTGTAGATGTTATTAACGTTTCAGTAGAAAAAATAGTTCTGTCGAAAATAATTCGTGGGAGACATAAATAATTAAAGGTTGTCTGGCACATATCCACAGTACAGACTATCTATTTCATCTCTAAGGTTAATTTCCCGCTGAGTAGTCCAACCACCAAGGACAGACCGACGTACAAAATCTCAAACTAGCTCATTTTCTTTAATTATTATTATTATTTTGTTGCTGGGGGTGGTCCCAATAGGTTCCCGCACTGCGACTGTTCGGTCTATTGTGCTTGTGTTGTCTACCCTTCAGAAATACTTGTATCTTTCACAAAGTCCAGGATTTTAGTAGGGCGAATCTTCGTTACTTCCTCTTGCTTTTATGAATGCCTCACATTGGCAAATAACGTGATAGGGCGTTTTGTTTAATTAAAGAAAATTCCGTAAAAATAATCATCCTGCTTTTTAAACATCTTACAATGTTACACGGGAGCCCTTTAATTGTACTTATCCCGTTAATAACTAGAACATATCCAAGGAGACAGTGTGGCAAGTACTACGCCCCTTAGTAGCCCATTTATCCCATAGAAAATCCCCCGGTGCTCATTTTGGAAGAAAAAGTGCTAAAGATTGACGTGTTCGAGAATCGAATTCCGCACAAGGACGTCGTGACCACATCACGTCCCTTAAAAATTATATTGCATTGCAATTGGTAGTTATAAAAGTAACAGAAGTATGGAAAATGAATTCTCCATTTGATAATATAACTTATATTTGGAGTAGAAAAGCTTGAATATGTTTTCAACAAGCCCTTTTTATGTTTAATGGAACAAGTGAAAAGAGGCGCTATTGAGAATAGAAAATAAAAGCAAGAGATTGCACGATTCACTTGTTGAAATGGTGGAAGTCGGAAATTAAAGAAGTAATGCAATTTCGTGAATGAAGTTTAATCTATAAATTTCCATAAATAAGTAATTGACTACTGTTTACTAATGTAATAACACGTCTAATTAGGAAAGAACGACCGGAATACACAAAAGTTTTAGTTCTTACTCTTTTACTTTTACCTGTAACGACTGCAAGCACTCAGAACAATAGATGTCATTAGGACGCTTTGTAATACAAATCCACTTAGAATTACCATTGCTTTTACAGTTTCAAATAATTAGGGAGCAACTGTACGTAACAAAGTGTAGTAGTTTAAACCAAAGCTGAGATCAGGCCGGCAAACGATTTGTTTTGAAGGGACATTGAAATAACGATTAGCCAGTTAAACATTGTCTTTTTTCTTTGCTCTTAGCTAACAGAGTATAAGTTAAACAAGTAATTATCGTGCCTTCCATTCGACATTTTAATTTAAATGCAAGCAGTTTTGACACGTTAACATACATATTATGTTACATGTACCTGGTAAAGAAAAATTTAAAACGAATTACCTCTTTCCGTAATAAGAGTCCTCCATAATTAGTTTTATAGCTAAGCATTCAATCTATGTTGAACGCTATAAGTTAACCGATAGGCATCCCCAAGGAAACAATATTAATTTGCATCATAAAAATGTTTTATTTACTAACAAAAGTTTGTTCTGTCCATTAGAAAGTAAATGGTCTTAAATGATGAATGCAATTTACAGAAAATTTTCATCGGTAATACTCTTGGAAATATACTGATAACGATACCTACTTTAGTTCACATGAGACGTTCTGATATATTTTTTCTATGGTACACTCTCATTTAATTTGACCGACTCAGCCGATGGCTTTGGCCGACCCACTCCAAAAATACCTTCCTTCATCTTTTAAAACTGTCTACTACTAATAAGGCGCTCTTTAGCTCAAAGCTTATTATAATATGATAAATAAAGAGGTTGAAAAAGTTGTGTGGATCCGAGTTGAACTTCTTACAGATGGGATTCATGTTAAGAGAAGAAAAAAAACCAATACTCTTGAAGTCTTTTAATCCCAACTATGGTTTATTGTGAGGTGACTAGTTTCGACCAACTTAGACGATTATCAAACCATTAATCAATTAACAACCGTTGTAATAAATTAAGGCGAACCCTTAAATTATGTAAAAAGCCCCCCCCCCCCCCCTGAACATGGAAGGATTATATAATTAATGATATAAATTGAACTTTAAATTTAAAATTAACAAGTTAAAAATTTTTAAGATGGTTATGCCTCATGCAGTTATACTATTTCTGTTAATTTTATATATTACCGAGTGCTCTTAAAATCACCCGTTTGTTCCCACTTTATGGTTAGCTACTTGTATTTATTTTCGATGAACTAATGTTCGGCCACCATCTTGATAATGTTACATTTTTACGATTTTATCAACGGCCTGCGTGTTCTACCTAGTGGGATTCAACCCCTTTTCGGTTTTTAACTTGTTAATTTTAAATTTAAAGTTCAATTTTTATCGTTAATTATATAATCCTTCCGTGTTCAGGGGGCCTATTATATAATTTTATGTCATACTACCTTATTATTTCACCATAACAACTCTGAAATAAGAAACATTATGACTAAATAACGCCTCTTTAAATGATAACCGGATTTTAGATAGCAACGGGCGTTATTTTTTATAACGCCCGCTTATAACGCCCGAGAATGTAAAATTATCATGTGTTTTAATCATCTTAATCAACTTCTTGCAAGTACGACATAAAGTAAAGAAGGAATCACGTTCCACGTATATCCCGCGGGCCAGAGCCCCTCGGGCTATACAGTGTCGACCTTAGGCGTTATTTAGTTCATAACGCCCTAGATACCTAAAAGGACTCGCCTTACTTTACTACAACAGTTGTTAATTGTTTAATGGTTTGATAATGACCTAAGTTGGTCGAAACTAGTCACCTCCCAATAAATCATAGTTGGGATTGAAAGACTTCAAGAGTATTGTGTTTTTTTGCTTCTCTTAAATAAAGAGGTAACAGTGTACTATCCGGGCCCATCCCAATTTCGGGTGAGAATCTTAGGAATGATAGGGAATGGGTTCCTAATAGGAAAAATAAAAAAAATTGTCCCGGAGAACGACTTTAGTGTTACAGTCTACTGCTCAATAGGTGACGTTATAGGTATGAATTAGTTTTGTAACACAGTCACTGTAGAATTAGTAAATATGAAAGAAACAGTAAAGCATTACCCAACACGTAATCGATGTCAAGAAATTGTAGAATAATCAAGAGAGTGGATATTTATTTATTATGTACCTACCTTAATTACTATTATCTGTGGCTGAATTGAAAGAGAGTATAAATAACATGTGGGTTGCCTAATGTAAATGCACTTGGGCATTGCAGGTCACATACCCAACCAGTAATTAATTTAAAATAGTGCGCACAGATAAAATAAGATTCTGTTAAAGGAGTAAGATAAAAACGACTTCCGGGGTTGGAAAGTCAACTTTCGCCCCGGCTTGATTTTATCTTACTGACTTGGGCGACCGTGGGAGTCTTCGCTGTAACAGTAAAGTATGTAATTCTATTATACTAGCGGATAACCTGTAAGAGACGCTGTAAGTACATAATCGATTACTCACGTAATTGTAGAATAATTAAAAGGGTAGGGAAAAGGGATATAAGAGAAATAAAAGTTAACACAAGTTCACAATTCAAAATTAATTTAAAAAACGGATAATACAAGTGTCGTAGTGTCTATCTTTTTAGCGCCACCTATTGACAAATCGGCCAAGTTTTGACATTTCGCTAATAATTGCTATTATTTATATTTATTGAATTTTTAAACAATTTAGTGACTTGTAGTCATTATGTAACAGCTTTTCTTAGTTGTCTGGTAGTACTCTCTTATAGGGGAAAAGTTGAAAC
The DNA here is from genome assembly GCA_036250285.1 of Pyrocoelia pectoralis. Lineage (NCBI taxonomy): Eukaryota > Metazoa > Arthropoda > Insecta > Coleoptera > Lampyridae > Pyrocoelia > Pyrocoelia pectoralis. The sequence continues at coordinate 19,346,060 of CM070076.1, read as the reverse complement.
GGGTTGGTGCACGACCCTGTATTTTAAATAATTAAAAAATAATTTCTAATTCGGCCGACAAATTGTATTCAAAGTGTTGAATTAGCTTGTCACTCACTTAATCATAAAATTTTGCAACTTTACACTACTATCAGGCGTCTCTCTGACCATTTTCGTCATCAGACCGATAAGACTATTTTCATATACTTAATGCCTATTCATATTAAAACCTAATCGGAGTCCCATCTCTCTGGATCCATTTATAGAAGAAGCATTAAAAAAATCTCTCGTTCAAGAACCATAAATTTCAACCCCTACTCCATACTAAACTTTATTCACTCCACTTTCCCACCTGCACGACCGTCACTATTGCTCCTGCGGTAGAATTATTCTTACTCCGCTTCTAAATTCAATATTTTAACAATGAAATACTCAAAAAAAAATTCCGCTGTCGTAGCGGGTACCGGAATTGTTAAACTTTTATTACTCTTATTTGCTAAATCCATATCTTACGATTCACACATTCGAAACACCATAACATACAATGTTTCCTGCCTATTTGCCATGTTAGCTGTATTATTGTCTCTAGTAAATTTAATTAGTCTCTTACCAGAAATCGTAGCATCAGTTGTACTACTTACAAAGAATAAGTTTGTTGTTAACATAGGAAAGGGTAGAAAGAGTAAGAAGTAAAACTTTTGTGTATTCCGGTCATTCTTTCCTAATTAGACGTGTTATCACATTAGTAAGCAGTAGTCGATTTATAGTGTTCCATTAAACATAAAAGGTCTTATTGAAAACCTATTCAAGCTTTTCTACTCCAAATATGAGTTATATTATTAAATGGAGAATTCACTTATTTTCATACAATTTGCAATGCAATAATTTAAAGGATGTGGTGGTTACGACGCCCTTGTGCCGAATTCGATTCCCGAACACGTCAGAAAATCTTTGGCACCTTTTCTTTTTTAGGTCGGCTCAGTAATAGGCGACTAAGGGGCGTAGTACTTGCCACACTGTCTCTCTGAATATGTTCTAGACATTAACGGGGTACAATTAACTGCCTCCCGTATACCATTGTAAGATGTTCAAAAAGCAGGATTATTATTATTTTATAATTTTTAGGGAATTTTCTTTAATTAAAGAAAATGTGCTGGTTTGCGGTTTCGTACGTCTGGATTCTGGATTCTGGATTACGATGGGAGGGTGGTCAAAAGTCCACGCGCACTTAGGCCACCTATTCGGGCCCTTTGTGCTGCCTCCCTGATTAGAGTCGTTCGACCCCGCAGCATCACTCAAGCCATCCCACACGTGAGATAAACCTGAGGATGCTGGACGGGGAAGCGGCTCTAATCTTAGCCATGTCCGGCCAGGAGTCCCCCAACATGGATCGTCTTAATTCGACAAGTACGGGACACTCACAAAGTATGTGTTGCGCCGTCTCATCTTCTGTGTAGCATCCTCTGCAGGATGGTGATTCAACCAAGCCCATGCGGTGCATGTGCTTGTTAAGTTTACAGTGCCCAGAAAGTATGCCCACAAGTAGCCGCAGGTTCTTTCTGGATAGCCCTGTGCAAAAACGCGCCAGGCTACGAGATGGTCCTCTGAAGGCCTCTCTCGCGTGACGGCATTCTGACATCAAGTTCCACCTAACCCTATGCTGGGCTTGGGTGTCTTGGGTTATTAAGTTGTTTACAGTTGATACTGTAAGTGGAAGAGCCGGCTCTGGACCATAAAACAGTTGTTTTGAGGCCAGTCGGGCTAACTTATCGGCTTTTTCATTGCCTGTTGTTCCAGCATGCCCTTTAACCCATACCAGTTCAAGGGTATTGCTGTTTGTCAGTTGCTCCAGTATTTGGTGACACTCGGAAACCAGCCTGGAGGTAATTTTGTGTTGACCTAGTGCCTGCAGAGCGGCTCTGCTGTCACTGGAAATTCTAATGCTTTTATTCTTTATGCTGTGCATAAGAATTATTCTTGCACTAAGCGTTATTCCTGCTAGTTCTGCCTGAAAGACAGTCGAAATTTTGCCTAGTGGTTGGCTGATATGGAGGTTCAGTTCTTTGGAATAAATTCCGGTGCCTGTTCCTTCCATTGTTTTAGATCCGTCCGTGAAGATGGATATGTCTGGTTGGGATGCCACTTCCGCATCAAAAAAGATGCGGTAGTTTTTCCCTAGTATAAATCGAGGGATGAGTGAGTCAGATCGTCCTTCTAGTATAGGCAGTCGCTTGACTGCCTCACCCAGAATTCGAGAGTGTCCCACCTCAGTACCTCTGCTGTTCAACAACCCTTTATTTTTCAGACGCAAGGCTGCCACCGTGGCCTGCTCTCTCACGTGGAGATCCAGTGGAGGCAGACCCAGGAGGGCTTCCATGACGGCTGTGGGGGTCGTTCGCATTGCGCCCGTGCACGAAAGGCACGCTAGTCTTTGCACATGGTTAAGAAGTGCTATGGTTGTGGAGAGTCTGGTTCTAGGCCACCAGACAATTGCTCCGTAACAAAACATAGGTCTAATCACAGCGGTGTACAGCCACAGGACAGCCTTTGGGGATGGACCCCAAAGTCTTCCCATTGCGCGGCGACATTGCCAGAAGGCCCTATTTGTTTTCTCCGCTTTAAGCTGGATGTGTTTGCTCCAGTTCAGTTTTTTGTCAAGTGTAATACCTAGATACTTCACTGACTCTGAAAACTGGAGGTGTTTTTGGAAGAGTAGAGGAGCTCGAAGGCCCTGAGTCTTCCTTTTCCTTGTGAATAGAACTAGCTCCGTTTTTGTCGGGTTTATGGACAGGGAGTGTTCCTTACACCATTCTTCGGTTACTCTGAGGGCTGCTTGCATAAGACTGCACAGAGTAGCCTCAAACTTGCCGGTTATTAGGATAGATAGATCATCCGCATAGCCCAGCGTATAGTAGCCGCTGTCGTTGAGACGACAGAGCAGGCTGTTTACAGTTAAGTTCCACAGAAGTGGTGACAGCACCCCACCTTGGGGGCATCCTCTCACTACTGTGCACCTCACCGTTATGTCGCCTACGCTGATGTGCACTGCTCTGAATTTCAGTAGCTGCACAATCCAGCTTCGTACGACCTCAGTTACGCCATGGTGGCGTAGTGCAGCTTCAATTGTTTCGAAGGTTGTTTTGTCAAACGCCCCTTCTATGTCTATGAATGCTCCCAGGGTGGACTCTTTATAGTCCAGCGATCTCTCGATCCTCCCCACGACGGAATGTAGGGCTGATTCTGTGGATCTTCCTGGAGAGTATGCATGTTGATTAGGGTGAAGCGGGACTCGTGCCAGCGCTGTATCCCTTATATGTCTGTCGCACAATCTTTCAAGTGTCTTAAGGAGAAAAGACATTAGACTGATTGGACGATATGATTTAGGTGTGGAGTAATCACCTTTTCCAGGTTTGGGAATAAAAACAATTTTTATCTCCCTCCATTGTTTTGGTATGTATCTAAAGGCGATACAGCCCGTATAAATTCTCACCAGGTGGACAACAATAACATCCAGTCCCCACTGTAGGAGAGCCGGTATTATGCCGTCCAATCCTGGTGATTTGTGTGCTGAGAACGTCTTTACCGCCCAGGTGACCCTTGCCACATCCACTATCTGATCAGCAGTCGCCCAATCATCCCTCGTGGGGGTGAGGGGGACCGCCTCTGGCCAGATAGGGTGTGGCATGATGGCAGCTCCAGGAAAGTGAACGTCTCTTAGCACCTTAGCTGTCTCGGAGAGGTTGTCCGTATAGGAACCATCCTCTCTTCTGAGGCTAGCTGGGTTGTAATATGGATCTTTTGTTAGGATTTTGTTTAGGCGCGATGCAGAGGAGGTGGATTCTATGGAGCCGCAAAAACTCCTCCATGCCTCTCTCTGACGCCTCCTAATATCCTTCTTGTATAGCCTTAGGTTTGCCTTGTAGGCCTCCCAGTCGGCTGTGGCTTTGGTCTTCCTTGCCTTATTGAACAGTTTTCCCAACCGAGTTTTCTGCCTTTCGAGCGCCCTGCACCACCAGGGATGGTTGTAGGGTGTCTTAGCAGTTCTCAGAGGACATGCCTGTTCAAATGAGAATTCACTTATTTTCATACAATTTGCAATGCAATAATTTAAAGGATGTGGTGGTTACGACGCCCTTGTGCCGAATTCGATTCCCGAACACGTCAGAAAATCTTTGGCACCTTTTCTTTTTTAGGTCGGCTCAGTAATAGGCGACTAAGGGGCGTAGTACTTGCCACACTGTCTCTCTGAATATGTTCTAGACATTAACGGGGTACAATTAACTGCCTCCCGTATACCATTGTAAGATGTTCAAAAAGCAGGATTATTATTATTTTATAATTTTTAGGGAATTTTCTTTAATTAAAGAAAATGTGCTGGTTTGCGGTTTCGTACGTCTGTCTGTCCTTGGTGGTTGGACTACTCAGCGGGGAATTACCCTAGAGATGAAATAGATAGTCTATACTTTGGATATATTCCCCCACGAATTATTTTATTTTATTTTATAGTGTATAAAGTCAATGTTATAACTCAACAGAAATAAGACTGCAGTGATTCTACATCACAACCACAGAATAAAGTACAAGTGATCACAACTTTTGCTGTTTTCATTACAATAGTAGGGAAGTACGGCAATACATACAATTTAATGTATGTAATGGGAAACAATGCATTAGATTGATAACCGGTAGTTACTGTCATATTTTTGCTCGAGGCTTCGCCGTATACAAAATTTGTATACAGAGTGGACCAACGAAAAGGTAACAGACGAGTTTCTGGCTAGAGAAATTTTTTTTTGAGAAACTCAAAAACACGTCAATTTTTACATCAAGGGGGACAACTTTTGCTATGAATTTCAACTTGAAGTGATTTCATCCCTTAGCGCTGTGAGAACAACCCCTAAAATTTAAATAGGGATGATGGTTGAGAGAAAAAAAAAATTCTCTAGCCAGAAACTCGTCTGTTACCTTTTCGTTGGCTCGCCCTGTATATTTCGTCGGAAAAGTTCAAAACGTGTTGCCTGAATAGGCAAAACTAACCTTTAAGGTTTTACAATGAAAATGATGGTTTGTCCTTAAGGATGTCCAAAATCAATGGAACTCTGATACTATTCAAAATCTTTTTCTATGGGAAAACAACACTGTAGAAATGAACGTTTTAGATCGTTAAGAAACCTCTCTTTCACTCGTTGTTTCTTAATAATATGATTAATAAAGTTAACATTTTATGTTTTATTGAACACTTTTTAGGAATTAAAACAAAACGCTACAATTTTTAATTAATCTTCACAGAATTTTTCCAGAAGAATGAATCTTTCTGCTTCTCCCAAGCTTTCGATACCTTACTGTTACGTTCTTGCGTGTATTGGAAAAAGTTTGTGGATAAAATATAAGGGGTAGAAAATTTCAATAATTTTAACTGAATTGGTAAAAGAATTACTACATTGGGTAAAGATTAATTCTCATGCAACAGTAGATAACCATGGATAGTTATCTAGCGAAAATACTGTAAGGATATCAAGTAAAACTGCTAATCCAAAACTTGATAGTGAAAGTATATTCAAAAGAGAAAGCTCTTTATCTAACTTTCATTTGGTTGACCAATCAAATGAGTTTCACCCTTAATGAGAGAAATTTTACGGTGTATAAAACCCTTTTCTACTCGACACTAACCAACATTTGCAATTGTAAAATTGTGCAAAATGTTTTCTCTGATAACTTTCTCGTTACCTGCCTTGTGTGTTTTGCCAGTAGAAATGTTAGCTGAAATATTTCGGTAAGTTGATTATTTTTTTTTGATATTGCTGTTTATTAACTATATTATGTATGTTTTAGGTATTTAGACGACAAGTCACTCTTGAATGCGGCATTGGCCAGCAAATACTTTATGAAGATTTGTAAAGGTGATCCAACATTACGATGCAGAATTCGAAGGCGCATTATAGAGGAGAAAAGAATATGGAGGCAAGTGGTGATGAATGCTAAAATGGACGTGAGCATTATACGTGACGAATCCTCGCAGGTGTTTCGCAGAAACCTCAAAAAAACTGTAACAATTCGTCCGATATCCATAAGAAATCATCAGAAAATCGAAACTCCAGAAGCCAAAACATTTGAGCTGGGCTCTGTTAATGCTCGACGCAAAGGGGGTGGAAAGTTGAAAGTAAATAACAGTAGTAAAGTTCGTGTTAAACCGTATAATAGTCTTAGATGTTAATCTAATTATACACTGACTAAAGCGTTAAATTGTAATCTAAGTGTGATATATCTTACGACAGTATTGTAACAACTTTTGCAATTACCTATAATAAAATATTACATTATTCTTAACCTTTGTATTATTATTACTGATATTTCTCATACATCAGATGAAATCTCAGATACGGTACCTTACAGTAAAAGTGAATATTGGTAGAAAGTTTCGTAAAAGTAGTAGCTCTCCTTAGGAACTTTATGCCAATATGTATTGTAACTTTAATATTTAATTTGAAACCAGAAGGTTTATATTAATTTATCAAATTATCACTATACAACATGGAATTTGTCCTACGCATAGTTTTTTTAATTAGATGATTACGTTCAAAATGGCCATTTTATTTGATGCCGTATATTAGTCGAAGACAAGAATTTTGTACTCTATGAATCCTATTCGAGTCAAGATTTTTCGCACATTCTCTAAAGACTAAAACCAACCTAAACTAACTGTTTAATTATATTTCTAGCCTTACGTTCAACAGATACCATAACCACTGATTTTTCTGCATTGATTTTTAAACAATGTTTTTCCGAGATCTTTACAAGAGCGTCAATGTCAGAATTAATTAAATTATTATTTATAAGAACATCTTCAGGTTTAAAATCAATTTGAAGTTGGGTATCGTCGGCATACAGGTTACTTTATATGTTTCTGGAAGTTGCATGTGTACAGTGAGTAAAGTAAGGGACCGAGATTTGAGCCCTGAGGCACCCCAGCAATAATCGGCAAGAGAGATGCGATTTTTTCATTTAAGATGACTCTCTGAAGACGATGTGTTAGATAAGCCTGCATGAGTTGTACAGCACTCAAAGGCTTTTGAATAATCTAGCATGGCTAAAACTGATGTTCTATCTTTATCAGCAGCCGACAGTATATCATCAGTTACGTTTAAAAGAGCAGTAGCACAGCTGTATCCTTTTCGAAATCCAGATTGGCTTTCGGGTATGATGTTATGAAGCGTAATATATGTTGTTAATTGTTTCACCATTACTTTCTCTAAAATACATTAAGTGCGCGTCTACAGCCCCCCCTCTCCTACTAATTTTTGAACCACCTGGTATATCGCAATGAAATATTGAGGAATTAAATAGGACATGGAAATCTACTGTTTTTGTCCAAAAGAATTAATGAACCAAATGACAACGCCTTCCCAATTTTAGTGTGGAAGCGAAAACATTCCAACATTTAAAAAGGTACACCACCCAAAAAAGAATGATAATGTTTCAAATTATCTATTAATCTTGAATGGTTCGTGTTATATCTTCATATAATTAATATATCAAACTGACTTAATTATTATAGATCTTGAATTAATATTCAAAGAATAAAATCACATTTATTAGAGACCAATTATTTTAACAACTGAAGTACAACCAAAATAAACTATCAACGCCCTCCTTATTTTTAAATCCTCACTTTATGAAAACTAACAAAATGCAATATTAAATAAAATCATATTTTCAAAGTTACAACATTCCTCCACCCTAAGTTTGGAAATTATGGAGAAAAACGATCTGGTGCTCGATGAGGATGAGGATCGTCGAAGTGGCTGTTGTTCAAAACTTTGAATTTTTTGTTGAGTCAGGGCTTCCGCTTGAGGAGTTTGCTCTGCTGGAGCTTGAGTTGCTAGAGCCGTAGTTGCTGAAGCTGGAATTGCTGGAGCTAGAATTGCTGGAGCTGGTGTTGGTCTAATTAAAACTGATTGCTTTTCTTGAGGAGTAAATGGAATAATCAAGAAATCGTCAACCGGAGTTCTTTTCTTTGATGGTTGAAGTATGACAGACTTTCTAATTTGATTTTGATGACGGCGCTGTTGTAAGATGATCGATTCCGCGATCTGTACAAAATTTTTTGAATTCCTTCGAGACAAATTGTGGCCCATTGTCCGATACTAAAGTTTCCGGAAGTCCTTCGTGTATAAAAATTTTACCAAGAACTCGCATTGTTACTTCCGAGGTAATTGATTTCATTTGAGTAACGAATGGATATTTGGAATAGGCGTCGACTGTGATAAGCCAATATTTATTCATATATGGGCCTGCATAATCAATGTGAACATGGTCCCATGGACGTTCAGCTCTAGGCCAAGGCTCAAATGATTGAGGCGGGCTTGACTGATTAGCACAGCAATTCTCACAGACTTTACAGTTCGGTTAAAGAATGTTCTTTTTAATAGGTTTGAGATGATAAACGGATCCCTATTAGGTTTTTATCCAGTTGTACAAGGTGGCAAAAAATCTTGCGCCAAAGTTGAAATTAGGCGGTTACAGACGACTTTCTATCACTCCCTATCGTATACTGAAATGAAGTCAAACTTATTTCGAATAATTAATGTCTAAATACAAGTAGGTAAGTATAAAAATCTTAATTACATACTTATATTAATAAACATACAAAATATATTATGGGTAGGAATGAAGGAAAACGGCGAAAACAATTGTACAGTTAATTGTCTAATGTGACAGGCTGACACTACAACTCGTGTTTGTTAAGCTGTACTAGCATTTGTAATTTAATCTTAATCTAGTGTAGCAAGTAAAATAGAAGGGGATAAATACCACTTCTCAATGAGATTCTAACAATGTGGTATACGTTTAATCCACTTACACATGTTTTTTGCTAGCTTATATACGCACGCATCAAACTTTCATTGCCCTACAGTAATAACTACTACTTACCAGATCTGTTTTTTAAAAAAAAGCTTCATCCATTGAAACATCAGTTCACAAAAAACGCAGCAACGTTGTATCCGTATGTCAATAAAGTTTTAGACATTGGTTTTCATTGAAATAATTGCTTCCGAATGGCATCAATTTATGTTTCCCCCAAAGACCTTTGTTGACTCTTTCGCACGTTGAGCTAAAAGTCAAAACACCGTTTTTTTTTCATATATTTGACAGAATTTTCTCAACTACGTTTAGCGATCGAACGAATAATATGGTTGAGTAATGGATTAATAAAATTACCTCTCATGTTATAAATTTACTGTAGAACAACTTTTAAAATAAGGATGTTTTCAAACAATATCTTTTTATGGTAATCCCATTAAAAATTAATTAAAAACTTTCGATATAAATTTTCATTTGTTCGTATTTATGATGTTTTTAGGAGTAACATTTTTATATAGCATTAAAAATGTGAAAGTCTTTTAAATTTAACGTTTGTTTTCAAATTCTTGTCTACATGTCTGTTTGTGTATATTATGTAAATAATGTACGTTCAAATTTAATACTGATTCGATCAAACGCGCCGATTAAATTTGCTTTGGGAATGGGAAAATAAACTTTTCGAAAGTTAAAAAGCAATATAACTTGCGCCACCTTTTCACGATAACAAATACGTTATTTCACACTTCGAAGAGTGTATGTAGAGGTATGCGAGGTAAACTTACAAAGGGTCAGTTAGATTCAAATTTGGTTAACACAGATGCTATACGGGAATTACATTACACAACACTAACCGCTCATCTTGAATTAAACTTTCCGTTAATTTTCAAACTAAACTTTTTATAAGGTATGAAGTTTTTAGTAGTTACATAATATTTTCGGATATATCGATCGAGCCTTTTGGACGTGCACTTCGTAGTTTACGTGTAAAGGTTCTTTAAAATATAAAATAATCGATTGGTAAAATAAAAATTCACTATTGTTATGAAAGAATTAGTCACGGTGTATAGCTATAATTTACGCAATTTGAAATCAATTTCATATAATGTGACATAATATTACTTCGACGATTTACTTCAGTGGATGACGGTATTAATTGTTCTACAATTACTTGGTGGACGTTTGAAGTAAAATGGAAGATGGCCTTTTCTTTTGACATCAAAAGTTCTGTGTAGGTTTTTGGGTTAAGTCGGCTTAGAACCAGCTATTTGGTGTTTAAGCTTACCAGAGTTAAGTTGTTTTTGTTTACGTTACCGCGTTTTCTGCCTTTTTTGGTTCCTTTTAGTTTTTTTCCCTTTTTACCTAATCTTTCTGCCTATTTAGTACCTTTTCTGTAAAGTTTTTTTTAGTTTTTTGTAACGTAAGTATTTCTTAATTTTTAGATTTTACATACATTTTTCTGGGTAATTTCTAAGAAAGCATATTGTTTGAAAGGGAAAGGAATTTGGTGTACAAACTGAAGACAAACTTTCTCTTTAATATTTAAGCCTCTTATAATAATAACTCGGATGAGTCATTTTCCTTTGTATTATGTATTTCTACTTGCAGTCTGCACCTACATACAGTCTTTGTTGAAACTGCGTCCCTTACTCATTATGCCGTGTTAAGCGTATTTTAAATTAGCCAGAAAACTTTATTGAAAAAGAATGCCAACAGATAGGCAATCAAAAAGTAGAACTAGGGGATAAAGTTGGATTTACATCTATCAACTGTATTATTTTTTATGCCTTTTTGCCTGCCTTTTTTGAACTTTCCTTTTGCTATAACTATCCTAGCTTTAGTGATAAGTGATAACGTATAACATTTTAGAAACATTAAAAATGTGATGTTTCGTTTAAAACAAAATTGGGTAGTCGGAAAAAAAACCACTGGGAAAAAATCCCGGCAAAAAAACCGGAAAAAACCCGGGGGAAAAAACCAGGAAAAAAACCCCGGAAGAAAAACCCCCGAAAAATAATTATAGATGGCTGTGAATAAATATATAAATATACAAAGTTTGGAAATAAAAGTAATGCCAAACTTAAACGTAGATTGCTAGTAAAGCGCCTAGGTTATTTGCAGGTGTAGTATATTTTTTTTAAATTGATACAAAATAGCAACATGACACTAATCAAAGTTTGGCAGTAAAAAAAAATGCTAAACTTGAACGTAGATTGCCACTAAAGCGCCTAGGTTATTTGCAGGTTTAGTATATTCTTTCTCAATTGATACAAAATGGCAACATGACAGTAAACAAAGTTTGGCAGTAAAAAAAATGCTAAACTTAAACGTGGATTGCCATTAAAGCGCCTAGGTTATTTGCAGGTGTAGTATATATTTTTTTAATTGATACAAAATGGCAACATGACGCTAAACAAAGTTTGGCAGTAAAAAAAATGCTAAACTTAAACGTAGATTGCCATTAAAGCGCCTAGGTTATTTGCAGGTTTAGTATATTTTTTTTCATTTGATACAAAATGGCAACATGACACTAAACAAAGTTTGGCAGTAAAAAATGCTAAACTTAAACGTAGATTGCCACTAAAGCGCTTAGGTTATTTGCAGGTTTAGTATATTTTTTTCAATTGATACTTTTCCATTCTTTGATACCTTGTATATTATATATGATTTTGTAATATTGATGTAAAATATAATGCAGTATAAATGCAGTATAATATGTTATTATATCATTTATTCAACGTTTATGTTTCATTCGGCGCAAATGACAATCTTCATCAACAACAAAATTTATTCACAGCCATCTATAATTATTTTTCGGGGGTTTTTCTTCCGGGTTTTTTTTCTGGGTTTTTTTCCGGGTTTTTTTTCCAGGGTTTTTTCCTAGATTCACAAAATAGTCATCTTTCAAAGTTAATGTTACAGAATTGTATTTAGTAGCATTGTACCAGAAACCTAATCACTTGAAACATATTGTAAGAAACTAAAAATACACATTTTAATGTGAATGTTTTACATAATTATCCAAAATTACAATTTAGTGTTGAATTGGAACGAAAAATTTCCGTTTCGAAAAATCTGCGCACTGCCAAAAGAACCCCTCCGAGCAGTTGAGGGTCTCGGTGCCGTAGTTTTTACCACATCTCAATTTTTTATGCTCAGGTATGTTTCAAGTGAAACATATATGAGATATTTCAAAAATTCACGTATGAAACATTTATAAGGACACATTTCTCCCACACATCAACAAATTTCTCTCTGATATGTTTCAAGAAACATATACAGAATGTTTTGATGTAACGTTTTTGTGTTGTTTCAAATCTAGGTTTCTGAAGGCGGACATTAAACATCTATGTTATGTGTATGATAAGTTTCTGTCGCTGTTTCGCAGATGTTTCATGTTTCAGAGATACGTTTCTAAAACATTTCAGAAACGTTTATTTGCATTGTGGGATTATGTGTATGATAAGTTTCTGTCGCTGTTTCGCAATGTTTCATGTTTCAGAGATACGTTTCTAAAACATTTCAGAAACGTTTATTTGCATTGTGGGATTATTATGCAAATGAATCTTATTCATCCCCTCGATAGGAGAGGGGAAGAGGAAGATTGCTGTTGCAATGCTATTGGAGTGAAGTGAAGGGGAAAAGAATAAAGTATCGTCAGAAGAAAGGAGACGATATGCGAGAGTGGAGGTACAGAGGTGAAGGGAGAGTGGGTGGAGGGACAACACGAGGAAAGATATAATAAAAAGGGACAGGGATGTTCAGATACAGGAAAGAAGGGGGAAAATCAGAGAAGGGAGGTATAATGAGAGGTATGAGGAAATTATGGGGGAGGGTGTGTCGAGGTATTTGAGTGGTTGGTAAGGGATGTAAAAAAGAGATTGATAGCAAGGATTAGATGTGGAAACGAGGAGAGGGATAATAAATATTGGGAGGAAGGAATGAAATGCTACGAACAAATTTTGTTTTACTCTATAAGGATTAGGGGAATGTGGGTGTTTTTTGGAGTATGTATTATGTATGTTTGGGACAATTATGTGAGGGGAAGGGATGAATAAGGTTCGTATCACTTACACTTATTAAATGGAATAGTATTTTTTTAATGGCTCTCGATTGGCTTACTGTGGTTTCGTTATTTGCAACGTATTTAAATTAACTAGTTCTGGAAAGTTTCGTTTTGTCTTCGATGCTTCTTTTATAAGTTGATGACGTAAATAGTCAGGTAGACACCTGCTCACAGTGCAAAGTTTCGAAATCTTTATCGTGAGAAGGATTGAATCTAGGGAAGCTTACATTGCAGATTCAGTCAATTACCAATGAAAGTAAGTTAAAGGTAGGTGTGATATGTTAATACATTTTGTTTGCTTTTACCCATTCCAATTTTTGGTAGAGAACTTTTTTTGAGTGGTGAAAGCCGCTATAAAATTTGCAGTCAAATTTGATAAGAAACAGAACAGATCCTAGTATCGTAAATAATATATTAGAACCTACTAAGTGGACGGGATCTTCTACCTACCTAGATTGTAGTGTTTTTCCACCTGGTTTCAAGGGTGAAGGTCAGCGATAAAGTACGATTTGTCAATCGAGATTCACCGAAGAATAACTTGCAATTTATTGCTAGTGAAAGTAAAGTGAAAACAGTTGTGTTGGCGTGCGCAATAAGTCCGGCAAGCGGACGGGGTTGTGAAATTCTATAAGAAAATAAGGCAGAAACGAACAGCCGATGGATAGTAGTTGAATTGCTGTAAATTTTACGTTTTAAAAATTATTTACGCCACTTATATGAGAACCGCAATTATGATCTATCGTAGATTGATAGCGGTGTCGACGAGTGAAGTGTAAAACTGTCATAGTTGGAGTTTTCTACGTTGTACGCGTTTTTGAACAATGAATAGTGTTTATATCGCAAGCATTTACCGCATATAACAAGAAATTCGTTTCCGTTTTTTTGTCATTCCAGCGCGATCAGATGTTGTAATTAAGTGCGAAAACTAGAACACTAAACTCAGTTTCAACTAAGGAACATACCTAATTGTCGCGTTTAGCTTTGCATTGATACGAACCAATTATTTCGAGCGAAGTCAATAGAAACTTTGTTGTTTATTGATTAGTGTAATTGATTCAAATTGAGCTTCAGTTCGTGTTTGATTAAATTTTTTTAAAAAATCCAATTGGAGTTCTGTTATGGACTGATTTAGATCACGCGGTATGTTGAGTGAAAATTTTAATACCGTTAATTGCAAGGATAAGAATCGAAAATGGGTGGGGCTCGACGCCACTAAGGCATAAGATTAAAAAACTATACATTAAAAAAACCAAAAGTTATACTTGTGAAGGTTGAGAACGTTTAACAAGAATTGAAGATTTGTCGTATTAAAATAAAACATTTCGTGCGGGTCCTGGACACAACGTCCACTGGTCACAACGCCCACCGCCTTCTGAACCGCCATCTTGGTCACAACGTCCACTTTTAAATTTGGTCATAACGTCCACTTTGGTCATAACGCCCACCGCATATTCTGTCACTCTGGTCACAACGTCCACTTTTAAATTTGGTCATAACCTCCACTCTGGTCACAACCTCCACCGACGCCTTCTGGTCATATCGCCCACCGACGTTGGTCGTAACGTCCACTTTTCTTTTTCCGGTCACAACGCCCACCTTTCAATTTGGTCACAACGTCCACTCTGGTCACAACCCCCACCGACGTACGTCGTAACGTTCACTTTACTTTTTCTGGTCACAACGCCCACTTCTAGTATTGATTATAAGATCTACTTGGTCACAACGTCCACCAATGCACTCGGGCCACATCGGCCGCCGTATACAATACACAATGCAACTTTTGTTCTGATAGAGACGTTTAACTTGTACATACATAACAAAGGATTGCTATGCTATGCGGAAAATATACCTACCTTTTAACAAATCTGTTCCCGAAAAAAATCCTCTTACACAGTTATTAATATATGCACTTAATCGTACCTAATAGTGGAATAATGGAATGGTGGAAGAAAGAGATATAGTAGCCAAACTTTTTGGAACAACCTAAGAGCTTGGAATGAGAAAAAGGTGTACGTTTCAAATGTGGTTATTAAGAAAACCATCGAGATAAAAACATTTCCCAAACACTAGTTTTCTGTAATTTAGGTATTAAACATTCCAATTTGCAAGCGTCTACTTTCGTCTTACTTGTAAGGGATTTTTTTTGCTAAGAAATGATTTACAAAATGGTTATTGCCATTTTTTACTGATATAACAATAAGAGTATTATTGACCTACAGATACTTGAGTTGTCAAGTTACTATAATACCTACCTATTACTACTACTATACAGGGTGTTACAGAATGCTATGAGGAAAATTTAAGGACAGATTTTACATCTCAAAATACGAAAAAAAGTTCATATAAATATGGGCCCGTAAATGCTCCGTTTTCATAGTACGGGGTGTTTAAGCTTAATTTTTTTTTTTTTAAATCGGCCAGAAATTAGTACTTTCCGGTTTATTTTTAGGTCAGAAAATCTCATTTTGTCGGACTAGGCCGGAAAGTAAAATGATTTTTAAATTTTTTACTTTCCGGCCTAGTTAGTCTAAGATAACGGTCAATTGTTCTGGCCGTTTTAAAAAAAATATTGTACGTAATACGTCCCAAAAGTGCTTTTACTGGACTCGTAGCAATTTGCCCACTTGTCCAGTAAAAGATCACTTTCGGGACTTGTTACGTAAACTACTATTACATTTATCGAAAACCCGTTGTACATAGTGAGATGAGTTTGGTACACGCAAATGTTTCAATAAAGGTCACGTTCACGGTTCACATGTACAATACCCGCTCAATATGTATCATAAATAAAACAATAAATCCGTTTGCGAAAGGGTGGTATACCTAGAGGTATAATATAAAATTTCGCGCGTTTGTCGGGATACTCTACAAGTGATTTAGAAATGTGCAGAATGGGCGCCAACTTCAGCGAACGTGATTTTCACAATAACAAATTTTCGTAAGCTGTCTAGGAATTACCTGTCTAAGACGCCCTAGTATAGAGTGACAGCCCACAGGGTGTAGAATCCGTCGATGCACCATAGAGATTTCAATGTAAAAATCATTATATTCGTTTATTTGCTTCCCTGGCCAGAAAGACTATTTAATTTTTTTGTAGATTAAGCAAATCTACATCCGTACATGCTGTTTGTTTTTATTTTACTTAATATAGTATGAAGAAAAATGGGCAATTAAAAGTGATACTTTGGCAAAAAATAGTGGTGCCATGGAATCGTTGACATACTTAACAATAATAGTTGTTTGTCTGTCAACGAACATCATTGCAGTGCATTTTATCTAATGTGAGCGTCGTTACAGCAAGATTCAATCATATACCTATTCTACAAACGAAAAAGTCGAAATGATGAAATGGGTTTATTCTGGTTACCATTAAGATTCGTTTAATGAAGTTATTTATTTTATTTATTTCGTATTATCACAGACATGTGGTATTATTAATCAAACGAAAGTGTAAATTTTTATTTGCCTAAATATTTGCTTTCTGAAAAATTCAAAGTAAAAATAAGTACATCAGTCGATTTAGAATTTTTGTCTCTACAAAAAAGTTAAATAGACGTTTTGTATGAAATAATTAGGGAAGCAAATAATCGAATAGTAAGATTTTGACATTGTAATCCCTATGGTGCATCGGTCACTTCTACACCCTGTATATCCCTTATCTCAAAAAATCTGAAAAAAGCACACATTTCAATTGTGGATAATTTGATTTGTTTACTGGAATTGTACCTGTACCTATAGTAATTTTGCCATCATGTGATGCAAATTTTCATTCTCTTTCAATTTTATTAATGTGGCCTTATGTGGCTATAGTTTAGCAGATATTTGCGATTGTACAGTTTTTGAGTTGCTGGTTCCGATTTAATGTATATTTTGGACGAAATTCCACTGCCACACTACGTCGTATATGTGCCTACCAAGAGGAACGACGCGACGTACTGTGTCGTGTCGAGTGGAAAGTCGTCGAAACCAGGGTGGGACTGGACAGTCGAAGTTAAATTAAAGATGTCAATGTCGTGGTATCGGATGTCACCAAGCGAATATCATTGCGTTAGAAGAAATTAAAATGTCAAGCAAATTTCATTCCAAAACCATGTCAGAGGCAAAGCTGTAATATATGAGGTGTTTTAATAAAAATATATCAAACCATATAACCTACTATTTTACTAACAATCACCTTAGAAATTTTTTTTAATCGTATTTAGAAACATGAACCTGAATTTGCAAAAAGAAAAAAAGCAATTCTGCGAATATTTTGAATGCTGCTAATGGCCTGTTCCAGTTTGCTTCCCGTGGAATCAAAAGAAAGGTAGGACAAAATCGTTGCTATGCAGTAAAATGCATTTTTTGAAAATTATGAAATAACACCAAAACGGTGAAATAAGTAAATTCAAATTATGAACAATTTGGTTCGGCGAAACTTTCATTCGAATCATTTTTAGATTTGTTAATTCGTCTTAGGCGCGGCACTCTGTATGAGTATCTACGCCAAATCTAGAACCTCTTCAATAATTGTTCAGCGGACGATGTGGCCCGAGAGCATTGGTGTACGTTTATTTGTATGACCTCTTGAATTTGCCCAAATCTTTCAACCGAACTTTATTATTATATCCCATTTAACATGTGATACATAATGCTTCGAATTTTTCTAGAAACTTTTATCTTTCCCATTAAGCTGACTCAAACAGAAAGGATTCGTCAGAACTGAAAGTAACGCTGTGTTCCGGTTATCTTTGCTCACTTGGTAATTTGACTTAAACGTTAATTGGTAATTTAACAGTAATTTGATAACTCAAGTATCTGTAGGACAATAAGAGATTTATCTTATTGTTATGTGAGTAAAAGAAAATGAAGGAGTGAAGGACGCTAACTTATCTCTTTTGTTGAAAACCATATTAAGCAAAATGTTATGAGAAATGTATTCAGGAACTGAAGCAAATGCAAGAAAAACAAATGAATCCCATCTTTGCGGTTTTTTTTTGGTTTTATTGGAAGATCTATACTGGCACTTCATAAATCATTTCTTCGCAAAAAAATCCCTTAAAAGTAAGACGAAAGTAGACGCTTGCAAATTGGAATGTTTAATACCTAAATTACAGAAAACTAGTGTTTGGGAAATGTTTTTATCTCGATGGTTTTCTTAATAACCACATTTGAAACGTACACCTTTTTCTCATTCCAAGCTCTTAGGTTGTTCCAAAAAGTTTGGCTACTATATCTCTTTCTTCCACCATTCCATTATTCCACTATTAGGTACGATTAAGTGCATATATTAATAACTGTGTAAGAGGATTTTTTTCGGGAACAGATTTGTTAAAAGGTAGGTATATTTTCCGCATAGCATAGCAATCCTTTGTTATGTATGTACAAGTTAAACGCCTCTATCAGAACAAAAGTTGCATTGTGTATTGTACGGCGGCGGATGTGGCCCGAGTGCATTGGTGGACGTTGTGACCAAGTAGATCTTATAATCAATACTAGAAGTGGGCGTTGTGACCAGAAAAAGTAAAGTGAACGTTACGACGTACGTCGGTGGGGGTTGTGACCAGAGTGGACGTTGTGACCAAATTGAAAGGTGGGCGTTGTGACCGGAAAAAGAAAAGTGGACGTTACGACCAACGTCGGTGGGCGATATGACCAGAAGGCGTCGGTGGAGGTTGTGACCAGAGTGGAGGTTATGACCAAATTTAAAAGTGGACGTTGTGACCAGAGTGACAGAATATGCGGTGGGCGTTATGACCAAAGTGGACGTTATGACCAAATTTAAAAGTGGACGTTGTGACCAAGATGGCGGTTCAGAAGGCGGTGGGCGTTGTGACCAGTGGGCGTTGTGTCCTAGACCCATTTCGTGCAATATTTATAAACTTATTGGACGAGCAGGAATTCTTCAACCTTTCAAATAAGTCACAAAGTAGGTACATCGAAGTATAAAAAGCTTACACAAAGATATTAATCATATTTTGGACTTTAACGATTTACGTGCAACCTCAATGTGAATAAAATATGAGTGCTGAATAATTTGTGATCCAGGAATTTGACATTTTAAAACTACAATTTCAAAATTTTGTTTTAACGATTTCTCCACACTTTTCGATCTACATAGCGATTTGGTATTACTTGTTTCGTGCTTTTAATGATGTCAAACACTAGTATCTAACCTAAGGTCAAACAAGCGTGTTGCTATTTTAGAGCTCTTCAGTTAAAGGAATTGTAAAATTGTTTGTTAAATGTGCCTCAGCAGACTGGATAACAGTTTCAAAAAGCTTGACGTTTTTAGGCGACCACCTGTATCGAAGAAGAGGGTACACTGTCAATGCAGTCAAGAATAGATTGATTATTACGAGGATTTTCATGATGTGTCCAACAACCATATTTTTGAAACCGTGGTTCTTCCATGAGCTTCGGTGACATGCAATATACTTTCCAATAGGATTCTATCAAAAGAAGCAGTTTATTCCATGTAATGTTTGTGAATCCATATCTGTTACCTGAAGTGTGGAATATTGCATATCTTAAGCAAGGCGTATTTGATGAAACGTTCCTTATTTCATCTAGAAACCAAACTTGAAGGGAGGATAGTGTCATAGTAATCATAGACCAGTGTGACTTTTCCCATTCTGAGTTTACCACGAGGGTACTTTAGAAAAATGCTTAAGAAGCTCAAATTGTTCGGTAAGGAATACAACAAACATGGAAGAACTATTTTGAACAACTATACAACGAAACAGAAGCGAACGCAGCAGCATAAACGGATATCACAAAGAATAACACAAAAATACAAGAACCAATACCAGAAGAAGTGGACGATCGACTACAGACACAATATATTATATTATGCAACAGAAAAACAAAAGAATATAATATAACCTTATACATCCTGTTGATAGACTTCACACAAGCGTTTGATAAGGTAATAAGGGAAAATATAATAGAAGAAATAGGGACCATGAAGATCCCGCAGAAAATAATAAAGCTTATCAAAATGACTCTGAGAGGTTCAACCGCAGTGGTCAAAATTAGAAATGAAACAACAGACAGCTTAAATGTCCAAAAGAGTGTGAGATAGGGAGATATGCTATCAGCTACTCTGTTCAATATAGCCTTGGATGGAACAATTAGAAGATCTGAGTTCCAAGGAACAGTAAGTATCAAAAACATGCAAATTGTCGCTTATCTAGACGATGTCACAATCATAAGTAAAACTAAAGAAGGGCTGACAAAAAGTTTTCTGAAACTAGAGGAAGGAACATGAAAAATGGGTTAAAAAATTAGTGAAAAGAAAACAAAATCCCTAAAGTATGGTGGTGACAAGAATTTTTTAAAAATTATGAACTATAAACTCGAATCCGTTGAAACTTTAATACAACTAGGATATAAAATATACTATGCGAAAATAGTTATTTTTGTATCTAGTGCGCGAAATGCCACTTTGGTGATCGAGAACTGATTTATTTAACGAGGCGCAGCCGAGTTAAAAAAATAGTCGAGATCACCAAAAGTACTTCGCGACGAGTTGCAAACAAAATTTTTTCTACAAACGCAAACGAAACGTGAAGAATTTGACAATTATTTTAACGTTAAAATACAAAACTCTCATCTAGTATGCGTGCAGTGCGTACTTCGCGCCTGGCGTCGTCATTTCGGGCACGCTGTCATGGTAACGTAGGTAAGTGAAAAAAAGGGTCACTTCGCGTATTGTTATCGATGCGCAAACCTTGTCATTTTTTGACGTTTGTAGAAAAAACCTATATAAGTTCCAAATACTTAAGCAAAAAAGTAAAGATCCAACTGAATTTGTATAAAAGCTTAATTAGACATGCAGTAACATATGGAACAGAAATATGGATCCTAACAAAAAAGAAGAGGAAGATCTAAAAGTGTTTCAAAGAAAAATATTACGATTAGTACAAACAGAAAGACCAACAGTAAACAGAAAAAGAGGCAGACCCAATCTGAGATGGCTCAATGATGTAGAAGAACACCTAAAGAAGTTAGCAATAAAGCAAAGGAAGCTAGAACAAGCAAAAAACTAATAGAATAGAAAGCCACGAAATGAGAACTAATCCCTCTCAAAAAATAGGATTAGGAAAACTTATGCAAATAAGCAGTCATAACTGCTTGCGGTTAATGAGCTGATTACACCTATATGTATAAAGGAAACACGCAGCAACATTGATCTAAACCGAACAATTGTCCGCAGAATATTCCACAAATGACAATAGAGATTAATGAGAACCTCAGTTTTACTGATAATTACATCTCTGGTCACTTTTTAATATCAGCAGGTGTGTAAAAAGGGAATTTTATATATTGGGCACCCAAACAGTATCGTAAATTGTACTAGCCATCATTTCGCAGGCAAAGTATTATAGGTTGGTGTACTTCCCAACGTTAATCATTATCGGTATACCGCCAATGGTCATGTCATCCAACGGTTGGGAAAAATTCATTGGACTCTATAACCACCAAACTTGTCGATGCACGATTTTTTTCTGTGAGGCCACCTTAAAAGCAAAATGTACAACACTTGCCCAATAATTTCGCATTGGATGAATAATAGCGAATATAGCTTCTGGTGGAAAATTGTGCGTAAAAAAGTTATATTGAGGTAGAATTAGATTACAAGCCATATTGAGAATAAAAGAACCAGTGAAACTTTTCAAAATTTGATTTTAAATATGTTCAAAGTAGTTGCCTTCCACCCATTCTTTCCTTCCATTGCTTAAATACTCCAATAAAATGCTTTCGGAATACCATTAAAATAACATCTCGCACAGCAGCTTCGATCTCTTCCTCTGAAAGAAACGTTCTTTTTTAGCCCAAAAGACAGCCCAATTTTGCAAATTACCAGATCCGGTGAGTAGGGAAAGAAATAACCTTGTTTGCAGCCAAATACGGCCGAGTTAGCTCTGCAGTGTGGGAATAAGCATTATCGTGATGTAGGATAATTCTCTTCTTTGCGACTTCCGGTAAACAGTGTTCAACGTACCATTCAACTGTGGCAGTCCTTTGGTCCTCTAGCTTAAAAGCGCCTACTATACCGTTACATCTAAAGAACACAGCGTACATTACTTCCTTCATTGCTCGCTGCTTTCTGATTATTTTTAGTGTGACCTCGTCTTCATGAATCCATTCGCGGCTGTCTTATTGAATTGGCGCGCTGAAAAATGGTATGTCAGTTTCATCGCCTGTTAAAATTATCAACAAAATGTCCACCATTCTTGAGCAATGTTAGAGTTTCATGGCAATTTCGTACTCGTTCTGCTTTTTGAAAATCTGTACAAAACGACTTACGACTGTCTTCAGATGAAAGTGGTCGTGTATTATTGCTTTCACAGCTGAGTATCCAGCCCCCAGTTGAGCGTAACTACTTAGTTCTGTTATCTGCTTCACAGTAGCAATGTTTTCCTGTCACAGCGGGAATGGGAGGACCTGCGCATTTCGGGCGATGAACTGTAGTTGTGTAGTTCTTCCACACGAATTCCTTGTACTATCTGTAAATTGTTGCCGAGGAAGGGGCCTGATTGCCAAATGTTGACTTCACACTTTCTCCGCAGTCATACGCACTTAACTCTTTCTTAAAGTCATAATAAATTATTATGCGAAAATGTTTTCAAGGCTCCTAAGGTGAGCCTTGCGTAAATGTAGTACCTCTCCTTCAGAACTTTCGCCCAAGATTATAACTTAAATATTTAATTTGAAACCAGAAGGTTTACATTAATTGATTACACTATTCTACATAGAATTTGTGTTATGCATAGTTACGCATGATTACGTCAAAATGGCCATTTTACAAATATAAACTCTCCTTAAGGCCCTTTTTCACTTTTTCACAAATTTGCGAAACTTGTTCAAATGCTACTTAAGATAAATTAGCAAATGTCAAGTAAAGGTTACATTTGTTGCGTCTTCTGTGTTTCTATGCTTCTTGTTTTTCATGGCCTTCATTCTCAAAAATAATGGCTTGTTCTTCGTTTTAATGAAAATACTGAATTAGTTGCAAACAACGGTTGTATTTTGTATCTTGTAGTCACAAACAGAGAAATGGGAGAATTTGTATTTTAACAGAACGTCAGCGAGTACTAGACCACTTGTGTAAAAGAGTCCTGAATACAAATTAATGGCGAAGACTTCAAACTTGCAAACGCATCGATTGGCAATAGTCTATATGCAGAGGAGTCATCCAGGTTTTGAAATATCCATCATGCATACAAAATTTAATTAAATGGATAACTGCAGTTATATGTGTGTAAAAAATAAATATTATATAGCTAAAGGGTAGTATTTAACTGTATCACTTCGATGGGTTTTTGACAAAACATCGTAAGCGACACTTTTTTCATTTATACGTTTTTTGGACCAAATGGTAGCTTACGTTAAACTACAGGTCTCTGCAAAGCAGCGTATGTGAATTACTCATTTTGACAGTTAAAATTCAAAATATATAATATCGTAAACGCCGATGTTTTTAATTTTAGTCCCTTAAATATCGTATGCGTATATCCGGTACTGACAGATAATCGCAAGCGCCTTCAAGGTGTTGTCGGTTACGTTATTTATTTAGGCGCTTAAGATAATTGTCATATTCCGTAAACACGACGTCGTGTTGATCACTGCGAGTTAACCTCAAATCTTAAGTTACAAATTTTAAATTACACTTTCCCGACAAAACATTGTAAGCAGCATAATTTACTTAAAATGCCGGATTCTCGTTAATTTAATGTCGCTAATCAATTTCTAACGATGAAAAATATTATAATACAAGTTTTAGTAGATATTACTTTCTCTAGAAATAACATTTGTATTAAAAAAAGTGGATTCCTGTAAAATTAACAATTTGTCGTTTACGTTGTTTTGTCAAAAACCCATCGACTTGCTTCTCCTCTACTACTTTAATACAATAATACAACACGTTGGAAAGAAATAAGGCTAAATGACCACTAAAACGTAAATGCTGTTTTTTATAGATTTCATTTAAGACTTTTATGCTAGATATAAACTTACCTTCAATGATGTTTTTAAGCAATTTGGAATTAAATTGTAGCTAAGGGAAAGAAAATACGATCAAAGAAATAGATTCCTTCTACCGTTACGTATGAAGTATTCAAAACATCGCGAAATAGAAACGGTACAAGTTCTCGCAGATAAACTATAACAATGAAAGTTCACTTTCACAAATTGAATAGTTGGAGAGAGAATAAGAACGCTGCGAAATTTTGGTTAACAAAACAAATACGGTTTGAATGTTTCCGTACTAAGTACACAAACCGCATAATATTCCCATATCTAAACTTGAAATTACCGTTTTCAGTGTTACAGCCACTTTTGAATTCGCACATTGTAATAAAGATAAGAGCTAAACGTAGCCTACTGAAATTAAAAAATATAGAGGGACAAATATCCTATACATTGTAGCTATAGGTACGTAATGCAATTTTAATTAAAAATGAGTTACGTATTGCGCCACTATTAAGTGTAATTTTGTAGATAATGACATTGCATTATTTCCCCTACCCTCGATTCATATTGCATAAATTTCGAACGTCGCCGACGACGTTCCATTACACTTTGTTATATTCTAACGACTTATTTAAAGATACACGCAATGACTTGAAATAGCGACATTTTTCCATTCTTACGTCTTCTTTAATCGTTTAAAAGATTTTCGTAAAGAGATTTTCTGATATAAAAATCCGAGTCTAACATAATGTCGTCTGTAACTTTAATGAGGTTTCATACGTTTTCGTTATCGTCTTTAAACTGTTTCATGTTTTAGTATATCTCTGAATGCGTCGACATTCAAATTGTGTTTTCGCTGGCGGCGCCCAGACGAGCGTCGCATTATTCCCCGCGAACTCCAGAACTAATCAAGCTAATCTAGTGTATTTACTGGCCTCGTACGGGTAGTAAATCTGATTTTGCCCTGCTGAGATGAAACAGTGGACATCTCTCTCATGTGCATTAAATACGTAATTACATTTCCTTCGCCCTCCAGCTGCTAATAGCTATTAGTTGTATTCATCGCGTATTTCGATGTTGAATTTGAAATATAGACATGCTATCAAGGTTTACATGATGAACACTTCATAATCAGATATATACCGTGTTAAAATGCATTAGAATTAGATTAGAACTACAATATTTGAATAGGTACATTTGTATTCATGGCACATTTCGACAATTTGCAAGGATGACCGTACCACATCTTATTTCATTTTTGATAAACGTGTAGGTATGTGTTTGGGACGGTATGTAAATACTACACTATTTGCGAATTTTTTTGGTTAAATTTTTGCGAAATGAAAACACTTCTATAGGTTACAGAACGTTTCACAAACAACATGTTGAGGAGTATTTTCAGCTACTAACTCACATTTTATTACATCAACAGCGGAATATCTTTCTATTTACTTAGCCGCGTTAAATTTATTTGCTTCCATTGCTTTGCCATACTCGCTGAATGAAATTACATTTTTGTTACATTAAGTGCACTGATTAAACCCATTATATTTTTCAGACAAGGCTAAATGATAAACTTTTAGACAGTATTGATACTTTCGCGCGTATTTAATATCCTTTGTGAATATTTTGCCCCATAATTTTTCAGAAAGATCAAACGGTTACATAAGTTTTGGCAAATACAGAAGAAAACACACGTTTTACCTTACATTTTAAAATAGTAACATATCAGCCAACAGTCTGAAACGGATATATTTTATCCATTGACAATAATACCCTTAGAATCATTCTGCCCTTCATAAACTAGCAAATAATGTATTAAGTTTAGTAAAGTATTACAAAGAACTGGAAAACAATAAATTCTTAGAGCAACCTACATGTTAGAAGTATTCCTTTTCAAAAAGCTTTTAATGCGACATACTTGTGCAATAAGATCACGTAGCATAGAGTAAGAAGTTTAAATGTAGGGTAGCAATTTAACTGCGTTCCAGATGCGCCTAGTGTTAAAGAAAATTAATGATTGTGACAATTGTTGCTATATTGTGACATTAATATTTTTTTAGTATGGTTCATTACCATATTGGCACTATTTTGTCGTCTGTTCTTTTAGATGCTCCCAAACAAACCCTAGGCTTTGATGTTTTTATCGCTAATTAAGTTTGTTTTATGTACTTCTTTTGGTTATTGTCAAATGTTTGCGCTGTTTTCCAAGATGCCCTCAAGGTGAGGTGATGTAGATACTTCCGTGGAAGATAACCGTAAACCGGGCTTATCTCTCATGTTAACGACTATACGCTCTGGTATTCGGTTGATTTATTCATATTAATAAGAAGAAATTATTTTCATGCATACTGCTTAACCGAAGAACGATGGAAGGAAATGGAGGATAGATGGCCTAAAAACAGATTTTCTACAACTCGGTATAGCACTTCTCAGTTATGTACAAAGACTATTAAAATCTTGTGAAAGATACAGGTATTCTTGAAGGGTAGACAACACCGGGGAGCACAATAGACCAAAAGGTCGCAGTGAGGGACCACCCCTAGTATAAATAATAATAATATGTGCAAAGACTAATACACCTTGAGGAATGGTAATAAGTCACTAAATCTTCCCTATCGTTGACTAAAGTTGCTTAACGTTGACACAAATTATTACGAAGGAATTAAGATTTAAATTTACGACATGTTTCGATTCAAAAGAGTCATCATCGGGTATCATAGCGTGTAATATATTGGTAGATGAATGAAGTAATGGGGTGTGAGTGAAATGGAAATAACAATTACATTGAAGTTGATCAATCAAAGCCTCATATTGAAATAGTTAAGTTGGAAAGCTAAAGGCCAACAAGCCCTGGGGAGAAATTAAATGGGAATGGAACCAAATTAACATAAACATGGCACACAATATAGAATGTGTCCACTAGCAATTGGGCTTTATTTATTTTAAATTTCAATCATAACGAAGGAATTAAGATTTAAATTTACGACATGTTTCGACTCAAAAGAGTCATCATCATGTATCATAGCATGTAATATATTGGTAGGTGAATGAAGTAATGAGGTGTGAGTGAAATGGAAATAACAATTACATTAAAGTTGATAAATCAAAGCCTCATATTGAAATGGTTAAGGTGGAAATTTAAAGACCAAGTCCAATGAGACAAATCTCCGCGCTCCAGAAATGACGCCCTGTTTTAGGGATCCAGCCACACCCTCTTCTTAAAAAAAATTTTGAAGTTCCGCCACTGGGTTCTGGGACTCTGATGGATCCTGCCATGTCATGTCAAATGGCTGCATTATATTATGCAGAAAAGCTATAATGCATCTCCTCCAGCTTTCGTTACCTCAATTGGAGTTCGAGAAGTGGTTCCTTGAGATGTTCGAAATTATAAGGTAGGGAGGAGGTTGTTTAATTGTGTGTAATTTCGAAGGGACGGTATGACGTGGTTTTCATGGGGTTTGGGTTTGGGTGTTCTTTCCTGGAATCAAGTTGTGAAGAAGTTTGTGCCCAGTTTTCACTCTGATGCGTTCCCTTCATACCACAGCGTAGAGATGATTATACTATGTCTTAAGAACACTGTCTTATGAGCGGAAATAGTGGAGCTGTCAGTAGATATAATACAAAGAGTTATTCGTTACTGTGCGAACTAGAATCGGACTGAATGGTAAACCTAGTGGTTTCTCTGCGTCTCCATTTTTGCTAGTAGAAGTTGCCGTTGAAACTGAAGTAACTGTTTTCAAGCATTTCGACTAGAACTGCCTGGCCGACATCAATGTTTAAAACTTTAAATAACGTATTTTTCTCAAAGTTTGTCGCCAATACAGTTATCAACCGAAACAAGACAGCCACAAGCTTATTGTTTATGTAAAATTAAACATTTTCTTATTTCCATACAAACGTTACTTTCTAAACGAATTGTACTAATAACTAGGTTTAAGGGCTAAAAGGTGAAACTGTCAGTTCTCTACATTAGGTATTGTAAATTCTAATTGTTTTGAGATTTTATTTAGAAAAATTACGTGATCTTCACTCACTGATATTTTATTTGTTATATTTAACGTATAGCTTTTCGTTTATATTTTAGGGCGGTGTGTTAATTTGGTTTGCATTTAAACATATTTGTTGCATATAAAATTATTTTGAACAGGCTTGAATGAAATATTCATATTTATTATTACGTCATGCCGACGTGTTCATTACCTACTTTAATATTTGTTGTATTAAAAACTGCAAAATGTAATTTTGTGTGCGACGTGACATGTATGTATTTGTAATAACCTAAACATATTGTTTAATTAGAAATGCACGTTTACAAAGATTAATACCTAATTATAAACAATATCATTTTATTACCTTAAATTGTAGTTTAAGTATCATTAAATTAATTCTATTTTCGCCAGTTTTCGATTGATACGAACTGTGATACGAACGAAACCGCACTTCTAATACCGTTGTCATTCATGAGCTTTAGGTGGATCCATATCAAGGTTTATTACCTCGGATCCATATAACCACCAAAAAATGTATGGCAGGGCGTAATTCTGATAACAGAAAAGGTTAAATACTTGTTCCATGTTATATTTTTAACTTCAAGTCATTAGCCATAAACTATCACATGTACCTAACATATCTCCCTGCAAGATATTAAACACCTAGCTCTTAGAACTTCTTTCTTTAAGCATATCCATCAGACAGACTGACAGACAGGTAGACATGTGCGGATATGTGTGACAAAGAAATTTATACCTACATTGTAGTAGTAGTCTTTATTTGCCCTTATAATAATAATTTGCAAAAGATCCTTGTGCCTATTTACATTTCATTTTACATATTTACATCCCTTCCCCTGTTAGTTTCTTTCTTCTCCACCACACTCCTTCCATCCACTTCGCCCCTCTGCCTTTCTCGTCTAATGTTTCCTCTACGTTGCTTTCATCCCCCCTTAACTCCCTGCACTCTCTTAGCATAAGTGCCACCTTCTCCGCCCCTTCCTCACACAGTCTGCACTTTCTTTTTTCTTCCTTTCTCCAATACTTATTGTCCAGCTCCTCGTTCCCACATCTGAACCTCGCCACAATTTTCTTTCTTCCTTTTCCCCCCACCCCTTTCAGGTATTCCGGTATCCCTTCTCCCTTGATGTTCTTGTAATTCTCGTTATACTTGGACTCTTTTACTTTTGCCCATCTCTCCTGCTTTTGTACGTCTCTGTCCTTTCTTACTATGTCCGCCCTTACCCACACCCCTCTTTCTCTTAATCTTTCTACTTCTTCCTTCGAATACCCATTTCTCCCTTCACCTTTCCCCCTTTGATCTCTTTCCAGCATTCTTTTAGTATTTTGCTTCCCTCTCCTCCACTGATCGCTTCCTCGTACCCCGCTGCCCTCCATCCTGCCTGGACTCTTATTTTTGCTATCTGTACTTCCTCCCTCACCACATACCCCGGCGTGTCTCTGTCCAACCCCAGCACCCATTTCCAATATTTTACTTATAGTTCCTCCATCGCCTTTTATTCCTTCCACCCCCACACTTCCGCCCCACTTTTTATCAGTTTATCGAACTGTAACTTCCTTTTTCCTAGGTCCATTCCAAACAACCTTTCTCCCACACTCCTATTAGTTTGTTCCCTTTTCTTACTCTTTCTTTTATACGTTCCTTCTCTTTGTTGTCTTGCCTTAACGTGTATCCCACGTACGTGAACTCCTTCATCTGGTCTATCTCTTCTTCCCCCCATTTTCACTCCTCCGTTTTCCTTTTCCCCTCCCCCTTCGTGAATACCATCATCTTTGTTTTTTGTATGTTTATATCTAGCTCCTTTAAGAGTATTTTTTCTTGAATTCAGCAATATATATTGTGCTATACTTATTTTTTGAAAAAGGTGTTAATACGGGGGAAGCCAGAATTTATTTTATAAAACAAAACTGCATTTTAATTCTATTGCAGCACCAAATTGCAAATATTTATTAATAAAGGAAAACTTATAATTGAAGCTTTCCCAAAATATATAATAACAAAATATGGGTGATATTTAAACTTTATTAAGTAACGTTGCATAATGCATGGATTTTGGAAAAATATGTCGTTATTGTATTAATTGGAAAAACTTTTTTGAAACAATGTTTACTCATGTTTCATTTCATATTATACAGAATTTCAAAAGCCATGGTCCATTACTGCAATGTTACGTAATAAAGTTTTAATATACTTCCCACCCCACACCCTAATTACACCAATTTTCTTTCGAAATCCACACATAAATAAAGGAAATTTTCTAAACTAAAGGTCGAACAATAAGAAGTTACTGAAAGGTTACGTTCATTCTAAAATCTACACTACGTATAGGGGTGGGGATTGTCAGGAGATACACACCGTATTTTACTATCTTACTATAGTTTACTATGTTGTAAGCAACTCGAGACTAAGCGAGACTTTCTATTTAGATGGGAACCACTATGAGCCGCAGGGCGATCTTCTACAAGCCACCCCTTAGTTTTCAGCCATCTCACCCCTATTTTTTAAATTGCACAACCCCATGTGTGACATATCATTGGAAAGCCCTTTAAAAATGCTATTCATCAGTACTAAAAAAAATGTTAATTAATCAATTATTTTGTTGGAAAAGCAAAAGAAAGTCAGTAATTTTAGGTAGTTGTAGGTTAATTGTTTTTGTATTTATCGCTACTAAAATATCAAATCAAACGACTACGTCAATAAGATCGTAAAAATTACGATCTGTAAGTCAAAAAACACAAAATATTGTTTATTTATCAGAACATTATTTCTTATTACAGGAGTTTTCGCTTGTAATTCTCAATAATAAATAGATTAGACTCTGTGATTTTTAACGTGAATATAATATAATTCTCTATTGTTGAGTTTTTCTGTTCATTTACCTATAAGTCGTTTTTGGAAAATAATACTTAATTTGACATTTAAAATAATAATTTTTCACATTATAATTAACATTTTGTTCGGCACTGTTGAATAGGCATTAAATACATACCGTATTCCCTTCAAAGAGATTGATGAAAAGTAAATGAGAACATATATATTTATTGAACATAAAGCCTTGTTTGTTCCAACTTCAACACCTGGCGAGAACTGTATGTTCTCGCCAGGTGATAAAATTGGTGTACTGCTTTAGTGTCATGGGGCTCAATAAAAACGGTATTAAAAAGAAATTAATTTCATTTTATCCCGTATCTTCAAAGAATGAAGGAAATTATTTTTTAGATTGAAGAAGGTGTCTTTCTCGCACAAATCGTTCTCACAAATAGACATGAGCAATCACATATTTTTATATACATATTTAAGTAATTGGTGTTTCCAATTAAAAGTTGCGTGCTTTGTGATATTTTCCACATGATAAGAATTTACTGAGTTTGCACTGTGTAGGTTTACTTTTGCGATGAGGTCAAACCATAACTACGTGCTGTTCGACAATAAAATGTCTCTGAAGATCTAGTTATAAAATGTGAATTATGTCCTTCTCCCGAACAGTGATTGTTGTTAACTCGTCTGCAATATGAAATTGTCACAATTATTACTTGTACTTCTACTAATATTTTCGTGTACGGTAAGTGTATGTTCACGTATGTACCTACTTATAATTTAATTAATCGTGTTAAGTAGTTTTCAGTATCGCCATTATGTTTTGGAAGGAAACGTAATTACCCAGACCGATGGGAATGTGATAAGGACAAATGGTATAGACCAAAAAGAACCTTTACTCCCGATGTCTGTTTAGGTCGAAGTCAAAGACACCGCACAAGCGATTATTGGGATAATAGTGATCGTTGGGACAAATCTTGTGAATTTAATCCCTGGTTGTGATTGAATTAACATTTTTTTTTACCGAAATATTACAATAAAAAATGAATTTTATACCTATTTTATCACCCATTCGCCGCAGCATAATGTCACGAATTCGTCATTATTTTAAGTATTTTACAATTCAGGTTTCACAATAAATATATAAATCACTGACTTATATACTGATTGCATTTGAGATTTACAACCCTTTCAACATCTTTTAATAAAATATACTTCATGACGAGAGCTCGTAAATCATAAACTATATGTGGTTACCAAATATGTGTAACAATAAATTTTGTTAGTTTAAAAACAAGGCAATAATAATTACAAAGCAACGATAAAACAAATTTAGAGCAGTAGACAATATAAAACACATAAATTTATTGATGGTTCAGAACAGTAAAAATGAGATAAAACAAATAGTTTTGATAATAAAGAAAAACCGTATTATAACCATTTATGTTCAAGAAAGAATTTTACAAAATTGGCGCATTAATAAATTATAATTTCTCCAAATTTACCGTAACAATTTTCTTATGAAGAAAACATTAATTGTTTTTTGAAACGGGCTTTGACGTCCGTTTTATTGCAATGAAAAAATTAAGTAAAGTAATAAAATGAAAACATTTCAAATGTAAATGTTTCAAATAAATTTAGTTCTGCTGGTTGTGAGTGGAGAGTGTTTTTTTGGTATGTAGATTCAATTTCCATTTGTTAAGTAATGCATCCAGACAAGAGCTCGTAAAGTTCGATCTTGAAAACGTTACTGTATGAATAGAGGTACCTACGTTTTGCTGTGTACTGCGAGTTATTATAAGCTTTTTAAGTTGGTTTTATTGTAAATTTCCCTTAACGCTTGTTCACTTTTCATCTAACTTTATTTTAAAACATTTATACAGTCAATGTATAATCGAGGTTTTCGCGGACGTAGATATATTTTTGTTAAACTAAAATGAAATTTAATTTCTTGTATTTTTTAATATTATAATTCCACGTAAATGTTTATTTCAATTCCTAATTTGTTTTAAAGCTATCTATTATTATCAACAATTTAAAAAAAAATTAAAAATTGAGCAAATTTTGATAAGAAAATCTTTGGTATATTTAATAAATATTGATATATTAAAATATTGAATCTGTTGAAGAAAATAGTTTCTTGTGTTGTGTTGACATTGGACAACTCAAAGAACATTTGGGATAAACTAGTGAGTGTGCATGTACACATGAACCGTCAGGTGTCCAACGGCTAAGTTTGCTAATGGTTGAATTTTTTGGACCGAAAAGAAGCAATGAAACTCTGGCTCAGTTAAAACATGTTTTGTTGATACGAACATTGAACTAAAAAACACAAGGCTGATAACAAGATTCCAGTGGAATTGTTACATGGTCAGATTTTGTCAATTGTGGGTCCGGAATATAACCAATATAAACTGGAAGAGTCTCCCCGCCGAGCAACAAACTGCTGCTAATTTATTGAATAAACTGTGTACTATCGTTTAGATTCTTCTGCGCCGACTGGCACTACGTCCCGACGTCTTTTGCGGGAGCTTTTCACGTCTATGGCGGTATGTCTAAAGGCTGGATAAACGCTTGATAAACCAAAACACATTTTCGTTACAAACAGTAACAAAGTTACGTACGTACGGTTCTGGCGCAATTTTGATTGAAATGCTACTAAATCGAAAATGGTTGCCTGGTGAACTGAAAAATGTTTACTACCTATGTGCCTGAATTGGCTGTTTGCTTGTTTTCTGTGCGATCTGCAACGATGTGTGGAGTGAACTGTATCCTCAGCGGCTCATCAGGGAAGCTTATGAGAAATGGCCGGTTGGTCGGCACAGCCATCTGGTTCAATGGCCTGTATTCTGTAAATATGAGAACAATTCCACCAAAAGTTTTAATGAATGTCAATCTTGGGCCTACGAGGGATTCCCTGCAAATTTGGCATGGACGTTTGGGACACCTACTCCAGAAATTGGGATTCCAATTCGTCGGGGATAAGACAGATTTTTGCGATGGCTGCGCTCTGGGCAAAGCCCAAGTCAAATCTTTCCATACATGTTCAAACCGTACCACGAATGTTGGTGAGGCCATTAATGCGGATCTAAATGGCCTTATGAGTAAATCTCCATTTAATGGAGAGAAGTATTTTGTGTTATTAAAAGACGATTACACCAAGTTTCGAGGAATGTTTTTGATCAAGAATAAGAATGAAGTTGCCTAGTGAATCGAAATATTTCATAATGAAACTGATAAATGCGAGTCACTTGGTGAAATACTTTAGATGTGATGGAGGGAAAGAAAGTGACTGAACTACAGTGAAGAAACTTTTGCCTGACAGAGGGATCACTCTCTTGTTATCGACTCCACTACTCTCCACAACAGAACGGTACTGCTGAAAGTGAAATGCGGATTACTGTCGAACTGGACTAACCAACAGGTTGTGGGTACAACCCTGTGGTACCGCTGTTTATCTTTTAAATAGAACTGGCAAGACACCAGAGAAGGATGAATCTTCAATTGAGCTCTGGTTGGGAAAACGTATGACGGTTTTTCAGCATGTAAAAGTTTTCGGCACGGAGTGTTTCGTGCATGTGCCAAAACAATTTCAGAAGAAATTTGATTGCAAGAGTGTTCTTGGAAAAATGGTGGCATACCATAACGACAAAGGCGGGAACAAATTGTACATTTCTTCAAAAAGGAAAATTGTCTTATCCCATGAC
The DNA here is from genome assembly GCA_036250285.1 of Pyrocoelia pectoralis. Classification (NCBI taxonomy): domain Eukaryota; kingdom Metazoa; phylum Arthropoda; class Insecta; order Coleoptera; family Lampyridae; genus Pyrocoelia; species Pyrocoelia pectoralis. The sequence continues at coordinate 19,311,662 of CM070076.1, read as the reverse complement.
GTATATTTCAAGCGTGAACAGATTTGTTTCCATTCCGGAGAAGAAAACAACTCCTGATTCGGTTGAGGTAGATCAAAGTTCTGATTCGGATGAATCAGATGATAGTCAGAAACCTGGAACATTTCATCTCAGCAGAACTATTTGACTATCTGCATGGATCACCTCGGGCGACTATGAAGTTGCAATGGTCGCTGTTAACGTCGACGATGATCCAGCTTCATACATTATATCTGAGCAGAGGTCCGACTGGATCACGGCTATGAACGAAAAGCTTAAAGTATGGGTAGTTCTATTCACAAGGAAAAGGAAGATTCAGGGCCTTCGAGCTCCTCTACTCTTCCAAAAACACCTCCAGTTTTCAGAGTCAGTGAAGTATCTAGGTATTACACTTGACAACAAACTGAACTGGAGCAAACACATCCAGCTTAAAGCGGAGAAAACAAATAGGGCCTTCTGGCAATGTCGCCGCGCAATGGGAAGACTGTGGGGCCCGTCCCCAAAGGCTGTCCTGCGGCTGTACACCGCTGTGATTAGACCTATGTTTTGTTACGGAGCAATTGTCTGGTGGCCTAGAACCAGACTCTCCACAACCATAGCACTTCTTAACCATGTGCAAAGACTAGCGTGCCTCTCGTGCACGGGCGCAATGCGAACGACCCCCACAGCCGTCATGGAAGCCCTCCTGGGTCTGCCTCCACTGGATCTCACGTGAGGGAGCAGGCCACGGTGGCAGCCTTGCGTCTGAAAAATAAGGGGTTGTTGAACAGCAGAGGTATTGATGTGGGCCACTCCCGAATTCTGGGCGAGGCATTCAAACGACTGCCTATACTAGAAGGACGGTCTGACTCACTCATCCCTCGATTTATACTAGGGAAAATCTACCGCATCTTCTTTGATGCGGAAGTGGCATCCCAACCAGACATATCCATCTTTACAGACGGATCTAAAACAATGGAAGGAACAGGCACAGGAATTTATTCCAAAGAACTGAGCCTCCATATCAGCCAACCACTAGGCAAAATTTCCACTGTCTTTCAGGCAGAACTAGCAGGAATAGCGCTTAGTGCAATAATAATTCTTATGCACAGCATAATGCATAAAAGCATCAGGATTTCCAGTGACAGCAGAGCCGCTTTGCAGGCACTAGGTCAACAGAAAATTTCCTCCAGGCTGGTTTCCGAGTGTCACCAAACACTAGAGCAAGTGACAAACAGCAACACCCTTGAGCTTGTATGGGTGAAAGGGCATGCTGGAACAACAGGCAATGAAAAAGCCGATAAGTTAGCCCGACTGGCCTCAAAACAACAGTTTTATGGTCCAGAGCCGGCTCTCCCACTTACAGTATCAACTGTAAATAACTTAATAACTCAAGACACCCAAGCCCAGCATAAGGTTAGGTGGAACTTGATGTCAGAATGCCGTCACGCGAGAGAGGCCTTTAGAGGACCATCTCGTAGTCTGGCGCGCTTTTGCACAGGGCTATCTAGAAAGAACCTGCGGCTACTTGTGGGCATACTTTCTGGGCACTGTAAACTTAACAAGCACATGCACCGCATGGGCTTGGTTGAATCACCATCCTGTAGAGGATGCTACACAGAAGATGAGACGGCGCAACACATACTTTGTGAGTGTCCCGTACTTGTCGAATTAAGACGATCCATGTTGGGGAACTCCTGGCCGGACATGGCTAAGATTAGAGCCGCTTCCCCGTCCAGCATCCTCAGGTTTATCTCACGTGTGGGATGGCTTGAGTGATGATGCGGGGTCGAACGACTCTAATCAGGGAGGCAGCACAACGGGCCCGAATAGGTGGCCTATGTGCGAGTGGACTTTTGACCACCCTCCCATCGTAATCCAGAATCCAGGGACCTTGTCAAACGAGAAAAGGGGCAAAAGATTATTAGAAATAGATGGGTCTTCACAGTCAAGTACAACTCAGAAGGGGCTCTTAATCGTTTTCGTGCTAGAATGGTAGCGAAAGGGTACACACATAAGACGGGGGAAGACTTTTTCGAAATCTTCAGCCTCCTGGGCGGTTTTGAGACTATTCGGACCATGTTAGCAGCGGCATCGACAGAAAATTTACATTTGGGCCAATTCGACTTTAAAACGTCCTTCTTATCCTACAAACTCGATCAAATACTCTATATGAATTAACCAAAGGGTTTTGATGACGGCAGTGGTTGTGTCCTATCCTATAAACACAAAGTAAATTTCAACAATCAGTTTTATGGAGCGCACAAATCACAACAGCATCGGTATAAATGGCGGTATATCAAGTAGTATTGTAACTAGATTCGATTGTGAACTAGGGAAGTAGAGCTCGTTCATTTTCTAAAGTACAGCGAGATGCGCGCGGGATAAATTTTTAAAGTGCCTCGACACAATTATACGTTAATAGACAGTTAAAGGAACTAGAAAAACGTACAGTAAACCCTTCAGGATATGTAGCTGTTTTAAGGCTCGACTCTCAGTTACCTTAAAATGTTGTGTTTAGGTGCTTTAAACATTTAACCCGCGCGCATCTCGCTGTTCTTTAGAAAATTAACGAGCTCTATTAATTAATCCTCTAATGCATAGATTTTTTCGTTATTAATAAATTTAGAATGAGGTAAAGAGAAACATCTATTTAATATGTTCAAATGCTTCTTTTGGCTTAGTTTTCGTTCATACGCGCAATTCTTATTTCAAAACTAAGATCCATAAAATTTCCAAAAGTTTGCAACAGGTGTTTAACCTTTTATCTACAAAGGTTATCAGTTATTACTACGTACTCAAATGACGGCCTAAATCATTACGGTGATAAAAGGATTACTCCTGTAAACTCCAGGAACGTAATCGGGGTTAAAAAGGGAAACCCTTCTTTTACGATAGTTAACTAATCAAGGGACAATAAAGTAGCAATCCATATTTTTTAATTTGCATTTGTCTTACAATAAAGAAAGACTATCTCTTTGGTAGTTCTTTTAAAATTAATAACACCTTTGTCCATTATGAGAGGTGGGCTATTTAAAATATTTTTTGTAAATTTCTTACAGTTTGGGTTGAAGACATTGTCAATTTTGTGAAAGCGTACCTATAGCGACCCATTTTGTAAACTTCACCACAAACTGGCCAATCTCAAAATAACCAGTAGAGGAAGAAGCAAACGCTAGAGGGCCCACTCTTTATTAGTCAACCGGTACAATATAGTGAATGTCAGGTGATTCGGTCATACGGATACATAAGCTAATCAGCAAAGCAGCACGCTTGTGCCAATTACGATCCTAATATAATGGGCCAGGCAAGCTATCACCAATTATACTGAAATATTTTCAGAGAGCTTTTAATATTATTCGTAATGTGAGAACCCATTCTCCTTTAATAAAAGTTGAAGTGAAACTACAATGTAAGTTGAGTGACTGTTATTGTCCAACTGCAATTTAAGAGCCTCCTCTTAACCAACGCCCGAAACGATAACAGGGACGATGTTGGCAGACATATGTAGCACAATGGAAAGAAAGGAACGGGAAGAGAGGGAGAGGGGACGGCAAGAAAGTGCCGCTGAAATGACGCCATAGCGCTAGAAGGTAAGTCGGGAAACACTGATGTCAAGAGCAGATATGATTAGTTCCGGTGTTTCCCGAACGAAGGAAGAGACGCGATAAAGGAGGTGGTTTAGTGAGTATTCCAAGCGAAAGGAAGGCGAGTCCCATACTACGCAGTGGATAAGAACCAAGTGTGGGGTTTCACCTCGTGCAGATCAAATAACTATCGCGAAGAGCTGCACAAGAAAAGTATCACCATTTTGAATCATAATGTGTTCTTTGGGCAGTTGGTCAAGTCAAGACAAAACCTTTCATATGGATAGAATGACTCCCCGGAATCTTTAAACTTGGCAAATTGTAAGAGAAAACAAATTTCAAAGGATTCGCATGAAAGAGATGACGAAGAATAGGGTCTCATATACACAAAATATTCTCTTTATTTCGTGAATAATGGAATCACAATCTGCCCTTAAATATTGTTATGCAACCGCTACGGCCTAAAACCTTTTCGAACATTCAAGCGGGTTAACCCGATCAATTTCTGTTACCATAGAAACAATTGTTGCAGCAATTGTAGTTACCTAATCTACTTAACATATTTGAATATTCAAAAAGGATCACACGTAGATCGTAGTTTGTAGTAGAAGGACCGTCCTTTGGGTAGTATCCTCATCTCATCGCATGTCCCTTCTTACTTATTTTATTGAAAGATAGTCAAAAGTAAGCGTTCGCAGACTTAATAGTTGAAATATTGTTGCGTTCTTCTTTGAGTTGAGAAAAATGACGAACCTCGTTCCTGTTCCCAACAATACTTTGTTCGCCGCCGCCAATGTCCGCTGCTGAAAGATCATGGTATACGTATATACTTTTTTGTATATGCTATAAACCAAGTAACTCATGGAAATTTAAAAAAATCTTAAACTATCATTTTGATTCGAGAAGTACAATTCCTCATCTAGTTTTCGTTTCATCTTGCAGAACTAGAAGATGAACTAAAAAAGAATGTAAAGACTTGAATATAAAAGAAAAACGACGATGCGATAGATAAAATCATACATAAAATATTTAAAGAAAAATTGAATATAAGTCCGATAGATACGACTATGGAACATAAAAAATTAAAATGGATTGGTCACATATTGCGAAGGGGAGAGGGAAAACTAGTAAGACTGATACACGAAACGAAATGAATTATAAAATAAGAAGAAGTGGAAGGTCGAGAAAGTCGTGGATGGAGGAAATACGAGGAGTGACAGTGAAAATCGGAATAAAGAGGAAGATGTGAAAAGATTGGCAATTGACAGAGAAGTATTTAACAATACGACGAAGAAATGGATACCAAATATTGCTCAAAACCTAAAAATGAAAACACAAACCTATTAAATAAGAACGTCTCACAATATCCATCTAATGGCATGTACCATTTATGAATCATTATTACAAAAATCTTACAATTAATTTATGATAGGAATTACGTAATTATTGTCAGCCTTACTATTTCGTTAAAGCATAAACTGTTATTAAATTGTTCGGTACATGAATGGGATATTTAATTAAATTTCCCAGCTTATTGCAGGAGAATGTTTTAAAGTGAATTTAAAGTACAACGTATTCAGTTAAACGTTGGCAAATATGAGAACTAACTCAATGAATAATAAATTTCTAGAAAATGACAAAGCATTTAATTACCTTAAATGGACATTACCTTTGAAACTTTTTATGTTAAACCTACCTTTTATGCGCTCACGTCACCTAGGCCTGTGGGACTGAGAAATGAAATTTTTACAGCTCTACAAGCAGTTGTTTTTATAATATTTTGAACGTTTTTTTACGACAACTTTTACTTAAATTTCCAATTAAACTTAATTTGCAAATAAATTAAGGTTTCACGTACCTTCGCTGGTAATGTATCTCAACACCACTATATTAGTTACTATGTTGTTTATTTGTGGCAAGAACTAAATTGAAAGCAAAACTACTACAATATCGAGTTTACTTCGCCATTATCCTCAAAGTAATCGAACTAAAATTTTCAAGTTATAACCTATCTAGTCAATTATTAAAGATATTCGAAAATCGATGCTTTACTAAATTGGCATGTTTGTTGACTATAGAAAAATGAAAATAAGGATAAAATCATCAATAAACATCCCTGCACTTAGAACTGTTTTTTAATTGTACTTAACATTTTGCAACACCGTTGTGGAAACCCGTGATATAGCTACGTTATACCGCCCGTGGTTCGTTAGTAAGAAAATTCTTCGTACTTGCAGTCTCTCGTGACATTAACGTGTCCTTATAATGAGCTTTTTCATGAAAAATTACTTAGTATGGAAAAAACTACCTTTTAAAATTTTTTTAAAGCTATTGCTTGCGTTTTGTCCGTCCATCTGTCCGCCTCGGTCCACTTCTGCACTGAAACTTTTGCAGTAAATAACCTAAACTTTGAATGTGTGTCAGAACTTTCAATGTTTGTATCTAAAGGGGGGACTCCTCCACGTACTCTTTCTTGAAAAATTGTTTTGGCAATCATCACAGACACAAATTAACGGATTGAATTCACACCTCCTATACGTTTGTCTTTTGTTGTACCCAGTAATTTGCCGCCACAGTTTGGTTTAAGACCTTGCTCGCCGTATTGGAAAATTGCTTCAAAGTGCCAAGCGTTTTGCCTCAATGGAATAAACAAACTTTTAAGTTTCATTTAAATATTGTTGGACAATTCTTGCTTTATGCAGTGGAGCCCCGTCGTGCTGAAAACACAATGTTTGCTCGCAGCTGTAATGGCACATTTTCGAAAATTATTTGTCAAGTTTAATATTATTGACAGAAGCGATTTTGCTATTTGTTTCCAGAGACTGCTTGTTTAAATCGTAACGATTGCGAGATTTTGATAATACTTTTTTTTTAAAATTTGCTTATAATTTTTTAACGGAAAAATTAGCTCTTTTTAAACATGTCAAAATATAGGTATATCTCTGGTAAAAACAAATTCGATGTCGTCATTAGGTACTTACTTCAGTTTACAAATACGAAAAAATATGCAAATTTGGCTCAAAATATACCTTACTCAATCTCATTTAAGAACCTTTTTTCAGATTTTTCTATCGTTTTTACTTTTCTTATAATAGAGCTTAGACATCGAGTTGTACATGTGGTGATGTGATGGAAAGAACTACCTTTTAAAATTTTTTTAAAGCTATTGCTTGCATTTTGTCGGCTTTGAATCATATCTTCCTGGTCTGCTATAATCAATTACCGCAGATCAAGATTTTGTTACACAAATTAATAGAGCCTACGAATGTGAGGGTGTTACTGAGCTCGAACGACATTAGGGTTCACAAACTTTTGATGGAGTATGTGGTTGCCATTGGGAGGTTGATTTAGTAGTAAAATGGTATCGCATTACCTAGGCTACATGGGGCAAGTTAAAGTTAAAGTTAAAAATGTATAATATACAGGGTTCTTCAACAGTACGTCGGGCTTCTATAGCACCGAGATCAAAAAAGTTAGACGTTTCATTCAAACGCAGTTGTTAATTATCGTTAAGGGCGCATTTCAGGAAAATATTTTGATTTGTATAGGGTGCTTCAATAACCTGTGATAAACAAACTAATTTTTTTTTTATTGGAACCCTCTGTATAATTTTACATGTTGGGAACCTCCTTGGACCCCTTTAATTACTCCTAAAACTTTATTACCATAAATTCAACTTTCATGTCAAATTTGGATTCAATTCTTGACGTAGAAGGTTGTTCTGATTTCGTTTATGATGGTTCATTTTATACAGGATGTTCAAATTTAACTCACACTTTTTAGAAAATTCAAAACAACTTTTCTCAACTTTTTTTAAATGAAACACCCTGTATGTCGTCTGCTTGATGGATAAAGAATTAAAATGTGAAATCACATTCAAAAGTCTATTCCTAAGGGTTTTTGAATTAATTTATAAAATCGTTTCAAACATAGGAGAACCGAAGGTTTATTGAAAATAAATCAGTAGACTTTGGAACAAAATATGATTTTTGGTTATTACAAATACAATTAAGTACATAACAATACCATTTCTGGGAAATAAATCCTAATTTTATTAGCATTCTCCCGTCATTTTTGAAGATAAATGAAAAGGCAGCTCTCAAACAGCTGCAGAGGTTTCTGGATAATATTCACGGTGCCTACTTTTTAATCAGCCTTTCGATCTAGCTATACCACCCAAATTGCTTCATTAAAGGTCGCCAACATATAGACAATTCGAAGATCTACTCTGTACCGAACAGTGATTAAGTTATAATATTTAAGAGTAAATTGTTAAGTTTAAATGTCCCGGTGATTTTTGAATTGCCGGTCACGTGGGGAAAAACCCGGCGTTGGTATGTACAAGTTGAGTTGATTTTGTAGTGCGTTTAGTGTTAGTACGTTTTAATTGAATCCTGTGGGTTTCGTTTAGATCCGTTTGAAAGGGGTACAACCGGCGCCTGGTTTAGGTATGTTTGGATTAGGGTAAATTAAGGAACTAAGAATAGTAAATTTTAGTTAGAATTGTACCTACCAGAAAGCTGAATAAAACCAACTGTAGCGGGAGCTAGTTTATCGTTGTCCCCTATCCCCATAAGGTTCGCCTGCTGCAACTCTTATAAAAACTGCAGCTTATCGTGTTGCCTGCAAATAGTTCCACAACTACCTATACTACAAATAGGACGCTGAGAGCACTTTACAATAATTAAAAATCGCCTCTACAAAGAACCAATTCAGGTGAACACCAAGGTAGTAGGGCCACTGTTGTTTTCCACCTTCACTTCAGGCCTGCCATCTGTTATAAACTGTTCTACTTACCCCACCTGTACACAGACGATCTTCTTCAGCTGTACATTTGAAGCCAAGCCAAGCGATTTCCCCAGTACCATATTAAAACTGAATGCTGACTTAGGTAGTATAGCAAACTGTTCAAACTGCTGAACTCTGTCCTGAAAAATGCAACGTAACCGTTAAAATGTATTGTTCTTGTTTTTTACTAATTAAAGTGGATCAGACTTAAATAACCAACGCTTGTATTTTGCTTATCTGCCACATGGTGCATAATTTGCGCAGAGATAAGTCTTTAGATATTTGCGCTTTCATGTTGCATAAGTCAACATATTAAAGACAAACTATGCCAAACATCTCCAAACGTTTTTCAAAAGTGACTGCCACTCGCGCCCGACTCATCCGCCGTTGTATTGTAAACGGTGTCTTAATGGTATGAATGACTACCTGGACAACGGGTTAGAGAGGAAGATTTTATAATAAAAGGAACAACATGGGTTCATATCAAACGTTGCTCATCCCATAAAGTAAGGCTCTTAAAGAGTCTTCCGGATGAGATCTGTGGGGTGAAATTCAAAGTCCCTTGTTTAGTACAATGAGCCTCAATCGAAATGGTCATGACTCATGAGTATTGCATTTCTAATTTGAAACACAATCATGCTTCCAACACCAACAATCTTGCCAGACTTGAAGTTCTGAATCGTTTTCAGTGACAAAAAGCGACAGATTTTCAAGTCGACGCCTGTGTGTAGTTATAAAAAAAAATATATTTAGGAAAGAGAACTATGTAATATTGATACAATCTTTTACAATAGTAATAAATAATAATTTAAATGTTTTAACTTATTTATATTAGGAAACTCACTATATTACAATAAGGAATCTGTAGAAATTCTTTATTATTATTTTTTTCTTTTTTTTTGTTTGTATTGTAATTCAAAGAATTTTCACTTGAGTTAAATATACTGCACTTCACTACATTTCAAATGTTATATACATGTAAATGGATATTTTTTCCGTAAATAAATAAATAAATAACATTTTTCACATTGTTACGGAATTGGAAATGGGATAATGAAAACAAAAATGCAGGTAATGCTTAGAAAAGGGCACTGTAGGATTTGTACATCAAAGTCCTTTTGGAGAATCACCCTTAGCCCATTGCCAATTTGCAGTACTTAGGAAATGTAAATGTAAGAAAAGTCTCACAACCTCCCCTTTAACCAGTTTAATGCAAAAGTGATGGAGATGAGATGATATCTTTTTTGGTTGATTATGCTACTATCAATGCAAAATAGCAAAAGTAAAATTGTGACAATCTCTTAACCTCGTTGAAATAAGCTTCAAACGTAAGTTATTCCATCAAATATTATAGTTAAATTATGACATTGGCAACATATGTTTCAAAAATATACTAGTTTTATGTTCAAGCCCAAATAGGTAAAGAAATGAGATGATGGCTGAGGAGAAAAACTCTTAATTACATGACATTGTTAAGGATGAAACATTGAATGCACTTAAAATCGCTAATATAACATAATAGACCCACAATGGGCTAAGGATTGAATAGATAAAAATATTTAAATTAAACTGACATTTTCAAATAGCAAAAGTAAAGCCAAAGTAAATGATTAAACAAGCAAGTAATTAATTTAATTACTTACCCCTTCGTGTAGCCAACTATAGCATTTATAACGTTAAAAAATTGAAACGACCATAAAAAATAAACATATTTTTTTTAAGTGCAAACTAAGCTACTAATTGCGATACACATTGTCAAAAGCAAATAAATTACTTGCTAAATGTTGCGAAGTAATTAAAAGTTTTTTAATTAAATTAGCGGAATCCTTATTAGAAAACATTACCTCACATTATAAATTTGTTTATTCCACATTTCCTTTTACATTTTCATTGTTATCTCTAATGTTATCGATATCTCCCTTCACTCAACTTTTCTCATAATAATTAACACTCCAGTTCTGAAGTATTTGCTTTTATAATTAGCAACCGGTTGTATACTGACAATGCAGTCAAAACCACCTGCCTTCTAGAAAGATCGTAGTATACAGCTAAAGCATTGTTCTCTCTATACGCTTTTGTATTAGTGTTTATGACTTTCATGTAAATTAGGTAATAAATGTTGATTGAATTTTGTAATTGTATCTTAAGGTTATAACTGTGTTACAAAAGGTTAATGCAAAATAAAGTAAAGTTCCAAATAGCAAGTGTGTAAGATAAGTTTGAACTTTTATTACATTTTTTTCTGAAACTGTAAATTTGGCACTGCTGCATGTTGTAAAAAAATTATATTGTTACGTGGATACCATGGTAGAAGTCAATGGCTGTGAATTTTATACAATTTTCAACGAATACTTTCTCAATTAAGGTAATGTCGTCGAAAATGTACTTAATTAAACGGCAGTATGATATAAAACGACAGTGTCTTACTTGGAATTTTTATTAGCTCCAAATATTTTTTATTTGAAATCACAATGTATTAAATGCAATATTGCAAATAATATTTAATATAAATATAGCAATTTATGAAGTAGTTAGAGCGGCATGAATGGTATTTATATGTAGTCAAATAAGGGTTATTTTCTGCCAATTTTATAATATAGTTTATTTATAATTTGACGTTTCGCCTCCTTTTCAAGTCAATACGACAATATTTTGAGTAAATAAAATTTTATCCCAAAATATTTTTATATTGACTTGAAAAAGCCTCAAGGAGGCGAAATGTTGTCAAATTATAACTAAACTATATTATAAAATTGGCAGAAAGTAACCCTTATTTTACTACATAAATATAGCAAGTGATACATCAAAACTTTATTCTCTTTTCAAAAACCTCAAAATATATACGGTGGTCCGTATGAAAAAATGTAGTTTAGCGTCGTACCCTGTGTAAAAACTGTCTATCGGATGAATTCTACGTAAAAAAACTTCTCAAAGAAAGATTTTGACAAAATCAATTATCTTTAATGATAAGAAAATTATGGAGCATTAAAGAAATCGACCAAATTCGAGAAACGCCCCCTAGCGGTTAAACGATTAAAGATATCAGAATTCTGCTTGCGCCAGTAATTTTCTCATTAAAATTGAGCTCGAGACACCTTGGTCTATTTTTGTCTATCTCTTAAAATAAAGGGTGTTTCCATAAGAAAGTGTCCAATTTGAACCACCCTGTACATTAACAAATATTTGCAGGATACCGGTAATGATACAATAATTGTTAATCGGAAAGGACAATAACTATATATATATTAACAATAACTATACAAAATTAGCGGCCAATGCCTTTAGATTAGTAGAAGGTAGTACTGAATAAATTGTCAAGGAAACATGGTTTGAAAATATCTGTATTCCTAGACTACTCCTTTTATAAGTTGGAGAAAAAAAAGAGGATACAAACATTTGCCATAATCTTCTTAATATAATAAAGACAGGCAGCCATAAACAATATTCCCAAGGTCCCAAATGGACGGGAAAACGAGTTCAGTTAGAGGATCGGGACCAAGAAAAGTATCATTGGACACAAGTCGGTAAAAGTGTGCGCGACCGCATATGCAGATCAGGTATCATTCAAAATCTTCTTATTTTCTCTTGTAGAGTAACAGTTAATTAGCAAAATTTAAGCTAGTAATGCAGGCGCCAAGTATAGTCTCACGGGGTTAAAGTAATAGATGCCACTTACCTTTAGTTGATCCCAAGAAGTACCTACCTGCACAGACTTTTCGTAAATCTAGTATAAATAAATGGTTCCAGGCAAGTTCACCGTCTGAAAATTCATCGACGGAAAGTTCACCGACAACAATTCACCGACTGGAAAATTAACCGCCTGGAAACTTCATCGTCTGGAAACTTCACCGGCTGGAAAATTCACCGACTCGAGAATTCACCGACTCGCAATTTGTTGAAAGGATAATTCACCGATTCGACAATCATGATTCATGTAATATGGACTTTTCTACAATATTTTATTTGATGTAATAAAATTGGTTATAGGTACCCTCACGGTCTGCGGATAATTCTTCGACAGCAATTCTTCGAATGAAAATTCTTCGACTGCAATTCTCCTAAAAACAATTCTTCGACAGGAAAATTCTTCGACATTATAATTCTTCGACAGGAAAATTCTTCGAAAACACAGTTGTTCGACATTACAATTCTTCGACGGGAAAATTCTTCGAATAAATAATGTATACAGTCATTGAAGTTTTTAACCTAAGTATGCCAATACTTCGGATAATTTATTTTTAATACTTCTAAATGAAAGAATGAAAAACTATCAATTGAAAAAAAATATACTAAACCTGCAAATAACCTAGGCGCTTTAGTGGCAATCTACGTTTAAGTTTAGCATTTTTCTTACTTCTAAACTTTGTTTAGTGTCACGTTGCCATTGTGTATCAATTAAAAAAATATACTAAACCTGCAAATAACCTAGGCGCTTTAGTGGCAATTTACGTTTAAGTTTAACGCTAATAGGTTCTTAAAACATATTATTTATATTTAGAATTATTAAAAATAAATTATCCGAAGTATTGGCATACTTAGTTTAAAACTTCAATGACTTTTATTCGAAGAATTTTCCTGTCGAAGAATTGTAATGTCGAACAATTGTGTTTTCGAAGAATTTTTCTGTCGAAGAATTGTAATGTCGAAGAATTTTCCTGTCGAAGAATTGTTTTTCGGAGAATTGCAGTCGAAGAATTTTCATTCGAAGAATTGCTGTCGAAGAATTTACCGCAGACTGTATAAAGGCAGAACAAGAAGTTTAAACGCAAGAGAACAATGAGTAAATTTAATTATAAATAATAATAAAGTAAAGTATACAGGCAATTTAAACACACTTGCATGTAAAGTTGATGTAGATAAAGGTTAAAAATATGAATATCTCACCTTAGATAATAGTAAAGTGAGAATAATTGTGACAATGAAATGAAAAGATACGTTATTATTAACCTTGAAAATAATATGCCAGAAAAATGAAGTAGCGTTCACTTTAAACATTAACGTAAATGTAGTTTTTTTAAATCGGCCAGAAAGTAGTACTCCGGATTATTTTTAGGCCAGAAAATGTCATTTTGTCGGACCGAGCCGGAAAGTTATTGTGATAGTCCGGTAAAAGTTTTCCGGACTCATTCTTACTTTCCGGCCTAGAATGGTCAATTGTTCTGCCCGTTTCTTGCCGATTTTAAAAAAAATATTGTACGTAATACGTCCCAAAAGTGCTTTTACTGGACTCGCAGGCTTGCAGGACTCGCCTGCGGCTCGTCCTGTAATTTGCCTGCTTGTCCAGTAAAAGATCACTTTCGGGACTTGTTACGTAAACTACTATTATTTACTTCTACAACGGGGGTAGACTGAAAATATTTGAAACCTGTAGATCAGCAAAGCATGCAAAAATATGTTATTGACTGACGCAATGTTTAGCTCTACTAACTTACTATTATGTGAGCGCTAATTTAGGTTTTACGTTGAACTCTAAAAATTGGTTTACAACGATAAACCACGTGGTTGTCTTTTGAAAATCTTTACTCAAACCACCAAAAGGCTAGCTTTATAACGATTGTTACTTCACTATGGTACAATTTAGACGAACTAATGTCTCTTAAACGATCCTGTGGCATTTACGAAACGCCTGTTCTTGGCTATAATATTCTGCTCTAAATGAAGAAGACTGTGTTAGTTGCATAACATAAGTTACAGTGAAATAACTTTCATAGCAAGTCGTATTTTGTTGTTTCCTAATTCATCTTCCATCAATACTAATAATAATAACATTAAACTTTTCGTAGTGTCCTAATGTCCTATTTCAATTAAGATTATTTTTTTGGGAAGCCGTAAAAATTTATTTAATTTAAAATTTAAAATCAAATTGTCTTACGACGATAATACGTTATAAATGATCCGGTAGTAAAGATTCTAGACGAAAGTGGAAGATGAGAGAACCCTGTGCTCAAATATGTTACCGTTATTATCTAAACATCGTTAGAAACACCTATAAAGTCATGATATGTTTTGAACGGATGTTTATGGACCATTTATTTTAAATGACCCTAATAGGTAAACTTTGGGTTAAGTAATTCATATGTTTGGCAAGTTACGTATAGCCAAATAATCTAATAATTTGTAAAATATATTATCTAGAAAATTTACGTCTTTGCTCACTCAATATGTTTGAAATTTATGTCGATCATTAGAAACTCGTCTACTTTCATGTATGAAAAGTTAGAGTAGTCCGTTTACTAGAGCGAATAGTTTTAAGATCTTACGGTAACTGTATTTTAGTTGTCATGGGATTATTTTAGTTGATAATTCTCCAATTCAAGACATAAAAAAAGGATTTCTAATAGTCTGTACAAGGAAAAGGATTAAAATACTTATCCGTTAAACAGTGCCGGATTTACCACTAGGCCGACTAGGCCGCGGCCTAGGGCCGCAAGCAAAAGGGGGCCGCAGCGTTTTGTAAAAAAAAACACTTTTTTAGTAAAAAAATTGAATTTTTACTTTCTAAAATTAATAATTACCGCAACTGTAAATCGAATACATTACTTTTGTATACCGTGTGACAAGTTTCAAAGCGGGACATAGCCGAATAGCATGGGAAATCACATATTTGCAGTTTGCTGCTCACCAATTATATCTACAAGAACGGTAATGATGTCTATCGAAAGAGCATTATTTTCTGAGCCTGTTTATACCAAATATTTTACCCATTTACTAATTCACTACATCTTTAATTAGGAAAATATAATTTTCAAAAGTTAAAAATATGAGTAGCCATGACATGTCAAATTCGAATAATTTTGAATATTATCAATTCAAACATTTTCAATTATGTAATATGGAATTTTCCTGAAAAATTTAACCATGAATAATGATAAATAATAATAGCTATTACAACAAGGAACGAGTGTTTAAATAGGCAACAGGTCTAAAAATTAATATTAAACATTATTTGCATTTGACATGTCATGGCTGCTCATACTTTTTAACTTTTGAAAATTATTTTTTTATTAAAAAAGCAGTGAATTAGTAAGTATACCAAACAATTTGGTATAAACAGGCTCAGAAAATAATGCTCTTTCGATAGACATCATTACGGTTCTTGTAGTCCTTGTAGATATAATTGGTGAGCAGCAAACTGCAAATATGTGATTTCCCATGCTATTCGGCTATGTCCCGCTTTGAAACTTGTTACACGGTATAAACAATACAATCTAATTAAAATAACCAACGTACATATCAAAAATAAATATTAACGGTTGCCAGGGTATAGGAGGCTACAGAGTGCAGGTGGATTGTGGAAAGTTCTAGGAATGTGATGTAACGATGTAACCCGCACTGGCATACAGCACGGGCCCCGTGTGTTGAGTCACTTCCTGCCCCATCAAGGCGCCGGGATGACGAATGCGGCCCCCCTCCCCCTCCATCATGGGCAGTGGTTTTGTCTCAGTATAGTATAGTTTTGCAAGTGGCATTTTAAGTGCACTACTTCTTGCTAGTAATTTTGTCTCGTGTTTTATTAAACCTATGTGCTTTATGCTTAACCCAACTACCGACATATTTTAACGTGAGATTGAAATAAGGTACATTTCAATTTTCCACCTAAGGGGCGGCCGGGGCGGGGGCCGCTCGGGTTAATTTGGCCTAGGGCCGCAAGTACCCTAAATCCGCCACTGCCGTTAAATGCGATGGATGCACAGCAAAAATATGGATACCTTCAATTTCATTCATTCATTCACAGTATCACTGTCATATCTTAATATAGTTAGTTAGTGGTAGAGGTAATTCAAAATCTTATGAGCTGTGACCTTCACGTGCGCAAAAGACAAAAATGAATTAGTATATAAACTATCACCCTTTTTAAAAACGTACGCACTGTCACTTTTAGAGTTGTTATTGTAGCGATCATTCTGCACGTGTTGTTAAACAAATTTGAGGTTATCTACGCTTATTGTTCATTAAAATTCGTGAAAATCAGTTTTTTTCAAGACTACTCCGTTTTTCCTACATCGTTACCGAGTAAGTAAAATGCCTATTAATTAAAAAATAAAGAAACAGTAAGATCGTAATAGCGTAGTAGCTTGCAAATTACCTTCACAAAAGTATATTTTCATAGTTGTACTTGGTTGTACTTATACATAATTATTAAGTGAACCCTACAGAATAAACCAACAAATTAATGAAATACCTACAGGATATTTGTAAATTGCATACGATTTTCATTGAATTAAATTACTCTTAGATTAATTTCAAGCTACTACAAAACTAAATTTTATTTAAAATTAAATTAAGATGCTTATTCTTTTAACTTGTGTTTCAGATAAAATGAGTAAAGTTATACATAGCCAGGGTCGTGAACTAATTTTCAACGTCTACAAATTCATGCAGGAAGAAAAAGACAGGCAAGAATTGACGGTGCCACTTAATAATTTACAAGAACGGGTGGCTGCAGCTACCGGTGTATCACTTTCAACAGTTAAGCGCATTGTGAAAGAAGCAACGATGTTGACACCAGATACAAAATTAACCTCACCTAGGAAATCGATTGCAAAACCCAGCAAGTGCAGTGTAGTGGATGTTTGTGGAGAACGTATTGTCCGAAATATAATTTACACCTATGCAAGCGTACATAAAACACGACCTACAATGAAAGTTGTTTTTGAAATTGTCAAAAATGATAATACCATTAACTTTACTGGAAAGCTGTCCTCTTTTCGATGTCTTGTCAGTAAATTAGGCTTTAAATGGAGAAAAACTCAAGACAATAGGCAAGTATTGATCGAGAAAAAAGAAATACGTTCCAAACGAATTGAATATTTACGTAAATTAAAGAAATATAGAGAAGAGGGTCGAAACATTATCTACTGCGATGAAACCTACATTCACAGTTCACATACTGTGCCAAAAGCTTGGGATGATGGCACGAGTAAATGTTTAAAGTCACCTATTGCTAAAGGTCAACGACTAATAATTCTACATGCCGGTGGTGCCAAAGGTTTCACACCAAATTGCCTCACAATTTTCAAATCAGGTACTAGTTCAGTTAATGTAGTAAATTGTGTATTATAATACTTTATTTACAGGTCTTAAAACAGGGGATTATCATGACGACATGAATCATAATAATTTTACTAAATGGCTACAAGATAAATTCATTCCAAATGTTGATAAAAATTCAGTTTTGGTGCTAGACAATGCATCATACCACAATGTATCTCTAGAACCAAATCCAACTTCTTCCTGGAGGAAAGAAGAAATGCAGAAATGGTTAAACGCAAGAGGAATTAATTTTGAATTAACAGATACCAAACCAGAATTATATACAAAAATATGTGCAAACAAACCTACTTTTAAAAGGTTTGTTGTCGATGAAATGTTAAGTCAACGTGGCATTCCAGTTCTTCGTCTTCCTCCATATCACCCTGAACTGAATCCTATAGAAAAAATATGGGCGCAAGTTAAAAATCATGTTGCAGCTTCTAATACCACCTTTAAGTTGAATGATGTTCGGGTATTGGCAGAAGAAAAATTTCGCAGCATTGGAATCCCTGAGTGGGAAAAAGTTTGTTCTCATGTAGAAAGAGTTGAAGCAGAATATATAGAAAGAGAACACATTATTGATGCTGTGGAAGACCTTATCATTCCAATTAATCAAAGTGATGGTGAAGAGTCTGAAAATTCCTTGTGGTCAGATAGCGATGACGAAGATGATGATTTAGGTTGCAGAAGTTTAGACACATAAATTTATAAAATTAAATTTCCAAACTACATTTCAAGGGATGTCTCATATTAAGATATAATCAATAATATTTGTATGTAATGGCTAAGGCAATTTGTATATAATGGTTTCTACTATCATCTTGGTAAACCTTCCTATTTATAGCTTTGAACAATGTTTAACAACACTAGATAATCGTTACAAACAGCATTGCATTTCTAAACATTATTTTTCTCACTACCACCTTGGTAAATCAACGTTACATTGATAAAAACACGACAGAAATGGAAAGTAAAACCGTTACTTAGATACATAAACATATGGTATCTAAGGAGTGAAAAAACGATTTACCGCCTATGTACCACTTTCCGCCTATGTACACTTGTCATGTATACCTAAATAGAGGACTCATTTATTTATTAATATTAATATTAAAAGTACAATTTGAACATTCTTGAATGTTAATTCCGGGTATCTTTACAAATTGTTTAACATCATTTTCTTCCTTGTTCGTAACAGAAATAACGTTATTAACGTATATCAATTGCATTACTAGAATTTTCAACGGTTCCTCCGTAGGAAATGCTGTTAGCCGCATGGACTTTATGGGTTAAAGAATCTCCAACGTACCCCTCTGCAACGGTGTTGGATTTCCACCCTCCATGTCTTTTCAAAGATAGGACGTCCGACCCGCTGTTAGCCAAAAGAGTAGCGGAGGTTCTCCTAAAGCTGTGGCCCGTGTAGTCTTTGCAGTGGTTCAGATTTAAAAATTTTGCTATTTTCATTGGTATCGCGGATAAAGTATGCTTGCCTACTACTTGCCGTACACATTTACCATTACCATAACGTAAAAAGAATTTACTTTCTTTGGTATTAGAGGGACGCAACTTCATATATTTTTCAAGAATCTTGAGCCAATTAACCGTTTCACTGCAACCAGTTACCACAAATGATCGTGGGATTTTGTTCTTGGATTGCAGAATCTTAACAATCCCTACGTCAGGTTTAATTTCAACGTCCTCGTAATTCAAATGATAAAGTTCATCGGTCCGGCAAGCACCGGCAACTCCCAAAACCATCGCAACTTTCATCAATAGAAATGCGTGGTCCGGAGCATCACACAGAAACCTCGTTATCTCTTCCTTGGTAAAAATGTTAGCCTTCTTAGGAATATACCCATCATTTTTTCTCTTGAGAAATGAGATCACCTATAAAATGGTAGGATACATTTAGCAAAATTAAAATCTGATATACTTAGATACGTACCTGCTTGAATTTTGAAATGTCAAGATTTTCATTAGCACAAAGCGTTAATTTCAACATAGAATATTCACTCCATAAGCTGGTTGGAGACGTTAGATTCGATGCCCTGTCGTTAAAATATGCCAAAAGCACAGTTTCATTAATTGTCTTAACATTCTTTGAATTACACCATTCCTTAAAATATGTATATGTTCGCTCATATCGAGCCTTTGACTTTTCAGGCAGTAACGACGCTCGAGCTGCATTAGCACTACTTTCAATTTCAAAAAAATCTACAACCTCGTTCGAATCACTCATTATATTGATCACAAATATTTGTTTATGGTATCGATTAGAAAACGGATTTCTGATCAAAATTTTTCTACTGAATTTGTTTGTTTGTCGTAACTACAGCAACTAATCAATCAGCATACTCGATTATGCCAGTAAATTTTTAATTATACGTAATTACTATTATATATCTACCCAAATATTTTGTACACATTATTAGAGTTAATCCCTGTGGTAGTGAGAAAAACGTAATGCACAACGCGTAGGTAAGTTTCTTTTTTATTCTCGGTGGGTTTATGCACCTCAGCTCCGCTTCGGTGCACAAACTCCCACCTCGAATAAAAAAAATCACTTACCGCCACTTGTAGTGCAAATAACTATTACTCCAATTTTTCCAATTTTCTACTTGTTTTATCAATGTATTAATCGTTTTTTATCATTTAATTGATTTTAGTATAAATTAGCAAGTCAATGACTTTGCAGTAATAATGACTTTATATAGTTTGATCCAAGCAAATATCTTGTTCCTGTACAAAGTTATAAATGGCCATGTAGCATGGAGAGCTCTTAGATGAGGTTTCATTGCATGTACCTAGAACAGCTAGCAGTCGATCACGGAATACTTTTAATGTATAAAAAGAAAAACCCAATATCACTACTTATCAGAACTCTGTACCTAATCATTTATTCATGTACTTAATCTCTTTAATGAGATTAACAAAAACGTTCCGATAAATTAAACATTTATATGAATTCTGCAAATATATTTAAAAATAATATCACTAAATGTTTGGGAGAAGAATATGTTTTAAGTTCAGTATGAATTGCTTGTAATTAGTTAGTAATTTATGTATTTATTTATTTATTTATTCTTTTTTTATCAGAAATTAAAATTATATTATGTATTATGTTGGAGCTAATTTGTATTAAAGACTAGTAAATAACAATATTTTTTTTATATGTAGACCATCTTGGGCATGTCCTGTGATCTAATTGTTTGTATCTTATTAATTGGGATTGTTATATTTACTTGTTTCATAGAATGAAATAAATAAAAAACTTACGATTAAGTTTCTATACTTATAAAGTCAATTTTTAGGAAACATTTGAATGTAAATAAATCTAATATAAAACAAGTAGTTATCTAATTCCTGCTAACTTTTAACTAAAGCTTTAATAGTTCACTATAATAGTAGTATGATTTTCAAAGAACTTCGTTCGTAGCTGTATTCAATATTTTGTCCGTTTTGCAAGAGATGCGTATTAGTGGTGCAGTTTAGCTAGGATATTTCAACATATTGTGCACTTTTTGATAAAAGAAAAAATATTAAAAATCTGTTTTACAGTCCCAGTATACCTACTGCCAGTTCAACACATTTGTTTTAAGAATGAGATTTCAGTTCTCGGAGCACTCTCCGTCGTAAGCACAGTGCTGTGCATTCCAGACCGGCCTTCTTGCACTTGCACTTTTTATACAATCTGCATTTGCAAGAGACGAGCTCCCTCCAGATCTTGGGTGCTTCGGGTATCGTTGTCCAGAGAGGTTCGTACACGCCGCTGGTCTTGATCCAACCCGTCGGTTGGTGATGGTAGTGTTAGTGCAGAACCAGGGCCTCACCTCGGACATCTCCGGCCTGATATACTGCTCCAGGGCTGCCCTTATCGGTGGGATCAGCTGGACGTTGTTTTTGTTTGCAAACAGTTTGTGACATGTGCCATGTCCGGCAAAGCAGGAGACGTGTCGCTACCCGTCAAAGCATGAAACATCAGTAGCGCGTCTTCCCCGAGCTGAAGGACACCCACACTTCAGTTTCCTCATTCAAGGTGCGTGCCAGAGCCACTGCCAGGATAACAAAACCAGTGTCAACTGTGCAGATGAGTATCTTTTTGGGGTCATTTTGAGCAGGGTGGGCAGCATGCAACATAATGCGGGTGTCGGCTTCCTTGTGTTTGCAAGGAGCCAGTGCTGAAGTATCCAGAAGTCGTGGCTTACTCAACACTTGTTCTCCTTTAGTGATGACCAGGTCCTTGTCTGCAAGCTGAAATAAGTTGTTGAGGATGTCAGTTTTCATTATATCAGTCTACCTCTGTGCCAGATTTGGTACTTTTATCAAAAGTGCACAATAGGTTAAGTAGCTAATTCGCTGTACTATATGTCTATAAACGAGTTTAGATGTGAAATTTTATGCTGATTCAAGATCTGGTGGCAATTTTTCGGTATCTCAAATACCTTTCGAGATACCTGTTCAACTTTAAAGTTGCAATTTTGTTTGGTAAAGGCAGATTTTTTGATACTTTCGTTACTGCGGTATTCGAAGTTCATTCTGTAATCCGTGGATTTAGACTAGTTTTTTTCCTAAAACAACAAAATTGGTGCTGAAAATACTTATCCTTGATTACAAAATTTTAGGTTAGTTGCTACTTGTTTACCTATTTGAATATTCGCGCACATTAAAATGAAGCAATGTTTTTAGCTTTCATTTATTAGTATATAACAAGTATATAACCCCTACTTTCGCGCATCTTTCCTGAAGGTCACAGTTCTTAAGATTTTGAATTACCTCTAACAGGTTTCTGCGCAAAGTATAAGAAACAAATTTTAATGTGCGTAAACAACATTCAACAATTAAAAAATAAATGTCTTATACCGTGTTTCTGTGCAAAGTATAAGAAACAAACAAAATTTGTTTCTTATACTTTGTGCAGAAACATGTTACCACTAACTAACTAGTCGCACTAGCGTGGGTACCTGGGCACGCGGGAATCGCAGGTAACCAGGTTGGTGACGAGCTTGTGAGAATGGCAAGCGCAAAACCATTCATAGGACCCGAACCGGCTTGTGGGATTACTTATAACACAGCCAAAAGGAGATTCAGTTAATACTCACGAAAGAGCATTGCAGACATTGGTGGAAAATCCCAGGACCAAGGGGTCAAATCGGGTGACCTGGGTCGGCAGGCACGGCGCCTTCCTTTCGCACCTGTCGATGATAATGGGGCGGTACTCCACCTTGCTGAAAAATCGATCCTGGGAGAAGTTGGTCAATAACAAAGTTCTGCAATATGTCCAGATACACATGTCCTGTAACTGTAGCCTCTATGAAGAGCTGTCTGAAAACAGAGTCGCATAATTTCGGGGATTGCCCCTTTCTCGTCATATGAAAATAACAGCAATATCTTTATCTGGTTTTAAATGGTGAGCATTTATTTTTCGATCCCTCTAGCGTGGACACACTGTATTGTAACAGCCTACAACCAGGGCTGGACAAAATACATGTACTAACGTATTTCATATACCGGGAGTTCGTTCTCAATGTCGAACATAGGGATTTAACATGGTATTGAACGTTTTTGCCAATTGTTGCTCGCCTATTTAACTTAGAGACAAGGTAATGACATCAACAGAAAGAGAAAATTATTGCGATTCAAATAATGCTACTGGCAAGACTAAAAGTGCGATTTATTCTTTTAAAATAGTAACTTAAAGTATGAAACTTTTTAAATAGTATTCCCTTGATTTTAAAATTTTACAGTAATTGTTTTTGTACTGTTTGTTTGTCAATACGAATTTAACGTTAAACCACGTATTAAAGTTTATTTATCTAATAATGAATACCTATACCAAAGAACGATTACGTTCTTTGCCTATACCAACGAAGAAAGGGTTTTTATGGTGAAAACCTTTCATGGTGACGCTAATTTCAGAAGAGTTCGACATCTCTTTGCCGTTAATTTTAATACTACAATACAAAAGTGTCATACTTTAAGTTAGTATTTGAAAAGAATATATCGCACTTTTAGTCTTGCCAGTAGCATTATTTGAATCGCAATAATTTTCTCTTTCTGTTGATGTCATTATCTTTTCTCTAAGTTAAATAGGCGAGCAACAATTGGCAAAAACGTTCAATACCATGTTAAATTCCTATGTTCGACTTTGAGACCGAACTCCCGGTATAAATTACAAAATATTCCTAGAAATGTATTTGAAATACAAAATACGAGATACTTTTATATTATTTTTAAAAATATAAAATACAAATACAATATTTGAAATACAAAAATACCTATACGCATACGGGGTGTTTTTGGGGAAATTTAGTTAGACGTTTCTCGGAAAGTTTTATAGGTAGGTTCTTGAAAATGTGTACTTAGAATTCACTCTGAACCTATCGTTAACATTGCGGTGGGCAAAATACATACATTAATGTATTTGAAATGCAAAATTCAAAATGCTCATAAGAGAGTATTTGAAATACAAAATACAAAATATTTTAGGGAAAAATCGTCAAATACAAAATACAAATTTATTTCAAATATTTGTGACTGCCCACCCCTGCCTACAACCGACTTGTAATGGCAATTAGAAACAATTTCACCTTGGCCTTACTTTTGAATAAAATTAGTTGATACTCCACTTAATCTTCTTTAGGGTTTGAATTTTCTTATAAACAAGGCCTTCTGTAGGAGTTAGGATAACCAAAAACCAGATTTATTCTAATTGTCGACGTTTCGGCAGCATTTTGGCGTTGCCTTCATCAGGACGTCTATTTTTATTGAAAATTAAGTCAATTTCTGTTTATATGTTAATTACAATTCATACACAGTAAAATTTTAAGGTATACAATTGAATACTTACAAAATAAATAAAGGTTCTTTTTTGTTAATGTTTTCGTAGAAAACAACGACATCATCCACTAACTATACACTATTACAATTTTTAATTAACCTAATTACGTTAAACATACAATTTGTAAAGGAACAAACAATTACGTGTAAGTCAATAAAACGCAAGATAGCTATTAATGGCATTATGGATAAATGTATGAAATTTATCATTATAGAGATAAACAATTCAAGGCGTTCTGTATAAAGTGGTTGTCTTGACCACTGGCTATACCGTCTCACTTATTTCCTGCTAATTAGTTCCAGTCTGTTGCAATTCTTTCAGGACACTATAACGTAAATTCGAGATGACCACCACAAAATGGATAGAATTTTTGTTTGCATTCCAATCCGATACGATGTCAAAACATGTTCGAAAAAAACAACTCTAACGGCTTTGATAACTTCAGACCATAGGTTTCATTCACGAAACGGCCAGTTTGAATCCATAGGGCCTATTCGTAATCGACGACAAAAAATAATGTATCCCCGAGGCAACCGCGCTTCTAATTTTGAGAGGCGTAACCATATTTTCACAACCCCAGCAGCTTATGAAATTTGTCGACATACAAACATAGAAGTTTCAGCTTGCATTCATTCGGAGTTAAAAAACAGCTGGTTGCCTGGCTGGCTATACCGTCTCACTTATTTCCTGCTAATTAGTTCCAGTCTTTTGTAACGTTTTCAACTAACTCAAATGGCGTTCTCAATGGAAAATTGAAATGGTTAGGTACAACCAATCAACACTTCTAAAAATATCTAAATACTAAAATGCTAACTTCCCACATATTTACAGTTACTATGATAAACAATATCAGCGTGCGCCTAAATGAGGATTTTCGTCATTAACAATAACACGACTATTATCCAAATACAATGCGTATTAGAAATCGTAATTTTTTACGATCTTTTTGAAGTACATATTTATTTTATTTATCATATTAATTAGTAGCGATTAATATGAAAACATACAACTAAAGTTACTGAAACTTTTTTTACTTTTTTCAAAAATATAATTCATTTATTAACATTCCGTTTCGTACTGATGAATAGCATTTTTAAAGGATTTATAAAATTTATAAGATGGCTGTAACCTAAGGGGTGGGTTGCGGAAGGTTGCCCGGCCGGTCATAGTGGTTCCCGTCCATTCTCTAGATATGGTTTCGAGAAATTTTATCTGTTATACTTTCGAAGATATGAAAGTGTGGCTAGTATTCAAAATGACACCTGGTATATTGTTCTTCTGAGATAATTAAATAGGGTACTTGGTTTGAACTTTGTGTTTTCCCCACATCGAATGACCATTACTCTGTCGTTCCAGGGGTCTTCCATTTCAAGCAGTTCAAGTGTTCAAAATATGGCGAAGTTAACTGAAGTTCATGGACGTTTGTAGAATTAAGCACAAACTTGACAAAATTCTGTTACCTATTTCTTTAAAGGGTGTAGGCAAGATTCTTAGTTAATCCAGTGGAATGTTAGTATTATACGATTGAGGGTATTCATATAGTTCATTAGCAGCACCGATGCAATAGTTGATAAAACGATTCTTTAAAAGGAATGTGTCTCTCTAATTGTCTAATTGATAGTTTAAATGGGATTAATTGTGTTTTCGTAGTGTTTAGAGCATTTGCAGACTTCTCATTATGATGTAAATGTTGGCTTTAGATTTAATCTAACCTTCAACGGCTTATTTTACAAAGAAGATTAGCTTAGTACATGCCTCTTATATGAAGGAGCAGAATTTCATCTTTACTTTAATGCAAGTCAAGATATTAATGTGGATAAAGGCAAATTATACCTGTACTATACAGTATACATAACTCATTACTCATGTCGCAATCAGATAAGTCCTTTGTTGAAATATAATTGCGGTTATTTATTAATATTGGTATGATATTGTACTACTGCAGTATACTAGGAAATAGGTCAATAATATCCGCCTAGCAAAAAAATGTATAAACGCTTCATTAAACATGTACGACGAACTTACAATTCAAATTTATAATACATCAAATAAAATTTTATTTTCCGTTTTAGGAATTTCGAATTTCATTATTTGAACATTCACAAAAAAAAATCGACCAATAACAAGTAGTAAAATGAAATAATTATGTAACATTAACAATATTAATTGAACTCGGTGGTCGAATCCAATATTTTGGATGTATCATTTTACGATAGCTGTATTATATTGAACGCGTTATTTTATTACTTTATAAGATCAAGTAGCCTGATGTCTGACTTTTTTACGGTGTTTTAACTCCTAAAAATTTACTCGTGTCGTTACTGCTGAATTTATGGTTTTGCAAGCAACAAGATACTTTTCCTATTTTATTATCGAATGTAATTGAAAACATTCTGCGGTATGAATGTTGTATAAGTTTACATTTAGATCTTAATACCCAGAAGCTTTCACTTTACTACTCGAATAAATAATAATATTAAATAGAATTTTCCTTATTTATGTTCAGATTTCAAAAAGAAAAGATATTGTTTTATTATCTCTAACTTTTGATGCAACATTTTTTACCAAAATGTGTAATAACGAAATGGTGGCGATATAAAAACGTAAAATACGTAATATGGCAGAAATTGTTCCATGGATTTGGAAAAACGTTTCTTTGCTTTTATCCTATTCCTTTCTACCGTTTTGTCGTTTCATATTCTCCGTAGTCTTCGTTTGACTGTCCTTGTGTCTCTCCTGATTTTATTTTCTGTTCTTCGTAAGAGTCTCATAGCCATTGCATTCAAGTGTTTTAATTTTTTGTCATCGCTATCTATGATACATAGTTGGTTTTTAATTTTGATTTTATTTCGGAGCTTCCTTTCTTCACAAAAATGTTCGCATCGCACTAAACATTTACTGCCCTTTCAATTATCTCTTGATTTATTCATTCCATTATTTTGTATTATTTTTCCAATTTATATATAAGTATACGCTATACGCCTCTTCTATTGCTTTTCCGTTTTACATTGCATATTTTACCTTCTCCTGGAACGAACATTTTTTATATTTATATTTTATATTTTCTCGATGTTTATCTTCATATTTAGTTTTGTTATATCTCTGTCCAACATAGCTGCTTCAGCTAATACAACCATAACGGAATGGGATAGCGGCGATGAGATAGCCGCGATGAATCGGCCGCGATGAGTCGGTGGCGCTGACTTGTCCTAGACCCAACCATAATATCCATAAACAAAGTAAGTCGGTTGCTGTCATCCAGTACCCGGTTTTAAATATTTTCATTATTTACTTATAGTGGGTATCCGGTCACTTCCCCGCTGAAAAAATCCCGCCGGTCAATTGCCCGCCGGTAAATTGTTCGCCTGGTAAAAACCCCGCGCGGTGAAATGTTCGCCGGTAAAATGCCCGCCATGACAAAATCCCGCCGGTCATTTGCCCGCCGCTGTAGGCAAAATGATTCCCCTGATATTCCCCTATTTTTGTGATAAAGATCCACTTACATATGTACCTACGTTATGTGCAGCCAGTGGCGGATTATGCGCTCAGGAGGCGTAAGATGAATTTGAGGCCGCTGTTTACTGTAAATTAAAATAATTATGCTAAATTCAAAAAAGAAGACTTTGTATTAATAAACCAGACATTGCCATGTTTAACAAAAGAACCGTTATATATAAATTTATAAAATATTTTCGACGGCCATTTGAAGCACTTCCCGATGGCATTTTGACATCCTTTACAGACCTACGGCACTATACATGAATACTGTGCCTGCTACTATATCTTGTTTCAACCTCGTTCTTAACACGTAAATGTTGTACCATTTTCTACGCTTATTCCCCCACTAAAGCGCCTAGGTTATTTGCAGGTTTAGTATATTTTTTTCAATTGATACTAAAATAGTGGCATGACACGCAGGTTTACAAAACTGAAGTTATTTAAAAAAGAACTTTCTTAATTGCTTATTTTTTCAAAAATTACGGCGGGAAATTGACCGACAGGATTTTGTCATGGCGGGCATTTTATCGGCGAACATTTCACCGCGCGGGGTTTTTACCAGGCGAACAATTTACCGGCGGGATTTTTTCGGCGGGGGAATGACCGTGAACCCTTATAGTGTTGTTCGTGAATGGTGCCAAAAATTTAGAGATGGCTGAGCTAATGTGCATGATGAAGGGAGTCAAGGACGTGAGTCTGTCGCTACAGACGACCTTGTTCGATGAGTTGATCAAGTGGTTAAGTGTCGATGAAATTTCCGGAAGTTTCAAAATCTTCCCTCCATTTTATTGTTACTCAACAGTTGCGCTAGAGAAAACTTTGTGTTCGCTGTATCCCAAAGATGTTGACTGACAACAACAAAACTCACTGAATGGCTGCAGATTTGACGTTTCTTAACCGTCACAATATTGATGGAGAAGGTTTTTTGAAATCCATTATGACAGGTGATGAGATCTGGCTTCAATACGATACGCCCGAAACGAAGCAACAGTCACAAGAATGGATGCCCACAATTCTCCAAACATCCAAAAAATTCAAACAACCATAAGGTTATGGCAACTGTTTTTTGGAATCAAAAAGGTGTGGTGCTTGTGGCGTTTGTGCAGCTGGGGTCAACAATTACTGCAGATTCTTAATGTGAAACTTTGAGGCGCTTACGTAAAGCTATTCAAAACACAAGAAGATGCATGCTGACTTCTGGAATTGTTTTGATCCATGACAACGCTCGTCCTCACAGTGCTTGTGTAATCAAACGGCTCCTTGTGCAATTTAAACTTAGCGCCGAATCTTTTCCCTGAATCGAATAAGTGGCTTGGGGGGCAGCACTTCAAAACTGATGAGGAGCTCAAAGAAAACGTTACAACTCAGTTCAAATCATTGGTGGCAATATTTTATGAAGAGGGTACTGCAAAGCTTGTTCACAGATATGACAAATGCTTTAATCATCAAGGTGATTATGTAGAAAAATAACATTGATTGTGCACTGCTTTTGGTAATAAAATCATTTTTTTATATTCGCTCGTCTTTTCTTTATAGCCAATCCGAGGTTGAAAAAAAGCAGCCCTCGTATATTTCTTCTTTCTTCCGGCTTATAAGCTTTTCGCTTACTCGTCTTGTATGCTTCTTCCTCTCATAAACATACATTTAATGGCTTCAATGTCATCTTCAATGTTTTCACTTATTCTTCATTTCATAATTGTATAATAATAATGATAATGTTTATTTAGTTAATTTAACTAATACATTCATCATACACTTTATAATTACTTAAATTTTACTTAAATTACTTAAATTAGAAGTTTTCTTTCACATACTTGCTTAACATCCTTTTAAACGCATAATTGTTCTTTTCTTGCTTTAACTCATTAGGGGATAATTGTTACGAATGTTTTTCCTAGATAATTTTATATTGTGATTCCCCTGTAATAGTTACATTCTCTCTTGTCTAGTTTTTTATACAGGGTGGCCCATTGAAAAGGTAACACGCCTGTTTTGGGACACTTAGACCAGTTTCTTTAAAAAACGCTCGGACACGTCGATTTTCTATTTTTGGGGGACAACTTTTGATGTCAAATTTGACTTTGTTAGGTCAACCCCCTATCCCCAGCAACCCCTAACTGAAGAATTTAAATAGGGAAAAGGAGTCGAGCGACCCCTCATTTGAAACGTCTTTTAATTCTCTATGTGACAGTATGAATGAAAATTAGTTTTATTCAATTTTTTTTCACCCCGATGAAAAGCACCCTCCAGATTAACGAAGGTGGGGGTGTTGTTTAGGAAAAATCCTGAAACACGTCACTTTTGACCTTCTGAACGGCGCAGTTTGATGTCAAATTTGACCTTATCAGGTCAACCCGCTAGCCCCACCAACCCCTAACCAAGAATTTAAATAGGGAAGGGTGTCGAGCGACCCCTCATTTGAAGCGTTTTTTAATTCTCTATTTGACAGTATAAATGAAAATTAGATTTACTCAATTTTTTTTCGCCCCCATGAAAAGCACCCTCTAGATTAACTAAGGTGGGGGTGTTGTTTAGGAAAAATCCTGAAACACGCCACCTTTGACCTTTTGAACGGCACATTTCAGGATTTTTCCTAAACAACACCCTCACCTTAGTTAATCTAGAGGGTGCTTTTCATGGGGGTGGAAAACATTGAATAAAACTAATTTCGGTCATACTGCCGAATAGAGAATTAAAAGACGCTTCAAATGAGGGGTCGCTCGACACCCTTTCCCTATTTAAATTCTTGAGTTAGGGGTTGCTGGGGCTAGGGGGTTGACCTGATAAGGTCAAATTTGACATCAAACTGTGCCGTTCAAAAGGTCAAAAGTGACGTGTTTCAGGATTTTTCCTAAACAACACCCCCACCTTTGTTAATCTGGAGGGTGCTTTTCATGGGGGTGAAAAAAAATTGAATAAAACTAATTTTCATTTATACTGTCACATAGAGAATTAAAAGACGTTTCAAATGAGGGGTCGCTCGATTCCTTTTCCCTATTTAAATTCTTGAGTTAGGGGTTGCTGGGGATAGGGGGTTGACCTGACATAGTCAAATTTGACATCAAAAGTTGTCCCCCAAAAAAAGAAAATTGCCGTGTCCGAGCGTTTTTTTAAGAAACTGGTCTAAGTGTCCCAAAACAGGCGTGTTACCTTTTCAATGGGCCACCCTGTATATCTGTATTATTATTCCCGAATTCCATCCTTTCGATGCTCCTATTTCCTGTATTATCTCTACAGTTTTATTTCTTTTTCTCCTACATATTTTATCATGTGTTATAGTTATAATTTTATTTTTCCTATGTCCTTTATTAATTCATCTTATTGCATTGGTCCTATATTCGTTCATTTCGTTCGGTTAATTACTGAACATCTTGTCGTCATTACATGTCCATTACCAGTCTCTTCTTGTCTTTTATATCGATCATTTTATACTCTTTCTTTCGTGTTAGCTGTTTAGCGTACCATAGAGTAATGTTTGTTTTTCTCCGTGATTTATCATCATCTTCTCACCGAGTTTTATCCATGGTCTTTGTTTTGCCTTTTTTGTGTCGTTCTTTACCTGTCCACGTTTTTTAGGGCATTCATATAGTCCTTATATGTTGCTTCCAGCTATTTTTCTTCTATTTAACCATTTTTTCTATTTCTTTGTTACTGTTGAGTCTCAACAAATATCCAATAACTTATCCCATTTTCTGTCTATGCAATGCTCTTCAATTCTATCAATTTTGGATGTACTATCTCTTGGTATTACTCTCGATTCTTGGTTTCTTTAAGTTTATAACTATTTATTTTATACCTCACTTTCATTTTCCTTTCTCTTCCGCATCACCGTGTGCTCATTTGCTATTTATGCTTCTTTTGTAACCTTTACATCGTCTTCTTTGATTTCTTATATGAGGAAATAACCTTTCAATTTTCCTCGATTCCACTCATGTAAGCCTATGTTTAAATTTTTTTCTACACCCATGTCTATAAACGTCAAAAATCGCACTGTCAACATTCCTTGTAAATGACATTTAACAATAATATGCACGTAATGAGATCTCATAACATACACGTGCGTTTGGAGAGGAAAACTTAAACTTCTTGGCTTAATCAAATAGCAATCAAATTTTTATATACGTAAGACTTTATTTGGTCTATTTACACAAATTTAGTCAATTGAAAAACATAAAAACTTTTAGCATTTGCGAGATATATTTTGGATTAAAAGAGTGATGTTGAACATCTATTATAAAATAAGGATCAACAATTACCTACACAAAAATAGCAAGTTAAAACAATTGAAATGTGAGGCAATGTAGTGATTTGCTGTATTTTTCTTGTTGCCATGTCAACAGGATAATCCAAATTCAAAAAAAAATTGAAAATAATTCTTGTAATCATTATGCTTTAATTAATGTCATAATTCATCTTTTTCTCAAAATCTATGCAACCATTTTTGCTCTTTTATTACTTACCTAATATAGTTTTTATATTGCTATTACCCATTTTTGAAATAAACATGTTATAACAAAGCTTGTAAATAATTGTAATTAAACCGAGCTTCAAACATATTTTCTTTTTGAAATCCGCACATAAATAGAGAAAATGCATTTTTTTTAAAAGAAGAAACTCGATAATTAAAAAAACAAATCTTAAACGAGAAAAGATTGCTGAACATTTTTAAATTGTTATTAAAGTTATAGTTTAATGTTAAGGATTTCCGCTCATTTTGGAATATGAATTTCAGCTCACGAAGTAGCCAATTTTAAAAAATCTCAATTTTGTTTTAAAAGGTTGCGATTTAGGCCTGAATGCACTGAACCTACTTAAAGATCTTGGGGATTAAAGGCCCCATTTGTTGACGACATATGCCTGAGCTTCCTATTCCTAAGCCAAAAAGGCTTGTAGGTTTTGAAATGAAAATAGCTGATTAAGGGAATTTACCATCGAAATTACGCATTTCCAGTTGGAATTAGATTCTGGGCGTGTTGAAGTAAAATTCGAATCTAACTAACCGTGGCTTTGGAATAATGTAAATCAAACTGTACTTAGTGATTCTTCCAAGCTTTAAACGATATCCAAAATTGATTTTGATATTATCGGAAAATGAAACGACCTTGACCTACAAAGTAGCAATATCAATATTAAAGGAAAAAATTTAGGAAGCTTTCTTGAAACTATAGCACGATAGACGCTGTCGTTCTTTTAACAAGAAAGATGTTTTAATTACAAGCGTCCTGATGAGAAGTACTACTTTATAATAATTATATTAAAAGCGAAAAATATATGTAAGTGATTTGCGCTTCTTTTGTAAATTTGTTTGAAGTTTAATGTCACGCGTTTCTTATTACGGTCTACTGCTCAAAGTAAATTGCTTGTTCATGCCCTAATTTTACACGCACAGAATGTTGTAAAAATGTACATCTAGTAACTTTCTAGTTTAAGGACGAAATATATTAAAGCGTTCGCTTGTTGGATCAATAGTGAGTACAAGCTGTATTTTAGAATTACAAGAGTTTAATTAATGCAGTTCGACATTTTACGTAATGTATCAAATAAACAAAATTACGTGATGCGAATATCGCACGGCTTGCCCACCAGCTGGGTTTTAAATAATGAACGTAAATTTATTTAACTCGAATTTTGCAACTGTTATTATTCCTGAATATTAGGAATAAATACGGTAAAAGTGTACTCTTGTTGAGAGTATTCAATTTTTTAAACTAATAAATACAAGTAAATTGGTCTAAAAATAATTTAATAGTGCTGTTAGGTGGAATTTTGCCATCGGTTGTATAGTGCTGTGCCGCATCAATAAATTATCTAAAATAAACCCTCCCTGGTCTGTATATATAGCAAAACCGTAAAACTCGTACCTATCAGCCCAATTCGGTTTACTGCTTTTTTATGCCCGCTATATATAATATAAAATAAGCCTAAATTTTACAAGATATTCAATTTTATTTTGAGTAAAGAAAATAAATTTAAATCTTACATTTAGTATTACTATTTGTCATATTCTAATATATGTATCTCAATTATGTAATGAAATGCAAATAAAATATACTTAGGTGCAAATTTAAAAGGGGTTACGATAAATCTTAATCACGTTATTTTATAAATTACACACATCCTTCAACGTAAATTGAAGGTGTAAAATTTACATTCGGTCAAAATATTTATAAGAGGAAGGTAGAAACGTGAATCGAGAGAATGCAGGGAAAATTTTGTATCCGTTCCCGATGCGGAATAATTATTCAATGCGAATTTACCGCTAGGTTGTGACTATACGTTTTGCTATCAAATGACAATGCATCAAACGAGTTAATTGCGGCATCAATAGTTAATTAATAATAGCTAGACAATGCAATTGCTATTCTGGTATCCATGGAAACGGTCAGCACGTTGAAATTTAATAGCCGTATGGTATGGGAATGATTTATGAACAATATGCATAATTAATACGTAGTTGGTTTATTAAACTACACTATTCTATTTTGTTAAATTCATCCGCATATTATCATTCGTAAAGTAGGTGAAATAATTAATAAATTCTACTTTTTCTACATGCCAATGCAAAAAACAAAATTTTCCTTATGCACCATGATCAAGAGGCATTGTTGCTCATAACTTTAATTTAACAATCTTCCTACCAAAGTAATTAATTTATATCACTTAAAAATGTATTAAATGTTTATACAGCAAGATAAGGTAACTGGACAGGTAATTTCGCACTAAATTGTCCTTTATTGTTCATGAAATTACGTTCGTTCCAGTTTTACGTTACATGGTGTCAAGTCATGAGTGCAGGTTTTTTACTAAATAATTTTCAAATTCGTTTAATGTAAAACGAGGTCCGTTATCGCTAACTAAACACACTGAAAACGGCATTACATTTTCAAAAGTCTTAAAAATAACAAAATACAAATACAAATCTTTCCTTCCACTGCTTTAGGAATACTATTAAACTAGCACTTCTTGTGAAAAAAACCTTTGTTCCTGGTAAGTTCTTTTTTAGCCCAAAAACAGATAAAAGTCGCACATTACCTGGGCGATCCAAGCAACAAGAAATTACTCTACGAACTTTTTTGTCCACCTTGCGATAATCTAACCAGGCCTTTAAATTTTGACGACAGCCCTTACATGGTTTTCGTCTTTCTCTACCCGATCCTTCTGGTATAAAAAAGTATGTATTCTTTTCTTCACAAGCTTTGGATTTTCGAGAGGTTGTACAAGCGAATAAGCTAACTGAGCTGCTTGGTCGGGTAGTTTTACCCCATATGTAACCCCCAGGCACCCATTTTATAGAAGCAGAGTCGACCTCGAGGAGGAAAATTTTCCTTCTCGAGGTCGACGTCTACTTAGTCTCTCGCTTTTTAGTAATTGTGCTTTGGTTGTTTTTTTCTTTCTACTTCTGCTCCATTTCTTGCGATTACAGCGCCCCCTGTCGCGAATCGAAAAAAATGTTTCGGACAAATCGTACGTAACTTTCGACGTAAAATCCGAATCTGCGATAAAAAATAGGTGTTCCTATTTAAAGAAATGCGAGACGATATAAGGTCTATTTTATCACAATCTTACAAATGAACGGCTACCGGTTTCGCAGCTAAATTAAAAACTGCATCTTCAGGTGTACACGGTGTCGATCGAGTTACGTTTGTTAATTCCTTAGTTTGTCAGTTTATCATTCAACATATAGAGTTCGCTAATTACCTTAAGTTTATGAGATCACATGTCACACCTGTCATAGCTTCTTATCTAATTATCTTAGGCCTGAAGATGCAGTTTTTAATTTAGCTGCGAAACCGGTAGCCGTTCATTTGTAAGATTGTGATAAAATAGACCTTATATCGTCTCGCATTTCTTTGATTATGTCATCACACAAGTCAATGGGTTACATCGTTCCTATTTAAGATTTCAAATTTGCCCCCCGCCCCGCCTACAGGGGGTGGGGGTGAGGGTGTAATTTAGTACTAGCGAATTTCCCCCTCGAAG
Organism: Pyrocoelia pectoralis; assembly: GCA_036250285.1. NCBI lineage: Eukaryota > Metazoa > Arthropoda > Insecta > Coleoptera > Lampyridae > Pyrocoelia > Pyrocoelia pectoralis. The sequence goes on along the minus strand of CM070076.1, from coordinate 19,275,962 downwards.
ATATTCAAGTTTTGATTCGGCACATTTTTCTATACAATGCATATTTTTCGAGATATTTCAAATTCCAGGTTAAATGACTCACCCGGTATATGCAAAATTACTACATATTATACTTTTTATTAAATATTGACTTAATAAAGCCGAAAAAAGGCGAAACGTCGTCATTAATATTTTATATGAAGAAGTCTTTCCTAAATAAACTTATAACAAGTAATTAGAAGATTTCATTCTACAAGTGGCAGATATCTAAAAAGAACCCTTACTTAAAATAAATATAAATCATCCTACTACCGTTGCACGGTTGCACCTCTTAAGTCATTAACAATAATTAAAGAAACTACATTGTATGCCAATAATACGTTTCTGCAAATGTCACAAATTTCACCATCACGCAGAATAATTTAGTTTTTAGTTTTTTGAAGCGTTGTGGCGATGGAACTTCTACATCTTCTTCAATTGTAATTCATAAATTGTAACTTGTAGTTCAGATTAATGAATTCTAATTCAGAAAGTGTCACATATAATTAAGTCCAATAACTTGTAATTTAGAAAGTGTAACTTGTAATTCAAATTAATGAATTGTAATTTAAACAATGCCACATATAATTCAGAAACTGTAACTTGTAATTCAGATTAGTAACTTGTAATTCAAAAAGTGCAATTTGTAATTCAGAAAGTGGAACTTGTAATTTTCTTGGAATTCATATAGATCAAAATCTTAATTGGAAATGCCATTGTGAACATCTTGTGAGAAAACTGAACACATACTGCTACCAAATACGCAACATTAAAAAACTTTTTGGAATAAAGCACACGCTAAGATATTATTTTCCTCAAATACATTCTCGGTGGTAGACTATCATACAGCATCACTATTTGTGGATCGTTTACCATAGCCCAGCGGCCAGGATATTCCTCACTAAAAAAAGGATTGTTCGACGTATTGTTGGCACTTGGCAGTCACTTTTTGGTACGACTCCAGTCGCACTAAGGATAATGGGCACTATAACAACAGATCCCATTCGCCATTGTGCGAATTACATGTTATCTACTTATACTTCCTGAATTACAAATTACATTTTGTGAAAAATAATTACAGGTTACTAATCTGCATTACAAATTACACATTCTGAATTACAAGTGACTAATTTGAATTAGATCTGACACTTTCTCAATTACAATTGACTATTATTAACTACAAGTTACACTATCTGAATTACAGTTTATTAATATGAATTTCAAGTTATACTTTCCGAATTCCAATTGACTATTCTGATTTACAAGTTACACTTTCTAAAATACATCTTATATTTTCTGAATTACAATTGAAAAAGGTGTAGAATAAAATTAGATGTATGTGAAAATAGGTATACCTACTTTAAAAGTTAAGCTTAATAGCAAATCCCCATTGCAATAGAATTGTACAGACATTTCGTATTTCTAAGCTGTAGTAATTTCCTATTCCATTAAGTTCAGAAAAAATTCTCTCTATAACTACCTCTATAAGGTACCTATAACTAACATAATAATAATATGGAGAAGCACCGTTTAAAAGCGCGCTGAGAAATTCAAATGGAAACTTCATTTAATATAACCCAATTATTAACTTTATCGGAAATATAATCAAACGTAATTGAACAGGAACTCGTGTAATAACATATGATGAATATTACTTTACATCTACACACATTCACAGTAAACACGTGTAAATAATGACCTCAGTATTGTATCTAAGCCAAAAGTTCTTCCTTCAGTAGTTAATGTGACCTTAATTATATTAACTATTAAATTAATATACGGCAAAATACTAACAAAATCGATGACCTAATTTGAGTCTATGTATTTTTATGTGTATGAATAAATTCATCCGGTTGCGCATTTAATATAATAATACTTACTGAAATGGTATTTCAAATTTAAACAGAAATTCGGAAATTCCGCAAAATAAAATAAACAGCACTTTTAATTCATTATGTTTATACGTTAAAGTAATATACACAACATCCTCTTTAATAAGTTAAAGCTCCTTTCGAAGATTAGAGAATATTAAAATGCACTGGCTTAATCTACATGTTGCACTAATTGCAGTAAAATGTTTGTGCACTCAGTCGCGTGATTCTGATTGGTTTTTGTAATGAATCTATAATGCGAAAATACTCGTCTTTAATCTCCCACATCACAATGAACTACATTCTTGTTTCGTTGGAAATATTCATTTTTATGTTCATTTGGTATTGTAAGAATATTATTATTTTCATTTTATTTGAGATATATATATACAGGGTGATTCAAGACTATTCCCTCGGTCTCTTATGCCTAAAGGGTACAAGATATCAGCTTCATTTTTTGGTGACATATGTAAATTGATAACGACTATTTTTTAAAATTATTTTCAATTATACAGGATGCTTCACAAAATTGTAATATATCAAAGTTAGGTTTTTTTAAATGCAACCCCCTATATTTTAACACATTTTTAGATTATATGTTAAAAACTAAGGTAACTTTATTAAACGTTCCCTATACCTATCGCTTACCAATTTTGAGAAAATTGTGATTTTAAGAAAAATATTCAATTTAAACAACCCCTAATAACACGGAAACCACTTACTTTCAGTAACACAAATTTATACCGATTTATCTTGACCTTTAAGACTTTCATTTGCACTACGTAGGATTTCGATTCTTTGTACAGGGTGTTTAGAAAAAGGATTCATATTTTATATTTTTCAAACATCAAAAACTCACTTAACTTAAATGGAACACCCTGTATGTTTTTATTCTATGTTGAATAACTTTTCATTTTCTATCAAAAACTATGAGTAATAGATATGTCTAAAATCAACGATTAAAAAGATTTTTCTCTAAAATTTGTATGAAAATGGTTTTTGTTTGCATTCTAGTAGGCCATGATGTTTATTATTGTAGTTGATAATTAGATATGTGATCAAAACTTAATTAAAAATGAAATTAATAACAAGAAGTAATCATTTATGGAAAAAAATGGTATAGTAAATGCTCAATATGATGACCATTTTCTTCTATGCACAACCGCACTCGATTTTCAAAAGATTTAACGTTTCTCAGTATATCTGGTGTTATAGAAGCAAACGCATCCTTTATTGTAATCTTTATGTCATCAGCAGTGGTAGGTGGAGTGTTGTGGACCCCTCCTTCCAATCCATTTATTGAGGAATTGTCTATCTAAATATTTCTGAAAAAAACATAAACACCATTCTTATCACATTCAACTTCACCAGAATTTATATGGACGAGGCTTTCGAGGAAGGTTGAATTTTTGTTTATGGAGTCTCGAAAAATTGGAGAAGAAGATGAATTCTTTAAATATGTTTTATTTACCACTTTCCACAACATGACGGCTTGGTAAACCGACATAACTTTCATTACTAAATCGTTACCTGTATCGCACTGTTGACCGCCAAAACCGGTGGAGCCTCAATGTATTTGGGCGAATTTTGATTTTTTGATGGAAACTTGAACGGAGTAAAATTTTTACGGATTTTAGAACAACTCTTTTTCGAGTCTTCTTGATGAAGTTTGTTTAGATATTATTATTATTATTATCATTAAAAATTTAGTTTACAACACTCCAACTACCACTGCTGATGACATGAAGATTAGAATAAAGGATGCGTTTGCTACTATAACACCATAACGTTAGAAGATGTCTTGAAAACGAGTGCGGTTATGCATAGGAAAAAATGGCATTTACTACAGTATTTTTTCCATTGCTTCAATTTCATTTTTAATTAAGTTATGATCCCATACCTAATTATCAACTACAATAAAAAAAATCATCGCCTACTAGAATGCAAACAAAAACCATTTTCATACAAATTTTAGAGAAAAATCTTAATAACTTTTTAATCGTTGATTTTAGACATATCTATTACTCATAGTTTTTGATAGAAAATGAAAAGTTATTCAACATAGATTAAAAACATACAGGGTGTTCCATTTAAGTTAAGTGAGTTTTTGATGTTTGAAAAATATAAAATATGAATCCTAAACACCCTGTACAAAGAATCGAAATCCCACGTAGTGCAAATGAAAGCCTTAAAGGTCCAGATAAAGCGATATAAATTTGTGTTACTGAAAGTAAGTGGTTTCTGTGTTATTAAGGGTTGTTTAAATTGAATATTTTTCTTAAAATCACAATTTTCTCAAAATTGGTAAGCGATAGGCATAGGGAACGTTTAATAAAGTTGCCTTAGTTTTTAACGTATAATCTAAAAATGTAATAAAATACAGGGGGTTGCCTTTAAAAAAACCTATCTTTGATATATTACAATATTGTGAAGCATCCTCTATAATTGAAAATAATTTTAAAAAATAGTCGTTATCAATTTACATATGTCAACAAAAAATGAAGCTGATATCTTGTACCCTTTAGGCATAAGAGACCGAGGGAATAGTCGTGAATCACCCTGTATATTAAAGGCCAGATCCCATTTACAAGGCTTCTTCAATTGAAACGTCTCTTCGGTGTAAAAAGTTTTATATGACGTAATAATTAGCACTACAAATAAAGACACATGTCCCATCGTTTCACAACCGGTGTATATCTTGCTCGTAGAACTCTGCTTGCATAGTGTTTTGCACTGAATGAAAACAGCTCGCTGTGTTTTGCATCGTCCTGCAATTCTGCACTTGTCAAACATTTAGTTCACTTCATCACTTCACTTTAATTTTACAATAAAATAATACTAAGAAATATATGCTTGTTTGACCGAGTACTCGGAGCTTGGCTGAGTGCTCGGTTCTCCGGAACACAAAACCCAAAATGCCCGGGCTCGGCCGACAGAGCACTTTTTGATGCTCGTTCTGTGCCTACTGAGTCAATGTTCATTTTAGGTTCTTTAAACTGCATTAAAGGTTCTTAATAATACATTGCTATGCATGTAGGTGTATGGCACTCACAAGTGTTTTGGCACAAGCACAAAGCGGAATGAATCGAGCTCCCAAGCAACGAGTCGTAATTCCAGTCTCAGACAACTGTCGCGTGCGGTGTGCGGCTGCTCCATAACAACCCACATCTAGTTCGCACTCGAGACGGTCCCTGATAAAAATGACTCGTCGCAAGCTGTTTCATCGCCTCCGATGTGCGGCCGGCCTTAGTCGTGATATATTATTTATGTTGTAAATATGTATGTTATTCCAAAAGCTGTTGATTTTGTTACTATAGTCACGTATTTTTTATCACGGAAAAACGTCAATAAATTAGCAAAATAAATTGTGTTCTTATTCAAACCAGAAACACTCAAACAAATCAATGGTTTTTCGACGGTCAAATTCGCCAATCTACACATACCGTGTGACAAGTTTCAAAGCGGGACATAGCCGAATAGCATGGGAAATCACATATTTGCAGTTTGCTGCTCACCAATTATATCTACAAGAATGGTAATGATGTCTATCGAAAGAGCATTATTTTCTGAGCCTGTTTATACCAAATATTTGGTATACTTATTCTCTAATTCACTGCTTTTTAGGAAAATATAATTTTCAAAAGTTAAAAATATCAGTAGCCATGACATGTCAAATTCGAATAATTTTGAATATTACCATTTCAATTATGTAATATGGCATTTTCCTGGAAAATTTTACCATGAATAATGATAGATAACAATAGTTATTATAACAGGGTACGAGTGTTTAAATAGGCAACAGGTCTACAAATTAATATTAAACATTACTTGAATTTGACATGTCATGGCTGCTCATACTTTTTAACTTTTGAAAATTATTTTTTAATTAAAAAAGCAGTGAATTAGTAAGTATACGAAACAATGTATTGTAAACAGGCTCAGAAAATAATGCTCTTTCGGTAGACATCATTACTGTTCTTGTAGATGAAACTGGTAAGCAACAAACTGCAAAAATGTGATTTCCCATGCTATTCGGCTATGTCCCGCTTTGAAACTTGTCACACGGTATATTACGCTGTATATCTACGTTGACATTGAATCCAAGAGGTATAAATATATTGTTAATACAGTACATTTCATGTTGCTTTTGACATTAGGAGTACATATGAATTTGCTTGGAAATAACAACCTTAACCACATTAGGCCGATATGAAGCAAATAACATTATTTGTGTATTAGCCGTGTGTCATTGAAAAATTTTCATTTGCAAATTTTATTCTTTGCCCTGACCTAAATATAGTTACGTGTTTTATTTCATAAAATAAAGCCATACAATAGAACTTATATACAAATTAACTTTAAGTAGCTTAAACTTCTCTGATTTTACAATAATTTTGGAATAAATTAATTTGGAATAAATTAAAAAATTAATAAATTTGTAACATTCATAAAAATATATATGCATATATACTAACAGCGTCGGACCCACCATCCTGTCAGTTCTGCAACATCAATACCCAGACGGTAACGCATCTCCTATGTGAGTGCCCGGCAACCAAGAATATTAGAGACCTCTATAGATTAAAAAACAGCACTAGAGAGATACTTAACACCAAAGAAGGCATCCATGACGCAATCAAATACCTAAAGAACATTGGGGTGTTCAACAGAATATAAGGAAGGTGGAAGCGCTAATGACCATAGAAGTCGATGCGCAAGACCTAACAAAAAAAAAATAATATGAAAATTTGAAGGAATGGCGCAAAAGAAAGAATGTGAAACTGCGTAATGATTCATAGGCCAAAAAGAGCTTATGCGTTCGTGAAATTAATAAATCCCGGATATCTAGGCAGGACATTCGTTTGGAAAATCATTTGCTACTACATCTACATGTGGGAAATAAGGGGGAGCAGTGAAGTAAGTTGGAAATTAGGATTCATCTGTGGTACCGGGAAATTGTTTCGAGAAGATCAACAGTTTCATTGAGCACCACTGCACCTTCAAATTGTACAAACTGCATCACTAGCGCTAGTTGTCAAGATAATTATGAACTATTACAAATATCACCGGCTTAAGTTTGATTTTCATGTTATTACATTTTTATATTGGTAAAGATATAATACCTAATACTTATGTTTTAATGACGACGTTTTAAAATATTTTCCATCAGCTTCTATAAAAAGTTTTATTTGCCCAAACGACTAGCTAATAAAGCGTTTGCTTTGAGAATGTTATCCAAAGCGCACACAAAAACATTTCAATTTTCAAGCATCCCGTGGGCTTTAAAAAGCAACTCCTTAACGAATCAAATAAGGATTGCAAGGTGAATACATTTCTTGGATTACTGTAACCTTTGACATCGGGTGGGAAGAGATTTCTGAGCTAATACTGTATCGTGATGCGGTGTAAAGACGCCCTCAGGTCTCAAATTTTGGACACGTATCTTTCAGGTGCAACCAAAATTAGTTAGTATTTACGCTTGACTTTCTTTGGAGGTTTGAAGGTTATATCAACTGTCATCTCCCATGACTATATCAAAAAAATTTTCCGGTGCGAGCTAAAGGAGAATAAATCTCTGGCTGTGACGATATTTAGAAATGTTTGCATAATTATATCGAATAATTGATTTTTGTTGTTCACGCCACCTTTGAATTAATCATTTAATGTAATGAAATGGCGTTTCTCTTCAGGATTCAAGTTTAAAAAGGATAAATTTAATACATTACCGACTTATTTATCCTCCCCCCAACCACATATCACCCTTCATAATTCATTTATAAAATTAATTATGTTAATATTGAAATGTCTTCATTTTTTTTATAGACTCGATAAAGCTACCCCCGAATAGCGAAACGTCGTCTTACATTAATAATAAACAAAACATGATTTTTATGGCATAATTTAAACCCTTCAAACAAGTTACAATTTATTAATTCGATGCCGTATCAGTACAACCTACATAATAACAGAGCTACTAACGGAAATTAAAAAAAATGGTTGGGTCAAGGTTTACCATATTAATTCAATGCGACAGTATTAGATACTATTAGCCAAGACAAAATTATTTGGTAACCATATAGCCAAGGGATGTGTTGAACCTACAAAATAATCAAACATGAATTTTATTATACAGGGTGTTTGTTGCGATGCAGTTCATTCGGCGATTTTAAAAGAGCGTTTTTTCAAATGAAACACGCCGTATATTATTACATTTTTGAAATGACGCGTTAATTGCGCTTCATTTTTGTTAATGCCCAAACCCAATATTTTCCGAGTTACCTATTTTTAATTATTCATTACAAACCACTAAATTATTTGCTTTCGATTCGATCTAGTGCTTGAGCTTTGACCACCTTCTTATAGTCCATACCATAGACAGATGTCTATAGAGGATATTTACAATTCCCCTATAGAGCCTTTTTGAAAAATATGAATAAAATTCCCAATATCGGAACGATATGTAATGAAAGTAGCTGATAGGTTATTACAACGAATAAACCACTGACAAAATATGCGCATAGCAAAATTAAAAAGAGGTATTACATGCCACAAAATATACGAAGTCCAATAAAGAAAGTATTACTCACTAAAAATACCACTTAAAAATCCAAAAATATTTCGCGAGCACGATTGCAGTAATCGATTCTTTTAGAGCCAATTTTACACCAATGTTCCACATATATCGACTCGGAGCCTTGTCAATTTCGCGTATTTCAATATTGTTCCTAAGTTCCTCTAAGGTTGTTGGCTTGTTGGCATAAACCAACCACTCAACCCCATCAACAAAAATCTAATGGCTCTAAATCGAATGAGCGAGGAGGTTATTCGACCGAACCATTTCTCGAGATTCCATGATTACTTTCACGTGTAGTTTCACTTCAATAGATCATTTTGCTTGAACATTTTTCCTTTAATCAAAACGTGTGAGTAGTTTTAAAAACTTCAACCAGATATACAAATTTTTAGGAAAACATGAACGCGAGGAGAAGTTCGGACTTAACAGTTTTCCTTTAATAACATAGGAGTAGTTTTAAAAATTTTCAACCAGAAACAGTTTTTCTTTAATGACATAACATAACATGCAACATGAACGCGAGGAGAAATTCGCACTTAACAGTTTTCCTTTAATGGTAACGTATGAGTAGTTTTAAAAAACTTCAACCAGAGGTAATTTTCTTGGGAAAAGATGAACGCGAAGAGAAATTCGAACAGTTTTCCTTTAATGATAACATCTGAGTAGTTTTAAAAATCTGCAACCAGAGACAGTTTTTCTTTAATGATAACGTATGAGTAGTTTTAAAAAACTTCAAGCAGAGATAATTTTTTTTAGGAAAACATGAACGCGAGGAGAAGTTCGGACTTAACAGTTTTCCTTTAATAACATAGGAGTAGTTTTAAAAATTTTCAACCAGAGACAGTTTTTCTTTAATGATAACATGAAACATGAACGCGAGGAGAAATTCGGACTTAACAGTTTTCCTTCATGACGTAAATGACGTCAAGCTGATAAAAATGTAACTGTATATAAAGTAACACATGTATGAATTCTATAAAAGCAAATGCTGCGCTTGCTGGAAAATTACATCCTAACTAAAATACCTACGCAAAATAAATCACGCATGCCCTAAATTTCATTAATTCTACTAAACACCCCGTATCAACCCTCAAGATCCCTACACGTTAATAAGAAAGCTATCCGTAAATAAGAATGAGAATCTTAAAAACCAAGGGATCTGATATTATGCAACCTGTTTAAATTCTACAAATTCAAAATTTGTAACAACAAGCACCTAATTAGCTATTAAAAATGGCAAGTAATGTACTTAAATTTTCGGATGACGGTGGTGTACTCACCTACATATAAATCTAACTTACCTACAAAGGTTCAACGTTTTTTTCGTTCTATCCCCTGGAAATCAACTATCTCACTCCTTGTTACCATAATTCGCATCATTTTTCATATCATCAGCAAAAAGACCTTAATGAATGACCAGTCGCGTAACCACAACAACTTCAAAACAATTTTCAACGGGAAACATTTATATCCGAACTGCCAGCGGCGTTACATCACAACACACTAAATCTATTGGGGCTGGTCCTGACACTTGCAGTTTAATTCAGTTCCAGTTGAATTTCAAATGTACGAGAGCGTATCCTTAGTAACCTATTTGGTCATGAAAAATAGCACCTCGAATGTAATTTATGTAACTATTACGTTTTATGCATATTGTGCCATAAATTTCTTTTTTGGACCGATTAGTTTATTAAATGGGAGACAGGGTCGATACCAAGGTAACTCCAAGTCAATGAATTATCGAGGATTAGACATTTAAAAAGATCTTCTGTCGCAATAACTTTCCAAGTGACCCAATTTTCCATTGAAAACACTTGAAGAGGTCCAATGTGCATGGCGATCGATGATGGACAATGACACAAAAGTCATTTTTATACATATGAAAAATTCTATCTAACCGTAGTTTCTTGGTTATTGAGAGTAATGTCTGAGTCATGAAACAAGCCACAGGAATATGTAAAGAAATTTATGCATTTGTGCCAGTCAATGATCAAGAAATGCTTAGTTTAAACAACACAATAAATTGCAATAAATTTAATAATAAACTCGCGAATAAAAAAATTTTGGACAATTTCGGGGTAATCTAAATGTCGATATTTTCAACCGGCGCGGCGTTAAAAAATAAATTGTAATTATACCTGTGAAATTCATGATGTTGCAAAACTGTCAAAAGAAAACGACATTACAGTTTTTTAGCGCAAACTTTATTAGAGTTTCCTAAAAGTTAAATTAAATTCAGGTTTTCCCCTTTACTTTCAAACGTGTTATTAGTAAAACAGTAGCTATAAAATACTTTCAGTTTGATAACTGTGTCAAAACGCCCATTAATTGTACCTAACCAATTAAATAATGTACTTAGGACTAATTTATAATTATCATTTAATAAACCGGTTAATGTCGTATTTTATCTTCTGATGCCACTTGGAGAATAATTAATTAAATCTTAAGAGATTCTAGAAGCTGATCTTAATTTCTGTGTTTATAGTTACAGGATTTTAAACTGCTAATTAAGGTTCGGACTATTTATGGGTACCTAAAGAAGAAGGTTATAAAATGGCGTAGAAAAAACATTATCTCTAAAGTTTTACACAGAGCTCGCAGATTGTCTCTGTCCAAGTTTCCACATCCCGTTCGAGATTATATATTAGTTCAACCGTGATTATAATTTCATACAGAATTTCCAATGTACATATACCTACGTGTAATATAATTAGGTAAATGAAACTTTCGCTTCACGTCTATATTTAATTCCTTGTGTTACAAGAGGAGCAGTCGAGATTCATTTATAAATCCCACTGATGCGTATTCTACTCTTAAATGGTTAATGACGATGTGGTTGCTTTTTTCCTGTTCTTTTAGTAATTCTCGGATCCTCGGCTTTTTTATTGTCACTTTTCTACTAATCCATTTCCTCTGGTCGCTTGAGCCGCAATGCTTAAATGTTTGTTTACTTTCTTTAACTTTTTTGATCGTATAAGGGAACAATACCTACTGATTTATACGCTATGTAAAAAAATGGCAGATACTTCTTTACTATCGTCATACACATACTTGTAATTTATATTCATTGTACAAGTTAAAAGCGTTTTAATGAAAATTAATTTTAAGGAATTGTATTCACGTATTTGAAGTTGGCATCCCTCTCTCGCCCTTTTAAAAAGAGAAAGAATTCAATGGGGGAATATACGAGCCAAGAACGTGTATAAAAATTTATGATGATCAAAAGGCCTTACAACATTGTTATGACGTCAGACACCCTACACAAATAACTTGATCTTGACATTTGCGCGCCTTCGTGAGAACATAAAAATACAAGAATTGTTGCTTTTACAGATATATGCAAAAGTAGGTATTCTCATATATTTTGAAGCTCTATTTTTCTTTTACGTTAAACCGAATTATATTACCTACATCTCTTTGTATGGAGACGTTCTTATCAATTGCATGCGTAAACTGTATTGTATAGTACAAGAACATTGATTTATATGCAGTATAATATATAAAATAAACCAAATTGTAAAAGGATCAAAATGAAAACTTGTGCCATTTCTAAATTATTTATTAATCCACATAACCACAGGCCCAGAGATATTAATTAAATTAAATTAGTACATTTCAACGCTTGATTTATATCCTGTCGACAATTTAATTATAGTAACCAGCGTCGTTACTTTCCTCATTTCTAAGTTATTCTTAATTGTGAATCTTTATTTGATGGTATGATTTATACTCCTTCTCGCATAAAACGAAAGAATTAGTAACATTCTGTATTCTAAGAAATTTATCTTAAACGCTTAATTAAAAGAGAGAGGGTTATATTATTAAGATCGGCTTTCAAATACAAATTTGTATCGAATTTTTTGTATGCCATCGAGGTTTACGAAGCCTTTTAAGTATTTGAAGGAAATCTAAACAACACTTAACCATAGCCTAATGTGCTTCTAGGAACTAGACATTCATTTAATTTCCAACCCCTGTCTTTACCAATCTAACCCTCGCATTTCCACAATTGAACGCTTCTTTGTTCCTCAGATTCACATGCAAAAGCCAAAATAAAATTTGCATACTTAATTACGCAGCATCCATTGTATAGAAGTGCGGTTCTTTTTACTACTTCTCGTTCATTGTATTCAACTATACTGCTTTTGAATTCTTGGAGGACCATCGTAATAAAAATGCAAGACTTCTCTTAAATTAAGTTTTGTTTTCAAATTGCTCGTGTCAGGCACTTATGGCTCCTATACATCTTAAACAAAAATTAAGGACGTGCCTTTTGTTAGTATTTAATATTAATGGAATGTTTTTCACCATTTAAGTGCATTTTCGGGATTGTTCTCTTTACGTACAAGCTTTTTATTATCATGTATTTCCCTCTGTCACGTATATAGTTCGTACTTAATTTGTATTTTTCTTAATTCTATAATACCTTGTTGAGATTTTATAGGTTGTTTATGCTAGTTGTCTTACTGTGTAAATGATGGAAGGATATTAGTCGCCAGGATTAACCTTCCGGATGACCAGGTAAAATTTATAACACAGAGAACCAGGTGTGATCACATAGTGACCCCATTAGTTAACAGCTATAATCTTGGGTTTATTTTGACTAACACTAATTAGAAGTCATTTAGATACCTAATCAAAAAACATTTATTAGCATGAATAATATGAAAAATTACAAGTTAATGCAATACCATACCAGCTTCAAAATACACGAGAAAATCAATACATATTTACTTTGTTCAATACAAGGGCTGCTGGTTGCATATTGTCGATTTCACAACAGTAACATGACTTTTACAAGTAAACCGTTTGCATCTATCACATTTTTGTTAATTGTTGTCTTGTCGAAGTATCTTGGACAGCGACCACGTTTCGCACCTGTCTCTAGTTTATCACCTTCTGGATCGACGGTTTCTAAAATCACACTAATGGCGGATTTTATGTGTTTAGGTTGATCGTTCAACTATTAGTAGTTTTACTAGTTCCATCCATATCTTTTGAAGGAACAACCGCCTTCTAAAAGTTTTCCCTTTCTCGTAATTATCACGCTTGTGGATGAACAAAGTAAATGCGTTTGTATGCAGGGAGCTTTAAATCTAGTGGAAGGGTGGTGCGGAGAAGAAGGTCTATCTGTTAATCCAACAAAAACGAATCTCATTCTCTTCTCACGAAGAAAAGGGTCGACAAAGCTAAAAGACACAGCAATGTATGGCACCAAGAAAACGGCGTACCGCAAGGATCCGTACTCAGCGTTACTTTATTCCTGGTAGCTATCAACAATATTTTCGGTACTATAAATCCCCCAGTAAAAGCCTTATTATATGCAGACGACTTAATTATATATCACACCGGTTTACATATTAAACATATTGAAAAACAGTACAAAAAACAGTAAATAGAATACAACAATGGACAGTCCATAATGGCTTTAGCCTCTCGTTAACCAAATCAAAATGCATTCTGTTTACGCGAGCTTACAACTGCCCAAACCCCGGAATAAAATTAAAGAATCAAGCACTTGAAATAGTACAAGAAATTAAATACCTTGGGGTAATACTCGACAAGAAACTAAATTGGGTAAAACATATAAGCTACATTAAAAACAGTTGCAAAAAATCTTTGGATCTAATGAAAGTAGTCGCCCACAGTGGTTGGGGAGCAGACAAGCAAGTATTAAAACAAATGTATACAGCACTGATAAAATCCAAAATAAGTTACTCTATAGTGTTATACGGCACAGCTAACGAAACCAGTCTTAAAACTTTAATACCTGTATGTAACAATGGTATAAGAATAATAACAGGAGCTTTCCCTACTAGTCCCATTAAAAGCTTATATTCTGAATCGGGTGAACTTCCCCTAAAGTATCTTATAAAATTAAAACGAGTAAACTATGCCGTTAATATACTAGATAACGAAAACCATCCCAATCACCAACTCATCAAACAACCAAAATATACCAACCTATACAACAAAAAGAAAATATATAATAAACCTTACTGCATAAGAGCCAATGAAGATATTAAAGAAATTAAACTACAAAATCTAGACCTGTTAAAGAACCCAATAACCCCTCCACCCTGGAATAATGTAGTCCCTCATCTTATCCTGACTCTGCACAGCATGCCCAAATCAGTAACTACACCAAAACACTACAAATATCGCCTATATGAAATCCTAGCACAGTTCCCCGACTTCGAAAAAATTTTTACAGACGGTTCAAAAAATGATAACGGTACCGGTTGTGCTTTCACGATAAAAGACTATAACGAACAATATCGTTTAAGTGATGTGGCATCCATATTCTCGGCTGAATTATACGGAATTACCACAGCTCTGAAATATATCACAGACTTAAAAACCGCGAAAAACTATATAGTATGTTGTGACTCATTGAGTGCTCTCCTCTCTATCAAAAGCAGACAAGATAACCCGTACGTGACAAAAATCCTGTCATACTTAGCCCTGTTGGACCAAAAAGATCAGAAGATTTTATTCCTATGGGTGCCCTCGCATATCAACATTACAGGAAATGAAGAAGCTGATCGGAATGCTAGGCTGGCCACCGCAAAGCAAAGCATCGATGTAAGGGAAAATACAAAAGGGGACATCAAACTATTAAGCCAAAAACTGGTACGGGATCAATGGGATCAAGAATGGCTATCAACGACAACTAATAAGCTTAGAAGAATCAAACACAACACGATGGAATGGAAGGCTAGTTCTCCATTAACAAGAAGAGAAGAAATAATAATGACACGGGTGAGGATAGGCCACAGTAAATTAACGCATAGCTACCTACTAGAAGCTACAAATGCACCTGCATGCGAACAGTGCAAGACAGAAATCACGATTGAACATTTAATATGTGAGTGCACCAAATACAATAAAGAACGGGAAATGTGCGAGATCAATAATAATTTTTGTGAGGCAGTAAAAAGTGAGAGAAACATACTTAGATTTTTAAAATTAACACAATTGTACAATTTAATGTAATGTAATATGCGGTGCTAAAAATCGTTGATATTGAAGCACCTTAAGCTGATTATAAAAAAAAAAAAAAAAAAATATGAAAAATTACAAGTTAATGCAATACCATACCAGCTTCAAAATACACGAGAAAATCAATACATATTTACTTTGTTCAATACAAGGGCTGCTGGTTGCATATTGTCGATTTCACAACAGTAACATGACTTTTACAAGTAAACCGTTTGCATCTATCACATTTTTGTTAATTGTTGTCTTGTCGAAGTATCTTGGACAGCGACCACGTTTCGCACCTGTCTCTAGTTTATCACCTTCTGGATCGACGGTTTCTAAAATCACACTAATGGCGGATTTTATGTGTTTAGGTTGATCGTTCAACTATTAGTAGTTTTACTAGTTCCATCCATATCTTTTGAAGGAACAACCGCCTTCTAAAAGTTTTCCCTTTCTCGTAATTATCACGCTTGTGGATGAACAAAGTAAATGCGTTTGTATGCAGGGAGCTTTAAATCTAGTGGAAGGGTGGTGCGGAGAAGAAGGTCTATCTGTTAATCCAACAAAAACGAATCTCATTCTCTTCTCACGAAGAAAAGGGTCGACAAAGCTAAAAGACACAGCAATGTATGGCACCAAGGTACAGGTTGTGGGAGAAGGCAAATACTTGGGCATAACGATAAACCAAGGGCTAACCTTCAAACCGCACCTAGAGAAGTTGCGAACAAAGCAACAAAGTCCTTTTGGGGCTGTAGGCGAGCGTTCGGAAGCAAGTGGGGCTTATCTCCAGTGATGATCCACTGGATATACACCAGAATGATCACACCGATGGCTTACTGGTGTGGTGGCATAAAATCTCCACTCAGGTGAACATACAGAAACTTACCAAGGTGCAGCATAGGGCTTGCCTTGAAATTACAGGGGTAATGATAACGACCCCTATGGCAGCTATGGAGACCCTCTTGAACTTACCACCACTAAACCTAGCAATTAGGACAGAGGCGCTCAGAGGGGCATACCGCCTGAGAGTTAACGGCGAGGAAGGATCTTCAAGGGTGGGGCACTCGCTCATTTTTGACGAAATCTCCAAAGATAAAACTCTTAGTATGAACACTGAGAGGATACCCAAAACAGTTTGCCCCACCAAACTGTTTAAGACAACAATCCCCACTCGGCACGACTCCAAGAACAATTCCAGTACAGCGAAGCGCAATGGAATCTTGTATTATACAGACGGCTCGAAAACCACAAAGGGCACTGGGTTTGGAGTATATGGGAGCAATGGACGGGGCTGCAGAACTTCTATAAGCCTAGGACAACAAACGACCGTGTTCCAAGCCGAGGTATATGCAATCCTGACAGCGGCTGCTCAGCTATTAAAAGAGAACCTTATCAAAAGGAAAATCTTTATAGTGACAGACAGCAAAGCAGCGATTGCAGCAATAGATTCATATGTGGTAAATTCAGGACTAGTCCTTGAATGCACACAAATGCTAAACTGTCACTCTAGTGTGGGCACCTGGGCACGCGGGAATCGTAGGTAACGAGGTTTCTGACGAGTTTTCGAGAGTGGCAAGCGTAAAACCATTCATAGGACCCGAACCGGATTATGGGATTGCTTATAACACAAACAAAAAGGGGATTCAGGCAATACTTACGAAAGAGCATTGCAGACATTGGCCGAAAATCCCAGGACAGAGTCATTCCAAGATTTTCCTGGAAACCCCAAACGGGGACCTAGCTACGTCCATGTTAAAGTTAAGCGGAACGAAGATAAAACTATCAAAATGAAAATGTTGTGTTTGTAGTAAAACTACACTATACAGGAAATCATCATGGCACTTTGTGAATATAAGGCTTGCGTTTTGTCTATTTGCGGCATTGTTCCGTTTTCCCTTGTTTCAATCACTCTTGTGCGAGAGCTAGGGACGTGAAAAGGCTATCGGTGTTATAATCGGAAGACAAACCTTTCACCAAATCTAAAACAACCTGTTTTGCGCTGTTTGTTTAGAATTTCTGAATAAATTTGCATGTTCCAGCAATAAGAATTTTCCACGTCATATAGTGTCCATACTTTTGTTCCATACTGGCTGGTTTTGATTTTATGTAAACATGGAACGGACACCTGCCACCAACTGGAACAAGCTATTCGGCAATACAAACTTCAGCATTATATATTATGCTTTCCTGCAGTTCAAAGTAAACATATTAAATATACCTATCTTCATTTGCTGCTAATTTCCTTTTTTCTCGACGTTCCGGTCTCTTCTTCATATTGTCAAATCTAACAAATCTCAGTATTTCTTTCATTCTGTTTCTGAACACTGTAACAGAAAAAATCGTTCGCTCTGTGATGAAGGATTTCGATGACTCCATAATTCTTGAATTTCAGTGAACCAGCAATAATCAGTAATACGAGTAGACCTACTTATACGTGCTTCCATTTCAACACGACTTACGTTTCTCCTTTAATCTCCTTTCAACGAAATAGCTCTGCCGCTTGTTTCCCGGATTATAATGTTCAACATTGCTAGAAATAACTGGAATGCTACACTAGGTGTAACTATATTTCCACTATAATTTGTAAGCTCAGGTTTCTTCGGTATAATTTATCATGAAGGTCGCCGCCTTACGGATGATTTGCATTTTGACTGTAAGATACCATCTTTGATCACAGTCACATTTATATTTTCATCGTGAGATGGTTCACTATCGCTATCGTCAGATGAATGGTTACCAATATCTGCGCTGTCGATATCACTATCTTCAAGTAACAAATCTTCACTCTCCTTTTTTTCCTTTTTAAACCCGGACTACCTGCGGACTACCCGGGCGCTCCCCGAACGCCCTCAAAACTAGGACAAATCCGGGGAAACCCGGACGGATCCGCCATTTTTTTAAATAAGTGAAAATAACTTAAAAACCATAACTTATAGATATTGACATGTGGGTATTAAATGAACTGAAATTTCACGTAGAATCCAAAAATGCAATAGTTCCCATTTAAAATAATGAAGTTTCCACCTACTTCCGGCATTTCCGGAAGTGCTGCCATTTTGAAAATATTTTACATCGATTCGGTTTTTAGAATAACTCCTAAATTCAAATTTTCAAAAATCTACCTATAAAACTTTCCCAGAAATGTCTAACTAAAGCTCCCAAAAAAACACCCTGTAAAATATTACAAAATATTTTATATTTATAGTATTTTCGCTGTAGCTTTGTTGGTAAGTGATTAGGGATTCCCACTTGCAAACTGTATGGTTCAATATTTGTGAAAGTCTGTGGTACTTAAAATTTCTACATAATGAGGAGATATCAATATAATGTATCAATTATAAAAAATAAATGGTTTAGAACCCCTGACTTTTTATTTAAAAGTTTACATTTGAACAAAACAGAGCTCATTATTCCATTGTCACCAAACAATACTTAATGGTGTTGTTTACCTGATTACTGCTCGAGGCGATTAGACATGCCCAATACATATTTTAGGTAGGTATGATATATATGTTAGAAGAGGACAACACTATAAGTGTATGTGATTTCTGAAATTAAGCGCTAATCACTTACCAACAAAGCTACAGCGAAAATACTATAAAATTATATTGTCGAAATCATTATAATTGTTCATTAGACGATTCTTTGTTTATCCCTAAGTACTTCTATGATAGTTGTATTAGTGGTATCATAAGATATTGAGAAAGAGAATGTTATCTGTCAAGGCATTAGCGCAAGGTTTAACGAGGCAGAAATTTTTTTCTTTTTTACTATACAGGGTGTTTCAGACCACCCGTACCGGCCAAATATCTCGCGAAATACAAATCGCATTGAAAAAATAAAAATACGTCTAAACAATTTTTTAAGACCCTATTGTTTGATAGTAATAGGATGTCCCCACTCCCACCCCCGGGGGTGGAGAGGGGGTAACTTCGTAATCTTAAATAGCACCCCCCAGTTTATTATGCAGATTTGAATTCTGCATTAACAAATAGGAACTTTTTATTTGAAACATTTTTGAAGTTCGTGACAGATGGCGCTATGATCGCCGAAGAAGTTTTTCCGATTACCTATGCTAATTTGATGTCAGTTTTGTTAAGTGACAATCAAAAATGGTAATGCTTTGCAAAAGGGAAGAGGGGGAGCTTTATTAACCCCTCCCCCTTCCCCACATCGCCACTTCACCCCTACGGCCCATAACTTAGGATGGGAAAACGCAACCATTTTAGATTTAAACAACTGTTCAATACCACGATTGAAGAAGTTAAATTTTGTAATTTTTTTTGTCTTTGATGGAAAATAGAAAAAAAATTTGAAATACTTTGATTTCACGAGTAAAGAACACATTGACATTCGAGATACGTTTAAATCTAAAATTAGGGGTAAAGTGGCGGTGTGGGGAAGGGGGGAGAGTAAATAAAGCTCCCCTCTTCCCTTTTAAAAAGCATTAACATTTTTTATTGTCACTTAACAAAACTGACAACAAATTTTGCATAGGTAATCGGAAAACTTCTTTCGGCGATCATAGCGCCATCTGTCACGAACTTCAAAAAATGTTTCAAACAAAAAGTTCCTATTTGTTAACGCAGAATTCAAATCTGCATAATAAACTGGGGGGTGCTATTTAAGATTACGAAGTTACCCCCTCTCCACCCCCCGGGGGTGGGAGTGGGGACATCCTATTACTATCAAACAATAGGGTCTTAAAAAATTGTTTAGACGTATTTTTTCTTTTTTCAATGCGTTTTGTATTCGCGAGATATTTGGCCGGTACGGGTGGTCTGAAACACCCGTATAAAAGACATATTTTAAGAGTAATTTGAAGATGTTACCGATGGGTACAGTTCGTATCCAAAAATATTCAGGAGAGAGAACATGGACTCTTACTTGGACCAAGGTTCGTGCCCAGCAAGGGCGGATCCAGAAATTGTCGGGGGGGGGGGGGGGGGGGGTAATAACTTTTTTTCGGTCTAACAAGACTTGAACCCCTTACGTACCGACGGTTTCTTTTAGTTCAGTATCGTTTGGTTTCATACATACCTTTTTTGAAAAATATTGAAAATTTTCCAAATTATTGTATATTGAATTGATTAGGGTCGGTATATCCAGTACAGAAGAGGGTTAAAAGAATCAGATTTTCAGATGTACGTATTTATAAATAGAATATTTAAAATGTGTAACAGGTAATGTTTGCGTCGCACGTTCTAAACAATTTCGCAACAGATAGATCGCCGCTATGTTTCAACTCGCGATCACAATAGGCCTTCCACAACACAGTAGGTATATATTTTTTTCCGAAAGTCGAATGAAGTCATCAAACAAAAAATAACCCAATCCCCTCCTCTCTCCTCTTGGATCCGCTCTTAGCTTAGAATTGCCGAACAGATGGAAACAGGCTCCTCCCACAAATGCGTTTGTAATAGGTTAATTCAAAATACGCGGGAAAATTACATTGAAAGTCTGATGCACTTCCCCAAATTTAGTTTTTGTCACAAAACAAGTTTTGTGGTTTCTATTAAAATACCTAACAACTATAACAAAATAAAAATATAGGTTAAGTAATAGGTATATTATGATGGATCTTTCGCCACCAAAAAAACGTATATCGAAACTTTACATAACATAATTCAGCCCCTTTTTGTAGTAGGAGGAGCCTGTTACCATCTGTTCGGCAATTCTACTATAGTGACAATTAGACTCATTACACTCTGTCCTCTTCGTCCCAATAGAGGTCCACAAACCCACGCGCACATGCAACACGCTATTGTTTTTGCGGTGGTGTGAGCATTCTCGGTACCCATCTTGTACTGACCTTTGTCATACACAGATTGTCGTGTAAGATCTTGACAGTACTCGTTTCCGATACTCGAACCATTTTTGTAATCTGCCTTGTCTTTAACCACACCACTTCGCCAGGTTGCCCAGACCGTGAGTCGTCTTCAAGAGATCCTCTGCCTTACTTGGAACAGACCATACTATTTGAATACCATGGTTTCTCCAGGGCAAGAATCCTCGTAAACAGTAAAAATAATTTGAGGTGCTTTTCCTTGTTTTGTCATGACGACAGCTCGGTATTCGACATTCTCCATATTCAACACGTTCTTCGGGACTAACTTGTTCTATTGACGATATCGCACAAACTAATGACTCAATTGTGTTACGATTCGGTACCTATTTTCACTAATGACAAGTCGCGCAAGATATGACAGTTCGCACATTTCTCCCACTCCCTGTCAACTCCTCCATTTCGCGAATATCAAACGCCCCCTCGTATTACAAACGGAACTAACTGCAAATCGGGCTGAAGATTTTAATGCACACGATCAACTTGCTCTTCCTTGGAATATAGGATATTGTCGCCATATTAAAACTATTATTAAGGTGACATAATGTAAGCCACTGTTTCCGTAGGATTCTGCCTTCGGTTGCGAATTTCTTCTCCAGACAGTAAGCATATCGGTATGGGTAAAATTCAATGATTTTGATCATTTCGATACTACAACAAGCAGTGTCGACGAAAATTAGGGCTAACGTCGTTAGTAAACATACCTCCTACATTTCGTATCCTGTTCGGAGCTCTTCTAAGCTCTCTAAGGCCCAGTTGTATAAAGTTTAGTTGAGTTTCAACCGGCGGTTAGTGTAAAATTGAGTCGCACAAACTAGTGTTGATGTCCGGCCTAGGGTTGAACTGACGGTTTTACTACCCATTTACCAACCCATTCGTCAGTTCAACGCTAGGCCAGACGGCAACCCTAGTTTGTGCGACTCAATTTTGCACTAACCGCCGGTTGAGTAGATTTTATACAACTGCGCCTAAGATGAGACAATGACTATAAAGTAAATAATATATATTGTATGATAATATTATAATAACATGAGTTTTGAGGCACGTTGGGATGTTTAGAAATAAAGAGTTGAAATGTTCCATTCCATTTGTTCCATTACATATCCAAATAATGAGGATCGAAATGGTGGATTTCTCTTTCGAGAACCAAAGAAAAACCGTATGGAGCAAGAACACCGAAACCCCATTTGTTAATGTAGGAAAAAAGTTAGTAACTGCTCTCCACACCGATGTTTAAATTTTATTACGTAAGTACCTACGCCATAAAGTCTTTAATGCTTAATGTTATTTAAGGAACCAGGAGAAATGGTTCTAATACAAATCTCAAAAGTGAAATATAGTTGAAGTTTTTGGTGAACATTATTCAATGCAGTAGTTAACTTCGTTTGTTAGAGTTTAAATAACGTATATATGAATACCACAATTCCTAAGTGAAAATAGTAGCAATTATACGTCGACATAAACTTCCCCGTTATTGTAACGCATAAATAGTAAGGAGGAGTTATTATAACGGAAGTGGTTGTATATTTTGTAATGTAATAACACTTGATTCGTTTCAGAAGGTAATATCTGGTAGCCGCCGTATTGCAGGAAGGTCCGTAAAATAAATGAGTAAATCCACGCCCAACCTAGACTAATTTACTTAAGCGTGTTTACGCTCTCGCTGCTATCAAACTTTTGACGAGTTTCTCCAGATATTAGGTTAAGAATTTTATTATGTATTTTAAGCGAATCCAGCTACCACGTAACGTAAGTGTTTTCCCGAGCAATATAATTATGAATTTATATTTCTTGTTTCTGAATATATAACTAAATAAGTACGGACAGATATTTACGAGTTGCAGTGTAGTCACTTTTAAATTAAATTGCTGTAATTTGTGTAAATTCTTGTAAAACTAAACAGTACTTGACTTGTTAACTATTAGGGGGGACAATTCTTGTCGCATACGTTTCTGTAATTTTTAATTTTCAACTTAACGTAATTAAAATTACAAGTACACTTCGCACACATTAAAATTTCATATTTTACCATTATGCAGCTGGTTAAAATTAGTTCACGTAGCCGCATTTTAAAAATGTTTTCAGGTTTAAACTTTCCGGACAATGTATAAAGTAAAGAGGTTTAGAAATGAAATTACATGTTTTATTTAAGGGCGTCAAACAGTGAGCAACTTTCGCCGTACCCGCATTTCCATTTCATTTACGAATGCTTTATAAAGTGTTATTTAATGCTTGCAAACATCCAGACACGCATAACGATTAAAAGGATCATAAAATATAGGAAATTATGACATCTGTAATGGCATCGTGCAGGCCGTCGTAACAAGGGGTGGAATATTTTCTGCAATTCTGTTTGTTCCGCTTAGACGTACTCATAAAATGAATAAAATATCTCTCTTTGATGTACTTTAACAACAGTCTGATGGATCAATTTTCGTATTGGATATTATTTTTATCTTTTATAAATGTTCGCGTTTGATGTGTTTATGCCACATCTTCCTATCTATTAAGATAATGTGCGGTATTTATGCGCTTTAGATTACCAGTTATTATAACCAAGCGCAACAAAGAAATTAGCAACCGACGGGAGTACACTTTCACATTAAATAAACACAAAACACTTCCATACACGAATGAGAAGTGATTGTAAATGACAATCAGAATCATAATAGATTACCGCCCGCAATCACAGATTCGAGTCGATAAAATTGTTTGTAGTTAGGAACAAAGAAAGCTATATAAGAACATTCCCATGTCCATACGATTCGAGTAAGCAAGCAGGCGGAACGACCCAATGCAAGAAAGTAGAAGAACATCTGCAATATGACAAGAGATTGGGGCCAAGTGTACGTATCTGGGTCCATAAAGACAAGATGTCACACAATCGATTGAACAAAGAAACAAGCCCGAGCTGATATTGCGGGACACACCGCTACATAGTGTACACAAACAAGGCAATTTGATCTGTTAAGGTCGCTTCAGAAACGGACCTATAGCTATCGTGAACGAAAATATTTGATCAAAGCTATTCCTTAAAAAATACTTTTTATAGGTAAAAAAAAGTTATCCATTTAATAAGCAAAAATGACTGGTCTATTAACATTTTATTGAACACGATTGCTGCTTAAAAGCTACACACACACAAAGAAGAATTTACATTACACATTTGCTTTTATATCATTCTATAGTATAAAACACAATTCAGTGGATTTTAATTGAGCCGAAAGCTTTTACTTTCCTTAGAGATGCAAGTATTTTACAGTTGATTCATTTCTCGCCCAGCACGTATCAAAATGGATCTGTCCTCATATGATCACGTAGGTATGTATGTCAAAACTTTGTTTGCATCGAAACAATTTTACCATTCAAATTGTTTTCCACTCCAGAAATACAGGAAAAAGCTCTTTTAATTTCCTGAAAAATTTTAATACGACGTTGCTGCGAGCCTGTTATCTGAAATTAAAATTACATTACTTTAAATTGTATTTAAAGAGAAATTGAAATATGAATTAGTGTAACTGACTCTCTAATTAAGCAACTTACTAATTTTCAAACTAAAAGCGCAAAATCACTTGCGGCAAAGATGTCGATATATCTTTAATTATATTATTCTCACGCAAAAGTATTTTTTTGTTGAAAACCCCTGAACAAATACGAGAATCACCTTATAAAAAGAAAAACGTAACCACCATTAAAACATATCCCATCTACCGACGTTATTAGAACAAAAATACCGCTTAAAGTAGAATTGAAAAACTTTTTCACAACGGGTATACTTACAGAAGCGAACGTTACAAGAATAAAGAAAAAGAACTAATAATTTCATAAAAGAAAGTTTAAATATGTTTTCTATGTTTATCATGTAACAGCACGTGAACACTCTTTTTTTTAGTAATTTTGCTTTTGTTACACATGGTGAAGGTTTCATAAGTTAATACATTTTCACAAAGTTAGGATGACGTTATACATTTGTAATTAAACCAACGTACCCGAATCATTGGATAGAAAAACGGGTTCTAAAAATGAACGAAAGTAACGCTTTGGATAACCTACCCGTAATTCGTGAAACAATAACTTGCACCCAAAGACAGTTGGATAGTTCCCCTAATAAGCAAGTCACGGGCATTACTTCTCTGTAGTGTAATGATAAATCGGTTTACACACTACACTTTCTCCTATACTTCTACGGTAAATACGGCCGAAAGTAGGCAACACTGAATAAAAATAGTCTTATTCGGTGAGGTTGCAATGGAATGTCTAATAGCACTTATCTATGAAGGCTTAAAATTGGAAGATATGGGAAAAGGCAAAACCAAAACCGTGGCATTCGGTAGAATTGGCACTCTGTCCTGTTGCCCAAATTTAGATATTGTGATGTACTCGTTTTTGGCAGCTCGATTTTAAACGTTTCCCGCCGTAATTTGTCCGTTTTTAAAATTGTTTCGAAGTGATGGTTACGCCACTGACCATTATTTAAAATTCTTTTTTGCTGATGATACCGGATTGTTTAAATGTTGAAGAATTAGGGTAACAAGGGAAAAGTGTAACGATTACAATGATAGGGTGGGCTCGTGAGTCTCTTTTCACTCCTTCATCCGGTGGTAAGCGTGCTCAGTTGTTTCTTGAATGTGAATTTCTGGAACCCGACCTCTCTGTTCAAAAACGTTGTCTAGCCGAGTGAAAATAACCTGGATTGGGGGTCCATAGAATGTAACTGTACTAAACCGATCTGGTTCCTTATTTGTCTACCGCCCAGGATTTGACCTGTTAAAGTGTAAGAATATTGATAACGTAGCAACGTCCACCTAGCTATGGAACCCAAACTTGTGATTGAATGATTTTATTCCCACTGCCCCCCCCCCCCCCTATTTACGGGCGAGCATCAAATCCCGGTGCGATTCTATGGGCATGGCATACCCTTTTGGTTGCATTGTGGCATACAAGGCGATGGTATTCTGCCACCGTCTTATTTTGAAGCGTCGAATGGAATTAAATTTTACATCCCTTGATTTTATGTCTATGTGACGGATCCTAAGATCAATATTATACCAATATAAATATAAATCGAATAGGTACCACAAAAACGCAAAATATGAATGTAATAAATTATGAAGGGAAAGCACCCAAAACAAAGGCCCGCTCAGTCAAAGACTCCTTCACAAAGCCGAACTCAGGGAAGTACCAGTACCGCCGCACTCAGGCAGATACCGCACATTGGCACCCTAAGCCAAGTACCGTACAATGGCACCCTAAGCCAGAGTACACACTTGGCCCGTGAGATCATGAGTCCGTGAACCTTGGGATGACTATCCAAATACCAAAATATAAACCCTAACTATAATTTCCGTGGGCCAGATAATAAGATCAGTCACAGACTGGCGCCTGAAGCCAAATGCAAAATAAAGCTACCATGTCAAAGACATGCTTCGCCCGTAAACCCTTGACCCTGTTACGAATTTTAGGATCAGTTATATAACAGCCTTAATGAGATTTTACCTTAAAAGGTGATGGCAGAAGCTACCAATTTATTATTTATTTAATATTTAGAGAGGGGATGAAATTCCTGACGAAAATCGCACAAGATGAGAGCAAATTAATTCAATAATTCACCAAACCTTCCCCATGATTAATTTATTGCAAAATTGGATAACAATGGAGTGATGACTAATTGATAAGCGACATGTTTCGATATACTAAGATATCATCTTCAAGCTTAAGTCTATAATTAGATTAATCTAAGATAATTAAGTATTACAGAGTAAAACAATCAAGAATACTTACATGAAAGGAATTGCAATTAAAAATGTTAAAACAATCAAGAATACTTACATGAAAGGAATTGCAATTAAAACATTTTTAATTGCAATTCCTTTCATGTAAGTATTCTTGATTGTTTTAATTAATCTAATTATAGACTTAAGCTTGAAGATGATATCTTAGTATATCGAAACATGTCGCTTATCAATTAGTCATCACTCCATTGTTATCCAATTTTGCAATAAATTAATCATGGGGAAGGTTTGGTGAATTATTGAATTAATTTGGTTACAACCCCATTTGGAGCTTCCCTACAAGGCATTATGGACCCATCCAATTTAAGATGAGAGCAAACTATAATAAAATTGAGTGTAACGAAAAAAAATCTGCAAAAGGTCAGCTCGAACCGAATAATATTTTTGACCTACGGTTCTTTCAATAATATCGCTTAGGATTCGATTTTGGATCCCTTTTGTACAAAGAACTGTTCAATTTTTCAAATTTTCACTTTGACGCTATGCAACACGTGCAAAATTAATTCTGGGTAACTAACACTAAAGGTGGAGTATGTAGATTGTGATGCCTTATTCATATAATTAATTTATCAAAATTTAACCCTTATTTTTACGATTTTCGAAAATTTCAAAATTGACAATTTTACTTCGATATTTCCGAGCAAGGTGCGCATTCCCACTAATTCGGATTCGTTGAGCCTGTAGTCAACTTGTATTAATTTGTCAAAAAAAACCGTTCGAAGCTAAGTCAAAACTAGCTAACGAAGTTCAGCTTACTGGTTCACGTTAGAAAAGCTATGTACAGAGTGGGCCAACGAAAGGTAACAGACGGGATTCTGGCTAGAAACAATTTTTTTTGAGAAATGCAAAAACCCGTCAATTTTTATGTCAAGGGTGACAACTTTTGTCTTGATTTTCAACCTGAAATGATTTCATGCCTTAGCGCTGTGAGAATAAACCCTAAAATTGAAATAGGGATGACGGGGCAAGTGATACGTCATTTGAAAGTTCTTTCTTTTCTGAATTCAGTGCACTAGTTTTTTTTAGGTTTTTTATTTTTAACAAAAAAATTGAAGTTGCAAAAATGGAAAATGAGGAAAGCGTTTGAGAAAAACTAAAATACCGCGGACAGGTCAATTGTTTGTTTTTTAGAGAAGCTAGTTAATTTTTTCTTGTGCTCTTGATGAAAATCATGTCAAAAGTTGTCCCCCTTGACATAAATTGACGTGTTTTTGGATTTCTCGAAAGAAAAAATTTTCTAGCAGAAACCCGTCTGTTACCTTTTCGTTGGCCTACCCTGTACGTATTTTCAATTTTTTAAATTTAATTGATACGTTCGAAAAGACATCTAGATGATTCTATGTCGCGTTAATCTTCACAAGTGGATGACCTGCAATTGTTGCAGGCTGCGGTACACGTGAGATGGAACCATCTACAGTAGCATCGCATGATTTGCAGCCACAAGGCTCAAGTTCACGATGTTTACGGGGGGCAATGATGTCCAGTTCGATCTCGGTTTGGGACCAGAGCGAAGAGGATGGTTGACACTTATACTGGTCAGTATACCTATAGCTTGCCTGGTATCCTTTTGATATGTTCTCTCAGGACACAAGAGCTCCCTCCTGGCAGTATCCACACACTTCCTTTGCAGTGAACATCATGTATGCGAACCGTGATTTCAATGGTTTGTACGTTCGTCTCAGAAAGCTGGTCATGCATGATGAACGCCGCAGTTATTTTTTCCGTTATGAAAGAATGAAATCTACGTAAACTTCCTCAGTGCTCGTTATTTCTTCTTCATCATCAGTATCACTCTTCCTTTTGCTCTTCCTCCTTCAGCACTCTTTAACACATTGCATTGATACTAATTACCATTTGCCCTTATTCTTTTTTTTTGTTTTAGGACAAAAATGTTTAGTTTTGTCTTTTGTTAATTCTGTCTCTATTTCCTTACTTAGATGTTATATTCCAAGTATTATTTTTCTTATTATGATGTTCAGCTTCAAATGAATTGCCCGTTTTCGCGCAGAGCTCGTCAACAAATATTCCATCCTATTGAGAGACCTATTCTACTATGCCGCCTATATTTGAGGGGTTCATTCTAAAAAGCAGATAAGTCCAAAATTACACATTTTCATTTTTCACCCATTTGGTATACTTTAAAACAGTTCCTATTTAACCGCTATATTTGCTTCTACAAAAACAAGATAGGTCCCGAGATATTCAATGAAGGAATATGTACGATTCTATAAAAACCAGAAAAATCCAGTTCGATTTCTTCATAAACCAGAAAATTCCAAATTTCTACTACTGTTGAAGTACGTTGAAAATTCCGTAGATAGCGAAGATGCAGAGGAGGACTACAATATTGAAATAGATGTTGATGATAATTTTGACGGCTGTGATAAATAGAATGTTTTTGAGAAATAAATATTAAAAACTAAAGATTAATAGTATTTTTCTAAATAAAACCAGATAAGTCCAACGATTATTAATGTTTTTCTCATAAAAACACCAAAATACCATTTTTTTCCCCATTTACTCGATGTACGTTCTAAAGATCTACCTACATTAAAAATTACCAATTTTTTTCTGTCACCACAAAGGAAGCCATACTGTTTTTTTGAAGAATGAAGCCCTGATTTTTATTATATGCTCTAACCCGGTATGGCGGCAATCTCAAATACACGTATAGATATACACAGTTGTAACACCCTCCTAAGATGTTAAATTAGTATTCAGAATTATTTTAGCACGATCGCTAAGTACTTTTAGAAGAAGAATGAAAAATAGATTATGGCAAGAGGGGAACAATCGTCTTTAAAACACTGCTCCCTCTCTTTTTTCTACTGTAGAAGTATTATTTGTCAAAATGTTGAATGAATGGCACTTCTAATACATTAATAAATAATTACTTAAAATAAATTTAAAATTCGTCAATTACATCGAACTCAAATAAATACCTTCTGGATTCTGGATTACGATGGGGGGTGGTCAGAAGTCCACTCGCACATAGGCCACCTATTCGGGCCCTTTGTGCTGCCTCCCTGATTAGAGTCGTTCGACCTCGCATCATCACTCAAGCCATCCCACACGTGAGGTAAACCTGAGAAATAAATACCTTACGCAGCAATAAAAAGAATACTGAATGTTTCAGTGTTTCGTGGATTTTAGTAGTTCCCCTCGTACATCAAATCAAAACTATGAGCAACATTTTTTATAGAAGTGTTCAATTGCGTTTATTAGATCTTGCACCCTTGCAATTTTTTCCCTCTTTTGTAGCATGAAAGGTGATTTTAGTACAGTTGAATTAATGGCTTAATAATTATTTAAAATACTTAACCATACGTGTTTCGAATTTTTACATAGTTACCAAGTGCACACATTATGCACGAGGAAGTAAAAGGGGTAATGTGCAAACTAATAGAATCTTCTATTCACTTTATTTCGTTAATTACGATTTATTGAAAGGGTTCTAAAGAATTAAGTCAGGGGTGTCTGCGTTAACATGCCATTCTCGAAGAAATGTGTCGCGGTGAGGGAGCTTATTTTCCGCTATATTATAATTTTCGACATTTTTTGCGTATTCGATTCCAGTACAATACATTTAACTGTTCTATTTATCTGAGATTCGTTCAACTAGTGCGAATCGATAAGTAGTTTGGAAATGTTATAAAGGAAACAAGAACATTTTATTGCTTATAAAGTACATAGAGGGAATTTTGATTTGATTAAAGTTTAGTTCAAAATAACCGATCTCAGCGTTCGAAGGAAAGCTATAAGTCACTGATTGGTCATCAAGAAAACTGTGGCAATATTTCTGGCTTGACCCATCAGCAGGTTATTTCGACAGGAATTGAGAATCAATCAAGATAAGCCAAACAGTCAAAGTTTATCTATTGAAAGAAAGAAAAAGCTATACTTCTAAATGTGTACTATAAATGACTGCTATAACATTGAGAAGAAATATTATACGAAGATGCGAATTGATCAGCTGATTAGAGCTACGCTTCCTTCTCATTGAGCTTTATGTAATAAGAAACCCAAATTTAACGTAACGTCTTTGGGGAGGTCTACTTCCATTTTTGTGGCGGCGAAAAATGAATTTAAATAAATAAAAAATTTATAATTGAACTTTCCCCGTGTTGTTACGTGCAGATTTAAACTAATGCATTTACAACGAACTCTTGTTGTAGACGACCCCGTGTAATATACAAGTTCGTGGGATAAGAAGGGCGAATGCGGTTAGCATAGCGTTCAAACAGACACGGCAGAAACCCGCTCGTAAATTCAGCCTTTCTTACGGCCCTTGCGGTCTCTAATTCCTCCCATGTGACGCGGGACGTGTGCTTTATGTGTTTGCGTGAGTGCTCGACCTGGTATATGTCCGCAATTGATTCACCCTCTTACTTCATCTTATATTTTCTGCGTCTTTAACGGCGTTTTTTACGATTTCTAAATGGAATTATAATTTATTCATGCGTTGAAATTTCTAGTATTGTAGATTTTCACGTAGTTCCTGTATTAATTGGAATTAATTTTATTGATTTACGTAACGCAATTCTAATTAACGTTGTATATTTGCATGAAATGCACAACGCGATTTTTAAAGAATTTAATTATACCTACCGCTCCACAATTTCTCCACTAAAAATATTTTAAAATTCATCACTCTATATTTGATTTGATATACGAGTATTATTACTTTACATAGAAGATATAAGAAAATAATGCGTGGAATGCCATTTATTAGACACCCCACATCTATGTAACAAATATTCATTCTTCACACGTTCCATTCTTACTATTTAATTAAAATATAATACACCAGTGCAAGTTTAAGCGAATATAATTCAATTTATATTATTCAAAATATCAAAAAAAATGTCTTGTTACCCTACTTTTATTCAAAGTGCATAGCGAAGGGGACGGTTGTAAATATTCTTAACTTATACATGAATAAATAAAAAGTATTACATCGCTTGTTTCTTAAATATCACAAAATGTTGTATTTTTAAAACGACATTTTGTTGTACTATTACACCATTACAATAAGACTTAAATTAAAAACAAGATTAATGAGTTGAGGGGAAGTGTTATCAAAAATATGCAACCTATATTACTACTACGGCCACGTCATCGATATATGCACCACGCACCTAGCTAAATAAATCATTTATTTTCCTATCGCACATTAAAGTATAAAAAAAATAATAATAAAACTAATAATAAGTAAAAAAAAATCAGTTTATATTTTAAGGAATCACGTTTACAATTGATTATACATGTTTATTTTTTTTTGTAAATTTATATTTAACTAGTGTTTATCTATAGTATTTTCTATTATTTTTGTTACATTTTATTTTTACGTTGATGTTCATTTGTTTAGTATCCTTTGCTTTTTATGCAACTCAATATGTTGAGAAGGTGCCATTTATATTAATAAATGTCTGTATACGTCAAAAAAGGCTGGAAAGAATTTCAAGTGCATATGAACAAACGAGTGTATTGTGTATTGTTTATCTTTTGGAAGCATTCCCTGTGTAAAAAATGATGGTGTAGTGTGTGATGCGTTTAATATTGTTGTGGAGTGTTGTGCGAGGTGTACGTGTATGTGTATGCAGGTGAAATATTTCCACCAAAAATTATGTATGTTATCTATGTCTGGACTTTTTGGAGTTTATCTATTATTGTGGATATAATTTGATTGATTTTTTTCATATTACACCATATACGTTAGTTGGTTAGTTGATTCGGATTAAATAATAATACTAATATAAGTTTAGATATTGTTCGTGATTGAATTTTCATATTTGTTGGTAGCAGGTCAAGAACCACTAAGATATAGGTTAGGATTCTGGATTACGATGGGAGGGTAGTTAGAAGTCCACGCGCACATAGGCCACCTAGTCGGCCCTTTGTGCTACCTCCATAATTAGAGTCGTACGACCTCGCAACGTCACTCAAACCATCACACACGTGAGATAAATCTGAGGATGCTGGAAAGGAAAACGGTTCTAATCGTAGCCATGTCCGGCAAGGATTCCTCTAACATGGATCGCCTCAATTGGACAATACAGGAAGGTAATTTTGATGATGGACGAAAGTATACCCACATGTAGTCGCAGGTTCTTTCTTGATAGACCCTTATGGAAACGCACCAGGCTGCAAGATGCTCTTCCTGAGGGCCTCTCTCGTATGACGACAATCTAACATCAAGCCCCACTTAACCTTGTGCTGGGCTTTGGTGTCTTGAGTTATTAAGTTGTTTACAGTTCATACTGTAAGTGGCAGAGCCAGCTCTGGATCATAAAACGGTTGTTTTGGGACTTATCGGCTTTCTCAACGAGCTCGAGAGTCTTGCTGTTTATCACTTGCTCTAGCACTTGGTGATATTCGCAAACCAGCCTAGAGGATGGATATGTCTCATTGAGATGCCACTTCCGCGTGATACTTTTTCCCTAGTCTAAATTGAAGGAAGAGTATGTCAGATCGAAGATTGCCCAGAATTTGAGACTGACTCATCTCAATGCCTCTGCTATTCAACAACTCTTTACTTTTCAGACGCAAGGCTGCCAACATATCCTACTCTCGTAAGGGAGGCAGGCCCAGAATATGGGGACAACACTAGACATATAAGTATTACTCTATGGCACTAGTCGGATTCTGGTCTACGTAGCGAACGTCTGCGAAATTATAGCAATTATTTTTGAACACGCAAAAATACAGAACTGCAGACCTTTACTTAGAAAATCCATGGTACGATCAAATATTCAACAGGATGCCTAACTTCGTTAAATTTTAAATAAACCAGAATAATTGCTACTGCAAGTAAATTAAATAAACATTCATAATACAGCATTATAATGCATTTTTTATCCACTTTGTATTTAATAATAATTGTTATATAGAAACTTTCTTAATAAATTATTCATCAGGCAAAAGTTTCGTCCCTTAGCATGACCGTTTATAAGTTGATAGATGGTAGAAGTAGTCATTACACTTCACGTAACAGTAATGGAATCGTATCAACGAACAAGATATTTTGACAAATTGAGGAAGATATCAAAATTAACGGGTTTCAGCTTAGATGAGAAAATTAACAAGAACGAAACAATTCGTTTATGGTTACTACCGTTGACATTGTACTTATATTACGGTTTAACACTTTTTAGAAAATGGAGTTATAATGACGATATCAATGATTATCTGTTTACAATAGGACTTGCGAGTGGTACGTTGAAATTTTTTTACCTTATTATAACATTATCATCTTATCTATAGTTGTATCGCGTATTACAATAATGAGAATAAACAGAACAAGACTTGCTAACCTCCTAGAATCGCTGGAATATCATGAAGGAAGAGAACTCAAACCTTACTTAGAAGCAATTATAAACAAAGTGGTAGGTTACAACATTTAACCAGTGAAAAAATAACTTACACATTTAAGGGTGTCGTCTTACCGTACTCCGGAATTTTGGCTGTTGCCGCAACAGTAGCTGGATGGTATTTATCAAACACGGATAGAATTTGCCATTTGGTTCAATGCCCAGTTGGGCAACAGAGTACAATTTGACTCTATGTCAAGTTTTCCAAACTGTACTGTTCGTTTTTTTGGCCATAGATTATACAATGACTGATGCACTAAAGTGGTGCATTTTATTGCAGTTGAGGATACATTTCAAATATTTCAAATCAAATATCAAAAGTGATCTAGACCTTATGAAAAGTGAACATTGTCCACCTAATATATCTAACCCACATACCCATCAAGATGTTATTATCCCATGGAGTAATTTGCAAAATCACATTAAAATATAACCTTGAAACACGATCGACTATGTTCAATTGCCAATGCCACAGAATCAATATTTAATAAATGTGTTTTAGTTAATTTTGTTAATTTATCTTTTTTCTTCTGCATCATTCTCTTGCGAATGTCAAAAGTAAGTAGAGCAAATTTCTAATTTTTGTTTTCTTACTTCAATTCTTTACAGATTCCTTTATTTGGCGTAGAATTTTGTGTACTTTTTTTCTATATACTCCTCGATTTATTAGTATTCTTTGGAGACACCTACTTATGTCAGCAAGTTGTTACAGAAAGTGAAGAACTGATTCTATGTTACTACGAAACTGACTTTGTTGGTGCCGATATAAGATTTCAAAAAGCTTTAGTTCTTCTTATGACCAGAGCACAAAAATCTATAATTTTTTCAATTGGAAATTTTGCACCACTTTCGATGGGAACAATTGTTAATGTAAGTAGTTAAGGTTCAGGTTTGTTCATATTTACCGATGTGTTGCTCTTTTCAGGTTATTAATGCTTCAGTTTCATATTTTATGTTACTATACAGCCTTAAAAAGATTAGGTATTATTTTGATTTCCAAACTACACGTTAACTTGCGATTTTAATGTACACCCATGGGCGCCGCTACTAAAGGGCAAGGGGGGGCCCGGGCCCCTCCCTGGAATTTCATAAATCGTGTAAATCCATTTTAGAAGATGTTAAAAGCTCACAATATAATCACGTTTGGAGTATAATGTTCTATTCCATCGGTGACTCTGCATAGCCTATTGATTTATACTAATTTAAAAATAGGTAAAAATTTTCAAGTATTCTAATTTCTACTTGAAAAAATGTAAGGGCCCCCCCCTAACAAAATTTCTTCCGGCGCCCCTGTGTACACCACGCAAGATAATCACCAAGCACCATTACGTATCTTTTGCAACTAATATAAGAAAATTGGTATCTACACACAAATTGTAAAATGTCAATAAAGGCTTGACTATATCGCAATTAAGTTTTTCATTCCTTTTCTTACTTCAACAATATAATAACACTTATCCTTTGTGGAATCTCTTTTATAAGCTACAATTAAGCAATATTATTATATTTTAGAGTGCTTTCAAAAGTTTACATAAAGATAAATGAGAAATTTGGATATGTGCTTGATTTTTCATTTTCTTATATATCCATTAGAAAAGTAAGAGTGCCTAGTTGCCTACCGATTTGGTTCCCAGAGTTAAATCACTAGACGGTCATTATTTTTGCCATTTGCTTTATGTGAGTTTTCCAGAGCGAGTTTGTGAAGATAAAAGTAATGTAATTGGTAAGAGCTCGTAAATTTTTGCTTTGTAATGAAAAGTCAAATATGGTTTCCATTTAAAAACTCCTCTTTTTGTCATGTGGCGAATTATGCTAGATGAATTATATCTGTATATAAAAAGTCTCGCAGAAAGTTAAAAAACGTTTTCCTTAATAACTTTTTCATACCACGGATATTATGGAACATATTTTAGTTTGTAGGTCTGAGCAGGTGATATAAGGGTCTCTATATCCCTCCATTTAACCGGCTCTTACCGTTTCCAAGATACCAATGGTGAGCATCGAATTTGGAACACATAGTGTATACTTAGTGACAAAAGACACAATTTACACAGGTAAAATGTTGATCAAAATAGGCCATTTTAGTTTTTTCAAAATAATATTTGTATACAGTCTAATGTAAAATAAGCAAACTACTACCTCCCACCTTTTTTACACAGAAAATTGTGACAAAATTAAGTAAGTAAGTATTGTCCGTAAAATCACATGCTGAGTTCTTAAATTCTTTACAAATAAGTAGATTACGGAATAAGTGTGCGAACCTTCGTAAATTCGCTCAGTTTATGTAATAGTAGTTTACGTAACAAGTCCCGAAAGTGACCTTTTACTGGACAAGTAGGCAAATTACAGGACGAGCCGCAGGCGAGTCCTGCAAGCCTGCGAGTCCAGTAAAAGCACTTTTGGGACGTATTACGTACAATATTTTTTTAAAATCGTCCAGAAACGGGAAGAACAATTGACCATTCTAGGCCGGAAAGTAAAAAATGAGTCCGGTAAAGTAAAAATGAGTCCGGTAAAACTTTTACCGGACTATCATAATGACTTTCCGGCTCAGTCCGTCAAAATGACATTTTCTAGCCTAAAAATAATCCGGAAACTACTACTTTCTGGCCGATTTTAAAAAAAGTTTTTTTATTTGAAATCCATAGCAATGTTTATTGATTAACCAACGATATGTAAATAATTTCTTTATTATTTAAAGTAGCATGTGCCTATGGACGCACGTGCACATTTGGTCTTCCTTTGAAGGTCAGAAAATTCTAAGCAAATATGTACAAAAATTGTGAAAAGAGAAAAATCTAACAAAATGTTCACAATAAAATAGGTAGAAAGGTAATTTATAAGTTTTAAAAAATTACTATTAATTTTCAAATGAATTCTCTGTTAAATGCTTAGCAAAATGATATAAGATGCGTCTATGACAGTTCCTAAGTTATTGACATTTCTATGTAAAAAGTAGCCAATTAAGTAAGTTTCTGTTCTGCCATCTTAAAAGATATCGGCGTGAAACTTTGGGATTTGTTTTTCCATTGTGTCTAGTTGTAACATCAGCTTAGATTTTGGATATAGGCCTCAAATTTTGGCCCTTTGTACTACCTTCCTGACTACAGTCGTCCGACTTCGCAAAGTTGCTCAAACTATCGCACACGTAAGATGAACCTGAAGATGCTGGAAGGGGATGCGGCTCTATTTGGGACACCCACAGAGTCTCGTCGTTAGTGTAACATCATCTACAAGATGGATTCCTATTCGAGTGGTCGTACGGTACACACGTATTCTGAGTTTGCCACGGAGTTTCTTTTGCTTTTCTTTGGTCCTAGTAAAGTTTACGCGGTATAAAATTAAGGGTACGATTGGCAGGGAATATCCGGGTAATTATTGGTGTACGTGCGGCGTTTACATGCGGTCGGGTTAATGATCTGGTTGTGGGTATTTTTAGCGTGAGTGTAGGCTGTTATACTTTGCGCGCTTATCGGACTGGTGTGTGATAGGGCGGGTTGAGGGTTATCGAATTCACCTTTAAATTGACGCGCAATTATGGGTTATTGCATGTCCACCTCGGGCTCAGGTTATGGCATGGTATTTGTGTAAAGGCATAGGGGG
Source organism: Pyrocoelia pectoralis (assembly GCA_036250285.1). Lineage (NCBI taxonomy): Eukaryota > Metazoa > Arthropoda > Insecta > Coleoptera > Lampyridae > Pyrocoelia > Pyrocoelia pectoralis. The sequence continues at coordinate 19,237,905 of CM070076.1, read as the reverse complement.
CGATGAGTAGATTTAGAGGAAGGGCAAGTAGCATAGGAACATTAGAGGATTTTCTTAAAAGAAAGAGAGAAAGCGTGGAGAAGGGAAAATCTGAAGGAGAAACGGAGGAAAGGGAAGCAATTTTCAAGGGAAGTAAGGTGACAGGGAGATCTCGAGTTTGAAATGTATTGTAGAAGAGATGAAGAGATTAAGGCTGGGGGTGGAAAATCTGGAGAAGGGGGTAATGGAGAATAATGAAGAAATAAAGGCCCTAAGGGAGGAGATGAGATGTATGAGAGAAGAGCATGGTAGGAAGGAAATAAGATGGGAAGAGGAATGAAAAGATTTGAAAGATAAGTTGTGTTCTATTGGGGTACGGGTGGAGCAGCAGGAGAAGAATAGGAGGAAAAGAAACATACTGATGAGGGGATTAAAGACGGACGAACCGATGAGAGGCTTAAGAGATTTGCTAACGGAGAAAATGGGGGTAAATGTGGAAATTAGGGAGGTGTGGGTAATGGGAAAGGAGAGGGAAATTAGATAATGGTGGGGGAGCTGGGGGGGAGGGGAAAGAGGGAGGTCATGGAGAATATGGGTAGATTGAGAAATACTAACATTTTTTATATTGACGACGATCTGACCTTGGAGGAAAGACGAATACAGGAAGAAATAAGGAAGATAACGAAGGAGAAAAGGGAGAAAGGGATGAGGACGAGAGTTGGGTATAGGAAAATATGGATAGGGGATAGGAGCTATGACTGGGATGGTGAAATAGGAGGGGTATTATAGGTAGCGCTGATGGAGGACAGGGGAAGGGAGTCAAAAATATGTGTATAGGACACATGTTAGGGGAGAGTGAGAGCTCGGAGAGGAATGATAGAGTTGGAAGGATGTGCTGGGGGATGGTGGGGAGGGATTAGGGTGGATGGAAGACGTAAGGGAAAGAAGAAGAAGGCCGCTGTTAGGAGAAAATGAGAAGAATTTGTAAATAGAAACCTATGTATTGGTATATATGCCCCTTAACCCATACGAGCTCGAGAGTGTTGCTGCTTGCTACTTGTTTTAGTGCGTGGTGACATTCGGAAACCAACCTAGCTGCTGTCACTGGAAATTCTAATAGTTTTGTTTTTTATGTTATGCATAACAATTTTTCTTGCACTAAGCGTTAATCCCACCAATTCTGACTGGAATACAGTCGGAAATCCGCCTAGTGGTTGGGTGGTTTGGAGTAAATACCAGTACCTGTTCCTTCCATTGGTTTAGATCCATTCGTGAAGATGAATATGAATGTCAACTTAGATTGTAGACTCTTTTCTCGACATATACATTTTGGTCAATGGCATTTTTCCCATTTTTCTTTTTTGGTTAGAAATGAACTAACGGTCTTTGATTGGAGCAGATGCTTTTGAGAGGGCCCTGAGGAGTAAATATAGTCGGGTGAATCAGGTCTCCTATAAGTTGTTCGTTCATGAAGCCGAAGAGGAGCTTGACACGACGCCCTTTGAAAAAGCAAAGATTATAAAACGTTCTACAAATACTTTTTCGATTGAAGGAGTCATTGGAACAAATCTAATACAAAGAATAAACAAAGAATTCGATTCTACATATTATACGTATTTTTTAACTTCTTCCTGCTCTCCAACACTTCCTTCATCCACTCTACCCTTTCTCATCAATCACCCAATATCTTCATCCTACCTCCTTTCTCCTCTCTCAACTCCCCACATTCCCTCATCATATGTGTCAAGCTCTCCCACCCTTCCCCACACAGTCTACCTACACATTCTACTTTCGTCCTCCCTCTAATACTCGCTTCTCATTTCCGCACCTAAACCTCGCCACTATTTTTTTTTCTTTCATGCCCACCCCCCTTCATATATCTTGGAATCCCGTCTACTAGTGATGGGCACCATTCGAATGAATTCATTCGAAATATTCGATTGTTACTGCGCATCGATTGTTTCGAGATGTTGCGTCGATTCTCTCGAATGAATTTTGTTCTCGAAATCTAAATATTCTAAAGCTTCGTTGTAACTATCGAATCGAATTGACGAAACTAGATATTTTTAGGGTGCTAAACTGCTGCTAGCTAAGTAACGTTACGAATCTTACGATTTATGAGTAATACGAGAATTACGACTTGCAAAAATGCAAAATTGCAAATCACAGAACATAATCTCACGTTGAATGACGTAATATTATTAATTTGTGTTTTGTAATAACTCAATAACTGTTTATTTTAAAAGTATCACTAAATAGTTTAATTAGTTTATTTCTGACAGTGATATTATAAGGTTATATTGTCATAGTTACGATACCAATAAAGAGTGTCATAACTCCCTTGGGATATAAAGACGCTATAATTCCCTCTACGGCTCTTTTATGAACCAGTAACCTAGCAACAACCAAAACTGCAATCGACGATACCTGAATCAAATATACCGGAAATGAACAAATTTTATTAGACTCGGTCAGAAATAAAATTATCTATGTATCACGGGAATTAATAGGTCTCAATTACCTCGGGTAATTGCTGTCCCTCGGGCGCAAGGCCCTCGGGACGCAAACTTTACCCTCGGTAATTAAGACCTTTATAATTCCCTTGATACATAAATAACTATAATACAATCAATGTTATAGTAAAGTAGTATAACTAACAAATCATGTACAAATGAAATATACATTCGAATGAATTCATTCGAATGAACCATTCGATTGTGTAAAGCTTTCGATAGTGTTCATTCGATTGTTGAAATCGTTCGATTGTGCCCATCACTACCGTCTACGTTCATAATTTTTGTTATATTTTTGCTCTCCTTTCTTGTCCCTGTACGTCTTTATCCCTCATTACCAACTCTACCTCAACGCTTTGTAGAAACAAATAAATGCTTACTTACAAGTCTAATACATTTAATGGGCATTACTTTGAAGAGAATAATAATAGTAGGTACACCTTACGTATTGTATTATCCTTCTGATTGCGAATTTTATGGTAAGTACTCATTGGAATGTAAATAAAATACACACATACTTTATCGACAGTTTCTAGAACAAACATTAAACTTGAACAATCCTTAAAAATGTGTTACGGAACGTGATCAATTGTAAGAAACAGTAACTTGTCGTTTTACAATTTAGAAAAAGGTAAACAAACCAGTAAATTGTTTGTGAAGTTTTTCATGTTTATCGCTAATAAAGTTAGACGGTAATATGTCTATTATATACAAGTGCAACATTAATCTATTACTAAAAGCTGTAAAATTGTAAAACTCGTGTAAAGTTGTAAACCAAATAGTCAATAACTTTGAAAGTTTGAATTGAAAACTACATCTCGTGATAATAAAATATCTGAACTCGGAAATGCAGCTTGTAAAGTATTTCATCAAACGAAGTTTATAAAATTTTTAAGCGGCTTACTTTGCATATTCCATATTTGGTACAAGTTTCGAGCATAATTGCAATTTATATCGTAATGTATATTTTCTACTACAAAATTGTATTATTGACTCGCAGCTTGTTAACTTTACGCATATTAGCGTATTTAGCAGAACTGCTATCGTATATAGCTGCAATACATACATTAGGAAAATGCAATGCAACATCATTAATTTAGGTGTTGTACAAGAGCTGTTTTTTTCAATCTCCGATTGGCTATAAAGGAAAGACGGGTGAATATAAAAAAATGATTTTATTACCAAAAGTAATGTACAATCAAGGTTAGGTACTTCTCGACATAATCACCTTTATGAATGAGGTTTTTGTCATATCTGTGAACAAGCTTTGCAATACCCTCTTCATAAATGTAGCCGCCATTTGTATTTGATGGGAGTTGTGACGGTTTCTTTAATCTCTTCGTCAGTTTGGAAGGGCTGTCCCCAATTCAATTCAGGGAATTGTCATGGATCAGAGCAATTTCAGAAGTTTTTGGGACCAAAAGAATTTATGCAGTCGGGGACAACAATTACTGCACATTCTTATTGTGAACCTTTACATCGCGTACGGGGTGCTATTCAAAACACAAGAAGAGGCATGCTGACTTCTCGAATTGTTCTGGTCCATGACAATTCCCTGAATTAAGAAAGTGGCTTGGGGAAGAGCGCTTCCAAACTGACGAAGAGCTCAAAGAAATCGTCACAACTCACTTCAAATAATTGGAGGCAACATTTTATGAAGAGGGTATATTGCAAAGCTTGTTCACAGTTATGACAAATGCCTCAATCATCAAGGTGATTATGTAGAGAAGTAACATTACTTTTGGTAATAAAATCATTTTTTTATGTTCACCCGTTTTTCCCTTAAAGCTAATCAGAGGTTGAAAAACAAACAGCCCTCGTTATAATTATGGTAGTCGTATCTTGAACTTTCTATCATCCTGCTCTGAATTGACTAAGATCTTTAATTAAACGTTTAAGGAAAGTAAAATTGCTGCTCAAATCATTTATTAATTACCTTTTGGCCTCCTAAACATACTAAGAAAAAATTGATTTATTAATTTTCGGTTCATCATTCAAAAATTTAGATAGATTCTTTCGTAGTTTTAATGCATACGTTATGTGTTTTGAACGTTCTGTATATTACTTTATTGTTGAGACGGTTTATAAAATTATAAATGTGGAGTTACGACCCATTAGTAGTCATTTTGCCATCTTTGTTAGAAAATTTCTTTTAGTAAAGTTTGACCTGCAATTTATGTATAAATTGTAGATATAAATTTTTGATTATAATGGTTTGTGGACAATGATATTACAAGTAATACATAAGGTAAGAGACGTTGTCGTGTTATATTTTATTTTCATATAACATTTTATTATTAGATATATGTTTCGAAACTGTTTTAATAAATGATTCGGAGATGTCTAGAAACTTTCTGCTTACGGTCAATAGTTATTGATATTGATTTTTGTTGAAACAGAATTATTAACAGCAATTACCTGTGAACACGCGAGACAACAACATTTTGCTGTCTTGGCAAGAAAATGAAACGGGGATTTTGAAAGATTTTGGATTGGTACCACACACTCACTCAGTACCGGCAATACGGCGGAATGAATAATCACAATCCATGCAGGTATTGTCAGTTGCAACGCTCGCTCTGGTCAGTACTTGGATGGGTGACCGGTTCATCCATGAACCATGGACTTAGGTCCTATCCTCCACTCTAATTCACATTTTACCACTGACTCACCAACCCTGACGCTAATTGCTGAAATGTTAAAACTTTTACAAATTCAGGAATTTTTTCGCTGTTTTTAAACTATTTTATAGCTGAAAGTTTCTATCGGTTTAATAAATCGTAAATGATATCACGTAATTGAGGCGTAAGTAAGCTATAAAGATGTCTGGTCGTGTAATGCACCAAAATTTTTTGGTCGACAAGTCATTACACCATGGAGTAGTGAGCACCGCCAATGGAAGAAAATAAATTCCCTAGCGGGAGATCTTTTAACAATAAATTAATGATTTGTTTTAATTTAAAAAACTTGCCGACCCAAAAAGTTTTGTACATTACAAAAACTGTTTTGCTAGCCTAGGAACAAAATTACGTTTTGTTTACACAAACCATAGCAACGCAACACAAACCGTCTATGTTGATATTCAATTAATAACTTTAATTAATGAAATTTAATATTTTTAGTCCTTCATTAAGGGTTCAATACCAGGATTGGACAAAACTGTAGATACCTATAGACAGCGCTCATGAAGAAACGAATTCGCTCACTTATGTGCCCGTACACAATCGATTGGCGCCTCGCGTGCAAAACTGATTCTAGTCTTGCGTGAGCGAAACTCATATTTTCTTCACTATTCTACTGTCAATATACTGAAACACCCATAATACAGCATTAATGAATTTTGTATCCACTTTGTATTTAATTATATAGATCCCTATACTTATTAAATAATTCATCAGGTAAAAGTCTCATTCTTTAGCATGAACATTTATAACTCGACCGATGGTAGAAGTAATCATTACACGTCAAGTAACAGTAATGGAATCGTATCAACGAACCAGATACTTTGACAAATTGAGGAACCTATCAAAACTAACGGGTTTGAGTTTGGATGAGAAAATTAACAAGAACGAAACAATTCGGTTGTGGTTACTACCGTTGATATTGTACTTATATTTTGGAATGATAATTTTTAGAAAATGGAGTTTTAATGACGATATCCATGATTATTATCTGTTTACAGTGGGAGTTGCGAGTGGTACGTTGACATTTTTTTTATTTATTGTCACATTATCATCTTATCTATAGTTATACCGCGTATAACAATAATGAGAATAAACAGAACAAGACTTGCTAACCTCTTAAAATCGCTGGAATATCATAACGTCAGAGAACTGAAACCTTATTTACAAGCTATTATAAACAAAGTAGTAGGTTACAACACTTAACAAACGAATAAATAACTTTTACATTTAAGGGTGTCGTCTTATCATACGTCGGAATTGTGCTTGTTGCCACTACGGTAGTTGGATGGTATTTTTCAGACACAGATGGAATTCTGCCATTCGGTTCAATGCCCAGTTGGGCAACAGAGTACAATTTGGTTCTATGTCTCGTTTTTCAAATTGTACTGTTTGCATTTATGGTCTATGATTATATAATGGTAGATGTATTAAAGTGGTGCATTTTATTGCAATTAAGGATGCATTTCAAATATTTCAAATCAAATATCAAGGGTGATCTAGACCTCATGAAAAGTGAACAATGTCCACCTAATATATCTAGCACACATACCAATCAAGATGTTGCTATCTCATGGAGTAATTTGAAAAAACACATTAAAACTATAACCTTGAGACACGATCGACTATGTTCAATTGCCAATGTCACAGACTCAGTATTTAATCAATGTGTTTTAGCGAGTTTTGTTAATTTGTCTTTTATGTTCTGCGTGATTCTCTTGCGTATGACCAAAGTAAGTAAAAGATTTTTCTAATATTTGTGTTTTACCTCAATTCTCAATAGATTCCTTTATTTAACGTAGAATTTTGTGTACTATTATTCTATATACTCACCAATTTATTAGTATTCTTCGGAGACACGTATTTATGCCAAGAGATTGTAACAGAAAGTGAAGGACTGGTTCTGTCTTACTACGAAACTGATTTTGTTGGTGCCGATATAAGATTTCAAAAAGCTTTAGTTCTTCTCATGACCAGAGCACAAAAATCTATAACTTTTTCTATTGGACATTTCTCACCACTTTCGATGGGAACAATTGTTACTGTAAGTAGTCAAGTTTTCGCCCATTTTATTCACTATTATTATTATTTTCAGGTTATTAATGCTTCAGTATCATATTTTATGTTACTATACAACTTTAGAGAAGATTAGGTATAATGTTATTATTGCAGCTTCACGAATACAAAGCGACGTGTTAACTTGCCATTTTTATTGCAGACTACGCAAGGTAATCACCAAGCACCATTGCGTATCTTTGCAATTTATGTAACAAAATTGGTACCCACAAATTATAAATTGATATCAATAAAGGCTTGACTATATCGCAATGAATCATCACACCTTTTCTTACTTCAGTTACCTATATGTATAATAACACTTATACTTTTTGAAATATATATTGTATAAGCAACGATTAAGCAATGATATTATATTTTACAGTGGAAGTGCTTTCAAAAGTTTACATAGAGATAAATGAGAAATTGGGAAATATGCTGCGGCGAGCGGATTAAAAATATCTGTGAAGTATATTAAAAACGGTGTTTTGGAGAGGCATCGGTATAATATTTATTAATGAGATTAACATAATAGAATATAAATTATAAAATATTAATAATAACCATGACTCCGAAAAATTAAAGGGATCGAAACAATAATTGGCCTTGCGCAAATGTTCTTATATTGAAACGGTTTTGGGATTCTAGTTTAGAACAAATTTTTCAAACAATCTCAACCAAATGATTGTTATTGAAGGTTTTAAAGAGGGATGAGCTGTAACTTGAAATGAGTTAAATGCAAACGTAGGATGCAAACATAAGAAAATAGTATTCTAAATAGCGAAATCGTAAAATTTTATTGTAATGTAAGTAGATAAGTAATGGGGCTTCTGGACCACTTTGACCTCGTTTGACCCCAAGGTCGCGGGGCGTGGCTAACTGTTCCTCTTCAGGTAACAGCAAACAGATAACAGGTAACAGCTAACAGATCAGATATCAGTTCGCTGTTTGCCGTTATCTGTTAGCTGTTTGCTGTTGGTTGTTATTTGTTTGCTGTTACCTGTTATCTGTTGGCTGTTATCTGTTTGCTGTTACCTGAAGAGGAACAGTTAGCCACGCCTCGCGAACTTGTGGTCAAACGAGGTCAAAGTGGTCCAGAAGCTCCATTACTTATCTATTAATGTATGAACTCTATCTGTACCGTTCTATATCGAGAGTTACAAGTGCTTCTGATGTCTGTACTGTAACCTCGACTAGAACATATAATTGATCTTTCAGCATGGACAGATCCTTCAAACATGTTTCGAGGTTTAGGTAAAGCGTAAGGTAAAATTATTCGCATTAGGGGTAATGTCAAATCATTGAATCCTGGTTTGTATATTGCATTATTTAATGAAAAAAAAAAGATTCCATCTGTAGCGCACATAGTGTCTTCTATACTTCCCATTTTATGCTCCTTTACAAATTCCGTTGGATACTTAATACAATTTTGTCAATGCTTTACCTTACAGTATTACAATAGACAATGTGTGTGGTTATGGACATAATTTGTTGACAGCATATAATGTATTTTAAATATAAATAGTTTCTTATATCTAGTCTGAAGCTTAATACATTATTCGTTATTTTAAATAGCAACCCCTATTTTTTATTGCATTTTTGGATTCTACGTGAAATTTCATAACCTTTGATACCAACGTGTCAATATCTACAAGTTATGATTTTTAAGTTATTTTCATTTATTTAAAAAAAATGGCGAATCAGACGGTACTTATTACTTGAAAACGGTTGTAGCTATGGCAACCGAGTTTTCACCAGCGCTTAAAGGAAGAATAGGGCTTTCTTTTGGTATACTTAAAAAAAAGTTATGGTGCGTACGACGTCACCTATGAGGCTCCAAAAAACTTTTCTAAAAAGTGCCGAAAGTTTGTTTTTGTCAAAATATCTCGCTAAGGGTGAGTTTTTGTAAAAAAATTACCCCTTACTTATATTTTCCACATCCATATACCTACCGAATTATATAACAATAATGTCACTGTAGTGAAATATAGAAAAGTTATGCTCGATTTTATGTGAAAATTGACAGTTTCTGGTTTTTTCGATATATCTCGTTAAGGGTTGACTTTTGAGAAATTTTCATACCTACATAAAATGCCCAAAAGATAATTTTCTATAATATTTATTCACATGTTTTTCCTCATAAGTTACAAATAAAAAAGATACGAGCGATTTCATACTTAAGGGTTGCTTACTTTCAGAAATATCGAAATAACTTGTTAAGGGTTGCTTTCTGTGAAAATATTATATATACCTAAAATATTGATCATATTAATATCTACATCTTTTACTTGAATAATTTTTCTGAGAAACGATAAACAAGAAAACTATGACCGATTTTGTAATGAAACTGCAAAAATCAGTTTTTTCCACATATCTCGATAAGAGTTGATATTTGTGAAAATTTTATTCTTACATAAAATGTTCCTTATAAGAATTCCTAAAACTTTTATTAATATAATTTTTTCTAAAAGTTGTAAACAAAGGAGTTATCGTTAGGGGATGGAAAAAACTAAATACGGGGCACTTTTGAAAATTAAGGGTTGAAAATAGGGGTGCTGCGGGTCAAATCGTTTATTTTGATCTAATTAATAAGTGTACCTAATTTCACACTTCCCGCACAATTTGACAGATATTTAGATGTACCGCTACGACTAGCAGTGATTAAGGACTCATTCATCACTGCCGCAATTCTTTCCTTTGGTACCGTTACAAGTTAGGCACGAACCATACAAATACGGTGGGCCAGGTCTCGAAATGAAAATGATTTTTCCTTTTTCCGTCATGCGAAAGAGATGAATACTTTATGCATTTTTGAGTGATTTCACTAAACTAATTGGGGATGACGATATTCCGTTGACCGAGGCTGATTATGGACTGTAACGGTAGTTACAATTGTTGATAAAGATTTCAGGTTCGTGGTAACAAGGTTCGGTAATTTTTCTATCTTGGTAGAACGTTTGGACCTACCTTTCGTACTTTTTCCTTCCCAGGCTGGCTCAGTAGGGATAAAAAGGATTAATTCTAAAATAAGTGCAACTTTAGCAGTTCACTAAGGTTAAATATTATTAATTGTTACTAATTATTAATTAAATTGGAAAAGTAATTTTATCTAACTGCAAATTGTTTAATTTATGACGACTCTAGTATATTTGACGGGGTTCTTAACCTTTCATTTTGCGTCGTTTTGAAACAAATTACGTTTTACTCTCCTTACAGAAAAATTTATTAAATTAATACCAAAATTTCATTTATTACAGTTCTAATAAAAATAAACAAAATATACGAATTCTAAAAAAAAACTTAATTTCTACCTAAACAAAAGATTGAATGGCCAATTTATCGCTTGCTAGCAAAACGTGACATTAACATTAAGAAATGCTGCGTAAAATTCGCTTATATTTAAAAACTCAATTCAAACACAAATAATAAAAATATCTATAAAAATCAGTTTCTTTCACGGTTAGTTTAAATAAATAATAGTTTTAGGACATTACTTCAATGTTTTTTGTACCTTAGCCCGATATCGTCGACGATAACTTGCGTTGCGCCGCTTGCAAAAGGAACGTGCTGATCGGACAACTCCTTCAACGGTTTCTTCTTTAATTGGCGTAAAATTCACATATAAACCTTTCAATTTTACAACAAAACGATTGTTTTTACATAAACAACACTACACAGCGGTTTAAATAAACCCAGGGCGAGGTAACAACGCGGCGATTTTTCGTTGCCCTCTAATAATGTTCGTTGTAATTTGATTAGGATACTCACACTTTTTTGCTTGTGCGGTTCCTTTCTTCAGTGCTAATATTTAGCGTCACTCAAGTTAATTCGCACTTAATCGCATTAAAATGCACATCTGTTTATACACGCAGATAAAATATTGTTTATCACTCGTACTATACGCCTTATTACACCGTAGTGAAACACTTTACGCACTTAATTGGTACCCTTTAGTACCGAACGCCGCTTTGTTCACCAAATTTTCTTTTTAATTTCAAAATTTTGGTACGGAGTGGACGTACCTCACGCCTTAGCGGACTTCAACATTCTAATATCCCTTCACTCAAACCACCTGCCTTTATAACCAATTTTATAAATGTTATCTTTCGTCTGGAGATAAGGCACACTTGCACTTTTATACTATTTATCCTGGCACGAATTCTCTTAAATTATAAAATAAAACCTACGTATTAACTCAACTAAAAACATTCCCCGTATATACAATTTGTTCTTTAACAAACTTAAAAAGTAAAAAGTAAATAAATTCAATTCACCAAAATAACGCCCGTTACAGGACGTTATAATAATAAATCATGATGACGATGTTCAAGAGAAGAATTATCTCGATCGAGAGATAAAAATTACTCAGTCTGAAGAAATAAAAAAACAAGTGGCTTGTACATATAATCTAAGTCGTTTAATGACAATATGCTAATTTCCAATTAAATATCCTTTGTAATTTGATTTCATCCTCTAAATTATATTATTTACTGACTTTTGAAGAAAATGAATTGTATGAGTTTGAGACAGAAGTAGGTACTAAAACTTGAAAATTCGAAGAAATGGTACCTAACCATTTTGTGAAATATGGAGAGGATGGAAATGGCGTAGGGAATGGTTCATAGAAAATGCGTCACCAATCAAGATTTGCACTATTGTGGTTTACGTAGGGAAGGTCTCCGAATTACCTATGAACACGCAACACTACAGAACTGCAGACCTTTACTTAGCAAATCCACGGCACTATCAAAATCAAGCAGGAAGCCGAAACTCGTTACAGCCAACTGCATAGTATTATTTATTAGGTACCTACCTTTAAATTTAAGTAAATTATAAAGATTTGATTTTAATTATTTGTATGTTGATAACAGGAAAAATTTTGTACATTATTCGTCGGGAAATTGGAGTTTCTCCTGATTTGGCAAATTGCTAAACTCGTCTGGCACGCTTTTTGCTCATCAGGAAAAACTATTGTTTCTCGTCTTATAATGTAAACAACTATTGTTCAATCCTCCCATTGAAATGTGTTGTGTCTTGCTTTGATACCCTGTTAGAAACCTTTTGTTTTAGTTACTCAAATTATTTCCACTGCAACGAGTGGGCGAAAGTGTTATTACACTCACCAGTGGGTCAAAAATTGTTTCTAAAATTGCCTTAGAAAATAGTGTTTTCTTTTATAAAATGAGTAAGGAAAGTTTCATTTTCCTCACTTGTGATGAAAGTGAGCGGTATTGCCACCACCATTTACCTATTGCAGGAAAACAAGTGAATTCAATAAACTGTCAATATTGACAACATAAATGAAAAATTAATTATTATTTTTGAATTATATGCAGTTTTAGAAAAAAAAGTGTGTAAAATACGAGAAGAAAATGTTTTTTCAACTCTCGCTCAATAGACACACGAGGATAAGGAGTAACTCGAGTTGAAAGAAGCATTTCTCTTGTTGTACATATAACTATTGTCGTTCGCTATTATTGCTGAAAATTGGAACAAAATTACGCTTTGTTTACACAAACCATAGCAACGCAACACATACCGTCTATGTTGATTTTCATTAAATTAATAACTTTAATTAATGAAATTTAATATTTTTAGTCCTTTATTAACGTTTCAATAGCACGATTGAACAAAACTGTATAAGGCAGTGCTCATGAAGAAACGAATTCGCCCGCTTGTATGCCCTTGCACACTCGGTTGGCGCATCGCGTGCAAATTGAAACTCGTATGTACTTTTCTTCGCTATTGTACTGTAATATACTGAAACATACATAATACAGCATTCTATGAATTTTGTATCCACTTTGTATTTAATTACATATATGGAAACCTACTTACTTATAAATAATTCATCAGGCAAATTTAGCATGACCATTTTTGTAACTGGACAGATGGTAGAAGTAATCATTACACTTCACGTAACAGTAATGGAATCGTATCAACGAACAAGATACTTTGACAAATTGAGGAACTTATCGAAATTAACGGGTTTCGTCTTGGACGAGAAAATTAACAAGAACGAAACAATTCGGTTGTGGTTACTACCTATTGCAGTGTACTTATATTTTGGAATGATAATTTTAGAAAATGGAGTTTTAATGAAGATATCTATGATTATATGTTTACAGTGGGACTTGGGAGTGGTACGTTGAAATATGATTTAACTTACACCATAGTACCTTCTGATCTATAGTTATACCGCGTATGACAATAATGAGAATAAACAGGACAAGACTTGCTAACCTCCTAGAATCGCTGGAATATCATGAGGGAAGAGAACTGAAACCTTATTTAGATGCAATTATAAACAAAGTGGTAGGTTACAATACTTAACCAATGAAAAAATAACTTTTACATTTAAGGGTGTCGTCTTATCGTACGTCGGAATGTTGCTTGTTGCCACTACACTAGTTGGATGGTATTTTTCAGACACAGATAGAATTCTGCCATTCGGTTCAATGCCCAGTTGGGCAACAGAGTACAATTTGGTTCTATGTCTCGTTTTTCAAACTGTACTGTATGCATTTCTGGTCCATGATTATATAATAGTAGATGCATTAAAGTGGTGCATTTTATTGCAATTAAGGATGCATTTCAAATATTTCAAATCAAATATCAAGGGCGATCTAGACCTCATGAAAAGTGAACAATGTCCACCTAATATATCTAGCACACATACCAATCAAGATGTTGCTATCTCATGGAGTAATTTGAAAAAACACATTAAAATATAACCTTGAGACACGATCGACTATGTTCAATTGCCAATGCCACAGAATCAGTATTTAATCAATGTGTTTTAGTTAGTTTTGTTAATTTGTCATTTATCTTATGCGTCATTCTCTTGCGTATGGCCAAAGTAAGTTATAGATATTTCTAATATTTGTGTTTTTACTTCAATTTTCTATAGATTCTTTTATTTAACGTAGAATTTTGTGTACTATTATTCTATTTACTCGCCAATTCATTAGTATTCTTTGGAGACACGTATTTATGTCAAGAGATTGTAACAGAAAGTGAAGGACTGGTTTTCTCTTACTACGAAACTGATTTGTTGGTGCCGATATAAGATTTCAAAAAGCTTTAGTTCTTCTCATGACCAGAGCACAAAAACCTATAATTTTTTCAATTGGAAATTTTGCACCACTTTCGATGGGAACAATTGTTACTGTAAGTAGTCAAAGTTTCGTCCATTTTATTCATTATTATTATTCTACTTCTTTTCAGGTTGTTAATGCTTCAGTATCATATTTTATGTTTACTATACAACCTTAAAGAAGATTAGGTATAAATGTCATTATTACAGCTTCACGAATACAAAGGAACGTGTTAACTTGCCATTTTTATTGTAGACGCAAGATAATCACCAAGCACCATTGCGTATCTTTTGCAATTTATGTAACAAAATTGGTACCCACAAATTATAAATGGATATCAATAAAGGCTTGACTATATCGCAATGATTCATCACACCTTTTCTTACTTCAGTTACCTATACAGGGTGGGCCAACAGTGCGAGGATGGAAGATTGTGGGTTTATTAACGAACATTTCTAAAGTTTGTTGCTGGGATATGGTCAGGTACCCTAAGGCTACAAACCTAAAATATTTTCACCCGAATCGCAATACATATACAGGGTGATTTATATCAAAGTTGCATTTTTTTAATGGAACCCCCTATATATGATTGCATATTTGGATTCCTTGGTCAATTCTAGTCCGACTTTATGTATCACACATAGTACCTAAAACGAATAGTTTAGCCGCAATTCGTCATTTTTACAGAAAGTAGGTGTCTAAAAAAAATTGAATATCGCAGGGATCTCAAAACTTAGAAGGCCGTGACTATGCGATGTTACTAAGCATGAAATGTACTAGCGTAGACCGGACGGTCAAATCCCAATTCTTCTTGTGTTCGGAGAAATTACCACGTCAATTTGCAAAATTTCTATCAAAGGTAACTTGATTATTTTAAATGGCACCTCCATTTTTTCTTTATGGCATCAAATGTACAATTTTATTACCTTTCCAACGATATGAGTTTGTCGGTATCTATCTCCGGTAGATTTCTTGTAATTTCACATTTTCTGGTTAATTTGCTGTATTTTTCAATTTTCAGGTTCTATTAGTATCTAGTAGGCCATGAAAGATAAAACAATTCTTACACTTTAACTTCACTTTGACATTATGTATTATAATAATAATATGTATTGACATTCATTATAAACATTTGTTTATTAAGTAGGAAAAGACATAAATACAAGAACCAAAATTATGAGATAAAATAAACATTAAAAAATCAAAAAAAAATTATTAATTCTTATGGATATTCAAAATATCTACCACCTTGTTCTATGCAAACGTGGATTCTTCGACGAAAAGCATTTTTAACCCAATGTAACACGTCTGGGTTGATAGTGTGCAAAAACGTTTCTGATCCTATTTTGATACTTTCCGCTGTGGTTGGTAGTTCAGCATACTCTCACTCCGTGACGTCCTCCCACAAAAAGGAATCAATCGGAGTAAGTAATATCGGGAGATCTTGCTGGACATCGTGTTGATCCATCCCTTTCTATCCACTTTGCACCAAATGTATTACTAGTCCATACCTTACAAACACGTCTGCGATGTGGAGGTGCTCCATGCTTGGCTGAAATACATGTCGCTAATTTGAGCGAGCGGTACATCTTCAAGGAGTCCAAGTAATTCATTTTCGATGAATTTAGAATACCTTCGAAAAAAAGGAACCAACAACATAAGTGCTGAATATGCTTGCCCAAACAATAATCGACTATTCCTCTTGACTATGAACTCGGAAATAGTTAACATCTCAGAAATAATGAAAATGATGGTGATTAACAAATCCATTGCGGTGAAAGGTACACTCGTCTGTAAACATGATCTTAACCAAAAATTCTTCATTTTAATTGAACTCTTCTTCTATTCAATTGCAAAAATTGATTCTATTTTTAAAATTCGTCTCCTTGGGCTCTTGGTGCAGTTGGATGATGGTTTATCTTTCACGGCCTACTAGATACTAATAGAACCTGAAAATTGAAAAATACAGCAAATTAACCAGAAAATGTGAAATTACAAAAAATCTACCCGAGATAGATACGACAAACTCATATCGTTGGAAAGGTAATAAAATTGTACATTTGAAGCCATAAAGAAAAAATGGACGTGCCATTTAAAATAATCAAGTTACCTTTGATAGAAATTTTGCAAATTGACGTGGTAATTTCTCCGAACACAAGAAGAATTGGGATTTGACCGTCCGGTCTACGCTAGTACATTTCATGCTTAGTAACATCGCATAGTCACGGCCTTCTAAGTTTTGAGATCCCTGCGATATTCAATTTTTTTTAGACACCTACTTTCTGTAAAAATGACGAATTGCGGCTAAACTATTCGTTTTAGGTACTATGTGTGATACATAAAGTCGGACTAGAATTGACCAAGGAATCCAAATATGCAATCATATATAGGGGGTTCCATTTAAAAAAATGCAACTTTGATATAAATCACCCTGTATATGTATTGCGATTCGGGTGAAAATATTTTAGGTTTGTAGCCTTAAGGGTACCTGACCATATCCCAGCAACAAACTTTTGAAATGTTCGTTAATAAACCCACAATCTTCCATCCTCGCACTGTTGGCCCACCCTGTATGTATAATAACACTTATACTTTTTGAAATATATTTTATAAGCAACGATTAAGCAATGTTATTATATTTTACAGTCGAAGTGCTTTCAAAAGTTTACATAGAGATCAATGAGAAATTGGGAAATATGCTGCGGCGAATGGATTAAAAATATCTGTGAAGTATATTAAAAACGGTGTTTTGGAGAGGCATCGATATAATATTTATTAATGGGATTAACATAATAGAATTAAATTACAAATATTAATAATAACATTAATAACCATGACTCCGAACAATTAAGGGATCGAAACAATTGTAGATGGCCTTGCGCAAATGTTCTTATATTGAAACGGTTTTGGGATTCTAGAACAAATTTTTCAAACAATTTCAACCAAATGATCGTTATTGAAGTTTTTAAAGAGGGATGAGCTGTAACTTGAAATGGGTTAAATGCAAACGTAGGATGCAAACATAAGAAAAAGTATTCTAGTTATTTAACCGTACTACATAGTTTAACCATCGCCCCTCGCTACCCGCCCCTTAACTCGATTCTCCTTTAACCATGTACGGGAGCTACGGGCATTTTTGGCTCAGGCCA